>OX388023.1:11105675-12354841 GCA_947578705.1 Lacanobia wlatinum | reverse complement strand
TACTGTTATCTTTAGTATAATAACGTTATCTCGTGACTGATTACTAAATATAACGGTAACTAACCAACTAATTTGCATACAGATTTAGCAACTTAAAAAATTCAGCACGTGTACCATAAGTTTAATCAATCTATATCAGCTAGCGACTGTAGTTAAAAAAAAATGAAAACTTTTAAAGAACAAGTTTCTAATTTATATGTTTAAGTTGTTAACTAACAAGCAAGCAAGTTGCGAGTAAAACTTTAGTTAACAACTAAAAAAATAAATTAGAAAATTGTTTTTTAAAAGTTTTCAATTTTTTGTCAACTACATTCGCTAGCGAGTATAGATTGATAAAACTCATGGACACGTACTGAATTGTTTTGGTTGCTAAATGTGTATGCAAATTAGTTGGTTAGTTTCTGTTATATTTAGTACCAGCTTCTGCCAGCGGCTTCGCCCGCGTGGTCCCTAGGGAACATACTCCCGGGATAAAAAGTAGCCTATGTCCTTTCTCAGGCTCTAGGCTATCTCTGTACCAAATTTCATTTAAATCGGTTCAGAAGTTTTGACGTGAAAGCGAGACAGACAGACAGAAAGATAGACAGACAGAGTTACTTTCGAATTTATAATATTATTAAGTAAGGATAATAACGTTATCTCTTGACTGATTTTGCTCAGAATTGTTTAAGTTGCTTAATATGTATACAGATTAGTTGGTTACTTGCTGTTATTTTTAGTACCTACGTATAATAATGTTATCTCATGACTGTGATTTTACTCGAGAAGTGTTTTAGTTGATTACTTGCTGTTATTTTTAGTAACTACTTATAATAATGTTATCTCATGACTGTGATTTTACTCAGAAGTGTTTTAGTTAGTTACTTGCTGTTATTTTTAGTACCTACTTATAATAATGTTATCTCATGACTGTGATTTTACCCAGAAGTGTTTAATTTACATACAAATTTAAGATTAGTTGGTTATATAAACAGTATGCTGTTTAAATAATCAACTAATGGTTTAGGATTAAGAATTACCAAAGCCAAATATGGAGTCTGTGATTAATAAAATAAAACTCAGTAAATGCAGTAATTACTTTTATTTTTACTGACCAATTCTTACCCAGTAGTGTTATTTACAGTGTATGTAAAAGTGGTATGAAATTTAACTCATACACATTTGAAATATTTGAAATTCACATCTCGTGGGTATATTGTCGTTCTAATACGGTCCCCGCTAGGCAGTTTCGCTTTATATATATCGAAAATTGTTGACATTACAGGGTAGTTAAAAACTTCTGTGAAGTTGATTATTTTGTAGCCATAATTTTTTTCTTTATCGATTGACTGCACTTCAATTATTTCACGGTTATTTGTCATAAAATATTTATCTTTACATTTTGCTGAAAGTATAAAATCTTGAAAATGTATTTTGGTGACATTTTTATTATTCTTAGTAATGAATGGCACCTCACGTTTTTTTAAGTCTTTTGTTGTTAGAAACTAAACATTCACTGAGTCTTTTTGCTACCTGTGAGAGCGGTTTGTTACCACTTCGCAACATCCTTTTAACTAAATGTAATTTATTTTCAAAAGGATAGGCATTGAATGTTGAAAGCGGTCCAAATCTTTGAACCTCACTAGTGACATGTAGCAGATTATGCACATTGCTGGTCACGTAATCGGGACCATAATAGTCCTTATAATGTTCTACAAAGTAAAGAAGCAGCACTTTTGACAACAGCAACAAGTGATTATATTTTTCAATTGTACAAATTGTGATGGCACAATATAAAAACAAAAAGTGCGAAAAAGCATTTTGTGCTAATACGTCTGGAAGAACTATTAGGCTCAAATAAAAGAAAAAAGACCTGTATTCCGACGCTTTTCAGTGTGCAAGACATCCTAAGTCCCTCACACATCTATATATCTAAAGGTAATTTGCAATTTCCTAAGAAAGTGTTGACAATATCTATGTCTTTAGCAGACCATTTTGTGACGTATTTGCCAAAGTTACCATCCCTCCATCCTATTATTAATCTCTTCATGACACCTAAATCTATTAGGTGCAAGGAATCGGCCACTGGAATACTCACTTTGGTGGATCAAAGAGTCAGTTGTCACTTCATACGTGCATATATTATAATACAGATTTTCAGTCGCCAGATAGACTGTAAATGTAATGCACGCAAGGAGATTAAGTTGCTTGGAATGCGCAGCAGATAAGAATTGAATTCATTTTGGAATGGGACAGATACAAATTCAATATGATACATCTAATATAAATCCTAGATCACCGGCGTCAAGTAGAGGCAGTGTATCTCCAAATTACAATGTAGCTACACCTGATGCTTCAACTGGTAACTATCTCATCTGATCCACCGTTTTCGCCAGAAAGCCCACCAGCTACACCAGATAATAATGTGCAGTTAGAAAATTTACTTTTGTGCCCCAAAAAGAAAACAACCGCTACATCTGACAATTCTGATACTTCTGACAACATTTTTAGCCCCCCACCGGCTAAGCTACCTCGTCGTTTAATTATAACCGATACAGATAGCGAAGAAGACGAATCTATTTTCTGATATTTATTTTGATTAAGCCAAAAACGAATAATTGAAGTTACCGTGTGATTTTTTTTACTAAGATTGCTGATTGTATTATTCAACCTATTTGAAAGATTAACGTAGATTTTCAAAATCTACAAATAACCATGTGCATCAATGGTACATAAGCCGTGTGCTGTTACTATTTTTTTGAAGTCCACAGAACTTTGGCAAAGTTTAACTTCTTTTTTTCTTGTTTTTTTTTTTATCATACAGTTACGTACACTTTTGTTGTTGTCCTTGATTATTATTTCAAAAGAAATATAACTTTTTTGTTGGAAAATGTACAACTATTGTCTTTTCTGTTGATTTTATAAACTTTTCGGTGGACACAAAAAAAAACTAAATGTGCTCTAGTTTCACAAATGTTATAATTTGATCTCAGGTAACATTTTTGGATACACTCTTTTATGTTTTAAAAAATAAATGTTGATTTTGGAAGAGATTCATGACATTTTTTATTTTTTTCTTTTCTAAAGTGCTATTTGTTTATGACCCACGTATGTTTTTATGTCGTAACGGGTAGTCAGAAGCTAGAAAATCGGACGCCAGCCTCGCCAACGGGTTATGGAAGTCAAATGGACAGTCACCTCATGTAAAATACTGGTATTTGGCTGCATACGTTTAGACTGCAAGCTAGCGATGGGCGACTCGAGTTATCTAACTCGGGTCAGACCGTAAGCGAGTCAGCCCGAGTCAAAATATCTGCAAAACGAGTTGACTCGGTTGACTCGGAGAGTGCGCGCGGCGGGCGGGGCGGTGCGCTGGGTTGGCCGTTGGCGGCCCGCGGCTAGCCGCCTAGCCCGCGAGTCGCGAGGCCCGAACGACTCCGAGCCAGCCCGAACGACCCCGACGACCGACCGAACGTTCGAGCCGCGAGTGAAAGAGATAGTTGTCGTTGTTGGCCTAACCGTCTGATAAGAAATCAGACGGTTAGTCAGACAGAACTGATGAGAGAGTTTTGAAAGCCAACTCGCTTATTTGTTTTGTTTACTTTTTAGGGTTCCGAAAAAAAAAAGGAACCCTTATAGGATCACTCGGGTGTCTGTCTGTCTGTCTGTCTGTCTGTCCGTCTGTCACAGCCAGTTTTCTCCGGATCCACTGGACCGATTCTGTTGAAATTTGGTACACATGTGGACTTCTATGACCCAAACACGGACGCATTACGTAAATTATTAAATTTTTAGTAGGGGGGTCACTTTTGGGGGTCAAACTAGAAATTAAAAAAAAAGTTTTTTGAACAATATTGTGTGACATATCAAATGAAAGGGCTTACTGTGAAGGTTTTAAATATATTTTTTTCATAATTTTAAATTAAATGATTTAGAAGTTATTCAAGAAATTAGACGAAAAATGACCATTCCCCCCCCTTATCTCCGAAACTACTGAGCCTAAAATTTTGAAAAAAATGGAGATAATAGATCTTTACCTAAAGATTACAGGAAAACCTATTAGAAGTCTGTAGTGTTAAAATAACATGTTAAAAAAAATTTTTTCGTTCGGAACCCTTTGCACGCGAGTCCGACTCGCACTTGGCCAGTTTTTTTGTTATTGTTACTACGTTCGTTGTTTAGGGTTTTGTTGCGATTTAATTATTTTTAGTGTTGTTTTTTTGTTAACTTTAATAAGTTTAGAATGGCTCCTGGAAGTAAAAAAAAGTGTTGCGTGGGAGTTTTTTTTCGAAAACAGATGACAATACCAAAGTCGTTTGCAAGTTATGCTCCTGTCAGTATAAATTTAGTGGAACTACCACTACTTTAGTGAACCACTTAAAAAAGAAACATAATTCAATACAGTGAAACCGTTTGGCGCAAATTTACCCAGAAACGAATGTGCAAGTAGTGAGCGTGAGGTTTCGAGAATTGACTTGCCAATGCCAAGTGTATCCGGTGTTTGTGTGTCGGAGAATCGGGAGGAGAATAATACCGTTGGCGGTTCTGTTTCTGAGCCTCCTTCAAAGCGGGCGCGACAGATGCGCTTAACTGCTCCTTATAAAATAAACCAAAAAGCTGGTGATGAAGCCTTACTAGACCTAATATATTCTATTAATATTAATTTTATTATTTATTCGTGACCAACTTGGTCTTACAATTTCGTACGTTAAATTTACAAGTCTGAGTAGCTATTAAACACAGTCATTCACAGCAAACATTGTACAATCTATTTTTATACCTATACTTTTAACATCGTCTCCAATTTTTTTTTTATTATGTATTTCTACCTTCACACATTTATATCTATTAATATTATACACACACTAAACAAAATATGTACACAAAATATTTGAAATAACAAATCTGGACTCACCTTACACAAAACCACTATTTACTTTTGTTAACACTGTTTGGTATCTGCTTGACATCCGTATGTCGCTACTGGGATCCAGCAGAATACCAGCGCCAGGTATATTTACCTGGCACATGCTGAGTTGGACTCCCATTTGGTGCAGCTTGGAGACACACACACCGCACATTTGAGTGTATAAGTCATATGTATATATATATTTTTTTTTTTAAGTAGGTAGGTAGTCTGGCAAATTCTTTAGTTTATGAATAGTAATTGCCACCATACATTCTGCCTTTTTTTTCTTTTTATTTGTTTTCATTTAATTATTTATATTTTCTAGTGTTATGTAACTGTGCTTGTGTGTTGTGTTTCTTTCTTTGTTCCAAATAAATGTTTTATCTATCTATCTATCTTATCTAATAACAATAGATATGCAACCCCTATGAAAACGAGGGTTTTATAACATATTAAAAAAAAATCCTGATTATGTCTAGTGTAACGAGCGTTTTCGTCTCGCTACATGTTCGGTAAATCTTAGTCGATTTTCGAACGTCACATCTCTAGTCTTTTGTTTCTTTTTTGTCTATGGAAGCATTATGGCGTCACTTTCACGACCCACATTACAATGAGAGAACGTTAATTTTTCATCTCGTGTAAATTGTATTTAAATCCTGTGAAATCTCGATTGTTTCGGGACAGATTGTTGCTCTTAATGTTTTGAGCAGGATATTCCGACTGATGCAATGAAGAATTTGCCGTAATTCGTGGTAAGAAACCATTCTTCTAGTCGGAATGTCTTTATCAAATCATATCGGAAAATTTACGCATAAGTTCATGTTTTCAGGTTTAGTTGTTTTTAAAACAACACCCATAACCCCTAAATGGAGTCGCGTGGCGATTGCCCGATGATTTTGTAAAGAAACGGTAAGTTTTTGTCCAAAGGACGCACGAAGCCACGTGTTCGTACATTGTTTTTTTTTTATTGTAAAATTAACCTGAATATTGTGTTTGTTACAGCCAGCAATATCAATCCTCGGTTGGCGTTTTTCTTTTTTTCGACTTTTAGTTTCAAATTCTTGGGTATTCTTTCATTCAAAGGACTTTCCTCATTTTTATTGGATTTTCAAGACATGAACGGAGACGTGCTGTCTTGCTAATGGGGAATCCTGCCTACATAATTCCTGTGGTTAACTTGTTAATTTATTTTTAAAGCAAGCAATCTGGTAGGAAATTCAAACCTATTTTACTAACTCATAAACAAGATGCAATAATATCAAAATAATATCACAGTAATAACTGATCTTTAGAATCCATATTTTAAACTAATTTTAATAACTCTTCAATTGTTTGAAGCTACTGGCCTATAAATAGAGAAAAGACAAAAGAGTTTCAATTGTTTTATTTCTCTCTATTTAGCTACCCACTAGCAGATTAAAGGTTCAACTCTTCCGTTATATTCTTTCCGGCTTAATTTATTATATAGTGGTCTCAAAGGCGCCCGAAATACATTCTTAATTTAATTTAATTTTTTTTAGAAGAACACACCTTCATTTTTCATTTCATTTTGTTAGTCTACCTCACAAGAGAGAAGCCAACATACATATTCTTATTTTCTCTTCCCTCTCTAATTTTTTTTATTACAATAGCCATCAAGAAAAAAATTAACTCAAATGCTGGAAGAAAAATATAACATATGCAGTTCTGAAATAAAACAAAAATTACAAGATGTAGAATTTATGCCCTAACAACGGACATTTGGAGTTCCAATACATTCACAGTTCAAAATTACAATCGCTTGTTATATCAACATCTGAACTTTACCACCACTTTACCGACCAGCATACCTCGTGCAAACGCTTTGCAAGCTATTTTAACTGAATGGAACATTTTCGACAAAAAAGTTACTATTGTGACCGACAATGCCTCGAGCATGAAAAAGGCTGTAAAAGATTTTTTAAATAAAAGAAATCATTGCTGTGTTGCACACACCATAAATTTAGCCGTCAAAGACTACATTCAAACAGAAAATGATGCACGTTTAAAAAATGGCGCTGTGTTAGGGGTCATTTCAAAAAGTCGCGCCATAGTTACTCATTTTAAGCAGAGCATGAAATCGTCCAATGCATTAAGAGAAATGCAAAGCCAAATGAATTAAGATGTAATAAAACTCAAACAAGACGTACAAACGAGGTGGAATTCAAGTTTTTATATGTTGCAGAGATTGTTAAGAACCAAAGTTCCCCTATCTGCAACATTACCTCTGCTTACGTCACCTCCGCCAAGCTTGAATGCAGTGGACTGGTTTATAATAGAAGACTGTGTTGCTCTTTTAAAGCCAATGGAAAAAGTCACGTCCATATTATCTGGCGAATCGTATCCAACACTATCGTATATTATTCTAATAGTAAGAGGATTAAAATTCGATTCACAATTAATAAGACTCCAAAAACCGAAGCTGGAAGACATGTTCAGCGGTCGCTGCTGGAAGTCATTGATAGAAGATTAAGTGTCTATGAGTCCAACAGAACAGCAGCAAAGGCTACCGTATTGGATCCACGCTTTAAAAAAAGGTTTTGGTGTAGAAAGCAATGCCGAAAATGCGGTTAAATTTGTCCTTGAGGAACTTGCTCAATACCTGGCTCAACACCGACCAGTTGAAGAAGAAAATCGGTTGCCGACTGTATCTACGGCGCAAACTTTTACAGATGATGAAATCTGAGACTTTTTTGACAAAAAGAAAACACCAATATCGCCCGCGTCAATTATTTTGACACAATATTTAGATTTGCCTTACTTAGACAGAAAACAAAACCCGCTACAATTTTGGGAACAGAGAAAACATATTTTTCCAACCCTTTATCGAATAGTAAGTATTTGTGAATATCGGCTTCCTCTGCCTCATCCTAGCGACTTTTTTCTAAGGCTGGTTTGGTTACAAATAAAAGGAGGAACAGGCTTAAGCCAAAAAAAATAGACCAAATATTGTTCTTGAACTCGTACTGTAGTAAGAAAGGGAAGTCTTGAATATCTCAATCTTAAGAATCTTGTAAGGCGAAACGTACGCTTAAAGTTACCGTCATTCAAACATCTACAAATTTTACCACAGGGCGCCAATACTCAAGACAATAAAAAAAAAATTATCGCGGTCCTACTTCGTGATTGTGTACGCTTCGCCTTAATTAGTAAGTTTTTTATATTCATTAATTTCATAATTTTTGTTCCTAATATAAGAAATCAAAAACCTAATAAGGTATGCGTTTAAGAAACATTTTAGAGTCGTTTTTATTTTAGTTACTTATTGCAAATTTTATGAAAGTACGAACTTACACTGTTGTTCTTTCGAAGTATTGTTGAACTTAAGACTGAAATTCAGAAACAAGTGCCATTATACATAGTCATTTTTATATAATTACTAACCAAGTATTGTTGAATTTAAGACTGATATTTAGAAATAAGAGCCTTTAGATTTATAGGTACATACGGTCTATTAAGTCTATTTCAAAGTTGATTAGGTTGTATTACAGTTATTTTTATAGAGCCACCTACAAGGTATTTTTAGAACTTAAGACTGGTATTCATTCAGAAATAAGTGCCATTACTAAGATTTTGATTAGCTTTTTTTATAGGTGTTAGTTGATAGATAGATGACCTAAATATCATATGTAATTTTAGTTTCTTATTATTTACTAGGTAAAATGTTACCATTCTTTTGCGTTACATAAGTAGTTCGTTTTGTGATGATTTGTTTGTAAACACTTTTAATAATAATAAACCTCTGATTTTTGAACGGGCTCAGCTCAATTTTATTTGACTACCATGGACTCGACGCCACTCATCCCGCCGGACCCGACCCGACGAACCGTGAACGTAGCAAACGAGCAACCCGCGGAACGATGCACCGAGTTGAGCATTTACTGACTCGGACGGACGACGCGGCGACGCGACGGACCTTAAGGCAGACCGAGTCGAGTCAATTCGAGTTGCAACCCAAGTTGGTAAGCGAGTCAACTCGAGTTACCAAAAAGTCGACTCGGCCCATCGCTACTGCAAGCCAACCCCAACGTACGTAGTTGGAAAATTTTAACAAATAACAAAAACAAATGAAACCAGGTGACTGCCGAGGTGTTGTGAAGATGCGACACTGAGATAAAGGCGCCGCAGCGCGTCTGCAGCACACAACATGCTATCACTTTTTGGGCAGGCGCACGCTCGAAGCATTTTTAGCTATGGTACACAGTGAGTGGCCCGTTTTTACAGGCGAGGGGTTGCCAAGGGCAGGGTCGTGACCACTCGCCACGTCCCATTACGGGGACGCAGCCACATCGAAAACGAAAGCATGGCGTGATGTATTTCGATGCCAACACCATCTATCGAGCTTTGAAAAAATTTAGAATATAAATATTTCGCTTTATGTATTTTTCTTCTAATGAGTGGCGTAAAAAATCGTAAAGATTTTAAAGTTTTGACTATCTTCGCGTTGGTATCATTTTGATAATGTTTTTCAATATTACTTGTACATCCACGCCGTACAAAGTCAGGCTCGCTTTTACTTGTTTGTTAGCAATTTAAACATATACGTTTACTTAGACAATTATTTACGTGTCAAGGCCACCATAATAATTTATATAGTCTATGTCACCTGGAACGTTTTTAAGAATCTATTGATGCCTCAATCATAAAAATCGGTTCAGTGGTTTAGGCGCTACGGTGGAACATACTTATATACATACATAAATAGACTGCTAAAATCATAACCCTTCGTTTTGGCTTTGCCGTAGTCGGGTAAAAATACAAATGTATATGCAAATGAAAAAATATCACATGGATGGCATGATATCACAAAAGATGAGTTATCTGCATATTTAGGCATGACAATATTGATTTCAATTAATGCAATACCAGATAGCCAGCCGTATTGATCCAAAGACGTGTTTTATAAAAACCCGGTTATTTCTGGTGCAATGACCCTAAAATGCTTCAAAAAAATAAATGAAAATTTACATATATCAGATATTAGAACAGAGTTACCAAATAATTCCCCCAACTCTATAATAAACTGTGTAAATTACAACTCCTCATTCAAAAACTAAATGAGACCTTTGCTGAATCCTGAGCATCATCTCAAAGTCTACAGATGAATCAATGATATTTAAAGGTAAGAGTACCATGCCTAAAAAGCACATAAAAAAAATGGCTGTTTGTTCCAGTTCCAGTTAACTTAGATTACCGGGTGGTAAAATACTCTCTTGGTATTTGACAATTTTTTTACAAGTTTGGGGCTAATGCTGTTGGGACTGTCCGTATAAACAGAAAATTTCTACCAAAATTGATAACCAAAAAATCTAGGGAAAGCACATTGAAACCTGATGAATTCATTTATCAATATTCGGAGCCAATTTCAGTTTTCAAATGGAGAGACACCAAAGATGTGTCTGTCTGCACTACTGCTTTCAACCCTAAAGAAGTAGTTGAAAAAAAGAGAACTCAAAAAGATGGGTCAAAGAAAAATATGTTTTGTCCGTTGGCCATCAAAAAATATACAGAGTTCATGGGTGGTGTTGACCTTTTTGACCATTATAGGTCTTCCTATTCCCTAGGTTCGGAAATCTAGAAAAAATTGGCACCGGATGTTTTGATTTGTACTGGAAGCAGCTAATATAAATTCATATATAATATGTATGACCACACATTCCTCACAAAGAAACACACAAAGATATTCATTTGCGTCTTGGACGTGCACTTATTAATAATTATTGTAGCAGAAAGACGCAGGCTCCAGTATTCAAAACAAAAAGGGGAGGGGCCTTTATGGTGTTCCAGATGAGACCCGTTTATCAAATGTTAGATCACATATGCCATGCATTAGTAAATATAGAAGGTGTCGTATCTGTATATATTATAAAAAATATGTAAAATTAAAACAGTACTTTAATCGCATACCTAAATAAAAAAATCTCCCACTAGGTTAATAAAACCCAGTAGAACTCACACTTGCCATACAAATACAATACAAATACGAATCTTTATTTATGATCCAAAAAGTTTTACAATAGTTGGTGATTGGAGCCTCCTTTTAAGCAAGAAATGCTTGTGTTAGGAGCCTCCGCTCTTCTACAGCTCAATACGGTTTATTAAGTACCTTAGATCTTAACAGTATGGTTTGTATGTGATGATGTGTCTGTGTGTGTCTGTGTGTGATGGTGTGCATGTGTGTGTGATGGTGTGTGTTCTGTGTGTGATGATGTGCATGTATGTGTTTCATTTTGTGTGTTGCAATAATGCTTCAGTTTCTGCGTAATTTAGTGTCTTTATCTAATTTGTTACAAGTTTTTTACACTCGTGAATAGGTTTATTGTGTATATATATATCGGCGCAATTACAATAGTTCGTTATTTAAATAATTAAGATTTATAATTAACTTGCTCTAAAAACTATTAGAATGATTACTTTAAGTTTATTACCATGTAAAATTAACGCTGGACAGCAAATCGCTATTTTTGTTATCGTAATTTAAACATTTCAATACTTAACCTAAAAATTGTACACGTGCACGTAAGTGGGGCGAACACTATAAATACGACCACACTGTTGTTGCCGGGGCAGTCTCGCTTGAGCCACCAGACAGTACGGACCTCTCTGTGACGTCGTTACGCTGGTCGTTGAATAAACGAAGTGTTGGAACAAGTTGTGAAGTTTTCTTTTGAAGACCCAAAAATGAGTGACCATCATGAAGATAACATTAGTGACGTCAGCTATGCTGACGTCACAATTTTTAAAAAACACTACGGGGGCCCCTCCTCCGTCATCAGAAGTGGGATTGCAGGAAGCTCCTACCCAAACCACTTCCTCATCAGCTCGTCCGCTACCTGATCAACAGGAACCAACCATCACCCAGGAACGGGAGCCTGGGTTGATTACCAATACAACATTTGAAACTGTACCGCAATCAAGACCGCAAGCTTATCCTTACCATGGACTACAGATGGGCGGGATACCACCGCAATTTCTGATGCAAATGATGGAGATGATGCAGAAGATGTCGGAGCGTTTGTGTGCCCCGCCTACCGAAGCAAAAATAAGGATCAAGGACGTCTATTTACCATCATTCGATCCGGACACTCACATCGGTGTACGAGAATGGTGCCAGCATATCGATCAAGCGATCGAAGCATACAAACTGGATGATTTCGATATCCGCATGAAAGTCTGCAGCCTGTTGAAGGGGCGTGCTAAAATGTGGATCGATGATTGGATGGTGAATACTACTACATGGTATGAATTGAGGAAGAATCTCATCACCACGTTTGAACCTGAAAATAGATACTCTCGAGATATCATTATGTTCAGAGAACACGTTTACGACTCAACAAAAGATATCACGGAGTTCTTGTCACGAGCCTGGATCCTATGGAAGAGAGTCACCAAGGATAAACTGGGAGATGAACATGCTGTGGAGGCAGTGATCGGATGCGTTAACGATGAACGCTTACGTATCGAACTTTTGAACGCCAGGGCAACCACTGTTCCTGAGCTGATCTCGGTTGCAACATCCATACGGAAGAAGCGTACTCATCCAAGCTCCAGTTCCACAACACAAAACAAACTTCCACGTTTTTCGGACAATGCACTAGTCTACGTAGATGATGTGTTAAGCAAATGTGCAAATTTCCCTGAGGGAATCTCACATCTGGAACGGGTCCTCAGTGCGCTTCAAGACTCTGGATTTTCCATTAACGCAGACAAGTGCAGTTTCTTCAAACGATCCATTGAATATCTCGGAAATGTTATTTCTGATGGACAAGTACGACCAAGTCCAAGAAAAGTTGAGGCTCTCGTCAAAGCTCCAATACCCAAAACTGTCAAGCATGTCAGGCAGTTCAACGGCTTGGCAGGGTACTTCAGGAAATACATTCCTGACTTTTCTCGTGTTATGGTGCCTTTGCACGAATTGACAAAACAAGGAGCAACCTGGACATGGACAGACAAGCACGAGAAAGCACGCAACACAATCATTGAATGCCTGACATCTGCTCCAGTGCTTACATTGTTCCAAGAAGAAGCACCCATTCTACTGTACACGGATGCAAGCAGCCTTGGATTTGGTGCAGTACTGGTGCAGGTGATCGATGGACGTCAACATACAGTTGCCTTTATGAGCATGAGAACCACGGAGGCTGAAAGTCGCTACCACTCCTACGAGTTGGAGACACTGGCAGTGGTTCGGGCTATAAAGCACTTTCGCCAGTATCTTTATGGGCGAAAATTCACCGTGGTAACAGATTGCAATGCGTTAAAGGCATCCAAACATAAAAAGGACCTCCTGCCAAGGATTCATCGTTGGTGGGCATTTCTGCAAAACTATAACTTCGAAGTTGAGTATCGTAAAGGTGAACGTCTTCAACATGCTGACTTCTTTAGTAGAAACCCAACTGATCTAGCAGTCAATGTTATGACAAGAGACTTGAATTGGCTCAAAATTGAACAACGACGGGACGATGAGCTGCGACCAATAATGGATAGTCTCAGAGACAATAATCCAGTGGAAGACTATGTCTTGGAGGACGACGTCTTGAAGAAGAACGTTAATGATCCTGCCTTTGGCCAACAGCTTAGTACAGTCGTTCCCAAGTCCTTTCAATGGAGCATCATAAACTCTTTTCACACAGCTCTAAAACACACCGGTTGGGAAAAGACTCTACAGAAGATAAGAGAAAGTTCCTGGTTTAACAAAATGAGTTCTATTGTTCGAAGATTTGTTGACAACTGTGTGATATGCCGAACATCCAAAGGCAGATCCGGTGCAATTCAAGACCAACTACATCCGATACAAAAACCAACAGCTGCCTTCCAAGTCATTCATATGGACATAACAGGGAAGCTGGGAACTCCAGATGACCAGCAGTACGTGATAGTTACCATCGACGCTTTCTCAAAATACATTTTACTGTATTTCAGCACCAACAAAAACCCACACAGCACATTAGCTGCTTTAAAACGTACTGTGCATCTATTTGGTGCACCGGTTCAAATCATCGTCGATGGAGGAAGAGAGTTTCTTGGAGAATTCAAAGAGTACTGTGTACTGTGACCAAATTGGAATAAATATCCACGCTATTGCTCCAGGAGTTAGCCGAGCAAATGGTCAAGTCGAAAGGGTCGTTGCAATCCTAAAGAACGCACTGGTAATGATCAAAAATTACGAAACGGAGCAGTGGCACACCGTGCTTGAAGAACTTCAACTAGCAATAAACTGTACAACACATCGAGTCACCGGTGTTGCCCCACTGACACTTATTACACGGCGGAAACACTGTGTACCTCCTGAGCTTCTCAACCTGGTTGATATTGACAACGAAACCGTTGATATTGAAGCGCTTACTCAACAGATACAGCAAAAAATGATTCGTTCTAGCGAACAGGACAGACAACGCTTCAACCTACATAAGGCCAGGATTCATCATTTCCAAAGGGGAGACTACGTGCTGATTAAGAACAATCCCCGCAACCAAACCTCGCTAGATCTTAAGTTCAGCGAGCCATATGAAATCTGTAGGATACTCGAAAACGACCGATATTTGGTCAAGAAGGTTGTCGGCAGAGGACGACCACGCAAGGTTGCCCATGACCAGCTGCGCCGCGCCCCTCAACCTGGGGATCAGTTGACCGTATCGGCGGAAAACGAACCACCTACTCACCGAGATCCCGCAGCTGAACAAAACGAGCCAATACCATCGACCTCACAAGAAAACTTACAAATACAACCAAACAACGAGCCATCAGAATAAAGGGTAAGTAACTCAATTACTATTCGTATTTCAAATAGCCCGAACTAACTTTAACATCTACGAGATCCTACGAGAATCTACGAGATACTACGAAACCCTCCGAGACCCTCCGAGACCCTCCGAGACCCTCCGAGACCCTCCGAGACCCTCCGAGACCCTACGAGACCCTACGAGAACCTACGAGACACTACAAGAACCCTCCGAGAACCTCTAACAACCTACAAACCTTATAAGCATTGATATTCCCAGACTTACATAACAGTTGTCTGTTTTTCATGACAACTAAATATAAAGCAACGCAAGTTGCTCACAGATATCCAACTCAGAGAAAGTTCTCTCTATTCTTACAGATGCCGCGACGAAGATCAACGAGGCTGGTGCAGAGCGCGCACCGCCTGTCAGAATGGCCGTATCGGCGCAATTACAATAGTTCGTTATTTAAATAATTAAGATTTATAATTAACTTGCTCTAAAAACTATTAGAATGATTACTTTAAGTTTATTACCATGTAAAATTAACGCTGGACAGCAAATCGCTATTTTTGTTATCGTAATTTAAACATTTCAATACTTAACCTAAAAATTGTACACGTGCACGTAAGTGGGGCGAACACTATAAATACGACCACACTGTTGTTGCCGGGGCAGTCTCGCTTGAGCCACCAGACAGTACGGACCTCTCTGTGACGTCGTTACGCTGGTCGTTGAATAAACGAAGTGTTGGAACAAGTTGTGAAGTTTTCTTTTGAAGACCCAAAAATGAGTGACCATCATGAAGATAACATTAGTGACGTCAGCTATGCTGACGTCACAATTTTTAAAAAACACTACGGGGGCCCCTCCTCCGTCATATATATTTTTTTGTTTATTCTATTATAAAGTTGACATGATAGTTTATTGTATTGAATGGCAGCAAATTTCGTTTTAGTTTGTGGAACCTGTGCTATGAGATCTATCCGTCTTCTCGTTATTATGTTTTGATCAAATGGTAGTTTCTTATGTTTTTTTAGAACGGTATAAATTATGTATAACTTTGTGGCGGAACATAATTAATTAGACCAAGAAATCCGCCACCGCCTATGAAATTGCGCCAGATCCCAAATATCACGCCATCCTTTGTTCGTCGAGGGAGCAACGACCTCATCGTTACACGCGCCGCGCGCACTCAGCCAGCGCGTGATATTTGTACCGGCCGACGCGTTGACGGCCTTGAGCTGCGCATGGACTCCGTGCACACGAGGCCGCCTGCGCGGGCTCCGATCTCCGAGCACCAGTCGTCTTCTGACTACCTAGCTTAACCGTCGCGCCGCGCTCATAATTTGCTCTGTATAATTTCTATCGTTTGCTACTGCTAGTCTTTGTATCTTTATTGCTTTCTTCCATAATATAACAACTTCATTATTCAGTTAAATAATAGTCTTCATTTCTACGCCTTCACCTTCATTCTTCCCGCTTCGCTTTGCTCGCTATTATAGTGCTTAATAGCCTAACTACACGGGTTAGATTCCCATGTAGTGTTAGTATAGTTTACACGCAACTATACTACATTGGTGACCCCGACGTGATCCTGCCTTCAAGACTGAAGACTCGAAGACTCCAGGCAGTCCAGAACACCGGTGGAACGAGAAGAACGACGTCTGGAAACCAGTTTGCGTGTTTGTTATCGTGGCTGACGCAATAACTGTTGAGGTGGGGTCTCAATCATAAGCGGTGAGCGATTTTTAATTGTTTTTTTTTACAATGGCTGAAGAGGATGGTTTTGCCGATTGCAAGGACGCTTCCGTTACCTCTGGGGAGGTATCGAAGGTCGGAATGCCATTGCGTTGTCCACCATTTTGCCCGGAAGAACCGGCTTTATGGTTCGCGCAGCTAGAGGGCCAATTTATTATGTCCAGAATTACGAGCGATAACACGAAATTCTATTACGTGTCTTCACAGCTGGAAATCAAGTACGCCTTGCAAGTCAAGGACATTATCACCAACCCGCCAGAGTCCAATAAATTCGAAACCTTAAAAACTGAGCTCATTAAGCGGTTGTCAGCATCACAGGAGATGCGCATTAAGCAACTTCTCTGCCACGAAGAGTTAGGCGATCGAAAGCCGTCTCATTTCTTGCGGCACCTTCAGAACCTAGCTGGTCCAGCGGGCGCATCTGAGTTCGTCAAAAGTATTTGGACTAACAGGTTGCCACCGAATATACAGACTGTCATAGCCTCACAAATAACTGATTTACAGGTCGAAAAATTAGCTGACATTGCAGACAAGGTGTTCGAGATAGCCCCGATGACACCGCAAGTTGCCAGCACCTCTGCTACCGCCGACCCCGCTTCTTCAGACCTGGCAAAGCAAGTGAGCGAGCTGACGAAGCAGGTAGCCGCGCTCACTTCCCGCATGAATGGCAGAGGGAGAGACCGCTCGCGCTCGAGATCCCACAATCACCACCGAAGGTATGACCGCTCCAAAAGTAGACCACAACAGCCCCCACCTAACCACCCACATTGCTTTTACCACTACACTTATGGAGACAAAGCGAAGAACTGCAGGTCACCCTGCAGCTACACGACGGAAAACAGGAAGAGCGGTCGCAAGTAGCGGCCAACGACTGCCCCACTTCTTCAGGCCGTTTATTCGTTACCGACCGGACTACAAAAGCGCAGTTCCTTGTGGACACTGGTTCAGACTTGTGTGTTTTTCCCCGGTCTGCGGTCAAGACGCCCTGCATCCAGTCAAGGTATGACCTGGTAGCTGCTAACGGTACTGTAATACACACCTATGGGCCTGCACAGCTGGTGTTAGATCTAGGTCTCAAGAGGAACTACAGCTGGATCTTCACTATAGCCGACGTTGGGAAACCCATCATTGGAGTGGATTTCCTCAGCCACTACAATCTCCTGGTAGACTGCAGGAACCAACGCTTGATAGACAGTTTGACGTCTTTGTCGGTTCCTGCCGCACACTGCAGCACCATCGATATTGCATCCGTGAAGGCCGTCGTAGGGGATACCGGCTACCATCACATATTACGTGAGTACCCAGAAATCACACGACCTCCAGGCAAACAGCTACCAGGTAAACACAATACGCTGCACCACATTAGGACGACGCCAGGCCCACCGGTAGCATGCAAGCCTAGACGCCTTGACCCAGCTCGACTTCAGGTTGCCAAGAAGGAGTTCGAGGAGATGCTCGCAAGCGGGGTAGCGAGGCGTTCCGAGAGTGCTTGGTCAGCACCACTGCACTTGGTCAAGAAAAAGGACGACGGATGGAGACCTTGCGGCGACTACAGGGCACTCAATGCCAGAACAATACCTGACAGGTACCCCATTCGTCATATTCACGACTTCTCTCACCAACTATCAGGCTGCACTGTCTTCTCTACTATCGATCTCGTAAAAGCCTATAATCAAATAGCCATTAATCCAGAGGACGTACCGAAGACGGCGATAACTACACCTTTTGGCCTTTACGAGTTCCCTTTTATGACGTTTGGGTTGAGGAACGCAGCACAAACCTTTCAAAGGTTCATCGATGAAGTTCTACTTGGCCTAGATTGCTGCTATGGGTACGTGGATGACATTTTAGTCTTCTCAGCGTCTCCAGAAGAACACAAAGTCCATCTACGTCAGTTGTTCGAACGACTGAAACAGTACGGCATCGTAGTCAACACAACGAAGTGCAACATCGGACAGAAAGAGGTTGTTTTTCTAGGATACCGTGTATCAGCGGAAGGGACGAGGCCGGTCCAGTCCAAGGTCCAGGCCATACAGGAGTACCCCGTGCCCAAGACCGTCAAGGAGTTAAGGCGATTCCTCGGCATTATCAACTTCTATCGCCGATTCGTCCCGAACGCAGCCAAACTACAGGCACCGCTGAACGCCGTCCTTGCCGGCCCCAAGGTAAAAGGTTCGCATCCAGTAGACATGACTCCAGAACTGCTGAAGGCTTTCGAAGACTGCAAATCTTCGCTGTCCAAAGCAACGCTCCTGGCTCATCCAGACGTATCTGCGGAGTTAACCATCGCGACGGATGCCTCTGAAACGGCAATCGGCGCCGTTCTCCAACAGAGGAAGGGTGGCAACTGGCAACCTTTAGCCTTCTACTCGCACAAGCTAAGTAGTGCCCAAAAGAAGTACAGCCCGTACGACCGTGAGTTACTTGCAATTTACGAGGCAATCAAGTACTTTCGGCACATGGTCGAAGCAAGAACTTTTGCCATCTACACAGACCATAAGCCGCTTACCTTTGCCTTCAAAATGAACAGGGATAGCTACTCACCCAGGCAATTCAGGTACCTGGATTTCATCGGGCAGTTCACCACAGATCTGAGGTATTTACCTGGCAGTGAGAACGTTGTCGCTGACGCATTATCGCGCGTGGAGGAGGTATCAGCAGCTGTCAATTTTGAGGAGCTTGCAAGACTTCAGGACACAGATCCAGAACTGCAAGACCTACTACAACATGGCTCCACGCTGAAACTTCAAAAGGTAGCATCATCATACAGCAACAACTTACCAGTCTATTGCGATACCTCCATGCCGACACCACGCCCTTACATTACGCCAGCCTTGCGAAGGAAGGCATTTGACTCACTGCACAAATTACATCATCCTGGGAATGCAGCTACAGTGCGACTGGTGACACAACACTTTGTTTGGCCAGGGATCCGCAAGGATTGTAGAGAGTGGGCGAGGCAATGCCTACAGTGCCAGACGTGCAAAACAGCACGTCACACTAAAGCTCCACTTTCCACCTACCTAGCTCCTTCTTCCCGGTTTTCCCATATCCACCTCGACATCGTAGGGCCCCTAACCCTTTCGTCTGATTACAGGTACTGCCTCACAGTCATTGACCGATTTACTCGATGGCCCGAGGCGTACCCCATGAAGGACATCACGGCGGAGACCTGCGCAGCTGCCTTGGTGTCTGGCTGGATAGCCAGGTTCGGCTGTCCCACACGGGTGACCACAGACCGTGGTCGCCAGTTCGAGAGTCACCTCTTCAAAGCTCTCACTAACTTGGTGGGCGTGCAACACTACCGCACCACCGCCTATCACCCGGCAGCGAACGGCATCGTAGAACGTCTACATCGGCAGCTGAAGGCTGCCATCATGTGCCACACTTCCTCACAGTGGACAGAGGCACTCCCACTGGTGCTTCTCGGCATGCGTAATGCTTGGAAGGAAGATGTCCAAGCCACGCCTGCAGAGCTGGTTTACGGTGAAGCGCTGCACTTGCCCGCCCAGTTCCTGTCACCCAAAGAAGACTTCACCACAACCGATGTCACGGAGTACGCGGCATGTCTGCGAGTCCACATGGCCAAGCTGGCTCCAAAGCCAACTTCGTGGCACACCAGCACCACTTCACCCTTCTACATTCCTCGAGACCTACACTCAGCAACACACGTCTTCGTCCGCCGAGATCATGTCAGAAGGTCACTGGAGCCGCCTTACGCTGGACCATACAAGGTCATACAGAGACATGAAAAGCATTTCAAGATTGAGGCGAATGGGAAGACCAGCAACATTTCAGTGGATAGACTGAAACCCGCCTACATGACGCAAGAGGAGACGACAGCCTCAAAAACTACTACAGCTTCACCTTCAACTGGCGGCGGCGCAGAGAAGAGGACGACAAGCGGGCGACACGTCAGATTTCCCGATTTTTATCGACCGTAGTAACGGTCTGGCCAGGGGGAATATGTGGCGGAACATAATTAATTAGACCAAGAAATCCGCCACCGCCTATGAAATTGCGCCAGATCCCAAATATCACGCCATCCTTTGTTCGTCGAGGGAGCAACGACCTCATCGTTACACGCGCCGCGCGCACCCAGCCAGCGCGTGATATTTGTACCGGCCGACGCGTTGACGGCCTTGAGCTGCGCATGGACTCCGTGCACACGAGGCCGCCTGCGCGGGCTCCGATCTCCGAGCACCAGTCGTCTTCTGACTACCTAGCTTAACCGTCGCGCCGCGCTCATAATTTGCTCTGTATAATTTCTATCGTTTGCTACTGCTAGTCTTTGTATCTATCTTTATTGCTTTCTTCCATAATATAACAACTTCATTATTCAGTTAAATAATAGTCTTCATTTCTACGCCTTCACCTTCATTCTTCCCGCTTCGCTTTGCTCGCTATTATAGTGCTTAATAGCCTAACTACACGGGTTAGATTCCCATGTAGTGTTAGTATAGTTTACACGCAACTATACTACAACTTTCTAACAGAAAGCAGTCCACTATCCTGATAAAGACTTTCAGTAGGGTATGTAATTCTTTTAAAATACATAATTTTTATTACGGCACGTTGTCCTCGCTCAACATGTATAAACTTTGATTTTGCTGCGCCACCCCATATTGTGATACAATAGGCTATAACAGATTGTGCTAGAGAGATATATATTTCATTTAATAAAGGAGATCCGCAAACAGTCCTAATAAATTAGGCCTCAATAAACAAAAATGAAATAATTTGGGTTTTCAAGGAGTAATATTAGTCTATAATTCTGTGTAATTAGTTTTTTTATATGACACGAAAATTGAAAAAATAAAAACTTTATTTCAGACAGTAGTAAATAAATCCCATTAACATATTTGTTTCCGCTCTTTTATTAGGTTATGAGTTTTAGTGATTTTAATATGAGGTGAAACTTACAGAATGTTGAATTTAAATTCCTTGGCTGCACATGGTCAGGGATTTTAAAGAAAAAAAAAACCAATTCAAGTTAATTGAAAATATTTTATTAATTGTTTTCCACATCATCGGTTATTAATATACTATCGAGATGCTGGGCGGGAGGTACCACATTGTCTTGGTACCTAGCCCACCCTAAGTACCTACCATATTATACATAAAATATGTGCACAGCAGCCAACTGTTGTCTTGCCTACATTAGAATTGCAATAGTGTTGTAGTATTGCGTCCCTACCGTTAAGAGAGCCGTCGACCAAAATATAAACAAAATATATTTTACGGCCTACATGGCGCGATTGTATTTTGCCTCTTAGCAGCCAAACACTATTTTCAGTCGACAGCTCTCTCAGTAGACTGCTGTCAACCTCTCTGCATACCTCAATTGTGAAAGATCCATTGGCTCTTATGTGCTCGCCGTAATAGGAACGTGCCTGTTTTATTTGGTACGTTCCTAAACACACCAATATCAGTTCATTGTAGGTGAGCCGGGGAAAATCACTGACATTATTGTCATCCACATTTATTCTTTGAAAATTCGTTCGTCTTCTATTTAAGTTATTATTAATAACTACAGTACTTAAACTATTTCCTGAGTACATTTTCTGATTTACTATATTAAGAATATCCCCAGCATCATTCCTGTCTTCGATAAGAGGGTGAAAGGCATTAATCAGGGCAGCAGCTACAGTAAAATCTTTCATCAAATTGCGAGATGCGGCATTAAAATACTCTTGGCGAAAAAGCTTAACATCACGTTTAAACCTACCATTAATCACCTCTATGACCCAACGACATATTGTCACTGCGCTGGAACGATTAGCCTCTAGTGTAGATAATTGTGTTTCACCCTCTTGAACTGTGGCTGGTGTATAAACACGGTACCCACAATTGTTTAGTAATGACAGAGAGTCTCTAAAGTCCCTATCCAGTATAAAAACATCATTTGGAGCAAAAAATCTTCTTAATGGTTGATTTTCATCACGGAATTCTTTTAACGTTATTTCAGCATCTGATGTTGTTGCTGGATAGGGGCCAAGCACTTCGATAATATATCCGTCTGTGCTGACAATTATAAACATTTTTACAAGGTTTCGATACTTGTGTAAAGAATAAGTATTTTTTTGATATAAATAATTGGAACTCTTTTGTACATAAACATAAGTACCATCAGCTATCACAATTGCACTGGTTCTATTGTTGTCTCCATAAATCCCATTGGGAATCATAAGATTTCTCTGGGCAATTTGTTCTCTGGTTATGTGATTTACACCTAAGTGCAGAGGGACATAGTCTTGTACTAGGAAATCTCTAGCCCGTGATATTAAAGAGGATGTTGTCCTTGTTGGTACTTGAATTAAAGAAGAGATTCTTTCAAATGAGTCTCCTGTTCTTAATTTGATTAAATATGCTGCAAGGGCAAGCGATCCATTACGCATTTGTGAGAGCCGAGGTACTTCATTAAGTATTTCAGCAAATTGCTGTTTAGTTCGACCAAACCAATAGTGGACTAAATGGTCTGGCATTTTCTCAATATTATTAAAATCTATACTTAGAGGACTTGCATTTAATGTCATCAAGTCCTGTATTTGTAAAGCAGTAAACATGTGGTTGCTATTGTGAGGGGGATTATTCAAAAAATCCCATGAACCATGACTTACATGTCTGGAACATACACGGTTATTCATAGGAACATAAAAATTGTAGTTTTTTAGAAGTAATTGTCTTAGAGAGAATGGTATGGTAAGACGTTCAGTGCGATGGCAGCCCGAGACAAAGCAACGATTTTGTGCTTTTGTGTTTTGTGCTCGAACATTTGGTGGTACCTCAATAGTAGGCTCAGGAATAGGATTGTCACTGGATTCTCTTGATGTTCTGACTACATGTGGAGCTCTGTCAGCACGCTGCCAGCATGGATGACAAATAGAGCTTGTAGAAGTTACCTATAAAAAAAAAAGTTTTATTTATATTCTATCAAAATCCTAAGACCAAATCAGAAAAATAGTAGAATCAACGACTGCAGTAGAAAAAAAAATGAACTTGTTTATGTGGGGAAAAATAACACTATGCAAACAAAATGACTATTTTGAAAATCAATACATATTACTATGGAAAAAAAACATTGAATGTAATTCATTTATGTGGGGATTAACAACACTGTATAAACAAGCCAGGACTAGAAACTTGTTTGTTACTCTTTAAATAGCTATATGTGCTATCAGATTATTTAGTACTTACTTGTCGAGGGTGAATCCATTCTGTTATAACATAAAAAATATGGCGTTCACGCTGTGTTGAATCTTGTGTCAGTGTATGGGATCTCATGCGCAATAAAGATCTTCCAGAACTAATGCAAACATGACGATGGCCAACAATCAAGTTAGATCCAATATTCGAATCAGCACTGGTTCCTGGCAATGACTGTGTAGCTACCATCCAGCATGAGTCGCACACATGGTCCGATGCAGTGACCTGAAATATACATTATATAAAATTAAACAAACCAGTATATCATTTTATCCAACCTTGCAATGAGTGTTTAAGTCTAATAAGTAATTAAAATAACACTTACTTGACGTGGAGATATCCATTCTCTAATCACCGATAGTATGTCGATTGAGTTTTGCGAGTTCCTTCTCATGCGAGCAGTGGATATGCCACAATTGATGCAGCGGAGATTATCCATCGTAAACAACAGGTAACAATGTCAAAAGGCAAAACCGGAGTCCAAAATGCGTGCAAAGTTCAATCGGTATTTCTGGAAGAACGGAGTCCAAGAACGAAATAGGGTCGGTCACAAAGACAGTCACAATCGTCCAAAAACACAGCAAGGGTCGGTAATTAAAAGTAGCACACAAAGTAAAGATAATTATAACGTAAGTCCACAACACGAGCGAGAAACGTTATGACGCTATCCGGCAATCTGTTGTTGACAACCGATTGTTTATTGTTTGACAAGTGACAGCCGTATCGAGTGTTGCAGTTCGCAAAAATGCAAATCGATTTTTCTAAAAAATCAGTAAAATAAGTTAACAACAACAAAAAAATACTTTATCTCTAATAATTGTTTCGCAATAAACTTATAAAAATACTTTTTGGAGTGAAAAGAAATATTAATCGAACATTATAGTACAAATCTTTTACTGCAAAAAATATTTTTATATAAAAATGGCTTAATATGGTAACATCGGTTGTTATTGACAACTGCAGCACGAGGAATACATCAACTGACTTTTCTTTTTTATTAATTCCTTATTCCTAGGGTTTCTCGGGAAATGATAGAATAAAGTAGGGCTTATAATTATTTAAATATTTTTTCGAATGGTCTAATACTTTGTCTATCGAGGCCATGGCTCGCCGATCTCCTTTCTGTGAGAACCTGATTTCTTTTTTAAATTTATAGGCGCAATATATCTTAGTGTTTTAAAAATCCACCCTAATTTTCTAATCCTTCCAGTAACATGTTCAACATGAGAGTACCATGACAATCTGTGGTCAATAACTACACCTAAATACTTTGTTTCCAAAACTTGATTAATTAAAGGATAAGCGCAATTATTAACTCCAGCTTTATCACATGAGTGTACTTTAATGTTGAACACCCTATCTGGTTGTGAACTTTTATAAATTGAGAAGGACATGTAATTAGTTTTCGCAGTATTTAATGTGAGAAGGTTGTTATCGAGCCAAGTCGCAATTTGGAACATACCGGTCTCTGTCTTAATTTTAACATCGGACCAGCTGTTTCCGTGAAAGACAACAGCAGTGTCGTCGGCGTAGGAGAATATATTTGCATTTTCAACTTTTAGGTTACAGAGATCGTTAATGTAAGCTAGAAACAGTGTAGGACCCAGAACCTACCTTGCGGTACACCAAACGCCACATCAGCATCATCACTAATATACCCTCCAATCTTTACCCTCTGTTTCCTGTTAGTGAGATAGTCTTTAAGAAAGTTTAGAGGAGTTCCCCTTATTCCAAGTTTTTCCAGTTTGGTCACCAAAGTGGGAACAGAAACGGTGTCAAAAGCTTTTTTTAGGTCATGAAATACCGTGAGGCATTTCTTCCCTGCATCTAAATGTTCAGTTACTAGCGAAGTGTGGAAACTCCCCGCCTAAAGCCAAATTGTGTTGCAGATATAATTTTAAACTTATTTAAATAATTTACTAGTCTTGTGTTGGTTAATTTATCTATTACTTTAGACAGGGCTGGCAATACCGAGATGGGTCTATAATTGTTGACATCGCTTTCGTTCCCACCCTTGTGGACTGGAGTAATAACAGATTGTTTAAGGGGGCCTGGGAATACTCCGTTTCTGAAGCAGAGGTTAGCTAGATGGGCAATAACAGGGGCGAGTTCTTTATGAGAGTATTTTAGGAATTTCGCTGAAATGCCATCCCAACCAGGGGCACTATCTGACTTTAAGTTCCTTATGATTCCTTCCACTTCGTCTGTATCAGTATGCAAGAGCACAAATGAATTTATTTGTATAGGTATATTGTTTTGTTGGTGATCAGGAATGTTATTGTTTCTAGGATATATTTGTTGAGCTAAATCTTTTCCAATATTTGCGAAATAGTCATTAACGTAGTTTACTGACTCAGTCGGAGTAGGCTTGATGTTTAGTAATTCTGCACTTTGTTTTTTTGTTTTATTGGTATAAGTTATTGATTTAATATTTTTCCATAATAATTTCGTGTTGGTGACTGAGTTAGCTAGTAATTCTTTTTCACATTTTCTCTTAATTTTCTTAATGAGGTAATTACAATAGTTTCTATATCGGCTATATGTGATTTTTAGAATTTCGTTATATGGTTCTGCACGTGAGATTTTTTGTAGTTTATTACGATTCCTAATACATCGGAGTAGTCCCGGGGTTATCCACGGTTTGATGATACGTTTATTACTGGGAATATTTCTGATTGTAGTATTATTCTTGATAGTTTCAGTAAGTTTTTCAATAAGTTTGTCGGTTAGTGCATTAGGATCGTTGCAGAACATCAATTCCTGTATGTTTTTTGTTTGTAAATAAATTAATGCTTCTTCAAAGTTCAGGGTGGTAACACTTTTGTGTACAATTTTATTATTTTTTGTTTTGGATAGTGATAAAAACGTAGTAAAATGATCTGTGATAGAAGTTTGTAAGATAGCAACTGATGCACTTATTTTTTTCCCGTTGATTCGTAGCATGAAATGGTCTAGGCAGTTTTGTTCTCTGATAGGTAGTGTATGACCTGGCAATATGCCATAGGTTGACAGAGTGTTAAGGTAATTTAGGCGGTTATTTTGGTCATTAGGCATCTCAGTTTCTTTGGGTCGAATATTAATATTTATATCTCCAGCTATTACTAAGTCTTTTTGCGAGTCTATATTATCCAAATGTGAACTGAGTGAGTCTAAGAAATTGTTAATATTTGTGTTTGCCGGCGATCGATATATGCATAGCACAGTGGTATTTAAAATATCTACTTGGAGGCACGAGGCCTGTGATAATTTTATTTCTTGAATTTTTGGTTTTAACGATTTTTTTGCGTATACCACTACCCCATCATTTTGATTGTATTGGCGAACTGTGACATAAGACTGATAATTGGCCAGTTGTGGTATAGGTTTATTCATATTTAATCTACATTCTGTTAAAATTATCAAGTCTGCTTCAAATTTAAGTGAAGACAACGTAATAATAAAATCATCAAAATTGCAGTATATACTCCTTATTTTCTGAGAAATTATAGTTAAATCATTTTTATTAACGCAAATATGATTAGGAAAATTCGACGGATGGCATTCAATTGAACTCGAAATTTCAATTTTATCTATTTCATTAACCGTTTGAACTGTGTTACTCATAAAGAATATTTTTAAATAGAATTATAGTCGCAGCTCGAACGTATTTAATATCCCTGATAGATAGGCGAGTGCAATGTATTGCAACTAAGTGTAATTGTTTGTGTTGTATTAAAATTGTTGCGTGTATTACTATTTCATTCAAAATATAAGATATATAAAAATTTGTTTCGTTATGTTTTTGAGGCGTGTGTGTATATAAAAAAGAAGTTAAAAAGAAGTTATGTATGAGTTAGTATTAAGTATTGTGAAGAATTTATGGGACTGAGTATTTGTGTGGGTGCTTAAACCTATATAACATGCAAAAAAATATCTTATAGCTACTACAATAATATTACATAGTGTGAAATGATAATAAGTATACCGTAGAAATATAATCAAGAAAACACTAGAGCAGGTAGGTACCGATAAAATAATTGTGTTAACCAATATTTCAGGGAGATAATTAACAGCAAATAGTCACATATTCTGCATTAGCTGCTGTATTTGTGCTTCACTTCTAATAATTAAGGTCTGGGCCTGGTCATCTTGCTTTACTAGTACCTTGCCATATGCAGTCCAGCAGTATTTATAAGCGCCGGATTTTTTCAGATCTCGTGCGAGGAAATATAAGCGAGAGCTTTTGGCGGTCAGATGCTCAGACAGGAATATTGGTGTATCCTCGTGCGTCTTGAAGCCTAAATGCTTACAGCATAGTTTGGACTTGTATTTTATGTTGAAGTTCTTAGCCATTTTCAGGATATCGTTCTTGAGGAGCGTAGATCCTGTTTCCACAACTATGGGCGTGTTATAGTTTTGTTTATTTCCACGGACCCTATAAATGTCCATAATGTCCTCATTTTTAATCATGGCACAATCAATATTTTGGGAAAGACTCATCACCATGTTTATTAAGTCTTGCTGCTAGACTCGCCTGCAATTTTAGGCACATTTTTTACCACAAAATTAGTTTTACGACAACCCGTTTCCATTTCCTCGATTTTATGCTCCAAACTTGTGATATATATCTTATCTTCTATCGCCCGATTTTCTAGCTGGGTAATTTTCTTTACAAGGTCTAGATTCTGTGATGTGAGGAGTTTAATTGTATCTTGTATGTTAAGATAAGATTCCTGAATGTCTTTCAGGGTAAAAGAGACTTTTTGTATCTCACGTTCGTGTTTGGTCATAAATAAAGCCATCATTTCTTTTATCTCTTTTTTGAACTCACCTAATTGCTCAGCAATTGAGGTGTCCTCCCGGCTTCTTTTTGTTCTTTGAAATACGTAATTAGGCGGCGTGACGTTGGCGTTAATGCATATCTGATCAATCTCTGATTCCGAGGCCGATTTGTTCAAATTCGAAGCCATCGTGCTATATAGAACATATAAGAAAAACAAAAACAATCCAGGCAATTTTCGATCTCGATATTCCAACTAGAGTAACTGTGGCTCAAGTAGGTACATAAATATGGTGTTTTGAATCCTTACTTGTGAGCGGCGCGCGGCGTAGCAGATCACGAGCAGCGATGAATACAGGTAGCGCGTAGCAAACAACGTAGTAGCGTAGCACTCGTAACAGCCGCGTAGCCGAGACCCCATGACGTATGTAACCCGTGGACTGCACAGTAGTTACGAGCGCAATCAGCTACGCTGATTTGGCGCAGCGGTTACTACAGCGGTCCTGATGCGGCGTACACGGCGCAACCCAAGTTCAAATCCCACCGCAGGGCGACGGCACTTTTTCCAAGTCAATAATTTCTTTCTTCCAATTGACAGCTCAATTCGTTGTTGAGAGCGAGACTTCCGACACCAACTAATATGGCCACTGCATGATGGCCACTGCATGCCACTCCATGATGTTGGAGGGAGATAAATTCACGAATAGTGTTATAATAACAAAAGGTTTAATTGTAACGCAATCATGAAGATTGTATTTACGCCATTACCCGTGCAGACAGAATCGGCTTATTTGATAAAACAATTAGTTGACACAACCTCGACTTGTTTGAAGACGTTAAAAACATGGGTGTGGAGACTGATACCTGGGCCATGGTAACTGCCTACCTAATAATGTCGAAATTAGAGCCTGAATCAATAAAGTTATGGGAACAGTTAATTAGTACATGCAATATACTAATACATACGACACTCCCAATTAGTCGCAACTAATTGGGAGTGCGGAAAACAATCGTGGGTAGTCAAAAGTGAAACAACAAAATTTTTATCTCCTTATTTAAAATTTGTATTAAATAATGTTAAAAAATAATGTTAAACATAAATGATACTTAATACTAATTAATCAACTCTACCTGCCAGTGAAGTGTTTTCAGCTCTATAACACAAAATTATTTACATCACATTACACAATGGCAGCAATCAACCGCACTATCACTGATATGAGCTACCTGTTCAGCCAAAGGATGTCGGACTTTGAAAAGGAGTTGCAGAAAAGTCTGGGTGCTTCATCAATCCCCACCTCAAACTTGGCAGCAGAGTTTGCTTCTTTCCGGACATTTATTGTTCAGGCACTCGGTACTCTCCAGCAGCAAGTTGGCATTCTGGCACAAAGCTTCGACAACATGGAGATGCGTGGGAGGCGTAAAATGCTGTTGTTGCATGGAGTGTCAGAAGAGAAAGATGAGGAGACTGCACAATTGGTGACTCAAGTTGTCAAACAACACCTCAAGCTCGACCTGGCCACAACTGACATCAAGCGGTGTCACAGGATGGGGCGCAGCACATCTCATAAACCCCGACCAATACTCTTCAAACTGCATGACGTGGCTCTCCGGGACAAGCTATGGTTTGATTAGAGTTGTAAAAAAACGGTATTTTTTCTGAGATGAAAAAAAAAACGCTTAAAAAAAACATTTAAAAAAAACAGTATGTTTTCTGGAGCAGGTTTTTTTTCATGAGTAGGAAAATAAAAATATGGTAAGGCGGTTATCGTACCAGTATATGAGTTGATATTAATTTTATTTATTTTTTTGTTCAATAAGAAAATGCCATTTGTTTTTTGTTAAATAGTACATACATGTCTTAACATAATTGGCAACACCAAATATAAACTACATTTACGGACGGGGATTTCCCTAATCCTCATTTTGTTTATGTTTTGGTTGATTTGCGTGCAGACTGCAGAAAGCTTGAGACAGTGATGCCCGTTTTCACCAACACCCCTATACTACCACCTAAGTATGGGACCCTTTACTTAAAAGTACCCCTAAACTAGCCCCTAAATGATATTTCGTTTCACCATCACTTTTATCACCTAACTAGGGGACACATAACAATGTGACGTTTTGTTTTCGATAATAGTGAATGATTCGTCTTTAAACTTATCGATACTTTGAAATAATATAGTTTTTTATCAAATAATCTAAAGTATATAACTAAAATAGATACAGTTTATAATAAATTATGTTTTAATAGCAATAATCAATATTATTTCGTTCATATTTTTAATTAATTTCATATTTACTTGCATTTTTACTCTGTGGATACATTACGAAACTCGCGTTTAATCTGTTGTCATATTTGAATTTGACACTTCTTTCGTTTGTTTTCGTGATATTATGATAGTTTGTTGTGATAGCTTGCTTGCGTGTTATTTTATTTAGTTAACGTTACGTATTTAGTTACGATATAATAAAATGGCAGAAAAAAGGAAGCGTAGCCAAAATTTCACAGTGGACGAGAAAGACAAGTTGGTGAAATTGGTGTATGAATTGGTGTGTAAAGAACAGACGGTACGACGAATCAAGCTAAGAACGAAGCTTGGACAAACCTCTGTAACCAATTTAATTCAACGGGAAATATGTACAGGTTAATTAACATTTAAAAACAAACCAACATGCCTTATTTTATCTATAAAAAATTACCACATGTGCAACTACTTATACTATACCCATCTATTTTTATCTTAGGAGTAAAGATGCTCTCATGAGAGTCTGGGAGAAAATGAAGAGTGAAGTAAAAATGTACAACTCAAGAAACAGGAGTTGTACAACTGGAACAGGTGGAGGACCATCAACAACAAAAATAGACCCAATACTGAAACAAGTCTGCGAGTTAATGGGTCAAGGTTGCAGTGGTATTGCTGATGTTTCAGACTCAGATTCAGTTATCATACCAGTAAATACGAATGTCACAGATTTAGAAATAATCAATGAAGAATCATAGACAATATTTTTAGATGCTGAACTAGTTACCGTAAGTACTCGCAGATAAATTATTTACAGACTTTAATTATATTGCCTTAGTACTGTATAAATTGTGAAAAGTCTTATCTATTTGTTTGTTACTTTATCTTTTACTTGGGTCATGGAAATACTAATACTCAAACGTCTTGCACCGGAAATTGCAGCTAAAAAGCTTATCCCAGATCACCAGTTTGGTTTCAGACAATCCCATGGTACAATAGAGCAAGTGCATAGGCAAGTAGAAAAGATAAATCACACATTCGAAAGTAAACTGCTCTGCTCCGCCGCTTTCTTAGACATTTCACAGGCCTTCGACCGTGTTTGGCATGATGGACTGTTGTACAAAATTCGCAAAAACTTACCCATTAATTTCTACCTTCTGATTAAGTCATATCTTAGTGACAGGCACTTTTATGTTAAATACAGCGACAGTAATACAAAGCTGCACGAAATAAGAGCAGGTGTCCCACAGGGCAGTGTGATGGGCCCGATGCTCTACCTTATATATACTTCAGACTTACCAAATAGACAAGACACAATGACAGGAACATTTGCTGATGATACAGCGGTTCTTGCCATTGATGAAAGCGCGGTTGGAGCATCGGCAAAATTACAACGAAACCTGAATGATATCTCGGACTGGCTGAGAGACTGGCGTATAAAGGCAAATGAAACGAAATCAGTCCAAATAACCTTCTCTTTAAGAAGAGAAACATGCCCAGAAGTCGAACTTAATCAAATAAAGATACCCCAGGCAGATGAGGTTCGATACTTGGGAGTCTATTTAGACAGACGACTTACCTGGAAGAAACACATAACCACTAAGAGAAAGGCGCTTGACTTACAACTAAGAAAGCTATATTGGCTCATGAGAAGAAAATCACAAGTTACACTGGAAAACAAACTCCTTCTATACAAGTGTATACTCAAACCAGTCTGGACTTATGCTTTGCAACTATGGGGCACAGCATCCAAATCAAACATTGAGATCCTACAACGCTTCCAGTCAAAAACCCTACGTATGATAACAGGAGCACCATGGTATTTAACAAATAATCACCTACACCGTGATCTAAACATCAAGACTGTAAAAGAAGAAATAAAGGACTCTTTACAATCCTATTGCAAAAGAATAGGAAACCATCCAAACCAATTGGCAAGAAGTTTAATGGGAGAACAACCAAATCACACATTTAAAAGACTTAAGAGACGTGCTCCTCAGGATCTTCTCTAAACAAAATATAAAAAAGCCGTATTAGATACTGTACCATGCACGCCATATTTTCAAACACATAAAATCCAGCTAAATGTCGACAAGACAGCTTGCAGGACGAAAAGGAGATTAAAAAAAAATCTTTTACTTAATAAACTGTTGAAGCTGATCTTGTCTTGAACAGCGAGAAAGCTCACATTTAGAAGCAGGACGGGCTACTTATGTTAATTACATTCTGACATAGTCACAGTAAGCTGTGGTACTTCTAGTTAAATAACTTTAAATACAAAAAATAATTTCTTGTAGGTACTTTAATATGATTTGATTGTTTTCAGGACAAGTCAATAAATGAAGTGAAGGAAGACGAAGATAAAATGACAAACACACCTTCATGTTCAAAGATTTCAACAACTCCTCTTTGGAAAAGGCGTAGGCCTATACTAAAGGAGCAAAACCATCCACAGTCTGAAGTTGTGGCTACCTTGTGTACAGGATTTCAAGGTATAAATAATAAAAAAAATTAAATCGAAGATTTGAAAAAGACTTTGTTGGAAGAAGAAATAGAGTTTAAAAGAAGCCTGTATAAATTACAACTAGAAGCGACAAAAAAAGAAATAGAAATAAAAATAGAAGTACTAAATCAAACAAAAGGTATGAATTACATAAGGACATTTATTAACAACCTCAATAGTACATTACCTATTACAAAATTTAATAGTGGAAGATGCGATTAAAATTTGCCAAAGACAAATAGATAATGTAAAAAAAATTGTGACACATACAAAAAAAAGTTCAGTATCTTCTGAAAGACTGGCTAGATTCCAACTGCAGCAAAATGAAATTCCAAAACGGCCACTGCAAGATGTTGAGACGAGATGGAATTCAAAATACTATATGTTGAAAAGAATAATAGAAATAAAAGAGGCAGTTATATCGACAGTGGCGCTAGCAGACAAAGACTTGCCCACTATCACTTCTGAAGGCTGGACTACCTACAAAGAGTTATGTCAGGTGTTGGAACCATTCGAAGAAGTGACAAGAACCATGAGTGGCCAGAAATATCTGACAGGCAGCTATGTCATAATTAAGACACGTTGCCTGACAGAATCTTGTAAGAAAATATTAGAAAAAGGAGGTCTAATGCCAAATGTCTATGATGTAGTTTTATTGTTAAAATCAGGATTATCAGACCGATTTAAAGGAATTGAACAAAATGGCACATTTAGTTTGTGTACTTTCTTGGACCCTAGATTTAAGATGCAGGGATTTGCAGACCAAGCTGAGGCTGCCAAAACAAAAGATAGAGTACGAATACTCGTCGCCACAGAAATATCCAAAACTGATGCTGTAACTCGGGTTCAGCCAACTTCATGTCAAAATGAACCGACAGCTACGAATGAATTCAGTCCATGGAATATTTTTGACCAACTAGTAGTACCTTCCACCACAGGCACTCCATTATCAAAAGCCATAAAAGAAATGGACACCTATTTGGCCGATGACTTACTGCCAAGAACCAATTCAGCTGGTGACTCGACCAATCCTTTGGAATGGTGGAGGCCACAAATTTGTTTATACAAACTTGGCCAAAATTTACATAGAAAAATGCAATATCGTCGCAACGTCAGAGCCGTGCGAAAGAATGTTCTCCAAATCGGGGCTGATCTTAAATCAAAGAAGAACAAGATTAACAACCAGCAAAGAGGAGAAACTCCTATTTTTAAGTGTGAACCTATCCGAAAGCCGTTTTTTTTTCAAAGTATTTATAACGTTATAAATACTTTGAAAAAAAACGGCTTTCGCAAAGAGATAAGTAGTAATAAACAAGTAGTAGTAGTAAAAAAAATAAAAAACAACAAAAATAAAATTAATGTAAATATTATTTGATTTGAATGGATGTATATAAAATGAAATTATCTTCTAAGTACGCCTGGATACTATTTGTACCCAGTCAGTCCTAAGCCTGGAAACAGTACGAAGGGAATGTCATTTAATTTTTTTAATTCTTATCAAATCAATAAACTTCAATGAATTATTTGCAACAAAATGGTCAATGATTGAAAACGTTGACATAAATTGACGCTAAACGCTACCGTTGAACATTCAAAACCCGTTAGTAATTTAACAGTTTTTTTAACCTGTTAACCGTTGATGATTAACAGTTAAATTACGTTAACCAAAAAACCGTCAATGACCCATGCCTAGTGAAAGAATTTTTCAAATCGGTCGGTAGTTTCGGGGCCTATTCATTTCAAACAAACAAATCTTTCATCTTTATAATATTAGTGTAGATAAATATTTTTTCATGCATATTCCCTATAATAGTCATAAAGACTTACCCTAAATCGGCGTCGCGGAATTCCTCATCCGAGTCTAAAGTGACTGCATTCGCCTCGTCATCAGCCAGACGTTGAATTTGTGAAAGTTCGCCCGCCAGGTAGCTGGAACTTGTCGAAGGCCTCGACGGAAGAGCCCTCACTGAACGACGGAAGAGCCCTCAATGAACGACGGAAGAGCCCTCACTGAACGACGGAAGAGCACTCACTGAACGACGATCGAGCACTCACTGAACGACGATCGAGCTCTTCGTCTTCTTCCCCAAAGATTTGGAGCAGGGGGGCAATTCTCCGACAGCACTCGTACTGTACGAACGGAGACATTACCCTTCGGTCCCAATGTTGGCATCAAAATAGTGGTATTTTCTCACATTATGTATTCTCGCAAAATGTCGAGTGAAATATCGATTCGAAGGACGAAAATGAGACGAAAATTTTCTCCTAGAACTCGACGTAAGTGGTGTTTCATAGAGCGCACCGCGGTCTCCCATAGTCCCTCCGCAGTTGGCCACGCAGGGGCATTAAAATGCCACTCCACTATCATTCTGCTTATTTCGTTAAAAAAATCAGAGGGCAGTTCCGTTTTGAACATTTCGAACTCATGATTCAGCATTTTTGAGGCTCCGATGAATTTTGTGCCACATTCTGAATAAATATGACCTGGTGTACCACGTCTTGAGCACATCCTCTGGAAAGCCCCCATGAAAGCTTCAGTGCTCAAGTCTGAAACTAGTTCGATGTGAACTGCCTTTATTGCTAAGCATACAAAGATTGCCATGTATCCTTTGGAGGTCTTAACGCCTCTTCCTTTTTTTAATTTGACGTCTACGTGACCCGTGAAATCCACCCCCGTGTGAGTAAAGAGGCGAGACGGTGTCACATGCTGTGGTGGAAGATCGGCCATCATGGTAGTTTTCTGTAGCTTTGAATCGATGGCACCGTATTCATCGCCGCAGCTGCGTTTTAACTGCTCTATTTCCTTCTATTATCCAATACTGTTGACGGATGAAGGCGAGCGTCAGCCGGGCTCCACCATGTAAAGTCGCGGTGTGAGCTTGGTTTATCAGTAGTTCTGAGAGTCTATGCTTTCTTGTTAGAATTGCGGGATTTTTCATTCCCAGCGGTAAGTTAGTTTTGTTCAGACGTCCGCCGACACGCAAGATACCTAGCTTGATAGCAAGGCAAGGACATGTTTTTAAAATTTTTAGTAATAGTTCATATTCTGTGCTGAACTCCAATCGTTGAACGTTTCTTGTTATAATGTTCGTTGCGTAATTGAGGAGCGTTTTCACAATTCACACAATCTCAAAATTGTTTTTATTGTCGTTTCGTCCTCAATCTCTATAGGGCTACACGATGGTCTGTACGAATTTTCTGTAAACGATACATAAATCATACTAAAAGTACAGCGAGAAATGTATTAGTTTTTTTAAAGTGATACATCTACATCAATCGAATTTTATCAAAACGATACATCAAACGCTGTTATTGTTGTTGTCTCATTCTTACAAAACTAAATAATTATTGCATCATCTTTCACATTCACATTAGTTGTATTGTTTACTTTATAGAGAGTGCACGCACTTTTTCTTTGAATTTATAAATATTGTATGCAATAATTGATAACGGAGAATATAACACGCCAGTTATTGAAGTTGAAAGAGGACGCAAGTATAGACGTTGTCGCAGTACTCCGAAAACGTCCAAATACACTGCAGATGAAAAAAGTGATCCAGATTTGAATTGTAACCACCATTTCCAATTCATTAGTACATATCTAGTTCTTGTTACACCCGAGCAGTAGCCGGCTAGCGATTCATGTCAAGCACTTTATAACCTTATAATCTCACTTAATGTAAATAGGTAATATGCAGCTTTGATTTTGCGCGAGTACCTATCTGTGCGATCGTGTTTGAACACGTTAAAACACGTGCGATTTCGTCGTATCACAAAACGTTCGTAACGATCACTACATATTGGGTATATTACCTAATATATATTTATTGCTTACTAGTGGTACTCTGCGGTTCTGCGATTCGAGATAAAAAAGTAGACTATGTGTTATTCTGGTGCATAAACATGTTACGCCTACATACATATATGACAACATTATGTATGTTCGGAAAAATCTTCATCTTTTTAGTAAAATTAGTGATAGGCATAATTTTAATACTAGAAATCGGAACAAATTAGATCAACCCCGATTCAGACTAGCTAAAGTACACACTTCTTTTATGGGGTACTGTGTTAAATTTTATAATAAAATACCACTTAATATTCTCGAACTGAATGAGAGAAAATTTAAAACATGTATAAAACGCACATTATGTAGACAAGCATATTATAAACTGGAAGATTATGTCCTGGATAAAAATGCTTGGCTAAATGCCGGTCCTGCTCCACAGCCACAGCAGCATGGGTCCACTTGTTAGGTTTTCGATAATTGGAAGAAATGCTTACCCTTTTTTTGTTCTCCTATACAATCATTTATTTATCATTTCTTTGCATTATTGTATTAGCAAAGTATACACAATAAAGCAGCCTTCTTTTTTTTTTCTTTTCTTAGTTACTTGAAACCATAGTTTTGTATAACGTAGAAGCATATTTTAAATTTGTTGTAAATGTGAGCACTATGGAGCCATTTACATAATATGTAATTATAGATTTCGTTATTAAATTAGTTTGACATGAACGAGCGTGGCAGTTGAGAGCTTGTCATGCTCACACAAATGTTTTGCTGATGGTGGCGCGTGTTTTGGATCATTTGATTCCCTTCAAAATGGTTGAGTTAGATGGTGCTGATGCACGCGTCATGTTCGTGAACGGGCGCCGTCAGTTGAAACTGGTCATCTCTTACCTGCCACTGGCTTATTTTAATCTGTACCTGCATTTTGAATTGTTTATATGTTTTCTTGTTCTTTGCATTGTCCTCACATATAGAAGCAATCAATGTTAATGTTAACAAGATTTTTGTAACACGTCACATGGTTTAAAAGAGTGTCCGTGGAGTTTCTTGCACGTTCTTCTCCATAGAGATCTACGCTTTGGAACGTGCAAATAGCTTCATGTTTTTGACTGACCGACTTTGACAATTCAAAAGTGCCTGTAAATGGTTTATTTGAAATATACGATTTGATTTGATTTGATTACCTTTTTAACTTGTTACAGAATTCAGAAAAAAACTGTACTTGAACGATACGAAAATCGAACAAGATAAGTTTTTGTTAAAATACATGCGTATATCTGTTCCAAAATAATGATAAAATATGAATATATACAAGAAAATATGTATGTGACCGACAGATGACACATGTCACTTCCCATTCCATACCGATGATGAACAAAATAAAAATGTTATGATGATCACAAGAGCAGCATCGCAACGTGCACGTCCACCACCCCCGGACCCGTCGCTGAGCTCCGCCTCGCCGTCGCCGGACTTCGCCGGCGCACCATGGAAAATGGTAGATCAAGCGCATATCAAAAATGCTTTTTACGAATATCATCATTTGGATAATATGGCTATTTTATTAGGTTCTCTAATAGTTAAATGATAATATTAATTAGGATTTTTTCACTTAATACGCGAAATTATTTTTTTCATAGATAGAAATACATAGAAGACAGAAGTGCCAAACTCAAGTCTTTGCGTATACATGTTTCAATACCATATTGTGAAAAAATACTTGGTACAGATATGCAGTAATTTACATTTTTAGAAAGGTTATTTTATGCTTTTTGCGATACAGCTTAATGATTTTAAAAGTAAAGAAAAATATTTCAATAATTACTTAAAAAGTGACATACCTTATTTTTCACTTATATTTTTTTTCGTCGAAGGTTTTCAATGTTACCTACGTTTGCCCAACCGCTACTTTTTGTGTTGACTAGTAGTCTAACTATTCATAAATAGAATGCAAAAAAATCAGCTGCGGATATTTGCAGTTTTAGAAGATATGAGAAAAAAACTGATAAAAGTCAGTACCCGAAAATTTAGTCCAATCAACGGGGCATATGTAACCCGAAAAATTCCTCTGCCAGTGAGACTTGGTATTATGATAAAGTAAGGTATGCAGATTACAGATGTACGATAATCCAACAAATTTTGTTGCGAGAAGTTAGGTATTTTTACCTAAATATGAAAATTGCTTATAACTCACTGGGAAAAAATCCTCTGACTGAAATACCTTCTGTATACGTTCGAATGTATTAGTTAGAATAATTATGTAAAGTTATCCAACATTTTTTCGATTTCGGAGATACCTCAAATTTGACTTTTAACATTTTGCACAATAACTACCGCTGAAAAATTGCTCTGCCATTTTTTATTTTATAATATGTTTTTATATCCTTAAATACATAGCTTTGTTAAGTTATCCAAAAGATTTTCCTATTTAAACTTTGTTTTTTTATTTTTACTTAATTACGTAATGTGAATAATTTCTCCGTCCATTTTCATACCTTTATTAGTCATATGATTATATATTGAAACAGATTTATCAATAATCCAACAAATTTTCGAACGTTCATTATATTTTTTAGGATAGTTCGCTGATTTCATTTTGCTCAGGTTCTTTTAATACGTTTATTAGTATGAGTCACTGTGTTTTAAAAGATTTTCCAATAAGCCAATGGAAATTCGGCCTAATACCAAAGTTTTTACAATCTCGATAATTCTTAAGTACAAGCATTGCCGTCGCTTAGCAACGATCGGTCGTCAACGCGGGCGTCTTGATTGTCTCGCTCGAAGTACGAAACGGAGTAGTTGTGTTGTTGTGTACCTATCTACCTGTGCAAGGAACGTTTGCTAAAAACAAAACACTACAAAGCATAAAATAACCTTAATTTCGGAAGTCGGTGTTTTTGGTTTTGTTTCTTTATTTTTTAACACCGACTTCGGAAATTAAAGTTATTTTATACTTTGTATTGTTTTGTTTGAAAGTCAGTTATATTTTTTTTGTAAAAAGTTTTTGATTTTTCACTTTTAAGTGGCTTGTACGTCTTCGTCTACGCACAAATTGAAATAAGCAAATATGCTCATAAAATAAAAACTACTGAACCCAACTGAATCAACTGAAAAAAATAATGTGATTATACCTAGTCGATTATCTATGTTAGTTACTTACTGCAGCCTGCCTAACTGTAAAAGTAATTTAAAATGATTGTAGGCACGTGTTGTTATATTTAAAAATTGTAAACCAATTAAAAGTAATGTGATTATACCTAGTCGATTATCTATCACTAGTGGACGTCACGCGGTTTCACCCGCGTAGTTCCCGTTCCCGTGGGAGTACGGGGATAAAATATAGCCTATGTTATTCCCTGATAATGTAGCTATCCATTGCTGAAAGAATTTTTGAAAACGGTCCAGCAGTTTCGGAGCCTATTCATTTCAAAAAAACAAACAAACAAATCTTTCCTCTTTATAATATTAGTGTAGATAGTTACCTATTGTACCTTGTCTAACTATAAGTAATTTAAAATGATTGTAGGTACGTGTTATTATATTCCAAATAATTATGTAAACCCAATAAAAATAATGTGATTATACTTAGTCGATTATCTATGTTAGTTACCTACTGCAGCCTGCCATACTGTATAAGTAATTTAAAATGACTGTAGGCACGTGTTGTTATATTTAAAATTTGAAAATCAAATAAAACTAATGTGATTATACCTAGTCGATTATCAATATTAGTTACCTACTGCACTCTGTCTAACTTTATAAGTAATTTAAAATGATTGGGGGCCGAGTCACCCGCATCCGTAGGAGAATACTTAATGTTAGACCCTACACGTAGTCCCTGGGTGGTGCTAATCAGATGTCACTAACTGGTGGTAGGCTTCGGCCGATGGCTTGTGACCACCCACTGGGCAAAGACGTACCGCCAAGTGGCCTAGCTGTGTTCCGGTATGATGCCCAGTGTAGCCAATTCAGAGGAGTTGGGTCGAAATAGTTGTTCCAATGCAGGCAGACAAACCAGGCTTGCTGACATGGGCGTATCGGGAGAGTAGTCGCGGAGGGTAACGGGATCCGAAGCACGGTGCGCCGCTGGCCGACGGCAGGTAGTTGGGGGCCCAAGTAGTGTGTTAGCCACACATGAAAGGCTGCCCCGTCAACTGTCGAAAAATCCCGGAATGCACCATCGCGCTGGTTGGCGACAAGACGAGAGGGCCCGATGGACATTCCCGGGGGGACTCGGGCATCTCCGCAGTCTCCAGGCTCGTCCCCCGATGATGCCGTCTTGTCAGAGCGTGCCTGAGGGTTAGTAGCATGGAACCTCATTTCACTTCCTTTTCCTCTACCTTACTCACTCAATATTACCAGGAACAATAAGAGCAAAGCTGTACAGCGGCAGCACTCCCTCTCACACAAAGTGCATCTCTCTAACATACGAGGTCTGCACTGAAATCTCGCCGCAGTTCATCACCAACTAGAGACTGAGAAACCAGCGCTCTTGTTCCTGTCGGAGGCGCAGATCGGATGTCCGTCAGACGTGTCGTATCTTACATACTCAGGGTTTACCCTGGTGCGCCACTTCAGACTACTGGTCTACGCGCGGGCGTATGGATGTACGCCCGGGACGACATCTGCTATCGGCGTCTCCGCTACCTTGAAGACTCCAGTTTCTCAACGCTGTGGGTTATACTGGACACAGGCCTGCACAAAATTGTCTACGCCTGTGTCTATCGTTTGCACAGCGGTGATTTGGAGACAACTGGGCCCACACAGCACCTGAGTGAGGCGGCGGATGCGGCTCAGCAGCGGTACCCTTCTGCCCAAATAGTGTTACTGGGGGACTTCAACGCCCACCATCAGGAGTGGTTCTTCCCATTCCAGTGCACAGACCATGCTGGACGCGAGACGCGAAAGCCTACGCTAGCGTTAAATCTTACCCAGCTGGTCCAGGGGGCAGCGAGGGTACCGGATGTTGATTCGCACACTGCCAACTGCTTGGACCTTTTGCTGACAACAGATCCAGACCACTACTCGGTGACGATTTCTGCACCACTGGGTAGTTAGGACCACTGTCTGGTGAAGTCTGTGTTCATCTACTCCCCGCGCGATCCCAGCCCAAGAGGCAAGAGGTATGGCAATACAGGTCAGCAGATTGGGATGGCATGCGATCTTTCTTCGCTCGTTATCCTTGGCAGCCTACTTGCTTTTCTTCGACTGATGCTTCGTCGTGCGCGGACGCCGTGACGGATGTGTTGCGGAGGGGAATAGAGTACTACATTCCGTTCTGTGACGCAACAATATCTGGCGAAGCTCGTCCATGGTTTGGTGCCGAGTGCAATCGCGCTGATGCGCTTAAGCACGCGGCGTACCTAGCATGGGTCGACCCTCGTACGCGCAAAGCAAATGACGTGAGTCAGAAGAAGAGAGCCTTTAACAGGGCTGCCAAGTTCTGCAAGAAGGTGTTGCGGAGGGCTCGGTTTGACCACATTAGCCGAATAGGGAACAAACTTTCTTCATACCCAGCGGGTAGTAAGGCTTTTTGGTCCCTGGCTAAGTCGGTCGAATCGAACTTCTGCCCCTCACTACCACCACTGCTGAGACCCGATGGGTTGCTGGCCCACTCCGCTGAGCAGGAAGCAAACTTTTTTTTTTGCTTCTATGTTTGCGGAATCGTCGCGTCTGGATCCTGGTGGCGCGAGGCCCCCTGCTTCTCCTGATGGATGCGAGTCGAGTATGTCGAACATTCGCATTCACGTCTAGGTTACGCACTACCCGAAGAATGTCCTTCGGGTAGTGCGTAACCTAGACGTGAATAAGGCTAGTGGCCCCAACGGGATACCGGCAATTGTTTTGAGGACTTGTGCGCCTGAGTTGTCTCCAATCTTGACACGCCTATTTCGCCTTTCGTTTGAGACTGGAAAAGTACCGAATGCTTCGAAGCAAGCTAACGTGCAGCCCGTGCCCAAGAAGGGCAGTCGATCTGACCCGTCGAATTACAGACCCATCTCGGTAACGTCTATACTCTATAAGAGTATGGAACGCGTGCTGAATCGTAAGCTCCTAGCATACCTAGAAGCGAATGATATCTTTAGCGACCGACAATACGGGTTCCGACAATACGGGTTCCGCCAAAATCGGTCTACTGGGGATCTTCTTGCGTATGCCATTCACATCTGGAGTATAGAGAAGCACGGGGAGGCACTAGCGGTCTCCCTTGACATCACGAAGGCCTTCGACAGGGTCTGGCACGATAGCCTTATTAGTAAGCTTCCTTCCTTCGGTCTGCCCGCCGGATTGTGTGATTGGATCGCGGATTTCCTGAGGGATCGGTCTATTCGAATGGTCATAGATGGGTGCTCATCTGGACTGCTTGATATTAATGCCGGCGTTCCTCAAGGGTCGGTGCTTTCGGCAACACTGTTCTTGCTGCATATTAATGATCTGCTTAAACCCGGTACCTTTGGGTATGCAGACGACAATACTGTTGCTGAGAGATACGTGTCCGACGCACGAGCTGGTGGGTCGCAGATCCGGTCTCTCCGGGAGGCTATGGTTGAGCGCTTGAATGTGTCCTTACAGGCTGTCTCTGAATGGGGCGATGCCAAACTGGTCAAGTTCAATGCTGCTAAGATCCAAGCGTGTCTATTTTCCGCCAAAAGGAGCCAATTGGGACGGATCTGCCAGATACCAGCTTGATGCCCTTGAGTCAATTGAGAAACGAGCCAAGAGGATCATCGGCAATGAGAGGCTCGTCGCGACGAAGCTCCAAAGTCTTGAGCATCGACGACGAGTCGCTGGCCTGTCGGTTTTCTACCGGTTGCATTTTGAGGAATGTGCGACGGAATTGCATAATTTAATTCCGCCAAGCCCGTTCCATCATCGGACCACAAGACGAACGGCGATGCGCAACCGGTACATGGTGGACATCCCACCCATGCGCACAAAACGTTTTGGGAACACATTCATAGTGCGTACAGCTAAGGAGTGGAATTCCCTGACGGAGTTCCTGTTTCCTGATTACTACAACCTGGGAGTATTTAAGTCGAGAGTGAATAGGTTACTTCTAGGCAAGCGTGCTCCATCTTCGACCACATCATCGATTCCCATCAGGTGAGATACAGTAAAAAAAAAAGATAAAGATTATAGGCATGTGTTGTTTTATTCAAAATATGTAAACCCAATAAAATTATGTTTATACCTATTCGATTATCCATGTATACAGCCCGCCCTTGTTATTTATTTAACCAAATATTTTCTGATATTGATTTCTTGACTGACTTTTTTATTCTTAACTCGATATCTTTTCAACAGGTGTCCATCTGAACATATGTAGTAGGTACTTTTTAAGCAGATTTTTGGCATAGTTTACAAAGTCCTCAAGGAGGTATCAAACGTTTATTTTAGATCCATATAGGTAATAAATGTTTTTTTACAAATATAGGTTACGCCGTAGTAAAGTCAACACCACATCTAGTTATACAATACTGTCAAATTAATCCAAATGATTTTAAACCTGAAAATTTTGATGGTTAAGTTCAAAATCTAATTATACAATTTAACAGTCTGTGCTGCTGTAATAATAACAATAGCAACTAAACTAGCTTACACTACTCCAAAAGTAGTGCGTGGCAAAGCAGCTCCGAGCGGTCAAGTGAAGGTCAACACTTACGCTCTAGCATAATAAATCAGGGAACTGTTCTAAAAAATATAATGAACGGTCGAAAATTTGTTGGATTATTGATAAATCTGTTTTAATATAAAATTATATGATTAACAAAGGCATGAAAATGGACGGAGAAATTTTTTACATTACGTAATTAAGCAAAAATACTAACTTCTCGTAAAATAAATTGTTGGATTATTGTACATCTGTAATCTGTATTACCTAATTTCATCACATGCTAAATTTCATAGACGGGAGAATTTTTCGGAAGTCTCCATACAACAAATGTCCTCGTTGACTGGACTAAATTGGTATCTTTTGCGGTTTACCACTGACACCATTCACATGAACAATATGGAACAATATGGAACTTTTTGGAAATTTTTTTCATTATTTCGTGATAACAAAGGGACCTTATCAAATTTGCACTCGGTTTGCGTGGGAAATTACAAGTTAATGATAATGTAGGTACCAATTCGATATTGTAAAATGAGTATATAAAGGGAAGCAAAAACTATTCGAACCATCTACATCAGTGTAACTTCAAGTGAAGCAAATCTCATCTACGCCTATTATTTCTGCAGATTGTGAAGTATTAAAATGTCTTCCTTCAGCTGTACCAAACGAGACTTCATAATCCCCTATATCGAGAGTGGCAAGACCATGGAATCATTATCCAAAGTTTTAGTGGAAAAGCTCAGTGTTTCTGAAAACAACTTGTGTTTTATAATTAGTGACATACAAAGGCACATTCTTCCTATTTTCAACAAGCGCTGGGCCCTGGCATCTCGGAAAAAAGAAACATTTTTACAGAAGAATTGTACTTGGTTGGACTCAACGTATTCGTTAAATTTACCGGATTCTGAACAATATTCTACGCCATCAACATCTGGCCAACGAGGAAGAGCATGCGTGGCTTATGGAGACTCCTCAGAATCTACCAAGAAGAGGAAAAACACTCTTCTACTCCAAGAATATGGCTTCGAGCATATAAAAAACGCCTATGTGCAGGGACTACGGGCTTTACGTGAGTACACAGAAGCTCATCTTGTCGAAGAATTAAGAACCGCTGACACTCAAAAGAAATTAGATATCTCAATTAAGTGGAACGACTTAGAGCAGATGAAGATTCTTTCCGATACGGAAGCATTGAGTGCTTTTATAGATTTGGATCTAACAAAAAAAAAAAAAAAATCTTATATTTCAGACAGAGTCCATTTTTTGGTTAGTATTCAAAAACTTAGAAACTAGTGTTAGTACTTACATTCTATCTAATTTTAACAAAACTATCATAATTACCTACACCACAGTCACATGTAGGCCTATCCAATGCCCCAGTATGGGGCTGTCCCACCTGTCCGCTATAGCTCTCAGCATGCTGTTGGGGCTGGCGCGTACCCGGCGCATGGTGGCAGCGCATCGCTTGCGCATGATTGCGTGAAAGCCATCAATCTTCGCCTCCGCGAACATGCCGGATGCACTACAGTAGCGCGGCAACCCCATCAACACCCTAAACGCATTATTATATTGAACTCGCAGAGCGCTGTATGCCCTCTGCGTATAGTTGACCCACAGACTGCATGTATAAAACGACTGACAATACGCTCTAAACAACGTAGCCTTTACGGCAGTCGAGCATTTCGCAAATCTGCGAGCCAACATATTGCAGCAGACAGCCAACGCTCTGCGCTCACGCTCAATGTCCAGGTTGTCTTTAAGGTCTTCGGAAACCCAGTGGCCCAGATACTTGAAGGTTGTGACTTGCCTTAAGGGACTTCCGCAAAGTTTCAAATGTGGTACTATCGGATAGGTTTTAGTGCCTGCCTTAAAGACTAGTACCTCACTTTTCTTTACATTGTATCTGAGCCCATGGGTCTCCGCATACCTCTCACATATCTCGAGCAGACTCATCATTGCGTTAATCGATGGGCTCAGCAAGACCATGTCATCCGCGTAACTGATATTGTTGACGCATGTTCCGTCAACATAACAACCCTGATAAGTGTTGCTGAGCTCGACGATCAACCGGTTTATGTACAAGCTGAAGAGGCGGGGGGAGGTCAGGCCGCCCTGCCTCACCCCGCACTCCAGCCTATACTCATCCGATAGTGAGCCTGCCCACCTTACACAATTAATCTGATTGTTATACCAATACCGTAGTATTGAAATAACTTCCCTATCCACTGACGTATCTAAAGCACAATATATGTACCTGAAAAACTTAACCAACGAACGAAAGTGTTGTATATTCCCGCCTTACTACAAAATACAAGAAATAAAAAGATCCTGTTATCCACCATCTTCTACAATCGAAATCACGAAAACTTATGCTAATGTGATTAATATCCAAGATTTATTGGATCATACTGCTGCTAGAATTTAAAAAATCGATTCTGTTTTCCAAGAACAATATAGAACATTGATCCTTTATTGTAAATGGGGATGTGATGGTTCATCTGGTCAAAGCCAATACAAGCAAATACTTGCAGAAGAGTCGGAAACAATTTCAGATGCCAATTTGTTCATCACTTCATTAGTCCCCATCAGATTAGTTGATGTGCAATCGGGATCCGTTGTTTGGCAAAATCCGGTACCTTCATCTGTCCGTTTTTGCAGACCCATTTCTATTTAGTTTTGTAAGGAAACTCCAGAAAAAAACCAAGGCAGTTGTCGATGATATTAAAAATCAAATTAGGGCTGCACAAGCATCACTTATAAACAAAGATGGTATTGCAGTAAATGTGAAGCATGAACTATTTCTAACGATGATCGATGGAAAGGTGGCTCAGGTCCTTACAGATACTCCATCTGGTTCCACATGCACGATATGTGGGGCTACTCCACGGCTAATGAATGACCTATCGAAAGTAACTGCCAGACCTGAAAACGAAAACGCCTACCAATACGGATTGTCCACCTTACACGCCTGGATTCGCTGCATGGAAATGATATTGCATATTTCCTATAATCTCTAAGACTTGGGCTGCTTCAACTGAGGAAAATAAGAGATTAAAAAAAGAAAAAAAAAAGAACTTGTTCAAAAACGTTTCAGGCAGGAGTTGGGATTAATCGTCGACAAACCTCGGCAAGTTAGCGGGAATACGAACGATGGCAATACCGCACGAAGATTCTTCTATAATAGCACTTGCTCATCGGAAATAACAGGTGTAGATGAGGCATTGATTAAACGCCTATACATTATCTTGCAAGTTCTTTCTTCTGGAATGATGATCGACCCTGAAAAATTTGGGGAATATGCAATAGAAACTGCAAGAATCTATGTAAGTAGTTACGATTGGTATTATATGCCATCCTCCTTTCATAAAATACTCATACACGGAGAAAACGTAATCAAACATTTTGCGGTGCTTCCTATTGGACAGCTATCGGAAGACGCACAAGAATCTCGCAATAAAGACTACAGAAACATACGACTTCATCATGCCAGAAAATGTTCCCGATCTGCTACAAATGAAGATGTCTTTAAGACGCTTTTATACACGTCAGATCCATATATAACAAGTTTGAGAAAACCGTACGTAAGAAATGTGAAAGAACTTGAAGAAGAGGCACTAAGTCTTAAACGTGGCACCTGAAAGTGAACCCACATTTACTGACCCTGATCCTGAAGTGGTATAAGTTAAAAATAATATTTATATTTAGTTATTACTTATATTTGTACCTAGCTACATCATTTCCTGAAGCCAGAGTATAGGATGTACCTATTAGTAATATGATTTTAATTTAGTACATTGTTTTCATATATATATATTTATATTACTTTGCTTGTTGTAATTAACCATGGTTTAATCTTTTTAGTCATTATAAACTTGTATTCTACTTTAAATAATTTTTTAACTATTTTTTTTCGAAATTTTTTCCCATTTCTTTCATTCTATGCAAAAAAACATACATCGATATACAAGAAAACACTATAAACTACACATCATTCGAATCTCCAAACCTTACTGCATATTTGTGCCAGATTTCATCACGATACGACAAAAATTCATGAAGTTACAGATTTTTGATCCGATACCGACCTATATTTTCCATAGTGCGGCGGTTGCAGTTGCGTCGAGCTCCAGCGACGAGTATTTCTCTCCGCCGACGTCACCAAAATTTGTGAGTCGGCAGGGGAGAGGCCGGCCACCGAGGGGCTTGGGATCTAGGGGCCAACCGGCCCCGAGCCGGGTCCCCGCTACCGGCGGTTGTGTGCAGCGCATGAGATGGACGCAGTCCATGAATAAAAACGTCATGCACGCATACTACGGGTCTACAGAGGGGGGAACCTCACTGCGTACCGAGTCAGGATGCTGTCTCTGTTTAAGGACCTGGAACCAACCGTGAACGCCTCGGCTGCGCCAGGTGCGGGTCATCCAACGTAAACACAGGTTAGATGATGCTGCACTTGATAGGCTGCGCTAAGAGGTACTCGGCAACCTTGTCATTTCGACCCCGATCTAGTGGCGCAATCACACCGCGGCCCGTTAATGTTAGTGATGAGGTAGATGATAGGGTTGTCACGGTAGCCAGTGCAATGATAAATTGAGAAGCGCACTGGAGGATGCGCTTCACGAGTATAGATCAACTTCGACCGAACTCAGGCCCCGATTACCACGGTTACCCATGCATAAAAAGAATAGGGCGCTGGTGTGTGCTTTGGACTCGCTGCTGCAGAACATCTTTGAAAGCAGCGAAAGCCTCGTTGATACGCACTCAATCCTGTTTGCGGGGCTGTTGCGGCACGTCGAGTAGCGAACGTCAAGTTCCTAAATTGTAACGAAGCTAAACGACCAAAACCTGCCGCACCAGCCTGGCAGTGCAGGATCGAGCGGCGTATCGATGAGGCTAGAGCACTCATCGGCAAACTTGACTGCTTCAGGGAGGGCAATACACGACCACGTGTGATGCGCTTTGTGAGGCGGGCGTTTTCGGGGACTGGAATCAGTCCTCGAGATTACCCGTCCCGTGTCACGGAGCGCATCGACTTTCTGGAGCAGAAAGTTTGTGCATGGGCAAACCGTATTCGGCGGTATAAGCGGCGGATTGACCGATACTCGCAAAACCGCATGTTCCAGAGCGATGAGAGGTGAGTATTTTTTTTTTTTTTTTTTGGGACAAGCCCGCCACACATTCCCAACCACTGCAACTCCTGAAAGCCAGAATCAACAGTGGCGACCACCAGAAAAACGCCGAGCCAATGAAGCCCGACGAGTCCCGGAGAAACGATTTAACTGTCTTGGATCCTGCAACGAATTTAATCAGAAAAGTACAGCGGAGGAGTAGGAAAAATAATATATGTATAATTTCCACTTCCCTCCTTTTCAAGCAGGAGACAGAATAGAGCTAGGCCAATAGGCACCAAGGGACATATACAACTGGGTTAAGCCCAGTTGTCAAGCACCACGGATTATATATTAATTAAAGACTAATGGGTCCTAAATTGTGAGCTACTTTTGATTCCAGTAATAGGTATGGCAAAATCGCCTGAAAGCACGGAAATTTGTTCTGGTTTCTACAAGGTCCGTGTAGTAAACTACTCCAGATGTAACCTGAATACTATCTAACATAATATTGCGTTCAGTTTGCCAAAGAATACACTCCCATAAGATGTGGTGTGCGGATTGTTCGTATTCATAGTCGGCTGTAGAACATTGACATAAAGGCGAGGCCACAAGCCTAAAGGAAAATAATTTACTCTTAAAGTTGCCATGACCTGTGAGAAATTGGGCAACACAATGATCCACCTCCAGCCATGTCCTATCCAGCCGCTCACGAACGGATGGAAAAAACTGGTGGAGGTGTCGGCCTTTAATGGAATTTTCCCACCTACATTGCCATTCGGATAAAAGTTCCTCCCAGACGTCAGTCTGGGGTTTTAGTAATCTACAGATCTTAGCACGGTCGCGTTGCGGTAAAAACTCTGGGTCCGTGATCTTTCTAGCGTAGTAGTACATTGCAGCACGCCGCTGCACCTCTAGATCGACTGGGAGAACACCCGCCAGCACCGGTAAGGCTTCAGTACTAACCGTCCTATACGCCTTGCATAAGAATATCAAAGCCAAACGCTGGCTTTGCAGCAATTTACGGCGTACCGCCCCTATGGTGGCCCTGTCAGCCCAGACAGGTGCCCCGTAGCACATACAACCCAAGTAAGTAGCCCCATAAATAGTTTTTAAGGTTTGAAATGAGAGACCCCAAGTAGCTTTGGATATTCTCGTCAAGGCGTAGAAGTTCTTTTTTGCTTTTTCACCTACTGTTTTTATATGATCAATAAACGAAAAGTTCCTTTCTAGTAGCATACCGAGGTAGCACACGGATTCTTTTCTTTTAACGGGTACATTATTAAATTTAATACTAGGCCAGGATTTTAGGTTCCCTTTTAAAATAAGTTGATAGGTTTTATGCGGTGCAAAGGTCAGACGGTTTCGGTCGCCCCACTGTGATATTAAACGTAGACATGTGTCAGCCAAGTTCTCGAGTCCCGCCCGAGTGCTTGCCTCAATGAGCAGTAAGCCATCGTCTGCGTAACCGGTTAATGAACAGCCGCATGGGAGCGGAAGCGCGAGGAAATCATCGTAGCCAAAATTCCATACATATGGACCGATAACTGAGCCCTGAGGACATCCCATGGTTAGAGACTTAGAAATGGAATGATGTCCAAGTTTGAGTTTCGCGGAGCCGTTTAGAAAATACGAAAGAATCAGATTATAGATATTTTTGTAGCAACCACGGGTTTTCATTTTAAGTAGTAGCATCGGCCACCATGCGTTATCAAAAGCGCCAGATATGTCGAGAAAGATTCCAACCACGTATTTATGTTCCGATAAGTTAACAATTTTACGGACAGAGAGAGCCGCGTCGACTGTGGATTTACCAATAGTGAAACCAAATTGATTAATATGAAATTTAGGTCCATTCGGTAGCAAGCGCGGAACGATTAGTCGCTCTAAGAGTTTCCCCAAAGATGGAAGTAGTGTTATGGGCCGGTAGGACTTAGGGTCATCCGGGGGCTTATCGCCACTCTTCGGAATAATGCGTATAAAGCCTTGTCGCCATATTCGAGGAAAAATACCTTCTGCAATGCATCGGTTATATACGGATAAGATCGCGTCGCCCGCTGTTTTACACGCTTCTATAATCATTCTATTAGATATTTTATCTTCACCGGATGATTTTTTGAGAGGTAGTCTCTTGACAACGTTTATGAATTCGTCAGTGGATGGAAGGTCTGACTCCGGTGATTCAGGTGACACCGCGGCCTACGCTCTAATCTGTTGGTGGTATTCATTATCATTTACTGATGAATCGTCTGGTATTAGAGAATTAAGCAAAACATCAGTTGTTTCTTCAACGCCGGTGGCAAGGTCGACAGATCTATTAGCCTTGAACTCGTGGTACAAAGGAGACCACGGACCCTCCTTATCAAGTTTATCAACAATTTTCCGGAGTAAATTACCCTTAGATTTTTCAACCGATGCTCTGTAGCGCGACTTGGCAACTCTAAAAGTACTTAAAGCAAGATTAAGGGGGTCCCCGATAACCTTACGTTTTTTAAGCTTATTAAGTTGTCTGCGCGCTCTGCGATAGCTTTTACGTTGTTCAACAAGGTAGTCATTCCACCAATCACATCTACGAATATTGGTCATAGATGCGCGACCAATAGCAATGTCAGCACAGTAAGTGAAGGTGTCTGACATTATCTCAGCACTTTCCTCAGCTGACAGTCCATCGCGAGTGAAGTCTTTGGCATGACAAGCAAAAAGTGAGCTAAAGAATTCCCAATTCGCGCCCCTACTTTTATATCTAAAATTCCCAATTAAGTGTGACGAACCTTGAGTAAACATAGGAACAAATTCGTACACGATCAGGCGATGATCACTACAAGACGCGTCAGGAAGGACACGCCACCTATCCAAGCGTACGTCTTCACTGGAAAGTGTGACGTCAATACAAGATTCGCCCATTTGGCTACAAAAAGTAGGCGGTGCGTCTGGGGTGTTATGAATTGATAAGTTCATCTCAGCAATAAAATCTTCAACGGCACAACGTCGTTCGTAATCAGTGGCCCGAACTTTGCCATACCACAGGGAAGAAGATGCATTCACGTCAGCACCCACTATAACTTTGCAGCCCGCGAGCGACCGCAAGACGTGACGGAGATTATGTATATGTGGAGTAACTGGGTCTGAATATTGAAAGTAGCAGCTCACAACGTAAACCTTAAAGGTAGGTGATGATACTTCCGCCACAGCGCAATGGGGTGTCATGAGATTACATATAGATGTTACAGTAAAGCTCGAAGAACGCGCAACATAAATTCCGGCTCGCGCCTTGCAATCCAGCTGAACTACCTTGTGACGTAAGCGCGCGTTTTGATATTGTTCCTGAACAAGTACTATGTCAAGGTTATAATCCACAATCAATTTATCCAGCTCAGATGTCGCCACCCTATCGTTATGGAGATTTAATTGTCCTATGGTTAAACTATCCATTTTTAGTAATTAGTGTTTAGGATTAATTGTTCGAGTTTCAGTTTGTAAGTAGTACACTCTTGAGATCCACAGCGATGATCACACGGTTTTTTAAAGCGTTTACACGCCACGCAAGTCGGCTTGAAATTTACGTCGTCCTTATGCGGGCAATCATTTGTTTCGTGTGCCTCCGAACAATTAGCACAAGTCGGTTCTTTATTAACGCAGTGTTTCTTAACGTGACCGAACTGTTGACAATGTAAGCACCGAACGACTTCAACATCGTCAATAAAGCGGCAGGTAGCCCAATCAATAAATAATTTATCCTTGGTAGAAACTAAGTGTTTACGTACTGCGGAATCTAACTCGATGCCTATCCACTTACGACCGTTGTCTAACGAGCGCCTACGGATAATTTTAGTAGACTTAATAAAGTCATCCTCTTTCATTTGAAGCTCATCTTTAATATTTTGGCGGTATAGCGCGATCAGAAAAGCGCCATCATCCATTGAAGATGGTACATCCTTAACTAATACTCGAGGGCGTCTACCTTTTGGTTTTTCTAGTCGTAAACCAGCGGCCTTAATTGCGTCCACGGATTCCAATTTTTTAAGCTGATGTTCACTAGCGACACGTAGAACAACACCGGATTTCGCGGTTTTTTTCACGCCTACAATTTGAAAACCGTCATCACAGGGCTTAATTGCTTTCATAAGCGCTTGTTTTGTCGCGGACGAAGTGCTATAATCAGCTGATCGAGCTGCGGTCGGATAAGCCACCACACACGGCAATGGTGGACGGGATTCCATAATTGCTGGAGCTACTTTTGGCAAGCGTAGTTTCAACGAGTCCGCATACGAAATTTTACAATTGTTATTATTATAATTGACAGGATTGGGATTGACATAGTTATTCGACTTGATTTTTTCTAATTCGCGTTCCGTATTGGCTAACTTCGTTTCGTTACATGATAGAGGTGAGTATACAGAGCTTGGGAGTGACATGAACTAAGAGTGCCGCCCGGATGATGCTGCCACGAGTACATTTTGGCGAAACATCTGGTCGGTGCCCGTCTGTCATGCCGAGGGTGGCTGGATGTGCGATGTCGAACTGTTACGGTTTCCCAATGATAGGGAAAACCCTTAATCAACAATAATTATTGATTACATAGATTTCTCTAAAATTGCATTGTCATCAGTTTAAAGCCAGCACCGCGTCCCGCTCCCGTGGCGCTTCAGTCTCATTCCATTCGCTGAACCGGTATCATCTCTGTATCCATATCGTTGTGTCTGCCAGTTCCGATTTAGTTAAGCCCGAATTGTATCGAGGTCAAACCCCTAATTAAAACTATTTCTTTAGTGTAATCAAAAGTGTTTTTTTTTTAAACCTGGTTTTCGGGGTCCCGTATAACATTGGTGGCAGCTTAAGGGATTTTAATAAATAAATCCTTGGAACGCCTCAATTCAGTGAACCTACTTGTGCTGTGATTGTGACAGTGAAAAGTGCCGAAATCCAATCTCACCTCTGTGTCGCTGTGTATTTCCGTTCAACGTCGCTGTATCCTGCTGGTCTTATCAGACCCTCACGTGCCCTGTTGGGCATTCTCCGAAGTTCTACCACTCACCTTGGGTGATCTCGCCTGGCAACGAAATGATTCGTGTTGCCGTCGCAGTTGCAGTGTTCCTGTAAGTACATCAGTTCTACATCGAAACTATCCGTGTTACGAAAAGGTGAAAATAATAATAATAATAATTTATTAACAGAAAGGTGGGTACAAAATCATCTATCCTATTCAAAACAGTATACAAAATGTCTGTCTTTTAAAAGATAGAGTAAACGACGATGTCCGTGCTAGTATAAACTGTGTGACGGACATCGGCGCCTTCCTCTTACAGATTTAAACAACAAAAATTAACATAATTATTTGCAATACAACAATATAGTAACTACAAGATTTTGATACAAATTCTGAATTAAAAATTAGTAGAATATAAAATTAACATAATAAAAATAGCTCAATATTAATAATAATTACAATATAACATAATTTGATTAAATGAAATTGATAATAATTATAAAAGTTAAGTTAAAGGCATGCATGGTAATACTTTTAAGTGACGGTGAGATTATAATATTTATTTTGTAATAGCGCATAGTAAATTATATATATCTGTTGAATAGTCTTTCAGTTTCGTCGTATGTAAGACCCTGAAGATATTCACTTACAACTTTCTTACATTTATATTTCGGCAAAGGATATATATTGCAAACTTTATTGAGTGCATTATAAAGGCGACCACTCAAGTTCGGAAAGTGTCGACTTGCTAGGGCAGTATGGGCTTTCATAGAAGGGCAAACCATGTCTTTACGACGTTTATGAGTAATCAGTTCAGGATCATAAATCAGTGAGGAATGAGTACGTACGTACGTACGTATATGGAGTGCACAAAGTTGCCTGACGGTAAGCACAGATATGTCCCTGTATAGCTGGATTGTAGAATAACGGTAGGGTTTGTGTAGCATCACCTTCAAAACTGCCCTCTGCACCCTTTCAAGACGAAGCATAAGAGTTTTATATGTTCCGCCCCAAACAGGGATGCAATAGGTCAGAATTGACTGCGCTAAGGCAAAATAAGTAGTTTTCAGCAGTGGGGCAGTGACCACAGCTCTAAGCTTTTTCATTGGGAACATAAGCTTACGTATACGAGATACCGTAACGTCAATGTGTTTATTCCAAATTAGAGTGCAGTCAATGTACACCCCTAGATACTTCACGCAAGATGTTCTATGAATGGCAGGGCAATCGCATGTGTTAGACGCAGGATGGGAGCATCTATGAGCTTTTATGTGCAGAATATTAGGTTGCGTAGAAGAGTTGGCAGAGAAGGTAACGTAATGTGTTTTTGAAACATTCAATGTGAGCAGATTACAGGAGAGCCAATTCATCACAACACCAAGTGCATATTCAGCCGAACGGTGAGCGGAAGCCCAGGTATCCCCACTTATAATTAGTGCCGTATCATCTGCATATACAAGAATCTTGCAGTCAGGTATCGAGAGTTGGCATAGCCTATTGACATACACAAGAAAGAGAGTAGGCCCCAGATCACTGCCCTGTGGAACTCCGAAAAATAAGTCCTCTTCATTGCTAGTATAGCTCTCAACCCTGACCCGTTGGCTACGCTTTGAGAGGTAGTCACGAAAAATATTCAGAGCGGTCTCTCTTATTCCTATTTCCTCCAATGCCTGTAAAAGGATGGAGGTAGAAACCGTGTCAAAAGCCTTGGCCAAATCTAGAAATATACCTATGGTTTTTTTCTTCGTGTCAAGATTCTTTGTAATGTGATTTGATAGCTCAAGCACAGCATCTTCTGTTGATTTTCCTTTCCTGAAGCCGTATTGGTTAGGAGCAATCGCATTATTGTAATCTAAATACTTAAGAAGTCTCTTATTTAGGATTTTTTCAAGGATCTTGGAAAGGGTTGTAAGAACAGATATAGGCCTATAGCTTTCAACACGATCCCCTTCCCCACCCTTAAATATTGGTGTAACTAAAGCCTTTTTGAAAGACTTTGGGAAAATGCCATGAGTCAAGCACAGATTGCATACATGAGTGATGGGAGGGATGAGAACATGCTTAGCAGCTTTAATAACTGAAGCAGGAATGCCATCATATCCAACCGCACAGTTATATTTTAATTCCGAGATTATACGGTTTACCTCATCAAAGTCAGTTTCGAGCAAAACCAATGAATTGCCCTGTGGGTTGTACATGGAACCAAAAACAAAGTTATTGCTAGCTGCGTGTTGACCTTGCTGTATCCTGTGAGCAAGATTACCACCAACATTCGCGAAGTAATTGTTTACAGCGTTGACAGAGGAATCCGGATCATTACAGATCTTAAGAAGATCTCTCGATTTGCTTGTGGGTGTGGTATTCTTATAAATAATGGTTTTTATGATATCCCAAGTCGCTTTGGAATCACCACTGGCTCTCTGTAGCTGTTGTTGTTCGTAATTGCATTTTATTGTCTTGAGCAAGTTGTTGCAGTAGTTTCGATATCTTGAATACGTTAGTTTAACTATGTGATTCTCAGGATCCTGCTTTGATTTCAAATGCAACTTGTCACGATTACGTATGCATCTTAAAAGGCCAGGGGTGATCCATGGCTTTATAATTCGCTTCCTATGCGGGACTTTCTTTAACTTGCTGTGTTCACTAATAGAGTCAGATAAAATGGAGATAAGTAGTTCAGCACTTTGATTGGGGTCTGTACTATTTAAAATGCTAGAGAAGTCCGATTTTTCCAAGTAACTAATGACACCTGGAAAGTTAATTTGGCGGATCAAGCTTTTAGGTTTCTCAACTAAAGAGACAGTCTCAAGACAAAACAAGACAGGAGCATGGTCAGTAAAGAATGAATCTAAAACCAGCGCTATTGAACATTTGTTTGATTTTAGAAACACATGGTCAAGGCAGTTATCCATACGAGTTGGGAACAGGTGGGCTGGCAGAAGCCCATGATATGCCATTACATTTAAATACTCCTCAGAGTTCGAGTCACTATTTCCTGGACGAATGTTAATGTTCAAATCTCCAATCACTGCAATAGTTTTTATCGATGTAAGGGAACTTAGTGTATCGTTCAGGGAGCTAATGAAGTTCTCAATATTTCTGACTGAAGGTGATCGGTAGATTGCAACAATCACTGTGTCTGGGTCTAGCTTCAAAATGAGACAGTTTGCATCCTGAAACACGGGCTCGGCAATCCTAAAATCTAACTCAGAACGAATGTAGATTAATACACCGTCATTCTGGTTTGTAAAAGCAGACTTTGCGGAGTAAAATCCATCCAAAATAGGAATGTCAGTAGTTTTACTCAACCAGCACTCTGAGAGAATAACAATATCACACTTAACATCCATGGAGTGAAGAAGAACATTTAGGCCGTCAAAGTTCCGGTTTACACTTCGAATGTTTACATGCAATATATTCAGTGTTTTTTTACAGGATTGTAGATGCTGCAAACATTGGTCTGGCGAACACATAAAGGATTGAGACACATTATAGGATTCTACGGAATCCATAAACTTATTTAAGCTATCCACTAGTGCAGTAGATAAATATTAAGGCGCTCGTAAAAGGTCCAAGGTTTAGTCTTTGGCAGCCATTTTGGTTACAATTTAATATTTTAATTGCTGTATCATGTTTTTCAAAACAGTACTTATGTGTGACTGGAATGAAAGTGGGTCTAAGGAGAGTACGACGTATGCAAAATATGTGTGATTGGGTTACAAAAGCGCTAGATATGTATTTCCGTGTAAAAAAATTAATTAGGGTAAAGCATGCATATTCTAAAACTATGATTACAATATTTAAAATAGGCGTAAAATATAAAATATTGTTGAGAAATAGTCAATCTTCAACTTTTAGGCTCTTCAAGTCAGATTCATTGTTAATGCAATGAGCGGTTTGACCTTCCTTCCTTCGTATAAAAACCTTACCGTGGGCCGTCCAGCAGAAGGAGTACCCATTGGTTTTAGAAAAATCTCTAGCCAAAAAGAACAGGCGTTTAGCCCTGGAAGTTAGATGTTCAGATATGTAGACAGGGACATCCGGACCATTTATGTGCAGTTTAGCTGTTGAAAACTTGTTGTTTTTGTTAGTTCGATTATATGATTTTATAGATTTAATTACTTTTTCCTTTGTGATTACTGTCGTAAAGTTGACTATAATTGGTTTATTTACTTCATTTTTTGTATTTAATCGGTATACATCACGTATGTCGGAGGTGTTTATTGAGACGTTTAAGGAATTACCAGTGTCAATAACAATCTTAGATAGGTCTTCTTTTGTTTCTTTCAATTTAGCCGGTATGTTCCTTAGTTCCAGGCAAGAAGATCTGTGAACTCTTTCTAAGTTTTCAACCTTTTCTTCCATTATCTGAATGTACGCTAAGTTTTCTTTACGCTCTGACGTAAGTTTATTGAATTCCTTTAAAAGATCGTCGTATTTTCCGGTTACAAACTCGCATGATGTTTTGATTGATGTGTTTAACTCTCGTATATCAATCATAGATGCATGCAGAGCATTGTATTTATCATTCTGCTCCTTTTCAAATTTGGTAAAGAGATTCTTCATTTCACTCATGAACACATTCAAATCGTCCATCTGATCAAACTTGCGCTTACGTTTAGTAATATTAGGATCAAGATCCACTTTTTCCGATGGTATGTCAGGTTCCGAATCGTATTGTACAGCTGGGGTTGGTGGTGGAGTACGTCTTAATGGCATTTTATAATAATAAGGATCGGCCAAAGTTGAAGACAGCAAAATAAAAACACAAAAAGAATATCGAATCGTGAGATTCGAACTCGGGTCTTTTAGTTTGGATGTGCAACGCTTACCAAACGAGCCAATTGGACATTCAAAAATATTTTCGAAAATGGTGTTCTTGTATTACCATTTAAGTCGTTTGTGTTTATGCGACCCTAGTACTTTTGCTTGGATACAAATTACTATTTATTTGTTTCTATCTCACTCACCCGTTCGTTCTCAGTACTCACAGTCTTTTGTCTTGGCCTATGGTAGCCTGGTAGTTGGTGTTTTTAAATATTTCTTCCAGAGGCAGCCAGAGCCAATATCCAGGAACTCCAGTTGACTTGTATTTGTTTCACTCTGTATATTTGTTAATTTTGACTTTATTTTTAAATCAAAATTAGATTTACAAATTTTTGTTTTGTAGGAAACAATTATTTTTAGAATAAAAAGGTAACTTTAAAAATTTACGAAAGAACCAACAACACGTCTGCTTTAGAGCAATGTTCGGACGGAAGGGGATAAAAATAGTGTCAGTGATTCAAAATTCAAGTTCATCATAGTTCCAATTCAGTTCAAATTCCAAAGTGCTACTTAGTAATATTCAGTCGATAAAATTATTCCCGTGTATTATTAGCTCTTATCATTCAGTCCCGAGAATAGTGCAACATTCCATTCCACCCCCGAACATTGCGCGTTATCTTTGTTTAGTCTGACTAGCCATGCCTAAAGACGAGCCTACTGTTATGTCTAAAGAAACAAAAGAATTCGATATGAATTTCATTAGCAAGTTTATAAATAAATTCGATGGTAGCCGCGAAAAATTAAATGCATTTTTAAATAATTGCAGAAATGCAATTAGCCTTGCGTCACCATTTCAACAAGATATTGTGTTAAAATACATCTTGAGCCAACTTGAAGGCCGTGCCGAAAGTGCGTGCTCCATTAAAGAATTTGATAATTGTCAACAATTAGAAGAATTTCTGAAAAATCAATTTGGCGAAAAGAAACATTACGCTGCACTACTCTCGGACCTCCAAGATTGTTGTCAAACAAATAGCGAAACCGTTAACCAGTTCGCATTACGCGTAGAGACATGCCTAGCTAAACTGTTAACCGAAATTAATATATCTATACCCACGAAAAAGAAAGGCGAACTGACTGGCCGTGTCGCTGCAATGCAAGACTTAGCATTATATACATTTATTAGCGGCTTAAATTCTCGATTGTCTACTGTAGTCAGATGCCGTGACCCTGAAACTTTAAACGAAGCCATTGGTTACGCTGTATCCGAAGAAAAAATATTGCAGAGTATTTCTAAACGTAATCCATCAACAACTAATACCAATTCACTTAATCAAGGACGTTGGTCTCAGCGTCGATTCCAACAGAACCGAAACTTTACCCAGCAAGTTTATCCAAATGAGCCCAATTATCAAAAACCATCGACTTCAGGTCCTCCAGTGTGCCGCTATTGTAAAAACACAGGCCACACCATTGAGGAATGTAGAAAACGAGAGTTCAATAATAATCGCTTTAGAGACCAAAATAATCAGTACAAAACAACCAAGCTCAAATTCACGCGATAAATAGTAACGAAAGTCATGACTACACGAATGATACTCAGGATAAATCAAATGATGATTTAAACGAATAAAGGGCTCACGGTGGTGTCTCGTGAGGCCCAAACCTCAAGTTCCAAAACGTTGCTATATCAAAGGCACCAATGCTATATCCTCTGTTTTCTCTGTATCCCCTAATGATAGGGACTTGCGAACAAATCGCACCACTGTATCCTCTGTATCCCCTAACAATAGGGACTTGCGAACAAATCGCACCACTGTATCTTCTGTATCCTCTGTATCCCCTCATAATAATAATTTATTTATTGGCACACACACAAGTTATTACACATAAGCAATTACACAATGAAGAATAGAGGTAGATAGCGAATGTAACAGAAGTGGCCATGGGCCCCAAACTAGGCACAGCCTGTATCTTGGTGGCCCAGGATCATGGAATTAGTACGTTGGATACTTTGTGTGGCAGCACAATGTTACAAGATTCTTATATATTAAATATTGAGTCAAAAAGCAAAAACCTTAAACATTAACTAAATTTTAAATCAGAGAATAACAGCATTACAATTAAAATAAAAATAATGAAAATAATAAAACAAAAAAATATAAAGTAGAGAATCGAAACAATGAGGTCACAGCTAAAATCAAGATTAAAATTCAAAATCAAAACATTAAAACTACAAAAAATTTAGAATTTATGTCAAAGTTAAAATACAATTCAGATCAATAGTAATAAAATGTCCAAGGCAATTGAGAAAATACAGCATTATAATTTGAAATATGTCATATTGGAATTGAAATACAGTATAAATACAAAAACCACAATAATACTGAACATATAAAGGAGTGGAGGGGTGTGAGAGTGAGTAGTGTTACGGTGTGTGTGTGTGTGGCTGTAGTTCAAGGAAGGTTGTGTCTAGAAGTATGTTGTGTTAAGGTGTTTTTCGCTCGGTACTGGTCATCTCAAAGGGGATAAAATATTTTCGGTTTCATCATATGACAACTCTAGCAGCCATCTCATTAAAATTTTCTTGTCTTCAAACGAATTTCTAGGGATCTTTAGGGTACATTTATTAATTGTGTTGAAGACTCGAATCGGGAGAAAGAGTGAAAACCGAGTGGCAAATGTAGTTCTTACTTTTGGGATTGATAGTCTATCAGCTCCTACCCGTCCTCTTTGTGTGTACGTAAATTGTCTTCCAAACACAGTAACTAGTTTAGTTCAGGATATACAGTTGTCGGACACGCAGAACACCTGCTTCTTTGTACAGTTCGTCTGTTGGATAACGCCGCGGCTTTCCAAGAAAGACTTTTAGTACAGCCCGTTGAGCACGTTCGAGTTCCAGCAAACATGACTTGGATGCGCTGCCCCAGACGCCTACACAGTACTGTATCAACGATTGACACAGAGCTAGGTAGACTTTTCTACATAGGTCCTGCGGGGCACTTGCACGTAGTGATTTCATTATGTAAATGAATTTGCGGACCCTTTTGGAGAGGATGGAGATATGCTCTCTAAAGGACAGATTTTGGTCTATTATAACACCTAGGTATTTGGTAGAGTTGACTCTATTTATTACATTGCAGTTACAGATAGTGGCATGGCAGTGAGTGTTGTGTATTTTTAATTTCTCAATATCCGGACATCGAGAACGACTGATGTGGAAAGTGATAAAATTTGTTTTTTCGACGTTTAATGTAAGTAAATGTTTGTCAAGCCAGTCGGTTATGATGCGCATGCCGTTCTGTGCAGCCTCTATAGCATTTCCCCAAGTATCACCGTGGAATATGATTGCAGTGTCATCTGCGTAACATATCATATCTGCCTGTGGAATGTTTAGCCTGAGTATGTCATCTATGTACATGGTGAATAATGTCGGACCCAGCACACTGCCCTGTGGCACCCCAAAGACGACCGGAAGGCGTTTGCTGACACTATCTGCAATAACAACATACTGCTGCCTATCGGATAAGTAACTGGCAAACCAGTCCCGAGCGATTCCCCTTACGCCAAGGCACTCCAACTTTTTTAATAGAATTTGAACAGATACTGTATCGAATGCCTTCCTTAAGGAAGACCCCAATCGACCGTTGCCCCCCGTCAATCTTTGAAGAGACTAAGTCCGTCAAAAGACCCGCAGCTTGTTCAGTGGACCTACCACGTCTGAAGCCAAATTGGCGTTCAGAAAATAGGCTGTGTTTTTCCAGAAAGCTAATCAAACGTTTGTTTACCAGTTTCTCCAGGATCCTTGACGTGACACATAGCAGAGAGATAGGCCTGTAGTTGTCCGGACAATCTTTGGGACCTTTTTTATGAATTGGCGTAACTGCAGCCATCTTCCAAGAGTCAGGAAAAACACTCGTCGACATGCTCAGGTTACAAATGTGTGTTAGAGGGTCCAGTATAAATGGTTTAATGCGCGTGAGGAGCAGTGGACGGATTCCATCCGCACCTGGAGCACTGTCGACTTTTAAATCAGAAACGATAGAATCAAGTTCTTGTTTATCAGCAGGGTGAAAAAACAGAGAGTCTTTGCAGCGTTTAGTATGAGCAGTTTCACTGCAGAGTTTACTCTCCGTAGTCTGGAGTTTATTCAAAATATCAAGAGCTAGGCGCTTACCCACAGATGCGAAATGACTGTTACAGTTGTTAACAGAATATGAGCTGTCACCTCCGGAGTTTAATAGCTCTCGATTGTCACTCGTTTTTTTGGGGAATTCACAAAGGGAAACGCCCATTTTTGGCCATGTTTCGCCCAGCTATGTAAAAATTACTAAAAAGATACTAATTTAGTAACTTAAATATTGCTATTATCTATTTGTAATGAATACACCGGAATAAAAAGTCGATTTTTTTAAGACACTCAATCGTTAATTCCATTGAATAACGTTTCCACTCGGTGTCCATTTCTGTCAGTGTCAAAGTAGGGATTGCAATTCTTAATCAAAAAATGCCGATTCACTAAATACTGATAACCAAAAATCGGTTTTTGGCAATTATAATATTTTTTTAATGATTATAGTAGTTATCTTATTTTGTACAAGATAAACAAAAATGTTTATCAATTTATGGACTTCTAAATACGATTTATACGATCCATTGAAGCCATTCCACGTTTCCGGTTTCATGCAAAAATATCGATTTTTCTATAAACCGATCTCATAGCGACATCCCTAAATGTCAATAATTGATTGACATTGGAAAATCATAGTTCGTTATTTTGGTGCTGTTTTAAAGCGACTTGTGTTTTTCTTGCGTTTCACTTCGGATTTTTCGACGACTGCTTACGATAATGGACCCCGAAACCACTCCTGATGACGACCTTGGCTTTACATTGGATTCAGTACCCGCTTCCCACGACGACACCGGCTTGCCAATGGATACCGTACCTGTTTCTCACATAATTTGGAAAACATAACATAACATGGAACTCGTACTAGACCAATGTTATCATGAAGATTTACTGATCGCTAATTGCCTCGTCTCAGTCAAGGAAAACAAAAGAATAAATTTATCAGTAATCAATACGTCGGAAACTCCCATAACCCTCAAGTCGAACCTTGATATCACACTCATCCCTTTAAGTTCTTTAATGAAAACTTTTGATCCAACAAACACTCATACAGTTTCTCATTTCAAAAGCACTCTTACCTCCGAACACAAGAAGTATTAAACCTTCTCAGAATCTCTCACCTTAATTCTGAAGAAGCGAATGCTCTTCACGACGTTGCTCTGATTACTCAGATGTATTCTTTATCCCTGGTGACAAACTGTCTCACACAAATGCTATTAAACATAACATAAAGACGAGTGATCAAAATCCAATAAATGTAAAATCTTATCGGTTCCCCGAGGTACACAAACAAGAAGTCAACAAACAAATTGACCAAATGCTCGAACAAGGAATCATTAAACACTCAGAGTCTCCATGGTCTTCACCAATTTGGATTGTTCCAAAAAAAATCGATGCATCCGGACAGCAAAAATGGCGCATAGTTATCGATTACCGAAAACTAAATGACATCACTGTTGGTGACAGCTACCCTATTCCGCAGATATCCGAAATTTTAGATCAGCTGGGTCAAAGTAAATACTTCTCAACCCTTGACCTTGCATCAGGTTTCCATCAAATATTAATTAACGAGGAGGACGCCCCTAAAACGGCGTTTAGTGTACCCCAAGGACATTATCAATTTACAAGAATGCCATTTGGCTTAAAGAACGCACCCGTTACTTTCCAACGGTTAATGAATACCGCTCTTACAGGCCTCCAAGGCATACGTTGTTTTGTTTACTTGGATGATATAGTTATCTATAGTCACGACTTGAATTCTCACATTGATAATCTTTCGGCAGTATTCCAAAGGCTTCGAGATTATAATCTAAAACTTTAACCTGACAAGTGTGAGTTCTATCGACGTGAAGTCGCATATCTTGGCCATCAAATAACCAAAGATGGTGTAAAACCTAACCCTGAAAAGATAAAAGCAGTAACTCAATTTCCAACTCCTAAATCTCCTAAGGACATTAAGTCCTTCCTCGGTTTTGTATCCTATTATCGCCGTTACATTCCTAATCTCGCGAAAATTGCAAAACCATTAACTCAACTTTTAAAAAAGGATGTCACCTTCCTATGGGAAAATCAACAACAAGTCGCCTTTGATGAACTTAAGCACAAACTTACCTCTGCTCCTGTCCTCATTTATCCAGATTTTTCTGCGCCTTTCATCTTAACGTGTGATGCCTCTAATTATGTCATCGGTGCCGTACTCAGTCAAGGTCCAGTTGGTAAATAATAATAATAATAATAAAAACTTTATTTCAGACCGGAGTCCATAACCACACAAAAGACATAACACAAACAAACAGAAATTAAAAATACACACATAAGCAGTTATTTAACATAATTAAATGACGCACGATGTGTCGTCATCCAGTGCCACACCATTGGGCTGTCTACTCTGCCGGCCACAATCGCCACCAAGCTGTTGGAGCTATCGCGCACTCGCCGCATCAGAGATGCTATTCGTGCCCGCATAATAGAATAAAAATCGGACACGCCATACTCCGCGAACATCCCAGATGCACTGCAAAAGCGCGGTAACCCCAACATTACTCTGAAGGCGTTATTATATTGGACTCGCAGAGCGCCGTACGAGCTTTTTGTATAGTCAACCCATAGGGCGCACGTGTACATAGATTGGCAGTACGCCCTAAAGAGCGTGATTTTAACCTCTTTTGTACAACGTGCAAACCTACGGGCCAGCATGTTACATCGAACTGCCAGCGCTCTGCGTTCCCTCTCCAGGTCCACATCGTCGGACATACTATCGGTGACCCAATGCCCCAGGTACTTGAACTTCGTCACTCTGAACAGCGGAGCGCCCCCCAGGGTGACAGGTGGGACTGTATCGTAGGTTTTATTACCCGCCTTAAAAACCAGAAGTTCGCTCTTGGTAGCATTGTACCTGAGGCCGTGGGCCACCGCATAGCTTTCACAAATACGGAGTAGCCTTCTAAGTGCACCGATCGATGGGCTCAGCAATACCATATCATCCGCGTAGCTGATGTTATTGACGCAGTGCCCGTCAATGGAGCACCCGATATTGGTATTGCTGAGCTCACAGATCAGCTCGTTTACATACAGGTTGAAAAGCTTGGGCGAGCTGAGTCCCCCCTGCCTCACCCCACATTCCAACCTGTATGCGTCCGACAGGACACCAGCCCACTTAACATAGTTGTATTGGTTGTTATACCAATACTTTAGCATTGTAATGAGATCGCTTGGAAGATCACTTACATTTGATAGTTTCCTCCATAGGCAGTCGTAAGACACGAGGTCGAAAGCCTTGGAGAGGTCCAGAAAACACGCATACACAGGCGTTTTCCTACTTGAATAGTACTGAACAGTCTGCTTGAGACAGAGGATAGCTGTTTCCGTGGATAAATGCGGCTTAAATCCAAATTGGGCATCGTGGAATGTTAAGTGCTTATCCAGCTGCCGATCAATCAGACCGTCCAACACCTTTGCAATGGTCGTTGCCAAGGAAATAGGCCTGTAATTGCTCTTGTCACTCGCATCTCCAGTCTTGTTCTTGACGATAGGCACAACAATAGTTTTAAGTAAGTCAGCTGGAAGATACGAATGACTCAGGCACAAACTAAAAAACATTGCTAGCACTCGCGGTAAGTGCTTACCCGCATGTCGCAGATAGCCTATGCCTCTCGAACCCTCAACAAAAGTGAATCTAACTGAAAAGGAACTCCTTGCTATTTTGTTTCGTTGCAAAATCTTTCGCCCCTATCTCAATGGGCGAAAATTCCTGATCATTACTGATCATAGGCCCTTAAAGTGGTTATTTAATCATAAAGATCCTAGTAGCAAATTAAACAGTACTCGAATACGAGTATGAAATCGACTACCAAAAAGGAAAACTTAAGGTTTCGGCGATGGATGAATTGTCCATACAAACGTAATACCAAAATCATTTGCAGCTTGAACATATTTCCACTATTTTATGCTGATGTTCGGATTTAGACAGTATTTATCTAGGTTCCTACGTCTTTTATTTTTTAAAAAACCATCGTAAAATGAAGTTAAAGCGAATTTAATTTCGCACATTTTTACAGCGTAAATAGCATGTTTTAATTTTGTTTTTTCTGTATTATAAACAACAATATTTTCAATATTGTTTCCGTAGAAACATAGCTTATATTATCAAGTTACAAATTATGGAAAAAAAATTAGAAAAACATTAAGTTTTCATTCATAATTTTTGGTATTACGGAACACATCCAAATTTATCACAAATTTCCAATCGTTAGTAGTTCTGTCTCGGCAAGCAAATGTCAATGTGTGCGTGATCGCACTGCTCACGGTCGTAGTAGCTGCTGTGTGTACATCACTCCGACAGACACTCACACCAGCGAGTGTTAGACGATTAGATAGGTACTTTACTGTGCAGTGCGCGCGTATTTATTATTGTTTTCTAACTTGTTTTGTAATATTTCTGACACTTGACCTTAGGTATGAACTTGTATTTAGATATTTGCCTTTTGATTTGGTATCGAGCAACCAGAGTAACGTACATTTTTACGACTTTTGTTAGTTTTGGCGCCTTCAGATTTGTCGCAAAATGCCGCGCGGCAGCAGCGCGGCTGCAGCACTACCGCCGCGCGGCCCTTTGCGTTTGTTATTTGTATGAATTAACAAAATAGCGCGGCAGCAGCGCTGCAACCGCGCTGCTGCCGCGCGGCATTTGAAGGCGCCCTAACCGAGCCGACATGGACGCCGCGCCGAGTCCGAACGTTGGGTTGGGATGTATCTCACCGAAAGCACAACCCAATGATATTATTATAAGTTACTTACCTACTTTCTTAGCTACCTATAGGTACTAATTTTAACATATCTTTAAATTTAAAGTGAGCCCAAGAAAAAAAAGATATTTTTAACCGACTTCAAAAAAAGGAGGTTCTCAATTCGACTACGTATATATATTTTTTTTGTGTATGTTTGATAACTTCGTCGTTTATGAACCGATTTCGATGAATCTTTTTTTATATGAAAAGGTATGCTGCCGAGTAAAGTGCCGAATAATCTTTATTATGTACATCATATAAGTTATAGAAAAGATAGATGAGAAACATTACATCGGGTGACACAATGGGCGGTCTTATAGTGAAAACCTTGTCTTGAAAAGCGATCTTTTCAAGACAACCTTTGGATGGATTTTAGAGAGAAAAAAATACCCACCCAATTGAGAACCTCACCCTTTTTTGGAAGTCAGTTAAAAAGGAAAAACAGTACTATAGGTAGTCTTAGGTGTATTATTTATACAAACATCACTACGTACTAAATAGATAAATTACCTAAATAGGTACCTATTTTTAGCGAGCAATAGTATTAGACCTAACAAAATTTAAGTGAGTAGGTACCTATCACAGCGCAGTTATTATAAGCTTTGCTTAGAAGCTTTGTCATGTCACTGTTCCGTTTCTTTACTCGAGCACCCGGGGTATAGGTGACTAGCTGACCCGCGCAACTTCGTTTGCGTCACTATTTTCATTACTGCTCCGCTCCTGTTGGTCTTAGCGTGATAGCCTTCCTCGATAAATGGGCTATCTATCACTGAAAGATTTTTTCAGTAGTTCCTGAGATTAGTGCGTTCAAGCAAACACACAAACAAACTCGTCAGCTTTATATATTAGTATAGAGTATATCAAAGACACTGCTCGCTTCTCTTTACTTGTAAGTACTGTGATGTTTGTCCGGATCACCTGGGGTAGGGTGATAATTGCGGCTTTATGGCCTCGGTCCAGTTTCAGCTCGGATTTTTTTTTAAATTCCTAACACAAATGTCAAAACATTGATAAAACCAAAATGAAAAGTTCAAAGTCGTTCTAGTTAATTTTATAATTGTTGAGTTGAGCTTCACAATTACTGCAAATGCGTGCACTACCTGGACAAATCCACTCAATCTGTGTGGTTCTTCAGAAGATCATTTCAGACACCAATATACATCGTCCTCACGTTTACCACCCTGTTTAGTGTGGATCTTTGAGACTGTGTACTCTGATTATCATAATTGTATTTTTAACCGACTTCTAAAAAAGAAGGTGGTTCTCAATTCGACAGCGTATATATATATATTTTTTATGTGTGTTCGCGGATAACTTCGTCGTTTGTGATCCGATTTCGATGAATCTTTTTTTATATGAAAGGGTATTCTTCCGAGATGGTCCCATTGCCACCACGTCAGGATCTGATGATAGAAACCCTGAGAAATCGAGGGCAACTCTCGAAAATTGTAGGCACGCATCTGGTAAAAACTTGATATTCGTTTGTATATCGGGTGATACTACAAAAAAATGAAGATTTGGATCAGACCTGATGATGGAGACGACAGAAAGTCAAGGGAACTTCACATCGGTATGTAGGAACTACCAAGTGTTTGGGCTTATTTCATTCGTATTGACGAGACCTTTACACCGAAAGCACTTAGTAAGTTTTATTTTCATAACATAACATCACGCCGGTACGCTGTGAATGGGTACGCAGGTACCACTTAAAAGTGAAAAATAAAAAACATTTTTACAAAAAATGTAACCGACTTCCAAAACAAAACACTAAAAAGTATAAAATAACTTTAATTTCGGAAATACTAAAAACACAGACTTCCGAAATTAAAGTTATTTTATACTTTGTAGTGTTTTGTTTTGGAAGTCGGTTACATTTTTTTAACTCGTTTTGTCGATTATGGTCACCCTAAACGACTATCACGTTGCTATTCATATATTTTTTTAAAGATGAATAGATTTATCAACATCTATGAACTGTGAACATAAATGTTAATAAGTGTTATGTTTATTGAAAATTCTTGTTTTTTAATTTTATTATTCTTAGTTCAGAAAGATTTACAGACATCGCGTAAATGTAAATTACTTATTGGAATATTTGTCTTTTACCTACTAATAATACTTGGCATAACACTTTTACTATTTGTCTTGTTATCATTATCAATCATACTTACCAATATTATTATATAATTATTAAAATATAAATGCGAAAGTTACTCTGCCTGTCTGTCGCGCTTTCACGCCAAAACTACTGAACCGATTTAAATGAAATTTAGTACACAGACAGTCTAGAGCCTGAGAAAGGACCTATGTTTCTTGGGGAGTGTAGGGGGGCACCAAGAGAGGATTTTCCGAAATTCCCACGGGTACAGGAAAAAACAGGAAATGGCCGTACAAAGTCGCGGCCAAAAGCTAGTTTAGTAATAACAGTAAGTATTTGAAGTTTAGTAAAAAAATACAGAAATAAGACAGAAGAAGTCTTAGCTTTTCAAGACTGAGACCGTCCTAAAGAAATTATGTAAACATAAACAGGGTTAACATAAATGAAGACTATAATTGTGAGAATTATAATATCCCAATTATTTATATTTAGGCACCCGATACGTGACATGCGGCCGGGCCGTTTTTCCCCCAAGACCACCTATGGATGACGCATCTGCTAGGTTTTTTTTACAAGGCCTAGATCTCGAGATCCTATGTTGAGATTTCGGCACGGTGAAGAAATTTCCAAAAAACGCATTACTAGTCTGTACATTCACTAACGATTCCCTCAAGTAGCCGACAAAAATAAAGCAAATAATGAACATAGGTACCTTATTTTACTAATAAAATTAAATGCCTTCGACTCGAGTCGTTATGAATAGAAGACAAGAATACAACAATAGCTATCTATCCACTCACACGCACACAGCTGCGCACCGCGTCCGTCCCCCGCTTATCTTTGGTCAAAGTGAGATAGCAATATGCCGCGAACAAATTTTGTGCTTGCCTAAACTTGTAGTTGCGAGCGTCTCCGCCGGCCTCTTAATGCCGCTGCTGATGCCTTATCCCGATATCCTGTAAACCCAATTCAACCGTCAGACTGTGATCCTATTCCATCCACTTCTAGCCAAAATGCGGATAATGCTACACCTCAATTTAGCCCTCTTACTCTCGAGGATCTTGATATCCAACTACCTCCTGGCTCCCTAGACCTTGACGATAAACTACCTTCTGTAGACCTTTTAGAAAACGGTGATTCCCCGCCAGGAATTTACGATCCTTCAACACTGACTACATCTAACAAATCTCCAAATCTCAATACAAATCCTCCTCGTGACGAAAATTATAGCAAATTCCTGAAAACAATGAGCAACAAAGACTTTAATAGTAATGCTAAAATCATAGAACACAACGAAAGCATCCTGAAAAGCAACTGCAAAATCATTGCCATACCTACTTCTATCGACCTCGATGACTCCAACCCTCACCCTCACGTAGAAGAAATCCTGAGTAACCTCGAAGACTCTAAAGAACTCCTAGAAAGAGAAAGAACTCTCTACTCCTTTATCTCATTCGAACATAAGGGAAAATCAATATATTCCCTATTCACTAAAGTATACCACTTTGATAACGGTACTTATGAAGACATTTATAAAAGTATACAAAATCTTCGATCAGATATATTTCGTAATCCTACAGTTTCTGACGTAAATTTAGCCATTACTGATTTCCAAAATCCTTTCGACAAACACATCTGGGCAAAAATATACAATATGTTTTGTTATATCTTTAACGACACTCAGGTAACAGTTTATATTTATCACAATACTATAATCTATCCTACACCCTCAGAGATACCTAAAATACTCCGCGAAAACCATGACATTCCTATTGCCGGACATTTAGGATCAACGCAAATGTGTAACCGTGTAAAAGAAAGGTATTTCTGGAAAAACATGCGGACAGATATCGAAACATACGTAAGAAATTGCTCCCAATGCCAAAGTAACAAAGCTCTAAGACAAATCAATAAATCTCCAATGCAAATAACTACCACTTCAACGAAGCCATTTGAACGACTCAGCCTCGACCTCGTGGGTCCCCTTCCAGAAGCTGGCCTTACTAAGCTCAAATTCACTGTCACATTACAGGACGACCTCACCAAGTATTCCCTCGCTTACCCTAGCGCTAATGCGACTGCAGAAGAAACATGCGAGTGTCTAGTGCACTTTATCTCTATTTTCGGCATTCCAAAATCTATTTTAACCGATCAAGGCACAAACTTCACCGCAGATTTATTTAAAAGAACTTGCAGTTTCCTGAAAATTAAACAAATCTGGTCTTCCCCATATCATCCTCAAACACAAGGTGCACTTGAACGCAGTCACTCCACACTTAAGGAATACGGCATAAGTATGTCTATACTGCTATGTTGGCGTATAATACCTCCTCTCATTCCACTACTAACTTCACACCCTACGAGCTCCTCTTCGGTCAGAAACCTTTTATCCCGGATTCCGTCTACGAATTACAATCAGACCTTACATACCCGGAATACCTCAAATCCCTGCATCATCGTCTTAAACTCTCACGTGAAAAAGCCATCGAAAATATACAAAGATCTAAGGAAAGATCTAAACAATATTATGACACCCGTTCGCGACCTGTTCAGTATAAAGTAGGAGACTACGTGTATCTCAAAAATCACTTACGTCTGCGCAAAGCCCTTTCACCGATTTGGAAAGGACAAGGTAGTAAAGGTCAATGGTAGAAGCACCTTGACCTTACTCATAAATAGACGTCATGTGACGCATCACTATGACGAAGTCAAACTAGCTCCTAGATCTGAAACGTAGCTCTAGTTATAATCTTAATACTAATTTTAATTATATTCTATTACAGCAATTCTGCGCTGGGTCAGGAGTTCATAACGTCCTTGACGAACAGTCCTGGCATCTACTTCGACCCTTTAGGTTCTTTAAGTTTAATTGATAGTCATCTTAGTATAGTTATCCCATATGATGTATCCTTTATTAATCCACATATTTAAAAACCTTCGTCTTATTCTCGAGAAATCCAAACAAGTATGTGACAAAGGTAAGGTCTTTGATTATTTGGAATGTACAAATCTCTTTGAACCATTAAACACCCGTTATAATGATATAGCCCATGACAGCGAAGCTATTTTTCACCTTACATCTCGCCAGTCGAGAAGATCTGCACTTTTAGGATTCGTAGGCACTATATCAAAAAAACTATTTGGCACTATGGATGAAGACGATGCCATCCGATACGACAGTGCCATTAATGAAGTAGAAACAGACCAAAAGAAACTAGCCCTTCTAATGAAGGAAAATGTATTAGTCACTACCTCTTCACTTAAATCTTTCAATAAAAGTCTGTCCATAATTAAACTTAATGAAAAGCATTTGAAAAATGCAATAGATGAACTGTCTCAAGATATTCTAAATCTTACTTACGTTTCAAAAGAATTAGGTATTAGGTCTCGCATGCTGGAATTAACTTCAATGATTGAAAAAAGCCTCCTAGCCTTGTCCTTCAAAGTTGAAGACATAATTAATAATAATGATAATAATATAATAATAAGTTTATTTCAATTAGTTTTACATTGTTAAACAAAATTTGTAGGCTATATTTAAACAATACAAAAGAATTAGACCTCTGTAGCCGAACTAGGCAAAAGCCTGTATTTCGGTTATCAGCACCAATCCCCTCAAATAATTTGTAATAATACTAGCCATCAAGCAGAAATGTTAAGCATATAAAACAAAAATTAAAAGAGAAACAAAAAAAACAATAAAATCAGAAATTCAAAAATAAGTACAAAAATCATTGAAGCAAGATTATTAATCAGAAACGATAAAAACATTAAATTAAAATTAATCAGAAACTATGAAAAACATTAAATTAAAATAATAAAATCAATACAATTAATTCATTACTATAAAATTACCAGAATAAAATTGAAACAAATAAATAAAATCAATGAAAAGAAGCATTTAAATTTACAAAAACATCACAATACATAAAATGCAAAAATTTAAACCCTTATATCATTAAAATATATCATTTGGAACGAAACAATACATCATCAAAAATTATAATTTGCAAAAAAAATATATATATATATACATTTATCACATCTGAATAGTGTGTATGAGTGTCCTCTCTTTGTGTGATATGATTATGTGTGTGAATGAGTGTGAGAGGGTGTGTGACTGTGATAAGCAATTAACTCCATCATGTTTAGCAAATCTAATGTTCTATACCCCACTATCCTAACACCTAAAGAACTTTACACCGAATTGGTGGACAACTACAGATTCTTACCCGAATCTAAACAACTTCCAGTTCCCCTAAACCTTGATAACATGCGTACTATTTTAAATATATCAGAAATATCTAGTTACTTCAATAAAGAAAAAGTAGTATTTATAGTAAAAATCCCTCTTGTTAACCCTATACAATTAAATGTGTATCATAATTTACCTTCTCTGGTTCCTCATGATAGAAATAATCCAGAGTCATACTCGACCATCATTCCATCCTCCAAATATATCGGTATAAGCAGAGACAGGTCTATGTACTGCAAATTAGATAACCTTGATTATTGTAAGATAATTAATAATGACCATTACCTATGCGAAACATCAATATTGTACTCTTCTTCCGCGACACCTTCCTGCGAAACGGAAATAATTACAAAGGTACTTACCTCAATCCCTTCTATTTGTGAAACCAAATTCATTCACGGTCACGTTAGCATTTGGCAGCCACTACGCCATAGTAGATGGTTATTTATAATGTCAGAAAAAACTAAAATAAGTATTGAATGTAACAATTCCCAATCTACTGAAATAGAGTTTAGTATTTTTTTATTTATTAACTAATGAAAAACACAAAACATCACAAAAACCTTAATAGGTTTGTCTGGATGTTGAAACACCTTAAAGTAGTAAATGGTATATTGTACTTACCTTCTGAATGTATTGCTTACTGCAAGGACACTCGTTTAACTCCACATGAAAATCGAAGTTCAACTTAAAACTATTGTTTCTAATTTTAATATCTTAAATGATTCTTGTTGTAATATTGTGGCATATAATAACATTGTATCCAACTTACCTGTAGTTAATCTTAAGAATGTTAACTTAGATTCTTTAGCTTATGATAATCCTGAAATCCTGAAAAGCCTGAACAATATAATTGAAAAGCCACATATTGTTTTGTATAAAAAATATTATTCAGGTATTATTTATCAGGTATTGTAATTATAATTTCTGTTATAATATTTATTATCTATAAGGTGTATAAAACTGGCATACACAAGAGAATAATGAGATCTAGAGAAAACAATACTCCTGAAAATAATGAACATGAATTAGATGACATTAACCCCTCAAACGTAAACACGGGACCTTCTCTTAGAATTGGATGACTCACATTTTATTTACTTAAACATAAACTTCACCTTGAAGGGTGTAGCTTACTCTAAATCGGGGGGCTGTTACGGTGTCCCAATGCTAGGGAAAACTCTTAATTAACAATAATTATTGATTACATAGATTTCTCTAAAATTGCATTGTCATCAGTTTAAAGCCAGCACCGCGTCCCGCTCCCGTGGCGCTTCAGTCTCATTCCATTCGCTGAACCGGTATCATCTCTGTATCCATATCGTTGTGTCTGCCAGTTCCGATTTAGTTAAGCCCGAATTGTATCGAGGTCAAACCCCTAATTAAAACTATTTCTTTAGTGTAATCAAAAGTGTTTTTTTTTAAAACCTGGAATTTCGGGGTCCCGTATAACAGAACGCATGTGTAAAGCTATACCACAAATGGATGAAATTACCATCACTCCACTAGATGTAGCCTGAGCAGTCCGTCCATTACCTGGAAGACTTCGGACTGCATAACTTCTGGCTTAAGTGGTATAGCAGCTCACACGCGCTTCTAGCATCTCAATTCCAGTCTTCCTTAGAGTCTGGGTCGCTACCACAGTTTCTAACAACTGGCGTTACCCACCTGCTCCATAAGACCAGTAGTCCCGCAGAACTCAAGAACTATAGACCAATTACTTGTTTGTCGACGGTCTATAAACTTCTTACATCCATCCTGGGAGTGAAGATGAATGAACACATTGAAACTAAGTCAATTATTTCTGCCTCTCAGAATGGATGTAGGAAGGGGTCCCGCGGCACTAACGAGCTTCTCCTCATAGACATGGCCATAAGCCAACAGGTACGTCGATCCCGCAAGAATCTGTCGACATTTTGGATAGACTACAAGAAGGCTTATGACTCTGTGCCACATACATGGCTCATGAAGGTGTTGGAGTTGTACAAAATAGATGCAACTCTACGCACCTTCCTTGAGTCATGTATGAGGCAATGGAAAACAGTCCTTCGCTATCCAGGATGTCGACCGATTCAGGGGAACGATGAGCCTGTATGGATTAAACGGGGAATATTTCAGGGCGACAGTTTAGAGTCCGCTTTGGTTTTGCTTAGCACTGAATCCTCTAAGCACATTGCTGGAGGATTCAGGTCTAGGCTATCGGTTCAGAAGAGGTGGTCAGGCCATATCTTACCTTCTTTACATGAATGACCTGAAACTCTTTACCCCCAACAATTCTCGACTGATGGAGCTACTGAAGGTAACTGAAACTGTTAAATAAATTGTACAATGTTTATACATTTATCTAAGTTGGCAATACTTTTGTTTCCATAGCTTAAGATACTAATAGATATGATACTTGTCTATTGCTTTTTCCTGTCATAAAAAACTTGTAACGGTGCCGTGTACAGTTGAAAATAAAACAGCTTGATTAGTGAAAATCTCTGCATTTCATTTAAAATAACATCAGGTTATGGGCCCAGGCACATAATCTCATATCGTGAGTTAGTTGTAATCAAGAAAAGTTCGGCGTTAGTAGTTACTAATCGGCGGGAAAGAAAGTGAGGTTAAGTATCACGGTGGCGCGCGGTGTATTCCCAACCACGAATAACTTGTTCTGGATTGTGAACAAGGTCGGAAAATGGAGAGTAACAATAACGTGAACGTGATCAAGCTGGAGGGCTCCAGAAATTGGAATATCTGGAAATTTCAGACTACGGTGCTGTTGAGAGGCCAAGGTTTGCTGGACGTTGTGGAGGGAAAATGTGTTAAGCCCGAAGCTCCTGCTGGAATAATCCAATGGGAAGCTAAAGATGCTAAGGCGCAAACGTTGTTGGTCACACAGATGACGGAAGAGGCCATGTTACACATCATCACATGCACGAGTTCTGCTGAAATGTGGCGAAAACTTCAAAGCGTGTATGAACAGAAGACTGAAACTAGTATACACATTATACAACAACGTTTTTTCCAGTACAAATACGAAAAAGGCATCGATATGTCAGTTTTCTTATCCAAAATCCAAGAGATGAGAAACTTGTTAAAACAGATGGGCGAGGAGATCTCTGACAAGTTCGTTATCACAAAAGTGTTGATGTCGTTGCCTGACGAATATAAACATTTTGTGTCCGCGTGGGAGTCGGCACCTGACGATAAGCAAACTATTGATAACTTGGTAGCCAGATTACTAATTGAAGAAGAGAGGGTGAAAGCCAAGATTGAAGAGTTCCAGCAATCTTCATCCTCTGCGTTCGTTGCGAAAAATACAAAACAAATAAAGTGCTTTAAGTGTGGTAAAATTGGACATTTTCAAAGTGATTGCAGACAAAATAAAAATGGCAGTGAAGAAAAAGTAAATAATAAAAACTGTTTCTATTGTGGAAAGTTCGGACATTTCAAGGCGCAGTGTAGGTTTCGTAAACAAAAAGTTTGTAAGACTGAAAACAAAACGAAGAGTAATGCGTTTGTAGTGTCTAGTTCGTCACATGAACTCTATAAATCAAAGTGGTTAGTGGACTCTGGTGCTACTGAACATATGTGTCGAAATCGCGCATTGTTTACATCATTCACAAGTACCACAGAACAATCAGTGGTTGTCGGTAATGGGGTGCGACAATTAGTGTCTTCGGCTGCGGACAGGTGGCGGTGCAAGTGTCGAACGGGACCGAATGGATTGATACTGTCATAGACAATGTTCTTTACGTTCTGGAACTAAATAACAACCTGTTTTCAGTCATTCGCGCCACAGACAAAGGTTACGCCATGATGACAGATGACAGGTCATGCAAATTTAATCAAGTTGGTGCGGTGGCGGAAAGAATTGGCAATTCTTATTATTTGGAATTGCGGTATAAGTATAATTATGAAACTGCAAGTTCTGCAACACTTGTGAAGAACGACTTAAATGAGTGGCACAGAAAACTCGCGCATCAAAACTTTACTTACGTCAAACAGATTCTGCGAAAACATAATGTTGATGTAAAACAAACCACTAAACCTGAGTGTGAGAGTTGTTTAGCTGGAAAGATACATCGATTACCATTCAGCAAAAGTGAGAACGTGAGTACAAGGACTTGCGAGCTGATTCATGCGGATACTTGCGGCCCAATGGAAGAAGCATCCGTTGGAGGGGCAAGATACTTTGTCATACTGAAGGATGACTATTCGAATTACAGAAGTGTGTACTTTGTTAAAACAAAATTTGAGATTAAATACTGCATTGAGAACTTCATCAATAAAGCTGAAAACGTAACAGGAAACAGAGTGAAAATATTTAGAAGTGACAATGGTTTAGAATTCATAAACAAAGAAGTGAAAGAAATGTTTTCAAAACGTGGGATAACACACCAAACAACTGTGTCCTATACGCCGGAACAGAACGGAAAGGCTGAGAGAGAAAATAGAACATTGGTGGAAGCAGCACGGACAATGTTACATGAAGAAAACTTTCCAAAGAAACTGTGGGCGGAAGCAATTAATACAGCAGTATTTGTTTTAAATAGAACTGGGAAAAGTCATGAAAATGGAAGGTCACCATTTGAAGTATGGACAAACAAAAAGATTGATATTCACCAGTTGAAAGTCTTCGGCGCGGAAGTGTATGCTCACATTCTGAAGGAACGAAGAAGGAAATGGGACAAGGCAAAAAAGGGTTGATGGTGGGTTATGAAGAAAATGTGAAGGGGTATAGAATTTATTTTCCAGAAACAAACTCAGTGGAGACAAAGAGAGATGTTGTATTCCTAAACCGAGATTGTAAGGAGAAGAAACTTCAAGTGAAGGAAGGCGAAGAAAAGGAATCTATAACATCAATAAACCTGGAAGAAGAACCTGTGGTAGACAGTAACCTTGAGAGAGAACCTAACCCTGTAAATGAGCTAAGTACTAATCTAGATGAAACAATGGGAATGACTAATACAAGTAGTGAGGATGCATCAGAACCTGACAGTGATTACTTACCATGCAGTGATGAGGAACATCTATTGGATGAAAGTGATTTAACCATAGATGAAAGAAGCAAGCAGCTAAGAAAACAAACATCTTTCTATAAATGCAATCATGTGCAGTTGGATGAGAGTGAGTGTGAACCAGCTACATACACTGAGGCTATGAGCAGAAGTGATGCAAGTAAGTGGAGTGAGGCTATTGCTAGAGAACTACAGACTCTTAAAGACAATGACACTTGGGATTTTTGTGATGTACCAGTAAATAGGAAAACAGTTAGCAGTAAGTGGGTTTTTAAGATTAAAAATGTTAATAATGTTTTACAGTATAAAGCTAGGCTTGTTGCCCGAGGGTTTGAACAACAGGAGTCATTTGATTTGTGTGATATTTATGCTCCAGTCGCAAAGTTGTCCACATTTAGATTATTTGTAGCAGTAGCAACAAAATTAAATGTTCCTATTTATCAAATGGACGTAACAGGGGGGGGGGGGCCTTTTTGTATGGGGAGATAAAAGAAGAAGTGTATGTCAGTTTACCTAAAGGGGCCTATTCCGGAAATAATAATACAGTTAAATTAAAGAAATCTTTATATGGATTGAAAAGTTCTCCTAAGTGTTGGAATCAAAAGTGTAATACAGTAATAACAAAAGAAGGTTTTGTGAGATCAAAGTGTGACTTATGTATGTATACAAAGTATAATGGCACAGATAAAATCTTTGTATTAATTTATGTGGATGATGTGTTAATTTTTGCCACAAATGAACAGGAGATTATAAAACTAAAATCTGTATTAAATATGGAATTTAAGATGAAGGATCTGGGGTTAATTTCAGATTTCATAGGAATAAATGTTAAACAAAATTTGCAAAATGGTACAACTGTATTATCACAAAGAAATTATCTGGGAAATGTATTAAAAAGATTTAATATGGAAAATTGTAAGCCAATGTTGACCCCTATGGATAAAAATTTTAACAGTAAGATACTTGAGTCTGATGTAAAATGTGATAAAAAGTTAGAAGAAACTTGTAGAGAAATAATTGGCTGTCTTATGTATGCTGTTTCAGGCACTAGGCCTGAGCTTTGTTTTGCCATTTCTATGTTAAGTAGATTCCAAAATTCGGCCAATAGTGAATTATTAAGTGCTCTTAAGAGAGTATTGCGTTATGTAAAGTATACTATTGATTATAACTTAGTATATAAATGTAATGATACAGTGTTGCAAGGTTTTTGTGATGCTGATTAGGCAGGTGACCAAAGAGACCGAAAGTCTACTTTAGGGTACCTGTTTACTTTTGCAAATTGCTTAATATATGGTGTTCAAAGAAGCAATCATCTGTAAGTCTGTCTTCAACAGAGGCCGAGTACATTTCAATGAGTATGGCTGCTAGTGAAGCGTGTTGGATAGTTAATTTGTTACAAGATTTTGATTTTCGAAATATTTGTCCAGTAAATTTGTTTTGTGACAATCAGTCAGCAATATTAAATGCAAGCACAGAGTCTGTAAACCGCTTGAAACATGTGGATATCAGATATCACTTTGTGAAGGATTTAATTAAAAATAATAAAATTTGCCTTAAGTACATATGCACTTCAAAACAACCAGCAGATATGTTAACGAAATCCCTTAGCAAAGAATTAATTGTTAAGTTCCTGAAAGAGTGTGGTGTAGTTACCTACACCACACTCTTTCAGGAACTTAACATTGAGAGAGGGTGTTAAATAAATTGTACAATGTTTATACATTTATCTAAGTTGGCAATACTTTTGTTTCCATAGCTTAAGATACTAATAGATATGATACTTGTCTATTGCTTTTTCCTGTCAAAAAAAACTTGTAACGGTGCCGTGTACAGTTGAAAATAAAACAGCTTGATTAGTGAAAATCTCTGCATTTCATTTAAAATAACATCAGAAACCTTCTGTAGTGCCATCGGGATGGAATTTGGTGTGGACACATGTGCAGTCATGCATGTAAAGAAAGGGGAGAATATGGAATCTGAGGGAATTCAACTCTCGGATTCCATACAGGTTAGATCCCTCAGCTCGACCGAAACCTACAAGTATGTCGGTTGGGTATGTCGGAAGCGTTGGGCATTAATGTTGCTGAATGAAGCAATCGTTGAAGGAGCGCTTCTTTGACCGCCTGAAAAAGGTTTTTAATAGCCTTTTGTCGGGCGGAAATAAAGTGCGCGCCTTCAACGGTTGGGTCATGCCAGTATTAATGTACTCTTTCGGCATACTCAAACCGAACTCGACGCCCTGGATAGGAGAGTCCGCACACTGCTGAACTCAAATCGGATGCATCACCCACGATCGTCGGTGATGAGACTGTAAATCCTGCGGAAGTGTGGAAGTCGAGGCTTTTTAAACGCCAAGACTCTCCACAACCGCGAGATGTGCAGTCTCAGAGAATATTTTCTCAAAGCTGATGTGGGTATGCACCGAGATGTGGTCACAGTGGACAAGGGACTCACCCCGTTGTCCATGGCTAAAGAGAACTGACGTAAACCTATCACAGGTTTACGTCAGTTCTCTTACCACAGATGACCGCATGGAGGTATGGAAAGGCAAGGAGCTTCACGGGCGCTTCTATCGGACTCTTCATGGGTCTGATGTAGATTTTTCAGCGTCTGTGGCCTGGCTACGTTTCAGTGATCTCTTCGGGGAAACTGAAGGTTTTGTCTGTGCGATTATGGACGAAGTTATCTTGACGAATAACTACCGGAGGCATATTATGAAGGACGGGACAGTGGACGTGTGTCGGGCGTGCCACCGTCCGGGTGAGTCCATCAGACATATTAGCACAACCAAGTGGCCAGGATTATCCATCAGCAACTTGCTTTGAAATACAAACTTGTAGATTCTGAGGTACCATATTACAAGTATGTGCCCGACCCAGTTCTCGAAAATGACCATGTCACGTTGTACTGGGATCGGTCTATCATCACTGATAGGACTATTTTTGCCAATAAGCCTGATATAGTGGTGATAGACCGATTAGCGCGCCGCACAATGATAATTGATGTTACCATCCCGCATGACGAGAACCTCGTGAAGGCTGAGAAAAGGAAGCAAATCAAGTATCTCGACTTAGCTCACGAGGTTGTCGACATATGGAATGTGGACTCAGCTGTCATTGTGCCGATAGTCGTTACGGCCAATGGCCTGATGGCCAAAAGCTTCGACGACCACCTGTCGAAACTGGCGTTACGCGGTTGGATAAAGGGCCTGATACTGAAGGCAGTACTCCTCGATACGGCTCGTATTGTGAGGAGGTTCCTTTCTCTGGAGCCCTAACCACCGGTAGCTTGGATCCTGTTCCCTACACCGGCGGACTTCTATTTTTTTATATTTTTAAATGTTTTTTATAATGTGTTGTTTTTAAGAAATATTTAAAAATGTAAATTAGTATGTAAGGATAAAAAATAAAGAGAATAATAATAATAAAGCTTTATTTATTCCTTACACATAGTTTACATTAATTCTAAACATTATTTGTAGTGTTAGTATTATACTTATTCTAGTTTGTTAGTATATATTATTAAACAGCGTTACGCGTTTTGTTGTAAAGACCGCTCTGGCGGTGAAAGCCTCCTCCATTTCCTTCCATTTCGCTCTGTCTCTTGCCAGTTTGCTCCAGGTATTTCCCACCGTGGCAACTATGTCATCACTCCATCTTTTGAATGGCCTTCCTTTCCGTCTCTTCTTGTGAATGGGGTACCAATTAGTGACAATCCTGGACCATTTGTTCCCTGGTGATCTTTGGACATGCCCAGCCCATTTCCATTTTTGGGTCATTATGATTTTTGCTACGTCTTTTACCTTGTTAATTTTCCTGACGTCATCATTTCTCACTTTATCCCTTAGCTTAAGGCCCAGGAGACTCCTTTCCATGCTATTTTGGTACACTTTGACCTTATGAGTCTGTTTTGTTGACAAAAGCCATGTTTGGGAAGCGTAAGTGAGACAAAGTACTAAACATGTCTGCATAGCTTTAGTTTTTTTTTTCTTTTTTACTATGTATAGGCATACGTTTGACCACAATCTCACCTGATGGTAAGCGATGATGTGGTCGAAGATGGAGCACGTTTGCCTAGAAGCCAGTGCCAGTGTAACTGGTAGATAACTCTTGAATACCTCCTTCATTGCCCAATACTTGTTCCAGTTTATTTTGATTCTTCGCGCTACCTCTTTATCATTGCATGACTTGAAGGATATCAAATGTCCCAAATAAATATAGTCTTCGGCGTATTCGATTTCTGTTGAGTCTGACTTTAGAATTATGGTTTGCCTATTTGTCATTAATTTAGTTTTCACCCAGTTAATTTCTAGACCTACTTTTCTGTTCCAAAAAGACGATCTAAAATCACAACATCCGTGAATTTCCGCAAGATTTCAATCGCTTATTTTGTACCAATAGGACAAGGAGAAGAAATCCAGGCCTGTTCTAAAACTTTTCAGAAAATAACTGGTACACAACGAATGCGTCTTCTTCGTGTAGCTAATGCATTTCTAGCTACTGGTGAGCAGCCTAAAGAACGACGAGGTGGTAAAAGTGTCAAACAACTTGAAGATATAGCTGAAATGGGAGCCATGATAAAAAATGATATTTTGAAGTATAAATTGTAGAGAGAGCCACTATTCTAGGAACAAGTGTTCAAGATCTTATTTGCCCCCCCGAACTAAATTTAACCTAGGATTTGGAAATCCTCATGAAGATAGTTGTTCAGCTTGTAAGGAGTTTTTAATAAAAATGAAGACTGAAAAGGATTTAGATTTAAGAAACAACATTCGCACTGAATATCGTTTGCACAAGTTAAGGACAAAAAAGTTCTTTAGTCTACTCAATGACACTGAAGATGAAGATAATGTGATTAAAATTTAATTTGACTGCCAACAGAGACAACCTCTTCCAAAATTAAGCGTTGGAGAGGTATTTTACTCACGTCAAACCTGGTTATACAATCTTTGCATAATGCAACATAATCCTAATATGAAACAGAACAAAGATGATATTGAGTTTTATGTTTGGTTAGAAAATCAAAGTGGGCGGGGTGCTAATGAGATAGCGTCGGCACTTCAACATTATTTGAAAAAGATGGAAGAAAAATGCCTTATGGAAGGGAAGAAGTATATGAAACTTGAACTGTATTCCGATTCTTGCAGTAGTCAAAATAAAAACTTCATTATGTTAGCCATGCTGGCAAATTTCATGGCTACTAATAAAGTTTTTTGTAATCTGTCCCACTTTTTCCCCATTCGAGGCCATAGTTTTATGCCTCCTGATAGAGTGTTTGGAAGGGTTGAAAAGGATTACCGCCGACGTGAAGTTATTGTATCGCCAAATGAATACTATTCCATTCTAAATAAACATGGCCACGTCAACGAATGGGGTAAAGATTGGTTTAGTTATGACATGATAGCTAAGGCGAAAGATATGACATAAGCCAAACCCGAATATTACATTATACTGTAGTTGGATCCCGCGCTTTAAAAAATATTGAAATTAGTGTTCAAGTTTATTCTGCTGCGCCAGTGATAATTGATGTTAAGAAGAAAACGTCAAATCTTTTTTACGATTAGACTGTGCTCAGTTGCTTAAAACCAACATGGTTTCTTCAAAAAAGAAAGCAGATGTTGAAAATTTACTAAAATTCTGTGATATATCTGTTGGTTGCATATTAGAAAATCCAAACTTTTCTGAGCAAATTTTAAAAGAACAACATACAAATCAACCGAGTTTAAAATAACGATGGTCATTTGATCAAAAGTTCAGCTTACCAAAGTCTGGAATATCAATGTTTACATTATTTATTACACTATTGACCAAATCGTTTATAGATCAAAATGGATTGCTGAATAAATTATTAACTATCAAATGGATTAACTGAAAAAGGTAAAAATAATATTAATATTAGCGAATAGCGCCTGTCTGATACAGAAAGCCTTTGCACAACATGATCGGTTTGCTAATACAAATAATATAGGCGTTATACTAATGCGGATAGATCTTAGATAATAAAATTATATAGGCGTCATACTAATGCGGGTAGAACTTAGATAATATTTTTTTTAATTGAATGCATGTTACAAACTGTTTGAAGCGTTTTCGTTTTCACTCGTGTTCGATTAATCAAGTTCTAAATAATGTCAGAATCAGAAGATAGAAAAATACAAGTGTTTAAATCACAAAGGGGTGGAGTTAAAGTGCATTTCAATGGATTTTCATATGTTAAAGCCACACAGTATTAGGACAAAATTTATTGGCGTTGTGAAAATCGGAGTGTCGGTGCTATTCAAACTTGATAACAAATATATTTACGGATGTTGAATCATTATCCGTGATATCTTGTACTGACCAACATAGTCACGAAGGCAACCCAACACGTGCAGATATTGCTAATAATATTTATTTATTTATTTATTTATGTACACACAATAAACTTAAAAAAAAAGATAATTAAATACAGACAAAAGAATATTTACGATTTAAAAATGAAAACCTGAGCTGTACTGCCAAAACATGCCAAATCATTCAAAATCACCTGGCATCAACTTCTACAGACCTTACAAGTAATTTAATATCAAAAGACGCACTTAGACAAGTAATCACACGACAAAAAAAGAAATTATTGAAAACACCGAAAGAACTCACAACTTTTGATTTCGAAGTAGATGAAGGCGATAATTTTATAATTAAAGACAAAACTTTCGAGTCAAACAAGAGTTATTTTATTTAGTACAAAGGCTTTAATGACTTTGTTGGGCCAAGCCTTGTATTGGATCATGGATGGGACATTTAAAATTGTTCCTAATATATTTCAACAATTATATATGTTCATGGCCAAGTACTTAACTGCGACAAAACATTTCCATTATTATTTGTGTTACTTACACATAAGGACAAAACGTCGTACGACGTTATGTTTGAATTATTGATAAAATATTGCACTGAAAATGACATTTTGATAAACCCTAGCCATGTGATTTTGGACTTCGAAAAAGCTGCTATTTTAAGCCTCCATCTTCATTTCGAATCTGTTAAGGCAAAAGGGTGTTTTTTTTTCCATTTTAGACAGATACTGTACAGGAAAATACAAAAAGAGGGACTTACTACCAAATATAACACAAACAAAGCATTCAATATCGAAATTAAATGCTTTATAGCATTATATTACATTCATCCATGAAATGTAAATATGTATTTTACCGATATTTTAAAAATATTGTCAGAGGATGCCCGAAAAATAGCAGAATGGTTTGATGAATATTACGTCAATGGTAAGAACAATAAACCACCTCTGTTTTGTCCAGAATTTTGGAGTCAATGTTCCGACCGAAGAATTCCACGCACACTGAATAGCGCTGAAGCTTTTCACCACCATATAAACGAAATCTGTGCAAAAAGACATGTGGGTTTTATAGATTAGTAGCTGAGCTTATAAAGGAGACCAATATAAACACAGCATCTATTGAAAAAATTAGAAACGGGGAACCTTTGCCTAAGAAAAGAAAAGACAAAAACGTGGATCGACTAAAGAAGATTAATAATATTTTAAACAACATTACAGAGTATAATAACCATATACAACTTTTACAGGCTATTGCCAATAATTTATAACTCACACATTTAAAAAATTGTTTTATTAAGAACTTTATTTTTAGGTTTTTTTTTATTCAAATTACTTCATGTATGTATGTATACTATTTTGAGGCACTGTTATTTTAATCATAATTTTTGGACAAATTAATGATGTACTTCAAATATCAGTACACCTACATTTAAATTAATAATTCTTGATAAGAAATCATTTGTGATTATAAAATTTGATTAGTTATGATTTGATATTTTAAAATTACATCTAGCAACTTTTGATCAGTCGTTCATTTAATGTCACATACATTGGGATTCTAAAATTTTTCTAAATAAAACATTTGGTCATTTAAATTTTGTTATTTCGTTTATTGTTCTTTTAAAATTTGCTCGAGAAAGTTTTGATTTTTGAATATGCAACCTATCTGATGATCCTGATGCTCAGGCATTTTATGCAGATGTTCTCCAGGGTTCAGCTCTCGAAGATGACAATGTACGACTAAATGTATCAGGTTTTTATCAAAACGTGACATCAACAGTAGATGTATCAAAGTTGAAAAAACTCAATGTTTTTGATGTCATTTTGTTGGTTGGTTTATTTATTTAATACTTCAGCACACAAATGTACATAGGGCATTCTCTACCAGTCAACCTTTGGGTGATGCAGAGAATAGTGGTAGGTGCAATATGATGAATTAAAAGCGATTGAAATTATTCAAATACAATTAAAACGAACAATAATATACATATACAAACTATACATGCACTATTAATATATAATAAATACTCAAATTAACAAGATAAATATAATAATATACATATACAAACTATACATGCACTATTAATATATAATAAATACTCAAATTAACAAGATAAATATGTAAACGAAATACTTAAACAATTAATACGAATAGGTAATTGGAAAATATTAGCGCTGTGATGATACAACAGCCAACTTCTTACGAATGTGTTCACGAACTGGTTGGTTGGTTGGTTGGTTGATTCAATTCACTGACGTTGACACAGCTCGGTTAGTATATTTTAGTTATTTCCATAGCGTTACGTCTTACGGTATCCTATTGTGGGGTAAAGCTGCTGATATACAAAATATTTTTGTCTTACAAAAACGGGCTGTACGAGCAATATATCAGCAGGGTCAAGAGTTTCTTTAAGAAACATTTTCAAAGACATTGGAATTCTCACGGTAGCATCTCAATTCATTTTTGCAAACATATTGTATATTAGGCAAAATATACATTTATACACTAAAACCAGTGATATCCATAACTTTAACACTAGAAACAAGCACAAACTACATGCACCATCCCACCGTCTTCGAAAGGTTCAATAAGCTACCCCCTTCTTATATTGAGCTGCCTTTTAACTCTTTTAAAGCTAAAGTTAAATCTAACTTTTGTTCGAAGGCATACTATTTAATCAATAATTATTTAGACGATAATAATAGTTGGTCGCAGTGTTGAACACAAGACATACTTCGTTTTAATGTTCCTTCATAGTTAGCATAAGACAGTTTCTATGAGTTCATAATATATTTGTTGACTTATATGTCCGTAGAGGTCTATTTTTTTTTTGTATTGACATACTTTGTATACAATGTTTTTTTTTATTGTATTGCAGCATGTGATTAACTAGTGACTTAGACAATTGTTTGATATTATTCTATCCTGAGCAACCGGCAGCAAGTTCGTCATGCTCCCTTAGATTTCACTGCTTGCGGTAGCGTCGGAGGTCGGGTTACCTCTTTTCCTCAAATATGGCAAGTAAGTAAGTAAGTAAAGTTTTATTTGTTTAAACATGGTGTACATGATACATTGCATGCAAGATAATAATGAGTTACAGAAAAGTTCTAACATGTTCAGCCGCATATCGTGGCGTACAAATTGGTAGAAAGAGATGGTGCATAAACCGTGATAATATTCATCAAAATTAACATTATAAATTATGTAGGTACTTATTAATTTTTTAAATTATTCAGATTAGGTATCATTACAATTCAGCAAGCATATTTCTTGGATAAAATTAAATGTCAAAATAAAAAATACATACAATAACATGTAAAAAAATACACACACAACATTGTCATCTCAAAGGCGAAGAAAAATTGTCCTCTTTCATAAACTCTGCTATACTATAATATGCTCTTTCAGTTAGCAAACTCTTCATTTTACTTTTAAGAGAAGATATATTTAATGTTCTCCAAGATTTGGGCAATTTATTAAAAATGGTCGGAGCCATGCAAAAGATGCTCTTACGCATAAGAGTGGTTTTAGCGCCGTGAACACAGAGTTTGAAATTATCACGTCTATTCCTAGGGACAGCATCAGACACAAGCTGAAATAAATGAGAATTAGTTTTAATGAACATTACTGTTTCCAGGATATATAATGAGGGCAATGTCAATATTTTATGTTCTATGAAATAAGATTTACAGCTGTCCGTTGTTTGCAGTCTAAACATCGATCTAATGCACCTTTTCTGTGCCCGAAACGCTATTTCGAGGGGGGTAATGGCTGACCTTTGCGTCATGCTCGTGAACGGGTGCTGCTTGTAGTGAATAGTCGTCTTGTTAGCCATGGTTTGTTTTTTTTTTTAATGTTACAATAATTAACTGCTTTTTGTTTAATTTGGTGGCCCTAGTTTATCACTTGTGGCGTCGAGTCACAGATATATTGTTAGATTCTACCCCTGCACGTGTAGGCGGACACGCCCTTTATGTCTGGAGGCATACCTATTAAGTTTGGTTTACATTGTTTTTATGCTTGAGTTATTTATTTATTAATTCATTAAGTTGTCTGATTATGATGGCGTAATGCAGTGTGCTAGCTTACAATTAACAAATGATTTAGTTTTTAGGTTGTACGTGTTTCCTACAGTCTATTATTTTCTTTGTTATAAAGCTTTGCATACTATAGTTTAAATGCGAGTTCTTCTAACTCAACAGACAGATGTGTTGCTGGGGAGTTTGTTGGCCACTTCTTCTCTACAGCTAAAACACTAGGAAGTGGTGACGGGCGGGCGTTTTGGGAGACTGTCTATTTGTAAACTTTGACGTTCAAAAAGTGCGTACTGATTTTGGTATTTACTTTTGATTTTGGTATGTTTATGTGTTCCTTTTTTATTGTATAAGTAAAAAGTATCTCATTAAACTAATAATAATAATAATAATTTATTTGTTCTAAAAACATACATACAGACCTTTAAATAATATACAAAACAATACACTTAATTCTAAATTTAGATGCAGAACATCTGTGTCCGAACTAGATAAAAATATCTGTATTTCGGACATCAGCGCTCGTCCCCTAATATAGACACTTGGGAATTAACTTTACTTAGACCTATATATACACTTTATATTTTTATTTATAATATTATTCAAGGAAGTGACAGATGTAGAAGAACATAATCAGAAGAACTTCTAAATTAAATGTATAGTGATATCCTCCGGTGAGTTGGGCGTAAATGAGTGGGTGTATGTAGGAGGGTGAGTATTATTAGAAGCTACCTACTTAACTATAGACAACAGGTTTTCAGTCTCAGTGTAGTTTAGCTTGCGTATGTAGTCTACTACCATAAGTTTACATTTGTTCTTATTTAAGGGGTATATATCTACAAGTTTATTTAGTCTTTCATACAGAAAAGAGCCTAAGAAACAAAAGTATTTTCTAACATATGGGTGTTTGAAGGTCGGCAATTTATTGCGTGTGACGACTTTTCGTCTGCGCTTGGATAAATAAGAGGACTTGTCATATTTTGTACTAGTATGGTGCCTCAAGACTGCGTGCAAGACATAGAGCTGCCGGACAGTGAGGACCTCACAGGACTGGTACAGAAGGTATGTTGGGTACAGGTAGGGCCGGAAAGTGCTGACTTTGAGCATTGCTCTTTGTGAAACTTCCAGCGATTTAAGTATAGTTTTGGACGTGCCTCCCCACACAGAGATACAATACTGCAGGACTGATTGACCAAGTGCTAGATATACTTGCTTAATTAATTTAGGTTCAACAGCATTTCTTAAATTTTTAAAAACAAATATCAATTTTCTTACCCTAGAAGTAACCGAGTCTACATGAGGTCTAAAAGATAAATTATTATCAATAATTATTCCTAAATATTTTACTTTGTCCGCTTTAATTAGGTCAGGGCAAGAACAGCTTAGGTTATTACAGCAATTGTGAGCTATTATGGAAAGAGATGAGGAAGGGGGATTAGAGTTTCGCATAGAGAAGGTAATATATTGCGTTTTACCTGCATTAAGAGTTAGAATATTCTTCTGCAGCCAGTGGCTTACCACGTTAAAACCATGCTGCGCGTGCTTGTACACATTCTCCCAAGAGTCGGCAGAAAACAGAAGCACCGTATCGTCCGCGTACGATATTATTTTACCTCCAACAAGATTCAGCTCGCAAAGTTCATTTAAATAGACCAGAAAAAGACTAGGACCCAAAATACTACCTTGAGGGACACCGAAGGATACAAGGAGGTCAGTGCTTATGAAATCATTTATTTTAACACATTGTGTACGGTCAGAAAGGTAGTCTTTAAATATTTTGAGTTGGTTTCCTCTAACGCCTAAACGTTCCAGTTTCTGTAAAAGCAATGGCACAGAGACCGTATCAAAGGCTTTAGCCAAATCCAAGAATATACCTACAGTCTTTTTACCCGCATCTAAATTCCCTACCACATAATCAACAAGCTCATGGGCCGCATCACTAGTTGACTTGCCAACTCGGAAACCAAATTGATTATTAGAAAGAAGTTTATTTCTTTCTAAGTAATTAGTGAGTCTTTTATTGAGGATGCGTTCCAAGAGCTTAGAGATAGAGGGCAAAATCGAAATGGGCCTATAGTTGGTGACGCGGTTTTTATCTCCGGATTTATGTATCGGATGCACCACTGACTTCTTTAAGACTGCAGGGAAGACACCTTGTGATAAACAGGTATTAAAAAGATGTGTTAAAAGGGGCACAAATGTACGTTTATTTTCCTTAAGGAGGCTATTTGGTATAGAGTCCCAACCAACGGAACAGATGTTTTTCAGACCCATGATGAAACTCTCTACCTCCGCCTCATCCGTGTTCAATAAGACTAGCGATTTTAAAGAGGGATTTGCGTTTTCAGTTGCGAAATGAAAGTGCTCCGGATTTAAACAGTTTGTAGTACTATCAGCTAAGTCTTTGCCTACACTGACAAAGAAATCATTCACTTTTTCTACCGACTCTTTTGCGTTGGATACATTAATTAATTCAGTCGCATTATTTTTAGACTTCTTAGTATTGGTTATAGTTTTTATTGCTTCCCATATTTTTTTGTTATTATTGCCCGCACTTTTCAATAGGTTCTTTTCGTACGATGTTTTGACTTTCTTTAATAAAAGGTTGCAGAAATTTCGGTACCTAGTGTAGATAATTTTAAGCATTTTGTTTTCAGGTGACTTTCTTAACTTTAGATGTAATCTATCCCGGTGTCTCATGGAGCGTATCAGTCCTGGGGTTATCCATGGCTTAATAATTTTATTACGTTTTGATAATATTAGTACGCTAGTGTTTGCTACAATCTCATGCTGTATAGTTGCAACGAAAAATTCCATGGCAATGTTTGCGTCAGTTATAGAGTAGACTGGTTCCCAATTAATTTGGGCTAAATTATTATTTAATTTTTCAACATTTATTTTGTTGACGGACACGTGGGCAAAAGTTCGTGCCTGCTTACGATGAAGACAAAGTAAAACAGCCTGATGATCAGTAATTGTTGATTGGAGAACAGCAGTGAGCGCCTGATATTGCGTTTTAAGCATCACGTGGTCAAGACACGTTCTGCCGCTCCTCGTGGGCAGTGTATGGGCGGGTAAGATACCATGGAATGCACAAAGATTTAAGTACTCTAGGGATTTAGGACCTTGGTCTTCAAGACAGATGTTTATGTTAATATCTCCAATGACAGATATATTCTTAAAGGTACTAAGGCTAGTTAAGATGTTATTGAGAGACAAAAGAAAAGCATCAGGGTTTTGGTTCGCAGGGGACCTATAGATTGCAACTATTGCAGTTTCAGTCCCGATTTTTAGGACGAGGCAATTACAGTCTTGGCATGGCGGCTCCTCGCAACTAGCATGGAGACTTATTTTATGAAAAACTGTAACTCCGTCATTTTGATTCAAAAATTTTTTTGTAGAGGATCGATTATATCCGTCGAGATTAGGTAATATAGGATTACAGGATAACCAGCACTCAGTCAGAATAATGATGTCACAGCTGATGCCCAATCTTGACAGCAACACCTCAAATGCATCAAAATTTCGGGACAAACTGCGAATATTTTGGGTAACAACAGTCAAACATTCATTAGGGCAAGGAATCAAACTTTTGCAATCTTCAACATGACACGTAACTGACTTTGACACTGATATTTCATCAATTTCCGCAGAAATATCAACCATTTTTGACAGCATAACTAGGCACAGGGTCATTTAAATGTAACTTATGATATTTGTAGAAAAATAATTTGATAGCATTATTCAGTAGTCGAGCAAGACAAGTTGCGGCGTTATTGCTATAAGTTTTATAGCAGGACAAATAGTACGTATTTTGTTGATTAGGCTGTATTTAAGGTAGCTAAGTATTAATGTGGAGTGTTTGAGTGTTAATTGAACTACAGTATTCATATTACAAAAAGTATTTTTTATGTTATTAACATGCAATAATGAAAAACTTAGGTATAATAAATTAGAACACAAAAATTGAGATGAAACAGGGTGAATATAATAATATTGACATAGTCATTCTGTTGCCTTCTGTTCGACCTTAAGCTTAATGAGGTCTTGCTCTTCGTTAATACGGATGTGCGGCATACCCTCTTTTTTTCGCAGATAAATTTTTCCGTAGGAAGTCCAGCAGTAGGTGTATTTATATGTAGTTGCAAAGTCACGCGCCAAGAAAAACAGTCGCCTACCCTTTGCTGTTAAACAGTCTGATATAAAGATCGGTTTCTGGGGGCTATCCAAGCCGACTAGGCTAGTATTCAACTTTTCGACCTTCTCTGCTAGTGTCAGGCTTTTTAAGCTGCTTAGGACACTTTCTTTAGTAAGAACTGAGGTGAATTCCACGACTATCGGTCTCAATACGTTCGGCTTTGCAAAAGGACGATAAATGTCTTTAATGTCCGAGGTTTGTAATTGAAGTTTGAGAATATTTCCGATCCCTTTCATAACATTACACAGTTGAACTTTCGACTCGTTTTGTAATTTTGGAATATTTCTCAATTCTATCTTAGCCGAACAGGATTGTTTTTCAAGGATTTCTATTTTATTTTCCAGAGAGTTAATATAAGCCAAGTGTTCCTTACGATCAAACTTGAGGCTTTCTAATTCTGTAAGTATGACGTCATAGTTGGAGGATAAAGCCTGCATAGACGTATTAATACTGTCATTCTGAATTTTTATTTGAGCTAAAGTTGATTCTAAACTTTGTAGTTTTAAATTATGTTCCTCAGAGAACTTCGCGAAGGAATCGCGCACCTCTTGCATAAAATGACTAAGCTCGTTTTCTTGTTGTTTGCGTTTCATCGTACGCCTCATATTTATGTTACCCTGGTCATTAGTAATTAGCATATCTGACACGCTTCCCTCAACACTCTCAGAGTCCGTCTCCGAGAGTATCTGCTGTTTCGGTGGGGTGCGTTTAAGCGGCATTATTGTATCGTCGATTTAAGCGAAGCACCAGGATCAAAGCGCTGGATTAGAATGTCAATGAGCCGTGGGAGAGAGTGATAGAAATACCAGGAGCACCGGTACGTACCTCCCAGCTGTGGTAATGATGTGGAGCCGTGGACTTGCGCGTGCGCTGCTGAGTGGCTGGACTTCGTCACGCCTCAGGAGGCGGGCTGTTGGCAGCAGTGGGCGGGGTAGTGTAGGTGGAGCTGGAGCGGTGCGTCACTTCGATGGCAGACTACGACGCTTGGGCAACTTGAGATCTCCTCGAGAGTTATGAACTCCTAATTTTTTAAGTCGATTTAATTGCCGAAATTTTATTTAAATATTTAATTTAATTAACACAGTGGGTCTCCTTAAAAGCGTCTGAACTCCTCAGAGGTCCGGAGGGGAGAGGAAACTAATTAATAAATTAATAAGTAATTTCCGTGATTTATTTAATTACAAGGGTTTCTATAAAGTATATTAAATCACGTTACTGAAAAAAAAATCATATTAAAATATATCGTTTTGAAAAAACGCTCCTCAATTGAGTGCGTTGGCCGTCAGGTCGTTGCGTTGTATCTGTTGACCGGCATCAAATTTCTTCATTTGTTCAGCGTTACTAAGGGAATTTGTACTAACTAGGCAGTTGCCTTCGTACAACTGCGATGGAACAAAAAAAAGATGTGTGTCTGTGAACGTACTCAGTGTTGCAGGTCCATTCCACCATAGATGAAAATTTACAAATTGTTTTGTATTTGACCTCCTGGTTGCGCAATCTGCAAGGTTATTTTTTGATTCTATGTAGAACCAATGGGATGCTGGTACCACTTGCTTGATCTTGATGACCCGGTTTTCTACGTACTTTTCCCATTTGGATGACGCTCCTTGCAACCAACCCAGCACCACCTTTGAATCGCACCAGGCTCTTATAGTTATGGTGAGTCCATAACTATTATAGTTCTGATAGAAGTAGTGCCCCGCTGAGTTCAAGTCGTGGAAGAGATAGAGATAGTTTTTGTGCGAGCGGAGCAACCCTAGTCTTTGCTGCAAGCAGGCTTAGTTTAGGTTTTCTGCGCATAGCGCGCATTTTGGACGTCCGGCAAGTTGGGAGTTGATATTTTTACAGGAAGGTTACATTATTATAAGCACACACGCAAAGTTTCAACATTCGGAGACGCGTACTTTCCCTACCACAGATTATGTCACACGTTCGGTAACATTTTATTTTATATACATTTATATAAATAGTTATATTTTGTACTCATTTCAATACTTTTCATGTACACATAACAGTTTATATTTAAATCACAGCATTATTGTCATCACGAGCTATGATAATTAAAATGTGTAGTGTTTACCGTCTTTTGCCGGCTTGTGGAACGAAACGTAAAACTGACGCCGTTTTGTATTGTCACTCATCGTTTGTGTCCCTAGTAGTTGACTACCACCATAGCGTCTCCCAAGCCCCAGGTTTCGTGTTCTGCTAAGCCGTCTGAAGAATCGAGTGTAGTGCAAGTGTTGGACTCTAATGAGCCACTTGTCGCGAGCTCTTCTTCAGGTCCCCCGTGTGGTGAAGTGCCGTCTGTAGAATCAAGTGTAGTGCAAGTGTTGGGACTCTAGTAAGCTATTTGTGCCCATGACTTTGCCATCGGGACCAGTAGCTGGTAGTTCTTGCGCCACCGTTCCCAGTACCGTGTCGGTACTGCCGCCTGCGTCTCCGACGTCATCTGAGAGCAGCGTGGGTGATGCGGAACCTCGAGCTTCTGGGTCGTCTGGCCGAAGAGTTTACTACTATGCCGAGGAAATAAGGTTGGTTCACTGTGTTTTCTTATATAGCCACATATGTAAACTTCACAGAAAAAGCTGACAATTAAAGCAGTAATTAGGTTTCTAATAGGAACATTTTTGCTTGTTTTAGGTGCCACTGGAATATGTATAAAATCATAACCTGGCTCAACACCCCAGCTCAGTGCATTGCTTTTGCTGAAGAACATATGCTCCTTCCTACAGAAAAAATGTGCACATATCATAAAACGTTAAGCTCCAGCAGTAAGACTGGGCAGCTTGGCATCTTCCGATGCAGGAAGAGCAACTGTCGCTCTAGGGCAGTGAGTCGGGCAGCGGGAACATGGTTCGAGAATGCGCGGCTGTCTATCGAGTTACAATTTTTACTGATGTACATGTTCAGCCAAAAGTATAGTTATAATCAAGTAAAATTAGAGGCAGCCCGTGAAGATAGTGTAAAAGGCTAGGAAGTTGGCTAAATGATACTGCTGCTTATAAAGTGAAATTAATTATATTATCCGGACTAAAGGTTTAGTAATACAAAGGAGCGAGGGAGCACACGCGATGACCGCTAATCGTGTACTGAATGCTCGACTAATATAAATTAGTGAAATGGGGTAAAAATGCACGAATAAGCATTAGTGCATTATAAGTGTATGGTTTCACCGTACATGCTCCCGGGCCAAAAAGATACAAAAATGTTACACGTCTTCTAATCTAAAGCGACATGTTTTAGATATAGGTGACGTAGCTATGTCCCGTTTACAATTAGTGTTCGCACTAGTTATGTTCACTTCACTTGGCTGACGGTCAGCCGTACTCTGCTTTCGCGAAAACACAACACTATTTGCCACACTTTGGGATAGCTCCACTGAAGAAACTGCTCGACACCTCCTCCATATGAAGTACGCTGCCACCAACAGGGCTACACCAAGCAGGCAGTAACAAATAGTATACTGATGAATGTCATGCGTAGACAGAGTGTAATCTGGTGAGTTAGTATTGGCAGATTTCAGTTGTTTTATTCGTTCTCCTAGATCGACTAATGTGCTGTTTATTGGATCTTCATATGAGGTGTAATGAGATAACGATATATTTACGATATGATTTAATTCTGCTATCTGAGGTGTCACAATTTCAGATTTAGATTTAATTGTGTTAGCTGATTGGGCATGAGAATACAAAGTAAACTCGTTACTTTTTATTATGCATTTCGAATCTAGGTCAATGATACCGACTCCTGTCACCTGTTTAACGGCAACTTGATCTTGACATATAATCCTCACCGCGTAGGTATTGCAGCAAAAGTACATGAACCTCGCTGGCTCATTTAATTCAAGCCACCTGTCTTGACAAGGGGATTTAATTACAGTGCATTGTTTTAAGTTGTTATCCAGTTTGCAAAATTTTTCATCAATGCTTAAATGATTAATCGGTTTATTAGCTTGACATAAATATGAGATATCATTGTGCAGACATAACTGGAGCTCTATAAACGACATGGTGAAGAAAGCATCCTTTTTCAAACTAATAGCTACGAAGTCTGCAGCTGGTAGTACGCTAATCATATCACTTTGAACTTGCTGTGGAACTGGTATGATTTTATAGATTTTGTAGCTATCTCTGCTGGTCAATGGAAAAGTAATCTCAAATATGAAGTATTCTTGCATCATTCTCGCTTTTACTTTCAGCATACTATAGACATATTTTAGATCAGACTGTAGGTTGTCCACGGGCAACGTAGTATCCTTTGTTAGTTGTCCAGAAATAAACTGTAACTCACGTTGTAACTGATCCGGTGTTAACAGGTGAGTGTTGAATTTCCCGTGGTAGATATCCGTGATGATGTCTAGCAGAGTATCCTGAATCCTTTCTAGGTTTTGAAGCAAGTTGATGGTCGTTAGTGCCGACATGGCAAAATCCTGGGTTTTAGCTAAGCCTTCTACTTCTTGCTTAATAACAAAGGCTGCATTATCTAATTGATTCAAGTGTTTGTTTATAGTTTTATGTTGTAATTGAATAGTTTGCTCGGTTCTTTTCAATACGTTGTATTCTGCTTCGATGATGGAAGTCTGATTTCTTAATAAGTTATCAAGATGACGCTCGTTTTGTTTTACTAGCTGTATATCTTTCTTGTACTGTTCTGCGAATCGTTCGTCTAGTACTCCGAACAGGCTATTGGCCACGTAACCGATACCATTAATGAGACCGCGACGCTGTCTGGTGCGCGCGTCAAAGTGCTGATTAATCATAAGTTGATTATAGTGCTGTATTTCTTTGTAGTCGTGATTTAATTGAAGCGTTATCATATTACATTGACTAGTATCGTTCAGGGATGCACAGAGTCTTCGTAAATAATCCAAAAACTTTGTGGCAGCTGTATTCCCTTCCCAATAAGGACTCATGTCATAGTAAACAATAAGATTCCATTTGTCTCGAATAACTTGCATATTTCCCACTGTTTCGAAATACAGCGAATTGTTGTTTGGCAACGGTGATATGTTAAAAGCTGCGTTAGATGTTGTTATCAATGACATAAAAAAGATTAAAGACAATACTACTGATACAAACTTAGATTTGATTGTACTGCTCGTTTTCCGCTCATCAGGTTCCTTTAAGCTGCTGTTGATTTCTTGATTAACCTTTGTATCTTCCGTCATGTTGCTTGAAGCAGGCGATATTGGCAAGATGGAGAGTTTCACTATGGGCCTTTTAATTATTCCGCTTTTTGTTTTTAAGGTTACTACCCGAACTAATCCATCTTGACCTGGGTGAGTTTCTATTACTCTACCCATCATCCATTTTCCAGGTGGTAGATTGTCGTCCTGGATGGTTACTAAATCATCGATGTTGATGTTTTGCTCAGTGCTTCGCCATTTGCTTCTAACAGATAACTGCGTTAGGTATTCCGATCTCCATTTCTTCCATAGGTCGTTTACTATCTTATTTGATAAATGCCATCTAGTTCGAGCATCTGTTTCCGTTTCAATTATAGTAGTTCCAGACCTGCCGGTGAAGAAATGCGCTGGAGTAAGTGCGTTCAAATCTTCAATATCTTCAGATAAGGCACATAAAGGTCTGGAGTTCAGACAAGCTTCTACCTGTGCTAATATAGTGCTGAACTCTTCGAATGTCAGCTTCTGCTCTCCAATGACTCGTTTGAGGTGATATTTTAAGCTTCTAATGGCACGCTCCCACAGACCTCCTGCACTTGGCCAAGAAGGCGCATTAAAGTGCCATTCTATATTTAAATCTGCTAGTTCTGCGAAAACGTTACGATCATATACGTTTTCGAAATCGTGATAACTTTCCTGTAGCATTCTATTTGCGCCTACAAAATTCGTCCCATTATCGCTATAAAGATGGCGGGGAGCTCCTCTTCTGGCGGCCATGCGTCGTAATGCTGCTAAAAATCCAGTACTGCTTAGGTCGGATACAAGCTCTAAATGTACAGCTTTAGTCGCTAGACAAATAAACAGAGCAATATATCCTTTTGTCGTCTTAATTCCGCGCCCTTTGTTGCTTTTAACATCTACGAAACCTGTATAATCCACTCCGGTGTGATAGAATGGCGGGGCGGGGTTGCTTCTGGCTACAGGTAATTCTCCCATCAATTGATGCTGTAGTTTGGGCTCATGTTTTCTACAAGTGACGCAGTTTCGCACTTCTTTCCTAACAGCTTTATTTCCAGCGATTATCCAGTAATTCTGCCTCAGATTGAACAAAGTTAATCGTGGTCCACCATGAAAGGTGAGCTGATGAGCTTGCTGAATTATTAAAGTAGTAAGCCGACTGCTGTAAGGCAATATGGCAGGATGCTTCATTTCCATACTCATGTTTGCTTTGGTTAAACGGCCTCCAACTCGTAAGATCTCCTCGTGGTCAAGGAAAGGATTTAATTTTAGTAAGTTACTTCTGCTACTCAATTTATTATGTTTTCATAATGACATGATCTCCTCTGCAAACTCAGTTCTTTGCACGTATTTAATAATGAGTAACTTTGCTTTCCGCAATTCCTGTAAGGTAAGAAATTCAGGCAAACTACTATGTTTACCTAACGTGACTGGAATCTGCTTAAGTTTCATCGTTTTGATGGCTCGTAAAATCCATGCTACTATTTTAGTTACTTTATTAAGTGAGTTGAATTTAAGTAACAATTGTAATATGATGCTTTCCTTGTTATCTATTTGGGTAGCATTCACTTTGCTTGCTTTTACCTTTATTTCTTGATCGGTGGTATAAATGCTTTGCTTTGCTACTAATTTTTCATCAAAAGTTTTCAATGACGGCGGGCCTTGCCACCACAGTGTTTGATCTTTCAATTGTGAGGCTGAAATGCCTCTACTGGCTGCATCTGCCGGATTATCCTCCGACTTAACATATCGCCAGCAGCTTGGTTTCATTGTTGCTGTGATAACTTTAGTTCTGTTCGCAACGAAAGGTTTCCATCGGCTGTGATCGCCTTGTATCCACCCTAGAACCACCATGGAGTCCGTCCACCCATATATCCGAATGTCCATTTCGCTATAACAGTTACTAACTTTATTCATTAACTTAGCTAGTAAATACGCTCCGCTTAATTCTAATCTTGGTAAAGATACGCTTTTAGAAAAAGGTACTAGTCTAGTCTTAGCAACTACTAGTACCACTGATGACTCATCATTTTTCTGTAATCGCGCGTATATAGCTGCCGCGTAGGCTTTAGTCGATGCGTCGCAATACAATTCTATGACGTTATTAGGTTGATAACCGATCCAGCGCGGTATTTTGCATTGATTCAAAATTTCCATGTCTATTTTTATCGCTACCCATTCATCTTTGATGTTTACAGGAACTTCTTCATCCCAATGCATTTTATTTAACCACAGCTTTTGGAATATCAGCTTTAATTTTGTTGTGAGTGGGGACAACCAACCCAACGGGTCGAATACTTTTGATATCTCCGACAACAGTAGTCGTTTAGTAATTTTGGCGTTTGGTTTAGCTGTGTTGTACTTGAAAGTAAACATGTCATCGCAAGAGTTCCAACGAAGGCCTAATGTTTTTGACATATCTAACCCAGCTAGATCTAACCCAGCTGGTGAATGTGGCAACGCGGGTACCGGATGTTGACGCCCATACACCCAATTGCTTGGACCTTCTGCTGACAACTGATCCGGGCAGTCATTCAGTATCAGTCTCAGCTCTGCTGGGAACGTCTGACCACTGCCTGGTGAAATCCGTATTGACCTGCTCTCCTCCAGATAAGAGTCCTAGAGGCACGAGACGAGTATGGCGATACGAGTCAGCAGATTGGGATGAGATGCGGCACTTTTTTGCATCTTATCCATGGCGGCAAGTGTGCTTCTCCTCGGGTGACCCCTCGTGCTGTGCTGACTTGATTGCGGACGTGATTCGGCAGGGGATGGAGTATTTTATTCCATTCTCCGACCTCCCGCTCGGTCACAAATCCCGGCCTTGGTATAATGCAGAATGCGCCCACGCTGAGGCCCGTAAAGAGTCTGCATACCAAGCGTGGATCAAGGCCCGCGACCGAAAGGTTAAAGCACGTAGGGTTCGCGCGAGGAAAAGAGCCTTTAATTCTGCCGCTAAGTTCTGCAAGCGGGTTTTACGTAGGGCACGTTTTGACCATGTCGGACGTATCGGGGCCAAACTAGCATTGCACCCTCCAGGTAGTAAACAGTTTTGGTCCCTGTCGAAAGCGGTTGAAACGAATTTCTGTCGACCCACTTTGCCTCCAATGTTGAAACCTGATGGCTCGCTGGCTCACTCTGCAAGTGAGAAAGCAAATTTATTTGCAACTCTCTTTGCAAGCAATTCGCGTCTGGACGCTGGCTCCAAGCAACCACCGACTTTACCTCGTTGTGACTCTTCGATGCCGGAGATCACAGTTCACATTAAAGAGGTCCGAAGAGTATTGTGCAGTCTAGACGTGAATAAGGCCAGCGGGCCTGACGGCATTCCAGCGAGAGTGCTGAGGCAATGTGCACCTGAACTGTCTCCTGTGTTGGCACGCCTGTACCGCCTCTCTCTTGAAAAAAGAACGGTGCCGAAATCATGGAGGCTTGCGAATGTGCAACCGGTGCCCAAAAAGGGAGACCGTGCTGACCCTGCCCATTATCGTCCGATCGCCATTACCTCCATCCTTTGCAAGGTTATGGAAAGGGTTCTGAACAGTAAGCTGCTGACCTACCTTGAAGACAATGATCTCCTCAGTGACCGTCAATATGGCTTTCGCCGGGGACGGTCAACTGGCGATCTTCTTGTGTATGTCACGCACTGCTGGGGCGAGGCCATCGAGAGACACGGCGAAGCACTTGCCGTGTCGCTCGACATCTCGAAGGCCTTTGACAGGGTTTGGCACGCAGGTCTACTGAGCAAGCTTCCTGCTTATGGCATCCCAGCTGGTTTTTGTAGCTGGATATCAGACTTCCTGAGTGAACGGTCGATCCGAGTAGTCGTTGACGGCTGCTCCTCTGACCTCATGGCTATTGATGCTGGAGTTCCTCAGGGATCTGTTCTCTCTGCAACTCTTTTCCTGCTGCACATCAATGACTTACTTCAGCTTGGTCTTGTTGGGTACGCAGATGACAGTACGGTTTCAGAGAGATACTTGTCCAGCGCAACAACCAGCGGGGATGAAGTTCGTTCCTTGAGAGAGGCCATGGTAGAGCGGACAAATTTGACCTTAAGCCTTGTCTCCCAGTGGGGTGATGACAATGTGGTCACTTTTAACGCCACCAAAACACAGGCATGTCTTTTTACCGCAAAAAGGAGTCGTTTTGACCAAACTCCTACTTTTCGGGGTGCATCTGTTCCTGTGACTGATCGGCTCGAGCTCCTAGGCATGGAGTTGACATCCAGTCTCAACTTCGGCGCCACCATCGAGTACAAAGCCCAAACGGCGGCGAATAGGGTGAAGCGATATTTCAGGCCTGGACAGCTTTTAACCCTGTATAAAGCGCAAGTCCGATCCTGCATGGAGTATTTGTGCCACCTTTGGGATGGCTCAGCTAAGTATCAGCTTGCCGCGCTTGACTCGGTGGAACGCAGAGCTAAGAGGCTCATCGGTGACGTAAAACTGGTGGATGCCAAGCTGCATAGCTTGGCTCATCGCTGTAAGGTTGCCTGCTTGTCGGTCTTCTACAGATTGTACTTCGGTGAGTGTGCCCAAGAACTCCACGACCTCATCCCACCGGCCCCCTTCTACCATCGGACATCCAGACGCACTGCATCTTACCATCCCTACCTTGTTGCTATTCCACCAACTCGCACTAAGCGTTTCCAAACGTCTTTTATAATGCGCACAGCAAAGGAGTGGAACTCTCTGCCTGCGTCCGTGTTTCCAAACGCTTACAACCCTAATCTCTTCAAAGTTAGAGTGAACAGGCTCCTTCTGGGTAAGCTCGCTCCATCGTAGACTTTGTCTCGGTCATCTTGACCTAGACTGGAGTCAAGAGCAAACCCATCACAAATAAAAAAAAAATAAAAAAAAAACATATTTTCTGATTTGAAGTTGAAAATGATTTCGCCATTGCTGCGTCTCTGCTCTATATTTTCAAGAAGTTCCGGATGATTTGCAGACCATTTTCTTAGTGTAAAACCTCCTGATTTTAATATTCTGTTGAGATCTTTGATGAGCTGCTTTCCTCTTTCGATGGAGTGAGAACCATGGACCAGATCATCCATGTAAAATGATTCTTCTAGTGTCTTTGCTGCTTCTGGAAATGCACTTCGTTCATCCGAGGCTAGACGTTTTAAAGTCATCATCGCCAGAAATGATGCTGATTTTGTACCGTATGTGACGGTGGTTAGGTTGTACGTTTGTAGTGGTTGATCTGGCGCATTCCTCCAGATAATTTGCTGATATTGCTGATCTGCTTCATCCATCATTATCTGCCTGTACATTTTCTCGATATCTGATGTATAAGCATAACGATATTGCCGCCACTTCAGTATCAGTTCTTGTGGATCCTGTTGTAAATTCGGGCCTTTATACATCAGGTCATTCACACTATACCCGCTCGACGTTCTTGCTGACGCGTTAAACACCACTCTTAGCTTTGTAGTAGCTGATTCTGCTCGTTGGACGGAATGGTGCGGCAAGTAACACGATAGCGCTTGTTTGTTTTGATTGCTGTAACTAGGCACCATATGTCCTAAGGCTATGTACTCACTAATGAATGTTTTATATTGTTCTGCTAGAAGAGGCTGTTTGCTAAATTTACGTTCCAGATTTTGGAACTGTGCTATTGCCATCTCTTTAGATGAACCTAGTTTTTCATTGATGTTTGCTTTTAGTGGCAATTTTACTACGTAACGTCCGTCTTCGCGACGTTTTGTAGTTGATGAATAAAAATCGACACATTCTTGATCCTCCAATGATAAGTTTGATTTTTCGCTTATATCCTCTATGTCCCAAAACTGCTGAATATCTTGAATATTATTCATGATCACGTTGCACTGTAGTGATGCTATTTGGCCACCACCGTATATGATCCACCCAAGCTGTGTTTCTTGCAACACTGGCTGCGATACACTCTCTCCTTTGATCAATCCTCCCATTGATATCAAGCCACTGACTTGAGCGCTTAGTAATAAGTCCACTGGACGGCTTATATTAAAATATGGATCAGCTAATTTAAGATTTTCTATGTAAGACCACTTCGATGTGTCAATGGATTTATACGGGATATCCTTAAGTATGTTTTTCATGACAAGGACGTCGGTGGTAAACGAAAAGTCGTTATACGTTGAGAAACAGCTTAGTGTGACTACACCCTTACAATTTTGTTCGACTTCACCTACTCCGCATATCAATCCATTGAATTTTGATCTACGTATTCCTAATTTCTTTGCTGTGCTTTCTTTTATTATAGAAACTTGGGATCCAGGATCAATGAGAGCCCTTAAAATATGACACGATCCATCCCTCGTTGCGACTTTTATTAAGGCTGTAGCTAACAATACTTCATTCGTCCCTGGATCATTCTGAGACACATGCGCAGTCATTGCGACATTGTCTTTTGGATTTGGGTCAGTTGTTGTTGTTGCTAAGTTGCTAGAATGCGATGTATTTTTTGAGCAAGCGTCATGTAAAACGGAGTGGTGATTTCCGTCACATTTGCGACATCGCCTAACGGAAATGCATTGCTGGCCATTATGATCAAATAAACAGTTTCGACATAATTTCAATTTTGCTACTGATTTCAATTTTGCTTCATTAGGCAATTGCAAAAACTTTTCGCAATTAAACATGGCATGTTGTTGACCGCAAAAATAGCATTTTGTGGTAGACACGTGTAAGGCTTTTGAATGTGGCTTATATTGGTCTATATTGTGTTTGTTGGCAAAGTTAGGGTTATGTCGTCTTGCTTTTTGGTTTTCAGGAACATCGCTGTTTGTATGATTAGTTGATTTTGGTGCTGCTTGATCTAGCTTTCTGCGAGAAGTTTCCAGGCTGGTAAACTTACTTTCTAAGTAGTCTAAGAATTCCTGCAGTACCGGTAGCTCCCTAGAATTTTTAAGAGAGTCTATGTAATCCGTACGTTTCGCTATCCAGCTTCTGCGCTAATAAATGCACAAGAAGCGGATCCCAGGTGCTGATATCGATTCCTAAGTTTCGTATGGCATGTAAGCTTTCTAGTGCTATGTCATGCAGTTTCTTAATATGACCTAGCGATTGATGCTGCGTACTCGGTAAGCCTAGTAAAGTGTTGATAACCCACGTAAATATTAGCTTTTTATTGTTATACCGATGGTTTAAGATTTCCCAACAGGTATGATAGTTGTCGGAGCTTATAGGAAGATGCTGAATAAGTTTTTCTGCTTCGCCCCTGACTTTCCCTTTTAGATATTGCATTTTTTGCGCTTGCGGCAAGGTAGGGTTGTTATGAATAGCTTCGCTAAAGAGGTCTTTGAATGACGTCCAATGTTGGTAGCTGCCTGAAAATACAGGTATATCCAGTTTTGGTGTGGAATGCTCTCTATGCGATACACTCCACAGCTTTTTATTGATCATTTTCTTTAACTGAATGTATGATTGCTCATGCTGAGTATACACTGCTTCGTAATCCTCTTCCTCTCCACCTATTTCGCTATCTATCTTCCAATGAAGGGAGTCAATTTGTGACCAGCGCGCTTGAATTGTTCTCAAGGCGTCCTCCATCTCCCATTCTTCTGACATGGAGTCTAGGTCGATAAACCCTGTTGTTCTCTTGAATGCTTTGAAATTTGCTGCTTGCGTACGCAGCATGTCATCTAATTTGCTGGTTGAGCCTTTTGACTCCATCGTACGTAAAATGCTGGCTTTTGCTGGCTGCCGATAACCCGATAGTCCTGCTACTGCTAGTCCGGCGTCCTCATGCTGCTCCTGTATTGGTTGAGTACTCCTAACGGATTTCATAGGCGTTAGTTTGCTTGACAACTGTAGACGTTGTTCATTGATGAGAGACTTGGCTGCTGTATAAAGTTTGCTAACCTTTTCATACTCGGAATTTTTAAAATATGAATGATCTTTGACACCCTCATATTGACAAATCGCTAAATGATTGTTCTGAAAATCTGACCAATACCTCTCTAGTCGTCCGATTTCCTATCGGCGCTATCCTTTTTTATATTTATCGGTATTTTTTCGATTAACTCGCTAATTTCAAGTTGCTGGTAGTAAAGTTCCTCCATTATGCTGCTAGTTTCTTTATGATAAAAAAATGGAATGATCTTACTTGCACGAAACTGGCTTTCGTCTGCTGCTGATTTGCTGTTGCGCTCCAACTGCTGCTGCTCTGATGTAGCTGGACACTGTCGCCCTGCTGCTGTAGATCCCGAGTGCTGCTGCTGCTTGAATACCGATGTGCTGCTTGTTGATCAAGATGCTGATTGCCCCGTCATGGAGGCGCTGTTGTCCGCCGCTTGAGATGCTTAAGGACGGTGCTCTTGCTAGCTAATTTTGCAACGCCACCCTGTGCTGCTAGGGCTTTGCTACAAATGCTTTGCTAAAGTTCTGCGGTTACGAAAGTTAGTCCACAGTTCACACGTATCACTGCAATCCAATATGCTGATTTCTGAACGAGTTCACTCACAAGTTACTTAATATACGTTACTCCCCAAAGACAAACGGATATTAAAACTCGCGAGGTCCCGCCCGATGGCTCGAAGGACCATGTAAAAGGCTAGGAAGTTGGCTAAATGATACTGCTGCTTATAAAGTGAAATTAATTATATTATCCGGACTAAAGGTTTAGTAATACAAAGGAGCGAGGGAGCACACGCGATGACCGCTAATCGTGTACTGAATGCTCGACTAATATAAATTAGTGTAATGGGGTAAAAATGCACGAATAAGCATTAGTGCATTATTAGTGTATGGTTTCACCGTACAGATAGAGAAAAAGTTTTATCAACAAGGACAATAGCCGACTGGTTTTCTTACTGCCGAGAGGCAGTAGTTATTTATGAATTTGAGCACCAAAAAGTTAACGGCAAGATTGGTGGTCCAGGCAAAATCGTACAAATAGATGAATTAAAATTTGGAAAAAGAAAGTACAATAGAGGGAGACACATTGAAGGCCAAAGGGTGCTTGGCATGATAGAAAATGGGAAAGATGATTTGAGATTAGAAGTGTGTGCCGATAATGATAGATCTGTGGAAATGTTGGTGCCACTAATACAAAAGCATGTGGAGGTAGGCACTGAAATCCATACCGATTTTTGGAGAGCCTATGATTGCCTACCTCATTATGGATACATACATAAGAAGGTAAATTACAGCGACCCTATAAATAAATTTGTGGCGTCAGACGGGACACACACACAAAGAATAGAAAGCCACTGGCGAAATTTAAAAGTGATGTTCGGTAGGGATGGCTATAAAGGAAACTTCACAGACTGGCTCATAGAATATTCTTGGCGAAGAAAAATTAAAATAGCGCATAAAGATGCTTTCGAAGAATTAATTAAAGCAATACAATATGTGTATAAAATTTATTAATAAATTATGAATTATATTTAAGTTGTTTTATTTTAACAGTACCCATTATGGCAGATATCAAATAAAATAGGTTAGGTTCAACTTATGTCAAAGAATCGAATTGATTGACCCCGACTCCACCTGTTACGAGTCTGTCCTATGGTCGATTTTGACAAGTTATGCCAGATTTCTTTTATATATGTTTTTAAATATTATTTATTAATTTGTTATTATGTACGAGATTACCATTCTATGCCATTTCTTTCAATGGAGTATCAGTGGTTGACCATTGGAAAGTAATAATAATGCTTTTATATTAGTAGATTACCAAACTTGTCAAAATCGACCACCTACCCCTAGAGTGTTTTATAGAGCCGGAGTCGCGTAGGGAGAGCAGCCTCCGCCTGCTGTAACAAATCGTAGGTATCGGACGAGCCGGAGCGGCTGAGGCGAGGATGAATGCCTGCGATTTGTTACGCAAGGGCGTAAAGGCTGCTCTTCCCGCAGCGCCGGAGACGTTGCAGTCTCAAAATAGATACAGAAATCCCTCTGAATCAGTCCCCCTATTTTATTCTGATGACGGGGGTTCCCCCCTTCCGCAGGGGAGAACCCCCCTAGGGGTACCCTGGTTTTTTAAACTTATTATTAATTTCAATCCATAAAATGAGGAAAATATCAGAATTAAAAATTAAAAAAAACTCGAAAAGGGGGGGGGCTTCGCAACTTTTCCTGTTAAGGGGGGTAGTAACCCTCCCCCCCTCCTCCCACCTACAATTCGACGGACGTCAATGGAAAGTCGTTCCCAAATATGACTGTAATACACCCGAGTCACCGAATACACAAGACAATGCCACTAGACCACAACATGCGCTGGAATTAATCTCGAATAAAAATAATTTGCGTGTCTATTCACCTGTATCACAAGACAATGAAGTGGAACCTACAAACTTAACTCTTGCACAAGTTATTAAGGAGTCCTTCTTCGAGAAATAAATACGAATACTTAATACTAATAACTTAAAATCTAATAAACATACCTTAAAGTTAAAAATAGTTTTTCTTCTGCACCAATACAATCCCTTTTTGTTTTTGGATGTAACTCTTCTTTCACTATACTAAAAAAAAATTGAATTCTTGTTTATTAAAACGACAATAATCTCTGAACATTTCATCATTCGCATTTAGGTGTCGTTGTATTAAGATCTTGAAGAAACCTTCTTCATTTCGGAATTGGAACATCAAATTGGTAGGGGCTCTTTCCAAACTGAGGTAGTATTGAAGTAAAAGATCATCATCTTCTTCCTCTACTAGCAAAACAAGTTGCAAATCCATAATGTTTTATGGTAAGACTGCTTTATAGATCAATCCGGTCGGGGCGGCGCGCGGCAAGTGTGATGCGACTGTGCGTCTGTCGTGGGTATCCAAAGTCACCAAAGCGTCTCTGTCGCGGCGTTAGTGACGCGGCGATGGTGACGCTATAGACGCTGCGTCTGTGACGCTTAGTTCGAAAGGCTACCTTAACGTGGAGAGGTGAAGGGGGAAGCGATATGGGCATCGCATTCGTGAGGTACAGAGATAACACAGTCACAGTCTGCACTCTGCACGACGTGCTCTAAGTAAGTATTAATAACCTTTGGTCGAATTCTGATAATCAAGGCATTCACAAAACTCATTGGTATATGTCGGCGTAGGATCGCCGTCGTTGTCGAAATCGCAAATAATTTTCAGCAATATATCCACACAAACAGTAAAATGCAATAGTTCAAGGTTATAAGTAGCAACAAAGAAATACTTTACTTGAGTCCAAGGTGTTTATTTCATGAACAGCCAAAGAATTAGGAATGATCTTAAATTCGCATTACATCGGTTTTTATACACAGAAAATGACATCATGAAGTTGGCAGTGGATGTTAAAATTACACGAAAAGGCGGGAAACATTAAAGAGGAAGGTAACAGAATAAATCTTTATAATTTTAACTCAGACATAAGTAAAACGGAAATTGTCAAGTAACTTCTATTTAAATATAACTGGATGCTAAATGAAATAAAAAGAAGCTACCTATTAAATTAAAGCCTTATTAAAATCCAACAGAACTTACAATATTTCTTTAAAGAATAACAGAATATTGCAATATTTAAAATAAATAAAAAGGATGTTAACAAGTTAAATACTTATAGAAACCAAACAGGATGTTACAATATTTTTTAAATAAGACGGAATCGCTAACATTAATCCAATTCAACATGAAAGTCAAATTAAATACAAGATAGTCATTAAAACAAGCAAAACCATCCCAAATAATGGTTTGGCGCCCATATATACCTAGGTCGTTTTGAAACCGAGTCACCTCACTTGAGAGAGAGATGCGTCCACGGCTATTGTTTGAATAACAGTGCCTATTCTCTGAATGCGGATGAGCCAGTCTGTCATATACAGGAAATTATGAGGATAAACTTGAGGCGCGTTGTGATTAGCGCGTACCATGAGTTTTGCGTTAGGTCCCATTTGTTCTATGGAACATGACGTAATAACAAATTGAGAAATTATTGTCCCTATTTGTACTATAGAACAGTTTGTACTTTTTGTCTCAAATTGTTCCATAGAACAAAATAAGTATATAAACTTCTTGAAGTTGATATGTAAACTGACCACTCGAGAATGATTTGCTACCACTTGTCTTAGTGACATTGATGATTAGATGGTTACTCACCGACAGAAATTTTAACGGATTTTGAGAGAGCTGCAGTCGCAGGGTACTCACTTCTTTATTGTTGTTTGTTTACAATGATTGGATTGGATCTTTGCTAATCGTAATGGAAATAAACGTAAATTTTGAAAGTTTGAATTTTCTGCAACGAGGTCGTGGAAAAGTTTTACAGCATGGTGATAAAGAATATTACCTACAGACAAATTATACTAGAGGTATGTCATTATAGCGATGTATAAATTACCGGAAACTGAAATGTGTCGGAAGTATGAAGATTTCTATGGTGAGTTAATTATGTAACAAATACTTTTCTTTTCAATTTTCAGCTTTAAAAAGTTTTTTTATAATATTAATATTTATTTTATTTTTAGACGGAGAAATAAATAATGAAAAAGAAACCACACCACATAAATTGTGTGAAGGAGGAAACAAAATAAATTACATGTAGACGATCAAGATTCACATTTTCTGTGAATATAAATTATATATTCCTGACACATAAATTATATATGTGGACAACACCTTGAGAGCAATGCTTGGGAAGAGCTGCCTCAATTCTGCAATGTCACACATAACTTCAATGCACAACAGTTTAGTGACGTTTGTGACATGTTGAGAATGGCTTTAAATCGTGGACCTAGGCTAGATTTCAACACGAGAGGAGCTTTAAGCAACGAGGATATGCATTTTTGGACAGGACGCAAATGCGAACAGTTTGATTCCACATTACAACAAACACCCTCACTAAGCGAGAGGTGCAAGGAGCCTCGAACTGCGTTAGGCATATATCTGACGAAACTACGTACCGGGGACTCAGATGAAAGACTAGCGACTTTATTTAATATGTCACGAAAAAAGCTGGAACGTTTATTAACTATTGTGCGCGAATGCCTCATGAACGAATATGTAATATTACACTTGGGAGTGGACCATATGAATAGAAACGACTTTTTAGAAAAGAACCTCACTATACCAAGAGGGTTATTTGGCAATGAAGAAAACAATAAAGCTATCGTGATATGCGATGGGACTTATATATACATCAATAAAAGCTCGAACTTTTTGTTCCAGCGTCTATCTTATAGCCTGCATAAGTTTCAGAACTTGCTGAAGCCGTTTTTACTTGTGTTCCAATGGCTATATAATCGATGTGTGGGGACCATACGCTGCCACTAAGACCGATGCGAGCATCATGAGCGACATAATGAATGACGGAGAAAACCCATTACATTGCTTTCTTCAACCAAACGATGTCTTCATATTAGATCGCGGCTTCCGGGACAGCTTAGATGCTATCGAAGCATGTGGATATGAATCCTACGTTCCACCATCTAAAGACAGATGGGAGACAACTAACTACTGAGCAAGGCAATGAAGCTCGATCGTTTACAATATGCCGGTGGGTAGTGGAAGTGGTGAACGGGAGGTTCCAGCGAGATTTCAAGCTTTTGCGGCAAAAATATTTTAATAAAACATTACCAAAAATGTTCATTGATTGTAAAATCGCCGCAGCTATGTTAAATAACTTCCCATCGATAATAACATTCACGCAGAGGCCTTCCTTAACATAATCAGGGAGAAAATAGATTCTCCGAATCTACTTTATGATAATGTAGAAAGAAAACCTTTGAATAGCCGAAGAGCGAATTTTCAAAGGATAGAAAGTCACTAAATACAGAACTTCCCACTACTGACGGAAGAAAAGATTATTTTCCTTTCTTTGGGCACCTACCAACTGAAGCTAGCCCGATCTTACTGCATGGAGCATTTATCAAATGGACTATACATTTTAGAAATATATAGGGAAAGCGCACTCCAAGATTTAAATGAATATGGCATAAACGAAGATGCTTGGCTTTTACGCGGACGCATACAGTCGCGTCACGTACGGTCAAGAACTTATTATTGTTACGTATTGGTAAAAAACAATGTAAATGAAGACGAAACCAATATCCATAATATATTATGCAATTATTACTGCACGTGTTTGACCGGACGACGAACAGTCGGCACTTGTGCTCATATAGTTTCAATCGTATGGTATCTAGGATATGCCAGACATGAAGGCTTCAATGCTCCTGCAGCGTTCCTCAACCATGTCATTATTGATAATAATGTTAAAAAAAAATCTTTTTTATTCCTGAGTATTTATTTATTTAGTACCTATTAATCATCACACACATACAAGACAACGATATAATATCACCATTACCTTATCAAAATCAAACAAAAACAAAAAAATATCTAAAAAATATATTAAATACTTAACACAAAATAACTCCGTTCCGACAGCAAATGGAGACAAGCGACTCGGTTAACATTAATCCTTGTAAAAACACCTTTTCAATGATATATATTATGGCTATTGGGCCGAGTACCAGGCTTAATATATTTTTGCCCATGACCCTATATGATTTATATTGTAAATTTTGTACTGGAGAACTCTTTCTACAAAATAAGTATTTTCCGGGGACTATTTAATATAAGAATGTTTTAGTTGAAAGAAGGAATGGTTTTAGTTTGTTTTTTATCGTGGACTGTTTAATATAAGAATATATTAGCGGTAAGAATTGTTTTTAGTTACAGAAACACGTATTGTTGAACTGCTGTTTTGCTTTTATTTTTCAAAATAAAAATATTATGTAGCGAGTAGTTTAAATTTTTGATAGTGAACTGTACCTGGTATTAACTTCAGTGATTAATGTCATTCACGACTTATATTATATCATGGAAGAATTTGGGAAAAGCGATTCCTATTTAGTTCTGTGCATTCACAGACAAATAAATGCAGGAGCAAAAGCTAGTATGTAGTTCTATAGTACAAATAGGGACAATATTTTCTCAATTTGTCCTATTACTTCATGTTCCATAGAACAAATGGGACCTACCGGAGTTTTGTTTGAATACCTAATAGTGCCTATTCCCTGAATGAGGAGGATGAGCCTGTCTGTCAATGCACAGGAAATTATTTGTGGATCATTTTGTATTTAACGCGTGTCATGAGCACTGTTTGAATGAGTGTCTGTTCTCTGAACGAGGAGGATGAACCAGTTTGTTAATGCACAGAACATTACGATTATGAGGTTAAACTTAAGGAACTTTCGGTGGATAACGCGTGCTATGGGTATCGTCTGAACAATGGTACCTGTTCCCTGAATGAGGAGGATGAGCCAGTCAGTCAATGCACAGGAAATTATGAGGGTAAGCTTGGGGATCGTTATGTAAATTATGCGAGCCATGCGTTTGTTTGAATAACAGTGTCTGTTCTCTGAACGAGGAGGATGAGCCCATTCTGTCAATGCACAGGAGATAATCAGGTTAAACATGAGGAACGTTAGGTAAATTACGCGTGCCAAGGGTATAATCTGAACAACTGTGCTGTTCCCTGAATGAGGAGGATGAGCCAGTCAGTCTATGCACAGGAAATTATGAGGGTAAACTTGGGGATGGTTCTGTAAATAATGCGAGCCATGTGTGTTTGAATAAGTGTATGTTCTCTGAACGAGGAGGATGGTTTGTCAATGCACAGGATAATGAGGTTAAACATGAGGAACGTTTTGTGAATAACTCGTGCTTTGTTTTGTAGCTAACGCGAGCCATGCGTAGGTATTGTTTGAACAAAGGTGTCTGTTCGCTAAACGAGGAGGATGAGCCAGTCTATCAATCCACCGGGAAATTATGAGGGTTATCTTGAGGATCGTCATGTAATTACCGCGCACCATTAGAATAATTTTAAACAACTTTGTTCTCTGAGCGAGGAGGATGAACCAGTCTTTCAATGCACAGGAAATTATGGTAAAAATAAACCTAGGTCCAGATTTCCCTAAAGTTATTCTAGTAATCACTGCGCGATGTTTGTTTTCTACTTTCTTTGAAATCTTCTCACTACTTGTTCGACGTTATAGTGTGAGCAACCGAAACGAATGATATAATTCTAGAAATAAAATTTTACAAAATTATCAAAGATTAACGTAGCTTTGAAATGCGGGTAGTTTAAAAATATTGCATACTTCTATTTTAGTTAGTTCTTTAAAGAACGAATAACGCGTGCCATGGGTACTGTCTGAACAACGGTGCCAATTCCCTAAATAAGGAGAATGAGCCAGTCTGTATGCACAGGAGATTATCAGAAGAAAAGATACAATGTACCTCCGACTTTCCAGTACAATGATCTCGAATCTAAAGGAACTTGAAGTAGTTCAGGATTTTGAAAAAACATTTCTGAAGTTTGATATTGTATAATCAAGGTTCAGTAGGTTGTAAGTAAACCACTTTTATTTCTATAACTCAATTGCGATTCATCAATGTTTTAATGAAAACCCTTTGGCGCAAGACAGTGCTTAGGGTTGCATTTTGTACATGGCCACTTTAATATTTATATTGAGCGACATGTTGGTCGTTGTAAAAGTAATCGTAAACTTTGGCATGAATTTTATGTAAACAATTAAGTCAAATATTTAACTCCCTGGCGCAAGACAATGCGTAGGGTTCGATGTTGTACATAGCCACTTTGATATTCACATTGGGCGGCATGTCACTGTTGACACCTTATGCTGCGCACATTTTTTTTTTCTTTTTCGTTATGTCCTCAAGTATTGTCGGTGTTTGAGTTGTTGTTAAAAATAATCGAGAACTGTGGAATGTTTTTTTTTGTAAATATAGGAAATTAAATGTCATCATTGGCGGTTTCTAGGTCGTTGTTAAAAGTTGCATTTTGTACATCGCCACTTTAATATTTATATTGAGCGACATGTTAATGTTGACACTTAATGTTACGCACATTTTTTTTTTGTTATATACCCAAGTATTGTCAGTATTTAGGTCGGTGTTAAAAATAAACGAATACTGTGGTATGTTTTTTTTGTTGTATATAATTTATAGAAAATAAAATGTTATAATTGACAGTTTTTTGGGTCGTTGTAAAAGTAATCGAAAACTTTGGCATGAATTTTATGTAAATAATTAAGTCAAATATTTAACCCCCAGACGCGAGACAATGCGTAGGGTTCGATGTTGTATATAGCCACTTTGATATTCACATTGGGCGACATGTCACTGTTGACACCTTATGCTGCGCACATTTTTTTTTTCTTTTTCGTTATGTCCTCAAGTATTGTCGGTGTTTGAGTTGTTGTTAAAAATAATCGAGAACTGTGGATTTTTTTTTTTTGTAAATATAGGAAATTAAATGTCATTATTGGCGGTTTTTAGGTCTTTGTTAAAAGTTGCATTTTGTACATCGCCACTTTAATATTTATATTGAGCGACATGTTAATGTTGACACTTAATGTTACGCACATTTTTTTTTGTTATATACCCAAGTATTGTCAGTATTTAGGTCGGTGTTAAAAATAAACGAATACTGTGGTATGTTTTTTTTGTTGTATATAATTTATAGAAAATAAAATGTTATAATTGACAGTTTTTTGAGTCGTTGTAAAAGTAATCGAGAACTTTGGCATGAATTTTATGTAAATAATTAAGTCAAATATTTAACCCCCAGACGCGAGACAATGCGTAGGGTTCGATGTTGTACATAGCCACTTTGATATTCACATTGGGCGACATGTCACTGTTGACACCTTATGCTGCGCACATTTTTTTTTTCTTTTTCGTTATGTCCTCAAGTATTGTCGGTGTTTGAGTTGTTGTTAAAAATAATCGAGAACTGTGGAATGTTTTTTTTTGTAAATATAGGAAATTAAATGTCATTATTGGCGGTTTTTAGGTCTTTGTTAAAAGTTGCATTTTGTACATCGCCACTTTAATATTTATATTGAGCGACATGTTAATGTTGACACTTAATGTTACGCACATTTTTTTTTTGTTATATACCCAAGTATTGTCAGTATTTAGGTCGGTGTTAAAAATAAACGAATACTGTGGTATGTTTTTTTTGTTGTATATAATTTATAGAAAATAAAATGTTATAATTGACAGTTTTTTGAGTCGTTGTAAAAGTAATCGAGAACTTTGGCATGAATTTTATGTAAATAATTAAGTCAAATATTTAACCCCCAGACGCGAGACAATGCGTAGGGTTCGATGTTGTACATAGCCACTTTGATATTCACATTGGGCGACATGTCACTGTTGACACCTTATGCTGCGCACATTTTTTTTTTCTTTTTCGTTATGTCCTCAAGTATTGTCGGTGTTTGAGTTGTTGTTAAAAATAATCGAGAACTGTGGAATGTTTTTTTTTGTAAATATAGGAAATTAAATGTCATTATTGGCGGTTTTTAGGTCTTTGTTAAAAGTTGCATTTTGTACATCGCCACTTTAATATTTATATTGAGCGACATGTTAATGTTGACACTTAATGTTACGCACATTTTTTTGTTATATACCCTAGTATTGTCAGTATTTAGGTCGGTGTTAAAAAAACGAGTACTGTGGTATGTTTTTTTTTGTTATAAATATAGAAAATAAAATGTTATAATTGACAGTTTTTTGGGTCGTTGTAAAAGTAAACGAGAACTTTGGCATGAATTTTATGTAAATAATCAAGTCAAATATTTAACCCCCGGCGCAAGACAATGCGTAGGGTTCGATATTGTACATAGCCACTTAGATAATCGTTGTTAAAAGTAATCGAGAACTGTGGCATAAACTTTATGTAAATAAATTAAGTCAAATGTTTAACTCCTGGCGTGGCGCAAGACAATGCGTAGGTTTTGATGTTGTACATAGCCACTTTGATATTTATATTGGGCGACATGTTAATGTTGACACTTTATACTGCGAAACCCTTTCTTTTTCGTTATATGATATCCACAAGTATTGTCAGTATTTGGGTTGTTGTTAAAAGTAATCGAGAACTGTGGCATTAATTTTATGTAAATAAAGTAAGTCAAATGTTTAACCTTCTGGCACAAGACAATGCGTTGGGTTCAATGTTGTACATAGCCACTTTGATATTCACATTGGGCGACAAATCACTGTTGACACCTTATGCTGCGTATTCGTTTTTCTTTTTTGTTATATCCCCTAGTCTTTTCAGTATTATTTGGGTCAATGTTCAAAATAATCGAGAACCGTGGTATGAATTTTATGTACATAAATTGAATCAAATATTTAACCTCTTAGTGCAAGACAAAAGAACTGTGGCATGAATTTTATGTACATAAAATGAATCAAATATTTAACCTCTTAGTGCAAGACAAAGCTTAGGGTTAGATGTTATACAAAGCCACTTTGATATTCGTATTGGGAGACATATTACGCCTGACACCTTATGCTGCGCACTGTTATTCCTATGGGTAGTTGGAACATTTGGTGGAAATAAAATCGCTCTCATTTTAAATTTTAATTAAAATTAAAGAACTAAAATACAGTTGATAAATGCATGCAACTACATACAGATATAGATTACTCACCAGTGTAGTGTTTTCACTTAAATCTGACATTCCTACCCACAAAAGGACACACTTAACCCTAGAAAGATACCTTCTCGTACATCGCAAAGGCACGGGAATCATATTACTGTCCTTTTTTATCCGAAGCGTATATTTGTTTGTCCTTCTCAGCCAACTCAGTCGGTTAGCCCTTTCACGGGCGGCTTTTTTCCATGCTGTAAGTACTATAGTTTTGTTTATATGAGTCTGTACGCTCGCGAGGCGTATGGTTATCTTCTGTGATACTTTTATTTAAGAATTAATATTGCAGTTGTAATGATGTAAAGTGTATTTGTAAATAGTTTTTGTTTGTTTTTAGAAACAATTTATTACGCATATATCATGGCACATAGGAGATCGTTGGTAGAAAATGAAATATGCGCTTTACTGGGTGAAGAAGAACACAACTCTGATGAACTTCTGCAAAGTGACAGCGAGTTGGAAGATTACCTGAGCGAAAACGATGTCCAAAGTTAGTACCCTCTAATTTCTACAATTAAAGCGAGCTGCTTACTTTGCATCAAAGCCATCTGTCACTTTTGTGATTAACGTCATATTGATCCATATTTGGATCCCCAGTGGCGCCATCTAGCTTCCTGCCCCCTTATCACTTACACCATCATGCCAGGTATCAACTGCGGTGGGTGCGGTTGCTTTATTTCGTCGTCTGAGGGCGCTAAATGTGGAAAATGTCAAGCTCACTATCATAGTCTGTGTAGGCATCCCGCGATCAGCTCCAAACCTGCTAGCCCAGTAAAATATGCCACTCCTCCGCCGAGCAACACCACTACGGCCGATGTCACTTCGAGAATTGTGCCTCAAATCACCGGTCTTGATAAAAATCCGATCATGGAGGAATTGCGAGCGATGCGCGCAGAGGTACAAGCTTTCAGGATGGAGATGGAGCTGGAGATGATGGGGCTCAAAGCTTCTATGGATGCCTGTAACAAGCGCATTGATGGGTTAGAGGCACGGTTAGACGCTTTGGAAAAGCGAGCCTTGTCCGGCCCGCCAAACTCTGCGGCGATCGACGTGATCGTCGAGGACTTAAGGCGTGAACTCAACGACAGGGACCAGGACCTTTTGGGCAATGACATTGAGATCTCAAATATACCAGAGGCAGCGGTTGATAATCCGGCCCACATCGTACAGGTCATCAGGACGAAGCTAGGAGTCACACTCGAGGAGCGTGACATTGTCAGCGCTGAGCGGGTCGGCGGCAGGCAACTCAACGCGACTAGTTCGACGGGAGCAACAGTCTCGCCCGAGCGCCATTGTCGTGCTACTGGCGCGACGTGTTCTGCGCGACAAGCTGCTCGCGAGCGCGCGTATGCGGCGAGGAGCGACGACGGCCGACCTCAATATGCCTGGCCCGGCTGGTTTTATGTCAACGAGCGCCTCACGAAGACAAACCGCCAGTTGTTTCGGAAAGCAAGGGACGTTGCTGGCCTCTGCGGCTGGAGGTTCGTGTGGACCAAGCGGGGCCGCATTCTCGCCAGAATGAAGCCAGAAGATTCAACCCACAGAATTCGCTCCGAAGAAGACATCACTCGCGTGTTCGGGTCTGTCAATGATACAGCCTAATTATTACTTTGTGATAATTTTAAGTTTATTTTTCTATGTGTCCGTGTTGATTTTTAGGGTTCCGAAAAAAAAAAGGAACTCTTATAGGATCACTCGGGTGTCTGTCTGTCTGTCCGTCTATCACAGCCAGTTTTTTCCGGATCTACCACACCGATTCTATTGAAATTTGGAACACATATGGAATTCTAAACACGGACGCGTTACGTAAATTATTAAATTTTTAGTATGGGGGTCACTTTTGAGGGCCAAACTAGAAACTTAAAAAAAAATTTTTTTGATCAAATGAGAGGGCTTACTGTGAGGGTTTTAATTATATTTTTTTCATAATTTTAAAATAAATGATTTAGAAGTTATTCAAGAAATTAGTCGAAAAATGACCATTCCCCTCCCCCTTATCTCCGAAACTACAGAGCCTAAAATTTTGAAAACAATGGAGATAATAGATCTTTACCTAAAGATTACAGGAAAACCTATTAGAAGTCTGTAGTGTTAAAATAACATGTTAAAAAAAATCAATTCGTTCGGAACCCTTTGCACGCGAGTCTGACTCGCACTTGGGCAGTTTTTTTGTTACTGGGGAAGATATGCGTCACTGCTGTTTACATTGGTCGTGTAACCATAACTCGGCGTCAGGTGTGAACAGAAAGTTTTTAACTGTATATTTATACATATTATCCTATTTATACATATTGATTCGCTAATCAAAATAAATATAATTTTTACTAAAGAAATCACCAAAACATTTACAGTAATAGTACTATTATAATGACATCCTATTCTTAAAATAATTCGACCCATTGTATCCCACTGCTAAATATAGTACCACCCTCCATTTCTACATATACATATTATACATACATAGCATACAGACACACATACTTAAATAATACAGATGGCAAATACAAATGACTCCTAGTACATGTATCAAGTTTGGTCTACTTAATGCAGGTTCTCTGGGAACTAATCATGATGAGTTTTTGATAGCCATGAGCAACCACGCTGTGGACATCATGGCTATCAATGAAACATGGCTTCGCAAGGGGGAGGAAGACCGGGCACCTAGTGTACCAGGTTATAGGCTTATAAGCCTATAACCTGGTCGCGGTACTTGCTTAAGCATATACCGCGACCGGTATCTGTTAGAGGTGGGCGCGGTAGAAGGGTTAGTTTATATATAAAGAATAGCATAGCAGCACGAATAAAAGTTCACCCCAACCATCCTGATGTTGAACAACTTTCGTTGGGCCTTACAGTAAATAAAAGCAAATTATTCATTGGTACTGCATACCGTTCACCATGGTTGGATTTGGAGCTCTTTCTTTAGGGCCTAACTACTAGTATCAGTGGCCTAGCCCCTTTTGATAATTTAATACTGCTAGGTGACCTTGATGTCAACATGTTAGATGTGGGCAGCTCAAGAACGAAACAGCTTTTGAATTTTTCAGCTATCTAAATGTTAAACAGTTAGTCCAGACACCTACACACTTTGTGGGTGACAGTAGCTCACTTATTTGATTTAATATGCTCAGACGCCACTATCCGTAATCTCGTGGTACATCACAATGGCGATCTTGGTCATCACTCCTTCATCTCTTGTGAGACTATATTTAAGAAGGATAAGCTTAAGTCAAGACTAATTGTGTATCGCCTGCTCAGACATATTGGAGGATCATTTTGACACCGACCTAAAAATGATACCATGGTCAAGTGTTGGAGCCATGAACGTTGTAAATCTAATGGTTCAAACATTTACCACGTTTATTATACAGCTCTTCAATCTTCATGCTCCTATTAAGGAAAAGACATTTTAAAAATCGCCCTACACCCTGGATAACTGACAACATTCGCCTTATGTTCAAACTTAGGGATAAAGCTAAGGAGGCATCTCGTAAATCAAGAGAGTGATCATATTCTCTGGACCTCAAGCGTCAAGCCGCCATGGCACTCAGTACCGAGAAAAGGGCTTATTTTACTAAAAGCATCAATGAGCAAATTAAGGACCCAAAACTGCTGTGGCGTAATCTTAAATCCGATGTGCTTCCAGACCATAAACAAAGACTGCTGCCTGGTCATTTTGATAATCCAGAAAATATAAACGCATCATTTCTGGATGTCCCAGGTGTTTCACAACTTTCCTACTATGACTCTCGCAAAAATAGCCCCTTTCAACAACCAATCAGGAGTCAGTATTGAAAATCATTAGGAGTTTAGGGTCTAATGCAAGGGTGTGGACGGGATAAGTCTTGACATGATATCACTAACATTGCATCAAACACTGCAAGCTATCACAGACATTATCAACAAGTCTATCCTTACAAGCACATTCCCTGAAATCTGGCGATGCGCGGTAGTGCGCCCTATTCCTAAAAATAACAACCCGGTTAACATGAAGGATCTGACGCCAATTAATATTCTACCCTGCCTATTAAAGATCCTGGAACGTGTGAACTCGCAGGTTATTGAATACTTGGAAAGTAATGCCATTCTCCCAGACCTTCAGTCTAGTTTTAGAAAGGGAAGCCCTATTGTATTTTTCCCGGGCTTTTGACGCTATTAATACTACTTTGCTGCTGTCAAAGTTAGCTTACTACGGCTTTGGCTTTGTGGAGTGGTTTCGGAGTTATTTGACTGGAAGATCGCAATACGTTGAAATCCGCAGGGAGGATGGATCCACTTTGTTATCTTCCCCCCTCCACGTGTCACGAGGAGTGCCACAGGGATCAAGTTTGGGCCCTTTATTGTAAATATTATACAGTGCTGGAGAGCAATCGCGCTAATTTCAAACGTCTGCAAACGTTTATGACAATGTAATGGTTCGATTGCGGCAGTGGTTAAGTTTCGATTCAGCTGTTCGAATTTTGGTATTACCTTATAAGTTCAAATGCTAACCAAAGTTGGAACGTTGTGTAACGTCAATCGCTAGTGATGCCTGGTGATGCCCTTTTAGTTTGTGAATATCCGAGCGTTTAGTAATAAATTTTGACGAGTGCACCTCTAGTTTTGACAGCTGAAAGCGCGGTATGTACTTGAAATTTTGAAGAGGTAAGCAAGTTTCAATATTAATATTGTAATCTTTGGCAAGATTTTACGTAAATAAACATTCAAAGATTTATGAACCACTTATAAACTTGGACAGCCACTTTCATTGAAAGTTGTAATAGCCGCAGTCGTGATTGTTTCATGGAAATGGAAGAGCGTCGCAGATGCACGACGGTCCGACAAATGGAGCTGATGGTGCAGTTTCTGGAACAGCATCAAGATCTTGCTCTTGGACGAGTTAGGTCTAAAGAGGCTCGTCAAGTTGCAGCACGCTTATGGAATGAGTGTGCCCCTAAGTCTCAACGTGGAAGGACCTGCCCGAACAGGGAAAGAATGGTCCAAGGTGAAAATCATCGAGGCAGATAAAAGTGGATGTTATACGCCGAGGGTTCCTAACTAAAACAATATAACATTGTTTTATTCTTTTTTTTAGGTATGGAATGACTACAAGTGCCGGGTTAGGGCAAAGTTAATTAGCATAAATGCTAACCAACGAGCTACTGGTGGTGGGCCCAGTAATGCTCCTACTTTGTCACCATTGGAAGAAAGGACAGCCAATATCTTAGGCAGGGATGTTGGCCCACTAGCTGATGTTAGGCAGGACCAATTTGCCTCAAACGATGTAAGTTTCATCTTTAGCTATTTCCAAATCCAGTTTAGTTAACCATTGTTTTATCATGCTTAATTTTACACACAATGCTACTAAATAATACTATGCATTATTATAGGGTGACGGTACAGTGACAATAGAAGTGGTTGATGAATCGCAATTCCAAGACACTGAAGCATCATCAGCAATGTAAGTTATATCTCTTGCGAAAACAATGTTAATGCTGCTTAATATTAGCAATATATATCATTTTTATTAATATTATATTGTACTAGTGGACGTCACACGGTTTCACCCGCGTAGTTCCCGTTCCCGTGGGAGCACAGGGATAACATATAGCCTGTTTCTCCCTGATAATGTAGCTATCCATTGCTGAAAGAATTTTTCAAATCGGTGCAGTAGTTTCGGAGCCTATTCATTTCAAACAAACAAATCTTTCCTCTTTATAATATTAGTATAGAAGTATAGATAACATTATGTTTACTTTATTACAGTTTGACTGACCACCCCCCGTATGTGCTCTCTGCAACTTCACCAGTGTATGTGCAGCCTGTGTCCCCTGTTCCCAGCCTAGTGGAAGAGTCGGGCTCATTGCAAAACTCTCCGAGGCACAGTGCAGGTTTGTTCAACAAAATTAATTAAGCTAATAAAAGAGAGTACTATCATGTTAAGCTAATTTTAAATTGCTACTTCCAGAAAGAGTTCGAAGAGTGCGAGAGCCCCCTCGGCGGCGTGGTGTAGAGCGTGCGTCACGCCAGGTCCCAACACAAATGACAAGACAATGTAAGTTGAATTTTAAACTTATTTTTGAAATCTTAATGCCATTCTTTTTATATACTAAATTTTATTTATTATTTCAGCAGCCAGAAGTGCATTAGATGAGTCAAGAGCAGCAATCCTTCGTATTGAGGAGATGCGGGCAGAGGCTGATCTTAACTACTCACGGGCATTCTGCAATTTTTCGGAGTCATTCAGACAAATTGCTGAAAGCATTAACAGATTTAGCCAACAGGTAATTTAAACAATTTTTTTTTTATATAAATATTTGACTGTAATCTTAATTAGTATTAAGCACAATAATGTAGATATACTTTTACTGGACCAATCTTGATATGGTTTTTTGCTATTTCATGTTTCAATGCGGGCTGGTTTTATGATATTAAGTAAATGAAATAACAACTTACTAAACATTATTTGTCAGGAACATCATAATCATAACACTTTTATTTTTTTTTCAGTATGGCCAACATAACCACCCAGATTAGGATTACTTTCAGTTATTAATATTATATTATATATTATTCATTGTACTTTAGTAAATAGAATTATATTATACCTAAATTAATTTTGTTTGGTTCTCCTGAATTTGAAATTTAGCATTTGACCCCTTTGCCTTTTCTCCATCACTTGCATCTGAATAAAACTATGTTATGTGATAATGTTTAAGTTTGAACATACTTATTTAATTAAAATGACGAGGCGTTAGAAATACAAATAGCCTTTATTCACAAACAATATGAAAAAATAGAATAGAATATTTATTAAGAGGAATAACATGCAAGTTAACACAATAAGTGCAGCCTTAAACTAGAACAATAATGGGATTCAGTAATAATTAGATCTAACCTGAACTAGGATTAACCTGTACCTGGTGACTTAAGAGATGAATAATTTTATTATTCATGTTAATATTTACTAAGAATACTTATATAAACTACAACTAATCAAAAACCATTTCAATGAAAAACAAACTTAAAACTAATTAACCTACAACAGCCAATAACTTTTGTCATCATAACACAAATTTTGCAACCATGTTGATATAACATTTTTACAATGCACCTTTTTAATGCATACATGGACAAAATTGAATTCTTTGAAAAGTAGAATTAATTAGGATAATTGGTTTCTCCTATTAGTCCATAAACGTTGAATGAGCGCCCGCTGTCGTGCGCGGCCAAGCTCCAACTCGCTAAGAGCATGAGCGTCGCGTCGCCGCTCTTGTCTGGCACCATGACCGGCACCCTGAGTCAGCTGGCGCTCACGAGCTGCTTCTTTTGCTGTTAGCAGAGTGTAGGGGATACGAGCCCTGTGTGCTATATTATGCAGAACACAGCATGCATTCACTGTTCTCCCAGCAGTTCTTGGAGTGTAATGCAGCTTTCTATCAACCAATAAGCACCTGCAAGGACAAACCCTTTTATTATTATTTATTTCGAACACAAATGGTTCATTATTATGTCAACTATTATAATAATGGTATGATATCCAAAGCATACCTAAAGCGAGCTTTTAAAACACCTATACAGCGTTCAACAACATTTCTGGCCGTCAAGTGCAAGCCTTGGTAATATTGTTCAGGAGTATCTGGCCTTGGTTCTGAGATGGGTGTCATCATTGTTGGTCTCAAAGGGTACCCTGAGTCTCCTGCAATAACCAAAAATGAATAAAAGCGTCTTAAAAAAAATAATTACACAATGTATCAGAAGATTGCAACATATACTCAATTTAAACATACCCAAAAGATGCAAATCTTCTCCATGATTAATGTGGAGTCTCTCTATATAACCATTCAATGGATGGTTGGCCCAAACAACACTATCATGTGTGGACCCAGGGTAACTCGCATCCACACATAATATATTTAAATTAGAATCACATATCTGACAAAAATACAATGATATGAACTAGCACTGACAGGAAAGAACAAAATTATGATAATACAATAAAATTATACTCACTATCATTACATTCATTGAATGGTATCCTTTTCTATTAAAAAATCATTCTTCATGTTTAGCAGGACATACAATTGCAACATGGGTTCCATCAATACAACCCAGAGCTGGCATTTTGAACTTGTGGTAAAAACTGAAAATAGTTATATATATTATATGATTATGTACTTAAATACTTGAACATGAGTTTACAATAGAATATCTAAAACTAGCTTTCCCCCAGTGGTTTCACCTGGGTCTTTGGTTACTGCTCCACACCCGTGGCTCTTAGTGTGATGTTATTTAGCCTATGACACTCGCAAATAATGTGGCTTCCTATTGGTAAAAGAATTTTCAAAATCAGTACATTAGATGCAGAGATTATCCCCTCAAAAACCTCACAAACTTTACCTCTTTATAATATTACATATCTAAAATGAAGACTATATGCTACTCACTCTTTTAACTTGTTCCCTCTCACATTGTTTGAATGGAAAAGCTACATATTTATTTAATACTGCCGGATTGTTCAAGGCTGTTGTTACTTGCCGGATAGCTTTTGAAACACTGGCCTGGGAAATAAAATGGTTCCTGCTGTCTCCAAATATGGTCTAATAGGACCCAGAAGCGTAAAACGCCAATGCAACCAAAATCTAAAACAAATTCAGGAAATCTATTGACTGACCTATGCACACACATTGAACATTTTTTTTAGTTGTCTATTTTGTAGTTATTTTTATAGAACAAAAAAGGTTTTTAGTAAAAATGATAATGCTGTTTATGACTTTAGATAGGAATTATCACAAAATCTGCCACTACTCCTTACCTTGGTTTCAACATTCAAAGCACCTCAACGCAGGACGGGTGGCATATGAGGAGTTAGTTTGGAAATTAATTCACGGGTTAATTCTTTCGTGAGTCTATATCTCTTCACAAACTGTCGATCACTGTCTGAATCACATCTAAGTCTAGCTTTTAAGTTTTTCCTTTTGGTTTCGGCTCGAGCCACCGCTCCATGAGATTTCTCCAATAAATCTATGCAGGCGTACATGGTAATGTTGTATTTTTGCAAGATTTTTACTCAGAATCACTTCACGACAAAGAAAAAACACTCCAACGATGCACCAACGATCCTAAAAAAGTAGCGTCCTATCAACTTTACCGTTTGACAGTGGTAACGTTCCAGATACGAACGCGGTGCGTCTCAACTTGCTGTCAAAATTTTAGCGCGATACGAAAAGGTCAAAAAGTTGTGATATGGTAGCGGTTCGGTTGCGATTTCGTTGAAAAAAAATAGCGCGATTGGCCTCCTGATATCATAAAATCATTTTAGCACTGAAAGTACCACATGTATGCTGATGATATCCAGTTGTATGTTTCATTTAAGGCTCATGACACATCTTTGGCAGTGAACAAGATGAATGAAGACTTGCAAAGAGTGGTCTCATGGTCAGAGGAAAACTCTGTGGTTCTGAACCCTCTTAAATCTAAATTCATAGTGCTAGGCACTAAGAAGCAGATCTCTGCAATAATATCAGCCAATCCAGAAATGATGATCAAGGGAGAGATTATTGAGAGAGTGGAGCATGCATGCAACCTTGGGTTGCTTATGGATCCAGACAACTCTGGATCCATAAGTGCGACCACTTTGAAGCCCATATAATCAATGTCCTGAGGAATTGTGTTTACAGGTTGAAGGTTTTATATGGGATTCGTAAATACCTAAGCCTACCTGTACGGAAACAACTCGTTGATAGTCTCACTACTTTCTAAATTAAACAACTGCGACATTGTGTATGGGCCATGCCTACTCAGCAGAACAGAAAGAGTGATTCAAAATGCTTGTGTGCGTTTCTGTGTTACTGTACCACGTCGGAGCCACGGAACTTCTTACATTAATCAGAGTGGGTTGCAAAAGATGGCTGCTAAGAGGAAGCTCCATTTGGCCAACTTAATGTTTGGCATAACTACGTCCATGAAACCACACTATTTGTATGAGAAGCTAACTTGGAAACAAAGCTACCTAAAAACAAACTTCGATCCATGGTTAGTCCGCTGACTGTGCCAATGCACAAAACTGCTTCTTTCAAGGGGTGGTTCAGGTTTGCAGCCACGCATTGTTGGAATGATCTCCCGCCACCAATGAGACGCTTGAAAACAATACAGTGTTTCAAGCACCAATTTAAGAAGATACTCATGCTTCAACAACTGTCATCTTGAGTTTTCTTTATTGTATTGCTTCACTGTACTGTCCCTCGGGGTCACTCTCCAACGGTGCGGGCTATTTAGGTCCTGGTTCCACTTTCCTTTCCTTTGATTTGTTTTGTTCCTTGTTTCTGTGCTTGGATTTACTTTCTCTTCGGATGGTATTTACCTCACGCCTGTAATGGTTTAGTAAATTTATTTGATATAAATATATAATAACTACATTGACTTATTTACGTAATTTTTTTATACATTTATTTTATTGTTTTGCAACTTCAATTGTTTATGAACTTATGATTACCTATCCAATAACTATACTAATATATAAAGCTGAAGAGTTTGTTTGTTTGCTTGCTTGAACGCGCTAATCTCAGGACCTACTGCTCCGATTTGAAAAAATCTTTCAGTGGTAGATAGTCCATTTATCGAGGAAGGCTATAGGCTATACATCATCACGCTAAGACCAATAGGAGTGGAGCAGACGAAGTTGCGCGGGTCAACTAGTAATTGATAAAAATAATTACTAACCTACTAAACCATGATAGTTTAAACTTATTAGCATAGGATCCTCGTTAGGTACTACTTAACTTAATAACGATGTTCCCCTTTTGCCTAGTTTGGGTACTCATCTGAGCGTGTTTGTCATCTAGGAACTTAGTTATTTACACCTCTCTCACATAATACACACCAAAATGACTCACAAAAACTGGCCAAGTGCGAGTCGGACTCGCGTGCAAAGGGTTCCGAACGAATTTAATTTTTTTAACATGTTATTTTAACACTACAGACTTCCAATAGGTTTTCCTGTAATCTTTAGGTAAAGATCTATTATCTCCATTTTTTCCAAATTTTTAGTCTCATTAGTTTCGGAGATAAGGGGGGGAATGGTCATTTTTCGTCTAATTTCTTGAGTAACTTCAAAACCATTTATTTTAAAATTATGAAAAAAATATAATTAAAACCCTCACAGTAAGCCCTTTCATTTGATATGTCACACGATATTGTTCAAAAATCTTTTATTTTTAATTTTCTGGTTTGACCCCCAAAAGTGACCCCCATACTAAAAATTTAATAATTTACGTAACGCGTCCGTGTTTGGGTCATAGAAGTCCATATGTGTACCAAATTTCAACAGAATCGGTCTAGTAGATCCGGAGAAAACTGGCTGTGACAGACGGACAGACAGACAGACACCCGAGTGATCCTATAAGGGTTCCTTTTTTTTTCGGAACCCTAATAACACTATCCATTACACAATCAAACAACACATAACAAATCTTACTTTAAATACAATATACTCTGTGATAGCAGAAACATATTATGTGTATTGCGCAAGTCAAGAACTTTATTGCATAACTAGCTGAACCGCGCGGCTTCGCTCCCGTCAACTGGCTACTCTACCTACCGACCCTAACCTATCTACCTACTTACCTACCCTACCTACCTACCATAGCTACCCTACCTTAACTACCCTACCTACCTACGCTACCTACCTGCCCTTTCTACCTACATACTCATTTTTTTTTTTGTATTTTAATTCTTATTATGCTATTCTGGACGAAGACTTATCCAAAAACACAAAAACTATGAAAATCGCTCGAGTTAGTCAGAAAAGTGTTCGAACAAACCCGACTTTGTTTTACTTATATATTAAGAAGAAGAAAAAATATTCTACTCCGTATCACCTAACCACTGAGAACTAATGATAACACGAATTGACAGTTACTGTGAAATCGTGTTGTCATTCATTCTTAGTTCGGGTTCGGTACTAATCGTAAGTCTGTAGTGTGATACGGAGTAGAATACGCCCGCCCGCAACTAAGCCCGAAACTACGGACTTCGGACTTAGAGGTAGCCCCCCAAAATCGATCGTTCCCGTCACCGTGACCACCTTTGGTACGGTACCTTATTATTATTAGCCTTGTTTCGCAAATCGAACCGTTCGTTGCTTCGCTCTAAACGGAATCAATCGCGGAGGCTTAGCAGTAGGGTCCCGTCAGCACAGCACCTTTGGTACGGAACCCTACAGGCCTGATCCGCAAGTCGAACCGTCCAGTACTTTGCAAAACTACGATAAATGCACTTTAAACGAAACCAGCACAACTCTGAGATTTAAGCAATATTGGTCCCTAACAGTTTAAGACCTTTCAGAGACCAAACCGAAATTCCTACGAACAGGACTGTGTTTAAAAATTGTGTGAGGTCAATCTCCAGCGGAAAATCTTAACACCGCAGTTCAGAAAAACGCGTCATCAGTGCATCGCCATCTATCGACCATGTAAACTGACAAAATATTTGGCAGCGGAAGACGTTAAATAAGAAGCCCGTATGTAACGATAAATAACGATAAGGTATTAAAATGTTTACTTTTATTTTGCTACGTCTACGTATTAAAAGTTTCACAAATAACTCAATCAATGTGTTTTGGTGTAAAATTCATGCTTTCATGCATTTTTTGGTTCCTCAATAGATGGCGCTCTGACTGATCAGAATACATTAGGAAGTTTCTTACTAAACTAAAAATTCAATATATTTTGATTTCCGGGATCGATTGTAACGATAAATAACGAAAAGGTATAAAACTGATCACTTTTATTTTGCCACGAATTAAAAGTTTCACAAATAACTCAACAATTTTGATTGCTTTCATGCATTTTATTTTTTCTCAATAGATGGCGCTCTGACTCATCAGAATACATTAGGAAGTTTCTTCCTAAACTTAAAAATTCAATATCTTTTGATTTTGTGTGTCGATTTTGATGAAATAAACGCTGAGTTTTCCTCGGGGTATCACTTAATATTTTTAAGTACTTAGATTTGCAATCCAATCTGTGGTTTATGCGTGATGCTCCCACAAACGCACAGATAAACAGACAAAAATTTCAAAAATTGCCTTTTTGTTTTATACCTTTTTCCTGAGTTTTTTGTGTAATTTTCATGCAAAAATATTCAATGTACAGACACGGTTAGTCTACGATTTTATTATATGTATACAGATAATGTCAAGACGCATTCCTTTGTTTAGCAGCCATATTGTGGGCGTGCGCATTGCATGGATTTTAGTTTTTGTTGTCTTTAGTGCGCACAGATAACATAGCTATTTTTTAGGTTTGTGCGCGCCACTATTAAGGCGGGTCCAGACATGTATCATTTGCCCGATCCGATCACCGTATCCGTATCGTCGACGCGTATCATGATCGCATATGTGGACGGGTAATGATATACGTATCATGATACGGGATCTCGATACGCCATTATAATACGGCCCGTCCCATGTCGTGTCGATTTTTGTCCGATCATCAAAGGTGATACAGATACGGACGTGGGTCAGTCTGGAGGCGTCACTCGCGACGCTCGGTCAGTTGCACGTGCGCGTCATTTTCAGTCCTTGCCGTGAAGTAAAAACAATGAATTGGAACAATGAAAATGTTATTAAATTTATCGAGGCCTATAAAGAAAAGCAAGTATTATGGGACCCCAGCCACAAAAGCTATTACAACAGGAATCTGAAGCAAGAGGCCTGGGATGAACTCTCCGTCGAAATGGAGTGTCCAGTTGGCGAATTGAAGAAAAAGATGGATTATTTGTTGGCTGCCCTTCGCCGTGTAAAATCAAAAATCGCTAAAACCAGCACAACAGGAAAAGGTAAGCAGATACTGCTAGTGCGTGCAAAATCTATGCCGGTTTGTGAAGTTCGCACAAGTCGCCCGCCCTCCCCTCCCCGGTCGGCGAACAGAGTGGCATTATTTTGCACGCACTCTACTCGTACCCGTTCATGAAAACTCAATTGATATTTTATAATTATTATTTTATTATTATTCCTCTTTATTTATCTTTAATCTTAAATTAGGCTTTTTACTATATGGATATGAAAGTAAAATACATATTAAATGAAATTACAAAACATAAGCACATTATAAAAAATGTTATTATTATTTTTAGTTTAACTACACACTAATACCAGAAAAAGCCAGAAATTAAAAACTTTACTCAGAATGTGATGGGATTAGAATAGTTAATAAATTTCTATATCGTAGTAGTTTGCATTGCATAATTATAAATTATAGGAGCTGATGAAGTATACCAGTCTTCTTGGTTCGCTTTCAAATATTTGCAATTCTGATGGACAGAAACAAGCCTCGCCCGAGAATTAATACTGTGAGTATCTTCAGCACAACCACATTATTACATTTAACTTTAATTATTTTGATTGTGATTTAAAAAATTTTTTTTTTTTATTAGGAGACACCATGTGGTTGCCGCGGCGGCATATGCTACGGCTTTTAAGTCTAATTCATATGATCTTGCCATGATAATTTTCCGACTGTACAGCAATATTCAGCAATTTTATCCCTCATTACCTGGACCGACAAAGAAGGTCTGCGTGGGGTATTCGTGATAGGCAATAATGAAGTTGAGAGTTAGTTTGCCCTGACTCAAAATTTTTACTCTCCGGCGGGATACAAATACGTGCGAAATGTTTTTGAAGACGCCTTGCCTCACCCTCGAACACTAGGAAAATGGTATGAAAACTTAAATGCAGAGCCAGGATTTACAGCTGAAGCCTTCGAGGTTCTTAAAAATAAAAAATCCGGTACCCACAAACTTATTTATTGCACATTAGTCGTAGACGAAATGGCAACAAACCGTTTGGAATGGTAGAAAAACTTTAGGTTTATTTAGTCAATTACGAAACTGGAGGCTTAGGCCGGGCGCGCACTAGGCAGCCAGGCTGCGGCAGCCAGTAAAACATATGACGTTGTATAGGAGCCCGCGCACTAGGCAGCCACGAAATCTCGGCTGCAGCAGCCAATAAAACGCGCCTGTTTGCACGGCAGCCAGCTGGCTGCGCGCAGCCAGAACGTGTGTAGGCGAATGTATGTGGCTGCAGTCAGTCTCCGCGCACTAGTTGTAGCAGCCAGACGTATTTTGCGTTCCGAACTTTGACAAGATGACTTTCGATACAGAGAAATTTATTCGGGAAATTGAAAGCCGTAAAGCAATTTGGGATATAACATCGGAAGAATACAGTGATCGGGATTTAAAGAAAAGAAGATGGGAAGAAATCACGAACGAAATGTGCTCGGAAAGTTTATCAGAAAATGAAAAACAAGAATTTGGTAAGCATGTATTTTTATTATCTGGATTATACAGTATAATACAGTATATTCTGCAACACCAATCAATATTTTTGTAAAGTATCGCAGAATAACTATGATTGTTCTTTTTTGGTACTAAACTAGGTATTTTCACTTCAAAGTTTTATTTAGATAAATAGGTAGGCACTACTCTAATGCATGTCTGTTTTGCCATTCTAACGGATTTACATTAATAAAATAATCCGCAAATAAATCCCTATAGGATGCTGATGATCGGCTTCCTCTATTTGTGGGTCCACTGGTTAATTCCAGTTCTGGTGGAACGTACAGTGTGTCTTGAAACCTATACCCGTCTCTTTCGCGCACGTAGTTATGTAAGACACAGCAAGTTTGTACTATGGCTATTGCAAGTTCCTGTCGGACATCTAGTGGGCGGTGAAAGATTCTCCATTTGTTGGCTAATATCCCAAACGTGCATTCTATGTACCGCCTGGCCCGAGACATTCTATAGTTGAAGATTCTTTTCTCCGCTGTTAAACTCCTACCTCCATAAGGTCTCATTAAATTTTCACATAAGCCAAATGCCTCATCCCCCACTATGACGTATGGCATCGCTACTCCATTATTTGATATGGGGCGCTTCTCCGGAATTTGTATATCTTTGTTGACAAGTTTTTGATACAAAATGGATTTTTTATATATCGATGAGTCACTACATTTTCCAAAAGCCCCAACATCTATATATGTGAAGTTGTAATCTGCATCGCATACAGCAAGTAAAACGATGGAAAAATAATTTTTATAATTGGACCCATTTTTGCAAACAAGAAACAACCCACAGTTTGAGTGAAATTGAGTTTAGTACATAGATGGCGCTCAAATCACGCATTCTAGCTTCTCTAAAAAAATGGTTCCTTTTCACCGACTAACAACAGAGATACAACACTGTCACTTGCGGAACCAACCCATTTTGGCCACCTTTTAATAAACTGTAAAGAACTATACGGCATGGTCCCCTAAACACTTATTAAAACTAATTGTTAAACAGACCCATGATCCTTGGTACCTTTTCAACTTAAGCATTTTAATTATGCAAACCAGAACCAATGTTCGTTGGTTCCATCTAGCATAAAAAGTTATAATATTTTTATAACTAAATAGAACCAAGAAAGTTTGGTTCTTGTTTGCATAATGCAAATTACGTTAGTCTTGAAGGAACCATGTAGCATAGTTCTTAATGGTGTTAAAATTCAGCAGTATTTAAACAAAAATAAAAGATCCATGTAGCATAGTTCTTAATGGTGTTAAAATTCAGCATTATTTAATCAAAAATAAAAGAACCATTCTAATCGCGGGTATCGTTAATACAGATAATAATAAAAAATAACAAAATGTGATTTTACTTTTGTAGTATTTTTTTTCACGTGTACATAATAAGTTTTTTTTTTGTATTGGACACACTAAAAATAACACTGGCAACACTAACATTACACAATATTTCTGTTTGCGACTTGCGTCTTCATTTTGTTAAATGTTCGTTCGATATTTAAAATGTTTAGAAAAAATGCTAGTGCTAGAACAAAGGCCCTACTTAGTGCCTGCTTGTTACAAAGTTCAGATGAAGAAGATAGTGACAGTAATGGTAAGTGATTATAAAATTAACCTGTTCCTAAACTTTTGTTTTGTTTTATAACCTCAAAATGTAGTAGATTTTAACTTTAAACTAACATGATTATGGTAAAATAAGACAGAATGGTATGATGAACTTCTACCCATATATTATTTAAAGTTCCCCATGTATCTATGTAGGTTCTTATCTGTGGTTTAATTTTGTCAAACCTTATTTCTGTGTTGGGTTAATTTTGGTAAGTACCTACATATTTTTGATCTTATGCCTCGCGGCCTGTCAATCAGGGCAAGTCAACACAATACACACTAATGACTTCAGTAGCTACATGCTTCATATTGTTTAGGTTCGTCCCTATGTAAATACATGTAAACAGGAACAAAACCTACTTAGCTACCTAAACATGCACATTACATTACACACATCATTTATTTAATTATATTGCAGATGTTATAGAAGCAACTCCGGAAAGCAGTCCCACGAAGGTGAATAAAGGTAAGTACTTTCTAAACTCTGACTAACGGTTATACAGATTGGATCAGTCTATAAAACTAAATTAACTCTACCTATTGAAAGCTTATATAATTTCCATTGCATTGTTTAGACAGGGTTATTTATAATGAAAATTTTTACATGGATAAAGTAAAACCGTATTGACGTATTTTTTGACGTATTTTTTTGCTTATTGTTTTTAAGTACATTTTTTAGGGTTGCGTACCCGTAGGTTGCCATACGGAACCCTACTAAGCCTCCGCTATCAGTCCGTTGCCGCTATAACAACATATTAAAAGTAAAAAAATGAATGATAGGTTATACGGGGTGGAAGGGACACCGACGCGAAAACGATTACCATGAATTCAGTACACATCATTCTTAGCCCCCTACACAGAAATTTGTCAGCGGTTTAAAAAAAAAGCTGTTCCATACATTTCGACCGTGTAGGTATATTTGTCGCCACGAGTCGTGAGCACAAATGACAAGTAAATTTTTCGGTTTTTGGGTTCCTTTCGGGGTTTTTTGGGGGGCCGACTTTGACGGACCAATCACGTGCAGCGTCGGCGGCTCAAAAATACTCGGAAAGAAACCCGAAAACCCAAAAATTAACTTGACCTTTGTGCTCACGACTCATGGCGAATACTACTTATATTGCACTTTTGTTGAAATCAGCTGTTTTTTTTTAATAACCGATTAAAAAATTCTATGTAGGGGGGGCTCAGGATGATGTGTACTGAATACGAGGTAATCGTTTTTGCATCGGTGTCCTTCCACCCCGTATAGCTTTACGAAAAACAAAATGTCAGAAGATAACATTTTTCTTTCTTCCGCAGCTTTGCCTGTTGCTAATGCCGAGCCGCTTTTAATTGCTTCGACCATTAATATTGATGATGAGAAATCTGGTGAAAGCAGCATAGAACCTCCCGCTTATTCTCCCTTAACTCCTCGACTACTGAATGTACCTGGTGAAAGGAGCATAGAACCTCCCGCTTATTCCCCCCTAACTCCTCGACCACCGAATGAGGTTCAACCTGTTGAAAGGAGCATAGAACCTCCAGCTTGTTCCCCCCTTACTCCTCGACCACCGAATGTACAAATGCTTATGTCTCCGAAACCACATTGTTCAACAAAAGAAAACATCCCAAACATTCAATTTTTATCTTCACCATTGCAACCAATGTCGCCAGAGACAACATAATTATTTAATATTCTAGCTGATTCCCTTGACAATGAAGAATCCAACATTAATAGCAATGAAAACGCTGCACTAGGTTCACCGATTCCTTCGGACATAACAAACATCATGAATAGTGATGACTCCGTACAGGACCCAGACTTCGTTTGTCATAATGAAAACGGAATATCTAGTGATAAAAGCTCTGAAGATTCCGTATCTTTGTTAGCGACAATAGAAGAAGGACCTCAAACTGCGATAGAAATACGGGATGAAACTAATACATCAAACCATAACTCAAGCAGTCTAATTTTGCAAGAAGATATTGAAACTGAAGCATCATTCCAAGGAAGACCAAAAAGGGGTAGAAAAAGATTATATGGTGGAGACCTAAGAGAAGACAGAAAGAAGAAAAAATATAATAATCTAAGCTATGTGAACACTAAAAAGCAGGTAGTCGAAAGTAAGGTATTCATTGACTATAGCTGTAATTGTCCAAAACAATGTCAAGAAAAGGTATCATCTGAACAAAAACTAGAAGAATTTAATAAGTTCTATTCGTTTGGTTCATATGTTGCACAAAATATGTATTTGATAGCTTGCATTAAGGAAAAACCTAAGAAACGAGCATACGTCACGACTGCGCGACATAATTTAAAAAGAAACAACAAAACATATACTCGGGAATATTATTTGAAAAATATCTTAGTCTGCAAACAAATGTTCTTGAATACACTTCAAACGTCATCTAAAAGAATAAACACAGCTCTTTGTAAAATGCGGAATAATTGCTTGAAAGATATGCGAGGACTACAAGCGGGTCAAAATGCGGCTTCAACAGACAGTGAATTGTTTCTGGAAAACATAATTAGGAAATTACCAACTTATATATCACATTATCGCCGAACTAAAAGTAACGACGCAAAGTTTCTCACATCGGACATGACTTTACCCAAAATATATAATCTCTATAGTGAAGAAGCTTAATCAGCTGGTCAAAAAGTTCTTTCTTACTCTAAAGTAAGACATGTGTTCGTCACAAAATTTAACTTGCGTACCAAACCCCATTTTGCGTACCAAACCCCTTAAAAAAGACACTTGCAACAGATGTGACTTCTATGAAAGTAAAAAGAATCAGGCATCGGAAGAAGAAAAAAGGAAAATCGAAGAAGACCACAAAAAGCATATCGACAAAGCTAAATTTTTGCAACAACAACTAAAAAAAGATATGAAACTGGCAAAAGATGACCCAACTATAGAAACTTCAAAAAACGTTGCCTCTTCCGAGGATACCCACAAATATTGTTTTTTATAAAAGACAGCTATGGGTATATAATCTGGGTATCCATAAAGGCAGTAATGACCAAGCACATTGTAATGTGTGGGTCGAAGGGGAGGCAGGCAGAGGGTCGCAGGAAGTCGGTTCGTGTTTAATAAAACATATCACAGAAAGATTAAAAGATGGTGTTGAGAGTTTATTCCTCTGGAGTGACTCATGTGGGGGTCAAAATAGAAATATTAAACTGACCCTAATGTTGAAAGCATTATTGAATGATCATCCCACTCTAAAAGAAATACATAATCGATTTTTAGAATCTGGCCACAGTTTTTTACCAAATGACACGGATTTTGGCCGGATAGAGTGCTCTCTTAAACATCAGCAACGATTGTACACCCCAGATGATTACATAGAGATCATGAAAAACTGTAGAAAAATTAAACCAATGATTGTAGACAGGCTTACCAAAGAAGACTTTTTGTCGTCACGCAATTTAGAGACAAAAATCACAAACAGAAAAAAGGCAGTAGATGGATCTAAAATAAGTTGGCTGGATACCAAAGAAATAGTGCTTAAAAAAGAAGAAATGTACTCTATTTTTATGAGAAACAATCTGGACGATGAGTTGAAGGAAGTTAGTATAAAGAAAAATATCAGAAGCAGGACCGTGATAACCAGAAGTGATATGGACTTACTTTGGCCTACAGGCAAAGCCATATCTGAGGCTAAGCTATCAGATATAAAAAGTATTCTGCATCTAATACCAAACGACGCAAAAGATTTCTACAAAACCTTGACAAGTTCAGACATAGAAGACGATATCGATGGCTTTACCGGGCCTATCGATTTTGAGGTAGAAGGCGATGATGATAATACTGATGTTTAGTTTTAAGGGTTCTTGCTTCCATTGTTCTAATATTGTATTGAAAATGATTAAAAAGTATATTTTATAAGTAATCACTTTTATTTTTAGAAATATCACAACAATTGAATCTTACGTCCATTTTGCAAGTAGGAACTAAGCAACAAAATATGTTTTTGCTAGAAAGAACCAACCGGGTTTTTAACGATTTACTTTATACTATAGCTTCATAAAATGTATAAATCTGATATTCCTAGATAGCCTACAGTATGCCACATATGGTCAAATAGTAATCATTCATTAATATACTAAGTATGCATTTTGCACACTTTGTTTACAAAAGTTTCATTTTCTCGAAAGTAATCTGCTGTGTGTTGGTTCTTGTTTGCAAAAATGGGTCCAATTATAGTACAGTGACCCTGAATCGCTGGGTTTTATCACTCTTATATGCTTGCCATCGATGGCACCAACGCAATTGGGATAGTTTGCATTTTCATTGAAACCTTTTGCTATTTCAAGCCACCTCTCTTCATTTAATTCTGGAAACGATGACTGTCTCATATTCTCCCAAATCGCCATGCAAACTTCATGTATGACATCTCGGACAGTTGTATGTCCAATCCGATAATTATGACTCAATTCCATTAAAGAACATCCTGTAGCAAGATATGTGTAACAAATAAAAAATATAATTTTCAGGTAAATCTCTACAGAGCAAGTGGAAGAACATCAGGACTAGTTACAGCAGGGAAGTAAAACGCAGAGCTGGTATTAAAAGTGGATCAGCAGCTTCGCGTAAGAGTCCATACGTATATTTCGAACAACTTCATTTTCTTCGGCCTACCGTGGTAATTAATGAAACTCAAAATAGCATGGAAGAAACACGCACTGCCGAAACCAACACTAACAGCGGTAGTACTCAAGGTGAACGATCTGTTTCCAAAAAGAAGAAGACAAGTGACGACGATAATTTGGTGCAGGTATTAAGGGAAAGTATTGTAATGAGAGAAGAGCGTGAAAGACAGCAAGAGTCTGATTCAGATAGACTGTTTATACTTTCACTTCTAGATGATTTTAAATCCATCCCGAGACATCGTAAGCTTTCTACAAAAATGGAGTTAATTGAAGTTATAAAAAGAGCTCAAATGGAAACTCACGATTCAGAATTTAGTCCGTTTCGCCAACGTTATGTTGATTATGAACCAGGGACATCGGCCGCCAGATCATATAGACGACAAACATCGTTCAGTGGACAATATCGCCAAGGTCAAGGATACTCGACTGAATATGGACCGGAAACCACAAACAGTGGGCAGCATCGCTATGGATACTCGACACACTCGAATTATAGACCAGAAGCCTCGACCACTGAAGACCGCCGTGGGTATTCTACGGCTGTTCCAGACAGGCAAGACAATACTGTTTATACTGATGCGTTATCACCAACTGACACAAATGCAACAGATGAATCTCAGGGTTCTGAATTACTAGAATTATTTACTACACAGGACAACTTGAACTAGGTAATTCATACATGTAAGAAATAAATAATAAATGTTAAGACTAATTAACAATATCTTTCATTTTCGTACTCACCTCAAAGTTACCACCAGTTTTTCTTCAGGTTTTATACAAGCTCGCATAGGAGTATCAATGCCCTTGATTGAATTTCGTATTTTTTCCAAAAGGTTATCAAACGATTGCACTGACATCCTCGTGTAGTTAAAAAACCGGTCTGGGAATGCGCGAATATCTTTGAAATAGGTTTGGAATAAGCCTTTTGAGTGTCTTTCTAGAAAAAGAGGATGAATCCAGTGTCTTTTCTTTGTTTTGCGTTTTTTACGAGATAGGTAAGCAATAATAACAAGTTCTTCCACGTCCATATTGCTCGACGGAAGGATCTAGACTAGTCGTTGATTGGCTGTTATAACTGGCTGCGCAAATATTCTGGCTGCCGCAGCCTGGCTGCGCAGCCAGGCTGCCTAGTGCGCGGGAGCCCTTAGACGTCGACAGGGTTGCTTCACAAGCATTTGTGATGATGCTTGTTTGTCTAGACGAAAATTGGAAACTACCTCTCGGATATTTTTTTGTTGATGGACTCACAGCTGAGACTAAGTCAACCTTAATAAAAATTAGTTTAACAAAATGCTGGGAGATAGGCGTTAATGTAGTTGCATTAAGGTTCGACGGCTGTCCGTCTAATGTTAACGCCGCTAATCTATTAGGTTGTAATCTTAATAATCTTGAAAACTTAAAAACAACCTTCAAACACCCATCATGTAACATGGACGTTGCTGTATTTTTAGATCCATGTCACATGGTAAAACTTGTAAGAATTTGAGTCCAAAAGAATGTTTTTTGACCATGAGAATCGAGAAGTAAAGTGGCAATTTCTTGTAAATTTATTAAAACTACAAAGCAGTGAAACGCTTACTTTTGCAAATAAATTAACACCTAAACATATCGACTTCCGTAATCAAATTATGAAAGTAAAGCTCGCTACCCAGCTCCTCAGTCGAAGTGTAGCAGACGCATTAAGACTGTGAACAATTACTTTCCTCAACACGGTTTCTAAACACTGAAGCTACAGTTCAATTTATTGAAAAATTTACCCATCTATTCGATGTCATGAATTCGGAAAAGAGAACGATTTGGATTTAAGAAACCACTTTGTGCAGAAAATAAAGAAAAAGTTTTTGAATTTCTAAATGAAATGAAAGAGTATATCTGTTCATAAAAAATCCTAAATAAAAATAGAAGAATAACAAGACATAGAGTTACAATGAACATCACTAAAAAAAATATAACCCAATCTGCGTGTAAAACTGGTTTTATTGGATTTTTAATATGGTATAGAGAGCCTAAAATAGTCTTATACTCAACATTAGTTGAAACTGGCTTGCTAAAATATATTTCAATGTACAGGCTGAGCCAAGACCATCTTGAATTATTTTTCGGTATAATTCGCCGGCAGGGCGGATATAATAATAACCCAAATGTCCGTCAATTCCAGGGAATTTATAGAAAAGTGTTAGGTTTGAGCTGCGTTCTTCTCTCTCGGGAAATTGTATACCACTTGATAATTTTCCCCTACTTACGTGCTCGTCGGCTGTCGAAAACATAAATAGAACTGTTGGCAGAAGTTCTCAAGATTTGGTAAATGCTGATGAAGATTTTTCTATGGCCGATATTTATGGTAGTAAATCATTTAAAAAGCACAAAGTTATACGTGGCGGATCATATATCCGGGTGAGAGATATAAAAAGAAGCAAAAGCCATGTAAGTGACACTACAGCCGAAAATAATGTGGAAACATTATCAAATATTTTAAACGATCAAAATAATCTGTCAATAAGTGCTGAACAAATCATAAGATATATAGCTGGGTGGGTTGCTAGGGCATTAATAAAAACTATTAAATGTGACATATGTGTTACTGAGTTGATTACTAATGAAAAACTAAGTTTTCATAAATTAATTAATCTAAAGGATATGGGGGGTTTGTGCTATCCATCGTATGATTTATTCAAGACAACAGATTTATTATATGTATAGATATGCTTTAAGTCCGAAACAGCAATAAAAATGTTTTTTAGAGAAAACAAAACTCAACATTTTCTTTGTGTGAAGCAAATACTTCGGCTAAAATTAAATGTGATTCAATCTTTTCTGAATTCAGATATTCTGTCTGCTTTAGAAATTCATTCATTAGATCAACCAGTTACATTTAACCATAGAATACAACTTTTGAAGGCAATAGTTGACAAATACTGTGATGTCAGAGTTCATTATTTTCATAAAATAGATCCGGCTATCAAGTACTAGCTGGCCCGCGCAACTTCGTCTGCGTCACATTTTTCATTACTGCTCCGCTTCTATTGTGTTAGCGTGATGATATATAGCCTATAGCCTTCCTCGATAAATGGGCTATCTAACACTGAAAGAATTTTTCAAATCGGACCGGTAGTTCCTGAGCGCGTTCAAGCAAACAAACAAACTCTTCAGCTTTATATATTAGTATAGATAACAAAACGAAATAAATTATCTTTGTTTGAAGGTATATAAATTCTTGTTCATCTGAATGTTTTAATAACCAAACTTAATTGGAATTAAGTTTACTTTATACAATATTTCTTTTTTTAAGTACGTAATAAAAAATCAAAATAATTAATGGTTTTTAATTTTTCCAAATATTTATTTGCTAACGCTACCACATGCCACAAATGCCATTCATAATCGTAAACATTCGGCCAATATTCGGCGGCTAACGCGATTTCGCTCGCACGACAGCTCATATCTCTGTCCTTGTCTATCAGTAAATGTGGGTTTGCAACTGTGATGACACTGATCATATGCATTGTTGAACATGTAAGCGGGCACGCCATTTATTCCTGGAGGCTCATTTTGATTAGTATTGTATGCTTGAGTTTACTTATTTAATTACCTATATATGTAATTAGTTTTATCATTGTTTCATATGTAATTTTTGGGATAAAATAGTATGCTAGCGGACATGTGCCATCCATTTATTTTATTTAATGATCGACATCTATCATAAAATGGTGAATAATGTTATATAAATTCAAGTTCTTTAAACTTAACAGACAGTTGTGTTGCTGGGGAGTTTGTTGGCCACTTCTTCTTCCCAGCTAAAAACACTAGGAAGTGGTGACGGGCTGGGCGATTTGGGGGACTGTCTTCATGTAAATTTTGACGTTCAAAAAGTGCTGATTTTCAGCCTAGTTTGAATAAATGCCTTTTGATTTTGATTTCATAGATGTGTGAGTATCGGTGCATGTAGTCGTGGACCGAGTCCAGGTTTTCTGATCGCAATGTTAGCGCGTAACATATCTTCCTCCTTTTAATATATCAATGTTCAAGCGGAAGATTAAAAGTTTTTGAAGAAAAAAAATCTGGTAAGTGCATAAACACAATATTTGTGTAAACAAGACTTGTTTTCTGAATGCTTCTTACGGTTTTTGGCCTCGCAGCATTGATATTAAATTTGTTGTATTTTCTTAGGTTTAATTAAGTGGGAAATAATTTCCCATTGTTTGTTCCTGCAATGAAAAAACACCAATTTCTATAAGGTGCAGCGGGGCAATCTCGACAGCGGGAAATTTCAACTAATCTTAATAACTTCTACATTTTGCTTTATTTGAATAAGTGCCATCTATGACCGGATAGCTCAAAAGCAACTTCATTGTTTCTAAATAGATGGCACTGCTAGACCCAATACTGTTTGATCGGCACGGCCATTTTGTTTTCTTCTCTTTTTCTTGTTTGCACGTGCAAATTAGTGTCTCACATTTTTGCGAAAAAAAGTGGTAATTAATGTCTTTTTCGAAGATTTTCAAAGGTAAGACATTTAATTATAGCCTATTTCATGTTTGTAGCTATTTTTTTCTGTTGTAACTTGCGTTTTAACAGCATTTTGGTGTGAGTTTGAATAACCCCACCTGGATTGTAATGGCGGCTAATTTCAACTTTTTTGCAGTTGGAATTGCCCCACCAGATTTTATATGGAAATGAACAAACACTAGTGATGTGCATGTTTCGATATGTTTTGTCGATGTAAATACTTTACAAATATTTAACTTGTAACTATATTATTGTAATCTTTCTATGCGCAGGATCGCAACACGATTCAAATCGATGCATTTCGAGGGATTTTTCAATTTCATACTACTTTTAATTTATTGCAGATAGTTCGCCACTATAAAAAACAACGGACAAGTCATACACAATGGCAGAATTGCAGCAAGCGGTGCAAGATGTCAAAAATAAAGTAATGACGAGTTACCAAGCTGCAGAAATATATGGCATTCCTAGATCAACCATTGTAACTAGAGTTTACAATAATCATATGAACGACAACGTTGGAAGACCTATAGCTCTCGGGGAAAATGTGGAAAGAAGAATTGCCCATAGCTTACATGTTATGGAAAAACATGGTTTCCCGTTAACTAGAAAAGAAGTAGCTGTTTTGGTATCTCAATATGTCCGCCAAAATGGAATCGACAATCCCTTCAAAAATGATTTGCCAGGAAAAGACTGGCTCCAGGCATTTCAAAAAAGGAACAGTCTCTCAATCAAAAAGCCTCAATCCGTTGAGATAGCCAGAAGAAAGGCTTGCGATCCATTTATTGTTTATAGTTATTTCGATTTATTAGAAAAGGTATTGAAAGAACTGGACCTGACAGATAAACCGGAGCATATTTATAACTTAGATGAGACAAGCATATGTAATGATCCTGTTAAAGGCAAAGTAATCGGTAAAAAAGGTTTTCGCTGTACTAGAACGACTAGTGGTCCCGGAAGAAATAATACAACGGTTTTGTTGGCGACGAATGCTTCTGGCAACAAAGTTCCGCCGTTAATCGTCTTTCAAGGAAAACACCTCTGGTCCGAGTGGATGTTTAAAAACGAAAACATACAAACAGCTTACGCCGTAAGCGAGAAAGGCTGGATGCAGACCAGCATATTTGAAAAATATCTGAAATCTGTATTTGTTCCTTCGCTGGGAAGTGTTAGGCCAGTGCTACTAATATACGACGGGCATGCTTCTCATGTCGATCTAAATGTCATACAATATGCGGCCTCTGAAGGTATCACAATTTTAAAGCTTCCACCACACTCGTCCGATGTTCTCCAACCCTTGGACTGCAGCACAATGAAACCTCTTAAAGACCGATGGGAGGATGAAATAATAAAATGGCAGAGACTTCACGTAGGTTCGAAATTGCCGAAGTCAGAATTTGCCAGGATTTTGACAAAAATATGGGACGAACTAGATTGTATTATTTTAAGAAACGGATTCCGCAAAACAGGTATTTATCCTCTTAACCGAAATGCCATCCGAGAGGAGATTTTCGACCCATTGACGTTGCAAAAATGGAAGACTTCTCAAGCCGAAACCCTTGCAGTGAATCACAAACAACCACAAGGTGAAGCTTACAACGCAACTGAACCACGTACGTACAACGCCGTTCCCAGTTTACTAACAATTGTTTTGACAAAAATCAACGAATATCATAGCAGCGGTAAGTTCCCGGAAAAAATCTGCGACAAGCCTACACAAAATTGTGTTTCAGCTGATGTATCAGATACTGTGTTCGATGAAAAGAACGTGATTTATAGCAAAGACGAGACGCAAAATACACTTATCACAGTGCAAAACACGACTAAGCTGCCGATACCGAAAAGAATTGACGTGGAACGATTGACATCTTTAAAGGTTTTAGATTGCAAAATAATTAAACCTTCAGAAAACGCTATCCAACCAATTTCTTTTGAGGAACTTTTACTTAAGAGTATTGCGAAAAATGATCAAACTAAAACTAAAAAAAAACGCGTCCCCAATAGCAATGCGGAAGTACTGACTTATAAAGAAGTACTGGATCGTTTAAAACAAGAAAAAGAAGAGAAAGAGAACAAAACATTAGAAAAGGAAAACAAAAAAATGCAAAAAGAGAAATTGAAGCATGAACAAAACCAGAACAAAAAACAAAAGAAGCAAATACCAAAGAAAATGGAGTAAAAAAAGGATCGAAAGTTACTAAAAGGTCTACGCAACGAAAAAAAGTCTCCAAAAAAAACAAGTACGAAATGGACAGTGATTCCTCTGGCTCCTATAAAAGTCTCAGTGAAACGAGTTCTGAATGTGATATGGAAGACTTTTACCAAAGCTTGATACGTAACCAGAAGTCTGACTCGGAAGATGAAGATAATCAGATTGATGTGGACTTAGTCAATGTTGGTAATGTGGACTTGCGTATGTCTACTAATGGTTCTAATTTAAACTTTGGTGCTAGTACTTCTAGGGACATCCCAATTCATGTCGCTTCTCCTAAACAAACTCCAGAAAAAGGGAGATTCGTATTGGCAATTTTTTTTTCATCCAAAGGAAAGAAAACTTTTAAATATGTATGCCAGATTGAACGTGTAGCTCGAGACCAGATTTTTGTACAAGGTTTTCGATCATACAAAAAAAACAAAAAAGTTTTTCGTCTCATAGAAAACGATCAATCAATAATTAATGAAGAAGAGATAATTCAATATCTTCCCGACCCTGAAGTGAAAGCCCCTGATTATATCTTCCCGAGCAATATTGATATCCAGGAGTATAATTGAAATTTATGAATTATGATACTCACATTTAGTTATTAAGGTTTGAATTTTAGAGTCTGATGATAGATCTCAACTTTTAACATGTTATCTACTTTTACCTAGATAGGTATTTGCATAATTATTTGTAACTTTTGAAGATTTTAAATAAGTATAAGTCAATACATAGTTTGATAAATATACTTTTCTCTTTTGAAGAGTTAAGTCCAGACTGATTAAAAACGTAAAAAGGTTATACATACTTAGTTAGATAAATATACTTTTCTCTTTTGAAGAGTTAAGTCCAGACTGAATAAAAACATAAAAAGATTATACATACTTAGTTAGATAAATATACTTTTCTCTTTTGAAGAGTTGTATCCAGACTGATTAAAAACGTAGATAGGTTATACATAGTTGGATAAATACACTTTTCTCTGATTAAAAACGTAAATTGGTATATACTTTAAAAGTTTTATAACTGTTGATTTTTAATTCGTAACTTTCGAAGATTTTATTAAAATAATAACTTGATAGGTATACTTTTCTGAAACATAACTAAAGACTGACGTTTTGTACACAATTTAAAAACGCGCATTTATTAAAAGCTAGTTATAAGAGTTAAGAGATTTTAGATATTTTTTAAGGTACAAATTTATAAAGACAAGTGTTGTCTGAAAAAATTTCGATTGCAAAAATCTTTGTTTGTAATTGAATACTTACATAATTAGTAGGTGCCTGTCCATTCGACCAGTACTTTTTAAGAATTCAAAGATTAGTTTTAAGTTGATTACCTACTTTTTGTTCTGACTTTTGTTAATTTTTATACTTGTTAGATTATTAATTGCTGTTTTAAAACTAAAAAAGACAGATGAATCTTGGTCCTAAATTATAAAATTGCGTAACGTTTATATGACCGATTGTAGATTTAGGACGAGGGGATTTTAAATACATATTCCTTTCTTAAAATGAAGTTTTGATTTATGATTAGTGAGTAGATATAGTACCTTTAGTAGATAGCAGACCAAAATTATTTATTTATGTATCTATCGACTTGGCGAGCAGTCGAAATTACCCCGCCTAAACCTTTAAGGTGTTTTTATTCAAAAATGAGCCTAGCTGCATAAATGACAAGATTCAATTTAGATTACTATCCTTATAAAAAAACTCTGCATGTCACTAACATCAAGCTAAGAGCTCTAGAAGAGAAATTATAATTAATAGTTGAAATTGCCCCACGGAGGGGGAATTACAACTATTTTTGCCTTTTTTGACAAAAACACATTTTTAAGCCTATCTATTGAATATTTTTCAATATGAGTTTGTAAAAATAATACACAGATAATGACTCTGGAGCGTCAATACATTACATTTTTAATAAAACTATATCATCTAATATTTTTATACCTTCAAAGTTGTGGTTTAGGTTTTACCAGTCGAGATTGCCCCGCTGCACCTTATGTACAATAAATAATTTGTCTGTTGCACTATATAAGTAGGACCTAAACAGGTATAGGTACCGTAAAACGGGGTGAATAGAATTCACAGGGTGAATATAAATATTCTTGGGAAAAAGTCTAAAAAAGCCTGATATTCGAAAACTACTATAAAAATCGCAATAGTGTTTTTTGTTTTTACAATGGCAACATTTTTTTGTTGGTCTGACAACATTTGAATAGTATGAAGTTAGCAACTTATACAAAAAAAAGTGAGTTCAAAGTGCAACGGTTGTGTGTGTGTCTTTTGTGCTCTTATTAACTTCTCTCTAGTTATTATTTTAAATTGTATTTTTGATAGTAAAATAACTATTCGACGGTGAAGTGTATCCAGAATAAATTGAAAAGGTAAGTTTTACTGATTAGTTTGATTTTTATTGGTAAATTAGTAAAATAACTGCACCCATAAATATTTCTCGATTAAGAGGTGAATAGAGACGACTGAGGGGTGAATAGAAACGCGATATGAGGTGAATAGAAACGGGAAAGGGGTAAATAGGAACGAGAAAGGGTTTAATAGAAACGCCAAAGGGGTTTTTAGAAACGCTTTTGATAGGGTTGGCACGGTTGTTGAGTTTTAACTTTATTACCTACCTACATTTTTAAAAAGTTGTTTTTTTAATATTTAATTATTGATTTTGTGTACGCAGGTATAGTTGCGAGCAATATGCCACGCAACTACAAACCAGACCCTCGGGGTAAGAAATATATAAAATATGACTTCAACTTAATACAACAGGCTGTTAATGAATATTCTGCGAGTAATTGTTCTCTTGATACTATCTCAAAGAAATATAATATACACAGATCTGTTTTATACAGACACTGTACAAAAAATATGAAAAGTCAAGGAGGTCAAACTGTTTTATCCAAAGAATGTCTAAATAACTGGGGCTATCCTTTGGAGGCGTATGATTTAAGAGTACTTGTTAAGGTCTATCTTGATAAATTAGGTGTGAATGAAAAGAGATTTAATAATAATATGCCTGGACCAGATTTTGTCTCCTCTTTTATGAAAAGGCACTAAGATGCATTTTCTCAGAGATTATCGCAAAATATAAAGCGAAATCGGGCTGCTGTTTCCCCTGAAATAATAAAAAAATACTTTGAAGAATTAGAAATTTCATTATCAGGCGTACCTATGTGCAATATTATAAATTACGACGAGACGAATCTTTCGGATGATCCTGGGCGGAAGAAAATAATTACAAAAAAAGGCGTGAAATATCCAGAGCGGGTGATGAACCACTCGAAGTCTGCCGTTTCTATTATGATTGCGTGCACAGCTGAGGGAGAATTACTGCCTCCTTATGTTGTCTATAAAGCACAACATTTGTATGACACTTGGACCGCTAAGGGGCCAAAAGGGACTCGTTACAATAGATCACAGTCAGGTTGGTTTGATGGAACCATTTTTGAAGACTGGATTAAATCGGTAATCATACCCTATTTTCAAGGAGTATCCGGAAGAAAAATATTGATCGGTGATAATTTATCGTCGCACCTTTCATTAGATCTAATTAAACTGTGCCATGAAGAAAACATAAGTTTCGTATTCTTGCCAGCTAATTCTACCCACATCACACAGCCATTGGATGTGGAGTGTGAGCCTTTTTCAGGCCCATGAAAATAGCTTGGCGAAATATTTTGTATCAATGGAAAAAAGCCGATGGTCGCCAACAAGCATCGGTTCCAAAAGGATGTTTTCCACGTCTACTATCCATGCTTTTAGACGCCCTAAAACATTCGCGCTAAAGAAAATATTTTATCAGGATTTAAAAAAGCTGGAATAAATCCACTGGACCCTACACAAGTACTGAAAAGATTACCTGGATATGACAGAGTTAGCCATCAAACAGAAATTATCAATGAATCTGTTCTAACAATACTAAAAGAAATGAGATATGGAACCATAAATGTCGCTGAACCTAAAAAAAAAGAAAAATTGAAGTAGAACCTGGAAAGAGCGTCAGTCTTGAAGAAAGTTATGCTGAAACAGAAATCGAGAACCAAGAGCCAAAGAAAAAAAATAAGAAGACAAATAAAGAAAGTAAGGACAATAACAAGCAAAACGAACCAATAACAAAGAAAGGAAAGGGAATTGGAAAGAAATCAAAAACACAAACAAATGTAACAGATGAAACGAAATCTCTCGCCGCTAACTGTTTACAAGATGATCTTGAAGCTGGAACGTCTCAGATGTTTTACGATCATGAAAGTCAGTTAACCTCTGAACCAAGCACAAGCTTCTGTAAAGAAGAAACAGCCTTATTACCACAGTCTTTGAGTACATGTGAGGCTAATGATTACTTAGATATAGAAAAGGTACCAATTATTTTTGGTGATGATGTTGTTATTGATCATTTTGAAACGATTGACAATTTAAATGTCAGTTCTGATGCCATGATTTCAAGTAATGAAATAAAAAGCAATAACAAAATTGAAATTTTATCTGATTTTTCAGTTACAGATCCTAAACAATTAGCAAAAATATTATATGATAATAAAATGAAAAGAAAACAACAAAAACATCGAAATTATTACAGAAATGACGAGGAAATATCCGATTTAATGTTTGATACTGATTAAAAAAAAATATTCGTATTAAAAAAGTGAGTTTGTGATAAGAGCCATTTAAGTATAACATTCTAGAATTAACACTTTATGTTGACATCCTAAAATTTTTAATAAATACTCATTTTGTGTGCTTAATTATTTTAACACCTTAATTATTTTGAACTGATTATTGCACTGTTTTGTTGATTATTGTCAGAAGATTATCATGTTTCAGACTGTGTTGTAATATAGTTTTCATACGCTTAATAATTATTAATTAAGCTTAATTGTTTTGTAGTCTTAATTCTGAGGCTAAAATTATTTTTGAACTGATTATTATGTTTCAGATTGAGTAGCTAATATAATTTTATTACGTTTAATAATTATTAAGTAAGCTTATTTTTTTTGGTGATCTCAATTCTAAGGTTAAGTACCATTATTTTTGAACTGATTTTTTAATAAGCATTGTTATAGGTTGGGATTATTTTATTTTTAATTTTAATAAAAAGGTTTTCTAATATATTATGTACACTCTTTTATTTAATTATCTCTGTGACGTCATACAACCTAGTATAAAATATTTTGACAACCCTATCACTTTTCTCTATTAACCCCATACGTCGTATCTACTGACCCCGTCTTCCGGGAAAATAGAAATTGACCAGGTTTTTGTCTTTTCTCCTAAGTAGATAATAATTTGGCATTAAAATTGTAATTAGCTTGTAAAATAACATAAGACTCCCACAATGAAAGCAGCTTTATTACCCGAAACTTACAATTTATATTATTAAAGTCGGTTTGAAAGTCTAGATTGTTTCTATTAACCCCGCTTTACGGTACTTGTAATTTTATCTAACACAAAGTTGTCAGCGAGTAAGTCAGCTAAAAAGCTTTCTCGAGAGTTGTGACTGCGTTTGTGTGATTTCTCACTTGATTTTTATGACTTACTGAATCACTTACAATTCCAAGGAACTATTTGTGCTGCTCAGACTACCTAGTTACTGACTTCCTTTTATTTGTTTTAAGCTATTTAAATGTGGACGTTAAAAAGATACGTAAAGTTCTACCAAAGAAAAAATTAGAGGAGGTGGTACAAAATTTAGACAACTTTTCTGATTTATCAGGCTCAGATTCTGTAGAGGACTCATGCTATGTCAACAGCATTCATTCTCCATCCGATAGTTACCTCAATCACCTTGACGATCACCTAATTGAATAACGTCTTGAATATATCTGTGGCTTCGAATTGAATGAAGACAAACAAGAAACGCCTACCAACAGGTTTTAACGGATGCCTTACTGGCAGTCTTGGGAGAAACATCTCATATCACACACACACCAAAAACAGACAGTCCTCTGCTAACTTATTTGGATATTGAAAATGACGAATGTAATGAACAACCTCAAGACATTCACGCATTTAATGAAGTTCAGCAAGACTTAGATGTCATTGACGTTCCCATGGAAGAGTTTTTGGGAGATGATGAACAGTCTAAAACTAACAACGAAATAAGCAGAGATCGTTCTGAGCCAAGAGTATGGGAGATAAAATCCGAAACCCATAATATTCCCGTTTTTGAAAACCGTTTTAAACCCAAAGCAAATGACACGCACAAAACATCACCTCTAAGTATTTTTGAACGGCGTTTTCCTGATGAATTGATTGTTATAATTGTGGAACAAACAAATAGATACGCATATCAGAAAAATAGCAACAACTGGAAACCAGTAACTCAATAAGATATTAAGGCGTATCTAGGAGTTTTAATCCTTATGAGCTTAAATCCTCTTCCGGACATGGAACTGTACTGGTCTTCAAATCCTTTTTATTACAACAAGGAAATTGCCCAGGTTTACTCAATAGGAAACGGAACCCTTATAGGATCACTTTGTTGTCCATCCGTCTGTCTGTCTGACAAGACCCTTTATCTTGTGAACATGTGGAGGTATCAAGTTGAAATTAAAACCATAACTACCATCCTTGAAGCTGTGAAAAAAACAAATTTCTATGTAAAAAAATATGGCTGTTTATGCTGCAAAAAAACAAAATGTATTTAAAAAAATCTTCAATCCTACAATAAACCCCAACTATTACAATGAGCTTCCTAGATCAGACACTACCAGAGCTAACAGATAATGAATGAAGATAATTTTGAATAAAACGTTTTGATATATGAATGTTTTTTTTATAAAATATAGTTACTATAAATATTAGTTATTAAAAATTTATTTTTGTTGTTTTGCCATTTTAAAAATGGATTTATACTGCAGTTTGACTAATTTATTAAAAAAGTAATCCTACTTAACTACCACATTCTCTACTTTACCTGTATCAGTATGCACCAACATATGTTTTTCTGGCCATGATATACTTGCTCATATGCTTTTTCAGTCAAAGGGTTGTGTTAGGCAATATTATAGTTAACATTTCAGTTCATTTGATAGTAAGACCCAAAAGAGCTTGATCAATGACCAATCCACTGACTTATTTAAATACTGCATTAAACCTCTGATTTACAGCACAATCCACAATCACACATTTTCAGATAGGCTAGTTTAGTACTGGACTGAAGGATGCTACAATATTGCAATTTTTTATAAAACCACTAATACTCAACTGTAATCACCATAATCATATCTGGATAAAGAGTAAGAGAAGAACTTCATTGTTATCCGGGTTTAGCTATAATTTTTTGGTTTACAAGACTCCCAGCAAAAATTATATGAAGCCAATCCATCTTCCACTAAGTCACATCGTAATGCTGCCTCCACACGCTTGGCAAACAACGAACACCAAACAACAAACACGAACGTGTGGATAGGTGTTTGCGTATGTGTTCGGGAAGTGTTTGGCAGTGATTGGCATCGGTGTCGGGTTTTTGTGCACAAATCAAAGGGTGTTCGACAAACGTGTTTGTGATGTATCCACACACTTGTTCAGTTCCATTCTGTTGTCATAAGAAAAGGGACGTACCTACATAAAATGAATTAACCGATTACTTTGTTTTGTATAGATACGTAATTTTTTTTACTGCAGGACTACTATTAACCCGAAAGTAATCCGGAATATACTAGTACGTTCGCCAAGCATGTGGATGCCGTGTTTGTGGTCGGTGTTCGGGACGTGTTCGGGGTTTGCCCTGTTTGTGGCAAACACCAAGCATGTGGAGGCAGCATAAGGATTGGCAAATTAATGTGTTATTCAATGAAATGTTCCTTGATCGTCCTGGGAGTGACATCACTGAAGACCAATAACAACAAAACATTAGACAAAATAAATAAATAAATTGTATTTTATAACGATTAGAGGAAACTATATGGCTCAAGTCATACCTTCAGGTTCAGGTAGAATATTACAGGAATCAAAGAACCCCAATGTTAAAAAAGTATAGTAGGTGACCTACACATGGCAATCTGCGAGGTAGATTTTAGAGCAAAACAATATTTTATTCTGTAATTCAGAATCACAGGCTGAAAAGTGAGGATGGAAAGCAAACAAATAAATTCAAAGACCAAATTTAACGTAGGAAAACAAAACGATCAACGATGACGACAAACAAACCAAACAAGATAACTGACGAGATTGAATTTCCCCAAAGCTATCACTCTTGTATTTATTTCATTTCTTATATCAATCATGTTTCCATTACATTCTAAGCATTTCCACTAACTAAAAATCATTTTTTTTGTCAAATACTTAGTTTATTAGAAGCAAATGAATTGACAGGTTCCACTTCCAACTTACATATTTTCTCTAAGTTAGTTTAGATTACGTATGACGTTTCTTGTGTGACATAGGGGTGAGGCGTATTTATTGTAACGGATAGAAACAACAGATATTAAAAAAAAAAAACAAATAACATTTGTTCCTACCTTCTTATTTTATCTGTTACCTCAATAACAGACCCTCAAACACTGTTACCACGGCTGTTACTGTTATTTCATGGTATCAGTCCTCACACATACAGACAACATTCTGCAATTATATGTATTTTAGTATATGATCCTGTATGTGTGGCAGCCGTGGTAACAACCAAGACTGTTACACATTACACATACACACTCATACAAAAGAAGAAATATCGCAAGGTTATCAAATTCTCTCTTTTTCTCACTAAAGAATAACCCTTGCTAAAAAGAGAAACGTTTATTATTTATTTCGAAATATGTTTACATCTCACTCTTACTAAAGAGGTTAAACTACACTAAAAAGAGAAGCACTTAGTATTTATTAACCATAAAATATAGTTGGTGGTTTCACAAAAACAAAGTTTCGAAAAAGCGACTCCTTAATTATGTCGTTTTACCTGTTAGTAATAACTTTTTTCTAAATAAGTTTACTTCTCACTCCTACTAAAGCGGTTAACTACGCTAAAAAAAGACCATAAAATAAAGTTGGTAGCCTCACAAGAACAAACATTTTCGAATAAGTGACTCCTAAATTACATCGTGTTACCTGTTTACACTGCCTGATACTGACCAGTGACCATTAAAAAAAACTTATAGTTTATTTTATTTTTCTTTATGGCAATTTATGATTCAATGAAAAAGTAGGGCCCATATAATTGTTTTGAGAAACATTCCAACTGTTTTATCAACATTAAGGAACGCAATAAATTAAGAATAGAATTGAAATAGCTCTAAGTTAAATAGAGATCGTATTTGAATGCGTGTAGTACCTTTAGTTTGACGGAATTAATGGCAAGACTTTCCAGGGATTCACGGTTTTTTTGACTAACCATTATGAAAACCAATTTCATTAATGTAATTTGCCTGGTTTGTTGGTTATTGTTGATATAAAAAGTACTAATAAATAAAATAAAAAGGTTTGCTATGCAACCGCAAACAATTTGATCGTGTCAGGACCCCTCTTTTGTCTTTGGTTTGACGTTTCACAGGATTGGTTACCAAATGTTGGAAGCATGTTTGACTTATGTTAGTAGAAATAGGAATGATAATCAATAGAAAGTCATATGGCTGATTTGTTTGTTGCCGTTTTATAAATTTTGATCTTTTCTGCTTGTGCTTTCTTTAGAACGAAAGTGGTGAATTGTTATTATATTGGTATATTCAATTTTCGGAAACATTTATCAGTGTTTACGGTGTAGTAGTGTGTAGTGTTCATATTTGGTTTATGTATAAGTACTGTTTTTTAGTTTAGATTATTAGTTTTATAGTTTAGGTAAATCTTAGTGTAGGTTTGTAGCAGCGATAAGTATATTAAAAAAATTAGGTACTGAAGTCGTAAATAACAAAAGTTAAAGTAAAGTTTTCTAGTTTAGGAATTAAAGTTATTCGTTTTATAGTTTAGGTAGGTACTTAGTGTAGGTTGTAGCAGATAAGTGTATTTTTTAAATTAGGAAATTTAGTTGTTACAATGTCTAATATGAATGGAAAAGTGAGTGTTGTGTGAGACCATTTTGTGGATATAGGTGGTCACTACCCGACTTGCAAAATATGCAAAGCAAAATCAAAACATCGATAGGAAGCATTCCAATAAAGTGTTCATTTTAAATACACCTGTTTCAGAAATGTAATCAATTTCCAATTACGTCGTAATATTCATAAATTTGTAGTAAACTGACAGTCCTAAGCCTGTAATAAAGTATAAAGGAAACAGTGGCGTGCCTAGGGTTTCAAAATAAGGCAAGCCCAATAAAATTTTAACCGATTTCAAAAAAAGAAAGTTCAGTTTTCGACTGAGTCTGTAGGTACCTTCGTATGTATCATCGCAATTTTCTCATAAACTGATATAGATGTCTCAATTCGTTGTTTACCAAAATTACCGAAAGAAACCATTGCACACAGGTGTTTATGGGAATTTGCGTGCCTTTTAATGGCGCCAGATATGTTATTTAAATCATTATAACCAGATGTATTCCAAACGGAATCTTCATTCGAAAAAAATAGGCCACGAACACAACTTATTAGTGTGCGAACAGCCAACAATCCAACTAGTTTTATACACTGATCTATTAAATTTCGTTTATGCGATTTACTAGTCTAGAAAAACACAGATTAGGCGTCGGTTTTAATGAAGAAATTAACTGTTTTTTCTGAGCAAAGTTTAAAGATTTTACCTTATCTTCGCCAATCAAAACTTGAACGCATTTTAAATCCTCACAAGGTACAATTACCTCCATTGTTGTAGGTAAGTCACCAAAACAATTGTATCACTGAGAAAATCTAAGAATACACACAAAAAACTTTAACAACATAACTTTTCAACTCTCAAGCAAATAAAACTGAAGTGAGTTGCACTCCGGTGTCAAGAACTACTTACGCAGAGTTGCAGTGTTGTCATTTAGGCAAAAAAAGTCACCAGGTATATGAAAAATCTAGCTAGATGTCGCAATTTTTTTATTTTTAAGATATTGCTTGAGTATTTAATTTCGTTATTTTAAAAAGTCGCTAGTTTTTATTGTTGCTAAATCTTAAAAAAAGTCCCCAAACTCGTTAAAAATCTCCAAGATCTCACAACGTCGCTAAAACGGCAACACTGCAGAGTTGGCAAGGTGACAAGGTCACGCATACGCGTCCAACTTCATACGCAAGCACGGCTTAATCTTCAATACTGATCGATTTGTAGGCGCACAAGGTTTAGAACTCGTTATACGGCACATCGCTATAAGTGCGAAAGTGACGGAGATAGTATTTGAAAGCCCGGTAAAAGCCGGTACGTGTAAGCGAGATAGCTATATGTAGATGTGCAAATGCGAAACTCTGCGCGCGAACAATCGCGATGTGTAGTTATGTAGTAATGTGGCATAGGTAGCGTACTTTGTGTTATTTTGATAAGAATTAAGCGCGCGAACTTTTAAATAGTTCGGGTTTGATATTGATTCTCTATCGAGCATTTTAGTAAGGCATGCCGGCTTTTGGGCTTGTATGAAGGAACCGCCACCGAAAGGAAAGTGTTAAGTTCAAAATATGCTAAAAAATTAATAATCGGATGACTACAATATAAAAAAACTCTTCGTCTAGTCAATACTTCGGACACAATTTTCGACCTTAAACAAAAAAAAGAATACGTATTTATCGTCCATACAAAAATAACAGGCTGTTATTTAATAACAGATATTTGGATCTGTTATTAAGTCTAACAGTAACACCGACAACAGATATCGTGTTTAACCGATATCTACCTAATCGTGTGTTCCTACCTCTACCCATCTCTAGTGTGACATACTTGAAAATTGAAGAACAAAATCTTAAAATATTCACACGAAATTAATAAATAAAGTATACAAAATATCTTTCTAATCTATTTTGTTAAGGAGAATGGTGCCCACACCGACAGCCATATTTTTTTCTGCTTTCCCTTGCTTTTCTTATCAGACTGTCGCTCACCGTTGCCAACACCAATTTATCAAATTCCCCGAAAATCTAAGTCTGATTCCCCAATTTGGGGACAAAAAATCTACAGATTCCCTACATAAAGTCCTTTCACCTTTTTTAAAGGAAAATACTGAAACACGTCCTAACTAATTTTTGTTTTTTTTTTTTAATATTTTTTCCACCTTATGATTCCGTACTCAAAGGGTAACCAACGGAACCCTATAACAGCCTCCGCTGTCCGTCCATCCGTCTGTCCGTTCGTCTGTCTGTCCGTCTGTCTGTCAGTGGGCTGTATCTCAAGAACCATAGTACGTAGTTAAAAATTTCATTTCTTTTTTTATTTCCATGGCTACTCTTTTTTTTGTAAAAAATCAATGTTATTTTAATACGTTACGAATTAAATAACTAATAAACCTAACTATATACATACGAATATACAAAAACAAATACACTCAGGCGTCAAAGAATTCCTCCGCATCGCTGTCATCCGGAAACGTGCCCAGAAGACTGGCAGTATTGAATGACAATATTAATTCTTTGAGCAAAGAATGAGCCAGCCCTCTGGTCACGCAAAGTATCGATCAGTCGGCGAGAAATGTCCTTAAAAGGAGACGCTCACTTGGACCCCATGAGCCTAGCGTTTCGACCCCAAACGGCTCAAAACTGTAATTACCAATTACAGACAGATAGATATAGAAGCGGCGCGTAGTATTTGCGCCGCTTAAGGGCCTCAGCAGCTGCAGCAGCAGCGCGGGCACAGCTCGCCGTACTTAGAACATGTGATGGCGCAAGCCTCTGGTGTCGACACATGTAACGTCCCACACCAGAGGCCTACCCACCATCCACGGCACCAACGTCATACCATCTGGTCCCTTCCCATCGTAAAGTACCAAGCCACTAGGTTCTAATACTGCAGGTACGCCGGCGGTGACAAGAGATGCTTTTCAACAAATTATAAAAAATGAGGTTCATGTTACAGAACCCGTCGTGTGCGAGTCCGACTCGCACTTCGCCAGTTTCTTTAGTCACAGCATTTCTTGGCTTGGTGGATTCAGTTCTTTATCTATGATTTTTATTTTCAGTTTTTAGGAATCCGTACCTAAAAAAGAAAAAAAGGAACCCTTATAGGATCACTTTTATATCCGTGCGTCTGTCTGTCAAGACCGTTTATCTCGGGAACGCGTGGAGGTTTCGAGTTGAAATTAAAACCAAATACTCAGGTCTGTGGCCCCTTGCAACTGTGAAAAAATCAAACTTCTAAGTAAACGTGAAAAAAGATACGGTCATTATGCCACAATAAAACGTATATTTCGACAATCTCAAGGGAATCAAAATGTATAGGGTATTTCCCGTTGACCTAGCTAACCTAACTATAAAATTTGGCAAGTAATACCGTTTTATACTACAAGTATAGGGAAAAGTCTGAAAACTATACATTTATAAATAATAAAAAAAAATGTAAATTGTATTCATTTAAAGTAGCTACAAATTTGCACGAACTCTCGGTGGGTGAGCCTGATTCGCACCCGTTTTTTTTAAACTTTGAAAAAAAATGCAAAATTTTATAAGAAAGGAGATGTTCAAGAAATGTGTAGAGCCTAGGCCAGCACTATTCACACTACATATGAATATTGCGTTCGAATAAAGTTAAGCCGTTTTCTATTGTTGATTTTTTTAAATTTCATTTCATTTAAATGTATGTACATTCAAATTAACTTGGTCAAGGAGAGCAACACAACATAAAATTAAACTTGGTGGATCAGATCATTTTCACAATGACATTTGATTGCCGCGTATCGTAATATCTGCGATAAACAAAAAACAACACAAATTCTGAAAATCTCGGGTCTCTATAAAAAAGACTACAGAATATTCTACTCGAATACGGCAACAAAACTGTCTTAGTCGTCAAACGTCATGTCAAATAGCTGTCATGGCTGCCGTAAAAATGGAGTTATCATGTTAAAAAAACCCCTTGAAATGAACAATTCAAAATTTGTTAGTATTTTATGAAGTTTCCCTATTTTTTTCCTATTTATCTATGTAGTGTACATAGTGGTAGCCCAAAATCGAACATCTCCTTTAAATAAATTGTTCCGATAAAGAGTCAGAATTATTATGATATCCGTAAGTAACATAAAGAAAATATTAAGATAAGGACATGTTAAGATTTCTTGGAAAAATGTTCTGACTTGGCCCGGACTATCAATATTCAAATGCCAATCCCCAAAAAATCCTAAAACAACTTGAGATTCCCCGTAGTTTAGGGAATTCCCCACAAGTTGGCCACGCTGCCAGTGCTTCTCAGCTACCAAAAGTGCCAACATTCAACAACGAATTTTGACATAGAACCAGTGTTACCAACTCACAAAAAATATTTCACCCTACTACCAAAGTGAAAAAACCCCTAAAATCGCTAGAATTACTTGAAAGTCACGAAAAAAACACATTTCTTGTGTGAAAGTAGTATTTTAAATTAACAGTATGAAAATACTCGTTTAAAAATTAAGTGTGTGCCTATGACGGTTCTTGAAATCCAGTCCACTAACAGACAGGCGGACAGGTGAACGGACAGCGGAGGCTTATTAATAGGGTTTCGTTGGTTACCTTTTGGATACAGAACCCTGAAATTATTATTTTTGGTAGTCAAAGTTCAGAAAATCTATTATTTTCGATCATGTGAAAAGGTCTAATACAAACAAGCCCAAAACCACTAGTTCATTGAAGGAAGAGATTCAATACTGAATCACCGATTCGTCCCTATTTATGCAAAAAGGTTTTGCGCAAACATACCAGAAGCGCTGCACCATCGTGGTAGTCCCAACAGCACCCTAAAAATGATATTATACTGCACGCGTAGGTCATCCAGCGATCTTTTGGTATTGTTAGTATAGTTTATGTTGTGTGTTGCAATTTCAAGAGTAATTTCTTGTGTTTAAAAGAAATTGAACAGAACTGTTTTATATGTATTTTGCTATTTTTAAGTATAGTGGCCCAGGCTTCATACTTTTTAGAACATCTCCTTTAGAATAGCTTTTTTTTTTTAATTATTCGTCCGTTGCTTTATCTATTAACATTAATTTGTTCTACAAATGTGTTCATTGTGTTGATTTATTGTTAATTTTGACATGATAACGTCTTATAAAACAACTAGCTGACCCGCGCAACGTCGCCTGCGTCACAATTTTCATTACTGCTCCGCTCCTATTGGTCTTAGCGTGATGATATATAGCCTATAGCCTTCCTCGATAAATGGGCTATCTAACACTGAAAGAATTTTTCAAATCGGACAAGGAGTTCCTGAGATTAGCGCGTTCAAGCAAACAAACAAACAAACAAACAAACAAACAAACTCTTCAGCTTTATATATTAGTATAGATATATAATATAACTAGCTGACCCGCGCAACTTCGTCTGCGTCACAATTTTCATTACTGCTCCGCTCCTATTGGTCTTAGCGTGATGATATATAGCCTATAGCCTTCCTCAATAAATGGGCTATCTAACACTGAAAGAATTTTTCAAATCGGGCCAGTAGTTCCTGAAATTAGCGCGTTCAAGCAAACAAACAAACAAACTCTTCAGCTTTGTATATTAGTATAGATACTAATATATAATATACTAATAAAAAAGTGTCAAGTTCCGAGAACGAGAGCGCGGAACAAGCGATAGAAATGCACGATCGGCCTAAGCGTTTGGCTTGTTTGTTAAGAATTGAATTGTTTTCTTGTGACGTTATCACGTAAAATTATCGTCCGTAGACCGATTTACAGACAATCAACTTTTTTTTTCTGCTACGTAGTAATAACGGAAACTTAAAACCGGCCAAGTGCGAGTCGGCCGCGCACAAGAATGGTTCCGTAACATAAACCTTCATTTTTATTATTTCAACAACTGTCTACCTGTTACGGTTCTTGAGATACAGGCTATTGACAGACAGACGGACGGACGGACGGACGCACGGACAGCAGAGGCTTTGTAATAGGGTTCTGTTGTTTACCCTTTGGGTACGGAACCCTAAAACTAATTACATAAGTACTTATTGTTTTATTAAAAAAAAACAATAATGTGTCACCCTCTGTAAAAAACCTACCCTATGTGATAATGAGTATACTATTCTCTTCTTCTTTTTTAGTGTTTTCTGTGGTTTTGTGTTTTGGACAATTTCTTGTAAGTGGTTTTCTAGTGGTTTTAGTTAATAGTTTAGCTGTTGGCAACACCAAACCATTTTACCATAACGTCATCTATGGTCATGAATAAAAAAAAAATTGACATGACACATGACATGATATTGATAACAACATTCAACAGTCAGACTCATGCATCTGGCATTGTTGGATTGGACAACGTGAAGTTCCGACCGGCTATGTCAGTCTTGCGTTTAGTGTAAACAGTGGATTATTGAATGATGATGCGCAATTGTAATTGACTAAATTACACTATTGTAGTATCATAATACTATTTTAAGTCTGCATAATGCCGTGAATTCGTTGTATTAAATAGACTATTGCAAAATGTAGGGTATTCAGTCTGTCTGCAACTATTGTGTGGTGACCTGTCAAATCTTCAGCACAGGATCTTCACTTTCACTCTGGCGCCTTGATTAATGTAGGTAATTTCTAGCAGCAGAGTCATCTTTGTCATGGAACTCTGGCTTGTAACAAATGTGCATTTCTTTGTCTTTGGTTAAGAGTATTTAATTTTTGTTTGCCTTTCATTTGTGAGTAGAAATCGGTTGCAAAATGGATGTCCAGTCTTCATGCCTGGGAAAGAATATCGATCGATCAGCCTTTCGTTTCAGAGATTTTGAAAAAGTGAAGTGTTACTTAGTGAACTAGCAAAATTGTTACAAATTTCATTCAAAATGATTTCTTTTTACTTGTTAAAATTGCTTATTCCATAAAGAATCTGAAAATATATCCTCAATATGATGCACCTATTGAGGAGTTATTTTTTTGAGAAATTACAGTTACCCACTCAACTCACTTGTGTTGAGAATAGTTGAGATTAATATCATGAATGCTTGAGAATAGTGACTGTGACATTCAACTGATTCTGCAAAGGTCAAGCCTATGGTTCTTTTAGGTCTGTATGTTATAATAAATTAGAGTTTTCAAATCTATCTGCAACTATTGTGAGGTGATAGCAGGTCTAAAGAGGCCACTTTAGTAGAATCAGCCAGTAATTCAAACTACCTGCAACTGTATTTTTTTTCCCTATCAACCTTGAACCTAATGCTTTAGCGATAAAGATGAAAATGAAATTTGACAGATTGTTGTATGATTAATGTTATGTTCATAATATGATTCACTTAAGTGGCTATTTTAGACCTACTTTTAAATCGTCATCCTGGGGTCTTGTGTTAACCTTTTAACTGCTCAACTTTATATTAGTCATGGAGCCCCCAGCGCCCGGCTCAAAAAAAAAAACCTAAGAATAAGCACCAACAACAAAAACAGATGTGTAATACCTAACTGTGGTCTTATCAAGCTGCCGTATATATATATATGTTTCTGGTGAAACGGATGTGAAATTTTTTGTCATATTAATCCGACATAGTTAGTTAGTCAATGCTCGGCAGAGAATGGGCAGCAGCGTTCTCTGTAGAAATCAACACCGTACACTGCGATCGCCAACCCGCCTGCCTATCTTGGCGATTATGGCCTGAGTCCAGTAGTGGATGTCTTTCGGCTGATATGATGATGATGATGAATCAGTTAAAACCAGTTAACCAGGTAATTTCTTTGAGTAGTGTCATCTATATTGTGGAACTCTGTGGCTTGTTACAAGCCACAGAGTTGGTTATGTCTTTAGTTTTAGTTTGCTTTTCATTTTGTGATAGGAATTGTTTCTTCAAATGCAATGGTAGCTTTTGTGGTAGGAAGTATAGTCCAGTCAAATAAGACATAAAATAGCGGTTAAATAGCAAAAACTCCATGATGGCTTTGCAATGATACAACTGGATATATAGGAACATAAGTTTAATCAAAAACTCTTAACATTCATAATAGGGAATATGCATGCGATTTTTTTATTTGCAAAATGAAATACTTATTAACTCCAATAAACAATTATGAAATTATTTTTTAAATACTCTATCAGCGATGAAGTTATAAAGCTTGAAAGTTTACAATTAGAAAGAGAAGTCCGATATGAATTGTGACGTCAAAGTTCTTGGCGCCTATACAGCTGCCATAGAAAACAGCGTTTTCGCGAGAGGGACAGATACATTTGTTTAAAATAATTATATCTCGTTTGTTTTTCGAGCAATTTTGATTCTATTTTCACTGTTAGTGTCATATTTGTGTATATTTTTAGATAAACTGTATAGATAATAAATATTTTTCTCGTGCATATCTTTATTACAAAATCTTTATTACTTTTTATTCAGCCTTAATTGTACATGTACCTATTTATTAATAATTAACAAACAATATAATGTTAGGAATGTATGATAAAATAGGAAGATGTAGACTATAGGTATGTAGCTGTTTGATTATGCCACTCTTCAAAACATGAAGGGCATAGAGCTGGCTTGTCTGGGCATCCTTTGCACCTATAGCTACTTTCTCTTCGTGTCTTTTTTTTAGTACACATCTTGCATTTCAAAAATGTATTCTTATTAGAAGAGATTTTCTTAGGTATCTTTTCAGGCCAGTGACCAGTCGGAAAATATGTTTCTTCATTCGAGGATGGTACAGATTCGTTTCTTACTTTCTGTTGATTATCATATCGACGGTTAACCGTCAAAACCTCCTAACTCTATATGTTAAAATTTTACAGGAGGCGCAAAAAATCTTGTAACTTTGATATGATTGTGAATATGAGTAAACTAAAAATATAGTTGGATTTAAATATAATTATTTACAATATATATAATAATTTATTTCTTATCTTTGTTCCAATAATTAGCTAGGTAAGATAGGAGTAATTTACACTTTTTTAAAAGGCTGAATTGGTAGATAGGAGGTCTTGTCATTACATTTAAAAGGAATTGGTCGCAAATGTAATATCGTCCGTGAACTTCTGAGATCTCCTATCTGACTATACACAAATTATACAGGAGGAACAATAAACTGATTTATTTAGTCTCCGTGAGGTATATTGACGAAATAAAAAAACACTTTGTTTGTTTATGAGTCCGTTTACTATTACTGTTCAAAATAGCTATTATTTTGAGCTTTACTTTATTATATGGAAGTTAGGAGATTTAACTTTTCAAATTCTAAACAAAATGCAGACAGGAGATATTTCAATTAGTTATTTAGGAGGAATTGCCCCCCAAAACTATACACGAGCTGTTAGTATCTGAAGATAGAATTTGTTAGAAAAGGCCAGAAAAATAGTATAAACAAAATTATTTATTTTCTATTTAAACATTAATGAAACAAAAACAAAAATTAAACATTACGGAATTAAAATAAATTTAAACTTTTAAATTACACATCAGTCTAGACGGTAGGAACTAAGGACAACATACTAACAAAAATAATGTTTTATTAAAATAATCATCTTGTGTGCAAACGGGTCCTTAATTATTAATCATTATGAGGTAATGAGTCATAAAAGGAATGGCAGTCCAATGGAATTACTGACTTAAGTTCCTGTAAGTGTTTATACTTCTGGTTTGTGATTGGAATTCTATTTCTATGCAAGGGAGGATACTCTTTTATGATTGAAATTTTGTTAACACGTTGAGGGAGAATATCCCAATCAGAATCAAAATCTAGTTTGTATTTAATGATACCGTTTTTATCGTAACTGATAGCCCTTATATCGGTTACTTTTGGATCTCCAGTCTTGCGACCTGGCCGTATTGAGGTATAGCGCAATGTTTCAGGAGACGAAAAGTTTTAAAAAAAGGTGTAGTCGACCATAATGGCTTCGTAGGGCTTTCTGCGGGCTTCTTTGGTAACCGATAGAAAGTCGCTTGGAAGATGGATTAACCTTTGAGTCCCGAACGTTTGTTGTACTAACTCCGTGACGTACGAAAGTGACGTGGCGGGCGCGCGCTTATCGCAGTGTCAGATTACACCGCCCACAAAAAACCCATATTGCGGGCGTTCTACAGCGCCTAGTGACCCACTTGAAACGGTTATGGGTTCTTGGAACACGACGCTACGAAATACAATGTAAACATGATTCTTATTACAAGTCTAAATATAAACATTTCGTATTGTAATGAGACGAACTTGTTGAAAGTAGCTTTGTGTTGTATTATATTGATTTGTGAAAAAACTGTTGGACCAATTTACACGAAATTTTGGGAACTAGCTCATGAAAAGACAAGTAATCTAATTACAATGTTATTTTACGAGTTTTATATCGGATGTTTGCAATATTCAAACTCAAACTTCATACCGCGCGGTGCCATTTTCATGAATCAAAATGCACTATTTTGTTAACGATCATCAGAGTGATAACAAACAGATTCCAATTAGAAATGTTTCTAGATTACTACTTATATATTCATCGACTCATTATAAATTATAAATCGTTAAAATATGCCACTATAATTGTAAAATATCAAAATAACCAAGAGGAGGGAACAAATTTGTTTTGTTTTGTTAGCTCAAAAAAACTAGTTTTGTGACAATATTTTATGCAAAAAACTATCCACAAAGTTGCTAAAAACACTTATAAATGAATATTCATCCACTTACTGTATGATTTCTCCGTAAAACTCTCAAACACACAAAAAAGGCACGCACGTCTCAATCGCCCGCCGTAGATTTTGATGTGATTTCAAATATATTTTTCATAATTTTGCCTTCGTTATTATTTTTTCTGCCTTTGTTTATGGTTGTAAAATATTATCAGCTATAGAGTTAAATCGATCCGAAGCCAAAATAAACGCGATTCTACATAAAAATAAAGTTTTAAATCAGTTGTGTTTGGTGGAACCAATTGGTTCCACCCGGACTCAACGGAATGGGATTCAAATGGAACCAATTGGTTCCACTTCGTGCTGAAGAGGTTAATATATTTTTCAATTTTCTCTCTATAGCACTATGCACACAATCTCCTTCCATCTGAGTATGTCCGACCTCAAGGTACTTTTGAACAATGGATATTTCATATTGCATGGAAAAATTCAGTAGGGCATTGGATAGAATATTATTTCTGTTTTGGCTTGTGCAACCATCTGAGTATATTATAATTGGTAGTTGTTTGGGCAGGCAATGGCGAGTCAAATAATCTATAATGAATGTTGCATAGGTAGATGCTGATAAATCACCTTCCGTTTCTGTAAACCAGTAACAGGTACACTCATGTGAGGCCAAATCATAGATGGAAAAATTGTGCACACACAATTTGGTCTTGTAATAAACAGCGCTTGCAGTAATAAATGGACACACCTTAACAGATTGTAAATCCATCGTCAAAACTATGTATTTTCCATTAACAGCTTCACTTTTGTCTTTATTTTTTTCTTCACGAGCTCGATTTTTCTTTCGTAGATGTATTTGGAAGTCATTCTCGGACACATTACCAGTCTGATGACCCACACAAGTATCACACATGTCCTTCTTTATTGTATGGATAGCTATATTCTTAGATTTTAGTGTTTGTGTAAATCTATTTCTAGCATAGGGAATCACCTCCTTTTCTGTACAAAACTGTTTATACGTACTGTATAAGTGATTAATATTGTGATAAATTGGTTCTAGATAAACCTTGTTGGTATTAAGACGATTACAATGAGACGGCATTTTAGGCAACCCATCCAAAAAGCTGTTAAGGGCATCCGCACGTCCCTGACAGGGTAATGCTCTGGGACGGCGGTTACGATTCATATTTTCTTTAGATGGATGCATGCCACATTGTCCTTTCTTGGCCCAACTCTGTACTGAAAATGATCCGAGACATAGAGTCTGAAGAAACATTTCTCGACATACTCGTTTTTTGGTTGTGGTGCCATCATTAGGATTGCTAACAGGAAGAAAATAAATTAAAGTACCTGATCTTCTCGAACTTTCAGATACTGTAATTCTGCCTTTTCCCTGAAAAGTAACGTTATTAGCAACGTACACTTTTCGTTGATGCCAATCCATGTCACTCCAGAATTGTTGGAATATCTTATCCCTGTCGTCATCTCCTACTTCATCACAAGACCTGATCTTACTTTTTCTGCAGAAATTCGAATTACACCTAGGACCTAGGACCCTTGAGTTTCGAAATTGGGACTGCACTTTTTCACCCCTTGGCCGTTTGTACCCTACATACTCTTTACCCTCCATTCGCAATCGCTTGGTAACATTCTTTTTCCATCTTTCTGGTTGAGCTTCCTTTAGTCGACGTCGGCCTTCTGTCATATCTCCATAGTGAACTGGATCCTCAATAGTTTCCGTTATTTGAGTATTTGGTTGGATATTTTCAGAATCAGAGCTTATTGCGTCATGGTTAGGTGGTTCGTAATCGCTGTCGTCATCTGGTGAAAAGTCATCACAAAATGTAGTGGTAGAATCTGGTCTAGGTGGAGGGAATACTGGCGATGATGTCGATGTTGCACCTAATAAAGAAGGCAGTGATTCTGTCACTATCAAGTCTTCTAATTGAATTAAATCTGGATTGTTGTCAGTATTAAATGACCTCAAGATCAAACTTTCTTCTTCCGGAGGTTCGTGCCTTGCAATCGAATGTGGTTCTGTAAATGTGGCTAGATCAATCTGTTCTGTAGCAATAGGAGTTAAAGTTGAGGGTGCAAGATTCTGTGTTTCACTTGAGCTACACGCTATGTTGATTAGCGCACGAGCCCTGTTCCTTGAAGCCATTATTGCTGAAGCTGTCAAATAAAAAAAAAAAACAATAAAAAAATGGTTAAAACTCAAACGTTATAACTATTAACCTACCTACCGTAAATATATTTATTACAATTATGTAAATAGTTGAGTTAAAATAAGTTAACCCCAATAGAAATTTATCCTATCTGATCAGAATCTAACACAAAAGGTACCATATTTACATAAAAAGTGTTCAAAGAAATTACTCCTATCTGTTAAATTAACTTTTAATGTCTCAGCTACATCTATTTTTTAGCATTCTAGGAAACAAAACTAACTAAATCGTTTTAGATAGTAACAAAATTAGTTTAAATGACAAATTTGAGTATAAAAATCTCTAAAAACTTACTTTTTATCACCAAACGCCTTTCAAGTACGACGCCATGCACGGATGCTTCGAGCAAACTGTCAGTTAGGAGAAATTGCCGCCAAATATAGGGCGACCAAATTTAAGAGATATTTCTCGGAAAGAATATCGTCCATACTAGTGACTATTTAAATTAGGAGGTTATATTACATTCTATTGGTTATACGCGTCGTCAAAAGATGGCGTAATAATAATTTTTTGATAAAAATGTTAGTTAGGAGGTATCAGAAGTTCACGGACGATATGTATTTTACGACAAGTCAAACAATAAAAGCTATTGGCATTATAAGAAAATAACTTTTTATTTAAAAAATAAGATAAATCACAATGCTACATTAACTCTTATATTATTTAGTACTAGCTTCTGCCAGCGGCTTCGCCCGCGTGGTCCCTTGGGAACATACTCCCGGGATAAAATGTAGCCTATGTCCTTTCTCAGGCTGTAGACTATCTCTGTACCAAATTTCATTTAAATCGGTTCAGTAGTTTTGGCATGAAAGCGAGACAGACAGACAGTTACTTTCGCATTTATAATATTAGTAAGGATTAAATAAATATTATTAATCAGTCATTAATTGAGATCTCAGCTTTGTACTTTGTACCTTAAATTAATTTAAACATTTTGGCATCAAGAGTTTGAATAAATTAAATATGAGGCAAGGAATCGTAGAATGACTGACAATCTACCAGCAGTAAAGATTTCAATTCTTGAAGATGTTTGAATTTAGAGTCTGCTATCGGTAACTGCTTGGTGTGTAATGGTTCATAATGTTCTATGACAGGAAGTTTTTTTTGGTCTGTGGGGAATTTCTACCCATTCTGAGTTGTAATCAAGTTTTACTCATATCAATCCATCTGGTAGGTAAGAAATAGCTTTAATGTCCGTCACTTTAGGGTTACCGGGTTTTTTACCTGGTCTTATCGAAGAATATCGCCACATTTTAGGATCTGCATAGTTAAGGAAAAAAATATAGTACAGCATACATGTCTCATACGGAAAGGGTTTGGTTCTTGCTTCTTTTGTAGCTGTTACATAATCGCTTGGTAAATTTATTGTCCTATTTTTAAGCTTCCTTTCAATACAACTATGTACCGAATCCCCTTCCATCTGGGTGTGTCTTATTTCTACAAACTTTTGGTACACAGCCACGTTATAACGTATAGAAAAATTAAGTAAAGCATTAGTTAGAACATTGTTTCGATTTTGTGCCGCACAACCATCTGAGTATATTATAATAGGAATATTCTCCGAAAGACAATGTTTTTAGGGTTCCGAAAAATAAAGGACAGACAGACACCCGAGTGATCCTATGAGGGTTCATAGGATCACTCGGGTGTCTGTCTGTCCGTTCGTCTGTCACAGCCAGTTTTCTCCGGATCCACTGGACCGATTCTGTTGAAATTTGTGCACATATGGACTTCTATGACCCAAACACGGACGCGTTACGTAAATTATTAAATTTTTAGTATGGGGGTCAAACTAGAAAAAAAAAAGTTTTTTGAACAATATCGTGTGATATATCAAATGAAAGAGCTTACTGTGAGGGTTTTAATTATGTTTTTTTCATAATTTTAAAATAAATGGTTCTGATGTTATTCAAGAAATTAGACGAAAAATGACCATTCCCCCCCTTATCTCCGAAACTTATGAGCCTAAAATTTTGAAAAAAATGGAGATAATAGATCTTTACCTAAAGATTACAGGAAAACCTATTACAAGCCTGTAATAGGTTTTCCTGTAATCTTTTAAATTAAATTCGTTCGGAACCCTTTGCACGCGAGTCCGACTCGCAATTGGCCAGTTTTCTTAATAATCTATAAGCATTGTCGCAAACGTAGAAGATGAAAAATCGGCTTCTGTTTCTGCAAACCAATAGCACGGAGCATTGTGAGTTGCCACATTATAGACAGAGTAATTATGCAGAGCCAATTTGGTTTTATAATATACTGCACTAGCAGTCATAAACGGGCATACTTTTACAGCTTGTAGGTCTCCATTTAAAACCATGCATTTACGTTCTAAAGCTTCCTTCTTGTCTTTTTCTTTTTCTCTTCTAGCAGTATTTTTCCTGGAAATATGCTGCTGATAATCATCTTCAGTTAAATTTCCGTTTTCATAGGTCAAACAAGTATCGTACATGTCTTTTTTTAATTGGTGTATTGCAATGTTTTTATTTTCAAAAATAACATCAAACTTTTTTATTGAAAATGGTCTTGTATTTTTATCATTGCAGAACTGTTTATAAACCTGGTATAAATGGGACTTATTGCGAAAAATTGGCTCTATAAAAAGTTTACTAGTATCTTTTCTGTTGTAATGTGACGGTAATTTAGGGATGGAATCCAAGAATTCGTTTATAATTACATCTTGTGCTATCCGACCTTCACGTGATGTAACATTCCTGGATCTACATTCATTTTCTCGAGAGGGAAGTATTCCAGATCGACTCTTCTTCGCCCATGATTGGACTGTAAAAGTACCAAGACAAAGAGTGTTTATGAACTTGTCTTTGGTAAGAGGCAAGTAATATTTTAATGTGCCTCCACGACGCGACGGGCCTGAAGTGGTTACTCGTTTTTTACTAACAACGGTAACATTGTTACCCACGTAAATTTTATGTTATGACCAATCCATAGATTTCCAAAAAGCTACAAAGATGTTATTGCAGTTGACTTCTGTAAATTCATCACAACGGCGTACTGCAGATTTTTTACAGAAATCAGATGTGCATGGAGGTCCCATTGATCTTTCAGGTCTGCTCTTATTGTGCTGAACATTTTTACCTCTTGGCGCATCATAGCCTATATAGCTCTTACCTTCCATCCGAAGCCTCTTGTTGAGGTTTTTTTCCATTGTTCTGGATCAGCCTTCTTTCTCCTTCTCCTGCCATTAGACATATCCCCATAGAATACTTCTGAGTTACTTTGCAGTTCTTGTACTGTATTCTCTACATCACTCATAGAACTGTCAGAAGACGAACTATCTGAATCGAGAGCCGAGTATTCGTTACCTTCCCTAGCTGTTATGTCAACATCAGCGTCGACATTTTGCTGCAATGATGCCTGTAAAGACTCATCAAATCCTAAATCTGTAGGCTGAATTAGTGAGACATCGATTTTTGATGGCACATCAGTAGGTTTTAAACTTCTTGAATTACTTTCTAGCGTGAATTCTATTTTTTTTTTCAAAATCTGCGTGTATTTTTGAAGAATTGGCTATGGGAATATTATCGATAACTGGATTGCCTATGTTACGGATCTCCAGTGAAAAGAATTTGCACAAACCGATTAAATTTACCAGTACCGCATCCTCTACCTGATTCAAATGTTGACGTACCCTACATCTTCTTGGCAGATGGGGCTTTTGCCCTTTCAGAACATATCATGAAACTATTTCCTGATAATGACAACGTAGGCACTAAAGAACGTATTTTTAACCAGAAATTGTCTAGAGCACGGGTTGTTGTAGAAAATACTAGGAGTGAAATTGAAAGAACATGTGCAATTCGTAATGTACGACTTATACCACGCCGTTCACCTGCTACTGCCACGGAGATAAGGAACGAATTTTGTAACTATTTTAGTCGCAAAAATGTGTTGTAGGTACAAATAACTGGGATTAATAAAGTGTTACTTACCGTATTTATAGTTTTATTACATTTTGTGGTGTCACTCAGGAAGGCATCCATCAATTCATAGTCGAACCAAATGGGCTTGTACACGTCGTCCACACCGGCACCAGAACTTAGCGATCTCCTTACTTTAGTTTTATAGCTTCTGTAGCTTGAAAGTAACGAATCCCTCTTCTTTTTCAAATCAGGAACTGATATCTCCATAATCACGCTGATTCTCAACGAGAATTGAAAATCACGACGCATCCATGCGTCGTGATTTTTTAATTTGTTTTTAGGATCCCACAAAATAGGTTCCGCTTGGTAATACTCTAAAAATTGCAACTCCATCGCGTTCGTCCACGTTACGTTCATTTTTTTGATAAACCACAGTGCAGGTCTAGCTCAGACAACGGCTCGAACAATACTGACCGTCGCGGACTGCGAGTGTGGAGTCATGTACGTTCGCGCTTCGCGCTCCCTTTGACGCGGAACAAAAAACCGACGAAAGGAGATGGATACGCTTTCATACAATTTTGGGCCTGGATGTAAAAAGATGAAACTGGTGTCAATTGATAGCTACTATTTTAACAAACAATCACTGAAAATTTTGCACATTTTGGCAATCTGAGAGCCGAGATATAAGAGATTTAAGAAAAGTGAGGTTACGTAACAATCTATACATAATAGTCAATTTTTGAAGTGCGATTGACATTTTTTACCCGATTGCCGAATGGTTTTATCAGTATACGAGCGTTTTCAAAATAAAGTGTACCATAACCGAATTTATTATCAGATTTTAATTGTGATATTTTCGATGGTTTTTTTTATTAGAATAGAACTTGGATGTATTGTAATTTATGAAATTATATTTTGTTTCCTTCATTATTAAGCTATTTTACGAGAAATCGTAAAATTAAACTGACTCTGTGGAAAAAATGTCAGTTTTGCGACTATCTTAAAAGCTAAATATCTTACAACTTTGAAAAAACACACAAATTATATTAATTGTATTTTAAAGATAATAATATATATTTGTTTAAACCACGACATAATTGCTAAAAACTTAATAACATGTGAATTTCAAGCTAAGTAACCTTTCAACTAGTTCGATTTTGCCACAACTGATGTTAGTAAGCGTTATTTTTTCTTTATTTTCGTTATTCTATAATCAGTTATTTTTTTATTAAACACTATATTATTAGGTGTTAGAAATCCACATTGGTCTCACTTAAAGTGTACACCTACTAGGTGTTGCATATAATATCACAACATTTTTGGCACCTTTTTCTCTTATTAAAAATTAAATAACGCTTAGTATACTTTTATTTTAATCTTAATAATATTAATTACTCTAAAAACTTGAGATCAAGGTTAAATCTGAGATCTACATAATTTGTCAGTCGTTACATTATACTTGTAATAAAAAAATAATAGAAAAATAGGTGGCTGTGACAGTTATTAAATAATCAAGTAAATAATAAAGGCTAATTGAACCTACTATAAATGAAACCACAAATAGTTACAAAAAACAACAGGTAGGTATTTTGTACCTAAAATAATATTTAAGAGTTATCATAATGAATTGACTAATGTATTCAATGAATGTATTACAGCATTTGCTAACAATAAATAATAAATCAAAACTGGTACTCGTCATGGGTACCATGTATTATTATGCGGAAACAAACAAATAACATGATTTCGAATCTTAAACCAAATTATAAATCAGAAAACTAAGATGAAAATAAAAAAAGAGTCACTAATTCCAACAAATTACACATTCTTCAGGAGGAAAATGATCGTAAACACATAGTTGACAATCATTGCACCAAAAATATGAAGTTGTGTAATGAGAAGCAATAAGTAAAAAATATCAGTTCTAGTCATGGCTACCATTAAATGCGTCGGTCTTTGTGTATTATTCGTATGTAGCTCCTCTCGACATCCATAGCAATATTCATTTCTGACAAAATGAGTTACATACCAAGGCCATTTAATATGATTGTAGTAACACTGTACAAAATCATGTCTTGCTAGAATTTTATCAATATCGTAATAAATAACCATGCTGTAGTTCTTATGTGGGAGTTCAATCTGAAAAAAAATCAAAGTCAGTAAAGGTGCAACAAATATTACGCTATCAAACCTTATATTAAATCGGTACCACATTAGAATATAGGGAGCTGCATAGATGCTTAAAATTTGGATAGGATTGCTTTAGAATTGAGGAAGAAATTATGAGGGAAGTAATTTCATACTAGACCCTGAAGGAATTAATACCTACATTATTTTTTAGCTTTCTAGACATGGATCGCATATAAAATCAGGATAAATTTGCTGACCAATACATTCGCTGCAATATATTTTTTTGCAAACCATACATGTCCCTTTTCGTCCCGAGATGGTCGTAAGACATTTCTGACATTGGACACCCTTTATTGTTTGAATTTTGCAACGTTGAGTGCTTGGAACGATATTGTCGACGGAATTATGATGAATTTCAGTTAAGACCTTTTTTGATTTTGGAAAGAACCTCCTCTCTTCTAATATCTTTATTTTAGGTTCATTTGTGGAACTATTCTCATTTGTAGGTAAATATTCTTCCAATTGTTGTGCGCTAATAATTGGAAGTTCCATCGTATCAATTATTTCAAGAGTTTCAATTATTTCATTGATAGATAACGAGCAGTTAGATCCAATTTCTGCTGTCGTTTGATCGTCATTAATACGAGTATCTACAGGTTGATCAAAGGGTAGATTCATCTCAGCTGAAGACAATAAAAATGAATCAACTGGATTTATATCATCCATTACCATCAAGAGTTATTCTAGGATCTATCACATAGTGAGGTTTTGGAGAAAAACACTCACACTGTCCTCTTTGTTCTCCACAAAAGCAGCTTACATCTCTATATGCTATTTTGAATTGGTCATTTTTGTCTGTTATTATCTGATGCAATTGCATAGTTCCTTTGAGAACTGGTAGTTTAGCTGGCAATATTTTCGATATGTTGTCAATATCGCTTTTTAAGATGAGGAACACTTTGGTTTTTTTTTTCAAACAATCTTTGCACACTTCATAAGCATCTTTTGCACACTTCATAAGCATCTTTTGCACACTTCATAAGCATCTTTTGCATCTACTATATCGGTTCCAAGACATACTTTTTTATCTAGACTCCGTTTCACGCTGCCACCGATTCCATCAGCTACACTTTTGCCATGATGCGCTTCATAAAACGACCAAGTCAAATACTTGAACCCGTAAGTCTTTGTGAAATAAGCAAGTAGAAATTGTTCTTCTGACGGTACTGCGAAGAGGGGCCATCAGTGTAAAAATGAAATATCTCTACATTCGGTGTTCTTGTTTTTACCTTTTCGATTACAGGAGCTAGGTGAGCCCAAATCGCCGGTGGTTGGTGGCTGCTCTCGTCCGACATCGTACAAAAAGACTGCTTCACTTTTCGTATATACCATACCTGTGTGCAAAGACATTTGACGTTTGGAGGCGCCAAAGTGCATGCTTTGAACTTCATTTGTCATTTTCGCTTCGTAAGATTCCGAAAAGTCACATACAATTAGACATTCGTTGTCTTTCAGCTCGGACACAGCCTTTTGATATTGTTTCTGCATATGGTTATTGTTAAAATGGTGTTTTTTAAATAGGATCATATCATTTTCGTATTTAGATCTTAACTCCCTTATACTTCCCTTTTTAATCACTTTTTCGGTTATCATGGTCTTAACTTCTTTCTTTGATACTAAGTCTTTCTTTTCATATATATGTTCTTTCCTATCCCATTCCAGCCATTCTACTTCCTGGTTTAATTTCTCCTCTGTAGCCAGATTAAACTGTACCTTTCTATCTTTGCATTGACGACATGTATGGTACATGCAGTCGTAGTCGAGTCGTTTCTCGTGCCACTGATGATTCCGTGTTTTACCAGCGCTGTATGTAAATAGTCTATATTACTATGCTTGGGGCACAAACAAGTATTTCTCGAGTTTATTCCTGGCGAAAGAATAAAAAACGGTTTGTTCCTGTAAAACGTAAATTCGTAGCGGCCTCCCTCGGTTTTGTATTTTTTAAAAGTGTTTACTAGTGTATCACACAAGTATCGAATCTGTTTTTTGGTTTTATCTTTAGTTCTTGTTTCCTTTTTTCCTGCTGTATTACGGCTGACGTCATTTCTCACATAAAATTTCACTATTTCTGGGATCTCTGTAGGTTTTGTGCGTTTCTTCTTTTCTCTTACTTTGCCTTGTAAACCTAGCATTTTTGTAATAATCTTTTTGTTTTTGGAATTTTTCACGAGCTTTTTTAAAGTCTGTTTTTCTGTTCGCTTAGTGCAATTTTGATACGTTTTTTCAGTGTATGTTCTAACATTTAATTCCTTGCTTTCATTTTTAATAACTCTGTTTCCAAATAATTTACTTTGTTTTTGTTCTATTTCAAAAGCCTTTGGTTACGTTTTTTATAAGCCTCTTTCTGTCTTTTTAGTTTTATATTATATGTCACGAAACGTCTACATTTATTCACCAGGTATGTATTTTTCTTTTTAAGGTATTGAATAGATTTTATACAATGAATTTGAGATGCTGATGCTATATCTTCGGATTGTAAATTGTCGTTAGGTGCCACGTTGACACTATTCTGTACACTTTCCCTTTTTTCTGTCTACTAGCTTGTTTTTCTTTTCGCCAAACTTTTCTCCTGTTCTCAGCTTCTTCCAGAGTCATTTCTGAAACTTTTTTTTTCTTTTGTTTTATTCTTTGTAAATTTTTTATTCTTTGAGCCTCAAGCTTATCAGGATTTTCCTTTTTCAACTTTTCTCTATACCTCCTAGACCTTTCTGCACTAGTCAGTGGCATCGTGTAACCTAAAATGTATTTAACGATTTTTAAATAATAAGAACTTTAAAGAATAGAGTCAAAAATCTTTAAAAAAAGTAGTGCTGATTTGTATGAACCTTCCGATGATGAATAAACGTAGCACTGTATGACATAACTTCATCTACACTAATATTATAAAGAGGAAAACTTTGTTTGTTTGGTTGTAATGAATACGCTTAAAAACTACTGGACCGTTTTTAAAAATTCTTTCACCATTCGAAAGCTACATTATCCACGAGTAACATAGGCTAAATTTTATTTTGGAAAAAAATAGGGTTCCGTAAGATATCGGTTCCCATTTATAATATTAATCGCGGGCGAAGCCGCTGGCAAAAGCTAGTACATAATTAACCTAAACAAATAAACGATCCCTACTTGTTTTAAAAAATAATCCACTATTCAAACAGACCGACAGAAAAGAACTGTAAATTATCGTAATGTAAACCTTGCTTTATGGTGTCGGTTTTGCGACTTTGCTGGTCAGCTTGGTAGGTCACGGGATAAAATGTCGCAAACCTGACGTGACGCTCTCTTCCCTTATTATATTCTGAACTGTATTCTAACATAAACATTTACACTAAATTTGTTATCTACACTAATATTATAAAGAGGAAAGATTTGTTTGTTTGTATGTTTGAATTGAGTAGGCTCCGAAACTACTGGACCGATTTGAAAAATTATTTTAGCATTGAATAGCTACATTATCAGGAAGTAACATAGGCTATATATTATCCCCGTATTCCCACGGGAACGGGAACTACGCGGGTGAAACCGCGTGACGTCCACTAGTTAAGTATATTACGATTACATTATTAAATTATTAATCTTTTAAATATCGTGAAATGATGTAAACTTACCTGAATCAGCAGTTATTGTGTCTCAAATCCGACACGAGAAATCTTGACGTTCGTGACACAACCAAATACACGCGTTGTTTTACTCAGTTTCGTATCACAACTGGTTCTTTTTGTATTTCGAACGGTGGATTGTAAGGTTAATGTTGCCAGTTTAGAAATGAAAAAGTCCTTATTTATTATTTAAATATCAGTTTTAGCCGTGACAAACCTGTCAAGTCCGGTCGGCACCACTTTTTACATGTTTGTTGGAAATTGAATTGTGGAAATGCGTGTTTTAGGTTTAAATTAAAAAGTACCACAGACGATAGAATACTCAGAGTTCTTTCAAACCGTACCAAAAAGTCAATGTATCGCGTACAAAAAAATTTCAGAATAGCTTTTAACATCGAGAAATTCGAGTGGGGGACACGTCAAAAACTGACTTCTTGCTGATTAAAATTGGTCATTATTTTAATTGCTTTATTTTTTTCATATTTGTGGCACTTCATTTACTAGTTTAAAATGTGTTTAGTGCTTACAGTTATTAAAATATTCACCAGATCATATCATATTTTGTTAATAATACTTCAAACACAAGGGGACAACCGAAAAGTGGGGGGTACACTTTTTTGTGAAAACGCTCATACGTGTGTATATTTGTAGATATTTATGTTTGTTCTTCTATATCGTTCTAGAGAACAAACGCGTAAGCCGATTTTGATGATTCTTACGTCAATCGATTCGTCTTAATCTTGCGAGTGTCACTGGCCCCATTAAAATGGAAAAAATGGCGGCTTTTCGACACCATAGGACTTTGGGGGGCTCATTTTTTTCAACTGATCGTGTGGGTTATTAAAAAAAAGGGTTTTAAGAGGTGATTTCAAAAATTATAAAAAAACAAGTATAAATCAGATGTATCCTTCGACAGCACAGCTTAATTTACTTCTTGTTTACCTACGTCTTTTTAGTTCGCTTAGCAGTCACGGTTTATGATTATTTTAATTACTTTTCTTATAATTTAGACAGGATGTTAAACATATTTTGTAGAGTGGGATGGAGAGGGATAGAGTGGAAGGAATTTAAAAATAAAAATCGTTTTTATTAATATTTTTTATTCTTCTTCAATTATTACAAGAACGTCATCTAGGAATTGTGCAGGTGGTACAATATTTTCTTGGTACCTAGCCCAACTAAGGTAGGGGAGAGGTGTGTCAATAGTAACAAAAAAAAAACAATCCTTCATAATATTTTAATTAAAAATCACAGCACAATCATTTTTGGTCACAGTATAGTTTAGTTATCTAATTATAAAATCAAATACAGAAAATAACAAAAAAAACAACAAAATTCTAGAAAATGGCACTTAATGAGATCAACTAATAGTTTTACAATTGCTGCTCCAAGAGAGTCAATTGTAACAGCAATGAGAGTCAATTGTAACATACAGAAATTGTTAACAATAAAACAATAAATCTAACAAAATCTTGTCAGCAGTTCACGCTAAACACTAAAAAAACTTAAAATACCTAAAAAAATAAAAAAAACAATAATAGTCATTCTGACAAACAGTTTAAACACACAAAGAATGGATCATTGTTTGCACAGCTGGAGTGTGCCCATTTATGGCAGTCTCTGCATTGCAACCAATCTTCTCTACTCGTTCTATAATGTTCAAAACAGACTATACAATAATTATCGTCTTCATCTGCATCATCTGTGTCTTCATTTATATCTTCCTCTGGCTCATTATTTTCAGTTCTTACAGCATTTTTTCTGGTCAATTTCTTCCCTGTTTGCTTAGATTCAAAATTTCTTAATTTTGGTATCTTTTTCTCACTGATCTTTTTTTGCTTTGCCTCTAACGCTTCCTTTTCTGGCGTATCAGTGTATATTGCACTTTTCCCTTTAGATCTCCCAGTCTTAGATTTGACTCGAGGTGGTGCTTTTGGAAGCGGCACCAAATCTACTAGTGAAGTCCTTCGTGGCGAATGTGGCGATGTATGATTAGAGAGACTTGATGTTGGTTGAGCTGACGTCTGGGGCAAAATCTGATATGATGTTGAAGGTGCTGAAGGGGATACATTGTTAATCAGTTCTGCAGGTAAAGACATATCTTGCTGATCCGATTGATCAAGGGTGACTTCTTCATTTGCTTGGTCGGTAACGCTGGCTGGAGCAAAATCAATGTCAGGAAAAATGTCTTTGTTGTATGGCCATATACCCGCGCATGCAAAGCCTTGAGTTATGTTATTTGGCGTTTGGCAGCAACAGAAATAGCTTTCATTCGTTGTCCAGGATGATTTTTCATCCAATGATCTGCAGCAATATTAAATTTAGTTTTGAACGGCCCAAAAACTGATCTGTCAAGAGGTTGGAGTTTGTGAGACGTATGTGGTGGGAATGATAATATTGAAATGAAGTTTTCTTTACAATATTGAATAACGGGTACATTTGTATGAGAAGAATGATTGTCCAAAATAACTACAACAGGATTTTCTTGAGTCGGCTTAGCAAATTTAGTGAAGTGCTTCATGAACAATAAAAAGTCTTCATCTTGCATCCAACCACTTTTATTACCTGAACCGTCACAGCCAGGAGGACCATCTCTTACAAAATGAGGCTGAAAATTCTTCCGAGGAAATACAAAGAAGGCAGGTACAGCGTTTCCTATTGCGTTAACAGCCAGACACACAGTGACTAGGGTCCCTCTTTCTTGGGAAGTAATGGAACCAACCTGTTTGGTCCCTTTGACAGCAATCACTCTGCTAGGTTTTTGAGTTGTTGTTACACCTGTCTCATCTATATTATATATATTTTGTGGTTGACATTTAAGTCTACCCAAAAGTTCACCCCATTTGTCAAAAAAAATTGCAACATTTGGTTTGTTGAAGTTCATGGCTCGAGCAAGACTTGTGGCTTCAGGACGTCTGACAGATAAACTTGAGTGTCTTTTCATAAAGGCCTTGTACCAGTCAAGGCTAGCGAGTTCTGTGTCGTTCCACTTTTGGGGATATTTTAAACGATTAGCTTTGGCGTAAGAATAAGCCAATTTACGCAAGTCTTTGGTAGTCAAACCAAAGTAAAGCTGACTCGCAGTCTTGCAATATTGCGATAATTCTAGTTCTTGTTCTGTAGAAAATACTTTATTATGTGGAGCATATCCAGTTTTATATAGTATAATCCTGCTTGTATTTAAAAACCTGGATAAAGTCACATGACACATGCCATAGCTGGTAGCTACACTTCTGACGCTCTTCCCTTGCTTAATTACAATTTCACAAGCTTCAGTCTATTTTTCTAGAGGTATGGTGCCACGCAATGTCTTCCGAGGTCGTTTATAAACCATTTTGTAAGAATTCTGAAAATAAAATGGTACTATTAAATAATTATTAACTAATGTGAAAAAGCAGAGTGTCAAATGTAACATGTTACAATTGCCTCTCCTTGTTTTGTTACTTTTGCACCACTCCCGCCATTTTGCAATGAAGACTTATTTAACAAAAATATATGGTAAATTTAAACAACTCACATACCTTCACGTATAGATTGGATGATAATTTATCCGAAAACCACCACTGAACTGTTGTAAAACTGTTTTATTTAATTAAAATAACAAAAACTGCTGAAAAAAAATTTTACTCAACTCGCTGTATCTCAAACTGTCATCTACTGAGAGCATACGCGCGAACTGTTTTACTTGCAAGTTCGGTCGGTAAAACAGCACCAAATAAAGCTTCGAATACCACCAAGAGCTACCGCTACTCGTCAATAGACGTCGTGAAACATCATGTGTTACAATTGCCTCCCTGTTACTATTGGCACACCTCTCCCCTACCATATTATTGACATAACATGGGCGCAGCAGCCTACAGTCCGTTTGCCTACGATGCAGTTACAATAATATTTTAATATTGCTTCCCTACCTCTACGAGAGCTGTCAACTAAAATATAAACAAAATACGTTTTGCGACTTATATGTCTTGATTGAATGCGGCCCCTTAGTAGCCATGAGGAATTTGAAGCCGACAGCTCTCGAAGTAGGCTGCTGCTGACCTCCCTGCACACTTCTATTACATACCCATCATTGCCCCTTACATGTTCACCGAAATAGGAGCGTGCCTGCTTTATTTGATACGTGCCTAGTGATATTAGTAGGTATGAGCTCATTATCAGTAAGCTAGGGAAAATCATTAAGGTTGTCGTTTTGTACAGTTATTGTATGAAAATTAGCCCTACGCCTATTATAATTGTTTCTTACAATAAATTCTGCTAATTCATTTTCTTCATTCATATGAATATTTATTTGATCTAATATTTCCCCAGTATCTTCACGATCAACAATAGGAGGGTGAAAACTGTTTAAAAGAGCAGCAGCCACTTCAAAATCTTTTACAAAACTTTTACTCGCTACATTAAAATAATTTTGCCTTAATAATTTAAAATCTGCCATTTACTACCTCCACAACCCAACGACATATGGTGACTGCTCTCGATTTATTTGCTTCACTTGTGGAAAGCTGTGTCTCACCCTCCTCTAATGAAGCAGGCACATAAGTCCTATATCTACATTGATGCAATAAGGGCAATGAATCACGAAAGCCCCTATCCAGAATAAAAGCATCACCTTGACGAAAGTATTCGCGTAATGGTTTTCCGTTTGAAAATTCGTTTTTCATTATATCAGCGTCTGAAGTGGTGGCTGGATAATTGATGTGCTGGGGCCCAGCACATCAATTATATGGCCATCTGTACATACCATTAAAAATGGTTTCATTAGATTACGATATTTGTGCAAGCTATATGTTATTTTTTGGTATGAATTCGGACTCTTTTCAATGTAACAATATGTTCCATCAAATATTACAATGGGCCTATCAACTCCCTCAAAGTTACCAAACAATGTTTTAGGTATAGAAAGATTTCTTTGCACAACTTGCTGCCTATTAATGTGATGCAAACCTAGGAGTCTAGGTACAAAATACTCATAAAGCAGATCTTTCACTTGGTGCAACCACTTTTCTAGAGTTCGTCTAGAGACTGTTAATAAAGTTGACAACCTCTCATTAGAATCCCCAGTTCTAAGCTTAATTAAATATGCTGCTAAAGCTAGGGACGCTCTATGTATATCTAATAACTGAGGGACCTCATTAAACATTTGATGGAACTGTGCTTTGTTTAACCCTATCCATGTGTGAACGACATGGTCTTCCATATCATCTATACTCTCAAAATGAAGTAATCCTGAATTTACAACTTCTTTTAAGGACATCATGTCCTGGATATGTTTTGCTGTAAAAGTCTGTACATAATTATTTCTCAAACTGGTAAGAAAATCCCATGCTTCTATAACTAAATGGCGATCACAAAGTCGATTATTCTCAGGGACATAATATTTATACCGACTGAGCAACATTTTTCTGGTAGAAAGTGGAACCCTGTTCCTCTCTGTTCTCTGGCATCCTTCAATAAAGCACCTCCTTTCTGTTTCAATAGCTCTCATGTAATCTGGTAATACAATAGTAGGTTCCGGCTGATTTCTTCTAACTTCTTCCACTGGAGGGTCAGCAGCAATAACTTGTGCCGGTGGCTGTATTACTTCAACTGGAAGATAAACAGCACCAACTTGTACTGGTGGCTGTATTTCTTCAACGGAAGAGTCAGCAGCAAGAACTTGTGCCGTTGGCTGTTTCTTGAACTGGAAGGTCAACAGCAAGAAATTGTACTGGTGGCTGTATTTCTTCAATTCGGCTTGCTTGGGAAGAAGTTGATGGGCGAGAGACCATATGGACAGCAGCTCTGTCTGCAGCCACCCAACAAGCATGGCATATGCCACTGGTAACTTCTATCTACAACAAACAATACATGATCATTTAAGTATTTAAAAACAATATTTAAATTACAACAAAAGCATTAATAAAATACAATGTAAACTCGGTGTGTGATTCAACTTACAGCTTTAGGCATAATCCACTCTTGAATAACATTATAAATTCTCAATTCACGAGGTGAGCCAGTGTGAAATAAATGGCTGACTCTAGATGCCAGAGAACGTCCACATCGGAGACAAATACTACGGTGGCCAAGATTTCTAGCTTCGCCAAGAGGTGATCTTTGAGCCAGGTCCCAGCAAGCTTGGCAAACATGGTCACTGCTGTTTACCTGAAATATGCAAAAAGTTATTAATAAGAGATAACTTGATTAATTTTAAAAAATCTACCTACTCTGGCAGGATGTGCCCGGCTCAATATATTTTTTTATAACAACTTTATTGTGCAATACCTACGTTCTATGAGAATTAATGATTTGATTTACTGTGCCCGATGGTTACTTAGTTGAATGTTATGTATCTAGTGACTATTAAATGTTTACCTAACTATACTGTATTATTTAGTGAAAACATGAGTGTTGTTAAGGAGAAAAACATATAACAAAAAAGAGTGCAAGCCACCGACCGTAGACGCTGGTGAGCTAATAAACAGGAAGTAAGTACTTACAGATTGTGGTTCACGCCATTTTCGAATCACTGCTAATATCATTTCGTCATCCAAAGCTCGATGCCCTAGTGTATTGCAGCGACTAGTCGCTATGCCACAATTTATACAACGATCCATGATGTCGATCAATATCCTATCGGTAGGCCGTTCGTCGAATCCAAAATAACAAGTCCAAGTTCAACGTTTAAGCGGGGTTCTCCGTGTCCGGTATGGTAGCGTAAGAAAGCCGGGTCGAGGAAAATATCAATAAAAAAGTATGGGTCAGTGTTGCCACACGCCAGATCAAGTAATCTGGATAGAACGGTCGAAAAATCTGTACAAAATCTGTATGAACACAAAACGCTAAAATCTGTATAAAATCTGTAAAACTGTAATAAAATCTGTTTAAGAAAACAATATTTATTATTTTTTGTACATATTTTTATTCATTTTAACAATCATTTTTTTATCAACTTGGAGTTTATAACAGGGTTCATCACTAAGAAGTTGTTTCGTTAAAAGAAGTCCCTCAATCGTTTCAGTGCCTAAATGGTTTCTTGATTTTGTTTTAACTAAATTTACTGCCGAAAATATTCTTTCCACTGCGGCACTAGAATGAGGGAGACTTAGTAAAGCAGTAACAAATTGCAGAAGAGTTGGATATAAATATTGTCCATCTAAGTCTTGTGCACAACTGACTTGATGCCAAAACAATTCTGTATCTTCTGAGCTTGATTCTAGAAGTTCGTCATTCATTCTCAATTATCGCCACTCATTGTCCAATGTTTGTAAATGTTCTTGTCCGATTATATTAGGAAAAGCGTGTGCAATGTGAGTCAATGATGGTATACTGCGCCGTTAAACAATAATGGGATTGAGAAAGTTTAAACGTTTTGTGGTGTTATTTCCAAAATTGTAGCGGGATTTTATTTGTTTAGCTCCTTCTACATAAAAATCTAGACATCGTAGTTTAAATACATGTACATCCTTTGGATTCAAATTAGGAGCAGTAGACAACGATACAGCAACATTCGCGCCAAGATATAGATCATCAATTGGTTTGTAGTGTCGTGGGTTATCATGCTGGACATTGTGCAGCTCAGTCTCAAATAAATATGAGCTATTCATATAGCAATCCAGGAATGATTTAAATATGCGGCACAAATGCTCATGAATCGATTGAATTTGTGGCTTTTCGGACTGCATAGCTTGATTAAATTTAGTAAAAAAATCCAAAGAAAATTCAAGAAACTGCAAGTACATTTTGTTGTACGGGTTGTTCAGCATATGTAAAATAGAATTCGCTGAGTTTAAACGATCTGTCGTCACAGCATCAATAAATAACAACTTGAGTGCTTCATATTGCTCTAGAATCCGCACTACCGCACTACGAAGTGAGAGCCAACGTGTTTGGCATGGATGCAGGATTTTATGGGGCTTAAATGCAAGAAACTCTTGAAATTCCTTTAGTAGACCTGTTCGTTTCGGACTCGTACTGATATAATTGTATACATCCCTTACAAGGCCTTCAGGTTCACGCGGTAATTTTGTGCATGCATAGGACGCGCATAATGCGAATGAGTGGCAAATGCATTTTACAACATACAAATGGGGAATATCTTGTAAAAATCTGCTTGCTACAGAATTATGCTGACCCATCATAGCATTAGCTCCGTCGGCGGCAAATCCAACCAAATTGTCTTTATATGGAATATCATTATCTGAAAATAATTTTATTAGATGTTCGTAAAGTTTTTCGCCTGTCGCATCTTGAACGGGTATTAGTGCAAAGAACGCATCTTTAATTTTTTTTGTTTCTATAATATCTAACAACAATGCATAAAAGCTTGACACATCCTCTGTCCGTACTTTCATCAATGAGCAGTGAGAATTTTCGAATTTTTAAATCGGCAATTAGGTTTTCTTTTTCAGTGTCTCCTGTAACAGATTTAATAATAGCTGTGGTTTTGGTGCGACTACACGCAAGTTCTTGTGCAGTGGGACTATCCTTACATATTGTTTTTATGAGTTGAGGGAGGTGTTCCATGACATTCATTGAAAGGTTATGCTCAGCTACAAAAGACGCCAATAGAACTTCACCTGTTTTTACATCATCAGCAATCGTACCTTTTTGAAAAAAAGCTGTGACTGGTTTTTGAATGGCAGAAGATCCAGGAATTGAGTTTAGGTGTTTAGTTGTTTTCATATGTCGCACAAGATCATTTTTCCCCCCACCACCGATTGCAAGGTCTGATAAACAAAATTTACAGCATGCGTAATCTTCTCCCTTTTTACTTTTTGTTAACCACGATTTAAAACTGCTTTTTTCCAGCCAAGTCTGATTAAAACGCTGCGTATTCCGTGACTTTTTCGCGAGCATATTAACAAGTTAATTACTTCACACAAAGCGTGATCAATTTTAATTTTTTTAGAATGCAGCACTGCACACACAAGTCACAACACAAAATCGACAAGAAAGTTAAGAAATCTTAGCGCAAATACGACTCGCGATACTCGACGAGAACTAGAAGTTAAAACTCCAACCAAACAAATCGTTTCATTCTGCTCATTCCGTTCATTCATTTGTACTGCAGGGATTCCCCGAAATTTATGTTTGAAATGAAACATAAGTTTCGGGGAATCCCTTCAGTACGCTATGAATGTTGCCAGGGACAACGATTTACATAGAACACAGGGAAAAAAATGTTGAAGGCAATAAATAAACACTAAATTATTATACACTAAAAAAAAATTACGAAAATTACGAAAATCTGTATATAAGTTATGCTAAATCTGTAATCTGTATTGGTGATGAAAAATCTGTATAGATACAGATAAATCTGTATATGGCAACACTGGTATGGGTGGAAAATAAAAACACTCAGAACGCACACGCACAGATGATACGAAACGAGTGTCGATCGATGTCATGTCATGCATGATTGTCAGAGTTAGCACAGATTAAAATACAATAATCGATTAGTAAATGTGAATCGATTAATCTTCATTATGTAGATATTTAGTTAGTTTAAACTCTTAATACTCTAATTCTAATGGATTTACTTATTTTAATTAAATATATCATCCGGTGAAAGCATTTTCGTAAATAGAACTATGTAACGAAAATCGATTACAATTGAATCGATATTCCAATTACTTCGTAACCCTAACTTAATTATTGGATTTTTCATTTCCCAGATTGTAAATTGAATTGATTTTTCACAGTATGAAATAGAAAAATTTAACCTTTTTTTTAAGCCATACCTCAACTTATTACTATCAGGCCCAGAAGTCCCCGTCTCCATTGGGGAACAAAGCGCGAAACCGCGAAGAATATGCGAGCCGGCTCCACACTTAGCGTTCGCGCCCTTTCGCGGCCATCGTGCGCGATCCGCGGGCTAAGTGTAGAGCGGGCACCACGCATACAGTGCGGACAACGCACATGCGCATTTTTCGGACTTCTACCATGTGCTCGCGACGCGTATGCGCGTCCATACAATTTACATAACTTTCCTCGAGTGCGGCGCGCCGCAACTGTGCGTTCATTGTTCATCTCTATTGTGTCGAAATCATCGTAAGATAAGGATCGGTAAGGGTGTCTACACACACTGTTGTTACACAAGTAATATGTTAAGAGTATCAAGGCGAAATGATATTCGTTCATGGTGTATCAACCACAACTTGTTTTCAGAGTCGTGGCTTTATATTAGTAATTATTGGCATTGTTTGTGAGCGTGCAATAAAAAATTAAACTTTAAATAAGTAATAAATTGTAATTTTCGTAAGATACGTCGACCATACCTACTGAATAGCGACGTAGGTAGGTAAAACGTCGAACCAACAATTGTTGTATGGATCAGATCTGTTTATGAAAAGTACGAAAAAATTGCCACAGGCTTTTGTAGGCAAGCTAAAAATATATATATAAAAGAATCCCTACTCTTTAGTGTGTGTGTGTGCGTGTGCGCGTGTGCGTGTGCGCGTGTGCGTGTGTGTGTGAGCTGGAGCCGGTGCTGCTGCTGATGCAGGCCAGGGCCCATTCCTGCAAAAAAGAAAATGGATGGTATTTAAAAGTACTTCAATTTATTCCCATTTCATTTACCTAATTTTGCCTGTGTTCCACCAAATATACTGAATGTGCACCAAAATATGTTCATTAAAATATGTCATAACGAGCATCTATTTAACAACTGTTGCAAATTTGTAAAAATAGTAATACACCTTATTTTAAAAACAAGCATTTATTTTTTTAGTTTTACTTCAGATAATGCACTGCAAAATGTATTTGAATCAAACACCAATTAATGTCTAATGTAGCTTTATTAATAAGAAATGAACACATTATAAAATGTAATGCTTACTAAAAATGTTTTTTTAATACTAATCAGTACGAACCATAATAATTCAAAATGTTAAACAAAGTCTTTACTCCTACAATATTCACATTATCAGTCCACTCAATCTCTGCAGTACTTCTTTAAATTATTGCACCAATAAAGCGCACTTTGCCTTTGTAGGACGCCCACGTTTTCGTTTTTGCCCGATGGCTATGTTTTTGGCTTCTACTGGAGGTGTTATGTATTTCAGCCTGATCGCAAGTCCAGTAACATGTTTACATTTATAATTTTTTTAAAACTCGGGGCAGTTACATTAACCCTTTACCCAGTCACTATTTTGGGAAGGCAAGACAACTGTCCAGTGAGTAAAGGCAAATTTCTGGAATTCATCGAATGTCTCCCAACTTTGCCCGTTTGGAACATTATTGGTTGCTGAATCTTCGACTAGATAAGATTTTTGTATCGCTGTTGTTGATATGGTTTTCACTTTTTTGTTCAATTTCGCCCATTGGTATGCTGATGTCCAATCAGATAGTTCTATCAAAGGTGTGCTTGAAAACGAGTCCACTTTATAATTTTCGGACCACTGCTTGACCATGTCAAGAGTAACAGCACGAAACCGGGACAGTGGAATTCGTTCTCTAAGGGTGTGGCTATCTTTTATGCTCCTATTGAAAGCCTCGAGTGCATTATTCGTAGATGGAGATCCGTCCGAAGCGCCTAGGTACCAATTCGGGTTTTGTATTACCCATTCTTCCTTGAAGTATGTAATAAAAGCCTTTTGACTTTAATATTTGTTCAAAAAAGCTGCTAAAGCGGTGTTGAACACGCCCGGTGCTGTGACAGAATGTAAAATGTCAATGCCTTGTAGAAGATCTTTCTGCAGTCGTTTGTCTACTAGTTTAACTACTTGTTTCTGAATATTCTTTTTAGCGTGAGCCCAGCACATTCTGACTGTAGTCTCAACACCAAATACTTCCGTAAACGCATTTTGAATACTCTTGGCTGCATCACAAATTAAAACCTTCGGCTGCATTACATGCGAATACAGAGTGTAAGCGCTATGTTTAAGCTGTTCAAATAACATTTTAAAATCTTCTTTGCTTTCTGAGCTAGAAATGGCCAAACAAAAAGGATATTTTTTTTTGGTTTTATCAGTAGTTCCCACCACTAACACGGGGAATCCTTGCCACACAATCTTATACGTAGCGTCTGCGTGTTTGTTGGTTGCCACTGTTGTCAATTTTAGCAAAGACTTTGTACTGACACCAAAACGAAAAACGGGAGACTCACACTCATATACGTAGTAGAAGATAACATACGGATCATTTTCATCTTCAGGTATCGCAGAATGATCAATTAGCCATTTCTCCAGTTCCCCCAGACTGATAACAGAAGGTCCGTAAACTGCGCGGCGGCGATCGGACAAGTAGTTTTTCAGTTGCTTTATCGTAGGTACTGTGATACCCGGTGTCTGACTTAAACGGTGTAATATAGCCTTCGGTTTTAAATGCAATGAGAATAACTTGTTTATTTCTTCTTTTGTATCTTGACAAATACCATATTTTCTTTGACTACTAATACTCTCGTGATCATGATCAGCGTCTAAGCGATAAATAATAACAGCATCAGAAGTGGCTTCAAAAAGAAAATAAAGTTGTGATGCACACTGAGGGCCACGAGCTTTGACTTGGTTACAGCGGTAGTATTTTTTTATACCTTCTTGTGTTCTGCAAGTCTTCCTCAATGACCATACTTTCTCATCATATACTGCTTTTTCTGCTTCTTGAACATTTTCGTATCTTGATACCAATACCCAGGTTTTACCTACACTCCTCTTCTTTTTAATAGATGGTTCTTCCGTTTCAGATTCACTTTCCGAACAATACACGGGAATATCATCTTGATTTTCTATATCAAGTGGTAATTGTTCTGGTTCCATACTAAAATACTTGATATATTGAACAACAACAAAAACTAACTATTTGTTTAATACTATTCCTTAATTAAAACAAAAGATCCCACATTTAAAACAATAAATCAGAATCTCTTCGCCGCGCACAGGATAATAGTAAATTAACATACACTAGAAGCATGCCGGTAACGTCGCACGTGTATCTAACGTCTCGCTTTCTCCTGTGATCCTGCAATATCTCTATCTCACTCAACGAACCGCCCCGCCTGCCATCGCCACGCCGCCGCGCGCCGTCTCCGTTGCACAACAGAGAGCAATAGGCAGGCATATGCGCGTCGCAAGCGCGCCAAAACCATTTTCAGTAAAATAAATATAAGTCTTAGAAGTAATGTTTTACGAAATGCATTATTTGTTCTTCAATTATAATTATTTCAGTAACATAAAAGTTGTACAAAACCGTTTTAAATGGGTATACGGTACTAGGACGCATACTAAATATTTTGTGTAACATTCAGGAATATTTGGTGCACGATCAGTATTTTTCGGGGAAGAATAAAATAGTTATTGTTACAATAGAATATTTGCAGCGCACTACAATAAAAAAGTGGTGTTAATTTGGAATTTGTTTGATGTAACATATTTTGTTGGCCGAATAGTTTAATTATAGTAAAACAATGAAACGGGTTTAAGATCAATATTTTAGAAATGCATACATAGATGTACCTTTAGATTTTTGGTGAACACAAAAATATTATCCAAAGAAAATGGATTATACCTAAAAAGTTCTAAACATGAACCAATACATGGAAAACCAACATGCAACAATATATAATGCAATACACTAGTAATTTGATGCCAGTTCCAAAGCATCTTACTAGCTACTTTGTTTTAGTGTACAAAAAACTTAACCAATTGAGTGTCATGTACCACATGTGGTCTGCGCTGATTGTTTAACTATTGTGTCTGCTGTGCAGACAGTGAACCTGATAATTGTGTGAACAATGTTCAGGAAAAGAGCACTGATCAATTTAAACAAGATGAGTTGAGGCAGATTATGTATGTGCAGTTGAGCAAGAATGTACTTACTTCATTTCCATGTACTGGCCGTCTTTCGACCTGTACACCAGCAGCGGGTGCAGATTTAACTCCAACCGCCGCATGCGCTCTGGCATGTCGGCGATTGGAATTATAAGTCTCCGAATCTGTTGAATTACAACAAAAAAAGAAATCATATCTGTAATAATCATTGTATACCTACGCGTAGTGTTTCGATAGACCGTAAATATGCGGTTTGTATAATTATTATTCACATAAATATACTATTGAATTATTTAACAAATGTGGCACTAAACGGTAACGGTAGGTAAGTAGGTACATACCTCCTCCACCGACTCCACCACCGACCGCAGCGTGCTCGCCGCGTCGTGGGCCTGATGCGGTCCCATACTTTCATAAATGGGCCTGAAATTATCAAAACATTGAAAGTAATAATAGTACCTAATGAATACCTACTATATTGCTTACATGAACTATTCATTCAGATGTTGATACTTACTCAGTTGTGGATGTCTCTGATGCATGAGCACCAGGCCCACAGCAGAAAACGCGGCGTGATGTATGGCTCCACGAGGTTCCCATTTTTTTTTAATTAAAAGTTGTTTCAATTTTTTGGGCGCACACAAAATCGACACAAGTCTTGAAGTTTTCCTGACAGTGTCAAATAATACCGCCCAAAATGTTGAACGAGTGAACGAATGACAAAACATAATAATGTTACCATATAATTTTTAAAATTTTCATATTGTTTTGTCCAAGGATGGTGAGTCTTATTACTCATAATATCTTCAACAACCAACCATTTCGTTAGATAGGTAATTATATGATAAAAGAATGATTTGAAGGAATCGGATGCATCATTATTTTGTGCTGATTGATTATTCAGAATGCGTGAGATAACAAAACTTCCGACTCCCTTTTGTCTAAAGGCTTATATTTTACCACAATAGATAAGGGCACTTGTTCTAGGTATTGCACTTTATTACTATGCTTTTGGCAAATGCCGCGCCGGTGACATAAAAGACATTTTGAACAAAGGGTTCCGGCTGCGATAGAGCCCTTTTGTATAAAATGTCTTTTATATATTGCACCACTAACTATGCCGATTGTTTTGTATAATCTTTTGTAACCAAAATTAAGTGTTACTAAGTTACATCTGTTTTGCTTTCGTGCTGAACAGACGCACTTCATATTTTGACCAACGAAAAACAGTTACAGGTACAGTTATTAATATGAGCTATATTTTACTTATTTTTTTTTAGCTAACATTTTAAAAATATGGTATCCTATTCTAATATTTATGTAACTTGTCATAAGCATTACTTCAGAATTGACGAATGAGTCCTATTATGTACACTCATAAGGTCAAAAGTGCAGTTGTAGCTCTATCAATGCTAAAATAATCGAGAATATGCATGAAAAGGACTTTACCAATTTTTTCGTACTTTTCATAAACAGATCCAATCCATACAACAGAATTGTTGGTTCGACGTTTTACCTTAGTCTATTCAGTAGGTACGGTCGACGTATCTTGGCGATCCTGAAGTGCGTAATGGATGGATCTTTTAGGAACAAAATTGTCCACTGTATTAATTTACAAAATATAACATTACGTCGAGATTCGCAGGCTAATATTACATATTTTCAAATATTTTTTGGTTTGACAGTTGAGGGCTCCGCATACACTTTGATTATTGCGGATGCAGATGTCCAAATCTATGCGGATGCTACACATTTGCGGATGTGGATGCGAATATTGGCAACTTCTCTGGTCTAAATATATCTATTTCTTTCTATCAGACGGTGTTTTTAATCCTTTTTCTCTTTTCAACTCGAATATTAATCAAATCAAATCAAATCGTATATTTCAAATAAACCATTTACAGGCACTTTTGAATTGTCAAGGTCGGTCAGTCCAAAAAGATGAAGCTATTTGCACGTTCCAAAGCGTAGATCTCTATGGAGAAGAACGTGCAAGAAACTCCACGGACACTCTTTTAAAAATAATAAATTGTTACAAAGTTTTGTTTACATCAAGTTAAAATTATACAAACATGTGAGAACGATGTAAAAGACGAACAGGATAAAAGCGTCCGGGAAAAACGGAACAATTCAAAGAAATATTTAAAATAAACCATGGCAACTGAGAAATGACCAGTCCCAACTGACAGCGTCCGTTCACGAACATGACGCAAGCGCTAGCACCATTCGGCTCAACCATTTTGAAGGGAGCCAAATGATCCAACGCATACGCCACCATCAGCAAGACTTTTGAGTGAGCATGACACTCCCAACCGCCAGGGTACATTCAAGTCAAAAACAAACCTAGCTATAGCTTAAGTTTAAGGTACACAGAACTCACACATGTGCCGTTAAAATGGTTGAAATTATACATTGCTAAATAAATTGAGTCTATACAATGCAAATATTGTTTTTTACAATCTTCAGCCGGTCCAACAATGTTTCCAAATGCTAACAGATTATTTTGTGAGCAGGACCAGCATTCAGCCAAGCATTTTTATCTTCAATATAATCCCCCAACTTATAATATGCTTGCCTGCATAGTGTGCGTTTAATACAAGATTTAAATTTTGTCTCATTCAGTTCTAATATATGGGGAGGTATCTTATTATAACATTTTAAACAGTACCCCATAAAACATGAGGCAACTTTAGCCAGTCTGAAACCTGGTTGAACTAATTGATCCCTATTTCTAGTACCATAATTATGTCTGTCGCCTCTTTTACTAAAAAGATGTAAATTCTTTCTGACATACATGATATTTTCGTAAATGTATTGACAAGGTACCGTCATGATGTTAATATTCTTACACAGTTCCCTTAGAGAATCGCGCCGGCGGAGATTGTATATCGCTTTGATGGCTCTTTTCTGCAGAATAAAAATAGACTCAATGTCTGCAGCCCTTCCCCATAGTAAAATACCGTAAGAAAGTAACTAAAATAGACCAGTCTTGCGGTATCGACATCCGTTAATTGGCGGATTTTCCTAACAGCATAAGCTGCTGAACTTAGCCGTCCAGAAAGAGATGATATATGAGGGCCTCATTGTAGCCTTGGGTCAAGCGTAATTCCCAGGAAAACCGTTTTATCGACAAATTCTAGTTTTTTCCCTGTTCAATACTATGTCACAATCACTGCTTTTGACATTGGGTAAAGCAAATCTTATACATTTCGTTTTCTTTTCATTCAAAACCAAATTATTCGCCGTGAACCAATTTTGGACTTGCATTAGGGCATTATTTATAATATCAACACTGTCCGTCTGTCTATTTATCTTAAAAATTAAGGAGGTATCGTCGGCAAACAGCACCATATCAAGTTTTTGTTGCAATAAATAGGGTAAATCATTGATATATACCAAAAACAAGAAAGGACCCAAAATCGAGCCCTGGGGAACGCCCATTATCACGTTTAATCCCGAAGAATTGACACCGTTTATTTGAACTAATTGCCGTCTACCATTCAAGTAAGATTTGACCAAGTTTAACGCTGTTTTGACCAGTCCGTAATGCCCGAGCTTGTAATTGAGCTTGCAATGTATCGTGATCAACACAATCAAACGCCTTTGAGAGATCACAAAAGACACCTATGGCATCCTGTGCGTCCTCCCACGCATTAAAGATGTGCTTTAGTAAGGTAACACCAGCGTCAGTTGTACAACGTCCTTTGGTGAAACCATACTGTTTATCATGAAAGATGTTATTCGTGTTAAAATGATTAAGCATTTGATTTAGCATCACTTTTTCAAATACCTTACTAAACACTGGCAACACAGATACTGGTCTATAATTATTTGTGTCTTTACTATCCCCAGATTTAAAAAGTGGTATCACCTTACTGAATTTCATTAGGTCCGGAAAGACTCCTTGATCCACACACAAAAATAAATATTACAGCTAAGTACGGCGCTACAGTCTCGATGATTGAGGTACAAACTTTGATAGACAATCCCCATAGATCTTCGGTCAATTTAATTTTGATTTGTTTAAAAGCTTTTGTTACTACTATGGGGTTTATATGTTTAAAATTAAATTCAGTCGGGCTGGCTGAAACGTTCGCCTGTAATAAATCAAAAGCAAGTGAAGGCGAGGAATTTAAGGCTTCAGTAGTTTTAATAGGGATACTCGTAAAGAAATTTACAAATTCTTGAGCAACTTGTTTGTTATCGCTAATAAGTCCATGAGAAGTCTCCAATCCGTAATCAGTGTTATGTCTTTTGTTCCTATTTGTTTCATTGTTTATAATTTTCCAAACCGTCTTTATTTAATTAATACATTTAATACATTTCTTCATGCTAAAAATACGACAATAGTTCCACAGCGGTTTATTCCTATTAAAAAATAATTACAAATTTCTGTCATCCGTCACAAAGCGTGCGACCGGGTACCTTGATAGTGTAGAAAATATCGTGCAAAAAAAATAGAATATGGATTGCTCAGGATTTTTGTAAGTATTCATATTTTTTATAACTACAAATAAAAAGGTTTGCCAACCAATTTGCACTAAGCGTTTCCAAACGTCTTTTATAATGCGCACAGCAAAGGAGTGGAACTCTCTGCCTGCGTCTGTGTTTCCAAACGCATATACATACAACCCTAATCTCTTCAAAGTTAGAGTGAACAGGCTCCTTCCGGGTAAGCTCGCTCCATCGTAGACTTTGTCTCTGTCATCTCTGACCTAGACTAGAGTCAAGAGCAAACCAATCACAAATAAAAAAAAAACAGGTTTAGCCACGGTAAAAATATATACAGTATATTTTAACTTCATATAAACGGTTGGAACGCGAGTCATACCTACGCGCACGAGTTCAGAGAACTATCTGAGAACAATTAATCGCGAATGCACCGCAGTGACGAACGAACGGTGTGATTTTTTTGTAAACAGTTAGCGGGTGATTTATGAATATTTGTTTTTGAAAAAAGTACTTGTTTAAAATGGAAAATAAAAAATATAGAATATATTGTGGTGTTTTTGGTTCTTTGGATTCATCAATAACGCAAACAAAGATATAATTTTGTTGTTTACGTGGTATATAATTTGTTCCTTTAATTAATGTTCTTTGAAGTTGTTATTGGCAAAGATATTATCGAACCAAAAGGTCCCATCATATCTTTATAACTTTTTGTTAGACAAGACGAGGATACAAACCCGAGCGAGTGGGTCCCGTCGGCGTCACTGCCTCCGACTGCCGCTGACGGCGGGTTCGGAGGAAGCGGCGCCGAGGGGAGCAGCGAGCCCGGGCCCAGCGGCATGATCCAATTGCTCAGGCAATTGTTTGAAGAGCGGCTCGCCAAACGGCCGTGTCCGGAGCCGATTAAGGAGCGGCCCGCCAAAAAACCCTGCCCGGAGCCGTTACCCACGCCAAAAGGAAAGGGCGTGGGTAAGAGATCGAAGAAGGAATAAATGGTTTTTTTTAAAACCTGATTTTTTATTGCACATTCACAAATCAAGCCAATAATTAGCTACATAAAGTCACTACCCGGAAAACGAGTTGTGGTTGATACACCATGAACGAATATTATTCCGCCTTGATACTTCTAACATATTAGGTACTTATATAACAACAGTGTGTAGACACATATATTTCGACTTTCTTTTGCAAATTATTCGAGAAATAATATTTTATTGAAAAAAAGAACAAACAGAAAACATAAAAGATATCGCCCGAACAGGGACTTGAACCCTGGACCCTTGGATTAAAAGTCCAATGCTCTACCGACTGAGCTACCCGGGCCTTAGGAAATTAGAAGAAATTGTTGAATACATTCCACAAACAAGAATGTACTTACTATTCTTATTTAATTAAACCTTATTAGATGGCGTGCGTAACAAATACACTTACTATTCTTATTTAATTAAACCTCAATAGATGGCGTGCGTAACAAATACACTAGCATGTTTAGCACACGATTTCTGTAAATATTCTTGCCAATTTTAATACTGGAATGTCCCTTTTGAGAGAACGTTTCTATAGACATTAAATAAAAAAAGACTTCATAGCATCACGTATTTTCGACAACCCTAGCTTACTTCGCAATGGTCGCGGTAGTCGGGTTCTGGGCATGTACACAAGTCATCTACAGCTACTTATAACGACGACTCGGATGCGGGTTGTGGGCACAAGAACGAATTATTGTTCGACCCATATGCTGAGTGCTTGGCACTGAAAGTGTTAACTTCAATGTATGGATTGCGCAACCGTTCTACTAAGACCGATTCGCCATTAGACTGTTCGTCGACAGGATGATTCATTTATTTACATTTCCCCGGCAGAATGGCAATGGCAACGCTAAGTGTTCAATTTCATTCATTCATTCACTCTATATATTTACTTACGAATAACGAAAAAGCAAATTCAACTATGAAAAAAATAACAGGTATCACTTGATCCGTGAGGTTACATTACGGTGTGAAACACCTTTACCTGTACCGTAATTTTTTTATGACTGTCATAAAACTCGAACATTTTCAAACTCACATAAGCGCCGTGCCGCACTTGGACAACGTATTGAACGACGCACTAATGCGGCCAGCCGCACTGGGTAGACTTTCTTCAAACGCGCATATGCGTCCATAGCACTACACGAAATATGTTTTGAACGCGCATGAGCGTTTGCCGCACAGGGTTAGTTAATTTTCACTATAATTCAGCAGTTATTACTCAGCAATTAAAAATCCTAACGAGGTTTTTTTGCTTAACGCATTGCTTAAGCAAAAAAACCTCGTTAGGATTTTTAATTTATCTTTTCGATGTTGGAAGGTCGAAATAAAAAAGTCGTGCTGTATGATAACACAAATATTTATTCGTTTTATTTATTTATAAAATTAAAAACTCTTATGAGAATTGTGATGTCACATGCCTACCTAGATAAAAAAAGTTCACTTTTAACAGTTTATAAGATTTTTTGTTGTAAACTCAATCATAATAACATAACAAGGAAAGGATATTCTAATTACACAAATATAATTGTTAGTACCCACTTAATAAAGGTATCGTTATTCAGCAGAGTTTATTGAAAACTAGATGATTTATACCTTATGAACATGTTTTTATTTATGTAACGTCACAATGAAAGTATTGAGGTTATAGCTTAATTAATCATTTTCTTGACGAAAAGAAGATTTAAACTAAACCTCAATTTAAGATCATTGAATAATTACGGATAACATCCATAACATACTTTGTTAATATTACTAAATACACCTTCTAATTATTAAAACCAAAATATCTAGTTAATATTTTGTATTACCCCCATTATTGTCAATGCAGTCAAGTAGACGTTTTCGCATGGACCCTACAATATTACTACATATTTCGGTTCCTCTTAAATTTTCCCACACCTCCATGCAATGGTTTTTTAATTGTTCTAAACACCTCTCATCCCGGGACTTCCACCTTTGCACCATCAAACCCCATAGGTTTTCTATGGGGTTGAGGTCGGGTGATCGCGCTGGCCATGGAACTACAACTATCTCCGGGTGATTGTGAAACCACTCACGCACAGTGCTCGCCCGGTGAATACGACAATTGTCCTGGAAAAATAATGTAAATTGTGTCAACTCATCAGCTGGGTAAATGTTGCGCACAGTAGGTAGCATGATATCGTCTAATACTTCTAGATAAGTAGAACTGGTGGCGCGTGGAGGAATAAAGGCCAGTTCTCCCGGCCCTGCTGCACTCATTCCTCATTCCCCACATATTTATTGTAATTCGACCTGAGTCTGTATTAGGGATTACGTTTCATCACACCAGTGAGTGTTGTCCTTGCGCCATAAATGAAGCCTACCCTTTTGATTAGATTTAAAGGTCTTTTCATCTGAAAATATGGCAGTACTCCAGTCAAAATCTAAATAATCCCGTGCAAAACTTAATCGCTCTTGTTTATGTCTTTCTGTTAAGAAGGGCTTTTTAGCGGGTCTTCTGTCATGCACGCCTTCAGCGTGGAGGGCACGGCGAACAGTTTGCAATGAGGTGTCGAATAATTCCGCAGTGTCTCGTTGGTGTGAAACCATTTGTTTCATACTCGCCCACCATTAGTCGTCGCTGCGCCTCACTAATAAGCGACGGCCTTCCACTTTGCTGTCGAGTAGCAAGGCTGCCCTCTTCCTCATATCGTTTGATCCAGCGACTTACAGTATTCCTCTAAAACAAAAAAATAAGTGATATTAGGCAACTATAACAAAATACTAATGTGACTTCATTTTCAAGGTTCCGTGCCCGAAGGTTTTCCAACGGAACCCTAATACTAAGCCTCCGCTGTCCATCCGTCCGGCCGTCTATCTGTCAACGGGCTGTATCTCAAGAACCGTGATAGGGCAGTGGAAATTTTCACAGACTATGTTTCTTTTGCCGGTATAACAACAAAAAAAATATAAAAATTAAAGATTCCTGTTTTCTTCGGTTTATGGTACGGAACCCTTCGTTCGTGTGTGAGTCCGACTCGCACTAGGTCGGTTCTTTTTACTATACAGTGTGAGTCTTTATAATGTGCACATACCGAAATGAGAGAATCTATGCTTAATTTTATCGATGGAAAAAATATTTAAAAAAATCTAAATGTTTTTTTATGGAATTTTTAAAAATGTTGTCCACTGCTGTGACCCCAGTGTAAACAAAACGGTGTAACTTTTAAACTGAACTATCTATCGCGATGAAACAAACTCCATAATGATTGGAAGTAATTAAGCTTCCTAATAAAATGAAAATTCTGGAAAAAAAACTACCCTCAATTGAAAATAAACATCTTTTTTTGGCAAAAATCTGTTTTTTTGTCATCAATTTTTACAATAATTGTAAAATTTCTCAATAAGACTCCCCCATTACCGACCTTTTTTATTACTTTAACGTATTTTTCATCATATTAGCTACCCAATAGTAAAAATGGCATGTTTATAACTCAAACATAACATTTTATATCAAATGTTAAAAGATGGCACTCCGAACGCGCCATTTATTGTTCTCTTAAGGATGGTTTATTTGGGATGATAATTAATACAAAAGAGTTCAATTAAAAACCATTTATTATTTGACACATAATTTAATGCATCAGGTTCTCCAAATGTCCACCTCATTGTTGTAGGCACAAAGCCGCGCGTATTAAAATTTGTTGTGTCGCTCTCCTTATCATTTCGGGATCATTGCGAATATCATTCGCACAGTTAATTATGCGGTCACGCAAATCGGCCTCACTGTTGATGGGGGTACTGCAGACGCGTTGTTTCATGGTCCCCCATAGAAAGTAATCAAGAGGCGTCAAATCGGGTGAACGCGGAGGCCACCCTACAGGTCCTTGCCGGCCGATCCATTTATCACGATAATTATCGTTTAAAAATGATCTAACATTTGCAGCATAATGAGCTGGGCATCCGTCCATCTGCAAAAACATCCTTCGACGCAAAGCCAGTGGTACATCCTCCAATAATTCAGGTAGATCATTACTCAATAGACTTAAAAATCTTGCACAGGTCAACGTTCTCGGCAATATGACTGGTCCAATCAACATATCATCGATAAGACCAGCCCAAACATTTACTGAAAATCTTACTTGAAAAGTTGACGAACGTTTCAATCTCGGGTTTTCATGCGCATGGCACCATCTGTGTAAATTTCGACAGTTAGTAATACCGTCTCTAGTGAATGTCGCTTCGTCCATCCATAGTGTGGTTTTTGGAAAGTTTGGGTTTGCTCTAGTTTTTCTTTGTATCCAAGTGGACATTACACACCTTGGACGGCAGTCTACGTCTTCATGTAGATGTTGCACCCTTTGGTAGTGATAAGGATGCAATCCTTCTTTCTTTAAAATGCGCCACGCTGATTTTTGGCTTATTCCGTGACGAAGAGCCAGTCGTCTAGTACTTATGGATGGATCAGCAAACAAATCACTCGGAACTGCTTGTTCAGTAGCTACATCGATAATTACTGGAGGCGGCTCGCGACGATCTCTACTTGATCCAAGTCCAGTGATCGACAACCTTCTGTGAACTTCCTGAAAGTTGCGGGCAGATGGCACTGGTTGCCTGTTAGGAAATGCAGCTATGTAAGCTGCGCGCGCAGCTCTGGCGCTTCCTCGTCCCACTCCATAATAAAAATGAATGTCGGCAATGTGTCCCGGGGAAAATTCACTTAAACGCGGCATCATGTAAAAGCGAACGAAAGTTACGAAACTCAGGTAGCAGTGAACGAAAGTAACGAAACACATATAGCAGCGGCGAATAATTCGGAGCGACTGCCTGTCTGTCATAATTGATGGTCCCTTCGGCTAGCCCTACCTCCCCGCACCCCGACCCGCGCACATTAATAATAAAATTCACAGAAAATGCTGTCTACCTGCTAAACAATAGTGCTTAGCCGTGCGCTGGGCCTTTCTTTAACAGTTGATAAGAAATGTTGGGATTAAGTTAAAAACATGCAATTTTTACCATTACGTGGCTAATACGATGAAGAATAACGTAAAGTAATAAAAAAGGTAGGTAATGGGGGCGTCTTATTGAGAAATTTTACGATTATTGTAAAAATTGATGAAGAAAAAACAGATTTTTTGCTAAAAAAAAGATGTTTATTTTCAATTGAGGGTAGTTTTTTTCCCACAATTTTCATTTTATGAGGACGCCTAATTACTTCCAATCATTATGAAGTTTGTTTCATCGCGATAGATAATTCGGTTTAAAAGTTACACCGTTTTGTTTACACTGGGGTCACAGTAGCGGACAACATTTTTAAAAATTCCATAAAAAATATTTAAAAATGTTTAGATTTTTTTAAATACCTATTTTTTTCGTCGATAAAATTAAGCATAGATTCCCTCATTTCGATATGTGCACATTATAAAGACTCACACTGTATAATTTAAGTAATAATTATAATAATTATTATTTAACATAATATTAATCTCTGCATTTATAACATAATAAACGAATTATTTATATTTAAGACGTGATGATTTATTTAATAAAAATAGGTATAAAACGTAATACTCACATTCAGTCCGGTTTCATCAGATATTTGTGTTCTATTAATACCACTTTTATGCAGCGCAATAACAGTCGCCCTCGCCTCAATATTAATATTTGCCTGCATTTTGAGAATAACAACACCGCTATCTATTTAACCACACGTCATGAACCAACAACTACAACCAAACGACAACGTTCATTCCGCTCAAGTTCTAAATTTGATCGGATCGAAAACTCATGCCTACCTCACAGAAATCTAAGTTCTTTATTAGTTTTCTATCTACCTTTCTAAGTTTACGAAATGCGTGAACAAAGCGAACAAGGTAAAGGTAGACTTCCGTGCATCGCGATCGATCGCGGCCGCGCGCGGCCTACGACTGTCGTCGGTCGCTCGCGACAGTAGTCAAACTATGAAAATGTATGGCACCGCTGCCGAGGCCCGCGACAGACGCGCGCGGCCGACGAATGTCGTGAGCCGCGCGCGGCAGTGTCTTGAAATTAGTAGACGTTGTTCGTCAGTTCCCTCTAGACGTGTGTCTACCGAAGTCAAAATCATGGTCGAAGTGCTAATTGACATCCTTGAAGAAGAAGAGGAGGATGACGAGCTGCTTTTGCTATATTTTGAAAATAGAGTACCAATCGACCCTATCTTTAAAAGCAGAAATGAAGAAGGGTACTACCAAATATTGATTCAAAAGCATTTGTATTGTAATGAAAAAAAATTTCGGAATATTTTGTTCTCGTTGTCTGATGATTGTACTCATGACTATCCGCAACATATTCTAGGGGACTAACTTTCCTAGTCACCAGGCAAAGGGAACAAAATTATCCAAACACATCACAGTGTGTATACAACACAAAACTATTAGTCTTTTCTCTTAATTAAAAAAAAAAACAACGTGTTTCTTAAACGAAAGAGCAATATTGTTTTTTTTTTATCAGTCTCAAAATCACACAGCAAATAATGAAATATATAATATACATTTAAAATAAAGTAACATATAACTATAAAGTAACTGATTGACATGTAAACCACTGCACCATGGAGATCGTCTATTTATTACTATAAAGTTGCTATAATAATAACATCAGTTATTATTATTATACAAAAGATATTCCATGCCTATCAAAGATAGGTCAGCTGGTTCTTCTTGGACAGAATATTCATCACTTATAGGGCATGGCGTACTTATTGAAGGCAGGTCATTTGGTTCTTCTTGGTCAATTGTTGCATCACTTATAGGCGGGCATGGCACACTTAGTGAAGATAGATCAGCTGGTTCTTCTTGACTAGTAGATGCAGCACTTATAGGTGAATTTATGTTAGTATGTGATGCCGATGATGGTGATTCACCAGTTTTGGGTGGATTGTTATTAGTAGTGGCTGCAGTTGGATTCGTCACGGGGTACGGCAATTCAGCACTTTCTGGACGTGGTTCTGAAGTAAACGACGATGAACTACTTGGAGAATACATTATCCCACAGTGAGATTTAACTGCAAGCATCTAATATTTCGTAAGTGTTTCAAAGAGCTCCTGCATAGCTTTAATTTGTAAATAAGAAGGAAGTTTTTTGAGAACACTATTTGCTTGTCTTGTGAATAAATCGATTTCATCATCGCTGTCACAACTATTTCTAGAAGACAAAGACGATAAATTTTGTAACAGTTTCTGCCGCGACTCGTCACGCTTTTTTAGGTACATCAATATACTGTCTTTATTTTTGCGAGGGCGTTTACTTCTTTCTGCTGAGTCTATTGAATCCTCTAGAAGGTGATTTTCAGGTGGATTTAAACTATTTTCTGGATCGGTCATATCTGTTGGCTCTGTAATGGCCTCCACCTCGTTCCTATGTAAAGGCCCCGGAGAGAGCATATCCGATGAAGACTGGGAGAGTTCGTCGTTAACAGTACTAATACTTGTTCTTTCTTGGGAAACTGAATCTAAAAATAATAGTTGTAAGCGGTAACTTTGAAATTTACTCCGTGGATGTGCTGCAGATCCTGTACCACTTTTATTTTTTTTTCTTTTGCCGATAGTATGTGTCTTTGATATTTTTCCACCGATTCTTACAAGCTTTACCTGTAAAAAGTAGTTAAATTCATGTTTATTTATTATTGTACAAAACAAAATATCATAATTTTTTATCATATCCTTTTATGTTATTGACTATTTTTAATCTTATTTAAATTACGTTATATTTCAGATTTATTGCTACGGGAGAAAGTTACGAATCACTATCATTTGCCTATCGAATATCGGAAAGCTACATATCTAGAATCATCAAAAAAGTATTGCGATTGTTGAGAATAAAGCTTTTGCCAATCGCTATGCCTGCCCCTACAGAAAACGATTTCAAGACAATCGAAAAAGAATTTTGGATGAGGTGGAATATGCCAAATTGCGTATCAAGCATTGATGGGAAGCATGTCCGCGTCAAGTGTCCACAGAAAACTGGTTCTCTTTATTTCAACTATAAAGATTATTTTTCTATCGTATTACTTGGTTTGGTTGACGCAAATTATAAATTTGTAGCTGTTGACGCTGGATCATATGGCAAAGAAGGCGACAGCAATATTTTTAGAAAATCAGCAATAGGAAGGAAAATGGCTAATAACACTTTCAATATACCGCCCGCGAAGTATTTACCGGGCAATCTGGACATACTTCCTCACTTTTTAATTGGTGATGAAGCTTTTCCTCTCAGCACGTACATGATGAAGCCCTTTCAGAGAAGAAATGCTTTACTGGATCGAGAAATTGAAATTTTCAACTACAGGCTTTGCCGCGCCCGACGAGTTGCTGAGAATGCTTTCGGGCTGCTAAGTCAAGTATTTAGAATATTTTATACTCCGATCGCCATTGCACCAGAAACTTGCACCGATTTAATATTGACACCATGTTGCTTGCATAATATTTTACGTGACGGATATCTGGAACATAACCAACAACCATACTACGTTCGTGATGAAGATGATAGCCCGACGCAAAATATGATTCACCTTTCCAGCACAAGGGGATTCTCCTGGGAAGCTATTGAATGCCGAGACAAACTAAAACAATTCTTCTGTTCAGAACATGGTCGCGTATCGTGGCAGTAAAAAAAATATTTGCCTAAGAATGTTCATAAGTGAACTTACCTACCTTTTAAAAGTATATTAAAAAAAGTACTTACTAGTTTTGTTGATCATTTTAGCTACTTGTTCCCACGCTTTTTCACGCTTGTATGAATTTTTGTAATCTCCATGCCTCATATCATATATGATTGGAGTTTGAGACACAAAATTTATTAATATTTCGTCTTCCTCGACCGAAAAGTTATCTCCTGCGTTCCTAGACATGTTTGCGCCATGAAATCCACGATGTTACTAAGCGCTAGAACAAGTTTAGACGCGTACGGCCGCGCGCGGCTCACGACATTCGTCGGCCGCGCGCGACTGTCGCGGGCCTCGTCAGCGGTGCCATACATTTTCATAGTTTGACTATTGTCGCGAGCGACCGACGACAGTCGTAGGCCGCGCGCGGCCGCGATCGATCGCGATGCACGGAAGTCTACCTTAAAGATATATTTCTGTCCCATTACTCACAATCGAGAAACACCTTACAAAAAGTCTTAGTTTTGCGTGAGATTTGAACTCAGGGCTCACTGTTTCGTGCATCTATCTGCACGCGCATAACCACTAGATCAGCGTAACTCACATTAAACCCTTGAAATTACGAACTACAATCACATGTGTATAATTTCTTGAAAATAGAAGGTCGTAACTCAAACTACACGTCAAACTATTGCGTTTTGAGATTGCCTATGGACTTTTGGTAGCGTCTGTACATGCCTACTGTCCACGATTTCTGGCAGTAAGCATTTGTGGTAAAACTGCACCAGCTTTGGCTCCATCTTTGTTAGCCAGAAATTGTCATCTCTTTCTATGCATTCTGTGTACAAAGGCTCATTCTCACCTGCCCAGATTCCAAGAAGACATACCTGCCGTGCAGTGACATGTAGTTGGCCCTGAATTTGGTAGTAACAATTACTATTTTTATTTATGGAACAGGTCTTCTTATTTTTGGTATATTTTAATATTTGAATTTTATTTTCTTCAATTGCTTTTGACTTTCCTGTTTTGCAAGCTGTGATAGGATACTTTATTTCCACTATCATGTCTTCATTTATCAATCCGTCAGGAGTGGCCCCGATAAATGGGTATATGGTGTCAATAAATAATCCGCAGGGCGAGATCTCGACATTTTCCTGTCGCTGCAATTGCAGCAGTGCCTGTTTCTCATTCTCTATTCCATGAGCAATGGAAGTCACATGGGCCAAATTTTTCTTATGTAATGTTTTTTACCAAATAAGCTGTTCGATGATGATTTTCGTTTGCATATTGGGTCAAAGTTTGATGCTGTTATTAATTTTCGTCGTATCTGCAACCGTTCACCACTTTCCCTTTGCAATATAGTTGCTCGTTCGATTGCCTTTTTGTCTGCGGTAAGCGATTGTAAGTTTTTTATGAATTCTTCTTGGGCCATTTGTAGTTCTTCTTGTGACATATCTGGTGCAGAAATGGCAGGGCCATAATCGTGTTGTTTTTTATTTGTCTCTTTCAATGCTCTTTTTTTGTTCACTGGGTGCTCTACAGAATACTTCCGTTTAAGTGCTCTCTTTTTTTCCATCTCTTTAATTTTACCATCGGGATCTTGACCTGTGAATGCCTTTTGGATGGATGAAATAGCATATTATGAGTTAAACGAGATGACTGCCGCTGAGCATCTACCTTGGTAGCCTCGCTTTTGGGCTAAATTTGTCCTTTTCCCCCCAATAAACTTAGCTATAACGCTATTAAAACATTCGACAACATTGGTGTCAACATCTTCAATTAAACTACGCAATTTAACTGCTACACTTCAAACGATTGCATTGATTCGAAATGCAAATTCTGAGTTTTGTATCTTTTTGAGTTCGTTTTTGTCATTGTCTTCTTTCACAGTAGTAGCTTTGGCACATTTTATGATCGCCGTAAGCGTGTGGCATTGAATTGACAATATTATTGTGCAGAATCGATATTGCAACATTTCTAGGGTTCTCAGAAGCCTTGTGATGTTTTATGCGTTTCACAATAGCTTTCCTCATTGTCATTATTCTTACGTTGATAAGCGTTTTTCGATATTGCAGCAAATACTTGGTTTCCGTTATCAGTCCACGTATTTTTTTATAGAAATTACGCAATATATGATTGCGGCATTCAATTTTCTCAACTGTCACATTTTCAGTTTCATAGGGTTTGGCGTTGAGTATTTTTGCGTATGTCGATGCATCACTATCCCCTATTTATTTATTTATTTAAACTTTATGCACAATTGTGGTACATGGGTGGACTTAATGCAACAAGGCATTCTCTACCAGTCAACCTTTGGGTAAAAAAGATTACGCTGTGGTAGGTTTACATCTAATAAATAAAATTTAAAGTAGAATTTTGTTTCGGGAAGAATATACAAATAATATATATAATGCTAATAAAATACATATATACTCTAAAATAATAAACTAATAAATATGATTTCATATACAAATCTTTCTGATTAAGAGAACTCAAAAATTATGACTAGACCAAACTACGAATGACAGGATTTGAAGTAGCGATTCCGGATTTTACGCTTAAAAGAAAATGTTGACTCAGCCTTCTTGATGTCAAGGGGAAGCATATTCCAGAGTTTGATGGTTGAAATAACAAAGGAATTAGACATAAACCCGGTGCGGTGAGAAGGAATGTGAAGAAGTAAGTTTTCGGAAGCTCGAAGGTTAAGACTGTTAGAACTGCCCAACACTTTAAAATATTGTTTTAAATAATCAGGAACACAAGGATTTATATTATTTATTTATAATAGTGAAGAGCATGCAGAGGGATCTGAGTGATCTCCTTTGGCGGATAGGCAACCATTTAAGCTGAGTACGGAAGGAAGAAATGTGATCATATTTACGAAGGCCGAAAATAAAACGAATACAATTGTTAAGAAGTCGATCCAGTTTGTTAAGAAATTCCTGAGATAGATCAGAGTAGAAAACATCAGCATAATCAATAATTGGAAGCACAAGTGATTGGACCAAAGTAATTTTAGTGCTTGATGGAAGAAAATGCTTAAATCGGTAGAGAGATCGCAATGTGAAAGTTACTCTCTGGCTAACCTGAGCAATTTGCTTATTCCAACTTAACCTGTCGTCAATGTTTAGGCCCAAGTCTTTAACGTGTGGCGACAGAGGGATGACGGTACCGTTGAAAGTAAGCGGCAGTAGATGGCTGGTGTCCAAGTTACGCAGAAAATATGAACTACCAATAAGGATAGCTTGACATTTACTGACATTGACAGTAACCCCAAATCTGTTTGACCAATCACTGATAGCTAGAAGGTTAGCATTCAGCAACGAGATGCAGTTGTCTAGGCTGTCAATGTCAGTTTGCACGTAGAGCTGTAGGTCATCAGCGTACAGATGGTAAGAGAATTTGAGGATAGTGGTGATAGAGTTAATGAACAGAGAAAATAAGAGTGGAGAGAGTATACCGCCTTGTGGAACGCCAGTTTTCAGGGCGCACCAGTCAGAAAACTTCTGATCAGCACGAACCGCTTGCTGGCGACCACGAAAATATGTTGAAAACCAATCCAGTGCCGACGAAGAAACCCCAATTTGAGACAAAATAGCCAGGAGGATGTCGTGATCAACGGCATTAAAAGCATTGGAGAAATCTATTAAAACCAACACCGTTAATCTCGAATCCTCCAAGCCACTCCTAACGTCTTCTGTAACCTTAAGTAACGCTGTGGCTGTGCTGTGGCCGGGCCGAAAACCAGATTGGAAAGGGGACAACAGGTTATTCCTAAACACAAAAGAGGATATTTGCTTGAGAGCAACTGCTTCCAGGATCTTAGATAGGAAAGGGAGAATGGAGATTGGTCTGTAGTGATTAAATAAACTGGGGTTGGATATTTTAGGAAGAGGGATTATGAAGGCCTTACGCCAGATTGTGGGAAATACTCCAGTCTGCAGAGAAGCATTGATTATGTGTGTGATAATACTTTTAATTATAAGAGACAACATAGTTCTGCTGACACCATCACAGCCAACACCCTTGGACTTAATCGCATTAAAGGTTTTCAGGACCTCTGGGTCGGTCACTGGGGAAAATGAAAAAGAATCGGGAAGCAAGATAGGCGAGGAAGTAATTTCTAGAATAGTATTGTTTTTTACAGCAACCGGAAGCATAGTCGACGATGAAAAATGCTTATTTAAATCACTCAAGGACACGTTAGCAGAAATAACATTGGTAGAGGACTTCGTTATGCCGAGTGATTTGAGAAACTTCCATATATCAGCCGGTGAAGAGTTGAGAACATTTTCAGAAATGTATCGGCGTTTAGAAGCTCTTACCATCTGGTTACAACGGTTTCTGGCCACCTTTTACAGACTCCAGTTCACCTCACTGCGATCTCGTCTGTATCTGCGAAAGGCCTTGTCACGCCGTCTCATCGCCATACGAACTCCAAGACTAATCCATGGAGCCGGGGGGCGCTTAACACGGACGGCCCTCAGAGGTGCATGAGCATCTAGAAGGTGGAGTACAGATCTATTAAATATTTCCACTTTCTCATCCATTGACGATGCCTGTTCAACATCGGCCCAATCAACGGCTCCTGCATCTTTGTTAAGCTGGTCTTTGTCCATCCTCGCGAAATTCCTAAGAAACACAATGGCCGGCTGCTGCTTAGGAGGCTTAATTTTATATGAAAGATGGATTAAGTCATGCTTAGATAGCCCAGGAACCGCAATCTGACGGTGGTTAGCAACCAGATTTATTGTAGAGACGAGCATGAGATCAAGCCAGGAATCGCTTGTGTCGAGATTATGATGAGTCGGATTCAGTGAGAGAAGAGATAGACTCGACGATTCCAGGATTGCTCTCAGTCTGCATGATCTAGAGTTATCCTTCACGAGGTCGGTGTTGAAATCACCCATAATTATGTGATGTTTGTACTCCGAAGAAAGGGATTCAAAAAGAGCATCAAGAGCGGAGAAATAGTCAATAGCAGGTGGGCAGTAAACTACTCCAAGAATGGCCTTAATCCCCTTGACATCAATTTCAAGAACCAAGTATTCGGGATTGCCGCTCACTGTTCCCGGTGAAGAGGATACGATTTTGTCGAGGATGTTGCTGCGTAAGTAAATGGCAACACCACCGGCTCTTTTTCCCGTGCGGTCATTGCGAATTAGGATAAAATCGGGAAGACTGTAGAATGAAGAGGGAAGTTCGGGCTTGAGCCAACTTTCTGAAACTAGGATGGCGTGCAAAGTAACATCACTAAATAAATTTAGCATCTCAGAGTGATGTTGAGGGATACTCTGTGCGTTCACGTGGCATACATTGAAACACATCTGAAATTCCTGAAACTTACTACGCAATAAGCTATCAACAGAGAAGGAATCGTCTAAAGATGAATATGACATAGAAGAACTACGGCAAGATAAAAACGAGTCGTCATCAGACATAATTATTGTAAACTAAAAATAAGTATGTCAGCGATGGTATAAATCTCCAGGTTACACCAGCCAGGATATTGGAACTACAGTGGGCGTACTTTGGGAAGTGTTGGTTATTGCGCAATAGAAACACCGGTTGCTTTTAAATCAAATTATTATTCACACTCGAAAGTCTCACTTACAATATTCTCACACAATAGGTACACTGAACAAATATTCGGAACACGCAGCGGTTTCTGGACAGGGGCACGTCTGCACTGCTCGACCGCCACTAGTAGACTGAGCTCAGCCTCTGTCGAGCACACCGTCCTAGACTCCGTCGAACGCCACTAGATGGCGTTGGTGTCCCGATTGTTCTATTGACTGACTTATTTCCGACAAGTATATATATAAGAATATAATAGATAAGATAAAAGTAATAGTTATTTTAATGTGAAGTAAAATTCACTCTAATTGCATTACCTGCCGGCAGACTGTTCACAAAAAAATAAAAAAACTATTGCAGTTTGCAAGTGTGTGTTTCCAAACATAAACTTAAATCGCAAGAAGTCAAAGTAGATGATATAGAAAATAAAACTAGTGACACATGACACTGACAGATCAAAAACAAAACAAAAGAAAGCTAAGTGTCGGTATAACAAACAAAAATACTGAAACGTACCTATCTTTAAAAAGTACCTATCAAGAAAAAGTTTTAATGAATAAACACAGATAGGAAACATACACAGATACAAAACATACACAGATACAAAAGATAGCAAACAAAACAAAAATACCTAGACATACTACTTTTTGTAATCCGCTTAGACCGAGTTGAAGCCAGTGCAGACGTACTTTTGGGGTTGGAAACCGGAGGAACCTCTTGATCCAGGGATTTGCCATGCTCCACTCCAAGCGCGATGAACTCCTCAACATTGAAGACTCGGCGTCGCTTGCCATCCGGAAGCTTGACGTTGATATTGCCGTCCATGGTCCACACGTTCGTCACGCCAAACAGCTTGCGAGCTGTCGTGAAAGTAGACTGTCGCTGTCGAGTGAGGAATTCAGACACCACATAAGGAGATCCCTTCAATTTGGTCTTGATTCTCCAAATCTCACTACGGATAGTTGAGTCAGTACACCGAAGCAATATTGGTCTGGCGCGGCCTTCTGAGGCAGAGCCCAGTCTGTGACATACAGCCAGTGAAGAGGGTGCCACAGTTACAGGAACATTCTCATCCAGTTTCTCTGGAACGCCGCCAAGCAACAGAAACTTTTTTCTGTGACGCATCTCGTATCACGTCCACACTTCTGCTCAGTTCAGCAATCCAAACATGCTCCTTTTTTTTTTCCTCCTTATTTTTTTATTAGGGACTTTAATACAATTGTACATGCCAGTCCCATCGGACCTTATAATTATGTAAAACGTAACAAAACAAACTTTATTAAAGTATGAGCAGCTCTAGAGTTAGGTGACGACAAAATATGATGGAACATGCTAACATCGTACTTGTTTATCTCAAGCTCTCTGAGTAGATCCTCTCTTGCAGACTGAAATCTGACACATTCCGTCAATAAATGTATCACATCCTCCAGTGTACCACAAACATCACAATTAGGGGAATCAATTTTTTTCATTAAAAATCCAAAATTATTGAGCGGCATGTGTCCAGATCTCAGTCTGTGAGCTGTAACAATCATTTTTCTGCTAAGCCTGCCCTAACATGCTCCTTGAAAATGATGAAGTCCTTGTGGAGGCTGCTCAAGTCAGCTCCAGGTGGTGAAGCCTTAAGGTGCGCTTCAAAATCAGCCATCCTCTGGTTCAGTGACACTATAGCCATGCGCTGGGTTTCTGCAATGTCAGCTATACTGGCCATAATAGTGACTCTGCATTACAGTGACTGTGCCAAAGTTAGATGTGACAGGTCAAGCCGGCAAGCAAATGCAATTTGCACTGTTTAGGGCATATAAATAGTACTGCCCACACAATATGTACTTAAAGGTAAGGTAAATATATATTATCCGGAGAAATTAAGATTAAAATTATAAGCTTTACTAATTAAAAGGTAAAATTTTACAGAGGATACGTATTTACTTTTTATGCACCTACCCACTTTTTCCCTCCCTATCATTCTATTGTAAATGAAACCGTGCATAGAAATTGACGATTTGAACCCTTCTAGTATTATTTCCGTCTCCATTGAACTCGAAGAGCCCTCAAAGTGTTTTGAAACAAGCATGTTCCTTTGGAGCAATATTTTTATTTTGTGCTCTGGCACACACCGAACAATATTTATTTTTTACTCCAATATAAAGGACCTCTTTAGTTTTCCTCCCGATTATTGCCGCAGTAACGGAAGAAGCCTTATAATTGATACCGTACGACCTCGCACACCACGAGCCATCTACAGACACATCAATTAAAGGATAACCATTTTTAATTCGGCCTTCTGCAATAGCCATCTCTCTGTCTTTTTTAGCAGCAGCCTCAATAGATGCAAATGCAGTTTGTTCCCATTTTTCATAAACTTCAGTTTGTAACTTATTGTAGTAGTTTGGAGAGAATATGGGAACGTCCATGGAAGAGTACAGTTCTTCAAACTGCAAATCCAATGTCAGAAGCCACGATCCCAGTAGTTGCGGCTATGTTTAAATTTACTCGTTCCGTATTCTCAGTATCTTCCGAATAGACCAGACAAGTTTCTTGACATATGGCGCATTTATATTTAAAAACTGAAGTTAGCCCTTTTCTTTTTTCGCCGATCAAGCGAAAGCTACTGATTTTACAATCAAATAGATTGCTGTGACGCGCTTTTTCTTGCAGTTCTCGCCAAAAAAGTTTATGCCGACAATTCTGCGTCCTGAAACGGATTGAAAGTCATCTTCCTTGTTTTCTACTTCAACAGTAAAGTCGTATGAATCATTACTGTCACAACGACTGTCTGTTACTGAAATAATAAAAAGGAAAAAGTTACTTTTTATTTGATTCATATGTATTACAATTAAAACTAAAACTAACCAAAATAAAGCCTACACAAGTCTAATAACTGCTTCCAGTTGGCTACGTCCAAAATGTTGGCAGCATTGGCATCACAGAACACATATTACCTAGCGGAAGAATGTCAACTCCATACAAAAAAATGTGAGACAGAATTCGATTTTACTGCCATGTAACTGTATCCCACCAAACTATTCAAAGCGGGAAGATTTGATTGCGATTTCTGATTAGGATTAAAAAAATATTTTTAACCTTTTCGACGCCCATCTATATAATACGCGATGTGTCCTCCAGCGCCACGCAACAAATGTATAACGTATCTATAGTAAAACGTAGGGATGGGATTAATGTCCTATCGACAAATAATATTATAAGTTGAAATTAATGTTTATTCACCAATTTACGAAGCTAAATAAAAACTGATACCGTATTTTCATATTTTGTTTTATTTCATAAAAAAAATCAATATGAAAACCTGGATATATTTCCCATAATAAAAGAAAAGAATTGTGAATTTATTAGACGTGTGTTCTAGAAGGCACATCCCTATTTGTCTCCAAATGTAATCCTTTTACTTCATATCAAGTCGTTGGCGCTCAAGGATGTCTAGATGTCTATGTTATATTATGTATTTTTCATTTTTATTTTCACTGTGGTCAAGTTACACGTGCATAACCTCAACAGATTCCTGCATAATTTATTTCGTTAACTTACAAAAAATAGAACCAAATACAATCAATAGATACGTGGTTTTCTACGTGTTTTTTTTTTTAATTAAAATGGAGGGTAAGTGACTGTTGTACGTAGATGTAACAGATCTTTTTTTTAATGGTGTCGCAAAATACTAGCAATGATTTTTCTTGTTTTTAGAAACTAATAGAAAACGGAAGTACATTCCTGAAACGGAAGTTGACGACTTAACGGAATGTCAAGACGACGAACTATTTCAAAATTCTGATTCAGGGGGGCTACTCTCTAAGCCCGAAGTCCGTAGTTTCGGGCTTAGTTGCGGCGTATTCTACTCCGTATCGCCTAACCACTAAGAATTAATGACAACACGACTTAATAGTTACTGTAAAATAGTGTTGTCATTCATTCTTAGTTGGGGTTCGGTACTGATCGTAAGTCCGTGGGTGATATGGAGTAAAATACGCCCGCAATTAAGCCCGAAACTACGGACTTCGGGCTTAGAGAGTAGCCCCTCAGACTCCACACCTTGTAAAACTCGCAATAATTCGTCATATTCACCGTCACTCATTTTTTTGTAAGAACACGTGCGTCAACGCAAGATGTAAACATTGCACTACACTAAAATGCACAAAGTCACTATGACCTTGAAACCCGTCCGCTTATGACGTCACAGATTTACTTCTATACAAGTTCGTGGCGTTGTGCGCACTGACAACTAGCCACTTTGTAAGGATGGGTTTTTCAAACGGTGTTTCACTATCGACAATGATTAGAAAACCTATTTATTCTTGATTAAGGTGAATACAACGTAGTTAACAATATTTGTAAAATATTATTTATTCACGTCATTTTCTTGCAATAGTAGTATTTATGGTCGTTTCGACGACATGAAATATAGCGAGGTCTTCATCGTGTCCCATCACTGGCTTACTTAATATCAAGTACTTGGCGTTGGGGGCATTAAAATATTTTGTGGCGTTTTTGTTTCTATTGAATATAAAACAAACAAGAACTTATTATGTGTGAAAAAGTTAAAAATATGGCTTATAACAGGGCATTTTCCTTAAAAACAAAATAAAAGGTCTTGTAAAAGTCATAAATTTATTTTATACTATTATTACTTCTAATCAAGTAGTGACGCTGAGGGCACGAAATTCTCGAACTTGTATACAAGTGATTGGCGTTCAAAAGGTTAATAGTAGTACTGCGGAAAAGTAACATGCGCTACTTTTCCTTAGTTTTATTGCAGATTCGTTTCTAGTTTCTAAAAATAAATCTTCATGTTAGAGTAAATGTGTTATAAAAATAACAAAAACAGTGGAATTTTCGATATTTATTAATAGTGACAAATCTGTACATTATCTAAATCTAGCTGATCCAGCGAACGTTGTTTTGCCATATAAATAAAAAGGAATAGCCTACTATAATATATACCTATTCTCAGACCTACCAAATACACTCAAGGGAAATGCCCATTTGCTTAGGAAGTTTTGGCCAAGTGATGCCCATGGAAGAAATAAATGATAGGCATTAAGCAGAGTTTACACGAAGCCAGTAATGCTGGCGCCAGTCTGCAGACAAGCCAGCGTTGGCCTGGCCCTTGTTGTTTAGACGCGGCCAATCATTCACGGTGTTTAGGGCGATAAGGTGCACTTTTGCTTGAGGGTTGTTTTGCGAATAAGAAGACGTGTCGTTGTGGTAACAGCTGATTTAATACTGTATTTTTTACAAATGTGTAACGTTAAACTAAGTGGACTGTATTAGATATATGTGTGTGTAAGACTTAAACGATGTATTGCGTTGGTGTTTGGCACCGCTTTGGACATTCCGCCCACCAAGAACGCAGTTCTTTAACATATTCTTCAACAACCTGTAACTCAAATATAACTCTAATAGGGACTATTCTAATCCAAACACCAATCAACTTAACATTTTTTTTTTTAAAAAAAACGTTGCCCCACACTAGGAATTTCTCCTGTATCGTGGGTGCGTTTACAAACATACAATTTCACATACACAAACAGCCAGACCCGGAACAACTATCTGTAGGCCATACAAATAATTGTTCCGTGCGGGAATCGAACCCGCGACACGCCGCGCAGCAGTCGATCGCTCCACCACTGCGCCAACCGTGTCGTCAACATAAAGTAAGTTCATTAATAATAAAGTGACACACACAGTGAGCCAAATAAAAGTAACTACCAATGTTTCTAATGCGATGCACATTAAAGATAAAATCCTTACAGAATTTACGGAAATTAAATATCCTAGATACAACAGAAAAGTGTGGTTTCATTGAGACAATTAACCGCCCACCGTAATAAATCATACATGAAAAATAACTCCAATATGCGTACAGAGCGAATATTAACTAATAGATAGTAAACTATAACATGGCTCAACATAACAATGTAAACACAGGTAAGTATAAATTTAACACGAGTAAGTATGAAGTTTTAACACAGGTAAGTAAAAATTTAAAACAGGTAAGTAGATATAAATGTATAACAGGTAAATATAGGTAAATTTAAAACAGGTAAGTATGAATGTACACAACCTTAGTATTTTTAATCTAAGTAAAAGTAAGTTTTAGTGTAGGTTGTAAGTATAATAATAAATTGCAAAAATAGTACGTTTTTCAGTTTTTTTTTTACATGGTGTTATTAATTTACATTTACAATAAGATATCCTCACTGAACTTTCGTTATAACACATATTTTACACACAGGCCTTTTTAGAATTCCATTTTTACATTAAATTGACACGACCCGAGTAATGTTATCAGGACCTACATGTTTTTGTAATATTCTACCCATTATCCACTTACTAGGTGGAATATTGTCCTCTTTTAAAATGACTATGTCACCGATTTCTGGTTCAGCGTTCTTTTTATTCCATTTGTACCGTTGATTGAGATTAACAAGATACTCTTTGTACCATCTGTTCCAGAAATCGGTAACCATTTTCTATGTGAGTCGCCATCTCTCATGATAACTAATATTAAGTTGCGTATAATTCTCGTCAGCTAGGTTCAGTAACGGCTCACCTACTAAAAATGGTCAGGTGTCAGTGGGAGGGGGTCATTCTGGTCATCATTTAGAACGCTTATCGGTCGCGAATTAAGACACGCTTCTACTTGCGTTAACACTGTAGATAATTCTTCATAAGTAAGTGTCGTGTCGCCGATCACTCGTTTTAGGTGTGTTTTCGTACCGCGCACCCCAGCTTCCCACAGGCCTCCAAAGTAAGGGGCGTGCGGCGGTATGAAATGCCACCTGGTCCGTTCTAAGGTTAACAACTGGGCTATCTCACTAGGGATTGATGACTTGGCCTTGTCGAACATATCTCTTAATAGTTTGTCTGCGCCAACGAAATTAGTGCCGTTGTCACTGTAGAGGTCCTGCCTGACAGTGTCCTCGTCTTGACGTGAATCTCTTAAAAGCAGCGATGAAACCTTTTGCTGTTAAATCTGTCACGACTTCTAGGTGAATAGCTCGAGTCACCATACAAACAAATAAGCATATGTATCCTTTGTAGGACCTTGCCCCTCTACCTGGTGAAAATCTAATGTTAATAGGTCCCGCGTAGTCTACTCCCGCCGATCTGAAGGGCTTGTTAGGTTTCACTCTCACCTACGGTAGTTGGCCCATTAATTGAGTAGTATTTTTCGTAGAGTAGCGCACACAAGTGACACATTCACGATAACACCTTTTTGTTTCGTCTTTTACTCGCAGTATCCAATACTTTGACCTTAAATAATTTAGCATCATCTGTGGTCCTCCGTGCATAGTCCTTATATGTGCATCTTTAATTATGAGTCGGCTAAGATGATTCTTAGCCGGTAAAATTATAGGATGACGTGTATCATAGGATGCTTGTGACTGCTGTATACGTCCGCTAACTCTTAAAATCCCATTCTCATCAAGAATTGGACAAAGAGATCGGAGTTTACTTTTTCTAGGTACACATCTGTTAGATTTTAATTGTTTTATTTCTTGCTTAAATTCTTTATTCTGAATTTGTTTTATGCACATCTCTAGTGTTTTAATTATTTCTTCCACAGTTACATGTTTAGTAAAAGCTTGTCGGGTTTCCTTAGGTAGTTTTAGATTTGCCCATTTTCTGCAGTAGGATATTATTCTCAACATTTTGGATAAATTAGAAAATTTAAACCAAACAAATTCCTCTTCCGTATTTATTGAGACATTTAAAACCTTAACTCTTTCCTCCTCTTGTGTGTCCTCAATAATATCGTCTGAACTCAAGTGTATGTGCAGCAAAGACAGCCAATCGGGTCCGTTCCACCATAATGTATGGTTTAGCAAGTCTGACGCTTGCAATCCTCTCGATGCGCAATCTGCTGGGTTCACTTCAGTAGCAACATGTCCCCACTGGTTGTACTCCAAGATGTTAAGTATATCTGACACTCTGTTGCTCACAAATGTAGTCCACCTACTGGACCCACCCTTTAACCAGGCTAGGACTACTGTCGAGTCTGTCCAGGCGTATAAGTTTGTTTTAGGTATATCCATTACTTGAGATATTTCATAAATTAATTTTGTTGCCAATACTGCGGCACAAAGTTCCAGTCTTGGTATTGAAAGCTGTTTCTCGATAGGAGCGACTTTAGTTTTAGCCGATATAAGATTGACGTAAACTCTGTCTTCTTCAACAACACGCATGTATACTGCTGTTCCATATGCCAGTTGTGAGGCGTCTGCGAAGGCATGCAGCTCTATCCTAGCTGTAGAAGAGTAGTGTAACCATCTCGGTATGCTTACTCTCTGAATCTCACGGTAGCATCTCAATTAATTTTTGCAAACATTTTATATATTAGGCAAAATATATATTTATACAGTAAAACGAGCGACATCCACAGCTTTAACACCAGAAACAAGCACAAGCTACATGCTCCTTCCCACCGACTTCGTAAGGTCCACGACTCATTTGTGGGGCTCGGTATCCGTTTATACAATAAACTTCCACTTTCTTTTCTTGACCTGCCTTTTAACTCATTTAAAGCTAAAGTTAAATCTAACCTTTGTTCGAAGGCATACTATTCTATTAATGATTATTTAGACGATAAGAATAGTTGGTCGCTGTGTTAAACGCAAGACAATGTCATAATTATCATGTTCTTTCTCTTTAAGTAATTAGCTTATGACAGGTTATATGTATTCATATAATATTGTTTTTTTTTTTGTTTTTTTTTTTTTTATTTATTATTATTATTATTATTTTTTATAATCTGACTATGTAGGTCAATTCGTTGTTTTTTTATATACATTTCTATCATTATCAATATCATAGTGTGCTAGCTAACAAGTTATAAATTTTGTGTCATGTATTAATTACTTAGCATACTTTTATATAGATTCAAGTTCTTAAAACGTAACAGACAGATGTGTTGCTGGGGAGTTTGTTGGCCACTTCTTCTCCACAGCTAAAACACTAGGAAGTGGTGACGGGCGGGCGTTTTGGGGGACTGTCTTTTGTAAAACTTGACGTTCAAAAATTGCTGGCTCTCAGCCTAATTTGAATAAACTACTTTTGATTTTGATTTTGAATGTGTATTAAATTCTCTCTGTAACATAACCACTCTTCTAACAACTCTCCATGTACAGTTTCATCCCATTCTAGCCCTGATCTCCATAATTTCTGTATTATCATTTTAGCGGCAACAACAACAGGAGCTATCCACCCCAAAGGATCGTAAAGTTTAGCGACTTCTGACAGGATTTGGCGTTTAATAATTGACTGTTTAGGTTCCGGTAAGTTAATGGTATATTCAAAGTTGTCTGTTAGGCGATTCCAAATCACACCAAGTACCTTTACTAGGCTGTTGAGCTTGAGAGGAAGTTCATGATCGATCCGTTTGTGTTCTCCGATATATTTTGTTTTCATTATTGCTACTCCACTTTTGAAGCTCGAACCCTCCCAAGTTCATCAGTTTGTTCATTTCGTTGTATATAGTTATCGCTTCATCTTCTGTTTCACATCCTGTCATCAAATCATCTATGTAATAATCATTCTTTGTTATCCTTGCTGCAACTGGGCATTCAAACCGCTCATTATCAGCTAGTCTCTGCAATGACTTCACGGCAAGATATGGAGCACATGCGGTTCCAAAAGTTAATCTCAATAGTTTATAGTGTTTGACTGGCTCATTTTCTTTTGGTCTCCATAGTATCCTCTGGTAGTTTGTATCCTCTTCTGCCACGCGTACCATTCTATACATCTTGATGACGTCAGCAGTAATGCAAATCCTGTGAACTCTCCACCTCATTAATAAGTGAAGCAAGTCTTGCTGCAGTTTGGGACCGACAAGAAGGTAGTCGTTCAAGGAAACGTTATTAACTCCTTTACACGATGCGTCGAAGACGACTCGAAGCTTCGTAGTATCTTTGTCTTCTCTCGTTACGGCATGATGCGGAAGATAGACAGCTTTAGAATTATTAATGTCTGTATCGTCAACTTCAAGCATATGGTTTAATTGTATGTATTCGTTTATTACTTTATGGTATTCTTCACGTAGTTTGTCATTTTTGTCTAACTTCTTCTCTAAGAATTTAAACCGTTTAGCCGCTATTTCCATTAGTCTACTATTTTGGCACTCGGGTACTTCCTTTCTAAATGGTAGCCTGACTACAAATCTTCCGCTCTCGTCTCTAACCGTGGTAGCGTCGTAGAACTCTTCACACCTCCTTTCTTCTTCTGTTTGTCTCTTTTGTATCATGTTTGGTTCGTTTTCCACTTCCCAAAATAGTTTAAGTAGCTCGTCTTCCTTGTGTTGTACATGTAAACTTGTGATGTGTGCTGAGGTAGATTCTTGAGACATTCTTCCAGATAACACCCAACCTAAGATTATATTTTGTGCTAGTAAATTATTCTTAGGATGCTTATGACGCCGTCTAACAAAACATCGCTGTATACTTGAGCGCCGAGTAAAATGTCTATTTTACCCGGTGTATTGAGTCCTGGATCAGCCAACTCTAAATTATTTATGTCTGACCACTCAGGAGTAACAAGATTAGTATTAGGTAAAAGTGTCGTTAATGAACGCAATACATATGCATTTACTGTAACTACTGCCTGGGGATCGTAGCGTGATTTCACAATAAGTGACACCATGTGTTTAATTCTCGTTTGCTCCTCCCCCACGCCTGAAACCCAACCACTCACCGATTTACGTGTAAGGTTAAGTAACTGAACCGTAGCCTCCGTTACAAATGATGCCTGTGAGCCTTGGTCTAACAATGCTCTAAGTATAAATTTGCAACCATTCCTACTATCTACTAACACTTGTGCAGTAGCTAACAGGACACTGTTTGTATGAAAATTCTCTTTAGAAAAGTTGGTTACAATGTGTGTATCATTAGACAAAGCACTAGGCTTACCTCTCTGTGTCTCGGTCACAGTACCTGTTGATGTAGACTCGTTCGCACTCAGCAGTGACACCTCTCTCGAAATGCAGAAGTGAGTGATGACGCCGTCCACACTTCCGACAACACGTTGACTGTCGACATTTCACTACGGAATGCGATGGCGCCAAACAGTTGAAGCAAAACTTGCTGTGTTGAACAAAGTCCTGTCGTTCCTTAGTAGACATATCACCGAACTTCTTGCAATGGTATACGTAATGCCCTTCATTACATAACGCACATTTCACTTCATGTTTCTTCTCGTCCTTGGTAATGTTCGAATGAAAGGCTTTAGGCTTGGCGACAGGCTTAGCTTGAACCACTCTTGGTTTATGGCCATCCGTCATTTCTAGTGACCGGAATCTCGCACTCAGGAAATCTCGTAGTTCTAGCCAAGTGGGCGTGTCCTTGTTATTCATGCTCAAGTGTTGTTCCCACTCTTTGACCGATTCGGAATCCAATTTAGACAGCACCAAGTAGTTAATGACCAGGTCCCAAGCGTCAATGTTCACATCCATGTTCTTCAAAGCTTTTAAACAGGTCGAAGTCGTGTCTACTAATTGTTTGATAGAACTCGCCGAAACTATTTGTATCGCTTTTTGTGTAAATAATTTTCTCAATATCTCGTTAGTATTGTATCTCTTGTTATTGTATCGTTTCTCTAATTCATTCCACGCCTCCTAATAATTTGCATTCGTGATAGAATAATTTCGTAGTAATACTTCTGGTTCTCCCGATTGGAACGTCAATGAAAGGCGTGGGTAAACGACTGACTGGTTTATTGCAAACTAAAACTAAGTTACCCACCACCATGACAATATAATATTATATCAATGTACCGACAGATCGTTACACTTCTCCTCACCAAGTCCACAGACGCATTTCAACAATGAAACTTAATGAACTAATGAACAAAATTTAAGAAAGTTCGTTTAGCACGATAAAGCGCTCGTAAGGCCCGAGCAGACGCACCCAGGGGTGTTGGTGATCGCGACGGCTCGCGCCCGTGATTTGGTAACAACCTTTGGGGTTGCTCTGGCGATTTAGGCGCTTCCGGTGTCGTGACCTTAGTTTCACTGCCACCACTGGATGCGTCTTCAAAGAGGTCACCTTCGGCTCCGCTATCGACGCTCGGTTTGCTTGTCTTATTCGGACTCATCTCTTCGGCCCTCGTCACGCCACTCATTCGCGATAATGTATTTTACTGCAGGTTGAAATGGTTTGGTCCGCATGTCTACGCCATTCAACCCCGTTACCAATACTGACTTCATACGAGACAGGACCAGTCTTTTTAATAACAGTGGCTTCCGTCCACTTATCCCCCCTCGCGGTATAATCGCGAGCCATCACTGCGTCTCCCACCTGGAGTTCCCTATCCGACCCTGGGGCGTGGGCGACCTGTCGCTCTTGTTTGGCTCGTACTACGGCCGCCACGTCTGGCCGCAGTGCGTCCAATCGGCTGCGCAGGCGCCTCCCCAGAAGCGCCACTGCCGGGGACACTCCCGTAGTCGCGTGATCACAGTTGCGATATTGGAAAAGAAATCTACTAAGGGCGGTGTTTACATCTTGACCTTCGTATATTGCTCTTTTAATTGCTTTTTTAATCGTTTTCACCGCGTTTTCCGCCGCGCCATTACCCTGAGGCCAATAAGGAGCCGAAGTTGTGTGTTTAATGCAATTGTTTTTACAATAATCCTTAAAATCTAGTGAACTGAATGGCGGCCCGTTGTCGGTCACGAGCTGCGACGGTAAACCAAAACGTGCGAGTATACTTCTAAAAACTTTGATCGTAGAAGCTGCATTCGTACTACGCATCGGTACGGCCTCTATCCACTTTGAATGCGCGTCCACCACAATTAGGTAACGCACGCCCCCGCAGTCTGCGAAGTCCGCGTGTACCCGCTGCCACGGGTGCAGCGGAAACTCCCAGGGGTGCAGCTGCGCCCGCGGCGGCGCATCTCGCACGTTGCGGCACGCAGTGCACGACCTACATATTTCCTCAATGTCACGATCTAAACTCGACCAGTAAATGTAATTCCGCGATAAGCTTTTCATTTTGTTTACGCCTAAGTGCCCCTCGTGCACTTCATTTAATATTTTCTTTTGAAGAACCTCTGGTACCACTATCCTATATTTATAAATAACGCATCCTTGCTCAACCACAAAATCGCTTTTCCTCGCAAAAAATGGTCTTTCCGTATCACAGCTCGGGTTTGACGGCCAACCGAAAAGAACATAACCTTTAATTTTACATAACAAAGGGTCGCGTTCAGTTTCTCTCGCAATATCTTGGAAACTGACAGGCAATGACTCCTCTATTAGATTTAAATAGTCTACAGTGTCAGCACAGCGACCCTCCCGAGGTAATGGTAACCGCGATAACGCATCAGCCGGACCGTTGTCCACCGAACGTACAAATTCTATTGCAAAATCATAAGCTGCCAGGCGTGCAGCCCATCTTTGTAAGCGGCTAGCTGCCGTTTGCGGGATTCCTCCCTTGGCCCCAAAAATATGAGTAAGCGGCTGATGATCGGTGCGTAGTGTGAAGCGCCTACCGAACAGATATTGGTGATGTTTCGTGATACCGAACAAAATAGCCAGTGCCTCTTTGTCCAGCTGGCTGTAGTTGCGCTCGGGCGCACTGAGTGTGCGCGACACGCAGCTAACGGGCCGCTCACTACCGACCGCGTACCGGTGCGCAAGCACGGCGCCCAGTCCGTACGCGCTGCTATCCACCGACAATACCAGCTCGCGCCCCTCCTCGTAATGTGCTAATACCCGGTCACTCAGGAGAGATCGCTTTGCTTCCAAAAAAGCTTTTGCGCACTTGGAGTTCCATTCCCAGCCGACCTCTTTCTTTAACAAGCTGTGTAATGGTTGCAACAAGGTGCTCAAACAGGGAATAAATCGCCCGTAATAATTTAACATTCCAAGAAAACTCTTTAGCTGTGTTACGTTCTCTGGTTCGGGCGCACTGGAAATAGCCTCCAATTTTTCAGGGTCCGGTCGTAACCCTTCCTTATTAATAATAAAGCCAAGATACTTTACACTTTCTTGTAAAAATTTACATTTACTAAGTTTGACTGTTAGTCCCATGCTACGTAAACCTTTCGAGTACAGCTCTTAGGTTTTTTAAATGTTCAAGTCTATTTGACCCGGTCACGCAAATGTCATCTAAAAATACAACGCACCCTGGCACCCCGCGCAGTGTCTCCTCCATAATCTTTTGGATTTTTTCCGGTATGACCGACAACCCGTAAGGTGTACGTCTATATGCAAACTTACCCATATGAGTTGTTATAGCTGTATAGGGTTGTGACTCATTCGATAAAATGCTCTGTTCGTACGCATGTTTCAAGTCGATTTTAGTAAATTTATCGCCCCCACTCAGATTCGCAAACAACTCCTCGATACGCGGCAATGGATAATAATCTCTTTTTAACTTTGGATTGATGGTTATCTTATAATCTCCACAAATTCGTATGTCCCCATTTTGTTTAATTACTGGGACTATTGGAGTTCCATAATCCGAGTAATCGACGCGGTAGATGGACCCGTCGGCCACAAGGCGCTCCAACTCCCGTTCGACACGTGCGCGCAGTGCCAGCGGCATCGGTCTCGCTCGCACGTAAACCGGTTCCTTATCTAACAGCTGTAGTCGTATAGGCTGTTTGCAAGTACCTAATTTATCAGTGAACACTTCTGGGAATTCCTTACATAATTTGTTCACAAATTCGTCATCTACGATTTCATTGAGGTTTATTTGCGTAATCTTTAAAGCGCGCATCCATTCTCGCCCTAACAGTGGCCGCGCCCCACCGTTAATAATGTAAAGTCTTAAGGACTTCCCTTCAACTGCACCTAGATACACGTCCACCTCAATGTAACCGAGTGATTCGATTCGTGAACCTGAGTAACCGCGTAAAATTAAATTATCTGGGTTAATCTTTTTATGCGAAAACAAACGTTGATACATACTGTTACTTATTGCTGAAATACGACTACCCGTGTCAACTTCACATTCGATGTTCATGTTATCAATTGTTAACTTAATAAAGTATGGTTTGTTACCTCGTGCTGCTACATTTAGGTTGAACATACCGTCGTCCGACTCGTCACTGACATAATTTTGCCGACCGCCACTGCCGCGCACTTGTTTACACATTGCTTTTAAGTGTCCTTTTTGGCCGCACTCATCACAACTGTAATTTTTAAACCGACACCTCTCGGCTGAGTGCGCCTTGCCACAGCGCCAACACGCGTCCGCGGAGTCCGCGCCGCCGCCGCTGCTAGTTCCTGCGGCCGCGCCTTTACCTCTTGCGTTGCAGCGCGCTCGCGATGACCGGCCGCGCTGGCCCGTTCGCCAGCCGCGTGCGTTATGCAGGCCTTCGCCCGCCTCACCGCTTGCCAGCCCCGATGTCTCCGCCACAGCCGACGTTGTGCCACTCACTTCAGCGTGCTTCTCCGCTGCCTCTAGAGCCAGCGCTAGTTCCACAGCCTCTTTATATTGTATCTTCTTTTCGGCGAAAATTCTGGATCGCATCACATCGTTCGTAAGGCCTGACACGAACTGATCGCGTAAATTCTCCTCCAGCGTCGAGCATGACTTGCACTTCCCGAAATTGCAAGTAGACGCGAGGTGTTTTAACGCCTGCAGGTACTCTGTGAGGGACTCGCCGGCCCGCTGCCGGCGCAATCTGAATACGTGGCGCTCGGCAATCTCCGACCGCTGTGGTTCTAGGTGTTCCGTCACCAGTTGCACTAGTTCGTCATATGTTTTGCTTTCCGGGAAGCTAGGAGAACACAGGTCGCACATAAGTGCATACGTTTCTTCGCCTACGACCGTTATTAACATAGGCACCTTTAATTCATCGTCAATTTAATTTAGTTTTATGTACTGATTCACCCGACGGATATACGCTGGCCATTGTTTCGAACTCAGATTAAACGATTCTATTTTTCCGATAGGCATAATGCACTTATTTAAACGCGTACCACGTGGCCAAATAACAAAAGAATAAAAATCCCATCCTCGTCGCCAATGGAACGTCAATGAAAGGCGTGGGTAAACGACTGACTGGTTTATTGCAAACTAAAACTAAGTTACCCACCACCATGACAATATAATATTATATCAATGTACCGACAGATCGTTACACCGATAAAGACTTGTTACTATGTATTAAGGAACAAAACAAATCATAAAACGATTGCCACTCCTCATATTGTCCCGTAAACGTGGGTATCTGAATACGGGGTAACTTAACATCGCAATTGAATAACGGTGTTTGTGTGCCTTCATTAGGTGTAGATGTTTGCGGACACGTAGGGAATTGAAGCTTAGATGAGTCCAAAAACGGTTGAAGAGCCTCCTTCAAATTCGACTTGTCTACACTATAATATTATAAAGAGGAAAGATTTGTTTGTTTGTTTGTTTGTTTGTTTGAATTGAATAGGCTCCGAAACTACTGGACCGATTTGAAAAATTCTTTTAGCATTGGATAGCTACATTATCAGGGAGTAACATAGGCTATATATTATCCCCGTATTCCCACGGGAACGGGAACTACGCGGGTGAAACCGCGTGACGTCCACTAGTATTGTATATATGTCTCCTCAAACTGTTCGTAAATGTTTTCTTCAAAATAAGAATCTTCCTTGTCATCGTCTTTGCTAAGCTTTAAAATAGTTTGTTTGTGTCCTACCTTAAAGTTGTTCCACAGTTCTTCTAATGATTCTAACCGTGTTTCTAAGTAAGCCCGTTTTATTCTATCCTTAGGTGACTTTTTGTAGTTCTTCTCAGCATTTTTCAAATTGTCTAGAAGTTCCCTTTGATACACCAGAAGTTCTTCAATCCCAATATTCGTCATAATGTTCACGAAAACCACTCAAATTCACTAATTATGCAGTTATTAGTAAAAGGTATCTTCAACAGTTCCTTATCGCTGTGGAATGCGGATGCCTATTGTTCTCGCGGCTCGCTCGCAGAGGCCGGCCGGCGATCACTATCCGTCTCGAATTGGACCAAATGTTTAGGGCGATAAGGTGCACTTTTGCTTGAGGGTTGTTTTGCGAATAAGAAGACGTGTCGTTGTGGTAACAGCTGATTTAATACTGTATTTTTACAAATGTGTAACGTTAAACTAAGTTGACTGTATTAGATATATGTGTGTGTAAGACTTAAACGATGCATTGCGTTGGTGTTTGGCACGCTTTGGACACACGGATTTTTTCTTCTGGTGTGCACACGTTTGGAAAAAATAATGAATACGCGGCAAAGGCTGTTGAAAAAGAAATGTTTAAGGAATATCTCTGCACTATTAAAAGAAGAGTTGATTGATATATTACAAAAAAGGGAGCGAAACGACTTTGGATAAGAAAATGGTTAAGCGATAGAACTGTAACTGGAGCTTCTGCCTTGTTGCTGAAACAACTAAGATTAGAAGATCCTTCTGAGTACAGGTTGGCGTTGCGGGTTACTGCTGAAATTTTGATGAGTTGCTTTCGCTTATACAGAGCTCGATTCAGCGCCAAGACACTCTGATGAGAGATGCATTACCAGCAAAAATAAAATTAGAAGTAACGTTATCGGTCTTAGCATCTGGAATGAGTTATCGAAGCTTGAGTCATTTTTACCGTGTTTCTAAACCATCTATATCACAATTCATACCAGAAGTTTGTCGAACAATTTATGAAGTATTAAAACAGTTTATTAAGGTAAGTGTTTATTTATTTACTTAAAATTGAAATAATAAGGCACACATTATTACAAAATACTAAGCGTTATATATTAAGCGTTATTGAAGGCTTGTTGAATGGCATCACTGTTGTCTACGCTTTCGCCGTAACTGTCATAATTATATGGAGTTTCTGGGGATATGACATTAGTAGTAAACTGGGAACACGAAGAACATGTCGATGGACTGGACTCTGTAGGAGGGCAGATTGTAGGTGTTGTCAGAGAGTATTGGGGTACTATGTAGGACGGAAGAACTTGTGTAGAATTCCAATTAGTAGGTAGCGTATTTTGCGATTGCTGAACCGATTGTTGCACTTGATACGCATTCTTGGCTCGTATATCTGTGAGCATGCATTGAGTCAATATACTCTGTATTTTTTCCTTAGCAATGACTGCCTGTTCCTCTGTCAATTTTTTTAATTGTCCCGAGACGCTTTTTCCAAATAGGTCAAGATCTGTTTCTTCGCAGCGTGTGTTGTCGTTAATTTCCCTTAAGTCATTTATCATGTTAGATATCTGTGATAACTTGCTCCGCTTAGGTTTTGTGGGTGGGGTAAATCGAGGTAACTCTTCTGCAGACTCATTTTCTAACCCATTTTCAGAGCGTGGAACCAACGATGGTCCTGGTTCATTGCTATTCGATAATCCTGATTCATTGCTATTTGGGGTATCCATGTTATCCTGTAATTAAACAAAATAAATTAATGTAATTGTAATGTTATAGATTTTTTTGTTGTGACTAAAAATGGTATTAAATAGGCCGCGTTAATTACTACCCTTTTTTACAGGTACCAAACGCAGAAGAATGGAAAAACATCGAAAGGGGATTTAAAACACGATGGAATTTCCCCTTATGTTATGGTTCTATAGACGGAAAACATGTGACAATTAAAGCTCCTCCTAAAAGTGGAAGTTTATACTTCAATTATAAAAACACAAGCAGCGTCGTATTGTTAGCTATTGCCGATCACGACTACTGTTTTTCGTACATAGATGTCGGCGCGTGTGGTAGCGCATCTGATGGAGGAGTTTTTAAGAATTGTTCTATATACCAAAACCTGGAAAATAACTTATTACTTGACAACGGAGTCATCGTAGGAGATGCGGCATTTCCACTAAAGACTTATTTAATGAAGCCGTATCCAGGTGTAAACCTCAGTACAGAAGAAAAAGTTTTTAACTACGGGTTATCTCGGGCAAGACGGATAATCGAAAATGTATTTGGAATCTTAGTTAGTAGATTCCGGGTATTAGAAAAGCCAATACTAACTAACTTGGAAACAGTAGATGCAATCGTTTGTGCTTGTTGTGCCCTTCATAATTGGCTACGAAAGAAATCAAATTCATACATCACCGCTACTTGTGTTGATAGGGAAGATGAACAGGGAAATATTCAGCCCGGTTCATGGAGGAGCCAAATACATGCCCTACAGAGTATTGGCAATCAAGGTAGCAATCATTCAGCAGAAATAGCAAGAGAGAAAAGAGAAGTTTAAAAAATATGTTTAATAACGAAGGAGGAGTTTCTTGACAATTAAATAGCATACATTAACAATCGACTTCGAAAATCAACATTGAAACGGACAAATACACGAGCTTCTTTTGTTGTAGTATGCGTGTGTCTTTAAGTGGCTTTATAATTTTGCTTAAATGTAATTTTCGTTTAAAATAAATAATAATGTGATATTACTTAGTATGGTTTTTCTCCTCATAGAAACCGGCTTTACAAACGAATCATATTCATCAAACCATTTTGCCTTTGGCTTATAAACGCTCCCCCCAGCCCCAGATCTTGTAGATTTTTCGATTTTGTCGAGTTCCAAGTAGTACGTATTTCGAATACTTTTGATTTTTGATTTAACTTCATCGAGAGTCAGTTCTTCTATATTCATTCCTACACGAAGTTGTTCTAGTGCCGAAGCGCGCATTTCTTTATTTTTGTATGCATCGCAACGCTTATCCCACAAGCATTCGCGCTCTCTATAAAGTTGTACGAATTTCAAAGTATCCTCTTCGTTGAATTTTCTCGGCATTTTGTCGCAGAAATTCCAAATAAAACAACAAAGAACACACACCGTACGGACGTTCGCCAGTGACTGGCGAGACTCGTCTACACGTGTCCGCAACGCTGGCGCGGGGGTCGAAGGGTATGCGGGCGGAGGTCACTGGCTAGAAAAATATACGGTCGCTCTATTCTCGCCAGCGTTGGCAGCCAGCGCTGGCTTGGCTTGAAAAACTGTTTACACAAGGCCAATACCAAGCCAGCACTGGCTGCCAGTTTTATTGGCAGCCAGTGTTGGCTCCGTGTAAACTATGCTTTAGGATTGACATCATAGATAAGGAACCAACCGCTATTTTCAACATAGAACTCAGTGGGACTTAATAAATCTCAAATATAAATTCCAAGGTACAAAAAAAAAACACACATAGTTTTCTGACTTTTTATTCATTTTTATTTAGGTAAATAACAAGCACATCATCTAGGAATTGGGCTGGGGGATTTATATTTGTTTGAAACCTCGCCCAGCCCAAGAACCACACAATAGTCATCACGTGGGCACAACACCCTACTGTCCTCCGACCAGATATACAGGTACAACAATATTGTCGTACGGATTCTAATCCTGTTTCGTTAAGATTTATAACAATATAAACGAAATACATTTTTCTAGTGATGTGTCTGCTTTTGATTCGCCCTCTAACCAAAATGCTGTTATTTGCCGAAGGAAATCCTTCAAGAATCCTGTTATTCCTTTCTGGGCACACTTCAACACTATAGGAAACTTGCGCTCTAATATGCTCTCCATAATAAGATCGTGCCTGCTTTAGCTGATATGTTCCACATGCAAATAATATTAAATCATTGTGAGTTGGGGAAACTCGGTTATATTTTAACTATCCCCATTTATGTTCACAAATTGTGTACGCCTTCGATTAAAATGATTAGCTTCCACAAAATCAGCTAAATCATTGTTTACATATAAAAATCTCCTGATATTTTCTAATATTAAAGTGGCATCTTCTCTGTTTCTTATGCGAAGATGAAAACTGTTAATGATGGAAGCGGCAATGGCAAAATCAATCATAATGTGTTTTGAAGCATTACTAAAAAACTCTTGCCTAAATAATTTAAAAGAATGTTTGAATATACCGTTGACCGCCTCAACAACCCATCTAGTTATCGTTACACATCTTGTTTTATTTGCCTCTAATGTGCTCAATTGGGTTTCACCCTCTTGAAGAGATGAAGGCGTGTGTACGGAATAATGACATGTGTCTTTTAATAATGGCACTGAGTCTCTAAAGCCCCTATCCAAAATAAAAACATCATTAGCCTGGAAGTATTGTCTCATTGGACTGTTTTCCTCACTAAATTCATCTAACATTATTTGAGCATCTCAGGTAGTAGCTGGATAGGGGCCCAACACATCTACAATGTAACCATCACAACAGACAATTAAAAAGGGCTTAACAAGGTTCCTATATTTATGAAGTGAATACGTTTTTTTCTGATATGAATAATTGGAACTTTTTGAATATAAATTTAAGTACCATCTACAATAACTATAGGCCTTCTTTGTGCACCACCAAAAACCCCATTTGGAATTATAAGATTTCTCGATGAGATTTCCTCACGACTTATATGATTTAAACCAAGATGCCTTGGCACAAAATCTTGATTCAAGATTTCCCTAACCTTTCCCATAAGTCTTTCTAGGGTACTCCTAGGGATGCTTAGCAAGGAGGAAATCCTTTCGTCACTATCTCCAGTTCTCAATTTAATTAAATAAGCTGCAAGAGCAGTTTTGCCCCTGTGCATTGATGCCAATCTTGGCACTTTCCTCATAATATTTAAAATATTTTCCAATGATAGACCGAACCAGTAATGAACTATAGAACTATCCATATTCTCCACATTTTCAAAGTCTTAATTGAATTGACTGTGACTGTTTTAATAAATCAGTAAAGTCTTCTATTTATATTGCTGTAAATGTATGTATTGGATTATCCACTTCAGATAGCTCATTGCCAAAAGTATTTGATTTATGGTAGCTACATATCCTACTTGTTGGAGAAACGTAATAATTAAAATCAATAAACAATCTAGTCCGTAAATATGTAGGTACTGTAAGCCTCTCTGGTTGAATGCATCTTGGATAAAAGCAACGCTGCTGACTGATTGGAGCCCTGATATAATTCGGTAGATATATAGATGCCTCAGAAACTGGTTCAGCTACGGGGCTACTTTCTCTTGTACCTAATTCTTCAGTACTCAAGAAACACTGGCTTCTTGAACACTGGCTTCTTGGGTACTAGGTTCTTGAGTACTGGCTTCTTCAGTATTGGCTGAGTCAGTATTGACAACTTCATTTTGGTTTGAAGTAAATGCCGGTGTGTACTGAGGTATTGCTCGTCTCGGTCGACTCCAACAAGAATGGCAGACCAGATCTGTTGTAGTTAACTGAAATTAAAAAAAAATACTTATAATAATACTACCAACCCACCCCAGCTTAGCATGAGTGCAATGTTAGATACTTATATTAAACTATACACATAAACCTTCCTCTTGAGTCAATCTATATATTGATAAAAACCGCATAAAAATACATTGCATAGTTTAAATGACCTAAGCGTTCAGACGGCACTACGGCAGGAAGTGTTTTATACTATGTAGAGATAATCATGGTATAGGTAATATATATATATTTAAATGTTGGTAATTGTATATTTGAAAATCTAAGATATCTTCTATCTAAAACAACTTTATGTTAACTTAAAATGTTAATAGTACTCACCAGCTGTGGTATAATCCATTCTGCAATTATATTTTTTATTAGTATTTCTCTTGTGCCTGCGTTACTTGGATTTAGTTGATGAAAGCGCCGTCTTAATACTGATTGGCCACAATGAACACATATTTGTCTATGTCCAACTCTTCTTTCTTGAGCACCAGAATGCTGTTGTGCATTCCTTGCCAATATCCATCAATCCTGGCACACCAGACTATTATCTGAAACCTATTCGCATAGTCATGAATAATAAGTCATATTAATAAACTTACCGGGGTTTTTTTGTACTTAAATATAAAAATTATTTCAATGACCAACCAAATTATTTAATTTAAACATGCTACATAGTACAATATATGTCGGTGACTATATAATTATGTATTTATACAGAAAGTAAATAGGTAAATAACTCACTTGTTATGGTGCAATCCATTGCTGAATTATAGATCGCACCTCCACATTGGTTACGGTCAATCTCTTAAGTCTTCGTGTATTTACGCCACAGTTGACACAGAGATCGCTCCGTGGTAAGCGTTCATGTAAATCAGGTTCCATGTTAGTGCCAGGTCTTTCGTGAGAAACAGGTACGGTATCCATTGGCAAGCCGGTGTCGTCGTGGGAAGCGGGTACTGAATCCAATGTAAAGCCAAGGTCGTCATCAGGAGTGGTTTCGGGGTCCATTATCGTAAGCAAAGTCGTCGAAAAATCCGATGTGAAACGCAAGAAAAACACAAGTCGCTATAAAACAGCACCAAAATAACGAACTACGATTTTCCAATGTCAATCAATTATTGACATTTAAGGATATAGCTATGAGATCGGTTTATAGAAAAATCGATATTTTTGCATGAAACCGGAAACGTGGAATCGCTTCAGTGGATCGTATAAATCGTATTTAGAAGTCCATAAATTGATTAAACATTTTTGTTTATCTTGTACAAAATAAGATAACTATTATAAACATTAAAAAAATATATAATTGCCAAAAACCGATTTTTGGTTATCAGTATTTAGTGAATCGGCATTTTTTGATTAAGAATTGCAATCCCTACTTTGACATGGCAGAAATGGCCACCGAGTGGAAACGTTATTCAATGGAATTAACGATTGAGTGTCTAAAAAAATCGACTTTTGATTCCGGTGTATTATAGCAGCATATAATAGCAATATTTAAGTTACTAAATTAGTATCTTTTTAGTAATTTTTACATAGCTGGGCGAAACATGGCCAAAAATGGGCGTTTCCCTTTTCATAAGAATCGATCAAGCCGTTATGCCGGCCACATACGTAGCGGTATACCTGAACGGTATACCGGAACTGAAGGCTTGTGCAGGTATACCTAACATCCATAGTGACCACACACGATTCAAGTATGCCTGTGCAGTCTCAGTTCTCGATAATTGAAGGCTGGCATCCGAGATTTGCGGGTCTGGCCTAGTTGGTGCATCTGAACGTATTTGATGAAAATATTTCGGTTGACTCTGCTAAGATTGTAAATTGTGATTTATATTTCTGTTATTTGAGTAAAGTTTGAGCTGAGGTTCCGATAACATCTGCTGCTGATGGATTTGTTGTGGTACCTGATTTAGCAGAGCTGAACTTATGAGCTTGTGTGATATCGTTAAGTTACCAAATTGCGCCTCAAATAACGTATCAGTAATAATTTTTTCTGCAAACAATCTCTGTTCTCTGGACAAGTCACGCAATTTTATTGCCACCATTTTGCCAAAAACGTCGCTACCATCTTCGGGTACAGCCGGACGTTTGAAATGATCACGCACCGACAGAAGAACATCTTCAGTTACGGCATCGAATTTGAAGTCCTTTTTGTCGGCTTTGACCGGTTTCTTGAAGGTGTCGGTGGGTGTAGACTTTGGACGACTGTAGAAGACGTCGATGCTTGTGGACTTTGAACGGCGTCACAAGAAGACTCAGTGTAGATTTTAACTCCATCAGTTTCAACCCCCTCTGTTACAACTCCCTCAGTTTCTTCTGTCTGTAACAATAAGTTAAATATAATTTTTTTTTATAAAAAAAACATAGGTAAAAAGTTAAAGTACCTACAGGTACCTCGCTCGCTTCACCTTTATTAAGAGTTATTTTCATATTTGTTTCAGTTTCCGAAAACAGAAGATTGGAAAGATATCGCGAAAACCTTTGAAGACAGATGGAATTTTCCTTACTGTATCGGCTCAATCGACGGGAAACATATAGATATTATTCCACCGAGTGAAAGCGGATTTTATTATTACAATTACAAAGGGCAGCATAGTATGGTTCTGTTAGCAATTGTGGATGCCAAATATCAATTTATTATGTGCGATTTTGGCACAAATGGCCGAGTATCAGATGGCGGTGTTCTGCAAAATACAGTTTTCTACAAGAAACTTGAGAAAAATCTGTTAAAGATTCCGGTGGAAGAAAAAATTAACAACAGCTTAAAAGTATTGCCATACGTTTTCGTATCTGATGATGCATTTCCTTTGAGGTGTGATATGATGAAGCCATTTAGACAAGCGGACTTGAATTCACAAGATAGAAAGACCTTCAATTACCGTTTATCTGGAGCGAGGCGCATAGTTGAAAATGCGTTCGGTATATTGGCGGCTAGGTTCAGAATTTTCCACACACAAATTAATATAGAACCAAATAATATTGAATCTGTAGTAATGGCGAGTTGTGCTTCGCACAACTTTCTAATCGCTCATTCACCTAATCACTACTCGCCCTCTGAATGTTTTGACCAAGAAAATGCAGAAAATGGAACTATCTTGCCAGGGTTACATGCGGGTGACCACATGATCCCATTAAATAGAAGGGGATATGGGAATACTGCACTCAATGCAAAGAATATTCGGGAACAGTTTATGGATTACTTTAGTAATGAAGGCAGTGTTCCTTGGCAAAATAATTTCATAAACTAAAAAAAAAAATAGTATTAGAATTGAATTTTATTTTGTTTAATTTTTTGTGAAGCCAGAACAAAAATCTTACCGTAGATTCCTCAGTCAGGTTCGATTGCGATGTTCTTGGTGTCTCTTGGTCGCGGATAAAATGCAATTTATCGTAGTACCATAGACTCGGCACGTATATATCGTTGATGCCTGCCCCAGATTTCTTCGAATTTTCGACTTTTTTCTGTTCTTTTCGGTAATTTGTCCTGTAGATTAATTTTTCTAATCACTGATTCCCGATTCGCGTCCGGCTCTATTTCTTTCAAAACATCTACCAATTGTTGGTATGCAGCGTTCTTTTTTGTCGCGACTATGGTATTCTTTACTTTTTATTTGCCATAGACATGGTAACTTCCTGTATAAATCTATAAACTCTTCTAATTTCTCTCTATTACTGCGGCGTGAATCGACAGACATTTTGGCGCGAAAATAAACACACAAACCGACCGGAGCACTGGCGCGCGTGCGACTGAGTCTTTCCGACACGACACACACGCTCATGCATACTTGCACAAACTAGTTTGCGCAGGTATACAGATCGTAGTTTTGATCTGCCTACCAGACTTGTGCAAGTCTGGAAACTTGTGCAAGTTTTGTCACACACACGCTCCGGTATACTTGCACAAGCCTTCAGTTCCGGTATACCGTTCAGGTATACCGCTACGTATGTGGCCGGCATTACAGAGGAGAGATAACAAACACTGTGACACGAGATTTTTATATATTAGATTTCCTGATTATTTACACAAATATTGAATAACAATTTTACACAAACACTGTAAAACATTTTAATGCATTCATGGACAAAATTGTGTTTACTTAGATAAACAAAAAAGTTCTAAAAAAACGAGTAATCTATCCACAGATAATTAAGCACGGAGTGTGGAGATGGCAAAGGTAGGTAAGTAGACTGTTAATTAATTTAATAAATTAAGGAAATAGCATAAATAAATTAATAATAAACTAGACATTTTAGAACATTAGTGAAACTCATGTCTTTTAAAATGTCTTGTTTCTAAAAATATTTAGTTCGTTATTTCCTTAATTTTATTCACTTAATTAACAGTTCAATAACGTTCGCCCACCCCACACACTGTACTTTACATTTTAGAACATAAGCGAAACTCACTTATGTTCTAATGTGTCTATCTTCTTTATTAAAGATCGATTACTGGCGGCCCCTACATATTTTCGGTTTTGTAAGGTGCAATCTTTTGACACATGTGAAAAACACTTATAAACTTAATTTTTTTTTGGGAATGTGTCTCATAGTTAGCTAAAAAACTAAAATTTACTTCATTATACATTTTTTGTATTATTGTTTTCTTTTAAATCTGGCTTTGATGATGATATCAAGAAGAAACAGTTACAAATTTTGGCGCATTCTTCAACGCACATTAATACATTTTTAGACGCGTAAACTAATCTCTTTTAAATGTCTTCATGCTCTTTAAATTCTAAGAAGGAATGTACATTTTCTATGTTTGTGGCTTTAGGTATTTTTACTTAAAGCCACAAACATAGAAGAAAAAATACTTAAGCCTTTAAGCATTTTTAAAAATGCTTAAAGTAACTTCAAGATTTTTAAGGATAAACCCACATACATGCATATGTATGTATGTGGGTCTCTGTGGAAACACAAGCTTGTGCATACAAGCTTGCGTATCCGCAGAGTCCGACAAACCTGCTTCAAATGTGTTGTCCACTAAAGCAAGCCTGTCGGATATATGTGGTCTTCCCTATTTTCTTGGCTTGTGGTGTGTGGTGCGGAAAATAGGTCTTTAAAATTAGACATAATTGTACTATAATTGTCTTCTTCACAATTATTTTCTGATGTTATATGGGCCAGATTTGAAATTATGGTGGTTTTCAGCCCATTAATAAATTGTGAAGAAGTCGGGTTACAATTTGCACCACCATTTGCACGAATAGCGCCAAACAAATTCTCCAATGGATCCTGCTGGAGACGTCGAGTTGCCAGTGATGTAACAGCGCGTTTTTGTTTCAGCGCATGAAATATTTTTACAATGCCATTCAAGGTCAATATCTAGCCATCCTTCGAAGGCGGTACGCTACGGCACCCTACAAATTTCATTCCCTCAAAATGTTTTATGTGAGGTGATGTTGCCGTCATATTTGTGGAGTGCGGTTTACCTCTTCGGAGATCAGCCGTATCGCTATTTATGGCGTCAAATAATTTGTTCATGTTTGATATCACTTCGGCTGTTGTCGTTGCATCTGCAGACAATGCTCCTGAAAATTAAAAAAAAAGAAAATTATATACTATACTTGATCATCTGTATTTTTAATGAAATGTACTGCATCTTGACCATTGCTCAATGTGTTTTCGCACCCTACGTGGGCTTTAGTAGGGACAAGGACTTCAGTAAAACCTATATAAAAAAAACTGGCCCATTACGAGTCGGACAGACATAGGTTTTCCTGCAATTTAGACTCGGTAGTTTCGGAGCTAAGCCCCCCCCACCTTAGCTTCACGGTGATTTTTTGTCCAATTTCTTGAATAACTTCAAAACTGTTTATTTTAAAATTATGAAAACAACATATAATAAAAACCCTCACAACTAGTTCTAGTGTTCTAGTTTAACCCCCAAAAGTGACCCCCATACTAAAAATTTATTTATATACGTAAAATAATAATAATAATAAAGATTTATTGCAGATAAAATCCATAGCTTGTTAGTATAAGTCTTAACCGTAAAGCGTCCGTGAATCGACCACAGAAGTCCATATTGTAATAAAACTCCGATATCAGCACAACTTTATATATTTTGTAACACTTCTCTTGCATACAACACACAATATACAATATTCAAATCCTAACGTCAACCCACACCGAACCGTACGGCTGTCGAGACTAGAATGCCCGCGCTCGCCGAGTGTCGTCATAACATCGATTCCTCATATCGATTATAATTATATTATTTAGTTTTGTAAAATGTTTTAATAATTTACTATAAATCATAAACTTTACACTCGTCCATCCTGACCTCGTGTATGTCCTCATACTCGGGCTAGACAGCACTCTTTAACCTTACACTCGGCGAGAGAGAACATCCGTAATCTTTTACATTTATAGGCAAAAGAAAAAGAAATACATACAATTTTAACAGACCACTTACTCAACAATTCTTATGAAATAACCAACAGTAAGTCCATTTAATTTTTACAGTACAATATCAAACAATGTGTCGTTACTGTAAACCCATCCAATTCTTACGGCAACGGCAACATTATGATTTGCCAAACCATCCAATTCTCGCAAAAATTAAATCCAAAGCTTGCTAACCCATCCAATTATAGCAAGATTGGCCACCGTTTAGACACAGTTCTTGCTAACCCATCCAATTCTAGCAAGAACTCTATCCAATATAAGTTACTGATTTGCGAACCCATCTAATTCTCGCAAAAACTAAATCCAAAACTTGCTAACCCATCCAATTCTAGCAAGATTGGCCACCGTTTAAACACAGTTCTTGCTAACCCATCCAATTCTAACAAGAACTCTATCCAATATAAGATACTGATTTGCGAACCCATCCAATTCTCGCAAAAATTAAATCCAAAACTTGCTAACCCATCCAATTCTAGCAAGATTGGCCACCGTTTAAACACAGTTCTTGCTAATCCATCCAATTCTAGCAAGAACTCTATCCAATATAAGTTACTGAATTGCGAACCCATCCAATTCTCGCAAAAATTAAATCCAAAACTTGCTAACCCATACAATTCTAGCAAAATTGGCCACCGTTTAAACACAGTTCTTGCTAACCCATCCAATTCTAGCCAGAACTGTATCCAATATAAATTACAATGAAATTCATGCCAACCCATCCAGTTCTGGCAAGAAAATTATCATAGCTTAACAATTACAAACTTGTATTTATAATATCAACATCATTCATAAGACATAAGTACAATTAAAACCCTCAAGATAGTATAACAGTAATAAATCAGGTTATAATTATTCATCAACTAATTTATCATATAACCACAGATTATCGTTATCTAACTAAACGATATAATTAACTGCTAATTAACATTCAGTTTGTTTTCATAGCGTAGTCTTTTCAACCCAAAGGTTGACTGGTAGAGAATGCCTTGTTGCATTAAGTCCGCCCATGTACCACAATTGTACATAAAGTTTAAATAAATAAAAACGGAACATTATAAAAAACGACATTATTCCTTAACTTTGGAAGCATAATTGTTAGCACCTTCATCATTGGAATCACTATTAACCTCAAGTGCCGCCAGGTCAACCCAGGGCAACATTCGATCGGCAGTTACCGTTGTATTGCGCTTACGTTTTATGCTTATAACGTTAATTTCCCAACGTCTTAACAACTCTATACGGCTCTATGTGAGACAGCACAAGCTTTGTACTTTTACCTGCGTTATGGAAGGTCACTTTGGTAATTGTGTCCAATTCACCTATTTTGTAATAGCGCGCTGATTTCCTATCCTTATCGCAGTATTTCTTTCGTACCAGAATTATCGCACTCGCGTATTTGGATACAGATTCCCGAATGATACCGGCGTCCAACATCTCGCCTACCGTGACGTGGACCCGTTCTCGTTCTTTGTGGGACAAGCGGTAGGGACGATATACGATGAGCTGTTGGCTATTAGTCTCTATTGTCATCTCCGTCGCATTTTTGCACCCTAATTCCTTAAGTGTAGACGCGAAACAGTGTTTATATTTGTGTAAAATTGTGAAGAGTGCGTTCTTATCATGATCATTGACGTTTTCACCCATTCGGATCATTCCGTCATCAATCTCTCCAGCTGATTCTACAACTTGCGGATCTGGGGACACATTCTACAACTTGCGGATCTGGGGACACAATGCGGTTTACTATGTGAATTTGCGTAGCGCGGCACAACGTTGTTCCCATTAGCAACTTTAACCGGTAGGTAATAGGAGCAATACTACTTCTGACCTTACCGTTTGTCACTCGATACACACCACCATAAATGGTGTACTGATTAGCTACCACCTTACTGCTTATAACAATATATTATAGCTATCTATCCGTGGTTCCGTGATAGCCCTTATAGCCCACCACTATCTCTCTCTTTAATCGTTTTTACTAGAATTCTCTGTTTTTGTTTCATAATTATTATTGCATAAATTTATCTATTTAGTATGTATTGATGTTTGTATAAATAGTACACCTAAGAGTACCTACAGTACTATCTTTTCTTTTTCTCTTTAAAATCTATGCAAAGGTTGTCTTGAAAAGATCGCTTTTAGCGATAAGGCTGCCCATTGTGTTACCCTATGTAATGTTTCTCATCTACCTTTTCTGTAACTTATATGGTGTACGTAATAAAGAGTATTCTATTCTATTGTGAAGGAATTCGTTTCCAAAATCATAAATTTTCAATTGTACGGAATTTTTGTAAACAATGACATGTGATTGTTCGGTAAATGACTGCCCAATAAGAACGGGCACTTCTAAATATTTGTCATCAACTACATGGAACTTAACCTTGGCTTAAACTCCATCTATATCCAATTAAGCTCTAATACTTCCGACATATTCAACAATTTCGTTCCCGAATCCTCTCAATGGTGCCAAACCATAGTCATGCTCGAGCCCTAATATAGGTACAATTGATTTTGTTAAAAGAGACTTCGCTTCCAAGCTAATGCTTCTAAGTCAATGCCTGAACCTGTGACTCTTTTATCGTTATTGTTTTTATGTACTTAGAGTAGTTTCATTTTTATTGTTATTTTATTTCCAGTTTTCATTTTGCAATTTTCAGTCCGATGGCCAAATTTCTGACAAGTTGGGCACTTAATTAGGGGATTGGAGCATTTCATGAAACAGTGACCCTGCTCTTTGCAATCGTAACAGCTCAAACCGGAATTAACTGCTGTGAGATATTTTTTTTTACCATCTGCATTATTATTATCTAAAGGTTTATTAACGTCCTGTACACCTATAAACCACCACCTATTCCTAAAGTTGGTACGATCCTGGGGTAAAAACGTTTGTGCTAAATCTCTGTTACTCATTAGAAACTGTAAGAACTGGTCAGGATGAGTGCAACGTAACGTTAAGGCACTAGTTTTCAGCGTTTTGTCGGCCAAACCATGTATAAGGCAATCAACGGCACGCTTACCAACGATGTCACAGCGATTCAACAAGGCCAATTTTTCATAAAAAATACACCTCAATAGGCTCAGTATGCTTACTTCTACGTCTTAACACAACCTCCAGGGATTGATCATAATACTCCTCACATGGAAAAGCTGTCAAAAGCTTTTTCTGCCACTCTGACCAATTAAAAGAATAGGATTCAAACCCCTCATAGCAAGTTTTGGCCAATCCCTGGAGCTTCTGCATCGCAAAAAGAACAACAGTTTTGTCATCCCACCCATAAACGGCAGACATTCGTTCACTTTTCGTAGCCAAATGACAGTTCCGTGATTCTTTGATGAAGGGTCGAAATCAGGTTAAATGTTTTTGTGATTCAAATTATGTGAACCGTATTCAGCCGTAGATGGCTGAGATGGTTTAAAAAACTTTAAAATATTGACTACATCCTTCGCGGAAAAAGCTGGACTTCCCGATCTTCGAAAAGAACGAGAGGTGGGTACCTCATTATCACGGTGCCGGTCCACTCCAGAGGGCTGCTGCTCCACTTGCCGCGTAGATGCGGCCCGCTTGGAGCCGACTTCACGTCTTGAGCGGCCACGTGGTCCCGAATCGGTTCGCAAACGGCTCCGCTCCCGGTCGATATCCTCTTCCAAGCGCCTGACTCTGTCTCGTTCCCGCTCCAGCATGCTTTCCTTCTCCCTGATGCTCCTACTGCGTCCGCTGTGACGACCTGAGTTGCGACTTCGATAGCGAGTGTGGCTTCGGCGTCCTCCTTGCGTCTCACTGCGCAGGCGATTCCGACTCCGTCTGCCTCCGTCAACATCGCGTCTCGATGCAGCTTGTTCAGGCGTCTCCAAACGGCAGCTTGTACTTCCATTTTGTTCCATTGTCTGAAACTCGGAAACGAAACATCGGTTTGAATTTGTTCATTAAAATGTGTGAAAACAAAAAACAAGACGTAACTAGGAAACAGTGCGTCCTAGCGTAAAAATAATTATAAAAAATGTTACCATGTAACACCGAGCACCTTAATGTGCTGAAAAATTGACCTTGACCCTTAAGGTCTTTGCAATAACTCGGGTAAACTCAGTAAACATTCATTTATATTAGCATAAAAAAGGTTTATTTAACGAAAACAGAGATACTAACCTACCATATTATTAAATAGTGTTCATTGAATTATCGAACCTCTGAAACAATAAATTGAAACTACGCCCTAGTAATACCTAATCCAAAATCATCGCGCAACAATAAACCTAAAATATACTTTGAAATAGCATAATTAAGTATTTAAAACTATTTACTGCATCAATTAATATGAACAAAGTAACGGTTTTCTTCTTTGGAAATTATCGTTTTAAAATTATACACAAATGTAATTTGAAACTGTGATTTAAATAAATCGTTACGCTAGTATTCCTCGACATCAAATTCGATAATCTTTTTTTTTGTTTACCCTTCTGTATCGGTTAGTACAACCGTATAAAATTCAATACTTAAGTTTTATATAAATGTGAGCATGTACTTACCACTTCTGATTTGTAATAAAACTCCGATATCAGCACAACTTTATAGAATAGAATAGAATAGAATAGAATACTCTTTATTATGTACACCACATAAGTTACAGAAAAGATAGATGAGAAACATTACATAGGGTGACACAATGGGCGGCCTTATCGCTAAAAGCGATCTTTTCAAGACAACCTTTGGATGGATTCTAAAGAAAAAAGGAGATACAGTACTGTAGGTAGTCTTAGGTGTACTATTTATACAAACATCAATACATACTAAATAGATAAATTTATACAATGATAATTGTGAAACAATAGCAGAGAACTGTAGTAACAGACGCTTTAAAGAGAGAGATAGTGGTTCTTGACCAAAGTTTTAAAAATGGACAAAGATTGAGCCCGCCTTATCGACACAGGCAAGGCATTCCATAACCTCACCGCTTGAATCGTGAAAGAATTGTCATAGAAGGTGGTGGAATGCATCGGCATTTCTAGTCTCAAGTTTTCCGATGACCTCAGATATCTATTATGTGTGTCATGAAGGAACTTGAATCGTTCTTTAAGGTAAGAGGGGGTTGTAGGATTGAACAGAATACTGTAGAGCAGAAATAAAATATGAGAATCCCGGCGAAGACGTATGGGAAGCCACTTGAGTTTTGTCCGAAATTCAGAAATGTGATCATATTTGCGCAAGCCAAATATAAATCTTATACAAAGGTTTTGAAGACGCTCAAGTTTATCTAGTTGTGCCTGAGTGAGATCGAGATAACTGACATCAGCATAGTCAAGGATGGGAAGCAGAAGGGACTGTGCAAGCGCAGTTTTAGTGGCAGTAGGAAGGAAGTTCCGCAATCGTCTAAGGGACCTGGCAGATGCAAAGATTTTGCGGCTTACGTCCTGGAGCTGTGGACCCCAAGACAGATGTTTATCGATCCAAACCCCAAGATTCTTAACTTTCTCACTTAAAGGAATTGTAGTTCCATTAAACTGATCCTGGGGAAGTTGTGACCAATTTACTTTCGGAAACATCCTAGAACTACCTACAACAATGACTTGGGTCTTTGATGGATTAACCCGCAGACCATTGGCCTCACTCCACTCACTAATTGTAGCCAAATCCTTGTTTATTGCATTCATTGCATCAACTAAGTTTGCAAGGTCAGCTTGTTGGTAGATTTGCAAATCGTCTGCATAAAGGTGGTAGGATGAGAGAAGGTTTTTGGAGATAGCGTTTATAAATATTGCGAAGAGTAAGGGAGATAAAACGCCACCCTGAGGTACACCGGCAGTTGTATAACACCAGGAAGAGTTCAATTCTTCTATGCATATACGTTGCCGGCGGCCATACAGGTAACTGCGAAACCAGTCAATCACCGTCGGAGATATGTTAAGCGAGCGAAGTATGCCAAGCAAGATGTCGAAATCGACAGTATTGAAGGCATTACTAAAGTCTAGCAAGCAAAGAACCGTCAGATTACCGCGCTCCATGCCTAATCGTATATCATCGGTTACGTTCACTAATGCTGAAGCGGTGCTATGACCAGGACGAAATCCGGATTGATAAGGATTCAGCAGACTATTCTTACAAAGAAAAGCACTGAGCTGATTGTGGACAAGGCGTTCGAGGACTTTGGATAGGAAAGGCAAGATGGAAATAGGACGGTATTCGGAAAAAGATGTAGGATTTACCTTTTTCGGTAAGGGAGTGATTTTGGCGTCTTTCCAAGTTGATGGAAAGACCCCATGGGATATTGAGTAGTTAAGGATATAGCATAAGATAGGGAGGATTTCGTCGAGGACAGGGAGTATCATCTTTCGACTGACACAATCACTGCCAACTGCGTTAGAAGTGATTGAAACTATGCTCTTCTTAACATCACAATCATAGAATTGACTAAAAATAAATGGGGAATAATCCGGAGCTGAGCGGAGCTGGTTTGAAAGGAAGTTTAATGTTGTTGCTTTCGAGGTCCCATTACATGAGGACGAAGATGAGAAGTGTTGATTCAGCTGATCAATATCAAGGTCTTTAGGAATAGTTTCTTGGCGAGATTTCCCAACTCCTATGGATTTAAGAAATTTCCAGACTTTAGCTGGGTCTCCGTTTTCAACTGAATTGTGAATATGGCGTCGTTGGGCATCTCTACACACCTTATTGCAGCGATTTCTAGCATCCACGAGTTTCTCCCAGTTCGACGACGAGGGACGACATTTAAATTTAGATTTTGTAGCAGCTTTCTTGTTAATTAAGTTTTTAATATCACTTGTTAGCCATGGTGCCGGTAGATGTTTCATTTTAATTGCACGCACGGGAGCGTGAATATCATACAGCTGCACAAGGTTATCCGTCAACAGGCTCACTTTATCGTCAATTGACGCAGCGCTGAACAGAGGTGCCCAGTCAATGCTGCTGGCATCTCTTCGGAGATCATCGGCATTCATTCCACTAAAATTGCGCTGCAGGAGAATTGTAGGTTTTGCCTTAGGAGGTCGAATTTTGTACGAGAGGAAAATAAGATCATGATAGGAAAACATGTCAGCTGGGTACTGACCATGCTTTCCAACATGTTGAAGAGAGGAAACAATAATAAGGTCTAAAAGTGAAGGATTACAATTTGGAAAATGGTGTGTGGCACTTAAGGGAAGAATAGATAAGTTCAAAGATAGAAGTGCTGATTGAAGAGAAGAGGAGCGGGAATCGTTCTTCAAAAAGCAAGTATTGAAGTCCCCCATGATGATTGTATGACTGTAAGAGGGCATTAGGTTTTCTAAGATGTGTTCAAAAGAGGAGAAGAAATTTATACGAGAAGAAGGGCTGTAATAAACGCCTAGAAGGATTTTTGTTAGGTTCAGGGTAACTTCCAAAAAGAGGTGCTCGCCCGCGTTTGACGGAGGAGGTTGTGCTGACATATCAATAATTGAAAAAGGAATATGCGGTCGAAGGTATATGGCAACCCCACCCCCACCGCCACGCGCGCGGTCATTTCTTATTAGTTGAAAACCCGGCAAGGAATAGGACGTAGAGGGGAGACATGGTTTTAGCCAAGATTCGGAAACAAGGATAGCATGGATGTTCTTACAGTCAAGCGAAGCTAGCATGTCAGAATAGTGAGCCGGAATACTTTGCGCATTTATATGGACTACATTAAAATTCTTCGGAACATCGGAAAATTGGGATTCAAGCGACTCAGCAAGGGACGGAAAACTAACAAAACTGTCATCATCACTACTTGCAGAAGAAAAGGTTTCATTTTCACTGCCGTCATTACTAGCTGACATCGAAAATATTTATAAATTAACAATATTATAAAAAATAAATTACTAAAACTAAGTTTTCTAAATAAAAATAAAATAAAATAGGGCAATTTTATCCACCCGCCAGTTGTGTTTTAAATCTAAAACATGCTTTAAACAACACAAGTAAGCAATAAGCACATTAATCTCGTCATCCGGGCAAGCAGTAACATACTACAAATAAAGCAAATAAAAAGAAGAAAAGCAAAGCATAAAATAATAAGAAATTAAAGATAACCCAAGCAACAAAACTAAAATACCGGGCGCACTGTCAACCTGTTTCTGAACGTAAAGATTGGATTTTAATGACAAGTTAGAGAAATGTCAAGTTGACAGCTGCCAGTGGAAAATAAATAAACACTGAGAATAAAAGTGAAATAGATTGCGGGTTAGCTTGATACTAGGAAAAGAAAAGGTAAAGGTAGAAGAAATCGGGATACAATTAATAGAGAGGGGTACTTACAACATGTGAAAAGAAACCGTTACCCGGACTACGGAACAATTTTTGAAAAAAATGGAGCAAATCACATTTTTGCAGCACGCCGGGCCTTCTTCGGTGCCGGCGTCGGTGACGGTGACGACAACGTCGATAGTGCGGATGCGACAGGGGAATCGGGTTTTTTTCTGGCTATCTCTATTTCATTGAGTTTGGTTGTCGCAAACCAGACACTATCCCTGACCATGATGTCCCGCAGCTTGCAAAGAATGGGCCTTGGTTTGCTGGCACCTGTTGATCTACCCATCCGATGGCAGCGTCCGACATCCGCAATAGTAAAATCTGGCAGCTTGAGGTGACACCGCACAACTTCTGCTACCACCTGCGCAGTATCCTCCTTGGCCTGCTCCGTGACACCATGCAGCAGAACCATCTTCCGCCGACTCCGCATCTCGAGGTTGTCCACTCCTTGAGCTAATGCCCCTAACTGACGTTGAAGACAGCTCAATGCATCAAGGATGAACTTCTTGAATGAAGCGAAGTCTGCAACCAACCCATCTGTGCTGCAAGATGTGCCCGTAGGGTTTTTCTGTAATTCTGCCTCAAAGTTTGACATCCTGTTTTGGAACAGTGTCATCATATCTGACAGCGAGACCTTCAGTGCTTCCATTGTGTGCTTCTTTGTGGTCCGGAATATCTGATCTTGGTGAAAACACTAAACTGGTGGGTACTCTAGGTTAGCATATAAATGCATACATTTATTAACTTTATGGAGTTGTTAATTAATTTTAATTAAATTTTAAATGAGAGCAATTTTTTCCACCAAATATAGCAACTACCCACAGGGGAAAGTCCCTGTACTTAAGTACTTTATATATTTTGTAACACTTCTCTTGCATACAACACACATTATACAATAATCAAATCCTAACGTCAACCCACACATAACCGTACGGCTGTCGGGACTAGAATGCCCGCGCTCGCCGAGTGTCGTTATAACATCGATTCCTCATATCGATTATAATTATATTATTTAGTTTTGTAAAATGTTTTAATAATTTACTATAAATCATAAACCTTACAATATGAATACCAAATTTCAACATAATCGGTTCAGTAGATCCGGAGAAAACTGGCTGTGACAGACGGACAGACATACAGGCAGACGGACAGACCGACACCCGAGTGATCCTTTCAGGGTTACGTTTTTTACGGATGTTCGGAGGAACCTTCATAGAAATATACATACCTTGTGATATTTTGGCAAACATATCTGCTGCTACAGAGTGACTCAACACTCGAGCTGCTAGATTTACTTTCATTTTTTGTTTAGTGTTAGTGTTTAAATGGTCGTTTCTCAACACTGGTGCAAACACGGGGTTCATGTTGTCGAGGTCGTAAAAGGCTTGAATGAGACTCCACTTAGCAACACCTGTAAATAAATAAACTTTGTTAGAAAATTTAGTTTTATTTACTCATAATATACTTGAAGATGACTCCACAGTATAATTTATTTTAAGTTCAATTGATCAAAACAGAACGACTTATTATAGCTAAATAGAAGGCCAAACAGCTTTAGGTCATATCATCACTGGTTAGAATACTGTAAATTTAACAATAGTTGTACAGGCATACATCATCGATATTTACACATCTTTTTTTATAATGAACAATAATTACCTTTGCCTTTCGTGTTATCAGATGTAATATTTGTGATACAATTCATATTATATTTAAGAATTAAGTTTCTGAAACATTTTAATAAATGAGGAGGATCGAAAACAGCCACCACTTCATTGGTTTCTTCATTGGCTGGACTTTTTGAAGCACCCAAAATTGATAGGGCTCTTCTGTTCACTCCATCCATATCCCACACAGCACACACACGCAGCACAGCATTTCGAAGCATTTATTCAAAACCTAAAAAAAGATTATGATTAGTAAACAGTTGAATATTGTTGAATATTAGTACATCTGAAGCTTGCATGGTATGACAAAACTGTATAGTGCAGCAAACTTATCTGATCCGGTGGTTATAATTGGTACTACCGAAATCAGTGACAATTGACAGGATCTATCATTTTTGTTCACCGATAGCACCGCCATAACCGGGCCAGATAAGTTTGCTGCACTACCTATATGCACCTTGATGTTTACAAAAAGGTAAAGCATTTTTAAGAATAACTACATACCCTCCTGACTTTTCGTTGCTGCCGTCACGACGTCACACTGGCAGAATAGTCGGAACCGGCTCAGTTGCCATCAAGGAAGAAAAAAAAACTAAATATACAAACCTCTTTTATTAGGACTGCCAATCCATCTGAAGTCACATTGGATCCTGACAGATAAAATGCTACAGATTGCTTCATTTTTTTTCTTATGTCAGCTACCATAAACACAAGAGCATAATATGTGGCCTCTTGTTGGGTTGTTTCTTGTAATCCATGGTCCTGGTACCCCATAATTTTATCGTGTTTGCTGTAATACCACAGGTGTTTCCTAATGGCCATCTCGTCAAACATAAGAACATAAGCATTATCTGATGGATTTTGTCTTTTAATGTGTTTCTTTAAGCCATCGAAAATTTTGTTGTTGATACTTGTATTTAGGTTGAATTGGCTTAAAAGCGATTTTAAACTGCTTGGTGCAGAAAGACACCAGAGTCTTTGAAGGAGCCGGTAGCAAGTAGCAGATCTTTTATATAGCCTCAATGCTATATTTTTTTCTTCCAAAATCCACCTTCTGCCAGTGTGTTTCCTTTTCACATTTCTTAATTGCGATTGCAACATCAATGCAAATGAAGGACTTAATTTTGTCATTAAAGATTGCACCGATTCGTTTTCAGTCAAGGCCTTCAACAAATCTTTGCGTTTTAATTGTTTTACTCTATTACGCAAGTAGCAGATTCTTTTCATGTGGTTTTTACAGTTTTTATATAAGGCTGTATAATTCAGTTTCTGGATTTTTTTAGGTTCCGCCGGAGAAAGTAACTGGAATAAAAATAAATAATAATATTAAAAGTAAATTAGTTAACAATATAAAATTACATCCTACTAATATTATAAATGCGAAAGTTTGTGAGGATGGATGGATGAATGTTTGTTACTCTTTCACATCAGAACGCCTGCAAGGATCTTTATGATTTTTGGCACAGAGGTAGAAATAACAAATAGCCTAAATGTATCCCGGGAGTACATTCCCTAGGGATCACGCGGACGAAGCCGCTGGCAGAAGCTAGTAAGTTATAAGTATTTATAATTATTTAATATTTCTTATCCTTACAGTAAAAGGGAGCATCAAAAGGTTTACCTGTCAATATATAATTGTGATAAGCCTGGTTTAGGTGTCACAATAGAAACCCACTTTAGCAACAGGAACCAACTAGAATTAAAAAAATAAAACATAAATAGTGTTTTGTGCCGGAAAAAGTAACAGATTGTTAGCTGGAAAATTTAGGAGGAGGCCTTTGCCCAGCAGAAGGACTACACAGGCTATTTTTATAAATAAGTGTATTTTATTTTTTTCAAAAATGTTGGTAAGTACGTATTGAATGAAATAAAATAACTAAAAGTGAATGCATGTTTACCCGTAACAACACGTGGCATTAAACTTAAGTATGAATTGAATAGGTAGGTACATCTCAGTGATCCAATCAAAATAGGGGGGGGGGGTAGGTATTTAGGTAACTAGCTTCTGCCCGCGACTTCGTCTGCGTAGACTTTATGCCTGGCGCGCAACTACATTGTCTCATATTCTCATCCATGGAAATACATCTCCATGATTCTGGTAACCTGATAGTTTGTGAGTATTTGCTGTTTGTACTTACAGCCCTGGAATAACTACGACATTTTCCTGGTCTCATGGTACTTGAGAATCTTTAGCGTTCACAATTACAGCCCGGACAAGATTTTCGACATGTATACTCCTGATAAAAAAATATCTTGCTCAAATATACTTCGACATGTTTCTGGTCTCCTGGTACTTGTGAATTTTTAGCGCTCACCATTCCGGCCCCGAAAATACTTCGACATGTGTCTGCTCTCTTCATCATCATCATCATCATATCAGCCGAAAGACGTCCACTACTGGACATAGGCCTCCCCCAAGCGTCGCCACAACGACCGGTCCTGTGCGTCTCGCATCCATCGGCTACCCGCGACCTTCACCAGGTCATCGGTCCACCAGAACTTTTCGGCCCCATCGACCATCTGTTCTGCGAGCAATGTGCCCTGCCCACTGCCACTTTAGTTTGGCGATCCTTCGGGCTATGTCAGTAACCTTGGTTCTCTTGCGGATATCATCATTCCTGATTCGATCACGCAAGGAACCTCCAAGCATTGCCCTCTCCATTGCCCTTTGAGTGACTTTGAGCCTTCTGATGAGGCCCATTGTAAGCGACCACGTTTCAGTTCCGTATGTCATCACTGGCAACACGCACTGATCACAGACTTTCGTCTTGAGACACTGTGGTATGTGGGACGAGAAGATACCGTGCAACTTCCCGAACGCTGCCCAGCCGAGTCGGATTCGACGGTTGACCTCTTTCTCGAAGTTGGCCCTACCTAGCTGGACCGTTTGTCCTAGGTAGACGTACTCGTCTACAACTTCGAGTGTAGAGTTTCCGATCTTGATGGGAGTGGGTGCTACATGGGTATTTACCATGATCTTGGTTTTGTCCATGTTCATTTTGAGACCCATCCTTTCGGAAAGTCTATTGAGTTCATCGAACATTTTACTGAGGTCCTCCGTAGTCTCAGCCATCACGACTATATCGTCGGCAAATCGAAGGTGACTGATGTACTCGCCATTGACATTAATGCCTAGCCTTCTTCAGTCTATATCCTCCATTGCGGCTGTAAACAGTTTCGGAGAAATGACGTCTCCCTGCCTCACACCACGCTGCAGGAGGATAGGTTTCGAGGTCTGATCCTGAAGTCGGACTGACATGGTGGCGTTTTTGTACAAACCTTTCAGCACCTCGATGTACCCATAGTCGATCTGGCACCGTTGGAGAGACTGCAGCACCAAGCCCAAGTCTCGATCGAATCAAAGGCTATCTCGTAGTCCACAAACGCTAAGCAGAGGGGCAGATTATACTCTTCGGTCTTCTGTATAACCTGACGGAGCGTATGTATGTGGTCTACGGTGCTGAAGCCTTTTCGGAATCCGGCTTGTTCGGGAGGCTGGAAGTCGTCAAACCTGCGTGCGAGACGATCCGTGATGACTCTGGAAAACAGCTTGTAGACATGGCTCAGGAGTGAGATAGGCCTATAGTTCTTAAGCAGGGCATTGTCGCCCTTCTTAAAGAAGAGTACCACCACACCTTTGCTCCGTGCCTGTGACGTTTTCCCTTCAAGTATGACGGAATTGAACAGTTCCTGAAGGGCCTTAAGGACCGGTCTTCCACCCGCCTTCAGGAGTTCGGCCGTAATTCCGTCCTCACCCGACGCCCTGTTGTTTTTAGCTTCAGAGCCATCCTAATCTCATACAGGCTGACGTCCGGGATGTCCTCGGTATAGTGCCGGGTCAATCCAGCTCTTGGGTCGTTAGTTAGATTCGTATCGGGGTTAGTCATTGACGCGTATAACTGTCCGTAGAACGTCTCGATCTTTATCAGAAGCTCCGATTTGGCGGATATGGTTCTGCCATCAGCGGTCTTCAGTTTCGTGAGCTGGCTCTGCCCAATAAACAGATCTCCAGCAAAGACCTTGGAGCCCTTATTCCGCTTTATCGCGTCTTTAATCTTTGCAGTATTAAAGCGGCGGAGGTCTCTTTTCAAGGACTTGGAGATCCGTCTATTGATCTGCCGGTATCTGCACGCATCTTCTGAAGACTGCAGAATCATATCCCGCCTCTCCTTTATGAGCTTCAAAGTAGGATCAGAGACCCTCTCGTTCCTATCTGTACGGTGAGTCTTGAAAAACTTAGACCCGTCCGTATGGACAGTTTCCACGAACCCATCGTTGCAATCGTCCACGGAGCTCCCTATAGGCACTAGGCACTCGAAACGGTTCTGAAGTTCGAGCTGAAAGCTCTCGGAGTTTTGTATCTGGATCTGTGCTGGACGGAGCGTAGACCTCATCAGTCGAGACCTTTCAAGCTTGATATTTAGATTCAATGTGCCTCTTACCATACGGTGATCACTTCCGATTTTCACCGCGTTAATCACAGAGACATCATTGAATATTTGCTTCTTCGTCGACATGACGAAGTCAATCTCATTTTCAGTTATACCGTCTGGGCTCTGCCAGGTCCACTTCCTGTGCTCACGCTTTCTGAAGAAGAAGTTCATCATATAGAGGCCCTCCTTCTCCATAAAACTAGCCAGTAAGTGTCCCCGGTGGTTCCGACGTCCAAATCCAAATTGCCCCACTCGCAGCTCGTCACCGTCTCGTTTGCCCAGTTTCGCGTTTAAGTCTCCCATGACCACGGTGAAGCGAGTTTTATGACCTTGTATGGTTCTGGATATATCCTCATACATGGTCTCTATTTCGTCGTCGGGGTGTGTCGAGGTTGGGGCGTAAGCCTGTACGACCTTCAACGAATATCTTGACGATATTCTAAGTAGGTACGTCACCCTGGTCGACACACTCTCGATGCTCACCACATTGGACACAAGGGACCTGTGAACGATGAACCCGGCACCACCCTGGGACATCTGGTCACCCTCCCGGAAATAGAGCAGATTGCTCTCTTCGGACTTCAGACAATCCTACAATACTCCATCGAAACCTACTCAATTCCTCCTCAAGTTCGGTGATCTTCTCGTCGGTCCGGAATGTTCTCGTGTGCCAGGTCCAGTCGTCGGTGTTTGTTATGGTAGCCGGGTCCACTCCGGGGATTCTTCGCACCCCTTGCCTCGCCGTGACCTTGACCGCTACCGGAGTCAAGGGTAGACGGGCTGCCGGGCACTAGGGGCCATTTTTTGGTTGTGCTTGTCATTGGGGGGGGGGGGGGTTGCAATTATCGCCACGCTTGGCAGGCGGGTTGGCGATCGCAGTGTATGTTGTTGAGTTTTACAGAGAACGCTGCTGCCCATTCTCTGGCAAGTGCCTTAGTCGCCTCTTACGACACCCACGGGATGTGATGGGATGGTATTATTCTGTTACGGCACCATACGGCACCGGCCGACACCATACGGCACACCATACTGTAAGCTTCAGTTCAAGGATAAGGGGGTTCGCAATTGAAAACCAGTCGCATCGATAAAACATAAAAATATTTAATTCCTTTTCCACAATATTTGAAAACACACACCGAAAATAATAAATCACATAATAGATCCTGCACTTACTTGTAGACGTGTTCGCTGCTCGGCGTCTGGATCAAGAAGGCCGACCGTAACTTGTATCTCATAGAGGTTGACATCAAACTTCATGTCTTAAGAACGAACTAAACGAGCTGTCATAGGTGTTAGTCGATTAGATAGTTTGGGGTTACCAGATACAAGCTAACAGCTCGGCCATCCTGTTCCAAGAGCGTCCTCGCGCTAACAATAATATTGAAAAAAAAAGATAAAAATCAAATATATATCAAATTCGGTTCCTTCTACATTCAAATAAATAAAAATCTATAAAACGAAAATAAGGTTAATATAAATATCAAACTCAGTTAATTCTACATTCCAAAGAAATTAAAAAGAAAATCTATAATAACAAAAATATCAGATGCAGTTCATTCTACATTCAAAAGTAATTAAAAAGAAAATCTACAAAAACTAAAATATCAGATTCAGTTCATTCTACATTCAAAAGTAATTAAAAAGAAAATCTATGAAAACAAAAATATCAGATTCAGTTCATTCAACATTCAAAAGTAACTTAAAAAGAAAATCTATAAAATAAAACAAAGGAAACATAAATATCAGATTCAGTTCATTCTACATTGAAACATACATTAAAAATGAGATCTATAAAAAAGAATACAAGATAAACATAAATATCAAATTAATTCAGTTCATTCTACGTTCAACTGTAAATTATAAGAAAATCTATAAAAAGCAAAACAAATCTCCATAAGTAAGAGTCATAAATCAGTTTCAATATAAGGATACATTCCGAATCAAATACCTCTATTGACTTATTTTACTATTCTAAATTCCACTTTTTAACATATTTATTTATTGTATTTTCTATTGTAAACAACAACTAAACTTAGAAGAAACGATGGCACATTATGTATATATAAATAGTTTTCGTAGTAATAACCTTATTTAATATTACAGAAATATTTGTAATCAGATAATAATGCAGTATATCTACAACTCCAATTCATTCCCTTCATTACGAGTATCATCATTATCTTCATCATCACTACTTTCTAAGATTCTAGCGAATGACAACCAAGGCTGCATTTTATCTACAGCTACTACGGCTTCGTATCGGCGGCCGTGTTTGCGTGTCATAGGAGTATCCTCGATCATATACCTTTCATTGGGAAGCACTTTCATTACGCGATAAGGACCTTGGAATTTAACCACTAATTTTTGGGACTGGCCATCGTGAGCAACTTGCCTCTCAACGCGAACTAGGTCTCCTACCTTATACTTTTTTTTGCCGATTTTCTATGACTATTAAACCTTTCTACGTCTTTTAACTGCTGTGCCTTTATACTACAACCTGCTTTATGTCTCATGTTATTTAAATCTAATGAATCAGCCACAGTAGTGGTATCAGATATGATGGGGTTCATAATACCTTCTGACCTACTAGTTATATTAAATCCAAATAATAATTCAGAAGGGCTTTTTTGGGTAGTCTTATGTACTGTTATATTGATGCCTACTTGAATATCATAGACATAGTCATCCCAAGATTTATCATCCTTTGCCATGGGTACAAGTCGATAGAGCATCCAAAATAGTCCTATTAAACTGTTCAACTTGCCCGTTTGCTCTGGGTGTTGCTACTGCATTAATAATATGTCTAATTCCATATAGTGAAGTAAATTCATTAAACGTCTTGCTCGTAAAGCTCGATCCTTTATCGGTTATTAGGCGTGTGGGAACTCCGAAATAGCTAACGTGTTCTTTTATCACGCGTACGCTAGTGAGAGACTTAGTGTTTTTGACAGCGTGTTTACAAATTTTGTGAAACTGTCAACCAGAATCAATAAATAACAGTTACCCCTCTTGCTCTTAATAAATGAACCTAAGTACACGCAGACCGCGTGTACTGTATGGAATGGGACACCTACTTTTTCCATCGGGTGTAGTTCACCTTCTCGTTTGCCACCAGGAGTTTTGTGATGGACACATTCTAAACAAGACTGCACGTATTTTTTTACGAAACGACGCATTTTAGGAAACCAATAATGGTTTTGTATGCGCTGTAAAGTTTTATCAAATCCGTAATGACCGATGTCATCGTGATTGTGTTTTAAGATTTGCCAACGTACGCCTTTTGGAACTAACCACCTTAACTCGTCTCCTACCATACGATATATGCGACCGTTCTTCAATTTATAGTTTTTATGAATATCCATGACTAAATCTGTAGTTTTATCTTCTAGTATATTTTTAATCCTTTGAACTTCTTCATCGGCGTCTTGCACGGTGGCAATCCAACTATGATCGGAACTCGAAATACTTAGTATGTCTAAAACGTGTGTTTTGGATTCAGAAGCCGCAATTGGACTACGGCTCAGCGCATCAACACGCGTCATTCGGGAGCCAGGTCGGTATTCGATAGTGCAATCGAACTCCTGTATTTGGACCCACCATCGTGCAACTCGCGGAATCAGGTCACGTTTTACAAAAGTAATCTTAGCGCGCTACAGTCGCTATAAATTGTAAATGGTATGCCCAGCAAGTATACCCTGAACCTATTCAAAGATGCTACCACTGCCAAGGTCTCTAGCTCGTATGAGTGCAATTTGCGCTCATCAGGGGAGGTTTTACGACTAAAATATAAAACCGGATGAAATACAACTAAAGAATCACATTGTAAAAGTATACCTGCAAGCCCTTCTTTACACGCGTCAGTATGTAATTGTGTTGCTGCTTTAGGGTCGTATAGAGCTAGTAATGGCCGTTGTGTTAATAGTGTTTTAATCAAGGTGAAAGATTCCTCTTGGTTGCTACCCCAGGTCCAAGCTACGTTCTTTTTCAATGAACGAGGAAGTTATTACGGCATAGTTTTTAATGAATCGTCTAAAGAAACCTGATAGTCCCAAAAAATGTCTTAACTCGTGTATATCTTGGAAATTGTTATTTCGCTATCAGACATATCATATGCAAGCAATGAACCGCTTCCATCCTTAATATCAAATTCACCTGATAAAAGATAAAAGTGTTTCCCATCCAATTCTCTAAGAGATGCACGAACGTAAACATTGCCAGTAAATGATGGCTCAGATTTTACAGGTATAACACGTAATGAAGACTGGAATACAAACGCTGTCCGCACATAGAAGATGTACCTTAGTGGAATCTATTTTTTTTAATGTTAATTTAGTCGGGGTCTTAGTAATTATAGATCAGACATTTCAGTAAACGAGTGTGCACTGGCTTCCTAAATCTACGTGGCATTTTATTGGTTACCCATTAATCTTAATGTCGAAAATATATTTGTCGATAGCTCTATCAGTAGCGTTCAATTCGGAAACCTGCTTTTCATTTTTATCTTTTAATTCGATTTAATTTTTAATAAGATCGGTTTTAGGCTTATTCCTATAACAACTCGAAGATTGATGACCTAATTTATCACATAATGAACATTTAATAGGGGGTTTATCGCACCTAAAACTGGGGTGACCATGTTCGCTACAATTGAAACACTGTATGTTAGAATTTACCGTACCCGTCTTCGGATTTTGGGTTCGAGACATCACATTAGAAGAGGTTTTGCGATCATTTCTGTTTCCGACATTAGCTTCATACGCTTCCTTACTTTGACCTACTTTTTCCGTTCGAAAATATTTAAAAATTTGTTCTGGTTCACTAAATTGGGCTGATTGAGCACCTACTATAATGGCACGATCATCCACTCCATATAACACACAATCAACTGCTTGTTTACCAAAAATTTTGCATCTATTTAATCAATTAAGTTTCGCGTAATAATAGTGTTCCAAAGATTCACCGTATTTAACACGCTTAGCCAACATTTCCGTCAAGAGCTCGGCGTAGTCCTCGCGACAAGGGGATGCCTCAATAAGTTTTTTTCTTCCATTCGCCCCAAGTATAAAGAAGAGAGGGTAAGCCTTGGTACCAAGTTTTCGCTACCCCTGAAAGTTTAGGAAGAGCGTAGTGAATTATTTCCTTTTCAGACCAACCGTATATTTCGGCACACTCTTCTACTTTAGTGATCCATACTAGCATAGTTCTTTACTTAAAGGATCAAAATCGGGTAAAACATTACTACTAAATGACAGCTTGGACATCTCCGAACTCTTGACGTTATTTAAAATCGACAAAAACTTATCTAATATGACACTTGTTTCAGATTCTCTATTCCTTTTCCGACTAGTTTTATAAACTTGGGTTGACTCACAGTTATCTGAACTCGTGCAGCTGAGCGTTTCCCACCTGGGACTGCTCCTCACTCGTGACCTCCTGTTCTTCCTCGTTCTCTCACGGCTCCCGTCACCACGCGAAGAACCGTCCGAATCCGTGATGTGGCTCCGCCTTTTTCGGTTCTCAGACGAAAGTTGTGTCCGGTCTTCAATCCTTGTCATCGTTCTGGTAGAATGCATATTTCTTCTTTTGCCCGCTGACCCGGGCTCACTCCTGCCCTCAAACATGGGCTCACTCCTGCGCTCAAACATGAGCTCACTTCCGCCCTCAAACCTGGGTCCACTCCTGCCCTCAAACATGAGTTCACTTCCCCCTTAAACCTGGGTCCACTCCTGCCCTCAAACCTGGGCTCCTCTCCGCCCTCAAACCTGGGCTCCTCTCCGCCCTCAAATCTGGGCTCCTCTCCGCCCTCAAACCTGGGCTCCTCTCCGCCCTCAAACCTGGGCTCCTCTCCGCCCTCAAACCTGGGCTCCTCTCCGCCCTCAAACCTGGGCTCCTCTCCGCCCTCAAACCAAGGCTCCTCTCCGCCCTCAAACCTGGACTCCTCTCCGCCCTCAAACCTGGGCTCCTCTCCATCCTTATCCATATTGAATAACGACCCTTCCCCTCGGTTGTATCCAATATGAATGTGTATCTGAAACTTAGAATTGGAAAGCTTAGTGCCTGTTCGTAATTAATCCAGTCACAATTTTACTTTGTGGAGGAGACTAAATACTTATCAACCGGTGTGGGTGAACTGGGCAAACTAGATAAGTAAAAGAAACAAAAGAATGAGTTGTAGGTATATGTACACGAACAGATGTCTAGTTCCCGTTTTTCTATATTTAAAATACGCTTAAAGTGCGATACTACTTTCAGACTAACCACTAAATAGCAATAAATTTATTTATAACATATTGCGGTAATCATCTGTCATTGACATATTTACGTTTATTTTACTATTTTCAGTTCTTAGATCCTTTCAGTAAAATAAATCGTAGATATTAGGCAATATATTAGGATAAACACGTTCACAAATAGTAATATTCACATGTAGCTCTCATATTTTAACTATTTCCAGAACTAATATACTCGTATGCTAATGACGGTAGTTGAAAAAGAAAACGGAAAAGAAAAAAAACACAAATAGGAAATAAAAAAAAGTAACGTTCCTTTCCCAAATGTCGATAAAGTAGGTAGTCAGGAAAAGAAAATAAATAACGTATCACGTAAATCCTTTGTTTAGCAGAAAGAATGAAATTAAGTGCTAATATTATCGTTGTGGACGTGAAATAAGAAAATTATGAGAATTTTCCTACGATCCCGCTTCTGAACTGTAAGCTTCAGTTCAAGGATAAGGGGGTTCGCAATTGAAAACCAGTCGCATCGATAAAACATAAAAATATTTAATTCCTTTTCCACAATATTTGAAAACACACACCGAAAATAATAAATCACATAATAGACCCTGCACTTACTTGTAGACGTGTTCGCTGCTCGGCGTCTGGATCAAGAAGGCCGACCGTAACTTGTATCTCATAGAGGTTGACATCAAACTTCATGTATTAAGAACGAACTAAACGAGCTGTCTTAAGTGTTAGTCGATTAGATAGTTTGGGGTTACCAGATACAAGCTAACAATACCGGCCGACACCATACGGCTCTCTTGGTACTTGTAAATCTATAGCGCTCATAATTCTAGCCCAGAAAATACTTCGACATGTTTTTTTTCTCCTAGTACTTGTGAATCTATAGCGTTCACAATTACAGCCCGAAAAAATCTTCGATATGTATCGGCCAGTCGATTCTGAAACATGTCGAAGTGAAGGCTTGGGTGAAGTGACCACGAAGTGTGCTGTTATTCCATCTTGACCTAGACTAAGACCCTCACAGTAAACCCTTTCATTTGATATGTCACACGATATTGTTCAAAAACTTTTTTTTTTGAAATTTTCTTGTTTGACCCCCGAAAGTGACCCCCATACTAAAAATTTAATCATTTACGTAACGCCACGGACGCGTTACGTAAATTATTAAATTTTTAGTATTCGGGTCACAGAAGTCTAAGAAAATTGCAATAATGTAACCCAAAGTAGCAAAATTTTGTCTATAAAATTCATTATTTGTCGATGGTACATAAAAATAATGTACTACATAAATGAAGTACTAAAAAAACTGGCCAAGTGCGGGTCGGACTCGCGTGCAAAGTGTTCCGAACGAATTCAATGTTTTTTAAACATTTTATTTTAACACTATAGAATAGATAGGTTTAAATATATAGGTTTTCCTGTAATCTGTAGGTAAAGATGTATTATCTCCATTTTTTTCGAAATTTTATGCTCAGTAGCATCGGAAATAAGGGGGGTATGGTCATTTTTCGTCTAATTTCTTGAATAACTTGGAAACCATTTACTTTAAAATTATGAAGAAAATATAATCAAAACCCTCACAGTAAGTCCTTTTATTTGATATGTCACACGATATTGGTAAAAAATCTTTTTATTTTATTTTCAAGTATGACCCCCAAAAGTGACCCCCATACTAAAAATTTAATAATTTACGTAACATGTACGTGTTTGGGTCACAGAAATCCATATGTGTACCAAATTTCAACAGAATCTGTACAGTGGATCCGGAGAAAACTGGCTGTGACAGACGGATAGACAGACAGACAGACAGACAGGCAGACAGACAGGCAGACGGACAGACAGACACCCGAGTGATCCTATAAGGGTTCCGTATTTTGTTCGGAACCCTAAAAAGGCCGGGAGGGTAAATCTATACTAATATAATTATAAAGCTGAAGAGTTTGTTTGTTTATTTGCTTGAACGTGATAATCTCAGAAACTATCCGATCCGGTTTGAAAAGTTCTTTCAGTGTTAGATAACCCATTTATCGAGGAAGGCTTTAGGCTATATATCATCACGCTAAGACCAATACGAGCGGAGCAGACGAAGTTGCGCGGGTCAACTAGTGTCTATTATAGTTAAGTCGCAATGGCCGCTTTTTGTTCGAATAATTCAATAAAAACCCAGGCGCAATGGAGTACTTAGTGGTGATTTTAATATCATGATATTAATCCGTATCCATTAAAATGGTTTGATAATTAAGGTTTATTATGTAAATGTAAATTACACTTTAAATTGTTCAAACCTGACCTTTCGTTTAAAAGTTACGACGGGTATAAAATGGTCTAAGTAAGAAAAACTGGCCAAGTGCGAGTCGGACTCCAATGCAAAGGGTTCTGAACCAATTTAATTTTTTTAATATGTTATTTTAACACTACAGACTCCTTTATAGAATTTCTTGTAATCTTTAGGTATAGAACTCTCTATCTCCATTTTTTTCATATATAGGCTCAGTCGTTTTCCGAAACGACCGAGCCTAAAATGGTAATTTTTGGTTCAATTTCTTGAATAACTTCAAAATTGTTTATTTTAAAATTATGACAAAAATGTAATTAAAACCCTCACAGTAATTACCTTTCGTTTGATATGTCACACGGACGGACGGACGGACGGACAGACAGACAGACGAGTGATCCTATAAAGGATCCGTTTTTGAGGGATGTTTGGAACCCTATTAATGTTGCGGTTAGAGCGAACTGCCGTATGTTTTGTCTATTTACAGGTATCTAGTTTTTTTTATTACTATTGATAGGCACGCATGCCCACCATTTACCGGTGGCGCATCGCCGTTCGTCTTGTGGTCCGATGATGGAACGGGCTTGGCGGAATCAAATTATGCAATTCCGTCGCACATTCCCCAAAATGCAACCGGTAGAAAACCGACAGGCTAGCAACTCGTCGTCGATGCTCAAGACTTTGGAGCTTCGTCGTGCCGAGACTATCATCGCCGATGATCCTCTTGGCTCGTTTATCAATTGACTCAAGGGCATCAAGCTGGTATCTGGCAGATCCGTCCCAAAGATGAGAGCAGTACTCCATACATGATCGAACTTGCGCTTGATAGAGTTTGAGCAGCTGTTCCGGCGTGAAGTACCGTCTCACCTTTGCTAGGATCCCCAACTTCTTTGCAGCCACTTGAGCTTTTGACTCTATGAAAGGGCCAAAATTGAGGGTAGATGTTAATGTAACCCCAAGAAGCTCAATTTGGTCGGTTATCGGCACGGTTGCACCTCGGAAAGATGGAGCTGAATGGAATTGGCTCCGTTTAGCGGAAAATAGACACGCTTGGGTTTTAGCAGCATTGAACTTGACCAGATTGGCATCGCCCCATTCTGAGACAGCCTGTAAGGACACGTTCAAGCGCTCAACCATAGCCTCCCGGAAAGACCGGATCTGCGACCCACCAGCTCGTGCATCGGACACGTATCTCTCAGCAACAGTGCTGTCGCCTGCATACCCAAAGGTACCGGGTTTAACCAGATCATTAATATGCAGCAAAAACAGTGTTGCCGAAAGCACCGACCCCTGAGGAATCCCGGCATTAACCCAGATAAACAGTCGGATTACAGGTATGTAGTAAATAGTTGTGTTACAGTAAATAGTTGTATTTTACAAGTTAGTTATATTTTTATGTGTTAACATGTGGTTGATAGCCTCAATTTTAGGAGTAACAAAAAAATATAGCAATAACAAATTGAGAATTCGATATAATCCCTTATAAATATTGGTGTACTACATATAGGACAGTAGGATAATACACCTTTTTCTTTACAGGCCGTTAGCTGCTCAAGAAATTTTAAATGCTTTGGAAAACATTCCTGATGATGAAGAAAATAATGAAGAAAGAATGATATGTATCTTTCTGTTGATCTGACCGCCCCACCGATGAAGATTCGGGGAATAAAGATAATGTGACGTTGAAAAACTTGAATGTGAAGCCTCGAAACATACTACTTCAACCGGCAGAAGTATCGATGAGTTTCGGCGAGTAGGTAATACAAAAGAAAAACCTACTGATTCTACAGGCGACAAACGCAGGCAAACCTACGACGCGTGGAGAGTTGAGTTGCTTGAAAACTTCATAGATGAATATGAGCGTGGAACCCAATACAGAAATACGCTTGTACGATATGACTATATACAGAAAGCACAGTTAATAGAAATCTCTATTCCTAGACAGCACGTTTCGCCGAAAACTTTGTTGTTAGAAAACATTGTTTGTAGACATCTCGGTACATAGGAAGCACTGTTGACAGAAATCTCTGTTCATAGATAGCACTTCTTGCCGTAAACTTTTTCATAGAAACCACTGTTTCCAGATACCTTGGTTCACAGAAAGCGCCTCTGGAGAAGAAACTATTAATATTTATCATCGCTTTTCTGGCTCAGATTCAGACATGCATTATGTTAGCCGCTACGCTACATAGTATTCATTAATTCATGTAATTATAACCATGTCAATAAATTATTATCTATTTACGGAAACCAATTAGATAATTATTTTTATAATGTGATTATGCACATTGCGTCGCGTCGTATTGTAGAAGTTTAATACGAGAATGAATGCAGAAATGAGAAAAAATGTAGGGTACATGTAAACTATTGCGCCTTACAAAGTAACAAACGTTTCCTACGCATTTAGTTTTGCATTTGTAATTGTCGCGACGCTAATGAAAAATTTTTTTTTAAAATGAGTGCTTGCAAGTTAGTAGAATCAAATCGTGGAGCAAGTGTACTTATAGTGGATGGTTATTCATATCACGTAAATAAAAAAGTGAATGATACATTTTACTGGAGATGTGCGCGGAGTAGTGCTAAAGGTTGTGGTGCTACTGTAAAAACATTAATTATCGGTAATGAACATTCGATCATCAATCTAAACAACGCACATGGACATTTGCCAGAGCCAGAAAAGCGAATACAAATGGAATATAAATCAAAAATAAGGAATATAGCAAAAAAATCCATGGATTCTCCGTCACAAATCGTTAACCGCTGCCTCCAGGATGTTTCAAGTACGAGTGCTGTCCACTTGCCTAATAAAGCAGCAGCACGAATGATTGTGCACCGCATTAGGAATAAAGGACAACCGAAAATCCCTAATACAATTAATTTCGACATACCGGACTATCTTTCAAAAATTGGAGAAGAGCAATTTTTAATCGGCCAATATATTAACCAAAATGAGAGTGTAGTCGTATTTTGCACAAAAAGTAATTTCAAACTACTTATTAATGCAAAATGTTGGGTAATGGATGGCACGTTTTCTACATGTCCAGCGCCATTCTGTCAAATATATACTATACATGGTTCAATAGGAACAGAAAATGGCACAAATAAATTTCTACCTTTAGTGTTTGCATTATTATCGCATAAGACAGAAACATGTTAATGTTAGTGAATTTTATTAGAATTATTAAAAAGATATGGCGCTAATACATTTCAGACTAATTTGTCTCCTGAGAACATTTTAACTGATTTTGAAATAGCTGCTATCAATGCCGTTAAACAGCAATTTCCAGAATGTATACAAAGACTATGTTTATTCCATCTTACGCAGAGCATTTGGCGGCATGTACAGATCGAGGGTTTAGCAAAGAAGTATGGGAATGATTTTTCATTTGCGCATAAAATTAGGCATTTATTTGCTTTGGCATTCCTAGATCCCAACGAGATACCTGAAGCTTTTCAACTTGTTAAAGATAAAGTATTACCAGAGGAAGCCGCAGGAGTAGCGAAGTGGCTCGATAAATATTATGTCTCTGGGACGTATGTAAGAAATAATGCCAATAGTACAAAATTAACAATAAAGAGAAAGCCACTATTTCCACCTGCTATGTGGTCAGTGTTTGATCGCACATATGACATTCCCAAGACACAAAACGTCTTGGAATCTTGGCATGAACGCTGGACTACACTTCTTAACCGTAAGAAATGGAATGTGTTTAAAACTATAAAAGAATTTTCAGAAGAGGTAAAATACACAGAATGTGAAATTGAGCGCATCAGGGCGTCAGAGCCCATGCCAAAGCGTCGTCGATCTCCACAAATTCAATACGAAAACAGAATGCAAAAGCACTTGTCTCAAAGAAGTGAGATGGACTTATTAGCGTTTTTAGGTGGATTAGCTCATATTTTGCACATGAAAAAATAATAATATTGAAGTTTAGTGTATAAACAATATTTTTTAAGTTATATCGAGTACTTTTTTGTTTCTATTATAAAGCTAAAGAGTTTGTTTTGTTTTCAATTTCATCTATTGCTTTCGTTTTGCTTCATTTTTTATTAAAATGGCATTTTTGTATGAAATAAACGTGTTTTTTTTATGGATAGAGAGGTAGAAAAGCGAAATTTAGTAATATAATAAATATTAATAGTTTTTTCTCCAGAGGCGCTTTCTGTGAACCAAGGTATCTGGAAACAGTGGTTTCTATGAAAAAGTTTACGGCAAGAAGTGCTATCTATGAACAGAGATTTCTGTCAACAGTGCTTCCTATGTACCGAGATGTCTACAAACAATGTTTTCTAACAACAAAGTTTTCGGCGAAACGTGCTGTCTAGGAATAGAGATTTCTATTAACTGTGCTTTCTGTATATAGTCATATCGTACAAGCGTATTTCTGTATTGGGTTCCACGCTCGATGAATATAATTATTCCCTATTTGTCGGAGAGTAACAAATATTCAAAAAGAATTTGCCTGGAGACATAACCGCTGAGGATATGAAGTGTTTCATTGGCATATTGCTGATCAGTGGTTATACATGGCTCCCGCGAAGAAAAACTAATTGAGAAAACTCTTTTGATTCAAAGAATGAGTTGAACGGTTTTTGCAGGAGGGTAGCATCACGCCTACCCTCCCAACATGAGCATGGTGATATTCGATAAGACCAATTCGATCACCTGGTTATTCCTCAATCCAAGCAAACACGGTGCCGTATACATTTTTTGCAGTGTGTCAAACATTTCTTATGACTCGAATGTCATAAGAAATGTTTGACACACTGCAAAAATTGTGATGTTGAAGTGTGTGAAGTGTTTTAAAATGTAAATTTTGATAAAAAATGTTCCTCATCTATTGTTCCCTAACAAAAGCAATTGTTTTGTCTTTTGAAGCTATTTCTTGATTATATTTAACGATTACATGCCATGTTATCATATGATTTTTTATTTCCCCTTATTATCCTACTGTCCTACATATAGGACGGCTATTTCCCTGAAAGCCTTTCAGTCAATATTTTTTTCAGCATTTTTTTTTATTTTAATTAAGGTCTATAAAACCAAATAATATTATTGTTTTCAAAGTTTTCAAAAAATAATAGTTTCAGGCTTATCTGGGTTAATATCCAGCAGTCCAGACGAGCAGCCATCTATGACCACTCGTATAGACGACCGGTCCCTCAGGAAATCAGCGATCCAATCACACAATCCGCCGGGCAGACCGAAGGAAGGAAGCTTACTAATAGGGCTATCGTGCCAGACCCTGTCGAAGGCCTTCGAGATGTCAAGGGAGACCGCTAGTGCCTCCCCGTGCTTCTCTATGGCCTCACACCAGATGTGAATGGCATACGCAAGAAGATCCCCAGTAGACCGATTTCGGCGGATTTATCCCGTATTGTCGGTCACTAAGGACATCATTCGCTTCTAGGTATGCCAGGAGCTTATGATTCAGCACGCGTTCCATACTCTTACAGAGTATGGACGTTACCGATATAGGTCTATAATTCGACGGGTCAGCTCGACTACCTTTCTTGGGCACGGGCTGCACGTTAGCTTGCTTCCAAGCCTTCGGCACTTTTCCAGTCTCAAACGAAAGGCGAAATAGGCGTGTCAAGATCGAAGACAACTCAGGCGCACAAGTCTTCAGCACAACTGCCGGTATCCCGTCGGGGCCACTAGCCTTGTTCACGTCTAGGTTACGCAGTACCCTAAGGACGTCCTTTTGATGAATGCGAATGTTGGACATACTCGACTCGCATCCATCAGGAGAAGCAGGGGGCCTTGCGCCACCTGGATCCAGACATGAAGATTCCGCAAACAAAGAAGCAAACAAGTTCGCTTTCTCCTCAGCGGAGTGGCTCAGCGTCCCGTCGGGTCTCAGCAGTGGTGGTAGTGAGGGGCAGCAGAAGTTCGATTCGACCGACTTTGCCAGGGACCAAAAAGCCTTACTACCTGCTGGGTATGAAGAAAGTTTGTTCCCTATTCGGCTAATGTGGTCAAACCGAGCCCTCCACAACACCTTCTTGCAGGACTTGGCAGCCCTGTTGAAGGCTTTCTTCTTCTGACTCACGTCACGAAGAAAGGCAAGTAGGCTGCCAAGGGTAACATGCGAAGAAAGATCGCATGCCATCCCAATCTGCTGACCTGTATCGCCATATCCGACGGGTGCCTCTTGGGCTAGGATCGGGCAGGGAGTAGACGGACACAGACTTCACCAGACAGTGGTCCGAACTACCCAGTGGTGAAGAAATCGTCACCGAGTAGCGGTCTGGATTTGTTGTCAGCAAAAGGTCCAAGCAATTGGCAGTGTGCGAATCAACATACAGCACCCTCGTTGCCCCCTGGACCAGCTGGGTAAGAGTTAACGCTAGCGCTAGCTTTCGCGTCTCTCGTCCAGCATGCTCTGTGCACTGGTATGGGAAGAGCCACTCCTGATGGTGGGCATTAAAGTCCCCCAGTAACACCAATTGGGCAGAAGGGTACCGCTGCTGAGCCGCATCCGCCGCCTCACTTAGGGGTTGTGTGAGCCCAGTTGTCTTCAAATCACCGCTGTGCGAACGGTAGACCCAGGCGTAGACAATTTTATCCAGGCCTGTGTCCACTATAACCCACAGTGTTGAGAACCTGGAGTCTTCAAGGTTTCGGAGACGCCGATGGCCGATGTCGTCCCTGGCGTACATACATACGCCCGCGCGTGGTCTAAAGTGGTGCTCCAGGGTAAACTCTGGGTAAGACAGGTATGACACGTCTGACGGACATCCGATCTACGTTTCCGACAGGAATAAGAGCGCTGGTTTCTCAGTCTCGAGGTGGTGATGGACTGCGGCGAGATTTGAGTGCATACCTCGAATGGGTGTGGGAATTTGAATGAAGAAAGGAGAGGAGAAGGAAGTGAAATGAGGTTCCATGCTGCTAACCTTCAGGCACGCTCTGACAGGACGGCATCATTGGGGGACTAGCCTGGAGACTGCGGGGACGCCCGAGCCCTCCCAGGAATGTCTATCGCGCCCTCTCGTCTGGTCGCCAACCAGCACGATGGTGCATTCCGGGATTTTTCGACAGTTGGCGGGGCAGCCTTTCATGTGTGGCTAACACACTACTTGGGCCCCCAACTACCTGCGGTCGGCCAGCGGCGCACCATGCCTCGGATCCCGCTACCCTCCGCGACTAGTCTCCCGATACGCCCATGTCAGCGCAAGCCTGGTTGGTCTGCCTGCACGTTGACCCGCACAACTTCGTCTGCTCCGCTCTTATTGGTCTTAGCGTATATATAGTCTTCCTCTGTAAATGAGCTATCTAACACTGAAAGAATTTTTCAAATCGGACCAGTAGTTCCTGGGATTAGCGCGTTCAAGCAAACAAACTCTTCAGCTTTAAATATTAGTATAGAAGTATAGATATAGATTTACACATTATCTTATAAAGAGGGAGCTATAGGAGATGAAGTTCGTGGAGTACCTACAAAACCCGCGCGAACGAAGTCACGGGCGAAGGGCTAGTATTTATTAATTATGTTGTTTTTTATTTACATGGATTCGAAGATATGTCTGTGTTCATTTCAACTGGTCTCTGCCAGATTAATACCAAAGATGGCAGTTTCCATTTGAATTAAAGTAGATGGCATTTCAATATTCATTACTGTAATCACATAAGAAAAACAAAATTAAACTTTATGTTGTGTTTAGATTACCAACTGCAAAAAAACTATCAGCAAAATGAGCACTATCTTTGGCAGACTGGCTGTAAAGATATATCTATGTCCATTTGAAATGGTCTGGTAGAAAAGGCTGTTTTTATTTGAACTGAAGTAGATGGCAGTTCAATATTCATGACTGTAAGAATATAATAAACACAAATTCAAACATTGGGTAATAAAAAAACGGGTAAGTGCGTGTTAGACCAAGCACAATGAAGGGTTCTGTAGTTGGGATGAATTTATACCAAGAACAAACCTAACGTAAACACAAACACACATAAAACACACACTCATACACAACACACAAACATGCACAACACACATTCACAACACAGTCATATACAACACATACACAGCACTCAAACGTACACAACTCTCATACAAAACACACACACAACACATACACTGCACTCACACATGCACAACGCACACACATACAAAACCCACTTACGAAACACGAACATACAGAACACACGTACAACACACATATTAAAATCCACATACAAAACACGAACATACACAACACACTCATACACAACACACACACATACTCAACCCACACACATACATAGCACACACACGTACACATACATAACACAAATGCATACACAACACACACATACACAACACTCATACACAACACACACCCAACACACACATACATACACACACATACATACACAACACACACATACATACACATCACACACATACATACACACATACACAACACACACATACTGACTATTTACATTACGCGCACACACATACGATTAACAGCTGTTTAAGAATAAAAAGAATGACTTGTTGTATTAAATCATATTCATTTAAGAATCAATTGGACAAACACTGTCTCTTAAAATACAGGTTTATCCTAGTTTAAGAGGCAGGGTTATAAAATTGTTTTGTACAGATTTAGCAACAGCTGTTTTATATAATAAGTACTTACTATCTGTAATTTTTGTGAATAAACATTTATTATACACAACACACACACATACATACACAACACACATGTTAAGTACATCCCTATTAAGGAAAGCGCTGACACAAAGACACGAGGCAAGCCGCGTGCGCATCGTCAACCCAGTTACTACGAGGTGAAACTGCTGACACAGAAGACACCGTCTACGTGACCGAGCCCGCGCACATCGTATCCACCATCGATCGAGTCATATTCATTTCCTAATTATTGTATATTTTTATTAAAATAAATTAGTTTGTAATAAATTCGGTTTTTTTTTTACTCCTCCGGCAGTAGCCTACATAATTGGCGCAGTCGGTAGGATTCCCGGGTCGTTTTTGCGATTACCGGATTATCGCACCGCGTTCGCTACGATAGGCTTTCAACGCCGTACCGGGAGATCCTCAACAACGAGACTACGCTGGAGATCCAGATATCGATACCGCTCAACGAAGACCAGAATGTTCATGTAAGTCCGCTGAATTTTCTTAGTGGTTGCTTGCTTTCCTTTTGTGTGTAAGTTCCATATCTCTTATCCATCATTTTTTACCCACGTAGATCAAGTACATCTAGGTTAATTAGTAGTAGGAATAATATAATTTTTTTTTGAGTCCTCCGGCAGTAGCCTACGTAATTCACACATACACAACACACACATACACAACACACACACACACACAACACATACATGATACATAGATAACAACTAATAAAGTTACAAATTAAATCTCGCAATAATTTGACTTAAATGGCATTGATGCTTTCTATTATACATTATTATTATTTTATGTTATGTATTATTTACCTGAACTCGAAGATAAATCTGTGTCCATGGTTTAGTAAAGGAGGCTGTCGTCATTTGAATTGGTGTAGGTGGTAATTCAATTTTACTGCACTCACCAACATGCACACCTGAAAGTAGGATGATTTTTAAATGGAGTGCAGACCTTTACCATATGGGATAAAATAATTTATTCTTAGGAAGCCGTTAACATCATGAATCAAGTTCAAAGAACTTTTGACTGCTCACCATACCTAACCTGGTTAGATTATTCACCTTTACTTTTCTGTTCTTATGTATGAATTAATTATCTTCTCCTCCAATTTTCATAACCCAAGTTTAGAAACATTCTTACTAAGCAGGATTGTTTGGATTTGAAAACCGGTGCAACGGCAATGCTAAAACATGAAAATTAAAAACTTGTTACAAGATGTTCACCAAACATAAAAAAATCTTGGTTTGGTAATAAATTATGAGTGGTCTGTAGTTATACACAATGTAGTGCTCAAATTTAAATTTATATATAATAATTTTTTTTTTAAGGCGTCAGAAACTCTTTTTGTCAGATTTCCTTCTTTTTTCTCTAAACTTTCGATCATCAGTTTCAGTGTAGTATCAGCAGTGATCAGAGTTGCGTCTCTTCTGCACAAAGTTTCCACTGTCGCTTTAACAATATCTAAAGACATTTGCAGATCTTGGATTAAGTTAAACTCTTCATCAGTGAAGTTGATATCGCTTTTTAAATCCAGTAACGACTTTTGAATACAGGTTTTTAATTTAATAAATCTTTCTAGCATCGTGGCCATACTACTCCACCGTGTCTTGCAGTCGAGCAACAGTACAAGTTCTTTCCCAAATTCATTTTGGACATACTTTTGTAAGACAGAATCGTTTTTAGTCGGAGAATTTCTAAAGAGTTTTACTACTGTCCTAACTTTTTTTTAAATGCTTCGAAAGTCTAGGTTTAATGGAGAAGCAGATCCAGCTCTTTCAACGAGATATTCGCCTTCTGTAATTGACTCTTCCTCGTCTTCAGATGAAACACCAATATCTGTATGTAATGAAGGAAGCAGATCATTAACCGACTGCGACGGTAAATGGCAATGGTTTTTGCTGCATAACACATCACATATACCTAAATGTATCCCGTGAGCTAGACATATTTGATGAAATATAGGCAAAAGACGTCCTACTTTGCACATCACACTCGCTCCATCTGTGGTCATGCCAAGAACATCAAAGTCATCCAAGGTGAGATCGTATAAAGCCAATCTAGTCCGTATTAAAGAAATGCACAGCTCAGCTGGCATAGATCCATATATTCGAATCAAACCCATGTTGCGAAAAAAGCCACGTTTAAAGGATCTGCTATGTATATTCATATTTATGTAGCGGTGGTTGTTAACAGAGGTCCATTCGTCGAACGTCAAACCAAATTTTTGGTTTTTTTAATTTTAATTGATGAATTTCTTGCTTCAGTCTCTTTTCTTCATCTTCATAAACCCCCATAACAATATTTTTTATTGTATTTGGGGAACTTTGCAATTTTGTATAACCTCCTTTACGGAGTAGTTTTTTTAGGTCCTCAGATGTGCAAAACAGCTTAAAAAAAATTCCATCTAAAGATACCATTCTCGCAATAACATATTCTAGCGAATCTTTACTTTTGTAATAATCAGTCATTTTTGGTCGTTTGATAATAGACATTTCATCGCCTTTGTTGCTACTCGTCGTAGCAGTAACAGAAGGCCGAATTATGGCATGACAATTGTTAAGGTGATTATGCAAGGTTGATGTACTGCCTCTAATCTTAAAAATTCGTTGACAAATTTTGCATTTTGCTTCCGAGCCATTTGAGGATCTTAAGAAATGAGCCCACACACTGGATGCATCGCCAGATTTTTTGGAATATTCTTGAAAATCCATAGTCTATAGTTTATACTGAAACAAATCAACATTATTATGAAATATAACCAAATGCAATTTACGAATTTCGGCGTGAATTATAAACAAACGGCGTATGGTGAAGGCGAGATGAAAGCGCATAGCAGGCGTGGACGTTCAAGTAAACAAACAAACCAACAAACTCTTCAGCTTTATAAATATAATAGTATAGATTTAAATAGATTATGTTGCACATAACAAAATAAAAATATCGTAGAACATTATGTTACAAATTTAGCATTTGAGAAATTTTCACTTTAAAATTGTCCCTATATTTCCTAAACTTCTTGTCCTATTCACTTGAATCCTTTTGTATATTAGTTTTTAAATATATATCTATCTTTTTTACACTAATTTTATTTCTATACCTACACTGATTAAAATTCACATTTTCAAGTTAAGTAATTATATCTACCTAATTTAATAACTCAATATTTTACTTTTAAACTACCTATTAAAAACCAGTCATATTGACATACAAAAAAAAGAAAGGCGTTATTGTACTAACAGTGTTAGTGACTGACAATATTGTAAGTACCTACTTCTTACTTCAATCATACCGATCCGAATCAGGTACTCTTTCCATGGAACATTTATATGTATGCAATAACTGTTTCTCATTGTAAATGAATAGTTGTACTATATTTTAAAGAAATAAATGTCTTAAACCATAGCATTAAAGAATAATGAATATAGATAATTATTTTATCTACTTACGTACGAAATCGCCGGTCTAGTCCAATCGCGCGCACAAAGATGTTTCTCTCGCTCGTCGCTGTCGTCGAATGAACGGAACGATCCGATCAAGGACACACTCGCGTCCCGCGTCCCGCGCACCGCGCTGGCGCCCTGCTCGCGTCCTCCAGAGGCGACACGAATATACGCGTAATTGCGAATTACAATTTCTTTTTATTCAGAAAATCCGCGGAATTGATTTTCGAATCCGGAATTAAAAGTCGAATAAAAATGTGCGGATATCCGGATTTTTCGGATTACGGATAGTCCGGATTGCATTCCCTAGAACAAATTCACATGACATGTGTCACATAGTACCTTTTTTTTATCTACACTGTTGGTTCCAACGGATGATGTAATAAACGCTTCTTCATCGAATCTTGGTTTCCTGAAAATGATATTTCTTCAGCATTGATACCTCGCTTCGTGCCTCTTTTAACTTGTCCGGATTGTTTGTTAAAAAATTGTTTGTTTTCATAAACATCAGTAGTATAATAATTTACGATAAAATACTTACAAGATAATATTGAAGTCGCAGTAGATCCTTGACTCAATGGTAATTGTTCGCTGAGTTCGGGAAGTGCCTCTCCATGAGCTCGACAGTTCGTTTGGCTCTCGAAAAGCCCCTTTGGTTCCGAACGGTGAAACTTTCCTCGTCGACCAGTTGTAATGACTGCGAGGTTCAGCGGGTCTAAAAAGGCCACTTTAGCAGAATCATATTAGAGTCACAATATTAACCACCCAAAAATCAGTCACACTTCATTTTCATCTTTATAGCTAACGTATTAGGTTCAAGGTTGATTGGGCAAATTTGACAGTGACGGGTAGCGTGATGTGCTTTCTGATTCTGCTAAAGTGGCATTTTTCGACCCGCAGGTCCTCGGGTGCTGCCGCGCTCCCCCATGGCCTTGCAGGCTGCTCAGACGGATCCGGTCACTTCACCATACTACTACAAGCTACTTATCGATATTGATGACAGATCTGCTCAGGCCCCTTTTAAAGGAGACCAACTATTTAGCCAACATTAAGTGCACATAATTAACTAATTAGGGAACAAATTCACATGACATGTGTCACATAGTACCTTTTTGTTATCTACACTGATGGTTCCAACTGATGATGTAATAAACGCTTCTTCATCGAATCTTGGTTTCCTGAAAATGATATTTCTTCAGCATTGATACATCGCTTCATGCCTCTTTTAACTTGTTCCGATTGTTTGTTAAAAAATTGTTTGTTTTCATAAACATCAGTAGTATAATAATTTACGATAAAATACTTACAAGATAATATTGAAGTCGCAGTATATCCTTGGCACAATGGTAATTGTTCGCTGAGTTCGGGAAGTGCCTCTCCATGAGCTCGATAGTTCGTTTGGCTCTCGAAAAGCCCCTTTGGTTCCGAACGGTGAAACTTTCCTCGTCGACCAGTTGTAATGACTGCGAGGTTCAGCGGGTCTAAAAAGGCCACTTTAGCAGAATCATATTAGAGTCACAATATTAACCACCCAAAAATCAGTCACACTTCATTTTCATCTTTATAGCTAACGTATTAGGTTCAAGGTTGATTGGGCAAATTTGACAGTGACGGGTAGCGTGATGTGCTTTCTGATTCTGCTAAAGTGGCATTTTTCGACCCGCAGGTCCTCGGGTGCTGCCGCGCTCCCCCATGGTCTTGCAGGCTGCTCAGACGGATCCGGTCACTTCATCATACTACTACAAGCTACTTATCGATTTTGATAACAGATCTGCTCTGCTCAGGCCCCTTTTAAAGGAGACCAGCTATTTAGCCAACATTAAGTTCACATAATTAACTAATTAGGGAACAAATTCACATGACATGTGTCACATAGTACCTTTTTGTTATCTACACTGTTGGTTCCAACTGATGATGTAATAAACGCTTCTTCATCGAATCTTGGTTTCCTGAAAATGATATTAACCACCCAAAAATCAGTCACACTTCATTTTCATCTTTATAGCTAACGTATTAGGTTCAAGGTTGATTGGGCAAATTTGACAGTGACGGGTAGCGTGATGTGCTTTCTGATTCTGCTAAAGTGGCATTTTTCGACCCGCAGGTCCTCGGGTGCTGCCGCGCTCCCCCATGGCCTTGCAGGCTGCTCAGACGGATCCGGTCACTTCACCATACTACTACAAGCTACTTATCGATATTGATGACAGATCTGCTCAGGCCCCTTTTAAAGGAGACCAACTATTTAGCCAACATTAAGTGCACATAATTAACTAATTAGGGAACAAATTCACATGGCATGTGTCACGTAGTACCTTTTTGTTATCTACATTGTTGGTTCCAACTGATGATGTAATAAACGCTTCTTCATCGAATCTTGGTTTCCTGAAAATGATATTTCTTCAGCATTGATACATCGCTTCATGCCTCTTTTTACTTGTTCCGATTGTTTGTTAAAAAATTGTTTGTTTTCATAAACATCAGGAGTATAATAATTTACGATAAAATACTTACAAGATAATATTGAAGTCGCAGTATATCCTTGGCACAATGGTAATTGTTCGCTGAGTTCAGGAAGTGCCTCTCCATGAGCTCGACAGTTCGTTTGGCTTAAGCTTCTAACTCGAAAAGTCCCTTTGGTTCCGAACGGTGAAACTTTCCTCGTCGACCAGTTGTAATGACTGCGAGGTTCAGCGGGTCTAAAAAGGCCACTTTAGCAGAATCATATTAGAGTCACAATATTAACCACCCAAAAATCAGTCACACTTCATTTTCATCTTTATAGCTAACGTATTAGGTTCAAGGTTGATTGGGCAAATTTGACAGTGACGGGTAGCGTGATGTGCTTTCTGATTCTGCTAAAGTGGCATTTTTCGACCCGCAGGTCCTCGGGTGCTGCCGCGCTCCCCCATGGCCTTGCAGGCTGCTCAGACGGATCCGGTCACTTCACCATACTACTACAAGCTACTTATCGATATTGATGACAGATCTGCTCAGGCCCCTTTTAAAGGAGACCAACTATTTAGCCAACATTAAGTGCACATAATTAACTAATTAGGGAACAAATTCACATGACATGTGTCACATAGTACCTTTTTGTTATCTACACTGTTGGTTCCAACGGATGATGTAATAAACGCTTCTTCATCGAATCTTGGTTTCCTGAAAATGATATTTCTTCAGCATTGATACCTCGCTTCATGCCTCTTTTAACTTGTTCCGATTGTTTGTTAAAAAAATTGTTTGTTTTCATAAACATCAGTAGTATAATAATTTACGATAAAATACTTACAAGATAATATTGAAGTCGCAGTATATCCTTGGCACAATGGTAATTGTTCGCTGAGTTCGGGAAGTGCCTCTCCATGAGCTCGACAGTTCGTTTGGCTCTCGAAAAGCCCCTTTGGTTCCGAACGGTGAAACTTTCCTCGTCGACCAGTTGTAATGACTGCGAGGTTCAGCGGGTCTAAAAAGGCCACTTTAGCAGAATCATATTAGAGTCACAATATTAACCACCCAAAAATCAGTCACACTTCATTTTCATCTTTATAGCTAACGTATTAGGTTCAAGGTTGATTGGGCAAAGTTGACAGTGACGGGTAGCGTGTTGTGCTTTCTGATTCTGCTAAAGTGGCATTTTTCGACCCGCAGGTCCTCGGGTGCTGCCGCGCTTCCCCATGGCCTTGCAGGCTGCTCAGACGGATCCGGTCACTTCACCATACTACTACAAGCTACTTATCGATATAGACAACAGATCGGTTCAGGCCCCTTTTAAAGGAGACCAACTATTTAACCAACATTAAGTGCACGTAATTAACTAATTAGGGAACAAATTCACATGACATGTGTCACATAGTACCTTTTTGTTATCTACATTGTTGGTTCCAACTGATGATGTAATAAACGCTACTTCATCAAATCTTGGTTTCCTGAAAATGATATTTCTTCAGCTTTGATACCTCGCTTCATGCCTCTTTTAACTTGTTCCGATTATTTGTTAAAAAAATTGTTTGTTTTCATAAACATCAGTAGTATAATAATTTACGATAAAATACTTACAAGATAATATTGAAGTCGCAGTATATCCTTGGCACAATGGTAATTGTTCGCTGAGTTCGGGAACTGCCTCTCCATGAGCTCGACAGTTCGTTTGGCTTAAGCTTCTAAATCGAAAAGTCCCTTTGGTTCCGAACGGTGAAACTTTCCTCGTCGACCAGTTGTAATGACTGCGAGGTACAGCGGGTCTAAAAAGGCCACTTTAGCAGAATCATATTAGAGTCACAATATTAACCACCCAAAAATCAGTCACACTTCATTTTCATCTTTATAGCTAACGTATTAGGTTCAAGGTTGATTGGGCAAATTTGACAGTGACGGGTAGCGTGATGTGCTTTCTGATTCTGCTAAAGTGGCATTTTTCGACCCGCAGGTCCTCGGGTGCTGCCGCGCTCCCCCATGGCCTTGCAGGCTGCTCAGACGGATCCGGTCACTTCACCATACTACTACAAGCTACTTATCGATATTGACAACAGATCTGCTCAGGCCCCTTTTAAAGGAGACCAACTATTTAGCCAACATTAAGTGCACATAATTAACTAATTAGGGAACAAATTCACATGGCATGTGTCACGTAGTACCTTTTTGTTATCTACATTGTTGGTTCCAACTGATGATGTAATAAACGCTACTTCATCAAATCTTGGTTTCCTGAAAATGATATTTCTTCAGCTTTGATACCTCGCTTCATGCCTCTTTTAACTTGTTCCGATTATTTGTTAAAAAAATTGTTTGTTTTCATAAACATCAGTAGTATAATAATTTACGATAAAATACTTACAAGATAATATTGAAGTCGCAGTATATCCTTGGCACAATGGTAATTGTTCGCTGAGTTCGGGAACTGCCTCTCCATGAGCTCGACAGTTCGTTTGGCTTAAGCTTCTAAATCGAAAAGTCCCTTTGGTTCCGAACGGTGAAACTTTCCTCGTCGACCAGTTGTAATGACTGCGAGGTTCAGCGGGTCTAAAAAGGCCACTTTAGCAGAATCATATTAGAGTCACAATATTAACCACCCAAAAATCAGTCACACTTCATTTTCATCTTTATAGCTAACGTATTAGGTTCAAGGTTGATTGGGCAAATTTGACAGTGACGGGTAGCGTGATGTGCTTTCTGATTCTGCTAAAGTGGCATTTTTCGACCCGCAGGTCCTCGGGTGCTGCCGCGCTCCCCCATGGCCTTGCAGGCTGCTCAGACGGATCCGGTCACTTCACCATACTACTACAAGCTACTTATCGATATTGACAACAGATCTGCTCAGGCCCCTTTTAAAGGAGACCAACTATTTATACAACATTAAGTGCACATAATTAACTAATTAGGGAACAAATTCACATGGCATGTGTCACGTAGTACCTTTTTGTTATCTACATTGTTGGTTCCAACTGATGATGTAATAAACGCTTCTTCATCGAATCTTGGTTTCCTGAAAATGATATTTCTTCAGCATTGATACCTCTCTTCGTGCCTCTTTTAACTTGTTCCGATTGACTGTTAAAAAAATTGTTTGTTTTCATAAACATCAGTAGTATAATAATTTATGATAAAATACTTACAAGATAATATTGAAGTCGCAGTAGATCCTTGGCTCAATGGTAATTGTTCGCTGAGTTCGGGAAGTGCCTCTCCATGAGCTCGACAGTTCGTTTGGCTTAAGCTTCTAAATCGAAAAGTCCCTTTGGTTCCGAACGGTGAAACTTTCCTCGTCGACCAGTAGTAATGACTGCGAGGTTCAGCGGGTCTAAAAAGGCCACTTTAGCAGAATCATATTTGAGTCATAATATTAACCACCCAAAAATCAGTCAAATTTCATTTTCATCTTTATAGCTAACGTATTAGGTTCAAGGTTGATTGGGAAAATTCGACAGTGACGGGTAGCGTGATGTGCTTTCTGATTCTGCTAAAGTGGCATTTTTCGACCCGCAGGTCCTCGGGTGCTGCCGCGCTCCCCCATGGCCTTGCAGGCTGCTCAGACGGATCCGGTCACTTCACCATACTACTACAAGCTACTTATCGATATTGACAACAGATCTGCTCAGGCCCCTTTTAAAGGAGACCAACTATTTAGCCAACATTAAGTGCACATAATTAACTAATTAGGGAACAAATTCACATGGCATGTGTCACGTAGTACCTTTTTGTTATCTACATTGTTGGTTCCAACTGATGATGTAATAAACGCTTCTTCATCGAATCTTGGTTTCCTGAAAATGATATTTCTTCAGCATTGATACATGGCTTCATGCCTCTTTTAACTTGTTCCGATTGTTTGTTAAAAAAATTGTTTGTTTCATAAACATCAGTAGTATAATAATTTACGATAAAATACTTACAAGATAATATTGAAGTCGCAGCAGATCCTTGGCTCAATGGTAATTGTTCTCTGATTTCGGAAAGTGCTTCTCCATGAGCTCGAGAGTTCGTTTGGCTAAAGCTTCTAACTCGAAAAGTCCCTTTGGTTCCGAACGGTGAAACTTTCCTCGTCGACCAGTTGTAATGACTGCGAGGTTCAGCGGGTCTAAAAAGGCCACTTTAGCAGAATCATATTAGAGTCACAATATTAACCACCCAAAAATCAGTCACACTTCATTTTCATCTTTATAGCTAACGTATTAGGTTCAAGGTTGATTAGGCAAATTTGACAGTGACGGGTAGCGTGATGTGCTTTCTGATTCTGCTAAAGTGGCATTTTTCGACCCGCAGGTCCTCGGGTGCTGCCGCGCTCCCCCATGGCCTTGCAGGCTGCTCAGACGGATCCGGTCACTTCACCATACTACTACAAGCTACTTATCGATTTTGATAACAGATCTGCTCTGCTTAGGCCCCTTTTAAAGGAGACCAGCTATTTAGCCAACATTAAGTTCACATAATTAACTAATTAGGGAACAAATTCACATGACATGTGTCACATAGTACCTTTTTGTTATCTACACTGTTGGTTCCAACTGATGATCTAATAACCGCTTCTTCATCGAATCTTGGTTTCCTGAAAATGATATTTCTTCAGCATTGATACCTCGCTTCGTGCCTCTTTTAACTTGTTCCGATTGACTGTTAAAAAAATTGTTGGTTTTCAAAAAAATCAGTAGTATAATAATTTATGATAAAATACTTACAAGATAATATTGAAGTCGCAGCAGATCCTTGGCTCAATGGTAATTGTTCTCTGATTTCGGAAAGTGCTTCTCCATGAGCTGGAGAGTTCGTTTGGCTAAAGCTTCTAACTCGAAAAGTCCCTTTGGTTCCGAACGGTGAAACTTTCCTCGTCGACCAGTTGTAATGACTGCGAGGTTCAGCGGGTCTAAAACGGCCACTGTAGCAGAATCATATTTGAGTCATAATATTAACCACCCAAAAATCAGTCAAATTTCATTTTCATCTTTATAGCTAACGTATTAGGTTCAAGGTTAATTGGGAAAATTCGACAGTGACGGGTAGCGTGATGTGCTTTCTGATTCTGCTAAAGTGGCATTTTTCGACCCGCAGGTCCTCGGGTGCTGCCGCGCTCCCCCATGGCCTTGCAGGCTGCTCAGACGGATCCGGTCACTTCACCATACTACTACAAGCTACTTATCGATATTGACAACAGATCTGCTCAGGCCCCTTTTAAAGGAGACCAACTATTTAGCCAACATTAAGTGCACATAATTAACTAATTAGGGAACAAATTCACATGGCATGTGTCACGTAGTACCTTTTTGTTATCTACATTGTTGGTTCCAACTGATGATGTAATAAACGCTTCTTCATCGAATCTTGGTTTCCTGAAAATGATATTTCTTCAGCATTGATACCTCTCTTCGTGCCTCTTTTAACTTGTTCCGATTGACTGTTAAAAAAATTGTTTGTTTTCATAAACATCAGTAGTATAATAATTTATGATAAAATACTTACAAGATAATATTGAAGTCGCAGTAGATCCTAGGCTCAATGGTAATTGTTCGCTGAGTTCGGGAAGTGCCTCTCCATGAGCTCGACAGTTCGTTTGGCTTAAGCTTCTAAATCGAAAAGTCCCTTTGGTTCCGAACGGTGAAACTTTCCTCGTCGACCAGTAGTAATGACTGCGAGGTTCAGCGGGTCTAAAAAGGCCACTTTAGCAGAATCATATTTGAGTCATAATATTAACCACCCAAAAATCAGTCAAATTTCATTTTCATCTTTATAGCTAACGTATTAGGTTCAAGGTTGATTGGGAAAATTCGACAGTGACGGGTAGCGTGATGTGCTTTCTGATTCTGCTAAAGTGGCATTTTTCGACCCGCAGGTCCTCGGGTGCTGCCGCGCTCCCCCATGGCCTTGCAGGCTGCTCAGACGGATCCGGTCACTTCACCATACTACTACAAGCTACTTATCGATATTGACAACAGATCTGCTCAGGCCCCTTTTAAAGGAGACCAACTATATAGCCAACATTAAGTGCACATAATTAACTAATTAGGGAACAAATTCACATGGCATGTGTCACGTAGTACCTTTTTGTTATCTACATTGTTGGTTCCAACTGATGATGTAATAAACGCTTCTTCATCGAATCTTGGTTTCCTGAAAATGATATTTCTTCAGCATTGATACATCGCTTCATGCCTCTTTTAACTTGTTCCGATTGTTTGTTAAAAAAATTGTTTGTTTTCATAAACATCAGTAGTATAATAATTTACGATAAAATACTTACAAGATAATATTGAAGTCGCAGCAGATCCTTGGCTCAATGGTAATTGTTCTCTGATTTCGGAAAGTGCTTCTCCATGAGCTCGAGAGTTCGTTTGGCTAAAGCTTCTAACTCGAAAAGTCCCTTTGGTTCCGAACGGTGAAACTTTCCTCGTCGACCAGTTGTAATGACTGCGAGGTTCAGCAGGTCTAAAAAGGCCACTTTAGCAGAATCATATTAGAGTCACAATATTAACCACCCAAAAATCAGTCACACTTCATTTTCATCTTTATAGCTAACGTATTAGGTTCAAGGTTGATTAGGCAAATTTGACAGTGACGGGTAGCGTGATGTGCTTTCTGATTCTGCTAAAGTGGCATTTTTCGACCCGCAGGTCCTCGGGTGCTGCCGCGCTCCCCCATGGCCTTGCAGGCTGCTCAGACGGATCCGGTCACTTCACCATACTACTACAAGCTACTTATCGATTTTGATAACAGATCTGCTCTGCTTAGGCCCCTTTTAAAGGAGACCAGCTATTTAGCCAACATTAAGTTCACATAATTAACTAATTAGGGAACAAATTCACATGACATGTGTCACATAGTACCTTTTTGTTATCTACACTGTTGGTTCCAACTGATGATGTAATAACCGCTTCTTCATCGAATCTTGGTTTCCTGAAAATGATATTTCTTCAGCATTGATACCTCGCTTCGTGCCTCTTTTAACTTGTTCCGATTGACTGTTAAAAAAATTGTTTGTTTTCAAAAAAATCAGTAGTATAATAATTTATGATAAAATACTTACAAGATAATATTGAAGTCGCAGCAGATCCTTGGCTCAATGGTAATTGTTCTCTGATTTCGGAAAGTGCTTCTCCATGAGCTGGAGAGTTCGTTTGGCTAAAGCTTCTAACTCGAAAAGTCCCTTTGGTTCCGAACGGTGAAACTTTCCTCGTCGACCAGTTGTAATGACTGCGAGGTTCAGCGGGTCTAAAACGGCCACTGTAGCAGAATCATATTTGAGTCATAATATTAACCACCCAAAAATCAGTCAAATTTCATTTTCATCTTTATAGCTAACGTATTAGGTTCAAGGTTAATTGGGAAAATTCGACAGTGACGGGTAGCGTGATGTGCTTTCTGATTCTGCTAAAGTGTCATTTTTCGACCCGCAGGTCCTCGGGTGCTGCCGCGCTCCCCCATGGCCTTGCAGGCTGCTCAGACGGATCCGGTCACTTCACCATACTACTACAAGCTACTTATCGATATTGACAACAGATCTGCTCAGGCCCCTTTTAAAGGAGACCAACTATTTAACCAACATTAAGTGCACGTAATTAACTAATTAGGGAACAAATTCACATGACATGTGTCACATAGTACCTTTTTGTTATCTACATTGTTGGTTCCAACTGATGATGTAATAAACGCTACTTCATCAAATCTTGGTTTCCTGAAAATGATATTTCTTCAGCATTGATACCTCGCTTCATGCCTCTTTTAACTTGTTCCGATTATTTGTTAAAAAAATTGTTTGTTTTCATAAACATCAGTAGTATAATAATTTACGATAAAATACTTACAAGATAATATTGAAGTCGCAGTAGATCCTTGGCTCAATGGTAATTGTTCGCTGAGTTCGGGAAGTGCCTCTCCATGAGCTCGACAGTTCGTTTGGCTTTAGCTTCTAAATCGAAAAGTCCCTTTGGTTCCGAACCGTGAAACTTTCCTCGTCGACCAGTTGTAATGACTGCGAGGTTCAGCGGGTCTTAAAAGGCCACTTTAGCAGAATCATATTAGAGTCACAATATTAACCACCCAAAAATCAGTCACACTTCATTTTCATCTTTATAGCTAACGTATTAGGTTCAAGGTTGATTGGGCAAATTTGACAGTGACGGGTAGCGTGATGTGCTTTCTGATTCTGCTAAAGTGGCATTTTTCGACCCGCAGGTCCTCGGGTGCTGCCGCGCTCCCCCATGGCCTTGCAGGCTGCTCAGACGGATCCGGACACTTCACCATACTACTACAAGCTACTTATCGATTTTGATAACAGATCTGCTCAGGCCCCTTTTAAAGGAGACCAACTATTTAGCCAACATTAAGTGCACATAATTAACTAATTAGGGAACAAATTCACATGACATGTGTCACATAGTACCTTTTTGTTATATACATTGTTGGTTCCAACTGATGATGTAATAAACGCTTCTTCATCGAATCTTGGTTTCCTGAAAATGATATTTCTTCAGCATTGATACATCGCTTCATGCCTCTTTTAACTTGTTCCGATTGTTTGTTAAAAAAATTGTTTGTTTTCATAAACATCAGTAGTATAATAATTTACGATAAAATACTTACAAGATAATATTGAAGTCGCAGTAGATCCTTGGCTCAATGGTAATTGTTCGCTGAGTTCGGGAAGTGCCTCTCCATGAGCTCGACAGTTCGTTTGGCTTTAGCTTCTAAATCGAAAAGTCCCTTTGGTTCCGAACCGTGAAACTTTCAGTTCAACATTAAGTTCACATAGTTAACTAATTAGGGAACAAATTCACATGACATGTGTCACATAGTACCTTTTTGTTATCTACACTGTTGGTTCCAACTGATGATGTAGTAAACGCTTCTTCATCGAATCTTGGTTTCCTGAAAATGATATTTCTTCAGCATTGATACCTCGCTTCGTGCCTCTTTTAACTTGTTCCGATTGACTGTTAAAAAAATTGTTTGTTTTCAAAAAAATCAGTAGTATAATAATTTATGATAAAATACTTACAAGATAATATTGAAGTCGCAGTAGATCCTTGGCTCAATGGTAATTGTTCTCTGATTTCGGAAAGTGCTTCTCCATGAGCTCGAGAGTTCGTTTGGCTAAAGCTTCTAACTCGAAAAGTCCCTTTGGTTCCGAACGGTGAAACTTTCCTCGTCGACCAGTTGTAATGACTGCGAGGTTCAGCGGGTCTAGAAAGGCCACTTTAGCAGAATCATATTTGAGTCATAATATTAACCACCCAAAAATCAGTCAAATTTCATTTTCATCTTTATAGCTAACGTATTAGGTTCAAGGTTGATTGGGAAAATTCGACAGTGACGGGTAGCGTGATGTGCTTTCTGATTCTGCTAAAGTGGCATTTTTCGACCCGCAGGTCCTCGGGTGCTGCCGCGCTCCCCCATGGCCTTGCAGGCTGCTCAGACGGATTCGGTCACTTCACCATACTACTACAAGCTACTTATCGATATTGACAACAGATCTGCTCAGGCCCCTTTTAAAGGAGACCAACTATTTAGCCAACATTAAGTGCACATAATTAACTAATTAGGGAACAAATTCACATGACATGTGTCACATAGTACCTTTTTGTTATCTACATTGTTGGTTCCAACTGATGATGTAATAAACGCTACTTCATCAAATCTTGGTTTCCTGAAAATGATATTTCTTCAGCATTGATACATCGCTTCATGCCTCTTTTAACTTGTTCCGATTGTTTGTTAAAAAAATTGTTTGTTTTCATAAACATCAGTAGTATAATAATTTACGATAAAATACTTACAAGATAATATTGAAGTCGCAGTATATCCTTGGCACAATGGTAATTGTTCGCTGAGTTCGGGAAGTGCCTCTCCATGAGCTCGACAGTTCGTTTGGCTCTCGAAAAGCCCCTTTGGTTCCGAACGGTGAAACTTTCCTCGTCGACCAGTTGTAATGACTGCGAGGTTCAGCGGGTCTAAAAAGGCCACTTTAGCAGAATCATATTAGAGTCACAATATTAACCACCCAAAAATCAGTCACACTTCATTTTCATCTTTATAGCTAACGTATTAGGTTCAAGGTTGATTGGGCAAATTTGACAGTGACGGGTAGCGTGTTGTGCTTTCTGATTCTGCTAAAGTGGCATTTTTCGACCCGCAGGTCCTCGGGTGCTGCCGCGCTCCCCCATGGCCTTGCAGGCTGCTCAGACGGATCCGGTCACTTCACCATACTACTACAAGCTACTAATCGATATAGACAACAGATCTGTTCAGGCCCCTTTTAAAGGAGACCAACTATTTAATCAACATTAAGTGCACGTAATTAACTAATTAGGGAACAAATTCACATGACATGTGTCACATAGTACCTTTTTGTTATCTACATTGTTGGTTCCAACTGATGATGTAATAAACGCTACTTCATCAAATCTTGGTTTCCTGAAAATGATATTTCTTCAGCTTTGATACCTCGCTTCATGCCTCTTTTAACTTGTTCCGATTATTTGTTAAAAAAATTGTTTGTTTTCATAAACATCAGTAGTATAATAATTTACGATAAAATACTTACAAGATAATATTGAAGTCGCAGTATATCCTTGGCACAATGGTAATTGTTCGCTGAGTTCGGGAACTGCCTCTCCATGAGCTCGACAGTTCGTTTGGCTTAAGCTTCTAAATCGAAAAGTCCCTTTGGTTCCGAACGGTGAAACTTTCCTCGTCGACCAGTTGTAATGACTGCGAGGTTCAGCGGGTCTAAAAAGGCCACTTTAGCAGAATCATATTAGAGTCACAATATTAACCACCCAAAAATCAGTCACACTTCATTTTCATCTTTATAGCTAACGTATTAGGTTCAAGGTTGATTGGGCAAATTTGACAGTGACGGGTAGCGTGATGTGCTTTCTGATTCTGCTAAAGTGGCATTTTTCGACCCGCAGGTCCTCGGGTGCTGCCGCGCTCCCCCATGGCCTTGCAGGCTGCTCAGACGGATCCGGTCACTTCACCATACTACTACAAGCTACTTATCGATATTGACAACAGATCTGCTCAGGCCCCTTTTAAAGGAGACCAACTATTTAGCCAACATTAAGTGCACATAATTAACTAATTAGGGAACAAATTCACATGGCATGTGTCACGTAGTACCTTTTTGTTATCTACATTGTTGGTTCCAACTGATGATGTAATAAACGCTTCTTCATCGAATCTTGGTTTCCTGAAAATGATATTTCTTCAGCATTGATACCTCTCTTCGTGCCTCTTTTAACTTGTTCCGATTGACTGTTAAAAAAATTGTTTGTTTTCATAAACATCAGTAGTATAATAATTTATGATAAAATACTTACAAGATAATATTGAAGTCGCAGTAGATCCTTGGCTCAATGGTAATTGTTCGCTGAGTTCGGGAAGTGCCTCTCCATGAGCTCGACAGTTCGTTTGGCTTAAGCTTCTAAATCGAAAAGTCCCTTTGGTTCCGAACGGTGAAACTTTCCTCGTCGACCAGTAGTAATGACTGCGAGGTTCAGCGGGTCTAAAAAGGCCACTTTAGCAGAATCATATTTGAGTCATAATATTAACCACCCAAAAATCAGTCAAATTTCATTTTCATCTTTATAGCTGACGTATTAGGTTCAAGGTTGATTGGGAAAATTCGACAGTGACGGGTAGCGTGATGTGCTTTCTGATTCTGCTAAAGTGGCATTTTTCGACCCGCAGGTCCTCGGGTGCTGCCGCGCTCCCCCATGGCCTTGCAGGCTGCTCAGACGGATCCGGTCACTTCACCATACTACTACAAGCTACTTATCGATATTGACAACAGATCTGCTCAGGCCCCTTTTAAAGGAGACCAACTATTTAGCCAACATTAAGTGCACATAATTAACTAATTAGGGAACAAATTCACATGGCATGTGTCACGTAGTACCTTTTTGTTATCTACATTGTTGGTTCCAACTGATGATGTAATAAACGCTTCTTCATCGAATCTTGGTTTCCTGAAAATGATATTTCTTCAGCATTGATACATCGCTTCATGCCTCTTTTAACTTGTTCCGATTGTTTGTTAAAAAAATTGTTTGTTTTCATAAACATCAGTAGTATAATAATTTACGATAAAATACTTACAAGATAATATTGAAGTCGCAGCAGATCCTTGGCTCAATGGTAATTGTTCTCTGATTTCGGAAAGTGCTTTTCCATGAGCTCGAGAGTTCGTTTGGCTAAAGCTTCTAACTCGAAAAGTCCCTTTGGTTCCGAACGGTGAAACTTTCCTCGTCGACCAGTTGTAATGACTGCGAGGTTCAGCGGGTCTAAAAAGGCCACTTTAGCAGAATCATATTAGAGTCACAATATTAACCACCCAAAAATCAGTCACACTTCATTTTCATCTTTATAGCTAACGTATTAGGTTCAAGGTTGATTAGGCAAATTTGACAGTGACGGGTAGCGTGATGTGCTTTCTGATTCTGCTAAAGTGGCATTTTTCGACCCGCAGGTCCTCGGGTGCTGCCGCGCTCCCCCATGGCCTTGCAGGCTGCTCAGACGGATCCGGTCACTTCACCATACTACTACAAGCTACTTATCGATTTTGATAACAGATCTGCTCTGCTTAGGCCCCTTTTAAAGGAGACCAGCTATTTAGCCAACATTAAGTTCACATAATTAACTAATTAGGGAACAAATTCACATGACATGTGTCACATAGTACCTTTTTGTTATCTACACTGTTGGTTCCAACTGATGATCTAATAACCGCTTCTTCATCGAATCTTGGTTTCCTGAAAATGATATTTCTTCAGCATTGATACCTCGCTTCGTGCCTCTTTTAACTTGTTCCGATTGACTGTTAAAAAAATTGTTTGTTTTCAAAAAAATCAGTAGTATAATAATTTATGATAAAATACTTACAAGATAATATTGAAGTCGCAGCAGATCCTTGGCTCAATGGTAATTGTTCTCTGATTTCGGAAAGTGCTTCTCCATGAGCTGGAGAGTTCGTTTGGCTAAAGCTTCTAACTCGAAAAGTCCCTTTGGTTCCGAACGGTGAAACTTTCCTCGTCGACCAGTTGTAATGACTGCGAGGTTCAGCGGGTCTAAAACGGCCACTGTAGCAGAATCATATTTGAGTCATAATATTAACCACCCAAAAATCAGTCAAATTTCATTTTCATCTTTATAGCTAACGTATTAGGTTCAAGGTTAATTGGGAAAATTCGACAGTGACGGGTAGCGTGATGTGCTTTCTGATTCTGCTAAAGTGGCATTTTTCGACCCGCAGGTCCTCGGGTGCTGCCGCGCTCCCCCATGGCCTTGCAGGCTGCTCAGACGGATCCGGTCACTTCACCATACTACTACAAGCTACTTATCGATATTGACAACAGATCTGCTCAGGCCCCTTTTAAAGGAGACCAACTATTTAACCAACATTAAGTGCACGTAATTAACTAATTAGGGAACAAATTCACATGACATGTGTCACATAGTACCTTTTTGTTATCTACATTGTTGGTTCCAACTGATGATGTAATAAACGCTACTTCATCAAATCTTGGTTTCCTGAAAATGATATTTCTTCAGCATTGATACCTCGCTTCATGCCTCTTTTAACTTGTTCCGATTATTTGTTAAAAAAATTGTTTGTTTTCATAAACATCAGTAGTATAATAATTTACGATAAAATACTTACAAGATAATATTGAAGTCGCAGTAGATCCTTGGCTCAATGGTAATTGTTCGCTGAGTTCGGGAAGTGCCTCTCCATGAGCTCGACAGTTCGTTTGGCTTTAGCTTCTAAATCGAAAAGTCCCTTTGGTTCCGAACCGTGAAACTTTCCTCGTCGACCAGTTGTAATGACTGCGAGGTTCAGCGGGTCTTAAAAGGCCACTTTAGCAGAATCATATTAGAGTCACAATATTAACCACCCAAAAATCAGTCACACTTCATTTTCATCTTTATAGCTAACGTATTAGGTTCAAGGTTGATTGGGCAAATTTGACAGTGACGGGTAGCGTGATGTGCTTTCTGATTCTGCTAAAGTGGCATTTTTCGACCCGCAGGTCCTCGGGTGCTGCCGCGCTCCCCCATGGCCTTGCAGGCTGCTCAGACGGATCCGGACACTTCACCATACTACTACAAGCTACTTATCGATTTTGATAACAGATCTGCTCAGGCCCCTTTTAAAGGAGACCAACTATTTAGCCAACATTAAGTGCACATAATTAACTAATTAGGGAACAAATTCACATGACATGTGTCACATAGTACCTTTTTGTTATATACATTGTTGGTTCCAACTGATGATGTAATAAACGCTTCTTCATCGAATCTTGGTTTCCTGAAAATGATATTTCTTCAGCATTGATACATCGCTTCATGCCTCTTTTAACTTGTTCCGATTGTTTGTTAAAAAAATTGTTTGTTTTCATAAACATCAGTAGTATAATAATTTACGATAAAATACTTACAAGATAATATTGAAGTCGCAGTAGATCCTTGGCTCAATGGTAATTGTTCGCTGAGTTCGGGAAGTGCCTCTCCATGAGCTCGACAGTTCGTTTGGCTTTAGCTTCTAAATCGAAAAGTCCCTTTGGTTCCGAACCGTGAAACTTTCAGTTCAACATTAAGTTCACATAGTTAACTAATTAGGGAACAAATTCACATGACATGTGTCACATAGTACCTTTTTGTTATCTACACTGTTGGTTCCAACTGATGATGTAATAAACGCTTCTTCATCGAATCTTGGTTTCCTGAAAATGATATTTCTTCAGCATTGATACCTCGCTTCGTGCCTCTTTTAACTTGTTCCGACTGACTGTTAAAAAAATTGTTTGTTTTCAAAAAAATCAGTAGTATAATAATTTATGATAAAATACTTACAAGATAATATTGAAGTCGCAGTAGATCCTTGGCTCAATGGTAATTGTTCGCTGAGTTCAGGAAGTGCCTCTCCATGAGCTCGACAGTTCGTTTGGCTTAAGCTTCTAACTCGAAAAGTCCCTTTGGTTCCGAACGGTGAAACTTTCCTCGTCGACCAGTTGTAATGACTGCGAGGTTCAGCGGGTCTAGAAAGGCCACTTTAGCAGAATCATATTTGAGTCATAATATTAACCACCCAAAAATCAGTCAAATTTCATTTTCATCTTTATAGCTAACGTATTAGGTTCAAGGTTGATTGGGAAAATTCGACAGTGACGGGTAGCGTGATGTGCTTTCTGATTCTGCTAAAGTGGCATTTTTCGACCCGCAGGTCCTCGGGTGCTGCCGCGCTCCCCCATGGCCTTGCAGGCTGCTCAGACGGATCCGGTCACTTCACCATACTACTACAAGCTACTTATCGATATTGACAACAGATCTGCTCAGGCCCCTTTTAAAGGAGACCAACTATTTAGCCAACATTAAGTGCACATAATTAACTAATTAGGGAACAAATTCACATGACATGTGTCACATAGTACCTTTTTGTTATCTACATTGTTGGTTCCAACTGATGATGTAATAAACGCTACTTCATCAAATCTTGGTTTCCTGAAAATGATATTTCTTCAGCATTGATACATCGCTTCATGCCTCTTTTAACTTGTTCCGATTGTTTGTTAAAAAAATTGTTTGTTTTCATAAACATCAGTAGTATAATAATTTACGATAAAATACTTACAAGATAATATTGAAGTCGCAGTATATCCTTGGCACAATGGTAATTGTTCGCTGAGTCCGGGAAGTGCCTCTCCATGAGCTCGACAGTTCGTTTGGCTCTCGAAAAGCCCCTTTGGTTCCGAACGGTGAAACTTTCCTCGTCGACCAGTAGTAATGACTGCGAGGTTCAGCGGGTCTAAAAAGGCCACTTTAGCAGAATCATATTAGAGTCACAATATTAACCACCCAAAAATCAGTCACACTTCATTTTCATCTTTATAGCTAACGTATTAGGTTCAAGGTTGATTGGGCAAATTTGACAGTGACGGGTAGCGTGATGTGCTTTCTGATTCTGCTAAAGTGGCATTTTTCGACCCGCAGGTCCTCGGGTGCTGCCGCGCTCCCCCATGGCTTTGCAGACTGCTCAGACGGATCCGGTCACTTCACCATACTACTACAAGCTACTTATCGATATTGACAACAGATCTGTTCAGGCCCCTTTTAAAGGAGACCAACTATTTAACCAACATTAAGTGCACGTAATTAACTAATTAAGGAACAAATTCACATGACATGTGTCACATAGTACCTTTTTGTTATCTACATTGTTGGTTCCAACTGATGATGTAATAAACGCTACTTCATCAAATCTTGGTTTCCTGAAAATGATATTTCTTCAGCATTGATACCTCGCTTCATGCCTCTTTTAACTTGTTCCGATTATTTGTTAAAAAAATTGTTTGTTTTCATAAACATCAGTAGTATAATAATTTACGATAAAATACTTACAAGATAATATTGAAGTCGCAGTAGATCCTTGGCTCAATGGTAATTGTTCGCTGAGTTCGGGAAGTGCCTCTCCATGAGCTCGACAGTTCGTTTGGCTTTAGCTTCTAAATCGAAAAGTCCCTTTGGTTCCGAACCGTGAAACTTTCCTCGTCGACCAGTTGTAATGACTGCGAGGTTCAGCGGGTCTTAAAAGGCCACTTTAGCAGAATCATATTAGAGTCACAATATTAACCACCCAAAAATCAGTCACACTTCATTTTCATCTTTATAGCTAACGTATTAGGTTCAAGGTTGATTGGGCAAATTTGACAGTGACGGGTAGCGTGATGTGCTTTCTGATTCTGCTAAAGTGGCATTTTTCGACCCGCAGGTCCTCGGGTGCTGCCGCGCTCCCCCATGGCCTTGCAGGCTGCTCAGACGGATCCGGACACTTCACCATACTACTACAAGCTACTTATCGATTTTGATAACAGATCTGCTCAGGCCCCTTTTAAAGGAGACCAACTATTTAGCCAACATTAAGTGCACATAATTAACTAATTAGGGAACAAATTCACATGACATGTGTCACATAGTACCTTTTTGTTATATACATTGTTGGTTCCAACTGATGATGTAATAAACGCTTCTTCATCGAATCTTGGTTTCCTGAAAATGATATTTCTTCAGCATTGATACATCGCTTCATGCCTCTTTTAACTTGTTCCGATTGTTTGTTAAAAAAATTGTTTGTTTTCATAAACATCAGTAGTATAATAATTTACGATAAAATACTTACAAGATAATATTGAAGTCGCAGTAGATCCTTGGCTCAATGGTAATTGTTCGCTGAGTTCGGGAAGTGCCTCTCCATGAGCTCGACAGTTCGTTTGGCTTTAGCTTCTAAATCGAAAAGTCCCTTTGGTTCCGAACCGTGAAACTTTCAGTTCAACATTAAGTTCACATAGTTAACTAATTAGGGAACAAATTCACATGACATGTGTCACATAGTACCTTTTTGTTATCTACACTGTTGGTTCCAACTGATGATGTAATAAACGCTTCTTCATCGAATCTTGGTTTCCTGAAAATGATATTTCTTCAGCATTGATACCTCGCTTCGTGCCTCTTTTAACTTGTTCCGATTGACTGTTAAAAAAATTGTTTGTTTTCAAAAAAATCAGTAGTATAATAATTTATGATAAAATACTTACAAGATAATATTGAAGTCGCAGTAGATCCTTGGCTCAATGGTAATTGTTCTCTGATTTCGGAAAGTGCTTCTCCATGAGCTCGAGAGTTCGTTTGGCTAAAGCTTCTAACTCGAAAAGTCCCTTTGGTTCCGAACGGTGAAACTTTCCTCGTCGACCAGTTGTAATGACTGCGAGGTTCAGCGGGTCTAGAAAGGCCACTTTAGCAGAATCATATTTGAGTCATAATATTAACCACCCAAAAATCAGTCAAATTTCATTTTCATCTTTATAGCTAACGTATTAGGTTCAAGGTTGATTGGGAAAATTCGACAGTGACGGGTAGCGTGATGTGCTTTCTGATTCTGCTAAAGTGGCATTTTTCGACCCGCAGGTCCTCGGGTGCTGCCGCGCTCCCCCATGGCCTTGCAGGCTGCTCAGACGGATCCGGTCACTTCACCATACTACTACAAGCTACTTATCGATATTGACAACAGATCTGCTCAGGCCCCTTTTAAAGGAGACCAACTATTTAGCCAACATTAAGTGCACATAATTAACTAATTAGGGAACAAATTCACATGACATGTGTCACATACTACCTTTTTGTTATCTACATTGTTGGTTCCAACTGATGATGTAATAAACGCTACTTCATCAAATCTTGGTTTCCTGAAAATGATATTTCTTCAGCATTGATACATCGCTTCATGCCTCTTTTAACTTGTTCCGATTGTTTGTTAAAAAAATTGTTTGTTTTCATAAACATCAGTAGTATAATAATTTACGATAAAATACTTACAAGATAATATTGAAGTCGCAGTATATCCTTGGCACAATGGTAATTGTTCGCTGAGTTCGGGAACTGCCTCTCCATGAGCTCGACAGTTCGTTTGGCTCTCGAAAAGCCCCTTTGGTTCCGAACGGTGAAACTTTCCTCGTCGACCAGTTGTAATGACTGCGAGGTTCAGCGGGTCTAAAAAGGCCACTTTAGCAGAATCATATTAGAGTCACAATATTAACCACCCAAAAATCAGTCACACTTCATTTTCATCTTTATAGCTAACGTATTAGGTTCAAGGTTGATTGGGCAAATTTGACAGTGACGGGTAGCGTGATGTGCTTTCTGATTCTGCTAAAGTGGCATTTTTCGACCCGCAGGTCCTCGGGTGCTGCCGCGCTCCCCCATGGCCTTGCAGGCTGCTCAGACGGATCCGGTCACTTCACCATACTACTACAAGCTACTAATCGATATAGACAACAGATCTGTTCAGGCCCCTTTTAAAGGAGACCAACTATTTAATCAACATTAAGTGCACGTAATTAACTAATTAGGGAACAAATTCACATGACATGTGTCACATAGTACCTTTTTGTTATCTACATTGTTGGTTCCAACTGATGATGTAATAAACGCTACTTCATCAAATCTTGGTTTCCTGAAAATGATATTTCTTCAGCTTTGATACCTCGCTTCATGCCTCTTTTAACTTGTTCCGATTATTTGTTAAAAAAATTGTTTGTTTTCATAAACATCAGTAGTATAATAATTTACGATAAAATACTTACAAGATAATATTGAAGTCGCAGTATATCCTTGGCACAATGGTAATTGTTCGCTGAGTTCGGGAACTGCCTCTCCATGAGCTCGACAGTTCGTTTGGCTTAAGCTTCTAAATCGAAAAGTCCCTTTGGTTCCGAACGGTGAAACTTTCCTCGTCGACCAGTTGTAATGACTGCGAGGTTCAGCGGGTCTAAAAAGGCCACTTTAGCAGAATCATATTAGAGTCACAATATTAACCACCCAAAAATCAGTCACACTTCATTTTCATCTTTATAGCTAACGTATTAGGTTCAAGGTTGATTGGGCAAATTTGACAGTGACGGGTAGCGTGATGTGCTTTCTGATTCTGCTAAAGTGGCATTTTTCGACCCGCAGGTCCTCGGGTGCTGCCGCGCTCCCCCATGGCCTTGCAGGCTGCTCAGACGGATCCGGACACTTCACCATACTACTACAAGCTACTTATCGATTTTGATAACAGATCTGCTCAGGCCCCTTTTAAAGGAGACCAACTATTTAGCCAACATTAAGTGCACATAATTAACTAATTAGGGAACAAATTCACATGACATGTGTCACATAGTACCTTTTTGTTATATACACTGTTGGTTCCAACTGATGATGTAATAAACGCTTCTTCATCGAATCTTGGTTTCCTGAAAATGATATTTCTTCAGCATTGATACCTCGCTTCATGCCTCTTTTAACTTGTTCCGATTGACTGTTAAAAAAATTGTTTGTTTTCAAAAAAATCAGTAGTATAATAATTTATGATAAAATACTTACAAGATAATATTGAAGTCGCAGTAGATCCTTGGCTCAATGGTAATTGTTCTCTGATTTCGGAAAGTGCTTCTCCATGAGCTCGAGAGTTCGTTTGGCTAAAGCTTCTAACTCGAAAAGTCCCTTTGGTTCCGAACGGTGAAACTTTCCTCGTCGACCAGTTGTAATGACTGCGAGGTTCAGCGGGTCTAGAAAGGCCACTTTAGCAGAATCATATTTGAGTCATAATATTAACCACCCAAAAATCAGTCAAATTTCATTTTCATCTTTATAGCTAACGTATTAGGTTCAAGGTTGATTGGGAAAATTCGACAGTGACGGGTAGCGTGATGTGCTTTCTGATTCTGCTAAAGTGGCATTTTTCGACCCGCAGGTCCTCGGGTGCTGCCGCGCTCCCCCATGGCCTTGCAGGCTGCTCAGACGGATTCGGTCACTTCACCATACTACTACAAGCTACTTATCGATATTGACAACAGATCTGCTCAGGCCCCTTTTAAAGGAGACCAACTATTTAGCCAACATTAAGTGCACATAATTAACTAATTAGGGAACAAATTCACATGACATGTGTCACATAGTACCTTTTTGTTATCTACATTGTTGGTTCCAACTGATGATGTAATAAACGCTACTTCATCAAATCTTGGTTTCCTGAAAATGATATTTCTTCAGCATTGATACATCGCTTCATGCCTCTTTTAACTTGTTCCGATTGTTTGTTAAAAAAATTGTTTGTTTTCATAAACATCAGTAGTATAATAATTTACGATAAAATACTTACAAGATAATATTGAAGTCGCAGTATATCCTTGGCACAATGGTAATTGTTCGCTGAGTTCGGGAAGTGCCTCTCCATGAGCTCGACAGTTCGTTTGGCTCTCGAAAAGCCCCTTTGGTTCCGAACGGTGAAACTTTCCTCGTCGACCAGTTGTAATGACTGCGAGGTTCAGCGGGTCTAAAAAGGCCACTTTAGCAGAATCATATTAGAGTCACAATATTAACCACCCAAAAATCAGTCACACTTCATTTTCATCTTTATAGCTAACGTATTAGGTTCAAGGTTGATTGGGCAAATTTGACAGTGACGGGTAGCGTGATGTGCTTTCTGATTCTGCTAAAGTGGCATTTTTCGACCCGCAGGTCCTCGGGTGCTGCCGCGCTCCCCCATGGCCTTGCAGGCTGCTCAGACGGATCCGGTCACTTCACCATACTACTACAAGCTACTTATCGATATTGACAACAGATCTGCTCAGGCCCCTTTTAAAGGAGACCAACTATTTAGCCAACATTAAGTGCACATAATTAACTAATTAGGGAACAAATTCACATGGCATGTGTCACGTAGTACCTTTTTGTTATCTACATTGTTGGTTCCAACTGATGATGTAATAAACGCTTCTTCATCGAATCTTGGTTTCCTGAAAATGATATTTCTTCAGCATTGATACCTCTCTTCGTGCCTCTTTTAACTTGTTCCGATTGACTGTTAAAAAAATTGTTTGTTTTCATAAACATCAGTAGTATAATAATTTATGATAAAATACTTACAAGATAATATTGAAGTCGCAGTAGATCCTTGGCTCAATGGTAATTGTTCGCTGAGTTCGGGAAGTGCCTCTCCATGAGCTCGACAGTTCGTTTGGCTTAAGCTTCTAAATCGAAAAGTCCCTTTGGTTCCGAACGGTGAAACTTTCCTCGTCGACCAGTAGTAATGACTGCGAGGTTCAGCGGGTCTAAAAAGGCCACTTTAGCAGAATCATATTTGAGTCATAATATTAACCACCCAAAAATCAGTCAAATTTCATTTTCATCTTTATAGCTAACGTATTAGGTTCAAGGTTGATTGGGAAAATTCGACAGTGACGGGTAGCGTGATGTGCTTTCTGATTCTGCTAAAGTGGCATTTTTCGACCCGCAGGTCCTCGGGTGCTGCCGCGCTCCCCCATGGCCTTGCAGGCTGCTCAGACGGATCCGGTCACTTCACCATACTACTACAAGCTACTTATCGATATTGACAACAGATCTGCTCAGGCCCCTTTTAAAGGAGACCAACTATTTAGCCAACATTAAGTGCACATAATTAACTAATTAGGGAACAAATTCACATGGCATGTGTCACGTAGTACCTTTTTGTTATCTACATTGTTGGTTCCAACTGATGATGTAATAAACGCTTCTTCATCGAATCTTGGTTTCCTGAAAATGATATTTCTTCAGCATTGATACATCGCTTCATGCCTCTTTTAACTTGTTCCGATTGTTTGTTAAAAAAATTGTTTGTTTTCATAAACATCAGTAGTATAATAATTTACGATAAAATACTTACAAGATAATATTGAAGTCGCAGCAGATCCTTGGCTCAATGGTAATTGTTCTCTGATTTCGGAAAGTGCTTCTCCATGAGCTCGAGAGTTCGTTTGGCTAAAGCTTCTAACTCGAAAAGTCCCTTTGGTTCCGAACGGTGAAACTTTCCTCGTCGACCAGTTGTAATGACTGCGAGGTTCAGCGGGTCTAAAAAGGCCACTTTAGCAGAATCATATTAGAGTCACAATATTAACCACCCAAAAATCAGTCACACTTCATTTTCATCTTTATAGCTAACGTATTAGGTTCAAGGTTGATTAGGCAAATTTGACAGTGACGGGTAGCGTGATGTGCTTTCTGATTCTGCTAAAGTGGCATTTTTCGACCCGCAGGTCCTCGGGTGCTGCCGCGCTCCCCCATGGCCTTGCAGGCTGCTCAGACGGATCCGGTCACTTCACCATACTACTACAAGCTACTTATCGATTTTGATAACAGATCTGCTCTGCTTAGGCCCCTTTTAAAGGAGACCAGCTATTTAGCCAACATTAAGTTCACATAATTAACTAATTAGGGAACAAATTCACATGACATGTGTCACATAGTACCTTTTTGTTATCTACACTGTTGGTTCCAACTGATGATGTAATAACCGCTTCTTCATCGAATCTTGGTTTCCTGAAAATGATATTTCTTCAGCATTGATACCTCGCTTCGTGCCTCTTTTAACTTGTTCCGATTGACTGTTAAAAAAATTGTTTGTTTTCAAAAAAATCAGTAGTATAATAATTTATGATAAAATACTTACAAGATAATATTGAAGTCGCAGCAGATCCTTGGCTCAATGGTAATTGTTCTCTGATTTCGGAAAGTGCTTCTCCATGAGCTGGAGAGTTCGTTTGGCTAAAGCTTCTAACTCGAAAAGTCCCTTTGGTTCCGAACGGTGAAACTTTCCTCGTCGACCAGTTGTAATGACTGCGAGGTTCAGCGGGTCTAAAACGGCCACTGTAGCAGAATCATATTTGAGTCATAATATTAACCACCCAAAAATCAGTCAAATTTCATTTTCATCTTTATAGCTAACGTATTAGGTTCAAGGTTAATTGGGAAAATTCGACAGTGACGGGTAGCGTGATGTGCTTTCTGATTCTGCTAAAGTGGCATTTTTCGACCCGCAGGTCCTCGGGTGCTGCCGCGCTCCCCCATGGCCTTGCAGGCTGCTCAGACGGATCCGGTCACTTCACCATACTACTACAAGCTACTTATCGATATTGACAACAGATCTGTTCAGGCCCCTTTTAAAGGAGACCAACTATTTAACCAACATTAAGTGCACGTAATTAACTAATTAGGGAACAAATTCACATGACATGTGTCACATAGTACCTTTTTGTTATCTACATTGTTGGTTCCAACTGATGATGTAATAAACGCTACTTCATCAAATCTTGGTTTCCTGAAAATGATATTTCTTCAGCATTGATACCTCGCTTCATGCCTCTTTTAACTTGTTCCGATTATTTGTTAAAAAAATTGTTTGTTTTCATAAACATCAGTAGTATAATAATTTACGATAAAATACTTACAAGATAATATTGAAGTCGCAGTAGATCCTTGGCTCAATGGTAATTGTTCGCTGAGTTCGGGAAGTGCCTCTCCATGAGCTCGACAGTTCGTTTGGCTTTAGCTTCTAAATCGAAAAGTCCCTTTGGTTCCGAACCGTGAAACTTTCCTCGTCGACCAGTTGTAATGACTGCGAGGTTCAGCGGGTCTTAAAAGGCCACTTTAGCAGAATCATATTAGAGTCACAATATTAACCACCCAAAAATCAGTCACACTTCATTTTCATCTTTATAGCTAACGTATTAGGTTCAAGGTTGATTGGGCAAATTTGACAGTGACGGGTAGCGTGATGTGCTTTCTGATTCTGCTAAAGTGGCATTTTTCGACCCGCAGGTCCTCGGGTGCTGCCGCGCTCCCCCATGGCCTTGCAGGCTGCTCAGACGGATCCGGACACTTCACCATACTACTACAAGCTACTTATCGATTTTGATAACAGATCTGCTCAGGCCCCTTTTAAAGGAGACCAACTATTTAGCCAACATTAAGTGCACATAATTAACTAATTAGGGAACAAATTCACATGACATGTGTCACATAGTACCTTTTTGTTATATACATTGTTGGTTCCAACTGATGATGTAATAAACGCTTCTTCATCGAATCTTGGTTTCCTGAAAATGATATTTCTTCAGCATTGATACCTCGCTTCATGCCTCTTTTAACTTGTTCCGATTGTTTGTTAAAAAAATTGTTTGTTTTCATAAACATCAGTAGTATAATAACACTGCGTTACACGATTTTGGTACCCTCTTAACTGATAGCTGGAATGAATAGGTAATGAGTCACAGATGAAATGTTCCAAACATATGTGGTATCCATCACGTCTAGTTTTCGAGGTACAGTCAATTATTTTTTCTACTACCCTCACTTTAGGCGTAAACCCCGCTTTCGATGTATTGTACTTTTTAAATATTTTGTTTTGTTTAGTAATCGTTTCCATTCGATAACGTCGACATCTTTGTGCATATTTTACTTGAAAATACAAAATGAATACTGGACTAAGTGGTCGTCGCAACTGCTCAAATGCACCAAATAAGTTTTGTTACGTTTGCGGACAGTATATTGTGAAATCACAAACGAAAAATGTTTCCGAAAAAGTGAGAAGTGCATATTTACTATATTTCGGACGTGCTATTAATCAAGATAAACCATGGATACCAAAGTTTTTTTGTGTTTCGTGCTATGCTACTCTCATATCTTGGTTCAATGGGAACAAGACATCAATGCCATTTGCCATACCAGCTTTATGGCGGGAACCTAGTAATCATTTTAATGATTGCTACTTTTGCATGACTGACATACGTGGTTTTACAAAGAAAATCAAGCACAACATCAAGTATCCTGACGTTCCTTCAATGTCGAAACCAGTACCTCACAGTGAAGAAATGCCTCCTCCTTTACCTCCCTCCAAAAATGAAATTGAGGTTCCAGAAGAACCAGATTTGCCAAATGTTGTAGAATACAGTGAAGAAAGCAGCGAAGACCCCGAGTTTTTACCTTCAACAAGTTCTCTTGGCCGTCCACATCTGATAAATCAAAATGAATTGAATGATTTGATACGAGACTTAGATTTATCAATTAGGCAAGCTGAATTACTAGGATCTAGATTAAAAGAGTGGAATTTGTTGGCTCCTAACACAAATGTATCTGTGCAACGAAAACGTAATAAGGAACTGGCTTCATTTTATTCAAATTTTGAAAACATATGTTACTGTAACGATATCGAAACTTTGATGAGTGAGTTGAACATTCCTTACCAAACACAAGACTGGCGTTTATTTATTGATGGTTCAAAAACAAGTCTGAAAGCGGTATTGCTTCACAATGGCAACAAGTATGCATCAGTACCAATAGCATATTCAACTGTTTTAAAAGAAACATATGAAATCAATATTAAATTTAATAAAATACAAAGATTACGGCTGGAAAATATGCGCTGATCTCAAAGTTATAGCTATTTTGCTCGGATTACAGGGTGGATTTACTAAATACTGTTGTTTTCTTTGTATGTGGGACAGCAGAGCCACAGAAAAGCACTATACTACAAAAGTATGGCCAGAAAGGTCAGAGTTTGTTTGCGGAAAATCTAATGTGAAACATATACCATTGATAGATCCTAAAAATGTCATTTTACCTCCCCTCCACATAAAACTTGGTTTGATGAAAAATTTTGTGAAGGCTATGAATAAAGAGGGAGATGGATTTTTATATTTAAAGACAGTATTTTCAAAATTAAGTGATGCAAAACTCAAGGAAGGGATATTTGTGGGACCGCAAATACGCACATTGATGAAAGACCCAAATTTCGACAAAAAGCTTACTAATAAGGAACTTGACGCCTGGTTATCACTTAAAGCAGTTATAAAAGGGTTTTTAGGGAACCACAGAGCCGAAAATGCGGAACAGCTGGTTAACGACATGTTAAAGGCATACGAAAAGTTGGGTTGCAGAATGTCATTAAAAATTCACTTTCTTCATTCTCATTTTTCTTTCTTTCCATCTAATCTTGGTGCGGTCAGTGATGAGCAGGGTGAGAGGTTCCACCAGGATGTAAAGAAGCTTGAGGAACGATTTCAAGGTCGTTGGGACACAACCATGCTAGGTGATTACTGTTGGCATTTAAAACGAGAAGATCATTCAGAGCACAAAAGAAAAAGTTAAATTTTCATGATATTTTGTATTAAAATTTTATAAAATGGCTTTTTTTGAGTTTTTTTTACCTAAATGATAAAATTAAACTTGATGAATGTAAAAAATTCTGGTTGATTTTATTAGATTTCTTTAAAATATGTTTTTGCCTTTTAATTTTTAATATAAATTGGCACATTCTTACAGAAGAAAAATGAGACGTGATGAAAAGAAAATTTGTATGTATGTTTAATAAGCGATAGGTATAAATAAGAAAACATGACATTTCAAAGCGGGTACTCAAAATTTTTTTTAATTTGTAACGCAGTGTAATTTACGATAAAATACTTACAAGATAATATTGAAGTCGCAGTAGATCCTTGGCTCAATGGTAATTGTTCGCTGAGTTCGGGAAGTGCCTCTCCATGAGCTCGACAGTTCGTTTGGCTTTAGCTTCTAAATCGAAAAGTCCCTTTGGTTCCGAACCGTGAAACTTTCAGTTCAACATTAAGTTCACATAGTTAACTAATTAGGGAACAAATTCACATGACATGTGTCACATAGTACCTTTTTGTTATCTACACTGTTGGTTCCAACTGATGATGTAATAAACGCTTCTTCATCGAATCTTGGTTTCCTGAAAATGATATTTCTTCAGCATTGATACCTCGCTTCGTGCCTCTTTTAACTTGTTCCGACTGACTGTTAAAAAAATTGTTTGTTTTCAAAAAAATCAGTAGTATAATAATTTATGATAAAATACTTACAAGATAATATTGAAGTCGCAGTAGATCCTTGGCTCAATGGTAATTGTTCGCTGAGTTCAGGAAGTGCCTCTCCATGAGCTCGACAGTTCGTTTGGCTTAAGCTTCTAACTCGAAAAGTCCCTTTGGTTCCGAACGGTGAAACTTTCCTCGTCGACCAGTTGTAATGACTGCGAGGTTCAGCGGGTCTAGAAAGGCCACTTTAGCAGAATCATATTTGAGTCATAATATTAACCACCCAAAAATCAGTCAAATTTCATTTTCATCTTTATAGCTAACGTATTAGGTTCAAGGTTGATTGGGAAAATTCGACAGTGACGGGTAGCGTGATGTGCTTTCTGATTCTGCTAAAGTGGCATTTTTCGACCCGCAGGTCCTCGGGTGCTGCCGCGCTCCCCCATGGCCTTGCAGGCTGCTCAGACGGATCCGGTCACTTCACCATACTACTACAAGCTACTTATCGATATTGACAACAGATCTGCTCAGGCCCCTTTTAAAGGAGACCAACTATTTAGCCAACATTAAGTGCACATAATTAACTAATTAGGGAACAAATTCACATGACATGTGTCACATAGTACCTTTTTGTTATCTACATTGTTGGTTCCAACTGATGATGTAATAAACGCTACTTCATCAAATCTTGGTTTCCTGAAAATGATATTTCTTCAGCATTGATACATCGCTTCATGCCTCTTTTAACTTGTTCCGATTGTTTGTTAAAAAAATTGTTTGTTTTCATAAACATCAGTAGTATAATAATTTACGATAAAATACTTACAAGATAATATTGAAGTCGCAGTATATCCTTGGCACAATGGTAATTGCTCGCTGAGTCCGGGAAGTGCCTCTCCATGAGCTCGACAGTTCGTTTGGCTCTCGAAAAGCCCCTTTGGTTCCGAACGGTGAAACTTTCCTCGTCGACCAGTTGTAATGACTGCGAGGTTCAGCGGGTCTAAAAAGGCCACTTTAGCAGAATCATATTAGAGTCACAATATTAACCACCCAAAAATCAGTCACACTTCATTTTCATCTTTATAGCTAACGTATTAGGTTCAAGGTTGATTGGGCAAATTTGACAGTGACGGGTAGCGTGATGTGCTTTCTGATTCTGCTAAAGTGGCATTTTTCGACCCGCAGGTCCTCGGGTGCTGCCGCGCTCCCCCATGGCCTTGCAGACTGCTCAGACGGATCCGGTCACTTCACCATACTACTACAAGCTACTTATCGATATTGACAACAGATCTGTTCAGGCCCCTTTTAAAGGAGACCAACTATTTAACCAACATTAAGTGCACGTAATTAACTAATTAAGGAACAAATTCACATGACATGTGTCACATAGTACCTTTTTGTTATCTACATTGTTGGTTCCAACTGATGATGTAATAAACGCTACTTCATCAAATCTTGGTTTCCTGAAAATGATATTTCTTCAGCATTGATACCTCGCTTCATGCCTCTTTTAACTTGTTCCGATTATTTGTTAAAAAAATTGTTTGTTTTCATAAACATCAGTAGTATAATAATTTACGATAAAATACTTACAAGATAATATTGAAGTCGCAGTAGATCCTTGGCTCAATGGTAATTGTTCGCTGAGTTCGGGAAGTGCCTCTCCATGAGCTCGACAGTTCGTTTGGCTTTAGCTTCTAAATCGAAAAGTCCCTTTGGTTCCGAACCGTGAAACTTTCCTCGTCGACCAGTTGTAATGACTGCGAGGTTCAGCGGGTCTTAAAAGGCCACTTTAGCAGAATCATATTAGAGTCACAATATTAACCACCCAAAAATCAGTCACACTTCATTTTCATCTTTATAGCTAACGTATTAGGTTCAAGGTTGATTGGGCAAATTTGACAGTGACGGGTAGCGTGATGTGCTTTCTGATTCTGCTAAAGTGGCATTTTTCGACCCGCAGGTCCTCGGGTGCTGCCGCGCTCCCCCATGGCCTTGCAGGCTGCTCAGACGGATCCGGACACTTCACCATACTACTACAAGCTACTTATCGATTTTGATAACAGATCTGCTCAGGCCCCTTTTAAAGGAGACCAACTATTTAGCCAACATTAAGTGCACATAATTAACTAATTAGGGAACAAATTCACATGACATGTGTCACATAGTACCTTTTTGTTATATACATTGTTGGTTCCAACTGATGATGTAATAAACGCTTCTTCATCGAATCTTGGTTTCCTGAAAATGATATTTCTTCAGCATTGATACATCGCTTCATGCCTCTTTTAACTTGTTCCGATTGTTTGTTAAAAAAATTGTTTGTTTTCATAAACATCAGTAGTATAATAATTTACGATAAAATACTTACAAGATAATATTGAAGTCGCAGTAGATCCTTGGCTCAATGGTAATTGTTCGCTGAGTTCGGGAAGTGCCTCTCCATGAGCTCGACAGTTCGTTTGGCTTTAGCTTCTAAATCGAAAAGTCCCTTTGGTTCCGAACCGTGAAACTTTCAGTTCAACATTAAGTTCACATAGTTAACTAATTAGGGAACAAATTCACATGACATGTGTCACATAGTACCTTTTTGTTATCTACACTGTTGGTTCCAACTGATGATGTAATAAACGCTTCTTCATCGAATCTTGGTTTCCTGAAAATGATATTTCTTCAGCATTGATACCTCGCTTCGTGCCTCTTTTTACTTGTTCCGATTGACTGTTAAAAAAATTGTTTGTTTTCAAAAAAATCAGTAGTATAATAATTTATGATAAAATACTTACAAGATAATATTGAAGTCGCAGTAGATCCTTGGCTCAATGGTAATTGTTCTCTGATTTCGGAAAGTGCTTCTCCATGAGCTCGAGAGTTCGTTTGGCTAAAGCTTCTAACTCGAAAAGTCCCTTTGGTTCCGAACGGTGAAACTTTCCTCGTCGACCAGTTGTAATGACTGCGAGGTTCAGCGGGTCTAGAAAGGCCACTTTAGCAGAATCATATTTGAGTCATAATATTAACCACCCAAAAATCAGTCAAATTTCATTTTCATCTTTATAGCTAACGTATTAGGTTCAAGGTTGATTGGGAAAATTCGACAGTGACGGGTAGCGTGATGTGCTTTCTGATTCTGCTAAAGTGGCATTTTTCGACCCGCAGGTCCTCGGGTGCTGCCGCGCTCCCCCATGGCCTTGCAGGCTGCTCAGACGGATCCGGTCACTTCACCATACTACTACAAGCTACTTATCGATATTGACAACAGATCTGCTCAGGCCCCTTTTAAAGGAGACCAACTATTTAGCCAACATTAAGTGCACATAATTAACTAATTAGGGAACAAATTCACATGACATGTGTCACATAGTACCTTTTTGTTATCTACATTGTTGGTTCCAACTGATGATGTAATAAACGCTACTTCATCAAATCTTGGTTTCCTGAAAATGATATTTCTTCAGCATTGATACATCGCTTCATGCCTCTTTTAACTTGTTCCGATTGTTTGTTAAAAAAATTGTTTGTTTTCATAAACATCAGTAGTATAATAATTTACGATAAAATACTTACAAGATAATATTGAAGTCGCAGTATATCCTTGGCACAATGGTAATTGTTCGCTGAGTTCGGGAAGTGCCTCTCCATGAGCTCGACAGTTCGTTTGGCTCTCGAAAAGCCCCTTTGGTTCCGAACGGTGAAACTTTCCTCGTCGACCAGTTGTAATGACTGCGAGGTTCAGCGGGTCTAAAAAGGCCACTTTAGCAGAATCATATTAGAGTCACAATATTAACCACCCAAAAATCAGTCACACTTCATTTTCATCTTTATAGCTAACGTATTAGGTTCAAGGTTGATTGGGCAAATTTGACAGTGACGGGTAGCGTGATGTGCTTTCTGATTCTGCTAAAGTGGCATTTTTCGACCCGCAGGTCCTCGGGTGCTGCCGCGCTCCCCCATGGCCTTGCAGGCTGCTCAGACGGATCCGGTCACTTCACCATACTACTACAAGCTACTAATCGATATAGACAACAGATCTGTTCAGGCCCCTTTTAAAGGAGACCAACTATTTAATCAACATTAAGTGCACGTAATTAACTAATTAGGGAACAAATTCACATGACATGTGTCACATAGTACCTTTTTGTTATCTACATTGTTGGTTCCAACTGATGATGTAATAAACGCTACTTCATCAAATCTTGGTTTCCTGAAAATGATATTTCTTCAGCTTTGATACCTCGCTTCATGCCTCTTTTAACTTGTTCCGATTATTTGTTAAAAAAATTGTTTGTTTTCATAAACATCAGTAGTATAATAATTTACGATAAAATACTTACAAGATAATATTGAAGTCGCAGTATATCCTTGGCACAATGGTAATTGTTCGCTGAGTTCGGGAACTGCCTCTCCATGAGCTCGACAGTTCGTTTGGCTTAAGCTTCTAAATCGAAAAGTCCCTTTGGTTCCGAACGGTGAAACTTTCCTCGTCGACCAGTTGTAATGACTGCGAGGTTCAGCGGGTCTAAAAAGGCCACTTTAGCAGAATCATATTAGAGTCACAATATTAACCACCCAAAAATCAGTCACACTTCATTTTCATCTTTATAGCTAACGTATTAGGTTCAAGGTTGATTGGGCAAATTTGACAGTGACGGGTAGCGTGATGTGCTTTCTGATTCTGCTAAAGTGGCATTTTTCGACCCGCAGGTCCTCGGGTGCTGCCGCGCTCCCCCATGGCCTTGCAGGCTGCTCAGACGGATCCGGTCACTTCACCATACTACTACAAGCTACTTATCGATATTGACAACAGATCTGCTCAGGCCCCTTTTAAAGGAGACCAACTATTTAGCCAACATTAAGTGCACATAATTAACTAATTAGGGAACAAATTCACATGGCATGTGTCACGTAGTACCATTTTGTTATCTACATTGTTGGTTCCAACTGATGATGTAATAAACGCTTCTTCATCGAATCTTGGTTTCCTGAAAATGATATTTCTTCAGCATTGATACCTCTCTTCGTGCCTCTTTTAACTTGTTCCGATTGACTGTTAAAAAAATTGTTTGTTTTCATAAACATCAGTAGTATAATAATTTATGATAAAATACTTACAAGATAATATTGAAGTCGCAGTAGATCCTTGGCTCAATGGTAATTGTTCGCTGAGTTCGGGAAGTGCCTCTCCATGAGCTCGACAGTTCGTTTGGCTTAAGCTTCTAAATCGAAAAGTCCCTTTGGTTCCGAACGGTGAAACTTTCCTCGTCGACCAGTAGTAATGACTGCGAGGTTCAGCGGGTCTAAAAAGGCCACTTTAGCAGAATCATATTTGAGTCATAATATTAACCACCCAAAAATCAGTCAAATTTCATTTTCATCTTTATAGCTAACGTATTAGGTTCAAGGTTGATTGGGAAAATTCGACAGTGACGGGTAGCGTGATGTGCTTTCTGATTCTGCTAAAGTGGCATTTTTCGACCCGCAGGTCCTCGGGTGCTGCCGCGCTCCCCCATGGCCTTGCAGGCTGCTCAGACGGATCCGGTCACTTCACCATACTACTACAAGCTACTTATCGATATTGACAACAGATCTGCTCAGGCCCCTTTTAAAGGAGACCAACTATTTAGCCAACATTAAGTGCACATAATTAACTAATTAGGGAACAAATTCACATGGCATGTGTCACGTAGTACCTTTTTGTTTTCTACATTGTTGGTTCCAACTGATGATGTAATAAACGCTACTTCATCAAATCTTGGTTTCCTGAAAATGATATTTCTTCAGCATTGATACATCGCTTCATGCCTCTTTTAACTTGTTCCGATTGTTTGTTAAAAAAATTGTTTGTTTTCATAAACATCAGTAGTATAATAATTTACGATAAAATACTTACAAGATAATATTGAAGTCGCAGTATATCCTTGGCACAATGGTAATTGTTCGCTGAGTCCGGGAAGTGCCTCTCCATGAGCTCGACAGTTCGTTTGGCTCTCGAAAAGCCCCTTTGGTTCCGAACGGTGAAACTTTCCTCGTCGACCAGTTGTAATGACTGCGAGGTTCAGCGGGTCTAAAAAGGCCACTTTAGCAGAATCATATTAGAGTCACAATATTAACCACCCAAAAATCAGTCACACTTCATTTTCATCTTTATAGCTAACGTATTAGGTTCAAGGTTGATTGGGCAAATTTGACAGTGACGGGTAGCGTGATGTGCTTTCTGATTCTGCTAAAGTGGCATTTTTCGACCCGCAGGTCCTCGGGTGCTGCCGCGCTCCCCCATGGCCTTGCAGACTGCTCAGACGGATCCGGTCACTTCACCATACTACTACAAGCTACTTATCGATATTGACAACAGATCTGTTCAGGCCCCTTTTAAAGGAGACCAACTATTTAACCAACATTAAGTGCACGTAATTAACTAATTAAGGAACAAATTCACATGACATGTGTCACATAGTACCTTTTTGTTATCTACATTGTTGGTTCCAACTGATGATGTAATAAACGCTACTTCATCAAATCTTGGTTTCCTGAAAATGATATTTCTTCAGCATTGATACCTCGCTTCATGCCTCTTTTAACTTGTTCCGATTATTTGTTAAAAAAATTGTTTGTTTTCATAAACATCAGTAGTATAATAATTTACGATAAAATACTTACAAGATAATATTGAAGTCGCAGTAGATCCTTGGCTCAATGGTAATTGTTCGCTGAGTTCGGGAAGTGCCTCTCCATGAGCTCGACAGTTCGTTTGGCTTTAGCTTCTAAATCGAAAAGTCCCTTTGGTTCCGAACCGTGAAACTTTCCTCGTCGACCAGTTGTAATGACTGCGAGGTTCAGCGGGTCTTAAAAGGCCACTTTAGCAGAATCATATTAGAGTCACAATATTAACCACCCAAAAATCAGTCACACTTCATTTTCATCTTTATAGCTAACGTATTAGGTTCAAGGTTGATTGAGCAAATTTGACAGTGACGGGTAGCGTGATGTGCTTTCTGATTCTGCTAAAGTGGCATTTTTCGACCCGCAGGTCCTCGGGTGCTGCCGCGCTCCCCCATGGCCTTGCAGGCTGCTCAGACGGATCCGGTCACTTCACCATACTACTACAAGCTACTTATCGATATTGACAACAGATCTGCTCAGGCCCCTTTTAAAGGAGACCAACTATTTAGCCAACATTAAGTGCACATAATTAACTAATTAGGGAACAAATTCACATGGCATGTGTCACGTAGTACCTTTTTGTTATCTACATTGTTGGTTCCAACTGATGATGTAATAAACGCTTCTTCATCGAATCTTGGTTTCCTGAAAATGATATTTCTTCAGCATTGATACCTCGCTTCGTGCCTCTTTTAACTTGTTACGATTGACTGTTAAAAAAATTGTTTGTTTTCATAAACATCAGTAGTATAATAATTTACGATAAAATACTTACAAGATAATATTGAAGTCGCAGTATATCCTTGGCACAATGGTAATTGTTCGCTGAGTTCGGGAAGTGCCTCTCCATGAGCTCGACAGTTCGTTTGGCTCTCGAAAAGCCCCTTTGGTTCCGAACGGTGAAACTTTCCTCGTCGACCAGTTGTAATGACTGCGAGGTTCAGCGGGTTTAAAAAGGCCACTTTAGCAGAATCATATTAGAGTCACAATATTAACCACCCAAAAATCAGTCACACTTCATTTTCATCTTTATAGCTAACGTATTAGGTTCAAGGTTGATTGGGCAAATTTGACAGTGACGGGTAGCGTGTTGTGCTTTCTGATTCTGCTAAAGTGGCATTTTTCGACCCGCAGGTCCTCGGGTGCTGCCGCGCTCCCCCATGGCCTTGCAGGCTGCTCAGACGGATCCGGTCACTTCACCATACTACTACAAGCTACTAATCGATATAGACAACAGATCTGTTCAGGCCCCTTTTAAAGGAGACCAACTATTTAATCAACATTAAGTGCACGTAATTAACTAATTAGGGAACAAATTCACATGACATGTGTCACATAGTACCTTTTTGTTATCTACATTGTTGGTTCCAACTGATGATGTAATAAACGCTACTTCATCAAATCTTGGTTTCCTGAAAATGATATTTCTTCAGCTTTGATACCTCGCTTCATGCCTCTTTTAACTTGTTCCGATTATTTGTTAAAAAAATTGTTTGTTTTCATAAACATCAGTAGTATAATAATTTACGATAAAATACTTACAAGATAATATTGAAGTCGCAGTATATCCTTGGCACAATGGTAATTGTTCGCTGAGTTCGGGAACTGCCTCTCCATGAGCTCGACAGTTCGTTTGGCTTAAGCTTCTAAATCGAAAAGTCCCTTTGGTTCCGAACGGTGAAACTTTCCTCGTCGACCAGTTGTAATGACTGCGAGGTTCAGCGGGTCTAAAAAGGCCACTTTAGCAGAATCATATTAGAGTCACAATATTAACCACCCAAAAATCAGTCACACTTCATTTTCATCTTTATAGCTAACGTATTAGGTTCAAGGTTGATTGGGCAAATTTGACAGTGACGGGTAGCGTGATGTGCTTTCTGATTCTGCTAAAGTGGCATTTTTCGACCCGCAGGTCCTCGGGTGCTGCCGCGCTCCCCCATGGCCTTGCAGGCTGCTCAGACGGATCCGGTCACTTCACCATACTACTACAAGCTACTTATCGATATTGACAACAGATCTGCTCAGGCCCCTTTTAAAGGAGACCAACTATTTAGCCAACATTAAGTGCACATAATTAACTAATTAGGGAACAAATTCACATGGCATGTGTCACGTAGTACCTTTTTGTTATCTACATTGTTGGTTCCAACTGATGATGTAATAAACGCTTCTTCATCGAATCTTGGTTTCCTGAAAATGATATTTCTTCAGCATTGATACCTCTCTTCGTGCCTCTTTAAACTTGTTCCGATTGACTGTTAAAAAAATTGTTTGTTTTCATAAACATCAGTAGTATAATAATTTATGATAAAATACTTACAAGATAATATTGAAGTCGCAGTAGATCCTTGGCTCAATGGTAATTGTTCGCTGAGTTCGGGAAGTGCCTCTCCATGAGCTCGACAGTTCGTTTGGCTTAAGCTTCTAAATCGAAAAGTCCCTTTGGTTCCGAACGGTGAAACTTTCCTCGTCGACCAGTAGTAATGACTGCGAGGTTCAGCGGGTCTAAAAAGGCCACTTTAGCAGAATCATATTTGAGTCATAATATTAACCACCCAAAAATCAGTCAAATTTCATTTTCATCTTTATAGCTAACGTATTAGGTTCAAGGTTGATTGGGAAAATTCGACAGTGACGGGTAGCGTGATGTGCTTTCTGATTCTGCTAAAGTGGCATTTTTCGACCCGCAGGTCCTCGGGTGCTGCCGCGCTCCCCCATGGCCTTGCAGGCTGCTCAGACGGATCCGGTCACTTCACCATACTACTACAAGCTACTTATCGATATTGACAACAGATCTGCTCAGGCCCCTTTTAAAGGAGACCAACTATTTAGCCAACATTAAGTGCACATAATTAACTAATTAGGGAACAAATTCACATGGCATGTGTCACGTAGTACCTTTTTGTTATCTACATTGTTGGTTCCAACTGATGATGTAATAAACGCTTCTTCATCGAATCTTGGTTTCCTGAAAATGATATTTCTTCACCATTGATACCTCTCTTCGTGCCTCTTTAAACTTGTTCCGATTGACTGTTAAAAAAATTGTTTGTTTTCATAAACATCAGTAGTATAATAATTTATGATAAAATACTTACAAGATAATATTGAAGTCGCAGTAGATCCTTGGCTCAATGGTAATTGTTCGCTGAGTTCGGGAAGTGCCTCTCCATGAGCTCGACAGTTCGTTTGGCTTAAGCTTCTAAATCGAAAAGTCCCTTTGGTTCCGAACGGTGAAACTTTCCTCGTCGACCAGTAGTAATGACTGCGAGGTTCAGCGGGTCTAAAAAGGCCACTTTAGCAGAATCATATTTGAGTCATAATATTAACCACCCAAAAATCAGTCAAATTTCATTTTCATCTTTATAGCTAACGTATTAGGTTCAAGGTTGATTGGGAAAATTCGACAGTGACGGGTAGCGTGATGTGCTTTCTGATTCTGCTAAAGTGGCATTTTTCGACCCGCAGGTCCTCGGGTGCTGCCGCGCTCCCCCATGGCCTTGCAGGCTGCTCAGACGGATCCGGTCACTTCACCATACTACTACAAGCTACTTATAGATATTGACAACAGATCTGCTCAGGCCCCTTTTAAAGGAGACCAACTATTTAGCCAACATTAAGTGCACATAATTAACTAATTAGGGAACAAATTCACATGGCATGTGTCACGTAGTACCTTTTTGTTATCTACATTGTTGGTTCCAACTGATGATGTAATAAACGCTTCTTCATCGAATCTTGGTTTCCTGAAAATGATATTTCTTCAGCATTGATACATCGCTTTATGCCTCTTTTAACTTGTTCCGATTGTTTGTTAAAAAAATTGTTTGTTTTCATAAACATCAGTAGTATAATAATTTACGATAAAATACTTACAAGATAATATTGAAGTCGCAGCAGATCCTTGGCTCAATGGTAATTGTTCTCTGATTTCGGAAAGTGCTTCTCCATGAGCTCGAGAGTTCGTTTGGCTAAAGCTTCTAACTCGAAAAGTCCCTTTGGTTCCGAACGGTGAAACTTTCCTCGTCGACCAGTTGTAATGACTGCGAGGTTCAGCGGGTCTAAACAGGCCACTTTAGCAGAATCATATTAGAGTCACAATATTAACCACCCAAAAATCAGTCACACTTCATTTTCATCTTTATAGCTAACGTATTAGGTTCAAGGTTGATTAGGCAAATTTGACAGTGACGGGTAGCGTGATGTGCTTTCTGATTCTGCTAAAGTGGCATTTTTCGACCCGCAGGTCCTCGGGTGCTGCCGCGCTCCCCCATGGCCTTGCAGGCTGCTCAGACGGATCCGGTCACTTCACCATACTACTACAAGCTACTTATCGATTTTGATAACAGATCTGCTCGCCTTAGGCCCCTTTTAAAGGAGACCAGCTATTTAGCCAACATTAAGTTCACATAATTAACTAATTAGGGAACAAATTCACATGACATGTGTCACATAGTACCTTTTTGTTATCTACACTGTTGGTTCCAACTGATGATGTAATAACCGCTTCTTCATCGAATCTTGGTTTCCTGAAAATGATATTTCTTCAGCATTGATACCTCGCTTCGTGCCTCTTTTAACTTGTTCCGATTGACTGTTAAAAAAATTGTTTGTTTTCAAAAAAATCAGTAGTATAATAATTTATGATAAAATACTTACAAGATAATATTGAAGTCGCAGTAGATCCTTGGCTCAATGGTAATTGTTCTCTGATTTCGGAAAGTTCTTCTCCATGAGCTCGAGAGTTCGTTTGGCTAAAGCTTCTAACTCGAAAAGTCCCTTTGGTTCCGAACGGTGAAACTTTCCTCGTCGACCAGTTGTAATGACTGCGAGGTTCAGCGGGTCTAGAAAGGCCACTTTAGCAGAATCATATTTGAGTCATAATATTAACCACCCAAAAATCAGTCAAATTTCATTTTCATCTTTATAGCTAACGTATTAGGTTCAAGGTTGATTGGGAAAATTCGACAGTGACGGGTAGCGTGATGTGCTTTCTGATTCTGCTAAAGTGGCATTTTTCGACCCGCAGGTCCTCGGGTGCTGCCGCGCTCCCCCATGGCCTTGCAGGCTGCTCAGACGGATCCGGTCACTTCACCATACTACTACAAGCTACTTATCGATATTGACAACAGATCTGCTCAGGCCCCTTTTAAAGGAGACCAACTATTTAGCCAACATTAAGTGCACATAATTAACTAATTAGGGAACAAATTCACATGACATGTGTCACATAGTACCTTTTTGTTATCTACATTGTTGGTTCCAACTGATGATGTAATAAACGCTACTTCATCAAATCTTGGTTTCCTGAAAATGATATTTCTTCAGCATTGATACATCGCTTCATGCCTCTTTTAACTTGTTCCGATTGTTTGTTAAAAAAATTGTTTGTTTTCATAAACATCAGTAGTATAATAATTTACGATAAAATACTTACAAGATAATATTGAAGTCGCAGTATATCCTTGGCACAATGGTAATTGTTCGCTGAGTTCGGGAAGTGCCTCTCCATGAGCTCGACAGTTCGTTTGGCTTAAGCTTCTAAATCGAAAAGTCCCTTTGGTTCCGAACGGTGAAACTTTCCTCGTCGACCAGTAGTAATGACTGCGAGGTTCAGCGGGTCTAAAAAGGCCACTTTAGCAGAATCATATTTGAGTCATAATATTAACCACCCAAAAATCAGTCAAATTTCATTTTCATCTTTATAGCTAACGTATTAGGTTCAAGGTTGATTGGGAAAATTCGACAGTGACGGGTAGCGTGATGTGCTTTCTGATTCTGCTAAAGTGGCATTTTTCGACCCGCAGGTCCTCGGGTGCTGCCGCGCTCCCCCATGGCCTTGCAGGCTGCTCAGACGGATCCGGTCACTTCACCATACTACTACAAGCTACTTATCGATATTGACAACAGATCTGCTCAGGCCCCTTTTAAAGGAGACCAACTATTTAGCCAACATTAAGTGCACATAATTAACTAATTAGGGAACAAATTCACATGGCATGTGTCACGTAGTACCTTTTTGTTATCTACATTGTTGGTTCCAACTGATGATGTAATAAACGCTTCTTCATCGAATCTTGGTTTCCTGAAAATGATATTTCTTCAGCATTGATACATCGCTTCATGCCTCTTTTAACTTGTTCCGATTGTTTGTTAAAAAAATTGTTTGTTTTCATAAACATCAGTAGTATAATAATTTACGATAAAATACTTACAAGATAATATTGAAGTCGCAGCAGATCCTTGGCTCAATGGTAATTGTTCTCTGATTTCGGAAAGTGCTTCTCCATGAGCTCGAGAGTTCGTTTGGCTAAAGCTTCTAACTCGAAAAGTCCCTTTGGTTCCGAACGGTGAAACTTTCCTCGTCGACCAGTTGTAATGACTGCGAGGTTCAGCGGGTCTAAAAAGGCCACTTTAGCAGAATCATATTAGAGTCACAATATTAACCACCCAAAAATCAGTCACACTTCATTTTCATCTTTATAGCTAACGTATTAGGTTCAAGGTTGATTAGGCAAATTTGACAGTGACGGGTAGCGTGATGTGCTTTCTGATTCTGCTAAAGTGGCATTTTTCGACCCGCAGGTCCTCGGGTGCTGCCGCGCTCCCCCATGGCCTTGCAGGCTGCTCAGACGGATCCGGTCACTTCACCATACTACTACAAGCTACTTATCGATTTTGATAACAGATCTGCTCTGCTTAGGCCCCTTTTAAAGGAGACCAGCTATTTAGCCAACATTAAGTTCACATAATTAACTAATTAGGGAACAAATTCACATGACATGTGTCACATAGTACCTTTTTGTTATCTACACTGTTGGTTCCAACTGATGATGTAATAACCGCTTCTTCATCGAATCTTGGTTTCCTGAAAATGATATTTCTTCAGCATTGATACCTCGCTTCGTGCCTCTTTTAACTTGTTCCGATTATTTGTTAAAAAAATTGTTTGTTTTCAAAAAAATCAGTAGTATAATAATTTATGATAAAATACTTACAAGATAATATTGAAGTCGCAGTAGATCCTTGGCTCAATGGTAATTGTTCTCTGATTTCGGAAAGTGCTTCTCCATGAGCTCGAGAGTTCGTTTGGCTAAAGCTTCTAACTCGAAAAGTCCCTTTGGTTCCGAACGGTGAAACTTTCCTCGTCGACCAGTTGTAATGACTGCGAGGTTCAGCGGGTCTAAAAAGGCCACTTTAGCAGAATCATATTTGAGTCATAATATTAACCACCCAAAAATCAGTCAAATTTCATTTTCATCTTTATAGCTAACGTATTAGGTTCAAGGTTGATTGGGAAAATTCGACAGTGACGGGTAGCGTGATGTGCTTTCTGATTCTGCTAAAGTGGCATTTTTCGACCCGCAGGTCCTCGGGTGCTGCCGCGCTCCCCCATGGCCTTGCAGGCTGCTCAGACGGATCCGGTCACTTCACCATACTACTACAAGCTACTTATCGATATTGACAACAGATCTGCTCAGGCCCCTTTTAAAGGAGACCAACTATTTAGCCAACATTAAGTGCACATAATTAACTAATTAGGGAACAAATTCACATGGCATGTGTCACGTAGTACCTTTTTGTTATCTACATTGTTGGTTCCAACTGATGATGTAATAAACGCTTCTTCATCGAATCTTGGTTTCCTGAAAATGATATTTCTTCAGCATTGATACATCGCTTCATGCCTCTTTTAACTTGTTCCGATTGTTTGTTAAAAAAATTGTTTGTTTTCATAAACATCAGTAGTATAATAATTTACGATAAAATACTTACAAGATAATATTGAAGTCGCAGTATATCCTTGGCACAATGGTAATTGTTCGCTGAGTTCGGGAAGTGCCTCTCCATGAGCTCGACAGTTCGTTTGGCTTAAGCTTCTAAATCGAAAAGTCCCTTTGGTTCCGAACGGTGAAACTTTCCTCGTCGACCAGTAGTAATGACTGCGAGGTTCAGCGGGTCTAAAAAGGCCACTTTAGCAGAATCATATTTGAGTCATAATATTAACCACCCAAAAATCAGTCAAATTTCATTTTCATCTTTATAGCTAACGTATTAGGTTCAAGGTTGATTGGGAAAATTCGACAGTGACGGGTAGCGTGATGTGCTTTCTGATTCTGCTAAAGTGGCATTTTTCGACCCGCAGGTCCTCGGGTGCTGCCGCGCTCCCCCATGGCCTTGCAGGCTGCTCAGACGGATCCGGTCACTTCACCATACTACTACAAGCTACTTATCGATATTGACAACAGATCTGCTCAGGCCCCTTTTAAAGGAGACCAACTATTTAGCCAACATTAAGTGCACATAATTAACTAATTAGGGAACAAATTCACATGGCATGTGTCACGTAGTACCTTTTTGTTATCTACATTGTTGGTTCCAACTGATGATGTAATAAACGCTTCTTCATCGAATCTTGGTTTCCTGAAAATGATATTTCTTCAGCATTGATACATCGCTTCATGCCTCTTTTAACTTGTTCCGATTGTTTGTTAAAAAAATTGTTTGTTTTCATAAACATCAGTAGTATAATAATTTACGATAAAATACTTACAAGATAATATTGAAGTCGCAGCAGATCCTTGGCTCAATGGTAATTGTTCTCTGATTTCGGAAAGTGCTTCTCCATGAGCTCGAGAGTTCGTTTGGCTAAAGCTTCTAACTCGAAAAGTCCCTTTGGTTCCGAACGGTGAAACTTTCCTCGTCGACCAGTTGTAATGACTGCGAGGTTCAGCGGGTCTAAAAAGGCCACTTTAGCAGAATCATATTAGAGTCACAATATTAACCACCCAAAAATCAGTCACACTTCATTTTCATCTTTATAGCTAACGTATTAGGTTCAAGGTTGATTAGGCAAATTTGACAGTGACGGGTAGCGTGATGTGCTTTCTGATTCTGCTAAAGTGGCATTTTTCGACCCGCAGGTCCTCGGGTGCTGCCGCGCTCCCCCATGGCCTTGCAGGCTGCTCAGACGGATCCGGTCACTTCACCATACTACTACAAGCTACTTATCGATTTTGATAACAGATCTGCTCTGCTTAGGCCCCTTTTAAAGGAGACCAGCTATTTAGCCAACATTAAGTTCACATAATTAACTAATTAGGGAACAAATTCACATGACATGTGTCACATAGTACCTTTTTGTTATCTACACTGTTGGTTCCAACTGATGATGTAATAACCGCTTCTTCATCGAATCTTGGTTTCCTGAAAATGATATTTCTTCAGCATTGATACCTCGCTTCGTGCCTCTTTTAACTTGTTCCGATTATTTGTTAAAAAAATTGTTTGTTTTCAAAAAAATCAGTAGTATAATAATTTATGATAAAATACTTACAAGATAATATTGAAGTCGCAGTAGATCCTTGGCTCAATGGTAATTGTTCTCTGATTTCGGAAAGTGCTTCTCCATGAGCTCGAGAGTTCGTTTGGCTAAAGCTTCTAACTCGAAAAGTCCCTTTGGTTCCGAACGGTGAAACTTTCCTCGTCGACCAGTTGTAATGACTGCGAGGTTCAGCGGGTCTAAAAAGGCCACTTTAGCAGAATCATATTTGAGTCATAATATTAACCACCCAAAAATCAGTCAAATTTCATTTTCATCTTTATAGCTAACGTATTAGGTTCAAGGTTGATTGGGAAAATTCGACAGTGACGGGTAGCGTGATGTGCTTTCTGATTCTGCTAAAGTGGCATTTTTCGACCCGCAGGTCCTCGGGTGCTGCCGCGCTCCCCCATGGCCTTGCAGGCTGCTCAGACGGATCCGGTCACTTCACCATACTACTACAAGCTACTTATCGATATTGACAACAGATCTGCTCAGGCCCCTTTTAAAGGAGACCAACTATTTAGCCAACATTAAGTGCACATAATTAACTAATTAGGGAACAAATTCACATGGCATGTGTCACGTAGTACCTTTTTGTTATCTACATTGTTGGTTCCAACTGATGATGTAATAAACGCTTCTTCATCGAATCTTGGTTTCCTGAAAATGATATTTCTTCAGCATTGATACATCGCTTCATGCCTCTTTTAACTTGTTCCGATTGTTTGTTAAAAAAATTGTTTGTTTTCATAAACATCAGTAGTATAATAATTTACGATAAAATACTTACAAGATAATATTGAAGTCGCAGCAGATCCTTGGCTCAATGGTAATTGTTCTCTGATTTCGGAAAGTGCTTCTCCATGAGCTCGAGAGTTCGTTTGGCTAAAGCTTCTAACTCGAAAAGTCCCTTTGGTTCCGAACGGTGAAACTTTCCTCGTCGACCAGTTGTAATGACTGCGAGGTTCAGCGGGTCTAAAAAGGCCACTTTAGCAGAATCATATTAGAGTCACAATATTAACCACCCAAAAATCAGTCACACTTCATTTTCATCTTTATAGCTAACGTATTAGGTTCAAGGTTGATTAGGCAAATTTGACAGTGACGGGTAGCGTGATGTGCTTTCTGATTCTGCTAAAGTGGCATTTTTCGACCCGCAGGTCCTCGGGTGCTGCCGCGCTCCCCCATGGCCTTGCAGGCTGCTCAGACGGATCCGGTCACTTCACCATACTACTACAAGCTACTTATCGATTTTGATAACAGATCTGCTCTGCTTAGGCCCCTTTTAAAGGAGACCAGCTATTTAGCCAACATTAAGTTCACATAATTAACTAATTAGGGAACAAATTCACATGACATGTGTCACATAGTACCTTTTTGTTATCTACACTGTTGGTTCCAACTGATGATGTAATAACCGCTTCTTCATCGAATCTTGGTTTCCTGAAAATGATATTTCTTCAGCATTGATACCTCGCTTCGTGCCTCTTTTAACTTGTTCCGATTATTTGTTAAAAAAATTGTTTGTTTTCAAAAAAATCAGTAGTATAATAATTTATGATAAAATACTTACAAGATAATATTGAAGTCGCAGTAGATCCTTGGCTCAATGGTAATTGTTCTCTGATTTCGGAAAGTGCTTCTCCATGAGCTCGAGAGTTCGTTTGGCTAAAGCTTCTAACTCGAAAAGTCCCTTTGGTTCCGAACGGTGAAACTTTCCTCGTCGACCAGTTGTAATGACTGCGAGGTTCAGCGGGTCTAGAAAGGCCACTTTAGCAGAATCATATTTGAGTCATAATATTAACCACCCAAAAATCAGTCAAATTTCATTTTCATCTTTATAGCTAACGTATTAGGTTCAAGGTTAATTGGGAAAATTCGACAGTGACGGGTAGCGTGATGTGCTTTCTGATTCTGCTAAAGTGGCATTTTTCGACCCGCAGGTCCTCGGGTGCTGCCGCGCTCCCCCATGGCCTTGCAGGCTGCTCAGACGGATCCGGTCACTTCACCATACTACTACAAGCTACTTATCGATATTGACAACAGATCTGCTCAGGCCCCTTTTAAAGGAGACCAACTATTTAGCCAACATTAAGTGCACATAATTAACTAATTAGGGAACAAATTCACATGACATGTGTCACATAGTACCTTTTTGTTATCTACATTGTTGGTTCCAACTGATGATGTAATAAACGCTACTTCATCAAATCTTGGTTTCCTGAAAATGATATTTCTTCAGCATTGATACATCGCTTCATGCCTCTTTTAACTTGTTCCGATTGTTTGTTAAAAAAATTGTTTGTTTTCATAAACATCAGTAGTATAATAATTTACGATAAAATACTTACAAGATAATATTGAAGTCGCAGTATATCCTTGGCACAATGGTAATTGTTCGCTGAGTCCGGGAAGTGCCTCTCCATGAGCTCGACAGTTCGTTTGGCTCTCGAAAAGCCCCTTTGGTTCCGAACGGTGAAACTTTCCTCGTCGACCAGTTGTAATGACTGCGAGGTTCAGCGGGTCTAAAAAGGCCACTTTAGCAGAATCATATTAGAGTCACAATATTAACCACCCAAAAATCAGTCACACTTCATTATCATCTTTATAGCTAACGTATTAGGTTCAAGGTTGATTGGGCAAATTTGACAGTGACGGGTAGCGTGATGTGCTTTCTGATTCTGCTAAAGTGGCATTTTTCGACCCGCAGGTCCTCGGGTGCTGCCGCGCTCCCCCATGGCCTTGCAGACTGCTCAGACGGATCCGGTCACTTCACCATACTACTACAAGCTACTTATCGATATTGACAACAGATCTGTTCAGGCCCCTTTTAAAGGAGACCAACTATTTAACCAACATTAAGTGCACGTAATTAACTAATTAAGGAACAAATTCACATGACATGTGTCACATAGTACCTTTTTGTTATCTACATTGTTGGTTCCAACTGATGATGTAATAAACGCTACTTCATCAAATCTTGGTTTCCTGAAAATGATATTTCTTCAGCATTGATACCTCGCTTCATGCCTCTTTTAACTTGTTCCGATTATTTGTTAAAAAAATTGTTTGTTTTCATAAACATCAGTAGTATAATAATTTACGATAAAATATTTACAAGATAATATTGAAGTCGCAGTAGATCCTTGGCTCAATGGTAATTGTTCGCTGAGTTCGGGAAGTGCCTCTCCATGAGCTCGACAGTTCGTTTGGCTTTAGCTTCTAAATCGAAAAGTCCCTTTGGTTCCGAACCGTGAAACTTTCCTCGTCGACCAGTTGTAATGACTGCGAGGTTCAGCGGGTCTTAAAAGGCCACTTTAGCAGAATCATATTAGAGTCACAATATTAACCACCCAAAAATCAGTCACACTTCATTTTCATCTTTATAGCTAACGTATTAGGTTCAAGGTTGATTGAGCAAATTTGACAGTGACGGGTAGCGTGATGTGCTTTCTGATTCTGCTAAAGTGGCATTTTTCGACCCGCAGGTCCTCGGGTGCTGCCGCGCTCCCCCATGGCCTTGCAGGCTGCTCAGACGGATCCGGTCACTTCACCATACTACTACAAGCTACTTATCGATATTGACAACAGATCTGCTCAGGCCCCTTTTAAAGGAGACCAACTATTTAGCCAACATTAAGTGCACATAATTAACTAATTAGGGAACAAATTCACATGGCATGTGTCACGTAGTACCTTTTTGTTATCTACATTGTTGGTTCCAACTGATGATGTAATAAACGCTTCTTCATCGAATCTTGGTTTCCTGAAAATGATATTTCTTCAGCATTGATACCTCGCTTCGTGCCTCTTTTAACTTGTTACGATTGACTGTTAAAAAAATTGTTTGTTTTCATAAACATCAGTAGTATAATAATTTACGATAAAATACTTACAAGATAATATTGAAGTCGCAGTATATCCTTGGCACAATGGTAATTGTTCTCTGATTTCGGAAAGTGCTTCTCCATGAGCTCGACAGTTCGTTTGGCTCTCGAAAAGCCCCTTTGGTTCCGAACGGTGAAACTTTCCTCGTCGACCAGTTGTAATGACTGCGAGGTTCAGCGGGTCTAAAAAGGCCACTTTAGCAGAATCATATTAGAGTCACAATATTAACCACCCAAAAATCAGTCACACTTCATTTTCATCTTTATAGCTAACGTATTAGGTTCAAGGTTGATTGGGCAAATTTGACAGTGACGGGTAGCGTGATGTGCTTTCTGATTCTGCTAAAGTGGCATTTTTCGACCCGCAGGTCCTCGGGTGCTGCCGCGCTCCCCCATGGCCTTGCAGACTGCTCAGACGGATCCGGTCACTTCACTATACTACTACAAGCTACTTATCGATATTGACAACAGATCTGTTCAGGCCCCTTTTAAAGGAGACCAACTATTTAACCAACATTAAGTGCACGTAATTAACTAATTAGGGAACAAATTCACATGACATGTGTCACATAGTACCTTTCTGTTATCTACATTGTTGGTTCCAACTGATGATGTAATAAACGCTACTTCATCAAATCTTGGTTTCCTGAAAATGATATTTCTTCAGCATTGATACCTCGCTTCATGCCTCTTTTAACTTGTTCCGATTATTTGTTAAAAAAATTGTTTGTTTTCATAAACATCAGTAGTATAATAATTTACGATAAAATACTTACAAGATAATATTGAAGTCGCAGTAGATCCTTGGCTCAATGGTAATTGTTCGCTGAGTTCGGGAAGTGCCTCTCCATGAGCTCGACAGTTCGTTTGGCTTTAGCTTCTAAATCGAAAAGTCCCTTTGGTTCCGAACCGTGAAACTTTCCTCGTCGACCAGTTGTAATGACTGCGAGGTTCAGCGGGTCTTAAAAGGCCACTTTAGCAGAATCATATTAGAGTCACAATATTAACCACCCAAAAATCAGTCACACTTCATTTTCATCTTTATAGCTAACGTATTAGGTTCAAGGTTGATTGGGCAAATTTGACAGTGACGGGTAGCGTGATGTGCTTTCTGATTCTGCTAAAGTGGCATTTTTCGACCCGCAGGTCCTCGGGTGCTGCCGCGCTCCCCCATGGCCTTGCAGGCTGCTCAGACGGATCCGGTCACTTCACCATACTACTACAAGCTACTTATCGATTTTGATAACAGATCTGCTCAGGCCCCTTTTAAAGGAGACCAACTATTTAGCCAACATTAAGTGCACATAATTAACTAATTAGGGAACAAATTCACATGACATGTGTCACATAGTACCTTTTTGTTATATACATTGTTGGTTCCAACTGATGATGTAATAAACGCTTCTTCATCGAATCTTGGTTTCCTGAAAATGATATTTCTTCAGCATTGATACATCGCTTCATGCCTCTTTTAACTTGTTCCGATTGTTTGTTAAAAAAATTGTTTGTTTTCATAAACATCAGTAGTATAATAATTTACGATAAAATACTTACAAGATAATATTGAAGTCGCAGTATATCCTTGGCACAATGGTAATTGTTCGCTGAGTCCGGGAAGTGCCTCTCCATGAGCTCGACAGTTCGTTTGGCTCTCGAAAAGCCCCTTTGGTTCCGAACGGTGAAACTTTCCTCGTCGACCAGTTGTAATGACTGCGAGGTTCAGCGGGTCTAAAAAGGCCACTTTAGCAGAATCATATTAGAGTCACAATATTAACCACCCAAAAATCAGTCACACTTCATTTTCATCTTTATAGCTAACGTATTAGGTTCAAGGTTGATTGGGCAAATTTGACAGTGACGGGTAGCGTGATGTGCTTTCTGATTCTGCTAAAGTGGCATTTTTCGACCCGCAGGTCCTCGGGTGCTGCCGCGCTCCCCCATGGCCTTGCAGACTGCTCAGACGGATTCGGTCACTTCACCATACTACTACAAGCTACTTATCGATATTGACAACAGATCTGTTCAGGCCCCTTTTAAAGGAGACCAACTATTTAACCAACATTAAGTGCACGTAATTAACTAATTAAGGAACAAATTCACATGACATGTGTCACATAGTACCTTTTTGTTATCTACATTGTTGGTTCCAACTGATGATGTAATAAACGCTACTTCATCAAATCTTGGTTTCCTGAAAATGATATTTCTTCAGCATTGATACCTCGCTTCATGCCTCTTTTAACTTGTTCCGATTATTTGTTAAAAAAATTGTTTGTTTTCATAAACATCAGTAGTATAATAATTTACGATAAAATATTTACAAGATAATATTGAAGTCGCAGTAGATCCTTGGCTCAATGGTAATTGTTCGCTGAGTTCGGGAAGTGCCTCTCCATGAGCTCGACAGTTCGTTTGGCTTTAGCTTCTAAATCGAAAAGTCCCTTTGGTTCCGAACCGTGAAACTTTCCTCGTCGACCAGTTGTAATGACTGCGAGGTTCAGCGGGTCTTAAAAGGCCACTTTAGCAGAATCATATTAGAGTCACAATATTAACCACCCAAAAATCAGTCACACTTCATTTTCATCTTTATAGCTAACGTATTAGGTTCAAGGTTGATTGAGCAAATTTGACAGTGACGGGTAGCGTGATGTGCTTTCTGATTCTGCTAAAGTGGCATTTTTCGACCCGCAGGTCCTCGGGTGCTGCCGCGCTCCCCCATGGCCTTGCAGGCTGCTCAGACGGATCCGGTCACTTCACCATACTACTACAAGCTACTTATCGATATTGACAACAGATCTGCTCAGGCCCCTTTTAAAGGAGACCAACTATTTAGCCAACATTAAGTGCACATAATTAACTAATTAGGGAACAAATTCACATGGCATGTGTCACGTAGTACCTTTTTGTTATCTACATTGTTGGTTCCAACTGATGATGTAATAAACGCTTCTTCATCGAATCTTGGTTTCCTGAAAATGATATTTCTTCAGCATTGATACCTCGCTTCGTGCCTCTTTTAACTTGTTACGATTGACTGTTAAAAAAATTGTTTGTTTTCATAAACATCAGTAGTATAATAATTTACGATAAAATACTTACAAGATAATATTGAAGTCGCAGTATATCCTTGGCACAATGGTAATTGTTCTCTGATTTCGGAAAGTGCTTCTCCATGAGCTCGACAGTTCGTTTGGCTCTCGAAAAGCCCCTTTGGTTCCGAACGGTGAAACTTTCCTCGTCGACCAGTTGTAATGACTGCGAGGTTCAGCGGGTCTAAAAAGGCCACTTTAGCAGAATCATATTAGAGTCACAATATTAACCACCCAAAAATCAGTCACACTTCATTTTCATCTTTATAGCTAACGTATTAGGTTCAAGGTTGATTGGGCAAATTTGACAGTGACGGGTAGCGTGATGTGCTTTCTGATTCTGCTAAAGTGGCATTTTTCGACCCGCAGGTCCTCGGGTGCTGCCGCGCTCCCCCATGGCCTTGCAGGCTGCTCAGACGGATCCGGTCACTTCACCATACTACTACAAGCTACTTATCGATTTTGATAACAGATCTGCTCTGCTCAGGCCCCTTTTAAAGGAGACCAGCTATTTAGCCAACATTAAGTTCACATAATTAACTAATTAGGGAACAAATTCACATGACATGTGTCACATAGTACCTTTTTGTTATCTACACTGTTGGTTCCAACTGATGATGTAATAAACGCTTCTTCATCGAATCTTGGTTTCCTGAAAATGATATTAACCACCCAAAAATCAGTCACACTTCATTTTCATCTTTATAGCTAACGTATTAGGTTCAAGGTTGATTGGGCAAATTTGACAGTGACGGGTAGCGTGATGTGCTTTCTGATTCTGCTAAAGTGGCATTTTTCGACCCGCAGGTCCTCGGGTGCTGCCGCGCTCCCCCATGGCCTTGCAGGCTGCTCAGACGGATCCGGTCACTTCACCATACTACTACAAGCTACTTATCGATATTGACAACAGATCTGCTCAGGCCCCTTTTAAAGGAGACCAACTATTTAGCCAACATTAAGTGCACATAATTAACTAATTAGGGAACAAATTCACATGGCATGTGTCACGTAGTACCTTTTTGTTATCAACATTGTTGGTTCCAACTGATGATGTTATAAACGCTTCTTCATCGAATCTTGGTTTCCTGAAAATGATATTTCTTCAGCATTGATACCTCTCTTCGTGCCTCTTTTAACTTGTTCCGATTGACTGTTAAAATTTTTTTTGTTTTCAAAAAAAACAGTAGTATAATAATTTACGATAAAATACTTACAAGATAATATTGAAGTCGCAGCAGATCCTTGGCTCAATGGTAATTGTTCTCTGATTTCGGAAAGTGCCTCTCCATGAGCTCGAGAGTTCGTTTGGCTAAAGCTTCTAACTCGAAAAGTCCCTTTGGTTCCGAACGGTGAAACTTTCCTCGTCGACCAGTTGTAATGACTGCGAGGTTCAGCAGGTCTAAAAAGGCCACTTTAGCAGAATCATATTTGAGTCATAATATTAACCACTCAAAAATCAGTCAAATTTCATTTTCATCTTTATAGCTAACGTATTAGGTTCAAGGTTGATTGGGAAAATTCGACAGTGACGGGTAGCGTGATGTGCTTTCTGATTCTGCTAAAGTGGTATTTTTCGACCCGCAGGTCCTCGGGTGCTGCCGCGCTCCCCCATGGCCTTGCAGGCTGCTCAGACGGATCCGGTCACTTCACCATACTACTACAAGCTACTTATCGATATTGACAACAGATCTGCTCAGGCCCCTTTTAAAGGAGACCAACTATTTAGCCAACATTAAGTGCACATAATTAACTAATTAGGGAACAAATTCACATGACATGTGTCACATAGTACCTTTCTGTTATCTACATTGTTGGTTCCAACTGATGATGTAATAAACGCTACTTCATCAAATCTTGTTTTCCTGAAAATGATATTTCTTCAGCATTGATACCTCGCTTCATGCCTCTTTTAACTTGTTCCGATTATTTGTTAAAAAAATTGTTTGTTTTCATAAACATCAGTAGTATAATAATTTACGATAAAATACTTACAAGATAATATTGAAGTCGCAGTAGATCCTTGGCTCAATGGTAATTGTTCGCTGAGTTCGGGAAGTGCCTCTCCATGAGCTCGACAGTTCGTTTGGCTTTAGCTTCTAAATCGAAAAGTCCCTTTGGTTCCGAACCGTGAAACTTTCCTCGTCGACCAGTTGTAATGACTGCGAGGTTCAGCGGGTCTAAAAAGGCCACTTTAGCAGAATCATATTAGAGTCACAATATTAACCACCCAAAAATCAGTCACACTTCATTTTCATCTTTATAGCTAACGTATTAGGTTCAACGTTGATTGGGCAAATTTGACAGTGACGGGTAGCGTGATGTGCTTTCTGATTCTGCTAAAGTGGCATTTTTCGACCCGCAGGTCCTCGGGTGCTGCCGCGCTCCCCCATGGCCTTGCAGGCTGCTCAGACGGATCCGGTCACTTCACCATACTACTACAAGCTACTTATCGATTTTGATAACAGATCTGCTCAGGCCCCTTTTAAAGGAGACCAACTATTTAGCCAACATTAAGTGCACATAATTAACTAATTAGGGAACAAATTCACATGACATGTGTCACATAGTACCTTTTTGTTATATACATTGTTGGTTCCAACTGATGATGTAATAAACGCTTCTTCATCGAATCTTGGTTTCCTGAAAATGATATTTCTTCAGCATTGATACATCGCTTCATGCCTCTTTTAACTTGTTCCGATTGTTTGTTAAAAAAATTGTTTTCATAAACATCAGTAGCATAATAATTAACGATAAAATACTTACAAGATAATATTGAAGTCGCAGTATATCCTTGGCACAATGGTAATTGTTCGCTGAGTTCAGGAAGTGCCTCTCCATGAGCTCGACAGTTCGTTTGGCTTAAGCTTCTAACTCGAAAAGTCCCTTTGGTTCCGAACGGTGAAACTTTCCTCGTCGACCAGTTGTAATGACTGCGAGGTTCAGCGGGTCTAAAAAGGCCACTTTAGCAGAATCATATTAGAGTCACAATATTAACCACCCAAAAATCAGTCACACTTCATTTTCATCTTTATAGCTAACGTATTAGGTTCAAGGTTGATTGGGCAAATTTGACAGTGACGGGTAGCGTGATGTGCTTTCTGATTCTGCTAAAGTGGCATTTTTCGACCCGCAGGTCCTCGGGTGCTGCCGCGCTCCCCCATGGCCTTGCAGGCTGCTCAGACGGATCCGGTCACTTCACCATACTACTACAAGCTACTTATCGATATTGATGACAGATCTGCTCAGGCCCCTTTTAAAGGAGACCAACTATTTAGCCAACATTAAGTGCACATAATTAACTAATTAGGGAACAAATTCACATGACATGTGTCACATAGTACCTTTTTGTTATATACATTGTTGGTTCCAACTGATGATGTAATAAACGCTTCTTCATCGAATCTTGGTTTCATGAAAATGATATTTCTTCAGCATTGATACCTCGCTTCATGCCTCTTTTAACTTGTTCCGATTATTTGTTAAAAAAATTGTTTGTTTTCATAAACATCAGTAGTATAATAATTTACGATAAAATACTTACAAGATAATTTTGAAGGCGCAGTATATCCTTGGCACAATGGTAATTGTTCGCTTAGTTCGGGAAGTGCCTCTCCATGAGCTCGACAGTTCGTTTGGCTCTCGAAAAGTCCCTTTGGTTCCGAACGGTGAAACTTTCCTCGTCGACCAGTTGTAATGACTGCGAGGTTCAGCGGGTCTAAAAAGGCCACTTTAGCAGAATCATATTAGAGTCACAATATTAACCACCCAAAAATCAGTCACACTTCATTTTCATCTTTATAGCTAACGTATTAGGTTCAAGGTTGATTGGGCAAATTTGACAGTGACGGGTAGCGTGATGTGCTTTCTGATTCTGCTAAAGTGGCATTTTTCGACCCGCAGGTCCTCGGGTGCTGCCGCGCTCCCCCATGGCCTTGCAGGCTGCTCAGACGGATCCGGTCACTTCACCATACTACTACAAGCTACTTATCGATTTTGATAACAGATCTGCTCTGCTCAGGCCCCTTTTAAAGGAGACCAGCTATTTAGCCAACATTAAGTTCACATAATTAACTAATTAGGGAACAAATTCACATGACATGTGTCACATAGTACCTTTTTGTTATCTACACTGTTGGTTCCAACTGATGATGTAATAAACGCTTCTTCATCGAATCTTGGTTTCCTGAAAATGATATTAACCACCCAAAAATCAGTCACACTTCATTTTCATCTTTATAGCTAACGTATTAGGTTCAAGGTTGATTGAGCAAATTTGACAGTGACGGGTAGCGTGATGTGCTTTCTGATTCTGCTAAAGTGGCATTTTTCGACCCGCAGGTCCTCGGGTGCTGCCGCGCTCCCCCATGGCCTTGCAGGCTGCTCAGACGGATCCGGTCACTTCACCATACTACTACAAGCTACTTATCGATATTGACAACAGATCTGCTCAGGCCCCTTTTAAAGGAGACCAACTATTTAGCCAACATTAAGTGCACATAATTAACTAATTAGGGAACAAATTCACATGGCATGTGTCACGTAGTACCTTTTTGTTATCTACATTGTTGGTTCCAACTGATGATGTAATAAACGCTTCTTCATCGAATCTTGGTTTCCTGAAAATGATATTTCTTCAGCATTGATACCTCGCTTCGTGCCTCTTTTAACTTGTTACGATTGACTGTTAAAAAAATTGTTTGTTTTCATAAACATCAGTAGTATAATAATTTACGATAAAATACTTACAAGATAATATTGAAGTCGCAGTATATCCTTGGCACAATGGTAATTGTTCTCTGATTTCGGAAAGTGCTTCTCCATGAGCTCGACAGTTCGTTTGGCTCTCGAAAAGCCCCTTTGGTTCCGAACGGTGAAACTTTCCTCGTCGACCAGTTGTAATGACTGCGAGGTTCAGCGGGTCTAAAAAGGCCACTTTAGCAGAATCATATTAGAGTCACAATATTAACCACCCAAAAATCAGTCACACTTCATTTTCATCTTTATAGCTAACGTATTAGGTTCAAGGTTGATTGGGCAAATTTGACAGTGACGGGTAGCGTGATGTGCTTTCTGATTCTGCTAAAGTGGCATTTTTCGACCCGCAGGTCCTCGGGTGCTGCCGCGCTCCCCCATGGCCTTGCAGGCTGCTCAGACGGATCCGGTCACTTCACCATACTACTACAAGCTACTTATCGATTTTGATAACAGATCTGCTCTGCTCAGGCCCCTTTTAAAGGAGACCAGCTATTTAGCCAACATTAAGTTCACATAATTAACTAATTAGGGAACAAATTCACATGACATGTGTCACATAGTACCTTTTTGTTATCTACACTGTTGGTTCCAACTGATGATGTAATAAACGCTTCTTCATCGAATCTTGGTTTCCTGAAAATGATATTAACCACCCAAAAATCAGTCACACTTCATTTTCATCTTTATAGCTAACGTATTAGGTTCAAGGTTGATTGGGCAAATTTGACAGTGACGGGTAGCGTGATGTGCTTTCTGATTCTGCTAAAGTGGCATTTTTCGACCCGCAGGTCCTCGGGTGCTGCCGCGCTCCCCCATGGCCTTGCAGGCTGCTCAGACGGATCCGGTCACTTCACCATACTACTACAAGCTACTTATCGATATTGACAACAGATCTGCTCAGGCCCCTTTTAAAGGAGACCAACTATTTAGCCAACATTAAGTGCACATAATTAACTAATTAGGGAACAAATTCACATGGCATGTGTCACGTAGTACCTTTTTGTTATCAACATTGTTGGTTCCAACTGATGATGTTATAAACGCTTCTTCATCGAATCTTGGTTTCCTGAAAATGATATTTCTTCAGCATTGATACCTCTCTTCGTGCCTCTTTTAACTTGTTCCGATTGACTGTTAAAATTTTTTTTGTTTTCAAAAAAAACAGTAGTATAATAATTTACGATAAAATACTTACAAGATAATATTGAAGTCGCAGCAGATCCTTGGCTCAATGGTAATTGTTCTCTGATTTCGGAAAGTGCCTCTCCATGAGCTCGAGAGTTCGTTTGGCTAAAGCTTCTAACTCGAAAAGTCCCTTTGGTTCCGAACGGTGAAACTTTCCTCGTCGACCAGTTGTAATGACTGCGAGGTTCAGCAGGTCTAAAAAGGCCACTTTAGCAGAATCATATTTGAGTCATAATATTAACCACTCAAAAATCAGTCAAATTTCATTTTCATCTTTATAGCTAACGTATTAGGTTCAAGGTTGATTGGGAAAATTCGACAGTGACGGGTAGCGTGATGTGCTTTCTGATTCTGCTAAAGTGGTATTTTTCGACCCGCAGGTCCTCGGGTGCTGCCGCGCTCCCCCATGGCCTTGCAGGCTGCTCAGACGGATCCGGTCACTTCACCATACTACTACAAGCTACTTATCGATATTGACAACAGATCTGCTCAGGCCCCTTTTAAAGGAGACCAACTATTTAGCCAACATTAAGTGCACATAATTAACTAATTAGGGAACAAATTCACATGACATGTGTCACATAGTACCTTTCTGTTATCTACATTGTTGGTTCCAACTGATGATGTAATAAACGCTACTTCATCAAATCTTGTTTTCCTGAAAATGATATTTCTTCAGCATTGATACCTCGCTTCATGCCTCTTTTAACTTGTTCCGATTATTTGTTAAAAAAATTGTTTGTTTTCATAAACATCAGTAGTATAATAATTTACGATAAAATACTTACAAGATAATATTGAAGTCGCAGTAGATCCTTGGCTCAATGGTAATTGTTCGCTGAGTTCGGGAAGTGCCTCTCCATGAGCTCGACAGTTCGTTTGGCTTTAGCTTCTAAATCGAAAAGTCCCTTTGGTTCCGAACCGTGAAACTTTCCTCGTCGACCAGTTGTAATGACTGCGAGGTTCAGCGGGTCTAAAAAGGCCACTTTAGCAGAATCATATTAGAGTCACAATATTAACCACCCAAAAATCAGTCACACTTCATTTTCATCTTTATAGCTAACGTATTAGGTTCAACGTTGATTGGGCAAATTTGACAGTGACGGGTAGCGTGATGTGCTTTCTGATTCTGCTAAAGTGGCATTTTTCGACCCGCAGGTCCTCGGGTGCTGCCGCGCTCCCCCATGGCCTTGCAGGCTGCTCAGACGGATCCGGTCACTTCACCATACTACTACAAGCTACTTATCGATTTTGATAACAGATCTGCTCAGGCCCCTTTTAAAGGAGACCAACTATTTAGCCAACATTAAGTGCACATAATTAACTAATTAGGGAACAAATTCACATGACATGTGTCACATAGTACCTTTTTGTTATATACATTGTTGGTTCCAACTGATGATGTAATAAACGCTTCTTCATCGAATCTTGGTTTCCTGAAAATGATATTTCTTCAGCATTGATACATCGCTTCATGCCTCTTTTAACTTGTTCCGATTGTTTGTTAAAAAAATTGTTTTCATAAACATCAGTAGTATAATAATTAACGATAAAATACTTACAAGATAATATTGAAGTCGCAGTATATCCTTGGCACAATGGTAATTGTTCGCTGAGTTCAGGAAGTGCCTCTCCATGAGCTCGACAGTTCGTTTGGCTTAAGCTTCTAACTCGAAAAGTCCCTTTGGTTCCGAACGGTGAAACTTTCCTCGTCGACCAGTTGTAATGACTGCGAGGTTCAGCGGGTCTAAAAAGGCCACTTTAGCAGAATCATATTAGAGTCACAATATTAACCACCCAAAAATCAGTCACACTTCATTTTCATCTTTATAGCTAACGTATTAGGTTCAAGGTTGATTGGGCAAATTTGACAGTGACGGGTAGCGTGATGTGCTTTCTGATTCTGCTAAAGTGGCATTTTTCGACCCGCAGGTCCTCGGGTGCTGCCGCGCTCCCCCATGGCCTTGCAGGCTGCTCAGACGGATCCGGTCACTTCACCATACTACTACAAGCTACTTATCGATATTGATGACAGATCTGCTCAGGCCCCTTTTAAAGGAGACCAACTATTTAGCCAACATTAAGTGCACATAATTAACTAATTAGGGAACAAATTCACATGACATGTGTCACATAGTACCTTTTTGTTATATACATTGTTGGTTCCAACTGATGATGTAATAAACGCTTCTTCATCGAATCTTGGTTTCATGAAAATGATATTTCTTCAGCATTGATACCTCGCTTCATGCCTCTTTTAACTTGTTCCGATTATTTGTTAAAAAAATTGTTTGTTTTCATAAACATCAGTAGTATAATAATTTACGATAAAATACTTACAAGATAATTTTGAAGGCGCAGTATATCCTTGGCACAATGGTAATTGTTCGCTTAGTTCGGGAAGTGCCTCTCCATGAGCTCGACAGTTCGTTTGGCTCTCGAAAAGTCCCTTTGGTTCCGAACGGTGAAACTTTCCTCGTCGACCAGTTGTAATGACTGCGAGGTTCAGCGGGTCTAAAAAGGCCACTTTAGCAGAATCATATTAGAGTCACAATATTAACCACCCAAAAATCAGTCACACTTCATTTTCATCTTTATAGCTAACGTATTAGGTTCAAGGTTGATTGGGCAAATTTGACAGTGACGGGTAGCGTGATGTGCTTTCTGATTCTGCTAAAGTGGCATTTTTCGACCCGCAGGTCCTCGGGTGCTGCCGCGCTCCCCCATGGCCTTGCAGGCTGCTCAGACGGATCCGGTCACTTCACCATACTACTACAAGCTACTTATCGATTTTGATAACAGATCTGCTCTGCTCAGGCCCCTTTTAAAGGAGACCAGCTATTTAGCCAACATTAAGTTCACATAATTAACTAATTAGGGAACAAATTCACATGACATGTGTCACATAGTACCTTTTTGTTATCTACACTGTTGGTTCCAACTGATGATGTAATAAACGCTTCTTCATCGAATCTTGGTTTCCTGAAAATGATATTAACCACCCAAAAATCAGTCACACTTCATTTTCATCTTTATAGCTAACGTATTAGGTTCAAGGTTGATTGGGCAAATTTGACAGTGACGGGTAGCGTGATGTGCTTTCTGATTCTGCTAAAGTGGCATTTTTCGACCCGCAGGTCCTCGGGTGCTGCCGCGCTCCCCCATGGCCTTGCAGGCTGCTCAGACGGATCCGGTCACTTCACCATACTACTACAAGCTACTTATCGATATTGACAACAGATCTGCTCAGGCCCCTTTTAAAGGAGACCAACTATTTAGCCAACATTAAGTGCACATAATTAACTAATTAGGGAACAAATTCACATGGCATGTGTCACGTAGTACCTTTTTGTTATCTACATTGTTGGTTCCAACTGATGATGTTATAAACGCTTCTTCATCGAATCTTGGTTTCCTGAAAATGATATTTCTTCAGCATTGATACCTCTCTTCGTGCCTCTTTTAACTTGTTCCGATTGACTGTTAAAAATTTTTTTGTTTTCAAAAAAAACAGTAGTATAATAATTTACGATAAAATACTTACAAGATAATATTGAAGTCGCAGTAGATCCTTGGCTCAATGGTAATTGTTCTCTGATTTCGGAAAGTGCCTCTCCATGAGCTCGAGAGTTCGTTTGGCTAAAGCTTCTAACTCGAAAAGTCCCTTTGGTTCCGAACGGTGAAACTTTCCTCGTCGACCAGTTGTAATGACTGCGAGGTTCAGCAGGTCTAAAAAGGCCACTTTAGCAGAATCATATTTGAGTCATAATATTAACCACTCAAAAATCAGTCAAATTTCATTTTCATCTTTATAGCTAACGTATTAGGTTCAAGGTTGATTGGGAAAATTTGATAGTGACGGGTAGCGTGATGTGCTTTCTGATTCTGCTAAAGTGGTATTTTTCGACCCGCAGGTCCTCGGGTGCTGCCGCGCTCCCCCATGGCCTTGCAGGCTGCTCAGACGGATCCGGTCACTTCACCATACTACTACAAGCTACTTATCGATATTGACAACAGATCTGCTCAGGCCCCTTTTAAAGGAGACCAACTATTTAGCCAACATTAAGTGCACATAATTAACTAATTAGGGAACAAATTCACATGACATGTGTCACATAGTACCTTTTTGTTATCTACATTGTTGGTTCCAACTGATGATATAATAAACGCTTCTTCATCGAATCTTGGTTTCCTGAAAATGATATTTTTTCAGCATTGATACCTCGCTTCATGCCTCTTTTAACTTGTTCCGATTGTTTGTTAAAAAAATTGTTTGTTTTCATAAACATCAGTAGTATAATAATTTACGATAAAATACTTACAAGATAATATTGAAGTCGCAGTATATCCTTGGCACAATGGTAATTGTTCGCTGAGTTCAGGAAGTGCCTCTCCATGAGCTCGACAGTTCGTTTGGCTTAAGCTTCTAACTCGAAAAGTCCCTTTGGTTCCGAACGGTGAAACTTTCCTCGTCGACCAGTTGTAATGACTGCGAGGTTCAGCGGGTCCAAACAGGCCACTTTAGCAGAATCATATTTGAGTCATAATATTAACCACCCAAAAATCAGTCAAATTTCATTTTCATCTTTATAGCTAACGTATTAGGTTCAAGGTTGATTGGGAAAATTCGACAGTGACGGGTAGCGTGATGTGCTTTCTGATTCTGCTAAAGTGGCATTTTTCGACCCGCAGGTCCTCGGGTGCTGCCGCGCTCCCCCATGGCCTTGCAGGCTGCTCAGACGGATCCGGTCACTTCACCATACTACTACAAGCTACTTATCGATATTGACAACAGATCTGCTCAGGCCCCTTTTAAAGGAGACCAACTATTTAGCCAACATTAAGTGCACATAATTAACTAATTAGGAAACAAATTCACATGACATGTGTCACATAGTACCTTTTTGTTATCTACACTGTTGGTTCCAACGGATGATGTAATAAACGCTTCTTCATCGAATCTTGGTTTCCTGAAAATGATATTTCTTCAGCATTGATACCTCGCTTCATGCCTCTTTTAACTTGTTCCGATTGTTTGTTAAAAAAATTGTTTGTTTTCATAAACATCAGTAGTATAATAATTTATGATAAAATACTTACAAGATAATATTGAAGTCGCAGCAGATCCTTGGCTCAATGGTAATTGTTCTCTGATTTCGGAAAGTGCCTCTCCATGAGCTCGAGAGTTCGTTTGGCTAAAGCTTCTAACTCGAAAAGTCCCTTTGGTTCCGAACGGTGAAACTTTCCTCGTCGACCAGTTGTAATGACTGCGAGGTTCAGCAGGTCTAAAAAGGCCACTTTAGCAGAATCATATTTGAGTCATAATATTAACCACTCAAAAATCAGTCAAATTTCATTTTCATCTTTATAGCTAACGTATTAGGTTCAAGGTTGATTGGGAAAATTCGACAGTGACGGGTAGCGTGATGTGCTTTCTGATTCTGCTAAAGTGGTATTTTTCGACCCGCAGGTCCTCGGGTGCTGCCGCGCTCCCCCATGGCCTTGCAGGCTGCTCAGACGGATCCGGTCACTTCACCATACTACTACAAGCTACTTATCGATATTGACAACAGATCTGCTCAGGCCCCTTTTAAAGGAGACCAACTATTTAGCCAACATTAAGTGCACATAATTAACTAATTAGGGAACAAATTCACATGACATGTGTCACATAGTACCTTTTTGTTATCTACATTGTTGGTTCCAACTGATGATATAATAAACGCTTCTTCATCGAATCTTGGTTTCCTGAAAATGATATTTTTTCAGCATTGATACCTCGCTTCATGCCTCTTTTAACTTGTTCCGATTGTTTGTTAAAAAAATTGTTTGTTTTCATAAACATCAGTAGTATAATAATTTACGATAAAATACTTACAAGATAATATTGAAGTCGCAGTATATCCTTGGCACAATGGTAATTGTTCGCTGAGTTCAGGAAGTGCCTCTCCATGAGCTCGACAGTTCGTTTGGCTTAAGCTTCTAACTCGAAAAGTCCCTTTGGTTCCGAACGGTGAAACTTTCCTCGTCGACCAGTTGTAATGACTGCGAGGTTCAGCGGGTCCAAACAGGCCACTTTAGCAGAATCATATTTGAGTCATAATATTAACCACCCAAAAATCAGTCAAATTTCATTTTCATCTTTATAGCTAACGTATTAGGTTCAAGGTTGATTGGGAAAATTCGACAGTGACGGGTAGCGTGATGTGCTTTCTGATTCTGCTAAAGTGGCATTTTTCGACCCGCAGGTCCTCGGGTGCTGCCGCGCTCCCCCATGGCCTTGCAGGCTGCTCAGACGGATCCGGTCACTTCACCATACTACTACAAGCTACTTATCGATATTGACAACAGATCTGCTCAGGCCCCTTTTAAAGGAGACCAACTATTTAGCCAACATTAAGTGCACATAATTAACTAATTAGGAAACAAATTCACATGACATGTGTCACATAGTACCTTTTTGTTATCTACACTGTTGGTTCCAACGGATGATGTAATAAACGCTTCTTCATCGAATCTTGGTTTCCTGAAAATGATATTTCTTCAGCATTGATACCTCGCTTCATGCCTCTTTTAACTTGTTCCGATTGTTTGTTAAAAAAATTGTTTGTTTTCATAAACATCAGTAGTATAATAATTTATGATAAAATACTTACAAGATAATATTGAAGTCGCAGCAGATCCTTGGCTCAATGGTAATTGTTCTCTGATTTCGGAAAGTGCCTCTCCATGAGCTCGAGAGTTCGTTTGGCTAAAGCTTCTAACTCGAAAAGTCCCTTTGGTTCCGAACGGTGAAACTTTCCTCGTCGACCAGTTGTAATGACTGCGAGGTTCAGCGGGTCTAAAAAGGCCACATTAGCAGAATCATATTTGAGTCATAATATTAACCACCCAAAAATCAGTCAAATTTCATTTTTTATCTTTATAGCTAACGTATTAGGTTCAAGGTTGATTGGGAAAATTCGACAGTGACGGGTAGCGTGATGTGCTTTCTGATTCTGCTAAAGTGGCATTTTTCGACCCGCAGGTCCTCGGGTGCTGCCGCGCTCCCCCATGGCCTTGCAGGCTGCTCAGACGGATCCGGTCACTTCACCATACTACTACAAGCTACTTATCGATATTGACAACAGATCTGCTCAGGCCCCTTTTAAAGGAGACCAACTATTTAGCCAACATTAAGTGCACATAATTAACTAATTAGGGAACAAATTCACATGGCATGTGTCACGTAGTACCTTTTTGTTATCTACATTGTTGGTTCCAACTGATGATGTAATAAACGCTTCCTCATCGAATCTTGGTTTCCTGAAAATGATATTTCTTCAGCATTGATACCTCGCTTCATGCCTCTTTTAACTTGTTCCGATTGTTTGTTAAAAAAATTGTTTGTTTTCATAAACATCAGTAGTATAATAATTTACGATAAAATACTTACAAGATAATATTGAAGTCGCAGTATATCCTTGGCACAATGGTAATTGTTCGCTGAGTTCGGGAAGTGCCTCTCCATGAGCTCGACAGTTCGTTTGGCTCTCGAAAAGCCCCTTTGGTTCCGAACGGTGAAACTTTCCTCGTCGACCAGTTGTAATGACTGCGAGGTTCAGCGGGTCTAAAAAGGCCACTTTAGCAGAATCATATTAGAGTCACAATATTAACCACCCAAAAATCAGTCACACTTCATTTTCATCTTTATAGCTAACGTATTAGGTTCAAGGTTGATTGGGCAAATTTGACAGTGACGGGTAGCGTGATGTGCTTTCTGATTCTGCTAAAGTGGCATTTTTCGACCCGCAGGTCCTCGGGTGCTGCCGCGCTCCCCCATGGCCTTGCAGGCTGCTCAGACGGATCCGGTCACTTCACCATACTACTACAAGCTACTTATCGATTTTGATAACAGATCTGCTCAGGCCCCTTTTAAAGGAGACCAACTATTTAGCCAACATTAAGTGCACATTATTAACTAATTAGGGAACAAATTCACATGACATGTGTCACATAGTACCTTTTTGTTATCTACATTGTTGGTTCCAACTGATGATGTAATAAACGCTACTTCATCAAATCTTGGTTTCCTGAAAATGATATTTCTTCAGCATTGATACATCGCTTCATGCCTCTTTTAACTTGTTCCGATTGTTTGTTAAAAAAATTGTTTGTTTTCATAAACATCAGTAGTATAATAATTTACGATAAAATACTTACAAGATAATATTGAAGTCGCAGTATATCCTTGGCACAATGGTAATTGTTCGCTGAGTCCGGGAAGTGCCTCTCCATGAGCTCGACAGTTCGTTTGGCTCTCGAAAAGCCCCTTTGGTTCCGAACGGTGAAACTTTCCTCGTCGACCAGTTGTAATGACTGCGAGGTTCAGCGGGTCTAAAAAGGCCACTTTAGCAGAATCATATTAGAGTCACAATATTAACCACCCAAAAATCAGTCACACTTCATTTTCATCTTTATAGCTAACGTATTAGGTTCAAGGTTGATTGGGCAAATTTGACAGTGACGGGTAGCGTGATGTGCTTTCTGATTCTGCTAAAGTGGCATTTTTCGACCCGCAGGTCCTCGGGTGCTGCCGCGCTCCCCCATGGCCTTGCAGACTGCTCAGACGGATCCGGTCACTTCACCATACTACTACAAGCTACTTATCGATATTGACAACAGATCTGTTCAGGCCCCTTTTAAAGGAGACCAACTATTTAACCAACATTAAGTGCACGTAATTAACTAATTAAGGAACAAATTCACATGACATGTGTCACATAGTACCTTTTTGTTATCTACATTGTTGGTTCCAACTGATGATGTAATAAACGCTACTTCATCAAATCTTGGTTTCCTGAAAATGATATTTCTTCAGCATTGATACCTCGCTTCATGCCTCTTTTAACTTGTTCCGATTATTTGTTAAAAAAATTGTTTGTTTTCATAAACATCAGTAGTATAATAATTTACGATAAAATACTTACAAGATAATATTGAAGTCGCAGTAGATCCTTGGCTCAATGGTAATTGTTCGCTGAGTTCGGGAAGTGCCTCTCCATGAGCTCGACAGTTCGTTTGGCTTTAGCTTCTAAATCGAAAAGTCCCTTTGGTTCCGAACCGTGAAACTTTCCTCGTCGACCAGTTGTAATGACTGCGAGGTTCAGCGGGTCTTAAAAGGCCACTTTAGCAGAATCATATTAGAGTCACAATATTAACCACCCAAAAATCAGTCACACTTCATTTTCATCTTTATAGCTAACGTATTAGGTTCAAGGTTGATTGAGCAAATTTGACAGTGACGGGTAGCGTGATGTGCTTTCTGATTCTGCTAAAGTGGCATTTTTCGACCCGCAGGTCCTCGGGTGCTGCCGCGCTCCCCCATGGCCTTGCAGGCTGCTCAGACGGATCCGGTCACTTCACCATACTACTACAAGCTACTTATCGATATTGACAACAGATCTGCTCAGGCCCCTTTTAAAGGAGACCAACTATTTAGCCAACATTAAGTGCACATAATTAACTAATTAGGGAACAAATTCACATGGCATGTGTCACGTAGTACCTTTTTGTTATCTACATTGTTGGTTCCAACTGATGATGTAATAAACGCTTCTTCATCGAATCTTGGTTTCCTGAAAATGATATTTCTTCAGCATTGATACCTCGCTTCGTGCCTCTTTTAACTTGTTACGATTGACTGTTAAAAAAATTGTTTGTTTTCATAAACATCAGTAGTATAATAATTTACGATAAAATACTTACAAGATAATATTGAAGTCGCAGTATATCCTTGGCACAATGGTAATTGTTCTCTGATTTCGGAAAGTGCTTCTCCATGAGCTCGACAGTTCGTTTGGCTCTCGAAAAGCCCCTTTGGTTCCGAACGGTGAAACTTTCCTCGTCGACCAGTTGTAATGACTGCGAGGTTCAGCGGGTCTAAAAAGGCCACTTTAGCAGAATCATATTAGAGTCACAATATTAACCACCCAAAAATCAGTCACACTTCATTTTCATCTTTATAGCTAACGTATTAGGTTCAAGGTTGATTGGGCAAATTTGACAGTGACGGGTAGCGTGATGTGCTTTCTGATTCTGCTAAAGTGGCATTTTTCGACCCGCAGGTCCTCGGGTGCTGCCGCGCTCCCCCATGGCCTTGCAGGCTGCTCAGACGGATCCGGTCACTTCACCATACTACTACAAGCTACTTATCGATTTTGATAACAGATCTGCTCAGGCCCCTTTTAAAGGAGACCAACTATTTAGCCAACATTAAGTGCACATAATTAACTAATTAGGGAACAAATTCACATGACATGTGTCACATAGTACCTTTTTGTTATATACATTGTTGGTTCCAACTGATGATGTAATAAACGCTTCTTCATCGAATCTTGGTTTCCTGAAAATGATATTTCTTCAGCATTGATACATCGCTTCATGCCTCTTTTAACTTGTTCCGATTGTTTGTTAAAAAAATTGTTTGTTTTCATAAACATCAGTAGTATAATAATTTACGATAAAATACTTACAAGATAATATTGAAGTCGCAGTATATCCTTGGCACAATGGTAATTGTTCGCTGAGTTCAGGAAGTGCCTCTCCATGAGCTCGACAGTTCGTTTGGCTTAAGCTTCTAACTCGAAAAGTCCCTTTGGTTCCGAACGGTGAAACTTTCCTCGTCGACCAGTTGTAATGACTGCGAGGTTCAGCGGGTCTAAAAAGGCCACTTTAGCAGAATCATATTAGAGTCACAATATTAACCACCCAAAAATCAGTCACACTTCATTTTCATCTTTATAGCTAACGTATTAGGTTCAAGGTTGATTGGGCAAATTTGACAGTGACGGGTAGCGTGATGTGCTTTCTGATTCTGCTAAAGTGGCATTTTTCGACCCGCAGGTCCTCGGGTGCTGCCGCGCTCCCCCATGGCCTTGCAGGCTGCTCAGACGGATCCGGTCACTTCACCATACTACTACAAGCTACTTATCGATATTGATGACAGATCTGCTCAGGCCCCTTTTAAAGGAGACCAACTATTTAGCCAACATTAAGTGCACATAATTAACTAATTAGGGAACAAATTCACATGACATGTGTCACATAGTACCTTTTTGTTATATACATTGTTGGTTCCAACTGATGATGTAATAAACGCTTCTTCATCGAATCTTGGTTTCCTGAAAATGATATTTCTTCAGCATTGATACCTCGCTTCATGCCTCTTTTAACTTGTTCCGATTATTTGTTAAAAAAATTGTTTGTTTTCATAAACATCAGTAGTATAATAATTTACGATAAAATACTTACAAGATAATATTGAAGGCGCAGTATATCCTTGGCACAATGGTAATTGTTCGCTTAGTTCGGGAAGTGCCTCTCCATGAGCTCGACAGTTCGTTTGGCTCTCGAAAAGTCCCTTTGGTTCCGAACGGTGAAACTTTCCTCGTCGACCAGTTGTAATGACTGCGAGGTTCAGCGGGTCTAAAAAGGCCACTTTAGCAGAATCATATTAGAGTCACAATATTAACCACCCAAAAATCAGTCACACTTCATTTTCATCTTTATAGCTAACGTATTAGGTTCAACGTTGATTGGGCAAATTTGACAGTGACGGGTAGCGTGATGTGCTTTCTGATTCTGCTAAAGTGGCATTTTTCGACCCGCAGGTCCTCGGGTGCTGCCGCGCTCCCCCATGGCCTTGCAGGCTGCTCAGACGGATCCGGTCACTTCACCATACTACTACAAGCTACTTATCGATTTTGATAACAGATCTGCTCTGCTCAGGCCCCTTTTAAAGGAGACCAGCTATTTAGCCAACATTAAGTTCACATAATTAACTAATTAGGGAACAAATTCACATGACATGTGTCACATAGTACCTTTTTGTTATCTACACTGTTGGTTCCAACTGATGATGTAATAAACGCTTCTTCATCGAATCTTGGTTTCCTGAAAATGATATTAACCACCCAAAAATCAGTCACACTTCATTTTCATCTTTATAGCTAACGTATTAGGTTCAAGGTTGATTGGGCAAATTTGACAGTGACGGGTAGCGTGATGTGCTTTCTGATTCTGCTAAAGTGGCATTTTTCGACCCGCAGGTCCTCGGGTGCTGCCGCGCTCCCCCATGGCCTTGCAGGCTGCTCAGACGGATCCGGTCACTTCACCATACTACTACAAGCTACTTATCGATATTGACAACAGATCTGCTCAGGCCCCTTTTAAAGGAGACCAACTATTTAGCCAACATTAAGTGCACATAATTAACTAATTAGGGAACAAATTCACATGGCATGTGTCACGTAGTACCTTTTTGTTATCTACATTGTTGGTTCCAACTGATGATGTTATAAACGCTTCTTCATCGAATCTTGGTTTCCTGAAAATGATATTTCTTCAGCATTGATACCTCTCTTCGTGCCTCTTTTAACTTGTTCCGATTGACTGTTAAAAAATTTTTTGTTTTCAAAAAAAACAGTAGTATAATAATTTACGATAAAATACTTACAAGATAATATTGAAGTCGCAGCAGATCCTTGGCTCAATGGTAATTGTTCTCTGATTTCGGAAAGTGCCTCTCCATGAGCTCGAGAGTTCGTTTGGCTAAAGCTTCTAACTCGAAAAGTCCCTTTGGTTCCGAACGGTGAAACTTTCCTCGTCGACCAGTTGTAATGACTGCGAGGTTCAGCAGGTCTAAAAAGGCCACTTTAGCAGAATCATATTTGAGTCATAATATTAACCACTCAAAAATCAGTCAAATTTCATTTTCATCTTTATAGCTAACGTATTAGGTTCAAGGTTGATTGGGAAAATTCGACAGTGACGGGTAGCGTGATGTGCTTTCTGATTCTGCTAAAGTGGTATTTTTCGACCCGCAGGTCCTCGGGTGCTGCCGCGCTCCCCCATGGCCTTGCAGGCTGCTCAGACGGATTCGGTCACTTCACCATACTACTACAAGCTACTTATCGATTTTGATAACAGATCTGCTCAGGCCCCTTTTAAAGGAGACCAACTATTTAACCAACATTAAGTGCACGTAATTAACTAATTAGGGAACAAATTCACATGACATGTGTCACATAGTACCTTTCTGTTATCTACATTGTTGGTTCCAACTGACGATGTAATAAACGCTACTTCATCAAATCTTGGTTTCCTGAAAATGATATTTCTTCAGCATTGATACCTCGCTTCATGCCTCTTTTAACTTGTTCCGATTATTTGTTAAAAAAATTGTTTGTTTTCATAAACATCAGTAGTATAATAATTTACGATAAAATACTTACAAGATAATATTGAAGTCGCAGTAGATCCTTGGCTCAATGGTAATTGTTCGCTGAGTTCGGGAAGTGCCTCTCCATGAGCTCGACAGTTCGTTTGGCTTTAGCTTCTAAATCGAAAAGTCCCTTTGGTTCCGAACCGTGAAACTTTCCTCGTCGACCAGTTGTAATGACTGCGAGGTTCAGCGGGTCTTAAAAGGCCACTTTAGCAGAATCATATTAGAGTCACAATATTAACCACCCAAAAATCAGTCACACTTCATTTTCATCTTTATAGCTAACGTATTAGGTTCAAGGTTGATTGGGCAAATTTGACAGTGACGGGTAGCGTGATGTGCTTTCTGATTCTGCTAAAGTGGCATTTTTCGACCCGCAGGTCCTCGGGTGCTGCCGCGCTCCCCCATGGCCTTGCAGGCTGCTCAGACGGATCCGGACACTTCACCATACTACTACAAGCTACTTATCGATTTTGATAACAGATCTGCTCAGGCCCCTTTTAAAGGAGACCAACTATTTAGCCAACATTAAGTGCACATAATTAACTAATTAGGGAACAAATTCACATGGCATGTGTCACGTAGTACCTTTTTGTTATCTACATTGTTGGTTCCAACTGATGATGTTATAAACGCTTCTTCATCGAATCTTGGTTTCCTGAAAATGATATTTCTTCAGCATTGATACCTCTCTTCGTGCCTCTTTTAACTTGTTCCGATTGACTGTTAAAAATTTTTTTGTTTTCAAAAAAAACAGTAGTATAATAATTTACGATAAAATACTTACAAGATAATATTGAAGTCGCAGCAGATCCTTGGCTCAATGGTAATTGTTCTCTGATTTCGGAAAGTGCCTCTCCATGAGCTCGAGAGTTCGTTTGGCTAAAGCTTCTAACTCGAAAAGTCCCTTTGGTTCCGAACGGTGAAACTTTCCTCGTCGACCAGTTGTAATGACTGCGAGGTTCAGCAGGTCTAAAAAGGCCACTTTAGCAGAATCATATTAGAGTCACAATATTAACCACCCAAAAATCAGTCACACTTCATTTTCATCTTTATAGCTAACGTATTAGGTTCAAGGTTGATTGGGCAAATTTGACAGTGACGGGTAGCGTGATGTGCTTTCTGATTCTGCTAAAGTGGCATTTTTCGACCCGCAGGTCCTCGGGTGCTGCCGCGCTCCCCCATGGCCTTGCAGGCTGCTCAGACGGATCCGGTCACTTCACCATACTACTACAAGCTACTTATCGATATTGACAACAGATCTGCTCAGGCCCCTTTTAAAGGAGACCAACTATTTAGCCAACATTAAGTGCACATAATTAACTAATTAGGGAACAAATTCACATGGCATGTGTCACGTAGTACCTTTTTGTTATCTACATTGTTGGTTCCAACTGATGATGTTATAAACGCTTCTTCATCGAATCTTGGTTTCCTGAAAATGATATTTCTTCAGCATTGATACCTCTCTTCGTGCCTCTTTTAACTTGTTCCGATTGACTGTTAAAAAATTTTTTGTTTTCAAAAAAAACAGTAGTATAATAATTTACGATAAAATACTTACAAGATAATATTGAAGTCGCAGCAGATCCTTGGCTCAATGGTAATTGTTCTCTGATTTCGGAAAGTGCCTCTCCATGAGCTCGAGAGTTCGTTTGGCTAAAGCTTCTAACTCGAAAAGTCCCTTTGGTTCCGAACGGTGAAACTTTCCTCGTCGACCAGTTGTAATGACTGCGAGGTTCAGCAGGTCTAAAAAGGCCACTTTAGCAGAATCATATTTGAGTCATAATATTAACCACTCAAAAATCAGTCAAATTTCATTTTCATCTTTATAGCTAACGTATTAGGTTCAAGGTTGATTGGGAAAATTCGACAGTGACGGGTAGCGTGATGTGCTTTCTGATTCTGCTAAAGTGGTATTTTTCGACCCGCAGGTCCTCGGGTGCTGCCGCGCTCCCCCATGGCCTTGCAGGCTGCTCAGACGGATTCGGTCACTTCACCATACTACTACAAGCTACTTATCGATTTTGATAACAGATCTGCTCAGGCCCCTTTTAAAGGAGACCAACTATTTAACCAACATTAAGTGCACGTAATTAACTAATTAGGGAACAAATTCACATGACATGTGTCACATAGTACCTTTCTGTTATCTACATTGTTGGTTCCAACTGACGATGTAATAAACGCTACTTCATCAAATCTTGGTTTCCTGAAAATGATATTTCTTCAGCATTGATACCTCGCTTCATGCCTCTTTTAACTTGTTCCGATTATTTGTTAAAAAAATTGTTTGTTTTCATAAACATCAGTAGTATAATAATTTACGATAAAATACTTACAAGATAATATTGAAGTCGCAGTAGATCCTTGGCTCAATGGTAATTGTTCGCTGAGTTCGGGAAGTGCCTCTCCATGAGCTCGACAGTTCGTTTGGCTTTAGCTTCTAAATCGAAAAGTCCCTTTGGTTCCGAACCGTGAAACTTTCCTCGTCGACCAGTTGTAATGACTGCGAGGTTCAGCGGGTCTTAAAAGGCCACTTTAGCAGAATCATATTAGAGTCACAATATTAACCACCCAAAAATCAGTCACACTTCATTTTCATCTTTATAGCTAACGTATTAGGTTCAAGGTTGATTGGGAAAATTCGACAGTGACGGGTAGCGTGATGTGCTTTCTGATTCTGCTAAAGTGGTATTTTTCGACCCGCAGGTCCTCGGGTGCTGCCGCGCTCCCCCATGGCCTTGCAGGCTGCTCAGACGGATTCGGTCACTTCACCATACTACTACAAGCTACTTATCGATTTTGATAACAGATCTGCTCAGGCCCCTTTTAAAGGAGACCAACTATTTAACCAACATTAAGTGCACGTAATTAACTAATTAGGGAACAAATTCACATGACATGTGTCACATAGTACCTTTCTGTTATCTACATTGTTGGTTCCAACTGACGATGTAATAAACGCTACTTCATCAAATCTTGGTTTCCTGAAAATGATATTTCTTCAGCATTGATACCTCGCTTCATGCCTCTTTTAACTTGTTCCGATTATTTGTTAAAAAAATTGTTTGTTTTCATAAACATCAGTAGTATAATAATTTACGATAAAATACTTACAAGATAATATTGAAGTCGCAGTAGATCCTTGGCTCAATGGTAATTGTTCGCTGAGTTCGGGAAGTGCCTCTCCATGAGCTCGACAGTTCGTTTGGCTTTAGCTTCTAAATCGAAAAGTCCCTTTGGTTCCGAACCGTGAAACTTTCCTCGTCGACCAGTTGTAATGACTGCGAGGTTCAGCGGGTCTTAAAAGGCCACTTTAGCAGAATCATATTAGAGTCACAATATTAACCACCCAAAAATCAGTCACACTTCATTTTCATCTTTATAGCTAACGTATTAGGTTCAAGGTTGATTGGGCAAATTTGACAGTGACGGGTAGCGTGATGTGCTTTCTGATTCTGCTAAAGTGGCATTTTTCGACCCGCAGGTCCTCGGGTGCTGCCGCGCTCCCCCATGGCCTTGCAGGCTGCTCAGACGGATCCGGACACTTCACCATACTACTACAAGCTACTTATCGATTTTGATAACAGATCTGCTCAGGCCCCTTTTAAAGGAGACCAACTATTTAGCCAACATTAAGTGCACATAATTAACTAATTAGGGAACAAATTCACATGGCATGTGTCACGTAGTACCTTTTTGTTATCTACATTGTTGGTTCCAACTGATGATGTTATAAACGCTTCTTCATCGAATCTTGGTTTCCTGAAAATGATATTTCTTCAGCATTGATACCTCTCTTCGTGCCTCTTTTAACTTGTTCCGATTGACTGTTAAAAATTTTTTTGTTTTCAAAAAAAACAGTAGTATAATAATTTACGATAAAATACTTACAAGATAATATTGAAGTCGCAGCAGATCCTTGGCTCAATGGTAATTGTTCTCTGATTTCGGAAAGTGCCTCTCCATGAGCTCGAGAGTTCGTTTGGCTAAAGCTTCTAACTCGAAAAGTCCCTTTGGTTCCGAACCGTGAAACTTTCCTCGTCGACCAGTTGTAATGACTGCGAGGTTCAGCAGGTCTAAAAAGGCCACTTTAGCAGAATCATATTTGAGTCATAATATTAACCACTCAAAAATCAGTCAAATTTCATTTTCATCTTTATAGCTAACGTATTAGGTTCAAGGTTGATTGGGAAAATTCGACAGTGACGGGTAGCGTGATGTGCTTTCTGATTCTGCTAAAGTGGTATTTCTCGACCCGCAGGTCCTCGGGTGCTGCCGCGCTCCCCCATGGCCTTGCAGGCTGCTCAGACGGATCCGGTCACTTCACCATACTACTACAAGCTACTTATCGATATTGACAACAGATCTGCTCAGGCCCCTTTTAAAGGAGACCAACTATTTAGCCAACATTAAGTGCACATAATTAACTAATTAGGGAACAAATTCACATGACATGTGTCACATAGTACCTTTTTGTTATCTACATTGTTGGTTCCAACTGATGATATAATAAACGCTTCTTCATCGAATCTTGGTTTCCTGAAAATGATATTTTTTCAGCATTGATACCTCGCTTCATGCCTCTTTTAACTTGTTCCGATTGTTTGTTAAAAAAATTGTTTGTTTTCATAAACATCAGTAGTATAATAATTTACGATAAAATACTTACAAGATAATATTGAAGTCGCAGTATATCCTTGGCACAATGGTAATTGTTCGCTGAGTTCAGGAAGTGCCTCTCCATGAGCTCGACAGTTCGTTTGGCTTAAGCTTCTAACTCGAAAAGTCCCTTTGGTTCCGAACGGTGAAACTTTCCTCGTCGACCAGTTGTAATGACTGCGAGGTTCAGCGGGTCCAAACAGGCCACTTTAGCAGAATCATATTTGAGTCATAATATTAACCACCCAAAAATCAGTCAAATTTCATTTTCATCTTTATAGCTAACGTATTAGGTTCAAGGTTGATTGGGAAAATTCGACAGTGACGGGTAGCGTGATGTGCTTTCTGATTCTGCTAAAGTGGCATTTTTCGACCCGCAGGTCCTCGGGTGCTGCCGCGCTCCCCCATGGCCCTGCAGGCTGCTCAGACGGATCCGGTCACTTCACCATACTACTACAAGCTACTTATCGATATTGACAACAGATCTGCTCAGGCCCCTTTTAAAGGAGACCAACTATTTAGCCAACATTAAGTGCACATAATTAACTAATTAGGAAACAAATTCACATGACATGTGTCACATAGTACCTTTTTGTTATCTACACTGTTGGTTCCAACGGATGATGTAATAAACGCTTCTTCATCGAATCTTGGTTTCCTGAAAATGATATTTCTTCAGCATTGATACCTCGCTTCATGCCTCTTTTAACTTGTTCCGATTGTTTGTTAAAAAAATTGTTTGTTTTCATAAACATCAGTAGTATAATAATTTATGATAAAATACTTACAAGATAATATTGAAGTCGCAGCAGATCCTTGGCTCAATGGTAATTGTTCTCTGATTTCGGAAAGTGCCTCTCCATGAGCTCGAGAGTTCGTTTGGCTAAAGCTTCTAACTCGAAAAGTCCCTTTGGTTCCGAACGGTGAAACTTTCCTCGTCGACCAGTTGTAATGACTGCGAGGTTCAGCGGGTCTAAAAAGGCCACATTAGCAGAATCATATTTGAGTCATAATATTAACCACCCAAAAATCAGTCAAATTTCATTTTTTATCTTTATAGCTAACGTATTAGGTTCAAGGTTGATTGGGAAAATTCGACAGTGACGGGTAGCGTGATGTGCTTTCTGATTCTGCTAAAGTGGCATTTTTCGACCCGCAGGTCCTCGGGTGCTGCCGCGCTCCCCCATGGCCTTGCAGGCTGCTCAGACGGATCCGGTCACTTCACCATACTACTACAAGCTACTTATCGATATTGACAACAGATCTGCTCAGGTCCCTTTTAAAGGAGACCAACTATTTAGCCAACATTAAGTGCACATAATTAACTAATTAGGGAACAAATTCACATGGCATGTGTCACGTAGTACCTTTTTGTTATCTACATTGTTGGTTCCAACTGATGATGTAATAAACGCTTCCTCATCGAATCTTGGTTTCCTGAAAATGATATTTCTTCAGCATTGATACCTCGCTTCATGCCTCTTTTAACTTGTTCCGATTGTTTGTTAAAAAAATTGTTTGTTTTCATAAACATCAGTAGTATAATAATTTACGATAAAATACTTACAAGATAATATTGAAGTCGCAGTATATCCTTGGCACAATGGTAATTGTTCGCTGAGTTCGGGAAGTGCCTCTCCATGAGCTCGACAGTTCGTTTGGCTCTCGAAAAGCCCCTTTGGTTCCGAACGGTGAAACTTTCCTCGTCGACCAGTTGTAATGACTGCGAGGTTCAGCGGGTCTAAAAAGGCCACTTTAGCAGAATCATATTAGAGTCACAATATTAACCACCCAAAAATCAGTCACACTTCATTTTCATCTTTATAGCTAACGTATTAGGTTCAAGGTTGATTGGGCAAATTTGACAGTGACGGGTAGCGTGATGTGCTTTCTGATTCTGCTAAAGTGGCATTTTTCGACCCGCAGGTCCTCGGGTGCTGCCGCGCTCCCCCATGGCCTTGCAGGCTGCTCAGACGGATCCGGTCACTTCACCATACTACTACAAGCTACTTATCGATTTTGATAACAGATCTGCTCAGGCCCCTTTTAAAGGAGACCAACTATTTAGCCAACATTAAGTGCACATTATTAACTAATTAGGGAACAAATTCACATGACATGTGTCACATAGTACCTTTTTGTTATATACATTGTTGGTTCCAACGGATGATGTAATAAACGCTTCTTCATCGAATCTTGGTTTCCTGAAAATGATATTTCTTCAGCATTGATACCTCGCTTCATGCCTCTTTTAACTTGTTCCGATTATTTGTTAAAAAAATTGTTTGTTTTCATAAACATCAGTAGTATAATAATTTACGATAAAATACTTACAAGATAATATTGAAGTCGCAGTAGATCCTTGGCTCAATGGTAATTGTTCGCTGAGTTCGGGAAGTGCCTCTCCATGAGCTCGACAGTTCGTTTGGCTTAAGCTTCTAAATCGAAAAGTCCCTTTGGTTCCGAACGGTGAAACTTTCCTCGTCGACCAGTTGTAATGACTGCGAGGTTCAGCGGGTCCAAACAGGCCACTTTAGCAGAATCATATTTGAGTCATAATATTAACCACCCAAAAATCAGTCAAATTTCATTTTTTATCTTTATAGCTAACGTATTAGGTTCAAGGTTGATTGGGAAAATTCGACAGTGACGGGTAGCGTGATGTGCTTTCTGATTCTGCTAAAGTGGCATTTTTCGACCCGCAGGTCCTCGGGTGCTGCCGCGCTCCCCCATGGCCTTGCAGGCTGCTCAGACGGATCCGGTCACTTCACCATACTACTACAAGCTACTTATCGATATTGACAACAGATCTGCTCAGGCCCCTTTTAAAGGAGACCAACTATTTAGCCAACATTAAGTGCACATAATTAACTAATTAGGAAACAAATTCACATGACATGTGTCACATAGTACCTTTTTGTTATCTACACTGTTGGTTCCAACGGATGATGTAATAAACGCTTCTTCATCGAATCTTGGTTTCCTGAAAATGATATTTCTTCAGCATTGATACCTCGCTTCATGCCTCTTTTAACTTGTTCCGATTGTTTGTTAAAAAAATTGTTTGATTTCATAAACATCAGTAGTATAATTATTTATGATAAAATACTTACAAGATAATATTGAAGTCGCAGCAGATCCTTGGCTCAATGGTAATTGTTCTCTGATTTCGGAAAGTGCCTCTCCATGAGCTCGAGAGTTCGTTTGGCTAAAGCTTCTAACTCGAAAAGTCCCTTTGGTTCCGAACGGTGAAACTTTCCTCGTCGACCAGTTGTAATGACTGCGAGGTTCAGCTGGTCTAAACAGGCCACATTAGCAGAATCATATTTGAGTCATAATATTAACCACCCAAAAATCAGTCAAATTTCATTTTTTATCTTTATAGCTAACGTATTAGGTTCAAGGTTGATTGGGAAAATTCGACAGTGACGGGTAGCGTGATGTGCTTTCTGATTCTGCTAAAGTGGCATTTTTCGACCCGCAGGTCCTCGGGTGCTGCCGCGCTCCCCCATGGCCTTGCAGGCTGCTCAGACGGATCCGGTCACTTCACCATACTACTACAAGCTACTTATCGATATTGACAACAGATCTGCTCAGGCCCCTTTTAAAGGAGACCAACTATTTAGCCAACATTAAGTGCACATAATTAACTAATTAGGGAACAAATTCACATGGCATGTGTCACGTAGTACCTTTTTGTTATCTACATTGTTGGTTCCAACTGATGATGTAATAAACGCTTCTTCATCGAATCTTGGTTTCCTGAAAATGATATTTCTTCAGCATTGATACATCGCTTCATGCCTCTTTTAACTTGTTCCGATTGTTTGTTAAAAAAATTGTTTGTTTTCATAAACATCAGTAGTATAATAATTTACGATAAAATACTTACAAGATAATATTGAAGTCGCAGCAGATCCTTGGCTCAATGGTAATTGTTCTCTGATTTCGGAAAGTGCTTCTCCATGAGCTCGAGAGTTCGTTTGGCTAAAGCTTCTAACTCGAAAAGTCCCTTTGGTTCCGAACGGTGAAACTTTCCTCGTCGACCAGTTGTAATGACTGCGAGGTTCAGCGGGTCTAAAAAGGCCACTTTAGCAGAATCATATTAGAGTCACAATATTAACCACCCAAAAATCAGTCACACTTCATTTTCATCTTTATAGCTAACGTATTAGGTTCAAGGTTGATTAGGCAAATTTGACAGTGACGGGTAGCGTGATGTGCTTTCTGATTCTGCTAAAGTGGCATTTTTCGACCCGCAGGTCCTCGGGTGCTGCCGCGCTCCCCCATGGCCTTGCAGGCTGCTCAGACGGATCCGGTCACTTCACCATACTACTACAAGCTACTTATCGATTTTGATAACAGATCTGCTCTGCTTAGGCCCCTTTTAAAGGAGACCAGCTATTTAGCCAACATTAAGTTCACATAATTAACTAATTAGGGAACAAATTCACATGACATGTGTCACATAGTACCTTTTTGTTATCTACACTGTTGGTTCCAACTGATGATGTAATAACCGCTTCTTCATCGAATCTTGGTTTCCTGAAAATGATATTTCTTCAGCATTGATACCTCGCTTCGTGCCTCTTTTAACTTGTTCCGATTGACTGTTAAAAAAATTGTTTGTTTTCAAAAAAATCAGTAGTATAATAATTTATGATAAAATACTTACAAGATAATATTGAAGTCGCAGTAGATCCTTGGCTCAATGGTAATTGTTCTCTGATTTCGGAAAGTGCTTCTCCATGAGCTCGAGAGTTCGTTTGGCTAAAGCTTCTAACTCGAAAAGTCCCTTTGGTTCCGAACGGTGAAACTTTCCTCGTCGACCAGTTGTAATGACTGCGAGGTTCAGCGGGTCTAGAAAGGCCACTTTAGCAGAATCATATTTGAGTCATAATATTAACCACCCAAAAATCAGTCAAATTTCATTTTCATCTTTATAGCTAACGTATTAGGTTCAAGGTTGATTGGGAAAATTCGACAGTGACGGGTAGCGTGATGTGCTTTCTGATTCTGCTAAAGTGGCATTTTTCGACCCGCAGGTCCTCGGGTGCTGCCGCGCTCCCCCATGGCCTTGCAGGCTGCTCAGACGGATCCGGTCACTTCACCATACTACTACAAGCTACTTATCGATATTGACAACAGATCTGCTCAGGCCCCTTTTAAAGGAGACCAACCATTTAGCCAACATTAAGTGCACATAATTAACTAATTAGGGAACAAATTCACATGACATGTGTCACATAGTACCTTTTTGTTATCTACATTGTTGGTTCCAACTGATGATGTAATAAACGCTACTTCATCAAATCTTGGTTTCCTGAAAATGATATTTCTTCAGCATTGATACATCGCTTCATGCCTCTTTTAACTTGTTCCGATTGTTTGTTAAAAAATAATTTATGATAAAATACTTACAAGATAATATTGAAGTCGCAGTATATCCTTGGCACAATGGTAATTGTTCGCTGAGTTCGGGAAGTGCCTCTCCATGAGCTCGACAGTTCGTTTGGCTTAAGCTTCTAAATCGAAAAGTCCCTTTGGTTCCGAACGGTGAAACTTTCCTCGTCGACCAGTAGTAATGACTGCGAGGTTCAGCGGGTCTAAAAAGGCCACTTTAGCAGAATCATATTTGAGTCATAATATTAACCACCCAAAAATCAGTCAAATTTCATTTTCATCTTTATAGCTAACGTATTAGGTTCAAGGTTGATTGGGAAAATTCGACAGTGACGGGTAGCGTGATGTGCTTTCTGATTCTGCTAAAGTGGCATTTTTCGACCCGCAGGTCCTCGGGTGCTGCCGCGCTCCCCCATGGCCTTGCAGGCTGCTCAGACGGATCCGGTCACTTCACCATACTACTACAAGCTACTTATCGATATTGACAACAGATCTGCTCAGGCCCCTTTTAAAGGAGACCAACTATTTAGCCAACATTAAGTGCACATAATTAACTAATTAGGGAACAAATTCACATGGCATGTGTCACGTAGTACCTTTTTGTTATCTACATTGTTGGTTCCAACTGATGATGTAATAAACGCTTCTTCATCGAATCTTGGTTTCCTGAAAATGATATTTCTTCAGCATTGATACATCGCTTCATGCCTCTTTTAACTTGTTCCGATTGTTTGTTAAAAAAATTGTTTGTTTTCATAAACATCAGTAGTATAATAATTTACGATAAAATACTTACAAGATAATATTGAAGTCGCAGCAGATCCTTGGCTCAATGGTAATTGTTCTCTGATTTCGGAAAGTGCTTCTCCATGAGCTCGAGAGTTCGTTTGGCTAAAGCTTCTAACTCGAAAAGTCCCTTTGGTTCCGAACGGTGAAACTTTCCTCGTCGACCAGTTGTAATGACTGCGAGGTTCAGCGGGTCTAAAAAGGCCACTTTAGCAGAATCATATTAGAGTCACAATATTAACCACCCAAAAATCAGTCACACTTCATTTTCATCTTTATAGCTAACGTATTAGGTTCAAGGTTGATTAGGCAAATTTGACAGTGACGGGTAGCGTGATGTGCTTTCTGATTCTGCTAAAGTGGCATTTTTCGACCCGCAGGTCCTCGGGTGCTGCCGCGCTCCCCCATGGCCTTGCAGGCTGCTCAGACGGATCCGGTCACTTCACCATACTACTACAAGCTACTTATCGATTTTGATAACAGATCTGCTCTGCTTAGGCCCCTTTTAAAGGAGACCAGCTATTTAGCCAACATTAAGTTCACATAATTAACTAATTAGGGAACAAATTCACATGACATGTGTCACATAGTACCTTTTTGTTATCTACACTGTTGGTTCCAACTGATGATGTAATAACCGCTTCTTCATCGAATCTTGGTTTCCTGAAAATGATATTTCTTCAGCATTGATACCTCGCTTCGTGCCTCTTTTAACTTGTTCCGATTGACTGTTAAAAAAATTGTTTGTTTTCAAAAAAATCAGTAGTATAATAATTTATGATAAAATACTTACAAGATAATATTGAAGTCGCAGTAGATCCTTGGCTCAATGGTAATTGTTCTCTGATTTTGGAAAGTGCTTCTCCATGAGCTCGAGAGTTCGTTTGGCTAAAGCTTCTAACTCGAAAAGTCCCTTTGGTTCCGAACGGTGAAACTTTCCTCGTCGACCAGTTGTAATGACTGCGAGGTTCAGCGGGTCTAGAAAGGCCACTTTAGCAGAATCATATTTGAGTCATAATATTAACCACCCAAAAATCAGTCAAATTTCATTTTCATCTTTATAGTTAACGTATTAGGTTCAAGGTTGATTGGGAAAATTCGACAGTGACGGGTAGCGTGATGTGCTTTCTGATTCTGCTAAAGTGGCATTTTTCGACCCGCAGGTCCTCGGGTGCTGCCGCGCTCCCCCATGGCCTTGCAGGCTGCTCAGACGGATCCGGTCACTTCACCATACTACTACAAGCTACTTATCGATATTGACAACAGATCTGCTCAGGCCCCTTTTAAAGGAGACCAACTATTTAGCCAACATTAAGTGCACATAATTAACTAATTAGGGAACAAATTCACATGACATGTGTCACATAGTACCTTTTTGTTATCTACATTGTTGGTTCCAACTGATGATGTAATAAACGCTACTTCATCAAATCTTGGTTTCCTGAAAATGATATTTCTTCAGCATTGATACATCGCTTCATGCCTCTTTTAACTTGTTCCGATTGTTTGTTAAAAAAATTGTTTGTTTTCATAAACATCAGTAGTATAATAATTTACGATAAAATACTTACAAGATAATATTGAAGTCGCAGTATATCCTTGGCACAATGGTAATTGTTCGCTGAGTCCGGGAAGTGCCTCTCCATGAGCTCGACAGTTCGTTTGGCTCTCGAAAAGCCCCTTTGGTTCCGAACGGTGAAACTTTCCTCGTCGACCAGTTGTAATGACTGCGAGGTTCAGCGGGTCTAAAAAGGCCACTTTAGCAGAATCATATTAGAGTCACAATATTAACCACCCAAAAATCAGTCACACTTCATTTTCATCTTTATAGCTAACGTATTAGGTTCAAGGTTGATTGGGCAAATTTGACAGTGACGGGTAGCGTGATGTGCTTTCTGATTCTGCTAAAGTGGCATTTTTCGACCCGCAGGTCCTCGGGTGCTGCCGCGCTCCCCCATGGCCTTGCAGGCTGCTCAGACGGATCCGGTCACTTCACCATACTACTACAAGCTACTTATCGATATTGACAACAGATCTGCTCAGGCCCCTTTTAAAGGAGACCAACTATTTAGCCAACATTAAGTGCACATAATTAACTAATTAGGGAACAAATTCACATGACATGTGTCACATAGTACCTTTTTGTTATCTACATTGTTGGTTCCAACTGATGATGTAATAAACGCTACTTCATCAAATCTTGGTTTCCTGAAAATGATATTTCTTCAGCATTGATACATCGCTTCATGCCTCTTTTAACTTGTTCCGATTGTTTGTTAAAAAAATTGTTTGTTTTCATAAACATCAGTAGTATAATAATTTACGATAAAATACTTACAAGATAATATTGAAGTCGCAGTAGATCCTTGGCTCAATGGTAATTGTTCGCTGAGTTCGGGAAGTGCCTCTCCATGAGCTCGACAGTTCGTTTGGCTTTAGCTTCTAAATCGAAAAGTCCCTTTGGTTCCGAACCGTGAAACTTTCCTCATCGACCAGTTGTAATGACTGCGAGGTTCAGCGGGTCTTAAAAGGCCACTTTAGCAGAATCATATTAGAGTCACAATATTAACCACCCAAAAATCAGTCACACTTCATTTTCATCTTTATAGCTAACGTATTAGGTTCAAGGTTGATTGAGCAAATTTGACAGTGACGGGTAGCGTGATGTGCTTTCTGATTCTGCTAAAGTGGCATTTTTCGACCCGCAGGTCCTCGGGTGCTGCCGCGCTCCCCCATGGCCTTGCAGGCTGCTCAGACGGATCCGGTCACTTCACCATACTACTACAAGCTACTTATCGATATTGACAACAGATCTGCTCAGGCCCCTTTTAAAGGAGACCAACTATTTAGCCAACATTAAGTGCACATAATTAACTAATTAGGGAACAAATTCACATGGCATGTGTCACGTAGTACCTTTTTGTTATCTACATTGTTGGTTCCAACTGATGATGTAATAAACGCTTCTTCATCGAATCTTGGTTTCCTGAAAATGATATTTCTTCAGCATTGATACCTCGCTTCGTGCCTCTTTTAACTTGTTACGATTGACTGTTAAAAAAATTGTTTGTTTTCATAAACATCAGTAGTATAATAATTTACGATAAAATACTTACAAGATAATATTGAAGTCGCAGTATATCCTTGGCACAATGGTAATTGTTCGCTGAGTCCGGGAAGTGCCTCTCCATGAGCTCGACAGTTCGTTTGGCTCTCGAAAAGCCCCTTTGGTTCCGAACGGTGAAACTTTCCTCGTCGACCAGTTGTAATGACTGCGAGGTTCAGCGGGTCTAAAAAGGCCACTTTAGCAGAATCATATTAGAGTCACAATATTAACCACCCAAAAATCAGTCACACTTCATTTTCATCTTTATAGCTAACGTATTAGGTTCAAGGTTGATTGGGCAAATTTGACAGTGACGGGTAGCGTGATGTGCTTTCTGATTCTGCTAAAGTGGCATTTTTCGACCCGCAGGTCCTCGGGTGCTGCCGCGCTCCCCCATGGCCTTGCAGGCTGCTCAGACGGATCCGGTCACTTCACCATACTACTACAAGCTACTTATCGATATTGACAACAGATCTGCTCAGGCCCCTTTTAAAGGAGACCAACTATTTAGCCAACATTAAGTGCACATAATTAACTAATTAGGGAACAAATTCACATGACATGTGTCACATAGTACCTTTTTGTTATCTACATTGTTGGTTCCAACTGATGATGTAATAAACGCTACTTCATCAAATCTTGGTTTCCTGAAAATGATATTTCTTCAGCATTGATACATCGCTTCATGCCTCTTTTAACTTGTTCCGATTGTTTGTTAAAAAAATTGTTTGTTTTCATAAACATCAGTAGTATAATAATTTACGATAAAATACTTACAAGATAATATTGAAGTCGCAGTAGATCCTTGGCTCAATGGTAATTGTTCGCTGAGTTCGGGAAGTGCCTCTCCATGAGCTCGACAGTTCGTTTGGCTTTAGCTTCTAAATCGAAAAGTCCCTTTGGTTCCGAACCGTGAAACTTTCCTCATCGACCAGTTGTAATGACTGCGAGGTTCAGCGGGTCTTAAAAGGCCACTTTAGCAGAATCATATTAGAGTCACAATATTAACCACCCAAAAATCAGTCACACTTCATTTTCATCTTTATAGCTAACGTATTAGGTTCAAGGTTGATTGAGCAAATTTGACAGTGACGGGTAGCGTGATGTGCTTTCTGATTCTGCTAAAGTGGCATTTTTCGACCCGCAGGTCCTCGGGTGCTGCCGCGCTCCCCCATGGCCTTGCAGGCTGCTCAGACGGATCCGGTCACTTCACCATACTACTACAAGCTACTTATCGATATTGACAACAGATCTGCTCAGGCCCCTTTTAAAGGAGACCAACTATTTAGCCAACATTAAGTGCACATAATTAACTAATTAGGGAACAAATTCACATGGCATGTGTCACGTAGTACCTTTTTGTTATCTACATTGTTGGTTCCAACTGATGATGTAATAAACGCTTCTTCATCGAATCTTGGTTTCCTGAAAATGATATTTCTTCAGCATTGATACCTCGCTTCGTGCCTCTTTTAACTTGTTACGATTGACTGTTAAAAAAATTGTTTGTTTTCATAAACATCAGTAGTATAATAATTTACGATAAAATACTTACAAGATAATATTGAAGTCGCAGTATATCCTTGGCACAATGGTAATTGTTCTCTGATTTCGGAAAGTGCTTCTCCATGAGCTCGACAGTTCGTTTGGCTCTCGAAAAGCCCCTTTGGTTCCGAACGGTGAAACTTTCCTCGTCGACCAGTTGTAATGACTGCGAGGTTCAGCGGGTCTAAAAAGGCCACTTTAGCAGAATCATATTAGAGTCACAATATTAACCACCCAAAAATCAGTCACACTTCATTTTCATCTTTATAGCTAACGTATTAGGTTCAAGGTTGATTGGGCAAATTTGACAGTGACGGGTAGCGTGATGTGCTTTCTGATTCTGCTAAAGTGGCATTTTTCGACCCGCAGGTCCTCGGGTGCTGCCGCGCTCCCCCATGGCCTTGCAGACTGCTCAGACGGATCCGGTCACTTCACTATACTACTACAAGCTACTTATCGATATTGACAACAGATCTGTTCAGGCCCCTTTTAAAGGAGACCAACTATTTAACCAACATTAAGTGCACGTAATTAACTAATTAGGGAACAAATTCACATGACATGTGTCACATAGTACCTTTCTGTTATCTACATTGTTGGTTCCAACTGATGATGTAATAAACGCTACTTCATCAAATCTTGGTTTCCTGAAAATGATATTTCTTCAGCATTGATACCTCGCTTCATGCCTCTTTTAACTTGTTCCGATTATTTGTTAAAAAAATTGTTTGTTTTCATAAACATCAGTAGTATAATAATTTACGATAAAATACTTACAAGATAATATTGAAGTCGCAGTAGATCCTTGGCTCAATGGTAATTGTTCGCTGAGTTCGGGAAGTGCCTCTCCATGAGCTCGACAGTTCGTTTGGCTTTAGCTTCTAAATCGAAAAGTCCCTTTGGTTCCGAACCGTGAAACTTTCCTCGTCGACCAGTTGTAATGACTGCGAGGTTCAGCGGGTCTTAAAAGGCCACTTTAGCAGAATCATATTAGAGTCACAATATTAACCACCCAAAAATCAGTCACACTTCATTTTCATCTTTATAGCTAACGTATTAGGTTCAAGGTTGATTGGGCAAATTTGACAGTGACGGGTAGCGTGATGTGCTTTCTGATTCTGCTAAAGTGGCATTTTTCGACCCGCAGGTCCTCGGGTGCTGCCGCGCTCCCCCATGGCCTTGCAGGCTGCTCAGACGGATCCGGTCACTTCACCATACTACTACAAGCTACTTATCGATTTTGATAACAGATCTGCTCAGGCCCCTTTTAAAGGAGACCAACTATTTAGCCAACATTAAGTGCACATAATTAACTAATTAGGGAACAAATTCACATGACATGTGTCACATAGTACCTTTTTGTTATATACATTGTTGGTTCCAACTGATGATGTAATAAACGCTTCTTCATCGAATCTTGGTTTCCTGAAAATGATATTTCTTCAGCATTGATACATCGCTTCATGCCTCTTTTAACTTGTTCCGATTGTTTGTTAAAAAAATTGTTTGTTTTCATAAACATCAGTAGTATAATAATTAACGATAAAATACTTACAAGATAATATTGAAGTCGCAGTAGATCCTTGGCTCAATGGTAATTGTTCGCTGAGTTCGGGAAGTGCCTCTCCATGAGCTCGACAGTTCGTTTGGCTTTAGCTTCTAAATCGAAAAGTCCCTTTGGTTCCGAACCGTGAAACTTTCCTCGTCGACCAGTTGTAATGACTGCGAGGTTCAGCGGGTCTTAAAAGGCCACTTTAGCAGAATCATATTAGAGTCACAATATTAACCACCCAAAAATCAGTCACACTTCATTTTCATCTTTATAGCTAACGTATTAGGTTCAAGGTTGATTGGGCAAATTTGACAGTGACGGGTAGCGTGATGTGCTTTCTGATTCTGCTAAAGTGGCATTTTTCGACCCGCAGGTCCTCGGGTGCTGCCGCGCTCCCCCATGGCCTTGCAGGCTGCTCAGACGGATCCGGTCACTTCACCATACTACCACAAGCTACTTATCGATTTTGATAACAGATCTGCTCTGCTCAGGCCCCTTTTAAAGGAGACCAGCTATTTAGCCAACATTAAGTTCACATAATTAACTAATTAGGGAACAAATTCACATGACATGTGTCACATAGTACCTTTTTGTTATCTACACTGTTGGTTCCAACTGATGATGTAATAAACGCTTCTTCATCGAATCTTGGTTTCCTGAAAATGATATTAACCACCCAAAAATCAGTCACACTTCATTTTCATCTTTATAGCTAACGTATTAGGTTCAAGGTTGATTGGGCAAATTTGACAGTGACGGGTAGCGTGATGTGCTTTCTGATTCTGCTAAAGTGGCATTTTTCGACCCGCAGGTCCTCGGGTGCTGCCGCGCTCCCCCATGGCCTTGCAGGCTGCTCAGACGGATCCGGTCACTTCACCATACTACTACAAGCTACTTATCGATATTGACAACAGATCTGCTCAGGCCCCTTTTAAAGGAGACCAACTATTTAGCCAACATTAAGTGCACATAATTAACTAATTAGGGAACAAATTCACATGGCATGTGTCACGTAGTACCTTTTTGTTATCTACATTGTTGGTTCCAACTGATGATGTTATAAACGCTTCTTCATCGAATCTTGGTTTCCTGAAAATGATATTTCTTCAGCATTGATACCTCTCTTCGTGCCTCTTTTAACTTGTTCCGATTGACTGTTAAAAATTTTTTTGTTTTCAAAAAAAACAGTAGTATAATAATTTACGATAAAATACTTACAAGATAATATTGAAGTCGCAGCAGATCCTTGGCTCAATGGTAATTGTTCTCTGATTTCGGAAAGTGCCTCTCCATGAGCTCGAGAGTTCGTTTGGCTAAAGCTTCTAACTCGAAAAGTCCCTTTGGTTCCGAACGGTGAAACTTTCCTCGTCGACCAGTTGTAATGACTGCGAGGTTCAGCAGGTCTAAAAAGGCCACTTTAGCAGAATCATATTTGAGTCATAATATTAACCACTCAAAAATCAGTCAAATTTCATTTTCATCTTTATAGCTAACGTATTAGGTTCAAGGTTGATTGGGAAAATTCGACAGTGACGGGTAGCGTGATGTGCTTTCTGATTCTGCTAAAGTGGTATTTTTCGACCCGCAGGTCCTCGGGTGCTGCCGCGCTCCCCCATGGCCTTGCAGGCTGCTCAGACGGATCCGGTCACTTCACCATACTACTACAAGCTACTTATCGAAATTGACAACAGATCTGCTCAGGCCCCTTTTAAAGGAGACCAACTATTTAGCCAACATTAAGTGCACATAATTAACTAATTAGGGAACAAATTCACATGACATGTGTCACATAGTACCTTTCTGTTATCTACATTGTTGGTTCCAACTGATGATGTAATAAACGCTACTTCATCAAATCTTGGTTTCCTGAAAATGATATTTCTTCAGCATTGATACCTCGCTTCATGCCTCTTTTAACTTGTTCCGATTATTTGTTAAAAAAATTGTTTGTTTTCATAAACATCAGTAGTATAATAATTTACGATAAAATACTTACAAGATAATATTGAAGTCGCAGTAGATCCTTGGCTCAATGGTAATTGTTCGCTGAGTTCGGGAAGTGCCTCTCCATGAGCTCGACAGTTCGTTTGGCTTTAGCTTCTAAATCGAAAAGTCCCTTTGGTTCCGAACCGTGAAACTTTCCTCGTCGACCAGTTGTAATGACTGCGAGGTTCAGCGGGTCTTAAAAGGCCACTTTAGCAGAATCATATTAGAGTCACAATATTAACCACCCAAAAATCAGTCACACTTCATTTTCATCTTTATAGCTAACGTATTAGGTTCAAGGTTGATTGGGCAAATTTGACAGTGACGGGTAGCGTGATGTGCTTTCTGATTCTGCTAAAGTGGCATTTTTCGACCCGCAGGTCCTCGGGTGCTGCCGCGCTCCCCCATGGCCTTGCAGGCTGCTCAGACGGATCCGGTCACTTCACCATACTACTACAAGCTACTTATCGATTTTGATAACAGATCTGCTCAGGCCCCTTTTAAAGGAGACCAACTATTTAGCCAACATTAAGTGCACATAATTAACTAATTAGGGAACAAATTCACATGACATGTGTCACATAGTACCTTTTTGTTATATACATTGTTGGTTCCAACTGATGATGTAATAAACGCTTCTTCATCGAATCTTGGTTTCCTGAAAATGATATTTCTTCAGCATTGATACATCGCTTCATGCCTCTTTTAACTTGTTCCGATTGTTTGTTAAAAAAATTGTTTGTTTTCATAAACATCAGTAGTATAATAATTTACGATAAAATACTTACAAGATAATATTGAAGTCGCAGTATATCCTTGGCACAATGGTAATTGTTCGCTGAGTTCAGGAAGTGCCTCTCCATGAGCTCGACAGTTCGTTTGGCTTAAGCTTCTAACTCGAAAAGTCCCTTTGGTTCCGAACGGTGAAACTTTCCTCGTCGACCAGTTGTAATGACTGCGAGGTTCAGCGGGTCTAAAAAGGCCACTTTAGCAGAATCATATTAGAGTCACAATATTAACCACCCAAAAATCAGTCACACTTCATTTTCATCTTTATAGCTAACGTATTAGGTTCAAGGTTGATTGGGCAAATTTGACAGTGACGGGTAGCGTGATGTGCTTTCTGATTCTGCTAAAGTGGCATTTTTCGACCCGCAGGTCCTCGGGTGCTGCCGCGCTCCCCCATGGCCTTGCAGGCTGCTCAGACGGATCCGGTCACTTCACCATACTACTACAAGCTACTTATCGATATTGATGACAGATCTGCTCAGGCCCCTTTTAAAGGAGACCAACTATTTAGCCAACATTAAGTGCACATAATTAACTAATTAGGGAACAAATTCACATGACATGTGTCACATAGTACCTTTTTGTTATATACATTGTTGGTTCCAACTGATGATGTAATAAACGCTTCTTCATCGAATCTTGGTTTCCTGAAAATGATATTTCTTCAGCATTGATACCTCGCTTCATGCCTCTTTTAACTTGTTCCGATTATTTGTTAAAAAAATTGTTTGTTTTCATAAACATCAGTAGTATAATAATTTACGATAAAATACTTACAAGATAATATTGAAGGCGCAGTATATCCTTGGCACAATGGTAATTGTTCGCTTAGTTCGGGAAGTGCCTCTCCATGAGCTCGACAGTTCGTTTGGCTCTCGAAAAGTCCCTTTGGTTCCGAACGGTGAAACTTTCCTCGTCGACCAGTTGTAATGACTGCGAGGTTCAGCGGGTCTAAAAAGGCCACATTAGCAGAATCATATTTGAGTCATAATATTAACCACCCAAAAATCAGTCAAATTTCATTTTTTATCTTTATAGCTAACGTATTAGGTTCAAGGTTGATTGGGAAAATTCGACAGTGACGGGTAGCGTGATGTGCTTTCTGATTCTGCTAAAGTGGCATTTTTCGACCCGCAGGTCCTCGGGTGCTGCCGCGCTCCCCCATGGCCTTGCAGGCTGCTCAGACGGATCCGGTCACTTCACCATACTACTACAAGCTACTTATCGATTTTGATAACAGATCTGCTCTGCTCAGGCCCCTTTTAAAGGAGACCAGCTATTTAGCCAACATTAAGTTCACATAATTAACTAATTAGGGAACAAATTCACATGACATGTGTCACATAGTACCTTTTTGTTATCTACACTGTTGGTTCCAACTGATGATGTAATAAACGCTTCTTCATCGAATCTTGGTTTCCTGAAAATGATATTAACCACCCAAAAATCAGTCACACTTCATTTTCATCTTTATAGCTAACGTATTAGGTTCAAGGTTGATTGGGCAAATTTGACAGTGACGGGTAGCGTGATGTGCTTTCTGATTCTGCTAAAGTGGCATTTTTCGACCCGCAGGTCCTCGGGTGCTGCCGCGCTCCCCCATGGCCTTGCAGGCTGCTCAGACGGATCCGGTCACTTCACCATACTACTACAAGCTACTTATCGATATTGACAACAGATCTGCTCAGGCCCCTTTTAAAGGAGACCAACTATTTAGCCAACATTAAGTGCACATAATTAACTAATTAGGGAACAAATTCACATGGCATGTGTCACGTAGTACCTTTTTGTTATCTACATAGTTGGTTCCAACTGATGATGTTATAAACGCTTCTTCATCGAATCTTGGTTTCCTGAAAATGATATTTCTTCAGCATTGATACCTCTCTTCGTGCCTCTTTTAACTTGTTCCGATTGACTGTTAAAAATTTTTTTGTTTTCAAAAAAAACAGTAGTATAATAATTTACGATAAAATACTTACAAGATAATATTGAAGTCGCAGTAGATCCTTGGCTCAATGGTAATTGTTCGCTGAGTTCGGGAAGTGCCTCTCCATGAGCTCGACAGTTCGTTTGGCTTAAGCTTCTAAATCGAAAAGTCCCTTTGGTTCCGAACGGTGAAACTTTCCTCGTCGACCAGTTGTAATGACTGCGAGGTTCAGCGGGTCCAAACAGGCCACTTTAGCAGAATCATATTTGAGTCATAATATTAACCACCCAAAAATCAGTCAAATTTCATTTTTTATCTTTATAGCTAACGTATTAGGTTCAAGGTTGATTGGGAAAATTCGACAGTGACGGGTAGCGTGATGTGCTTTCTGATTCTGCTAAAGTGGCATTTTTCGACCCGCAGGTCCTCGGGTGCTGCCGCGCTCCCCCATGGCCTTGCAGGCTGCTCAGACGGATCCGGTCACTTCACCATACTACTACAAGCTACTTATCGATATTGACAACAGATCTGCTCAGGCCCCTTTTAAAGGAGACCAACTATTTAGCCAACATTAAGTGCACATAATTAACTAATTAGGAAACAAATTCACATGACATGTGTCACATAGTACCTTTTTGTTATCTACACTGTTGGTTCCAACGGATGATGTAATAAACGCTTCTTCATCGAATCTTGGTTTCCTGAAAATGATATTTCTTCAGCATTGATACCTCGCTTCATGCCTCTTTTAACTTGTTCCGATTGTTTGTTAAAAAAATTGTTTGATTTCATAAACATCAGTAGTATAATAATTTATGATAAAATACTTACAAGATAATATTGAAGTCGCAGCAGATCCTTGGCTCAATGGTAATTGTTCTCTGATTTCGGAAAGTGCCTCTCCATGAGCTCGAGAGTTCGTTTGGCTAAAGCTTCTAACTCGAAAAGTCCCTTTGGTTCCGAACGGTGAAACTTTCCTCGTCGACCAGTTGTAATGACTGCGAGGTTCAGCGGGTCTAAAAAGGCCACATTAGCAGAATCATATTTGAGTCATAATATTAACCACCCAAAAATCAGTCAAATTTCATTTTTTATCTTTATAGCTAACGTATTAGGTTCAAGGTTGATTGGGAAAATTCGACAGTGACGGGTAGCGTGATGTGCTTTCTGATTCTGCTAAAGTGGTATTTTTCGACCCGCAGGTCCTCGGGTGCTGCCGCGCTCCCCCATGGCCTTGCAGGCTGCTCAGACGGATCCGGTCACTTCACCATACTACTACAAGCTACTTATCGATATTGACAACAGATCTGCTCAGGCCCCTTTTAAAGGAGACCAACTATTTAGCCAACATTAAGTGCACATAATTAACTAATTAGGGAACAAATTCACATGACATGTGTCACATAGTACCTTTCTGTTATCTACATTGTTGGTTCCAACTGATGATGTAATAAACGCTACTTCATCAAATCTTGGTTTCCTGAAAATGATATTTCTTCAGCATTGATACCTCGCTTCATGCCTCTTTTAACTTGTTCCGATTATTTGTTAAAAAAATTGTTTGTTTTCATAAACATCAGTAGTATAATAATTTACGATAAAATACTTACAAGATAATATTGAAGTCGCAGTAGATCCTTGGCTCAATGGTAATTGTTCGCTGAGTTCGGGAAGTGCCTCTCCATGAGCTCGACAGTTCGTTTGGCTTTAGCTTCTAAATCGAAAAGTCCCTTTGGTTCCGAACCGTGAAACTTTCCTCGTCGACCAGTTGTAATGACTGCGAGGTTCAGCGGGTCTTAAAAGGCCACTTTAGCAGAATCATATTAGAGTCACAATATTAACCACCCAAAAATCAGTCACACTTCATTTTCATCTTTATAGCTAACGTATTAGGTTCAAGGTTGATTGGGCAAATTTGACAGTGACGGGTAGCGTGATGTGCTTTCTGATTCTGCTAAAGTGGCATTTTTCGACCCGCAGGTCCTCGGGTGCTGCCGCGCTCCCCCATGGCCTTGCAGGCTGCTCAGACGGATCCGGTCACTTCACCATACTACTACAAGCTACTTATCGATTTTGATAACAGATCTGCTCAGGCCCCTTTTAAAGGAGACCAACTATTTAGCCAACATTAAGTGCACATAATTAACTAATTAGGGAACAAATTCACATGACATGTGTCACATAGTACCTTTCTGTTATCTACATTGTTGGTTCCAACTGATGATGTAATAAACGCTACTTCATCAAATCTTGGTTTCCTGAAAATGATATTTCTTCAGCATTGATACCTCGCTTCATGCCTCTTTTAACTTGTTCCGATTATTTGTTAAAAAAATTGTTTGTTTTCATAAACATCAGTAGTATAATAATTTACGATAAAATACTTACAAGATAATATTGAAGTCGCAGTAGATCCTTGGCTCAATGGTAATTGTTCGCTGAGTTCGGGAAGTGCCTCTCCATGAGCTCGACAGTTCGTTTGGCTTTAGCTTCTAAATCGAAAAGTCCCTTTGGTTCCGAACCGTGAAACTTTCCTCGTCGACCAGTTGTAATGACTGCGAGGTTCAGCGGGTCTTAAAAGGCCACTTTAGCAGAATCATATTAGAGTCACAATATTAACCACCCAAAAATCAGTCACACTTCATTTTCATCTTTATAGCTAACGTATTAGGTTCAAGGTTGATTGGGCAAATTTGACAGTGACGGGTAGCGTGATGTGCTTTCTGATTCTGCTAAAGTGGCATTTTTCGACCCGCAGGTCCTCGGGTGCTGCCGCGCTCCCCCATGGCCTTGCAGGCTGCTCAGACGGATCCGGTCACTTCACCATACTACTACAAGCTACTTATCGATTTTGATAACAGATCTGCTCAGGCCCCTTTTAAAGGAGACCAACTATTTAGCCAACATTAAGTGCACATAATTAACTAATTAGGGAACAAATTCACATGACATGTGTCACATAGTACCTTTTTGTTATATACATTGTTGGTTCCAACTGATGATGTAATAAACGCTTCTTCATCGAATCTTGGTTTCCTGAAAATGATATTTCTTCAGCATTGATACATCGCTTCATGCCTCTTTTAACTTGTTCCGATTGTTTGTTAAAAAAATTGTTTGTTTTCATAAACATCAGTAGTATAATAATTAACGATAAAATACTTACAAGATAATATTGAAGTCGCAGTATATCCTTGGCACAATGGTAATTGTTCGCTGAGTTCAGGAAGTGCCTCTCCATGAGCTCGACAGTTCGTTTGGCTTAAGCTTCTAACTCGAAAAGTCCCTTTGGTTCCGAACGGTGAAACTTTCCTCGTCGACCAGTTGTAATGACTGCGAGGTTCAGCGGGTCTTAAAAGGCCACTTTAGCAGAATCATATTAGAGTCACAATATTAACCACCCAAAAATCAGTCACACTTCATTTTCATCTTTATAGCTAACGTATTAGGTTCAAGGTTGATTGGGCAAATTTGACAGTGACGGGTAGCGTGATGTGCTTTCTGATTCTGCTAAAGTGGCATTTTTCGACCCGCAGGTCCTCGGGTGCTGCCGCGCTCCCCCATGGCCTTGCAGGCTGCTCAGACGGATCCGGTCACTTCACCATACTACTACAAGCTACTTATCGATTTTGATAACAGATCTGCTCAGGCCCCTTTTAAAGGAGACCAACTATTTAGCCAACATTAAGTGCACATAATTAACTAATTAGGGAACAAATTCACATGACATGTGTCACATAGTACCTTTTTGTTATATACATTGTTGGTTCCAACTGATGATGTAATAAACGCTTCTTCATCGAATCTTGGTTTCCTGAAAATGATATTTCTTCAGCATTGATACATCGCTTCATGCCTCTTTTAACTTGTTCCGATTGTTTGTTAAAAAAATTGTTTGTTTTCATAAACATCAGTAGTATAATAATTAACGATAAAATACTTACAAGATAATATTGAAGTCGCAGTATATCCTTGGCACAATGGTAATTGTTCGCTGAGTTCAGGAAGTGCCTCTCCATGAGCTCGACAGTTCGTTTGGCTTAAGCTTCTAACTCGAAAAGTCCCTTTGGTTCCGAACGGTGAAACTTTCCTCGTCGACCAGTTGTAATGACTGCGAGGTTCAGCGGGTCTAAAAAGGCCACTTTAGCAGAATCATATTAGAGTCACAATATTAACCACCCAAAAATCAGTCACACTTCATTTTCATCTTTATAGCTAACGTATTAGGTTCAAGGTTGATTGGGCAAATTTGACAGTGACGGGTAGCGTGATGTGCTTTCTGATTCTGCTAAAGTGGCATTTTTCGACCCGCAGGTCCTCGGGTGCTGCCGCGCTCCCCCATGGCCTTGCAGGCTGCTCAGACGGATCCGGTCACTTCACCATACTACTACAAGCTACTTATCGATATTGATGACAGATCTGCTCAGGCCCCTTTTAAAGGAGACCAACTATTTAGCCAACATTAAGTGCACATAATTAACTAATTAGGGAACAAATTCACATGACATGTGTCACATAGTACCTTTTTGTTATATACATTGTTGGTTCCAACTGATGATGTAATAAACGCTTCTTCATCGAATCTTGGTTTCCTGAAAATGATATTTCTTCAGCATTGATACATCGCTTCATGCCTCTTTTAACTTGTTCCGATTGTTTGTTAAAAAAATTGTTTGTTTTCATAAACATCAGTAGTATAATAATTAACGATAAAATACTTACAAGATAATATTGAAGTCGCAGTAGATCCTTGGCTCAATGGTAATTGTTCGCTGAGTTCGGGAAGTGCCTCTCCATGAGCTCGACAGTTCGTTTGGCTTTAGCTTCTAAATCGAAAAGTCCCTTTGGTTCCGAACCGTGAAACTTTCCTCGTCGACCAGTTGTAATGACTGCGAGGTTCAGCGGGTCTTAAAAGGCCACTTTAGCAGAATCATATTAGAGTCACAATATTAACCACCCAAAAATCAGTCACACTTCATTTTCATCTTTATAGCTAACGTATTAGTTTCAAGGTTGATTGGGCAAATTTGACAGTGACGGGTAGCGTGATGTGCTTTCTGATTCTGCTAAAGTGGCATTTTTCGACCCGCAGGTCCTCGGGTGCTGCCGCGCTCCCCCATGGCCTTGCAGGCTGCTCAGACGGATCCGGTCACTTCACCATACTACTACAAGCTACTTATCGATTTTGATAACAGATCTGCTCAGGCCCCTTTTAAAGGAGACCAACTATTTAGCCAACATTAAGTGCACATAATTAACTAATTAGGGAACAAATTCACATGACATGTGTCACATAGTACCTTTTTGTTATATACATTGTTGGTTCCAACTGATGATGTAATAAACGCTTCTTCATCGAATCTTGGTTTCCTGAAAATGATATTTCTTCAGCATTGATACATCGCTTCATGCCTCTTTTAACTTGTTCCGATTGTTTGTTAAAAAAATTGTTTGTTTTCATAAACATCAGTAGTATAATAATTAACGATAAAATACTTACAAGATAATATTGAAGTCGCAGTATATCCTTGGCACAATGGTAATTGTTCGCTGAGTTCAGGAAGTGCCTCTCCATGAGCTCGACAGTTCGTTTGGCTTAAGCTTCTAACTCGAAAAGTCCCTTTGGTTCCGAACGGTGAAACTTTCCTCGTCGACCAGTTGTAATGACTGCGAGGTTCAGCGGGTCTTAAAAGGCCACTTTAGCAGAATCATATTAGAGTCACAATATTAACCACCCAAAAATCAGTCACACTTCATTTTCATCTTTATAGCTAACGTATTAGGTTCAAGGTTGATTGGGCAAATTTGACAGTGACGGGTAGCGTGATGTGCTTTCTGATTCTGCTAAAGTGGCATTTTTCGACCCGCAGGTCCTCGGGTGCTGCCGCGCTCCCCCATGGCCTTGCAGGCTGCTCAGACGGATCCGGTCACTTCACCATACTACTACAAGCTACTTATCGATTTTGATAACAGATCTGCTCAGGCCCCTTTTAAAGGAGACCAACTATTTAGCCAACATTAAGTGCACATAATTAACTAATTAGGGAACAAATTCACATGACATGTGTCACATAGTACCTTTTTGTTATATACATTGTTGGTTCCAACTGATGATGTAATAAACGCTTCTTCATCGAATCTTGGTTTCCTGAAAATGATATTTCTTCAGCATTGATACATCGCTTCATGCCTCTTTTAACTTGTTCCGATTGTTTGTTAAAAAAATTGTTTGTTTTCATAAACATCAGTAGTATAATAATTAACGATAAAATACTTACAAGATAATATTGAAGTCGCAGTATATCCTTGGCACAATGGTAATTGTTCGCTGAGTTCAGGAAGTGCCTCTCCATGAGCTCGACAGTTCGTTTGGCTTAAGCTTCTAACTCGAAAAGTCCCTTTGGTTCCGAACGGTGAAACTTTCCTCGTCGACCAGTTGTAATGACTGCGAGGTTCAGCGGGTCTAAAAAGGCCACTTTAGCAGAATCATATTAGAGTCACAATATTAACCACCCAAAAATCAGTCACACTTCATTTTCATCTTTATAGCTAACGTATTAGGTTCAAGGTTGATTGGGCAAATTTGACAGTGACGGGTAGCGTGATGTGCTTTCTGATTCTGCTAAAGTGGCATTTTTCGACCCGCAGGTCCTCGGGTGCTGCCGCGCTCCCCCATGGCCTTGCAGGCTGCTCAGACGGATCCGGTCACTTCACCATACTACTACAAGCTACTTATCGATATTGATGACAGATCTGCTCAGGCCCCTTTTAAAGGAGACCAACTATTTAGCCAACATTAAGTGCACATAATTAACTAATTAGGGAACAAATTCACATGACATGTGTCACATAGTACCTTTTTGTTATATACATTGTTGGTTCCAACTGATGATGTAATAAACGCTTCTTCATCGAATCTTGGTTTCCTGAAAATGATATTTCTTCAGCATTGATACCTCGCTTCATGCCTCTTTTAACTTGTTCCGATTATTTGTTAAAAAAATTGTTTGTTTTCATAAACATCAGTAGTATAATAATTTACGATAAAATACTTACAAGATAATATTGAAGGCGCAGTATATCCTTGGCACAATGGTAATTGTTCGCTTAGTTCGGGAAGTGCCTCTCCATGAGCTCGACAGTTCGTTTGGCTCTCGAAAAGTCCCTTTGGTTCCGAACGGTGAAACTTTCCTCGTCGACCAGTTGTAATGACTGCGAGGTTCAGCGGGTCTAAAAAGGCCACATTAGCAGAATCATATTTGAGTCATAATATTAACCACCCAAAAATCAGTCAAATTTCATTTTTTATCTTTATAGCTAACGTATTAGGTTCAAGGTTGATTGGGAAAATTCGACAGTGACGGGTAGCGTGATGTGCTTTCTGATTCTGCTAAAGTGGCATTTTTCGACCCGCAGGTCCTCGGGTGCTGCCGCGCTCCCCCATGGCCTTGCAGGCTGCTCAGACGGATCCGGTCACTTCACCATACTACTACAAGCTACTTATCGATTTTGATAACAGATCTGCTCTGCTCAGGCCCCTTTTAAAGGAGACCAGCTATTTAGCCAACATTAAGTTCACATAATTAACTAATTAGGGAACAAATTCACATGACATGTGTGACATAGTACCTTTTTGTTATCTACACTGTTGGTTCCAACTGATGATGTAATAAACGCTTCTTCATCGAATCTTGGTTTCCTGAAAATGATATTAACCACCCAAAAATCAGTCACACTTCATTTTCATCTTTATAGCTAACGTATTAGGTTCAAGGTTGATTGGGCAAATTTGACAGTGACGGGTAGCGTGATGTGCTTTCTGATTCTGCTAAAGTGGCATTTTTCGACCCGCAGGTCCTCGGGTGCTGCCGCGCTCCCCCATGGCCTTGCAGGCTGCTCAGACGGATCCGGTCACTTCACCATACTACTACAAGCTACTTATCGATATTGACAACAGATCTGCTCAGGCCCCTTTTAAAGGAGACCAACTATTTAGCCAACATTAAGTGCACATAATTAACTAATTAGGGAACAAATTCACATGGCATGTGTCACGTAGTACATTTTTGTTATCTACATTGTTGGTTCCAACTGATGATGTTATAAACGCTTCTTCATCGAATCTTGGTTTCCTGAAAATGATATTTCTTCAGCATTGATACCTCTCTTCGTGCCTCTTTTAACTTGTTCCGATTGACTGTTAAAAATTTTTTTGTTTTCAAAAAAAACAGTAGTATAATAATTTACGATAAAATACTTACAAGATAATATTGAAGTCGCAGTAGATCCTTGGCTCAATGGTAATTGTTCGCTGAGTTCGGGAAGTGCCTCTCCATGAGCTCGACAGTTCGTTTGGCTTAAGCTTCTAAATCGAAAAGTCCCTTTGGTTCCGAACGGTGAAACTTTCCTCGTCGACCAGTTGTAATGACTGCGAGGTTCAGCGGGTCCAAACAGGCCACTTTAGCAGAATCATATTTGAGTCATAATATTAACCACCCAAAAATCAGTCAAATTTCATTTTTTATCTTTATAGCTAACGTATTAGGTTCAAGGTTGATTGGGAAAATTCGACAGTGACGGGTAGCGTGATGTGCTTTCTGATTCTGCTAAAGTGGCATTTTTCGACCCGCAGGTCCTCGGGTGCTGCCGCGCTCCCCCATGGCCTTGCAGGCTGCTCAGACGGATCCGGTCACTTCACCATACTACTACAAGCTACTTATCGATATTGACAACAGATCTGCTCAGGCCCCTTTTAAAGGAGACCAACTATTTAGCCAACATTAAGTGCACATAATTAACTAATTAGGAAACAAATTCACATGACATGTGTCACATAGTACCTTTTTGTTATCTACACTGTTGGTTCCAACGGATGATGTAATAAACGCTTCTTCATCGAATCTTGGTTTCCTGAAAATGATATTTCTTCAGCATTGATACCTCGCTTCATGCCTCTTTTAACTTGTTCCGATTGTTTGTTAAAAAAATTGTTTGATTTCATAAACATCAGTAGTATAATAATTTATGATAAAATACTTACAAGATAATATTGAAGTCGCAGCAGATCCTTGGCACAATGGTAATTGTTCTCTGATTTCGGAAAGTGCCTCTCCATGAGCTCGAGAGTTCGTTTGGCTAAAGCTTCTAACTCGAAAAGTCCCTTTGGTTCCGAACGGTGAAACTTTCCTCGTCGACCAGTTGTAATGACTGCGAGGTTCAGCTGGTCTAAACAGGCCACATTAGCAGAATCATATTTGAGTCATAATATTAACCACCCAAAAATCAGTCAAATTTCATTTTTTATCTTTATAGCTAACGTATTAGGTTCAAGGTTGATTGGGAAAATTCGACAGTGACGGGTAGCGTGATGTGCTTTCTGATTCTGCTAAAGTGGCATTTTTCGACCCGCAGGTCCTCGGGTGCTGCCGCGCTCCCCCATGGCCTTGCAGGCTGCTCAGACGGATCCGGTCACTTCACCATACTACTACAAGCTACTTATCGATATTGACAACAGATCTGCTCAGGCCCCTTTTAAAGGAGACCAACTATTTAGCCAACATTAAGTGCACATAATTAACTTATTAGGAAACAAATTCACATGACATGTGTCACATAGTACCTTTTTGTTATCTACACTGTTGGTTCCAACGGATGATGTAATAAACGCTTCTTCATCGAATCTTGGTTTCCTGAAAATGATATTTCTTCAGCATTGATACCTCGCTTCATGCCTCTTTTAACTTGTTCCGATTGTTTGTTAAAAAAATTGTTTGTTTTCATAAACATCAGTAGTATAATAATTTACGATAAAATACTTACAAGATAATATTGAAGTCGCAGTATATCCTTGGCACAATGGTAATTGTTCGCCGAGTTCGGGAAGTGCCTCTCCATGAGCTCGACAGTTCGTTTGGCTCTCGAAAAGCCCCTTTGGTTCCGAACGGTGAAACTTTCCTCGTCGACCAGTTGTAATGACTGCGAGGTTCAGCGGGTCTAAAAAGGCCACTTTAGCAGAATCATATTAGAGTCACAATATTAACCACCCAAAAATCAGTCACACTTCATTTTCATCTTTATAGCTAACGTATTAGGTTCAAGGTTGATTGGGCAAATTTGACAGTGACGGGTAGCGTGATGTGCTTTCTGATTCTGCTAAAGTGGCATTTTTCGACCCGCAGGTCCTCGGGTGCTGCCGCGCTCCCCCATGGCCTTGCAGGCTGCTCAGACGGATCCGGTCACTTCACCATACTACTACAAGCTACTTATCGATTTTGATAACAGATCTGCTCAGGCCCCTTTTAAAGGAGACCAACTATTTAACCAACATTAAGTGCACGTAATTAACTAATTAGGGAACAAATTCACATGACATGTGTCACATAGTACCTTTCTGTTATCTACATTGTTGGTTCCAACTGATGATGTAATAAACGCTACTTCATCAAATCTTGTTTTCCTGAAAATGATATTTCTTCAGCATTGATACCTCGCTTCATGCCTCTTTTAACTTGTTCCGATTATTTGTTAAAAAAATTGTTTGTTTTCATAAACATCAGTAGTATAATAATTTACGATAAAATACTTACAAGATAATATTGAAGTCGCAGCAGATCCTTGGCTCAATGGTAATTGTTCTCTGATTTCGGAAAGTGCCTCTCCATGAGCTCGAGAGTTCGTTTGGCTAAAGCTTCTAACTCGAAAAGTCCCTTTGGTTCCGAACGGTGAAACTTTCCTCGTCGACCAGTTGTAATGACTGCGAGGTTCAGCAGGTCTAAAAAGGCCACTTTAGCAGAATCATATTTGAGTCATAATATTAACCACTCAAAAATCAGTCAAATTTCATTTTCATCTTTATAGCTAACGTATTAGGTTCAAGGTTGATTGGGAAAATTCGACAGTGACGGGTAGCGTGATGTGCTTTCTGATTCTGCTAAAGTGGTATTTTTCGACCCGCAGGTCCTCGGGTGCTGCCGCGCTCCCCCATGGCCTTGCAGGCTGCTCAGACGGATCCGGTCACTTCACCATACTACTACAAGCTACTTATCGATATTGACAACAGATCTGCTCAGGCCCCTTTTAAAGGAGACCAACTATTTAGCCAACATTAAGTGCACATAATTAACTAATTAGGGAACAAATTCACATGACATGTGTCACATAGTACCTTTCTGTTATCTACATTGTTGGTTCCAACTGATGATGTAATAAACGCTACTTCATCAAATCTTGGTTTCCTGAAAATGATATTTCTTCAGCATTGATACCTCGCTTCATGCCTCTTTTAACTTGTTCCGATTATTTGTTAAAAAAATTGTTTGTTTTCATAAACATCAGTAGTATAATAATTTACGATAAAATACTTACAAGATAATATTGAAGTCGCAGTAGATCCTTGGCTCAATGGTAATTGTTCGCTGAGTTCGGGAAGTGCCTCTCCATGAGCTCGACAGTTCGTTTGGCTTTAGCTTCTAAATCGAAAAGTCCCTTTGGTTCCGAACCGTGAAACTTTCCTCGTCGACCAGTTGTAATGACTGCGAGGTTCAGCGGGTCTTAAAAGGCCACTTTAGCAGAATCATATTAGAGTCACAATATTAACCACCCAAAAATCAGTCACACTTCATTTTCATCTTTATAGCTAACGTATTAGGTTCAAGGTTGATTGGGCAAATTTGACAGTGACGGGTAGCGTGATGTGCTTTCTGATTCTGCTAAAGTGGCATTTTTCGACCCGCAGGTCCTCGGGTGCTGCCGCGCTCCCCCATGGCCTTGCAGGCTGCTCAGACGGATCCGGTCACTTCACCATACTACTACAAGCTACTTATCGATTTTGATAACAGATCTGCTCAGGCCCCTTTTAAAGGAGACCAACTATTTAGCCAACATTAAGTGCACATAATTAACTAATTAGGGAACAAATTCACATGACATGTGTCACATAGTACCTTTTTGTTATATACATTGTTGGTTCCAATTGATGATGTAATAAACGCTTCTTCATCGAATCTTGGTTTCCTGAAAATGATATTTCTTCAGCATTGATACATCGCTTCATGCCTCTTTTAACTTGTTCCGATTGTTTGTTAAAAAAATTGTTTGTTTTCATAAACATCAGTAGTATAATAATTAACGATAAAATACTTACAAGATAATATTGAAGTCGCAGTATATCCTTGGCACAATGGTAATTGTTCGCTGAGTTCAGGAAGTGCCTCTCCATGAGCTCGACAGTTCGTTTGGCTTAAGCTTCTAACTCGAAAAGTCCCTTTGGTTCCGAACGGTGAAACTTTCCTCGTCGACCAGTTGTAATGACTGCGAGGTTCAGCGGGTCTAAAAAGGCCACTTTAGCAGAATCATATTAGAGTCACAATATTAACCACCCAAAAATCAGTCACACTTCATTTTCATCTTTATAGCTAACGTATTAGGTTCAAGGTTGATTGGGCAAATTTGACAGTGACGGGTAGCGTGATGTGCTTTCTGATTCTGCTAAAGTAGGCATTTTTCGACCCGCAGGTCCTCGGGTGCTGCTGCGCTCCCCCATGGCCTTGCAGGCTGCTCAGACGGATCCGGTCACTTCACCATACTACTACAAGCTACTTATCGATATTGATGACAGATCTGCTCAGGCCCCTTTTAAAGGAGACCAACTATTTAGCCAACATTAAGTGCACATAATTAACTAATTAGGGAACAAATTCACATGACATGTGTCACATAGTACCTTTTTGTTATATACATTGTTGGTTCCAACTGATGATGTAATAAACGCTTCTTCATCGAATCTTGGTTTCCTGAAAATGATATTTCTTCAGCATTGATACCTCGCTTCATGCCTCTTTTAACTTGTTCCGATTATTTGTTAAAAAAATTGTTTGTTTTCATAAACATCAGTAGTATAATAATTTACGATAAAATACTTACAAGATAATATTGAAGGCGCAGTATATCCTTGGCACAATGGTAATTGTTCGCTTAGTTCGGGAAGTGCCTCTCCATGAGCTCGACAGTTCGTTTGGCTCTCGAAAAGTCCCTTTGGTTCCGAACGGTGAAACTTTCCTCGTCGACCAGTTGTAATGACTGCGAGGTTCAGCGGGTCTAAAAAGGCCACATTAGCAGAATCATATTTGAGTCATAATATTAACCACCCAAAAATCAGTCAAATTTCATTTTCATCTTTATAGCTAACGTATTAGGTTCAAGGTTGATTGGGAAAATTCGACAGTGACGGGTAACGTGATGTGCTTTCTGATTCTGCTAAAGTGGCATTTTTCGACCCGCAGGTCCTCGGGTGCTGCCGCGCTCCCCCATGGCCTTGCAGGCTGCTCAGACGGATCCGGTCACTTCACCATACTACTACAAGCTACTTATCGATATTGACAACAGATCTGCTCAGGCCCCTTTTAAAGGAGACCAACTATTTAGCCAACATTAAGTGCACATAATTAACTAATTAGGAAACAAATTCACAAGACATGTGTCACATAGTACCTTTTTGTTATCTACACTGTTGGTTCCAACGGATGATGTAATAAACGCTTCTTCATCGAATCTTGGTTTCCTGAAAATGATATTTCTTCAGCATTGATACCTCGCTTCATGCCTCTTTTAACTTGTTCCGATTGTTTGTTAAAAAAATTGTTTGTTTTCATAAACATCAGTAGTATAATAATTTATGATAAAATACTTACAAGATAATATTGAAGTCGCAGCAGATCCTTGGCTCAATGGTAATTGTTCTCTGATTTCGGAAAGTGCCTCTCCATGAGCTCGAGAGTTCGTTTGGCTAAAGCTTCTAACTCGAAAAGTCCCTTTGGTTCCGAACGGTGAAACTTTCCTCGTCGACCAGTTGTAATGACTGCGAGGTTCAGCGGGTCTAAAAAGGCCACATTAGCAGAATCATATTTGAGTCATAATATTAACCACCCAAAAATAAGTCAAATTTCATTTTTTATCTTTATGGCTAACGTATTAGGTTCAAGGTTGATTGGGAAAATTCGACAGTGACGGGTAGCGTGATGTGCTTTCTGATTCTGCTAAAGTGGCATTTTTCGACCCGCAGGTCCTCGGGTGCTGCCGCGCTCCCCCATGGCCTTGCAGGCTGCTCAGACGGATCCGGTCACTTCACCATACTACTACAAGCTACTTATCGATATTGACAACAGATCTGCTCAGGCCCCTTTTTAAAGGAGACCAACTATTTAGCCAACATTAAGTGCACATAATTAACTAATTAGGGAACAAATTCACATGGCATGTGTCACGTAGTACCTTTTTGTTATCTACATTGTTGGTTCCAACTGATGATGTAATAAACGCTTCCTCATCGAATCTTGGTTTCCTGAAAATGATATTTCTTCAGCATTGATACCTCGCTTCATGCCTCTTTTAACTTGTTCCGATTGTTTGTTAAAAAAATTGTTTGTTTTCATAAACATCAGTAGTATAATAATTTACGATAAAATACTTACAAGATAATATTGAAGTCGCAGTATATCCTTGGCACAATGGTAATTGTTCGCTGAGTTCGGGAAGTGCCTCTCCATGAGCTCGACAGTTCGTTTGGCTCTCGAAAAGCCCCTTTGGTTCCGAACGGTGAAACTTTCCTCGTCGACCAGTTGTAATGACTGCGAGGTTCAGCGGGTCTAAAAAGGCCACTTTAGCAGAATCATATTAGAGTCACAATATTAACCACCCAAAAATCAGTCACACTTCATTTTCATCTTTATAGCTAACGTATTAGGTTCAAGGTTGATTGGGCAAATTTGACAGTGACGGGTAGCGTGATGTGCTTTCGGATTCTGCTAAAGTGGCATTTTTCGACCCGCAGGTCCTCGGGTGCTGCCGCGCTCCCCCATGGCCTTGCAGGCTGCTCAGACGGATCCGGTCACTTCACCATACTACTACAAGCTACTTATCGATTTTGATAACAGATCTGCTCAGGCCCCTTTTAAAGGAGACCAACTATTTAACCAACATTAAGTGCACATAATTAACTAATTAGGAAACAAATTCACATGACATGTGTCACATAGTACCTTTTTGTTATCTACACTGTTGGTTCCAACGGATGATGTAATAAACGCTTCTTCATCGAATCTTGGTTTCCTGAAAATGATATTTCTTCAGCATTGATACCTCGCTTCATGCCTCTTTTAACTTGTTCCGATTGTTTGTTAAAAAAATTGTTTGTTTTCATAAACATCAGTAGTATAATAATTTATGATAAAATACTTACAAGATAATATTGAAGTCGCAGCAGATCCTTGGCTCAATGGTAATTGTTCTCTGATTTCGGAAAGTGCCTCTCCATGAGCTCGAGAGTTCGTTTGGCTAAAGCTTCTAACTCGAAAAGTCCCTTTGGTTCCGAACGGTGAAACTTTCCTCGTCGACCAGTTGTAATGACTGCGAGGTTCAGCGGGTCTAAAAAGGCCACATTAGCAGAATCATATTTGAGTCATAATATTAACCACCCAAAAATCAGTCAAATTTCATTTTTTATCTTTATAGCTAACGTATTAGGTTCAAGGTTGATTGGGAAAATTCGACAGTGACGGGTAGCGTGATGTGCTTTCTGATTCTGCTAAAGTGGCATTTTTCGACCCGCAGGTCCTCGGGTGCTGCCGCGCTCCCCCATGGCCTTGCAGGCTGCTCAGACGGATCCGGTCACTTCACCATACTACTACAAGCTACTTATCGATATTGACAACAGATCTGCTCAGGCCCCTTTTAAAGGAGACCAACTATTTAGCCAACATTAAGTGCACATAATTAACTAATTAGGGAACAAATTCACATGGCATGTGTCACGTAGTACCTTTTTGTTATCTACATTGTTGGTTCCAACTGATGATGTAATAAACGCTTCCTCATCAAACCTTGGTTTCCTGAAAATGATATTTCTTCAGCATTGATACCTCGCTTCATGCCTCTTTTAACTTGTTCCGATTGTTTGTTAAAAAAATTGTTTGTTTTCATAAACATTAGTAGTATAATAATTTACGATAAAATACTTACAAGATAATATTGAAGTCGCAGTATATCCTTGGCACAATGGTAATTGTTCGCTGAGTTCGGGAAGTGCCTCTCCATGAGCTCGACAGTTCGTTTGGCTCTCGAAAAGCCCCTTTGGTTCCGAACGGTGAAACTTTCCTCGTCGACCAGTTGTAATGACTGCGAGGTTCAGCGGGTCTAAAAAGGCCACTTTAGCAGAATCATATTAGAGTCACAATATTAACCACCCAAAAATCAGTCACACTTCATTTTCATCTTTATAGCTAACGTATTAGGTTCAAGGTTGATTGGGCAAATTTGACAGTGACGGGTAGCGTGATGTGCTTTCTGATTCTGCTAAAGTGGCATTTTTCGACCCGCAGGTCCTCGGGTGCTGCCGCGCTCCCCCATGGCCTTGCAGGCTGCTCAGACGGATCCGGTCACTTCACCATACTACTACAAGCTACTTATCGATTTTGATAACAGATCTGCTCAGGCCCCTTTTAAAGGAGACCAACTATTTAGCCAACATTAAGTGCACATTATTAACTAATTAGGGAACAAATTCACATGACATGTGTCACATAGTACCTTTTTGTTATATACATTGTTGGTTCCAACGGATGATGTAATAAACGCTTCTTCATCGAATCTTGGTTTCCTGAAAATGATATTTCTTCAGCATTGATACCTCGCTTCATGCCTCTTTTAACTTGTTCCGATTATTTGTTAAAAAAATTGTTTGTTTTCATAAACATCAGTAGTATAATAATTTACGATAAAATACTTACAAGATAATATTGAAGTCGCAGTAGATCCTTGGCTCAATGGTAATTGTTCGCTCGAGTTCGGGAAGTGCCTCTCCATGAGCTCGACAGTTCGTTTGGCTTAAGCTTCTAAATCGGAAAGTCCCTTTGGTTCCGAACGGTGAAACTTTCCTCGTCGACCAGTTGTAATGACTGCGAGGTTCAGCGGGTCCAAACAGGCCACTTTAGCAGAATCATATTTGAGTCATAATATTAACCACCCAAAAATCAGTCAAATTTCATTTTTTATCTTTATAGCTAACGTATTAGGTTCAAGGTTGATTGGGAAAATTCGACAGTGACGGGTAGCGTGATGTGCTTTCTGATTCTGCTAAAGTGGCATTTTTCGACCCGCAGGTCCTCGGGTGCTGCCGCGCTCCCCCATGGCCTTGCAGGCTGCTCAGACGGATCCGGTCACTTCACCATACTACTACAAGCTACTTATCGATATTGACAACAGATCTGCTCAGGCCCCTTTTAAAGGAGACCAACTATTTAGCCAACATTAAGTGCACATAATTAACTAATTAGGAAACAAATTCACATGACATGTGTCACATAGTACCTTTTTGTTATCTACACTGTTGGTTCCAACGGATGATGTAATAAACGCTTCTTCATCGAATCTTGGTTTCCTGAAAATGATATTTCTTCAGCATTGATACCTCGCTTCATGCCTCTTTTAACTTGTTCCGATTGTTTGTTAAAAAAATTGTTTGTTTTCATAAACATCAGTAGTATAATAATTTATGATAAAATACTTACAAGATAATATTGAAGTCGCAGCAGATCCTTGGCTCAATGGTAATTGTTCTCTGATTTCGGAAAGTGCCTCTCCATGAGCTCGAGTGTTCGTTTGGCTAAAGCTTCTAATTCGAAAAGTCCCTTTGGTTCCGAACGGTGAAACTTTCCTCGTCGACCAGTTGTAATGACTGCGAGGTTCAGCGGGTCTAAAAAGGCCACATTAGCAGAATCATATTTGAGTCATAATATTAACCACCCAAAAATCAGTCAAATTTCATTTTTTATCTTTATAGCTAACGTATTAGGTTCAAGGTTGATTGGGAAAATTCGACAGTGACGGGTAGCGTGATGTGCTTTCTGATTCTGCTAAAGTGGCATTTTTCGACCCGCAGGTCCTCGGGTGCTGCCGCGCTCCCCCATGGCCTTGCAGGCTGCTCAGACGGATCCGGTCACTTCACCATACTACTACAAGCTACTTATCGATATTGACAACAGATCTGCTCAGGCCTCTTTTAAAGGAGACCAACTATTTAGCCAACATTAAGTGCACATAATTAACTGATTAGGGAACAAATTCACATGGCATGTGTCACGTAGTACCTTTTTGTTATCTACATTGTTGGTTCCAACTGATGATGTAATAAACGCTTCCTCATCGAATCTTGGTTTCCTGAAAATGATATTTCTTCAGCATTGATACCTCGCTTCATGCCTCTTTTAACTTGTTCCGATTGTTTGTTAAAAAAATTGTTTGTTTTCATAAACATCAGTAGTATAATAATTTACGATAAAATACTTACAAGATAATATTGAAGTCGCAGTATATCCTTGGCACAATGGTAATTGTTCGCTGAGTTCGGGAAGTGCCTCTCCATGAGCTCGACAGCTCGTTTGGCTCTCGAAAAGCCCCTTTGGTTCCGAACGGTGAAACTTTCCTCGTCGACCAGTTGTAATGACTGCGAGGTTCAGCGGGTCTAAAAAGGCCACTTTAGCAGAATCATATTAGAGTCACAATATTAACCACCCAAAAATCAGTCACACTTCATTTTCATCTTTATAGCTAACGTATTAGGTTCAAGGTTGATTGGGCAAATTTGACAGTGACGGGTAGCGTGATGTGCTTTCTGATTCTGCTAAAGTGGCATTTTTCGACCCGCAGGTCCTCGGGTGCTGCCGCGCTCCCCCATGGCCTTGCAGGCTGCTCAGACGGATCCGGTCACTTCACCATACTACTACAAGCTACTTATCGATTTTGATAACAGATCTGCTCAGGCCCCTTTTAAAGGAGACCAACTATTTAGCCAACATTAAGTGCACATAATTAACTAATTAGGAAACAAATTCACATGACATGTGTCACATAGTACCTTTTTGTTATCTACACTGTTGGTTCCAACGGATGATGTAATAAACGCTTCTTCATCGAATCTTGGTTTCCTGAAAATGATATTTCTTCAGCATTGATACCTCGCTTCATGCCTCTTTTAACTTGTTCCGATTGTTTGTTAAAAAAATTGTTTGTTTTCATAAACATCAGTAGTATAATAATTTATGATAAAATACTTACAAGATAATATTGAAGTCGCAGCAGATCCTTGGCTCAATGGTAATTGTTCTCTGATTTCGGAAAGTGCCTCTCCATGAGCTCGAGAGTTCGTTTGGCTAAAGCTTCTAACTCGAAAAGTCCCTTTGGTTCCGAACGGTGAAACTTTCCTCGTCGACCAGTTGTAATGACTGCGAGGTTCAGCGGGTCTAAAAAGGCCACATTAGCAGAATCATATTTGAGTCATAATATTAACCACCCAAAAATCAGTCAAATTTCATTTTTTATCTTTATAGCTAACGTATTAGGTTCAAGGTTGATTGGGAAAATTCGACAGTGACGGGTAGCGTGATGTGCTTTCTGATTCTGCTAAAGTGGCATTTTTCGACCCGCAGGTCCTCGGGTGCTGCCGCGCTCCCCCATGGCCTTGCAGGCTGCTCAGACGGATCCGGTCACTTCACCATACTACTACAAGCTACTTATCGATATTGACAACAGATCTGCTCAGGCCCCTTTTAAAGGAGACCAACTATTTAGCCAACATTAAGTGCACATAATTAACTGATTAGGGAACAAATTCACATGGCATGTGTCACGTAGTACCTTTTTGTTATCTACATTGTTGGTTCCAACTGATGATGTAATAAACGCTTCCTCATCGAATCTTGGTTTCCTGAAAATGATATTTCTTCAGCATTGATACCTCGCTTCATGCCTCTTTTAACTTGTTCCGATTGTTTGTTAAAAAAATTGTTTGTTTTCATAAACATCAGTAGTATAATAATTTACGATAAAATACTTACAAGATAATATTGAAGTCGCAGTATATCCTTGGCACAATGGTAATTGTTCGCTGAGTTCGGGAAGTGCCTCTCCATGAGCTCGACAGCTCGTTTGGCTCTCGAAAAGCCCCTTTGGTTCCGAACGGTGAAACTTTCCTCGTCGACCAGTTGTAATGACTGCGAGGTTCAGCGGGTCTAAAAAGGCCACTTTAGCAGAATCATATTAGAGTCACAATATTAACCACCCAAAAATCAGTCACACTTCATTTTCATCTTTATAGCTAACGTATTAGGTTCAAGGTTGATTGGGCAAATTTGACAGTGACGGGTAGCGTGATGTGCTTTCTGATTCTGCTAAAGTGGCATTTTTCGACCCGCAGGTCCTCGGGTGCTGCCGCGCTCCCCCATGGCCTTGCAGGCTGCTCAGACGGATCCGGTCACTTCACCATACTACTACAAGCTACTTATCGATTTTGATAACAGATCTGCTCAGGCCCCTTTTAAAGGAGACCAACTATTTAGCCAACATTAAGTGCACATAATTAACTAATTAGGAAACAAATTCACATGACATGTGTCACATAGTACCTTTTTGTTATCTACACTGTTGGTTCCAACGGATGATGTAATAAACGCTTCTTCATCGAATCTTGGTTTCCTGAAAATGATATTTCTTCAGCATTGATACCTCGCTTCATGCCTCTTTTAACTTGTTCCGATTGTTTGTTAAAAAAATTGTTTGTTTTCATAAACATCAGTAGTATAATAATTTATGATAAAATACTTACAAGATAATATTGAAGTCGCAGCAGATCCTTGGCTCAATGGTAATTGTTCTCTGATTTCGGAAAGTGCCTCTCCATGAGCTCGAGAGTTCGTTTGGCTAAAGCTTCTAACTCGAAAAGTCCCTTTGGTTCCGAACGGTGAAACTTTCCTCGTCGACCAGTTGTAATGACTGCGAGGTTCAGCGGGTCTAAAAAGGCCACATTAGCAGAATCATATTTGAGTCATAATATTAACCACCCAAAAATCAGTCAAATTTCATTTTTTATCTTTATAGCTAACGTATTAGGTTCAAGGTTGATTGGGAAAATTCGACAGTGACGGGTAGCGTGATGTGCTTTCTGATTCTGCTAAAGTGGCATTTTTCGACCCGCAGGTCCTCGGGTGCTGCCGCGCTCCCCCATGGCCTTGCAGGCTGCTCAGACGGATCCGGTCACTTCACCATACTACTACAAGCTACTTATCGATATTGACAACAGATAGGCCCCTTTTAAAGGAGACCAACTATTTAGCCAACATTAAGTGCACATAATTAACTAATTAGGGAACAAATTCACATGGCATGTGTCACGTAGTACCTTTTTGTTATCTACATTGTTGGTTCCAACTGATGATGTAATAAACGCTTCCTCATCGAATCTTGGTTTCCTGAAAATGATATTTCTTCAGCATTGATACCTCGCTTCATGCCTCTTTTAACTTGTTCCGATTGTTTGTTAAAAAAATTGTTTGTTTTCATAAACATCAGTAGTATAATAATTTATGATAAAATACTTACAAGATAATATTGAAGTCGCAGCAGATCCTTGGCTCAATGGTAATTGTTCTCTGATTTCGGAAAGTGCCTCTCCATGAGCTCGAGAGTTCGTTTGGCTAAAGCTTCTAACTCGAAAAGTCCCTTTGGTTCCGAACGGTGAAACTTTCCTCGTCGACCAGTTGTAATGACTGCGAGGTTCAGCGGGTCTAAAAAGGCCACATTAGCAGAATCATATTTGAGTCATAATATTAACCACCCAAAAATCAGTCAAATTTCATTTTTTATCTTTATAGCTAACGTATTAGGTTCAAGGTTGATTGGGAAAATTCGACAGTGACGGGTAGCGTGATGTGCTTTCTGATTCTGCTAAAGTGGCATTTTTCGACCCGCAGGTCCTCGGGTGCTGCCGCGCTCCCCCATGGCCTTGCAGGCTGCTCAGACGGATCCGGTCACTTCACCATACTACTACAAGCTACTTATCGATATTGACAACAGATCTGCTCAGGCCCCTTTTAAAGGAGACCAACTATTTAGCCAACATTAAGTGCACATAATTAACTAATTAGGGAAAAAATTCACATGGCATGTGTCACGTAGTACCTTTTTGTTATCTACATTGTTGGTTCCAACTGATGATGTAATAAACGCTTCCTCATCGAATCTTGGTTTCCTGAAAATGATATTTCTTCAGCATTGATACCTCGCTTCATGCCTCTTTTAACTTGTTCCGATTGTTTGTTAAAAAAATTGTTTGTTTTCATAAACATCAGTAGTATAATAATTTACGATAAAATACTTACAAGATAATATTGAAGTCGCAGTATATCCTTGGCACAATGGTAATTGTTCGCTGAGTTCGGGAAGTGCCTCTCCATGAGCTCGACAGTTCGTTTGGCTCTCGAAAAGCCCCTTTGGTTCCGAACGGTGAAACATTCCTCGTCGACCAGTTGTAATGACTGCGAGGTTCAGCGGGTCTAAAAAGGCCACTTTAGCAGAATCATATTAGAGTCACAATATTAACCACCCAAAAATCAGTCACACTTCATTTTCATCTTTATAGCTAACGTATTAGGTTCAAGGTTGATTGGGCAAATTTGACAGTGACGGGTAGCGTGATGTGCTTTCTGATTCTGCTAAAGTGGCATTTTTCGACCCGCAGGTCCTTGGGTGCTGCCGCGCTCCCCCATGGCCTTGCAGGCTGCTCAGACGGATCCGGTCACTTCACCATACTACTACAAGCTACTTATCGATTTTGATAACAGATCTGCTCAGGCCCCTTTTAAAGGAGACCAACTATTTAACCAACATTAAGTGCACGTAATTAACTAATTAGGGAACAAATTCACATGACATGTGTCACATAGTACCTGTCTGTTATCTACATTGTTGGTTCCAACTGATGATGTAATAAACGCTACTTCATCAAATCTTGGTTTCCTGAAAATGATATTTCTTCAGCATTGATACCTCGCTTCATGCCTCTTTTAACTTGTTCCGATTATTTGTTAAAAAAATTGTTTGTTTTCATAAACATCAGTAGTATAATAATTTACGATAAAATACTTACAAGATAATATTGAAGTCGCAGTAGATCCTTGGCTCAATGGTAATTGTTCGCTGAGTTCGGGAAGTGCCTCTCCATGAGCTCGACAGTTCGTTTGGCTTAAGCTTCTAAATCGAAAAGTCCCTTTGGTTCCGAACGGTGAAACTTTCCTCGTCGACCAGTTGTAATGACTGCGAGGTTCAGCGGGTCCAAACAGGCCACTTTAGCAGAATCATATTTGAGTCATAATATTAACCACCCAAAAATCAGTCAAATTTCATTTTCATCTTTATAGCTAACGTATTAGGTTCAAGGTTGATTGGGCAAATTTGACAGTGACGGGTAGCGTGATGTGCTTTCTGATTCTGCTAAAGTGGCATTTTTCGACCCGCAGGTCCTCGGGTGCTGCCGCGCTCCCCCATGGCCTTGCAGGCTGCTCAGACGGATCCGGTCACTTCACCATACTACTACAAGCTACTTATCGATATTGACAACAGATCTGCTCAGGCCCCTTTTAAAGGAGACCAACTATTTAGCCAACATTAAGTGCACATAATTAACTAATTAGGAAACAAATTCACATGACATGTGTCACATAGTACCTTTTTGTTATCTACACTGTTGGTTCCAACGGATGATGTAATAAACGCTTCTTCATCGAATCTTGGTTTCCTGAAAATGATATTTCTTCAGCATTGATACCTCGCTTCATGCCTCTTTTAACTTGTTCCGATTGTTTGTTAAAAAAATTGTTTGTTTTCATAAACATCAGTAGTATAATAATTTATGATAAAATACTTACAAGATAATATTGAAGTCGCAGCAGATCCTTGGCTCAATGGTAATTGTTCTCTGATTTCGGAAAGTGCCTCTCCATGAGCTCGAGAGTTCGTTTGGCTAAAGCTTCTAACTCGAAAAGTCCCTTTGGTTCCGAACGGTGAAACTTTCCTCGTCGACCAGTTGTAATGACTGCGAGGTTCAGCTGGTCTAAACAGGCCACATTAGCAGAATCATATTTGAGTCATAATATTAACCACCCAAAAATCAGTCAAATTTCATTTTTTATCTTTATAGCTAACGTATTAGGTTCAAGGTTGATTGGGAAAATTCGACAGTGACGGGTAGCGTGATGTGCTTTCTGATTCTGCTAAAGTGGCATTTTTCGACCCGCAGGTCCTCGGGTGCTGCCGCGCTCCCCCATGGCCTTGCAGGCTGCTCAGACGGATCCGGTCACTTCACCATACTACTACAAGCTACTTATCGATATTGACAACAGATCTGCTCAGGCCCCTTTTAAAGGAGACCAACTATTTAGCCAACATTAAGTGCACATAATTAACTAATTAGGGAACAAATTCACATGGCATGTGTCACGTAGTACCTTTTTGTTATCTACATTGTTGGTTCCAACTGATGATGTAATAAACGCTTCCTCATCGAATCTTGGTTTCCTGAAAATGATATTTCTTCAGCATTGATACCTCGCTTCATGCCTCTTTTAACTTGTTCCGATTGTTTGTTAAAAAAATTGTTTGTTTTCATAAACATCAGTAGTATAATAATTTACGATAAAATACTTACAAGATAATATTGAAGTCGCAGTATATCCTTGGCACAATGGTAATTGTTCGCTGAGTTCAGGAAGTGCCTCTCCATGAGCTCGACAGCTCGTTTGGCTCTCGAAAAGCCCCTTTGGTTCCGAACGGTGAAACTTTCCTCGTCGACCAGTTGTAATGACTGCGAGGTTCAGCGGGTCTAAAAAGGCCACTTTAGCAGAATCATATTAGAGTCACAATATTAACCACCCAAAAATCAGTCACACTTCATTTTCATCTTTATAGCTAACGTATTAGGTTCAAGGTTGATTGGGCAAATTTGACAGTGACGGGTAGCGTGATGTGCTTTCTGATTCTGCTAAAGTGGCATTTTTCGACCCGCAGGTCCTCGGGTGCTGCCGCGCTCCCCCATGGCCTTGCAGGCTGCTCAGACGGATCCGGTCACTTCACCATACTACTACAAGCTACTTATCGATTTTGATAACAGATCTGCTCAGGCCCCTTTTAAAGGAGACCAACTATTTAGCCAACATTAAGTGCACATAATTAACTAATTAGGAAACAAATTCACATGACATGTGTCACATAGTACCTTTTTGTTATCTACACTGTTGGTTCCAACGGATGATGTAATAAACGCTTCTTCATCGAATCTTGGTTTCCTGAAAATGATATTTCTTCAGCATTGATACCTCGCTTCATGCCTCTTTTAACTTGTTCCGATTGTTTGTTAAAAAAATTGTTTGTTTTCATAAACATCAGTAGTATAATAATTTATGATAAAATACTTACAAGATAATATTGAAGTCGCAGCAGATCCTTGGCTCAATGGTAATTGTTCTCTGATTTCGGAAAGTGCCTCTCCATGAGCTCGAGAGTTCGTTTGGCTAAAGCTTCTAACTCGAAAAGTCCCTTTGGTTCCGAACGGTGAAACTTTCCTCGTCGACCAGTTGTAATGACTGCGAGGTTCAGCGGGTCTAAAAAGGCCACATTAGCAGAATCATATTTGAGTCATAATATTAACCACCCAAAAATCAGTCAAATTTCATTTTTTATCTTTATAGCTAACGTATTAGGTTCAAGGTTGATTGGGAAAATTCGACAGTGACGGGTAGCGTGATGTGCTTTCTGATTCTGCTAAAGTGGCATTTTTCGACCCGCAGGTCCTCGGGTGCTGCCGCGCTCCCCCATGGCCTTGCAGGCTGCTCAGACGGATCCGGTCACTTCACCATACTACTACAAGCTACTTATCGATATTGACAACAGATCTGCTCAGGCCCCTTTTAAAGGAGACCAACTATTTAGCCAACATTAAGTGCACATAATTAACTAATTAGGGAACAAATTCACATGGCATGTGTCACGTAGTACCTTTTTGTTATCTACATTGTTGGTTCCAACTGATGATGTAATAAACGCTTCCTCATCGAATCTTGGTTTCCTGAAAATGATATTTCTTCAGCATTGATACCTCGCTTCATGCCTCTTTTAACTTGTTCCGATTGTTTGTTAAAAAAATTGTTTGTTTTCATAAACATCAGTAGTATAATAATTTACGATAAAATACTTACAAGATAATATTGAAGTCGCAGTATATCCTTGGCACAATGGTAATTGTTCGCTGAGTTCGGGAAGTGCCTCCCCATGAGCTCGACAGTTCGTTTGGCTCTCGAAAAGCCCCTTTGGTTCCGAACGGTGAAACTTTCCTCGTCGACCAGTTGTAATGACTGCGAGGTTCAGCGGGTCTAAAAAGGCCACTTTAGCAGAATCATATTAGAGTCACAATATTAACCACCCAAAAATCAGTCACACTTCATTTTCATCTTTATAGCTAACGTATTAGGTTCAAGGTTGATTGGGCAAATTTGACAGTGACGGGTAGCGTGATGTGCTTTCTGATTCTGCTAAAGTGGCATTTTTCGACCCGCAGGTCCTCGGGTGCTGCCGCGCTCCCCCATGGCCTTGCAGGCTGCTCAGACGGATCCGGTCACTTCACCATACTACTACAAGCTACTTATCGATATTGACAACAGATCTGCTCAGGCCCCTTTTAAAGGAGACCAACTATTTAGCCAACATTAAGTGCACATAATTAACTAATTAGGAAACAAATTCACATGACATGTGTCACATAGTACCTTTTTGTTATCTACACTGTTGGTTCCAAGGGATGATGTAATAAACGCTTCTTCATCGAATCTTGGTTTCCTGAAAATGATATTTCTTCAGCATTGATACCTCGCTTCATGCCTCTTTTAACTTGTTCCGATTGTTTGTTAAAAAAATTGTTTGTTTTCATAAACATCAGTAGTATAATAATTTATGATAAAATACTTACAAGATAATATTGAAGTCGCAGCAGATCCTTGGCTCAATGGTAATTGTTCTCTGATTTCGGAAAGTGCCTCTCCATGAGCTTGAGAGTTCGTTTGGCTAAAGCTTCTAACTCGAAAAGTCCCTTTGGTTCCGAACGGTGAAACTTTCCTCGTCGACCAGTTGTAATGACTGCGAGGTTCAGCTGGTCTAAACAGGCCACATTAGCAGAATCATATTTGAGTCATAATATTAACCACCCAAAAATCAGTCAAATTTCATTTTTTATCTTTATAGCTAACGTATTAGGTTCAAGGTTGATTGGGAAAATTCGACAGTGACGGGTAGCGTGATGTGCTTTCTGATTCTGCTAAAGTGGCATTTTTCGACCCGCAGGTCCTCGGGTGCTGCCGCGCTCCCCCATGGCCTTGCAGGCTGCTCAGACGGATCCGGTCACTTCACCATACTACTACAAGCTACTTATCGATATTGACAACAGATCTGCTCAGGCCCCTTTTAAAGGAGACCAACTATTTAGCCAACATTAAGTGCACATAATTAACTAATTAGGGAACAAATTCACATGGCATGTGTCACGTAGTACCTTTTTGTTATCTACATTGTTGGTTCCAACTGATGATGTAATAAACGCTTCTTCATCGAATCTTGGTTTCCTGAAAATGATATTTCTTCAGCATTGATACCTCGCTTCATGCCTCTTTTAACTTGTTCCGATTGTTTGTTAAAAAAATTGTTTGTTTTCATAAACATCAGTAGTATAATAATTTACGATAAAATACTTACAAGATAATATTGAAGTCGCAGTATATCCTTGGCACAATGGTAATTGTTCGCTGAGTTCGGGAAGTGCCTCTCCATGAGCTCGACAGTTCGTTTGGCTCTCGAAAAGCCCCTTTGGTTCCGAACGGTGAAACTTTCCTCGTCGACCAGTTGTAATGACTGCGAGGTTCAGCGGGTCTAAAAAGGCCACTTTAGCAGAATCATATTAGAGTCACAATATTAACCACCCAAAAATCAGTCACACTTCATTTTCATCTTTATAGCTAACGTATTAGGTTCAAGGTTGATTGGGCAAATTTGACAGTGACGGGTAGCGTGATGTGCTTTCTGATTCTGCTAAAGTGGCATTTTTCGACCCGCAGGTCCTCGGGTGCTGCCGCGCTCCCCCATGGCCTTGCAGGCTGCTCAGACGGATTCGGTCACTTCACCATACTACTACAAGCTACTTATCGATTTTGATAACAGATCTGCTCAGGCCCCTTTTAAAGAAGACCAACTATTTAACCAACATTAAGTGCACGTAATTAACTAATTAGGGAACAAATTCACATGACATGTGTCACATAGTACCTTTCTGTTATCTACATTGTTGGTTCCAACTGACGATGTAATAAACGCTACTTCATCAAATCTTGGTTTCCTGAAAATGATATTTCTTCAGCATTGATACCTCGCTTCATGCCTCTTTTAACTTGTTCCGATTATTTGTTAAAAAAATTGTTTGTTTTCATAAACATCAGTAGTATAATAATTTACGATAAAATACTTACAAGATAATATTGAAGTCGCAGTAGATCCTTGGCTCAATGGTAATTGTTCGCTGAGTTCGGGAAGTGCCTCTCCATGAGCTCGACAGTTCGTTTGGCTTTAGCTTCTAAATCGAAAAGTCCCTTTGGTTCCGAACCGTGAAACTTTCCTCGTCGACCAGTTGTAATGACTGCGAGGTTCAGCGGGTCTTAAAAGGCCACTTTAGCAGAATCATATTAGAGTCACAATATTAACCACCCAAAAATCAGTCACACTTCATTTTCATCTTTATAGCTAACGTATTAGGTTCAAGGTTGATTGGGCAAATTTGACAGTGACGGGTAGCGTGATGTGCTTTCTGATTCTGCTAAAGTGGCATTTTTCGACCCGCAGGTCCTCGGGTGCTGCCGCGCTCCCCCATGGCCTTGCAGGCTGCTCAGACGGATCCGGTCACTTCACCATACTACTACAAGCTACTTATCGATTTTGATAACAGATCTGCTCTGCTCAGGCCCCTTTTAAAGGAGACCAGCTATTTAGCCAACATTAAGTTCACATAATTAACTAATTAGGGAACAAATTCACATGACATGTGTCACATAGTACCTTTTTGTTATCTACACTGTTGGTTCCAACTGATGATGTAATAAACGCTTCTTCATCGAATCTTGGTTTCCTGAAAATGATATTAACCACCCAAAAATCAGTCACACTTCATTTTCATCTTTATAGCTAACGTATTAGGTTCAAGGTTGATTGGGCAAATTTGACAGTGACGGGTAGCGTGATGTGCTTTCTGATTCTGCTAAAGTGGCATTTTTCGACCCGCAGGTCCTCGGGTGCTGCCGCGCTCCCCCATGGCCTTGCAGGCTGCTCAGACGGATCCGGTCACTTCACCATACTACTACAAGCTACTTATCGATATTGATGACAGATCTGCTCAGGCCCCTTTTAAAGGAGACCAACTATTTAGCCAACATTAAGTGCACATTATTAACTAATTAGGGAACAAATTCACATGACATGTGTCACATAGTACCTTTTTGTTATATACATTGTTGGTTCCAACGGATGATGTAATAAACGCTTCTTCATCGAATCTTGGTTTCCTGAAAATGATATTTCTTCAGCATTGATACCTCGCTTCATGCCTCTTTTAACTTGTTCCGATTATTTGTTAAAAAAATTGTTTGTTTTCATAAACATCAGTAGTATAATAATTTACGATAAAATACTTACAAGATAATATTGAAGTCGCAGTAGATCCTTGGCTCAATGGTAATTGTTCGCTGAGTTCGGGAAGTGCCTCTCCATGAGCTCGACAGTTCGTTTGGCTTAAGCTTCTAAATCGAAAAGTCCCTTTGGTTCCGAACGGTGAAACTTTCCTCGTCGACCAGTTGTAATGACTGCGAGGTTCAGCGGGTCCAAACAGGCCACTTTAGCAGAATCATATTTGAGTCATAATATTAACCACCCAAAAATCAGTCAAATTTCATTTTTTATCTTTATAGCTAACGTATTAGGTTCAAGGTTGATTGGGAAAATTCGACAGTGACGGGTAGCGTGATGTGCTTTCTGATTCTGCTAAAGTGGCATTTTTCGACCCGCAGGTCCTCGGGTGCTGCCGCGCTCCCCCATGGCCTTGCAGGCTGCTCAGACGGATCCGGTCACTTCACCATACTACTACAAGCTACTTATCGATATTGACAACAGATCTGCTCAGGCCCCTTTTAAAGGAGACCAACTATTTAGCCAACATTAAGTGCACATTATTAACTAATTAGGGAACAAATTCACATGGCATGTGTCACGTAGTACCTTTTTGTTATCTACATTGTTGGTTCCAACTGATGATGTAATAAACGCTTCTTCATCGAATCTTGGTTTCCTGAAAATGATATTTCTTCAGCATTGATACCTCGCTTCATGCCTCTTTTAACTTGTTCCGATTGTTTGTTAAAAAAATTGTTTGTTTTCATAAACATCAGTAGTATAATAATTTACGATAAAATACTTACAAGATAATATTGAAGTCGCAGTATATCCTTGGCACAATGGTAATTGTTCGCTGAGTTCGGGAAGTGCCTCTCCATGAGCTCGACAGTTCGTTTGGCTCTCGAAAAGCCCCTTTGGTTCCGAACGGTGAAACTTTCCTCGTCGACCAGTTGTAATGACTGCGAGGTTCAGCGGGTCTAAAAAGGCCACTTTAGCAGAATCATATTAGAGTCACAATATTAACCACCCAAAAATCAGTCACACTTCATTTTCATCTTTATAGCTAACGTATTAGGTTCAAGGTTGATTGGGCAAATTTGACAGTGACGGGTAGCGTGATGTGCTTTCTGATTCTGCTAAAGTGGCATTTTTCGACCCGCAGGTCCTCGGGTGCTGCCGCGCTCCCCCATGGCCTTGCAGGCTGCTCAGACGGATTCGGTCACTTCACCATACTACTACAAGCTACTTATCGATTTTGATAACAGATCTGCTCAGGCCCCTTTTAAAGGAGACCAACTATTTAACCAACATTAAGTGCACGTAATTAACTAATTAGGGAACAAATTCACATGACATGTGTCACATAGTACCTTTCTGTTATCTACATTGTTGGTTCCAACTGACGATGTAATAAACGCTACTTCATCAAATCTTGGTTTCCTGAAAATGATATTTCTTCAGCATTGATACCTCGCTTCATGCCTCTTTTAACTTGTTCCGATTATTTGTTAAAAAAATTGTTTGTTTTCATAAACATCAGTAGTATAATAATTTACGATAAAATACTTACAAGATAATATTGAAGTCGCAGTAGATCCTTGGCTCAATGGTAATTGTTCGCTGAGTTCGGGAAGTGCCTCTCCATGAGCTCGACAGTTCGTTTGGCTTTAGCTTCTAAATCGAAAAGTCCCTTTGGTTCCGAACCGTGAAACTTTCCTCGTCGACCAGTTGTAATGACTGCGAGGTTCAGCGGGTCTTAAAAGGCCACTTTAGCAGAATCATATTAGAGTCACAATATTAACCACCCAAAAATCAGTCACACTTCATTTTCATCTTTATAGCTAACGTATTAGGTTCAAGGTTGATTGGGCAAATTTGACAGTGACGGGTAGCGTGATGTGCTTTCTGATTCTGCTAAAGTGGCATTTTTCGACCCGCAGGTCCTCGGGTGCTGCCGCGCTCCCCCATGGCCTTGCAGGCTGCTCAGACGGATCCGGTCACTTCACCATACTACTACAAGCTACTTATCGATTTTGATAACAGATCTGCTCAGGCCCCTTTTAAAGGAGACCAACTATTTAGCCAACATTAAGTGCACGTAATTAACTAATTAGGGAACAAATTCACATGACATGTGTCACATAGTACCTTTTTGTTATATACATTGTTGGTTCCAACTGATGATGTAATAAACGCTTCTTCATCGAATCTTGGTTTCCTGAAAATGATATTTCTTCAGCATTGATACCTCGCTTCATGCCTCTTTTAACTTGTTCCGATTATTTGTTAAAAAAATTGTTTGTTTTCATAAACATCAGTAGTATAATAATTTACGATAAAATACTTACAAGATAATATTGAAGGCGCAGTATATCCTTGGCACAATGGTAATTGTTCGCTTAGTTCGGGAAGTGCCTCTCCATGAGCTCGACAGTTCGTTTGGCTCTCGAAAAGTCCCTTTGGTTCCGAACGGTGAAACTTTCCTCGTCGACCAGTTGTAATGACTGCGAGGTTCAGCGGGTCTAAAAAGGCCACTTTAGCAGAATCATATTAGTCACAATATTAACCACCCAAAAATCAGTCACACTTCATTTTCATCTTTATAGCTAACGTATTAGGTTCAAGGTTGATTGGGCAAATTTGACAGTGACGGGTAGCGTGATGTGCTTTCTGATTCTGCTAAAGTGGCATTTTTCGACCCGCAGGTCCTCGGGTGCTGCCGCGCTCCCCCATGGCCTTGCAGGCTGCTCAGACGGATCCGGTCACTTCACCATACTACTACAAGCTACTTATCGATTTTGATAACAGATCTGCTCTGCTCAGGCCCCTTTTAAAGGAGACCAGCTATTTAGCCAACATTAAGTTCACATAATTAACTAATTAGGGAACAAATTCACATGACATGTGTCACATAGTACCTTTTTGTTATCTACACTGTTGGTTCCAACTGATGATGTAATAAACGCTTCTTCATCGAATCTTGGTTTCCTGAAAATGATATTAACCACCCAAAAATCAGTCACACTTCATTTTCATCTTTATAGCTAACGTATTAGGTTCAAGGTTGATTGGGCAAATTTGACAGTGACGGGTAGCGTGATGTGCTTTCTGATTCTGCTAAAGTGGCATTTTTCGACCCGCAGGTCCTCGGGTGCTGCCGCGCTCCCCCATGGCCTTGCAGGCTGCTCAGACGGATCCGGTCACTTCACCATACTACTACAAGCTACTTATCGATATTGATGACAGATCTGCTCAGGCCCCTTTTAAAGGAGACCAACTATTTAGCCAACATTAAGTGCACATTATTAACTAATTAGGGAACAAATTCACATGACATGTGTCACATAGTACCTTTTTGTTATATACATTGTTGGTTCCAACGGATGATGTAATAAACGCTTCTTCATCGAATCTTGGTTTCCTGAAAATGATATTTCTTCAGCATTGATACCTCGCTTCATGCCTCTTTTAACTTGTTCCGATTATTTGTTAAAAAAATTGTTTGTTTTCATAAACATCAGTAGTATAATAATTTACGATAAAATACTTACAAGATAATATTGAAGTCGCAGTAGATCCTTGGCTCAATGGTAATTGTTCGCTGAGTTCGGGAAGTGCCTCTCCATGAGCTCGACAGTTCGTTTGGCTTAAGCTTCTAAATCGAAAAGTCCCTTTGGTTCCGAACGGTGAAACTTTCCTCGTCGACCAGTTGTAATGACTGCGAGGTTCAGCGGGTCCAAACAGGCCACTTTAGCAGAATCATATTTGAGTCATAATATTAACCACCCAAAAATCAGTCAAATTTCATTTTTTATCTTTATAGCTAACGTATTAGGTTCAAGGTTGATTGGGAAAATTCGACAGTGACGGGTAGCGTGATGTGCTTTCTGATTCTGCTAAAGTGGCATTTTTCGACCCGCAGGTCCTCGGGTGCTGCCGCGCTCCCCCATGGCCTTGCAGGCTGCTCAGACGGATCCGGTCACTTCACCATACTACTACAAGCTACTTATCGATATTGACAACAGATCTGCTCAGGCCCCTTTTAAAGGAGACCAACTATTTAGCCAACATTAAGTGCACATAATTAACTAATTAGGAAACAAATTCACATGACATGTGTCACATAGTACCTTTTTGTTATCTACACTGTTGGTTCCAACGGATGATGTAATAAACGCTTCTTCATCGAATCTTGGTTTCCTGAAAATGATATTTCTTCAGCATTGATACCTCGCTTCATGCCTCTTTTAACTTGTTCCGATTGTTTGTTAAAAAAATTGTTTGTTTTCATAAACATCAGTAGTATAATAATTTATGATAAAATACTTACAAGATAATATTGAAGTCGCAGCAGATCCTTGGCTCAATGGTAATTGTTCTCTGATTTCGGAAAGTGCCTCTCCATGAGCTCGAGAGTTCGTTTGGCTAAAGCTTCTAACTCGAAAAGTCCCTTTGGTTCCGAACGGTGAAACTTTCCTCGTCGACCAGTTGTAATGACTGCGAGGTTCAGCTGGTCTAAACAGGCCACATTAGCAGAATCATATTTGAGTCATAATATTAACCACCCAAAAATCAGTCAAATTTCATTTTTTATCTTTATAGCTAACGTATTAGGTTCAAGGTTGATTGGGAAAATTCGACAGTGACGGGTAGCGTGATGTGCTTTCTGATTCTGCTAAAGTGGCATTTTTCGACCCGCAGGTCCTCGGGTGCTGCCGCGCTCCCCCATGGCCTTGCAGGCTGCTCAGACGGATCCGGTCACTTCACCATACTACTACAAGCTACTTATCGATATTGACAACAGATCTGCTCAGGCCCCTTTTAAAGGAGACCAACTATTTAGCCAACATTAAGTGCACATAATTAACTAATTAGGGAACAAATTCACATGGCATGTGTCACGTAGTACCTTTTTGTTATCTACATTGTTGGTTCCAACTGATGATGTAATAAACGCTTCTTCATCGAATCTTGGTTTCCTGAAAATGATATTTCTTCAGCATTGATACCTCGCTTCATGCCTCTTTTAAATTGTTCCGATTGTTTGTTAAAAAAATTGTTTGTTTTCATAAACATCAGTAGTATAATAATTTACGATAAAATACTTACAAGATAATATTGAAGTCGCAGTATATCCTTGGCACAATGGTAATTGTTCGCTGAGTTCGGGAAGTGCCTCTCCATGAGCTCGACAGTTCGTTTGGCTCTCGAAAAGCCCCTTTGGTTCCGAACGGTGAAACTTTCCTCGTCGACCAGTTGTAATGACTGCGAGGTTCAGCGGGTCTAAAAAGGCCACTTTAGCAGAATCATATTAGAGTCACAATATTAACCACCCAAAAATCAGTCACACTTCATTTTCATCTTTATAGCTAACGTATTAGGTTCAAGGTTGATTGGGCAAATTTGACAGTGACGGGTAGCGTGATGTGCTTTCTGATTCTGCTAAAGTGGCATTTTTCGACCCGCAGGTCCTCGGGTGCTGCCGCGCTCCCCCATGGCCTTGCAGGCTGCTCAGACGGATTCGGTCACTTCACCATACTACTACAAGCTACTTATCGATTTTGATAACAGATCTGCTCAGGCCCCTTTTAAAGGAGACCAACTATTTAACCAACATTAAGTGCACGTAATTAACTAATTAGGGAACAAATTCACATGACATGTGTCACATAGTACCTTTCTGTTATCTACATTGTTGGTTCCAACTGACGATGTAATAAACGCTACTTCATCAAATCTTGGTTTCCTGAAAATGATATTTCTTCAGCATTGATACCTCGCTTCATGCCTCTTTTAACTTGTTCCGATTATTTGTTAAAAAAATTGTTTGTTTTCATAAACATCAGTAGTATAATAATTTACGATAAAATACTTACAAGATAATATTGAAGTCGCAGTAGATCCTTGGCTCAATGGTAATTGTTCGCTGAGTTCGGGAAGTGCCTCTCCATGAGCTCGACAGTTCGTTTGGCTTTAGCTTCTAAATCGAAAAGTCCCTTTGGTTCCGAACCGTGAAACTTTCCTCGTCGACCAGTTGTAATGACTGCGAGGTTCAGCGGGTCTTAAAAGGCCACTTTAGCAGAATCATATTAGAGTCACAATATTAACCACCCAAAAATCAGTCACACTTCATTTTCATCTTTATAGCTAACGTATTAGGTTCAAGGTTGATTGGGCAAATTTGACAGTGACGGGTAGCGTGATGTGCTTTCTGATTCTGCTAAAGTGGCATTTTTCGACCCGCAGGTCCTCGGGTGCTGCCGCGCTCCCCCATGGCCTTGCAGGCTGCTCAGACGGATCCGGTCACTTCACCATACTACTACAAGCTACTTATCGATTTTGATAACAGATCTGCTCAGGCCCCTTTTAAAGGAGACCAACTATTTAGCCAACATTAAGTGCACATAATTAACTAATTAGGGAACAAATTCACATGACATGTGTCACATAGTACCTTTTTGTTATATACATTGTTGGTTCCAACTGATGATGTAATAAACGCTTCTTCATCGAATCTTGGTTTCCTGAAAATGATATTTCTTCAGCATTGATACCTCGCTTCATGCCTCTTTTAACTTGTTCCGATTATTTGTTAAAAAAATTGTTTGTTTTCATAAACATCAGTAGTATAATAATTTACGATAAAATACTTACAAGATAATATTGAAGGCGCAGTATATCCTTGGCACAATGGTAATTGTTCGCTTAGATCGGGAAGTGCCTCTCCATGAGCTCGACAGTTCGTTTGGCTCTCGAAAAGTCCCTTTGGTTCCGAACGGTGAAACTTTCCTCGTCGACCAGTTGTAATGACTGCGAGGTTCAGCGGGTCTAAAAAGGCCACTTTAGCAGAATCATATTAGAGTCACAATATTAACCACTCAAAAATCAGTCAAATTTCATTTTCATCTTTATAGCTAACGTATTAGGTTCAAGGTTGATTGGGAATATTCGACAGTGACGGGTAGCGTGATGTGCTTTCTGATTCTGCTAAAGTGGCATTTTTCGACCCGCAGGTCCTCGGGTGCTGCCGCGCTCCCCCATGGCCTTGCAGGCTGCTCAGACGGATCCGGTCACTTCACCATACTACTACAAGCTACTTATCGATTTTGATAACAGATCTGCTCAGGCCCCTTTTAAAGGAGACCAACTATTTAACCAACATTAAGTGCACGTAATTAACTAATTAGGGAACAAATTCACATGACATGTGTCACATAGTACCTTTCTGTTATCTACATTGTTGGTTCCAACTGACGATGTAATAAACGCTACTTCATCAAATCTTGGTTTCCTGAAAATGATATTTCTTCAGCATTGATACCTCGCTTCATGCCTCTTTTAACTTGTTCCGATTGTTTGTTAAAAAAATTGTTTGTTTTCATAAACATCAGTAGTATAATAATTTACGATAAAATACTTACAAGATAATATTGAAGTCGCAGTATATCCTTGGCACAATGGTAATTGTTCGCTGAGTTCAGAAAGTGCCTCTCCATGAGCTCGACAGTTCGTTTGGCTTAAGCTTCTAACTCGAAAAGTCCCTTTGGTTCCGAACGGTGAAACTTTCCTCGTCGACCAGTTGTAATGACTGCGAGGTTCAGCGGGTCTAAAAAGGCCACTTTAGCAGAATCATATTAGAGTCACAATATAAACCACCCAAAAATCAGTCACACTTCATTTTCATCTTTATAGCTAACGTATTAGGTTCAAGGTTGATTGGGCAAATTTGACAGTGACGGGTAGCGTGATGTGCTTTCTGATTCTGCTAAAGTGGCATTTTTCGACCCGCAGGTCCTCGGGTGCTGCCGCGCTCCCCCATGGCCTTGCAGGCTGCTCAGACGGATCCGGTCACTTCACCATACTACTACAAGCTACTTATCGATTTTGATAACAGATCTGCTCTGCTCAGGCCCCTTTTAAAGGAGACCAGCTATTTAGCCAACATTAAGTTCACATAATTAACTAATTAGGGAACAAATTCACATGACATGTGTCACATAGTACCTTTTTGTTATCTACACTGTTGGCTCCAACTGATGATGTAATAAACGCTTCTTCATCGAATCTTGGTTTCCTGAAAATGATATTAACCACCCAAAAATCAGTCACACTTCATTTTCATCTTTATAGCTAACGTATTAGGTTCAAGGTTGATTGGGCAAATTTGACAGTGACGGGTAGCGTGATGTGCTTTCTGATTCTGCTAAAGTGGCATTTTTCGACCCGCAGGTCCTCGGGTGCTGCCGCGCTCCCCCATGGCCTTGCAGGCTGCTCAGACGGATCCGGTCACTTCACCATACTACTACAAGCTACTTATCGATATTGACAACAGATCTGCTCAGGCCCCTTTTAAAGGAGACCAACTATTTAGACAACATTAAGTGCACATAATTAACTAATTAGGGAACAAATTCACATGGCATGTGTCACGTAGTACCTTTTTGTTATCTACATTGTTGGTTCCAACTGATGATGTAATAAACGCTTCTTCATCGAATCTTGGGTTCCTGAAAATGATATTTCTTCAGCATTGATACCTCGCTTCGTGCCTCTTTTAACTTGTTCCGATTGACTGTTAAAAAAATTGTTTGTTTTAAAAAAAATCATTAGTATAATAATTTATGATAAAATACTTACAAGATAATATTGAAGTCGCAGCAGATCCTTGGCTCAATGGTAATTGTTCTCTGATTTCGGAAAGTGCTTCTCCATGAGCTCGAGAGTTCGTTTGGCTAAAGCTTCTAACTCGAAAAGTCCCTTTGGTTCCGAACGGTGAAACTTTCCTCGTCGACCAGTTGTAATGACTGCGAGGTTCAGCAGGTCTAAAAAGGCCACTTTAGCAGAATCATATTTGAGTCATAATATTAACCACCCAAAAATCAGTCAAATTTCATTTTCATCTTTATAGCTAACGTATTAGGTTCAAGTTTGATTGGGAAAATTCGACAGTGACGGGTAGCGTGATGTGCTTTCTGATTCTGCTAAAGTGGTATTTTTCGACCCGCAGGTCCTCGGGTGCTGCCGCGCTCCCCCATGGCCTTGCAGGCTGCTCAGACGGATCCGGTCACTTCACCATACTACTACAAGCTACTTATCGATATTGACAACAGATCTGCTCAGGCCCCTTTTAAAGGAGACCAACTATTTAGCCAACATTAAGTGCACATAATTAACTAATTAGGGAACAAATTCACATGACATGTGTCACATAGTACCTTTTTGTTATCTACATTGTTGGTTCCAACTGATGATGTAATAAACGCTACTTCATCAAATCTTGGTTTCCTGAAAATGATATTTCTTCAGCATTGATACCTCGCTTCATGCCTCTTTTAACTTGTTCCGATTATTTGTTAAAAAAATTGTTTGTTTTCATAAACATCAGTAGTATAATAATTTACGATAAAATACTTACAAGATAATATTGAAGTCGCAGTAGATCCTTGGCTCAATGGTAATTGTTCGCTGAGTTCGGGAAGTGCCTCTCCATGAGCTCGACAGTTCGTTTGGCTTAAGCTTCTAAATCGAAAAGTCCCTTTGGTTCCGAACGGTGAAACTTTCCTCGTCGACCAGTTGTAATGACTGCGAGGTTCAGCGGGTCCAAACAGGCCACTTTAGCAGAATCATATTTGAGTCATAATATTAACCACCCAAAAATCAGTCAAATTTCATTTTCATCTTTATAGCTAACGTATTAGGTTCAAGGTTGATTGGGAAAATTCGACAGTGACGGGTAGCGTGATGTGCTTTCTGATTCTGCTAAAGTGGCATTTTTCGACACGCAGGTCCTCGGGTGCTGCCGCGCTCCCCCATGGCCTTGCAGGCTGCTCAGACGGATCCGGTCACTTCACCATACTACTACAAGCTACTTATCGATATTGACAACAGATCTGCTCAGGCCCCTTTTAAAGGAGACCAACTATTTAGCCAACATTAAGTGCACATAATTAACTAATTAGGAAACAAATTCACATGACATGTGTCACATAGTACCTTTTTGTTATCTACACTGTTGGTTCCAACGGATGATGTAATAAACGCTTCTTCATCGAATCTTGGTTTCCTGAAAATGATATTTCTTCAGCATTGATACCTCGCTTCATGCCTCTTTTAACTTGTTCCGATTGTTTGTTAAAAAAATTGTTTGTTTTCATAAACATCAGTAGTATAATAATTTATGATAAAATACTTACAAGATAATATTGAAGTCGCAGCAGATCTTTGGCTCAATGGTAATTGTTCTCTGATTTCGGAAAGTGCCTCTCCATGAGCTCGAGAGTTCGTTTGGCTAAAGCTTCTAACTCGAAAAGTCCCTTTGGTTCCGAACGGTGAAACTTTCCTCGTCGACCAGTTGTAATGACTGCGAGGTTCAGCGGGTCTAAAAAGGCCACATTAGCAGAATCATATTTGAGTCATAATATTAACCACCCAAAAATCAGTCAAATTTCATTTTTTATCTTTATAGCTAACGTATTAGGTTCAAGGTTGATTGGGAAAATTCGACAGTGACGGGTAGCGTGATGTGCTTTCTGATTCTGCTAAAGTGGCATTTTTCGACCCGCAGGTCCTCGGGTGCTGCCGCGCTCCCCCATGGCCTTGCAGGCTGCTCAGACGGATCCGGTCACTTCACCATACTACTACAAGCTACTTATCGATATTGACAACAGATCTGCTCAGGCCCCTTTTAAAGGAGACCAACTATTTAGCCAACATTAAGTGCACATAATTAACTAATTAGGGAACAAATTCACATGGCATGTGTCACGTAGTACCTTTTTGTTATCTACATTGTTGGTTCCAACTGATGATGTAATAAACGCTACTTCATCAAATCTTGGTTTCCTGAAAATGATATTTCTTCAGCATTGATACCTCGCTTCATGCCTCTTTTAACTTGTTCCGATTATTTGTTAAAAAAATTGTTTGTTTTCATAAACATCAGTAGTATAATAATTTACGATAAAATACTTACAAGATAATATTGAAGTCGCAGTAGATCCTTGGCTCAATGGTAATTGTTCGCTGAGTTCGGGAAGTGCCTCTCCATGAGCTCGACAGTTCGTTTGGCTTAAGCTTCTAAATCGAAAAGTCCCTTTGGTTCCGAACGGTGAAACTTTCCTCGTCGACCAGTTGTAATGACTGCGAGGTTCAGCGGGTCCAAACAGGCCACTTTAGCAGAATCATATTTGAGTCATAATATTAACCACCCAAAAATCAGTCAAATTTCATTTTCATCTTTATAGCTAACGTATTAGGTTCAAGGTTGATTGGGAAAATTCGACAGTGACGGGTAGCGTGATGTGCTTTCTGATTCTGCTAAAGTGGCATTTTTCGACCCGCAGGTCCTCGGGTGCTGCCGCGCTCCCCCATGGCCTTGCAGGCTGCTCAGACGGATCCGGTCACTTCACCATACTACTACAAGCTACTTATCGATATTGACAACATATCTGCTCAGGCCCCTTTTAAAGGAGACCAACTATTTAGCCAACATTAAGTGCACATAATTAACTAATTAGGGAACAAATTCACATGACATGTGTCACATAGTACCTTTTTGTTATCTACATTGTTGGTTCCAACTGATGATGTAATAAACGCTACTTCATCAAATCTTGGTTTCCTGAAAATGATATTTCTTCAGCATTGATACCTCGCTTCATGCCTCTTTTAACTTGTTCCGATTGACTGTTAAAAAAATTGTTTGTTTTCATAAACATCAGTAGTATAATAATTTACGATAAAATACTTACAAGATAATATTGAAGTCGCAGTAGATCCTTGGCTCAATGGTAATTGTTCGCTGAGTTCGGGAAGTGCCTCTCCATGAGCTCGACAGTTCGTTTGGCTTAAGCTTCTAAATCGAAAAGTCCCTTTGGTTCCGAACGGTGAAACTTTCCTCGTCGACCAGTTGTAATGACTGCGAGGTTCAGCGGGTCCAAACAGGCCACTTTAGCAGAATCATATTTGAGTCATAATATTAACCACCCAAAAATCAGTCAAATTTCATTTTCATCTTTATAGCTAACGTATTAGGTTCAAGGTTGATTGGGAAAATTCGACAGTGACGGGTAGCGTGATGTGCTTTCTGATTCTGCTAAAGTGGCATTTTTCGACCCGCAGGTCCTCGGGTGCTGCCGCGCTCCCCCATGGCCTTGCAGGCTGCTCAGACGGATCCGGTCACTTCACCATACTACTACAAGCTACTTATCGATATTGACAACAGATCTGCTCAGGCCCCTTTTAAAGGAGACCAACTATTTAGCCAACATTAAGTGCACATAATTAACTAATTAGGGAACAAATTCACATGACATGTGTCACATAGTACCTTTTTGTTATCTACATTGTTGGTTCCAACTGATGATGTAATAAACGCTACTTCATCAAATCTTGGTTTCCTGAAAATGATATTTCTTCAGCATTGATACATCGCTTCATGCCTCTTTTAACTTGTTCCGATTGTTTGTTAAAAAAATTGTTTGTTTTCATAAACATCCGTAGTATAATAATTTACGATAAAATACTTACAAGATAATATTGAAGTCGCAGTATATCCTTGGCACAATGGTAATTGTTCGCTGAGTTCGGGAAGTGCCTCTCCATGAGCTCGACAGTTCGTTTGTCTCTCGAAAAGCCCCTTTGGTTCCGAACGGTGAAACTTTCCTCGTCGACCAGTTGTAATGACTGCGAGGTTCAGCGGGTCCAAACAGGCCACTTTAGCAGAATCATATTTGAGTCATAATATTAACCACCCAAAAATCAGTCAAATTTCATTTTCATCTTTATAGCTAACGTATTAGGTTCAAGGTTGATTGGGAAAATTCGACAGTGACGGGTAGCGTGATGTGCTTTCTGATTCTGCTAAAGTGGCATTTTTCGACCCGCAGGTCCTCGGGTGCTGCCGCGCTCCCCCATGGCCTTGCAGGCTGCTCAGACGGATCCGGTCACTTCACCATACTACTACAAGCTACTTATCGATATTGACAACAGATCTGCTCAGGCCCCTTTTAAAGGAGACCAACTATTTAGCCAACATTAAGTGCACATAATTAACTAATTAGGAAACAAATTCACATGACATGTGTCACATAGTACCTTTTTGTTATCTACACTGTTGGTTCCAACGGATGATGTAATAAACGCTTCTTCATCGAATCTTGGTTTCCTGAAAATGATATTTCTTCAGCATTGATACCTCGCTTCATGCCTCTTTTAACTTGTTCCGATTGTTTGTTAAAAAAATTGTTTGTTTTCATAAACATCAGTAGTATAATAATTTATGATAAAATACTTACAAGATAATATTGAAGTCGCAGCAGATTCTTGGCTCAATGGTAATTGTTCTCTGATTTCGGAAAGTGCCTCTCCATGAGCTCGAGAGTTCGTTTGGCTAAAGCTTCTAACTCGAAAAGTCCCTTTGGTTCCGAACGGTGAAACTTTCCTCGTCGACCAGTTGTAATGACTGCGAGGTTCAGCGGGTCTAAAAAGGCCACATTAGCAGAATCATATTTGAGTCATAATATTAACCACCCAAAAATCAGTCAAATTTCATTTTTTATCTTTATAGCTAACGTATTAGGTTCAAGGTTGATTGGGAAAATTCGACAGTGACGGGTAGCGTGATGTGCTTTCTGATTCTGCTAAAGTGGCATTTTTCGACCCGCAGGTCCTCGGGTGCTGCCGCGCTCCCCCATGGCCTTGCAGGCTGCTCAGACGGATCCGGTCACTTCACCATACTACTACAAGCTACTTATCGATATTGACAACAGATCTGCTCAGGCCCCTTTTAAAGGAGACCAACTATTTAGCCAACATTAAGTGCACATAATTAACTAATTAGGGAACAAATTCACATGGCATGTGTCACGTAGTACCTTTTTGTTATCTACATTGTTGGTTCCAACTGATGATGTAATAAACGCTTCCTCATCGAATCTTGGTTTCCTGAAAATGATATTTCTTCAGCATTGATACCTCGCTTCATGCCTCTTTTAACTTGTTCCGATTGTTTGTTAAAAAAATTGTTTGTTTTCATAAACATCAGTAGTATAATAATTTACGATAAAATACTTACAAGATAATATTGAAGTCGCAGTATATCCTTGGCACAATGGTAATTGTTCGCTGAGTTCGGGAAGTGCCTCTCCATGAGCTCGACAGTTCGTTTGGCTCTCGAAAAGCCCCTTTGGTTCCGAACGGTGAAACTTTCCTCGTCGACCAGTTGTAATGACTGCGAGGTTCAGCGGGTCTAAAAAGGCCACTTTAGCAGAATCATATTAGAGTCACAATATTAACCACCCAAAAATCAGTCACACTTCATTTTCATCTTTATAGCTAACGTATTAGGTTCAAGGTTGATTGGGCAAATTTGACAGTGACGGGTAGCGTGATGTGCTTTCTGATTCTGCTAAAGTGGCATTTTTCGACCCGCAGGTCCTCGGGTGCTGCCGCGCTCCCCCATGGCCTGTCAGGCTGCTCAGACGGATCCGGTCACTTCACCATACTACTACAAGCTACTTATCGATATTGATGACAGATCTGCTCAGGCCCCTTTTAAAGGAGACCAACTATTTAGCCAAAATTAAGTGCACATAATTAACTAATTAGGGAACAAATTCACATGACATGTGTCACATAGTACTTTTTTGTTATCTACATTGTTGGTTCCAACGGATGATGTAATAAACGCTTCTTCATCGAATCTTGGTTTCCTGAAAATGATATTTCTTCAGCATTGATACCTCGCTTCATGCCTCTTTTAACTTGTTCCGATTGTTTCTTAAAAAAATTGTTTGTTTTCATAAACATCCGTAGTATAATAATTTACGATAAAATACTTACAAGATAATATTGAAGTCGCAGTATATCCTTGGCACAATGGTAATTGTTCGCTGAGTTCGGGAAGTGCCTCTCCATGAGCTCGACAGTTCGTTTGTCTCTCGAAAAGCCCCTTTGGTTCCGAACGGTGAAACTTTCCTCGTCGACCAGTTGTAATGACTGCGAGGTTCAGCGGGTCTAAAAAGGCCACTTTAGCAGAATCATATTAGAGTCACAATATTAACCACCCAAAAATCAGTCACACTTCATTTTCATCTTTATAGCTAACGTATTAGGTTCAAGGTTGATTGGGCAAATTTGACAGTGACGGGTAGCGTGATGTGCTTTCTGATTCTGCTAAAGTGGCATTTTTCGACCCGCAGGTCCTCGGGTGCTGCCGCGCTCCCCCATGGCCTTGCAGGCTGCTCAGACGGATCCGGTCACTTCACCATACTACTACAAGCTACTTATCGATTTTGATAACAGATCTGCTCTGCTCAGGCCCCTTTTAAAGGAGACCAACTATTTAGCCAACATTAAGTGCACATAATTAACTAATTAGGGAACAAATTCACATGACATGTGTCACATAGTACCTTTTTGTTATCTACACTGTTGGTTCCAACTGATGATGTAATAAACGCGTCTTTATCGAATCTTGGTTTCCTGAAAATGATATTAACCACCCAAAAATCAGTCACACTTCATTTTCATCTTTATAGCTAACGTATTAGGTTCAAGGTTGATTGGGCAAATTTGACAGTGACGGGTAGCGTGATGTGCTTTCTGATTCTGCTAAAGTGGCATTTTTCGACCCGCAGGTCCTCGGGTGCTGCCGCGCTCCCCCATGGCCTTGCAGGCTGCTCAGACGGATCCGGTCACTTCACCATACTACTACAAGCTACTTATCGATATTGACAACAGATCTGCTCAGGCCCCTTTTAAAGGAGACCAACTATTTAGCCAACATTAAGTGCACATAATTAACTAATTAGGGAACAAATTCACATGGCATGTGTCACGTAGTACCTTTTTGTTATCTACATTGTTGGTTCCAACTGATGATGTAATAAACGCTTCTTCATCGAATCTTGGTTTCCTGAAAATGATATTTCTTCAGCATTGATACCTCTTTTCGTGCCTCTTTTAACTTGTTCCGATTGACTGTTAAAAAATTTTTTGTTTTCAAAAAAATCAGTAGTATAATAATTTATGATAAAATACTTACAAGATAATATTGAAGTCGCAGCAGATCCTTGGCTCAATGGTAATTGTTCTCTGATTTTGGAAAGTGCCTCTCCATGAGCTCGAGAGTTCGTTTGGCTAAAGCTTCTAACTCGAAAAGTCCCTTTGGTTCCGAACGGTGAAACTTTCCTCGTCGACCAGTTGTAATGACTGCGAGGTTCAGCGGGTCTAAAAAGGCCACTTTAGCAGAATCATATTAGAGTCACAATATTAACCCACCCAAAAATCAGTCACACTTCATTGTCATCTTTATAGCTAACGTATTAGGTTCAAGGTTGATTGGGCAAATTTGACAGTGACGGGTAGCGTGATGTGCTTTCTGATTCTGCTAATGTGGCATTTTTCGACCCGCAGGTCCTCGGGTGCTGCCGCGCTCCCCCATGGCCTAGCAGGCTGCTCAGACGGATCCGGTCACTTCACCATACTACTACAAGCTACTTATCGATATTGACAACAGATCTGCTCAGGCCCCTTTTTAAGGAGACCAACTATTTAGCCAACATTAAGTGCACATAATTAACTAATTAGGGAACAAATTCACATGACATGTGTCACATACTACCTTTTTGTTATCTACACTGTTGGTTCCAACGGATGATGTAATAAACGCTTCTTCATCGAATCTTGGTTTCCTGAAAATGATATTTCTTCAGCATTGATACCTCGCTTCATGCCTCTTTTAACTTGTTCCGATTGTTTGTTAAAAAAATTGTTTGTTTTCATAAACATCAGTAGTATAATAATTTATGATAAAATACTTACAATATAATATTGAAGTCGCAGCAGATCCTTGGCTCAATGGTAATTGTTCTCTGATTTCGGAAAGTTCCTCTCCATGAGCTCGACAGTTCGTTTGGCTCTCGAAAAGCCCCTTTGGTTCCGAACGGTGAAACTTTCCTCGTCGACCAGTTGTAATGACTGCGAGGTTCAGCGGGTCTAAAAAGGCCACTTTAGCAGAATCATATTAGAGTCACAATATTAACCACCCAAAAATCAGTCACACTTCATTTTCATCTTTATAGCTAACGTATTAGGTTCAAGGTTGATTGGGCAAATTTGACAGTGACGGGTAGCGTGATGTGCTTTCTGATTCTGCTAAAGTGGCATTTTTCGACCCGCAGGTCCTCGGGTGCTGCCGCGCTCCCCCATGGCCTTGCAGGCTGCTCAGACGGATCCGGTCACTTCACCATACTACTACAAGCTACTTATCGATTTTGATAACAGATCTGCTCAGGCCCCTTTTAAAGGAGACCAACTATTTAGCCAACATTAAGTGCACATAATTAACTAATTAGGGAACAAATTCACATGACATGTGTCACATAGTACCTTTTTGTTATCTACATTGTTGGTTCCAACTGATGATGTAATAAACGCTTCTTCATCGAATCTTGGTTTCCGGAAAATGATATTTCTTCAGCATTGATACATCGCTTCATGCCTCTTTTAACTTGTTCCGATTGTTTGTTAAAAAAATTGTTTGTTTTCATAAACATCAGTAGTATAATAATTTACGATAAAATACTTACAAGATAATATTGAAGTCGCAGTATATCCTTGGCACAATGGTAATTGTTCGCTGAGTTCGGGAAGTGCCTCTCCATGAGCTCGACAGTTCGTTTGGCTCTCGAAAAGCCCCTTTGGTTCCGAACGGTGAAACTTTCCTCGTCGACCAGTTGTAATGACTGCGAGGTTCAGCGGGTCTAAAAAGGCCACTTTAGCAGAATCATATTAGAGTCACAATATTAACCACCCAAAAATCAGTCACACTTCATTTTCATCTTTATAGCTAACGTATTAGGTTCAAGGTTGATTGGGCAAATTTGACAGTGACGGGTAGCGTGATGTGCTTTCTGAATCTGCTAAAGTGGCATTTTTCGACCCGCAGGTCCTCGGGTGCTGCCGCGCTCCCCCATGGCCTTGCAGGCTGCTCAGACGGATCCGGTCACTTCGCCATACTACTACAAGCTACTTATCGATTTTGATGACAGATCTGCTCTGCTCAGGCCCCTTTTAAAGGAGACCAACTATTTAGCCAACATTAAGTGCACATAATTAACTAATTAGGGAACAAATTCTCATGACATGTGTCACATAGTACCTTTTTGTTATCTACACTGTTGGTTCCAACTGATGATGTAATAAACGCGTCTTCATCGAATCTTGGTTTCCTGAAAATGATATTTCTTCAGCATTGATACATCGCTTCATGCCTCTTTTAACTTGTTCCGATTGTTTGTTAAAAAAATTGTTTGTTTTCATAAACATAAGTAGTATAATAATTTACGATAAAATACTTACAAGATAATATTGAATTCGCAGTATATCCTTGGCACAATGGTAATTGTTCGCTGAGTTCGGGAAGTGCCTCTCCATGAGCTCGACAGTTCGTTTGGCTCTCGAAAAGCCCCTTTGGTTCCGAACGGTGAAACTTTCCTCGTCGACCAGTTGTAATGACTGCGAGGTTCAGCGGGTCTAAAAAGGCCACTTTAGCAGAATCATATTAGAGTCACAATATTAACCACCCAAAAATCAGTCACACTTTATTTTCATCTTTATAGCTAACGTATTAGGTTCAAGGTTGATTGGGCAAATTTGACAGTGACGGGTAGCGTGATGTGCTATCTTATTCTGTTAAAGTGGCATTTTTCGCCCCGCAGGTCCTCGGGTGCTGCCGCGCTCCCCCTTGGCCTTGCAGGCTGCTCAGACGGATCCGGTCACTTCACCATACTACTACAAGCTACTTATCGATATTGACAACAGATCTGCTCAGGCCCCTTTTAAAGGAGACCAACTATTTAGCCAACATTAAGTGCACATAATTAACTAATTAGGGAACAAATTCACATGACATGTGCCACGTAGTACCTTTTTGTTATCTACATTGTTGGTTCCAACTGATGCTGTAATAAACGCTTCTTCATCGAATCTTGGTTTCCTGAAAATGATATTTCTTCAGCATTGATACCTCTCTTCGTGCCTCTTTTAACTTGTTCCGATTGACTGTTAAAAAATTTTTTGTTTTCAAAAAAATCAGTAGTATAATAATTTATGATAAAATACTTACAAGATAATATTGAAGTCGCAGCAGATCCTTGGCTCAATGATAATTGTTCTCTGATTTCGGAAAGTGCCTCTCCATGAGCTCGAGAGTTCGTTTGGCTAAAGCTTCTAACTCGAAAAGTCCCTTCGGTTCCGAACGGTGAAACTTTCCTCGTCGACCAGTTGTAATGACTGCGAGGTTCAGCGGGTCTAAAAAGGCCACTTTAGCAGAATCATATTAGAGTCACAATATTAACCACCCAAAAATCAGTCACACTTCATTTTCATCTTTATAGCTAACGTATTAGGTTCAAGGTTGATTGGGCAAATTTGACAGTGACGGGTAGCGTGATGTGCTTTCTGATTCTGCTAAAGTGGCATTTTTCGACCCGCAGGTCCTCGGGTGCTGCCGCGCTCCCCCATGGCCTTGCAGGCTGCTCAGACGGATCCGGTCACTTCACCATACTACTACAAGCTACTTATCGATTTTGATAACAGATCTGCTCTGCTCAGGCCCCTTATAAAGGAGACCAACTATTTAGCCAACATTAAGTGCACATAATTAACTAATTAGGGAACAAATTCACATGACATGTGTCACATAGTACCTTTTTGTTATCTACACTGTTGGTTCCAACTGATGATGTAATAAACGCTTCTTCATCGAATCTTGGTTTCCTGAAAATGATATTAACCACCCAAAAATCAGTCACACTTCATTTTCATCTTTATAGCTAACGTATTAGGTTCAAGGTTGATTGGGCAAATTTGACAGTGACGGGTAGCGTGATGTGCTTTCTGATTCTGCTAAAGTGGCATTTTTCGACCCGCAGGTCCTCGGGTGCTGCCGCGCTCCCCCATGGCCTTGCAGGCTGCTCAGACGGATCCGGTCACTTCACCATACTACTACAAGCTACTTATCGATATTGACAACAGATCTGCTCAGGCCCCTTTTAAAGGAGACCAACTATTTAGCCAACATTAAGTGCACATAATTAACTAATTAGGGAACAAATTCACATGGCATGTGTCACGTAGTACCTTTTTGTTATCTACATTGTTGGTTCCAACTGATGATGTAATAAACGCTTCTTCATCGAATCTTGGTTTCCTGAAAATGATATTTCTTCAGCATTGATACCTCTCTTCGTGCCTCTTTTAACTTGTTCCGATTGACTGTTAAAAAATTTTTTGTTTTCAAAAAAATCAATAGTATAATAATTTATGATAAAATACTTACAAGATAATATTGAAGTCGCAGCAGATCCTTGGCTCAATGGTAATTGTTCTCTGATTTCGGAAAGTTCCTCTCCATGAGCTCGACAGTTCGTTTGGCTAAAGCTTCTAACTCGAAAAGTCCCTTTGGTTCCGAACGGTGAAACTTTCCTCGTCGACCAGTTGTAATGACTGCGAGGTTCAGCGGGTCTAAAAAGGCCACTTTAGCAGAATCTTAATAGAGTCATAATATTAACCACCCAAAAATCAGTCAAATTTCATTTTCATCTTTATAGCTAACGTATTAGGTTTGTTGGGTGTTGGGTGTGAGGAGAGAAATGAAACGTACGAGGTTCGAATGCCAACTGAACTGTGTTTATTACTGCATTATATTTATAGGCGATACCTATGCACCCAACAGTATTCCCCCCTTTTTTTAATAAATGTTACATAATTTTGAATATTACAAATGTTTTAATTCTATTTATAACTTTAGCTTACATTACTAGTACAATGTTTTATCTTACCATACTATGTTTATAATATCAACTCGCCAAGTATCGTATTACTAGTACATTAACAGTATGATGTTTTATTTTAATTTTTATTAGAACATTAGATAACTAAGTACATATAAGTTTAATTCCTTATATTATTATATCGAATATATCTGGATATTATGATTTATGGCGTACACTTACATTGCTAAACACTTTTTGATAAATTTAGTACAGATATGAGTTAAGACACAATGTCTTTTTTAACATTTTTCGTTGTTATTACACACATCACTGAACACTATACAGCATGTTGTGGTTGCGTCATTTGTTGTGCCATTGGTATATTCATGTTGCTATGCCAAACTGTCATCTCTTTCCGTAATATTTTCTGAGCTCCTTGCTTACATTTTTAAGCATCCTGTATATGATATAGATGCCAATAAGTATTGCGATGCCAATTATTATAAGGCCGTATTTCTCTATCTGCTCAAAATGTGAATTGGATGCATTATTCGCTCCGTTTTGAGCAATAATTACTTCTTCGGTTTTTTTCTCAACACTACAAGTTTTACCCATTTGTAAATGGTATTTTCAACAAAATATTGTATTTAATTTAGGTTCGCTGCGCACACTGAATTACGCGTTATACTAATGCTTTCACAAAATAAAGTGAATACTACGATTTCTACATTTTTCCGTTGGCTCAGCAAATGATGCTACCGATCACATTATTGTCTACCTACTAAGTCTAGTCAACATATTTCATATACTAGGTATATTACCAATGTTCACTTGTTATTTTATAATTATTTAGTAACTAAGGTTTGGCTAATTGTACGAAATTACTTTTACAAAAATCTTACAGGGGTCTTGCTAATTCTACCGCTACGCGTCACTTTCTTATCTTTATTCGTTTGTTCAGATTCGCTTTCTTTCAATAAATAAGCGGGCTTTAATCTGTCAATTGAAACTGTTAATATCCTATCTTCTAATTGTATCTTATACACTTTTTCAGATCTTTCTAATACTTTATATGGGCCTTCGTATGGACATGTTAGAGACTTTTTTACCTTATCTACTCTTAAAAATACGTGTGTGCAATCTTTGATATCAGGATGAACAAAAAATGATGTGGAACTGTTGCATTTCGTATTTACTGGTTTATATAGTCTTATGTTATTTCTAATATTCTGAACAACGGTATGAGGATCTAAATTATTGCTTGTTTCGACAAAAAAATCACCTGGCAATCGTAAGGAGCGGCCGTAGACCAATTGTGCTGCACTGACTCCTGACTCTGATTTAATGGCTGCACGAAGTCCTAACATTACGCAAGGTAGTTCGTGTATCCAATTTTTATTATTATTTAATCGTGCCATTAATGAAGCTTTTACACATCGATGCCACCTCTCCAAGGCTCCGTTGCTCTGTGGATGATACGGTGTTGTTCTTATTTTCTGTACTCCTAAATATGACATTAATATTGTGAATACTCTGCTTTCAAATTGCCTGCCCTGGTCACTCGTGAGTTTTGCAGGGCAGCCAAACCTACATATCCATTCTGTATATAATTTATGCGCTACTGTTTCCGCTGACATCTCCTTAAGTGGGTAAGCTTCGGGCCAGCTAGTGCCTCTGTCTATTATCGTTAGACAGTATCTATAATCATCCGATGTGATTGGGAGGGGTCCAATTAAATCAATTTGTATGTGATCAAATCTGTCAGCTGGTGGATATTCTCCATAGTTAGAAATAATATGCCTGTTTACTTTGGATTTTTGACAGGCTATACATGTTTTTGTCCACAATCCTATATCACGATTCATATTTGGCCAAAAAAACTTATCTTTAATCATATGGCGCGACGTGCGCGTGCCAGGATGACTAAGATTATGTATCATTTGGAATACCTCTTTTCTAAAGTTTTCCGTTATGTATGGCCTTGCATTTTCGTTAGAAACTTCACAGAAAATTGATTGATTAGTACCAGGAATAACGAACTTTTTAAATTTATATTTAGGATCTGTTAATAAGGTTTTAAGTTCAACATCTTGACCTTGCTCTAATGCTAGTTTTTCGTAGTCGATTAAACTCGATGTACATTGTATACTGTCTACGCGTGATAACGCGTCTGCGACAACGTTATCTTGCCCACTCACATGGCGAATATCTGTTGTAAATTCGCTTATAAAGAGTAATTGTCTAATTCGTCTTGGGCTTTCTTTGTTATTGTTTTTACATAATTTCGAGAATGCAAATGTCAAGGGTTTGTGGTCTGTGAAAATTATTAAGTCATGTCCTTCAAATAGACTTCTAAAGTGTTCTACGGCTAAAAATATGGCAAGCAATTCTCTGTCATAGGTACTATATTTCTTTTGTGTTTCGGTCAATTTTTTAGAAAAATAGCCTAACGGGTGCCATTCGCTGTCGACATATTGTTGTAACACGGCTCCTACGCAATTATTTGATGCATCGGCAAAAAGCGCATATGGCACGTTGATTACTGGGAATGTTAACGTGACTGCATTGGTGAGACTGTTTTTGCATTGCAAAAATGCTTGTTCAGCATCCGGTGTCCACTGTATTACTGTCTTATCGTTCTTTTTAGCCTTATGGATATATTTATTTAATATGTCTAAGTATTCTATTGCTCTAGGTAAATGATTTCGATAAAAGTTGACCATGCCCATGAATTTACGCAGCTGACTGACGTTTTGTGGTTTAGGATAATCAATAATTGCCTGTACTTTCGATTCTAATGGCCTGATGCCAGATGTAGATACCTCGTAACCTAGGAATTCTATACTAGTGGCATTAAACATGCATTTTTCTAAGTTAATTGTAATGCCATACTCGCTTAACCGCTGAAATACTTGTTCTAGATGTTCAGCATGAAGCTTACCGTTTGTTGAACTCACTAAAATATCATCCGCGTAACAGTATAAAAAGTCTAAGCCCGATAAGACTGTATTTGTCATGAAACGTTGGAAGGTTTGGGCAGCGTTTCTCAACCCAAAGGTCATACGTTCAAATTCATATAAACCGAATAGTGTCGTAATTGCGGTTTTACAAATATCATCCGGATTAATCAGAATATTGTGGTAGGCTTTTTTTTATATCTATTTTCGAGAACACCGTTTTTCCAGCTAAAAAATATGTAAAGTCTTGTACGCGCGGTATCGGGTACCTATCCGGCTTTGTAACTGAATTAAGTGCTCGGTAGTCTCCACATGGTCGGACCTGGCCATCTTTTTTTGGAACTAGGTGTAGGGGACTCGCCCAAGCCGATTTGGACGGTCTGCATATACCTGCCTCTAACATAGTTCTAAATTCTTCCTTAGCTATTCTATATCGCTCTGGGGCTAATGGTCTAGGCTTACAAAATATAGGTGGACCTTTCGTATCTATGTAATGATAAACAGAGTGTTTCGGCGTCTCTTTAAATGACATAGGTTTGAGAATCTCTGGATACTTAGTTAATATGTCGTATATGGGATGATCACTTCGTAAGGTCGAAATTGCTGAAATATAATGGTTTACGATCGTTCCTCGGACTGCCAGATTGGTTACCTTATCTAATAAACAACGACCACTGATATCAACAATTAATTTATGATGGTTAAGAAAATCTACACCGAGTATAGGTTGTTTAACGTTGCACACTACAAATGTCCATGAAAAGGGTCTACGTAATTTTAAATCTAATGTCAATGTTTTAGTACCATATGTTTTTATGACTGACCCATTTGCGGCATATAGCTTAAAATTACAATTAAAATCTAATTCATTTTTGTTCTTAACCAAATGTTTAGGTATTACAGAAATGCATGCACCAGAATCTATAAGAAATCTTATATGAGATTTTTGGTCACTCACGATAAGGCGGTGGTCCTTGACTGCACAACTTCTCGCCACTGGTTGTAGTCTTCTTAGTTTTCCGAACTGGTTGATACCGTCTTCGTCTTCCAGTTGCAGGGCGCGACGCATTTCCTGGCTCTGCTCCTGAACTTGAAGTGATACGAACATAACCAGTCAGGACTTTCTGGCGTTCTTCGTGGCCTTGAAGAACGGGAACGTGACTGCGAAGAGTTCCTGTATCCACTCCTGCTCCTATATCTTCTTCTTCCTCTGTCCATCTCTGCTATCTTCAGGTTTATCTTCGCTATCTCTGCCATAATTGTAGCTACATCGAAAGCTGTTGATGTTCCCTGGTTGCTGCGGGTTACTTCGCTGACTTGCGCGGGTTGGTGGGTCTCCATTACTTTGTCAGCTATAACGGCCAGTTCTTCCAAATCCTTTGCTGACGTCACTGTGAGGACTGCTCTTACAGGTGCAGGTAGGTGTCCTTGCCACAATATTTTTAGGGTGTCAGTTTCTATTTTTGCCCTTGCTAGCTCTTTCATTCTTCGTAGCAGTTGACTGGGTTTTTGGTCTCCAAGTTCTATTTCAGAAATCAGTTTTTGAATTTGCCTCGTTTCAGATTCTTCATAAATTTGCATAAGCCGATCTCTGAGAGCTTCGAATTTGTTGTTTTCTGGGGGACTCGCAACTATGTCCGCTACTTGCTGGATTACGTCTTTGCCAAGTTTTGCAACGACCATGAAGTATTTGTTGGCGTCTGATGTTTTCTGAGGCGCTAATATGGCTTCAACTTGTAAAAACCATAATCGAGGGTTTTCTGGCCAAAATTCTGGAATCCTGCTCGCTACAGATAATGAAGAAATGATGGCGGTCGATTCCTCTGTCTTCGGTACAACAGGTGCTGGAGTTGGCTGCTGTGGTGTCTGTCCGAATTGTGTATTCATTTTTCTTGAACCTCGTGCAAAATTAAGAACGTTTTTATAGACACGGCGCGGCGTGCACACGCGATATCAGATGTCGCCCACGTTACTGCGAATCGGACGCGCGGGGTCACCAGTGTTGGGTGTTGGGTGTGAGGAGAGAAATGAAACGTACGAGGTTCGAATGCCAACTGAACTGTGTTTATTACTGCATTATATTTATAGGCGATACCTATGCACCCCACAGGTTCAAGGTTGATTGGGAAAATTCGACAGTGACGGGTAGCGTGATGTGCTTTCTGATTCTGCTAAAGTGGCATTTTTCGACCCGCAGGTCCTCGGGTGCTGCCGCGCTCCCCCATGGCCTTGCAGGCTGCTCAGACGGATCCGGTCACTTCACCATACTACTACAAGCTACTTATCGATATTGACAACAGATCTGCTCAGGCCCCTTTTAAAGGAGACCAACTATTTAGCCAACATTAAGTGCACATAATTAACTAATTAGGGAACAAATTCACATGACATGTGTCACATAGTACCTTTTTGTTATCTACACTGTTGGTTCCAACGGATGATGTAATAAACGCTTCTGAAAATGATATTTCTTCAGCATTGATACCTCGCTTCATGCCTCTTTTAACTTGTTCCAAAAATCAGTCACACTTCATTTTCATCTTTATAGCTAACGTATTAGGTTCAAGGTTGATTGGGAAAATTCGACAGTGACGGGAAGCGTGATGTACTTTCTGATTCTGCTAAAGTGGCATTTTTCGACCCGCAGGTCCTCGGGTGCTGCCGCGCTCCCCCATGGCCTTGCAGGCTGCTCAGACGGATCCGGTCACTTCACCATACTACTACAAGCTACTTATCGAAATTGACAACAGATCTGCTCAGGCCCCTTTTAAAGGAGACCAACTATTTAGCCAACATTAAGTGCACATAATTAACTAATTAGGGAACAAATTCACATGACATGTGTCACATAGTACCTTTTTGTTATCCACATTGCTGGTTCCAACTGATGATGTAATAAACGCTTCTTCATCGAATCTTGGTTTCCTGAAAACGATATTAACCACCCAAAAATCAGTCACACTTCATTTTCATCTTTATAGCTAACGTATTAGGTTCAAGGTTGATTGGGCAAATTTGACAGTGACGGGTAGCGTGATGTGCTTTCTGATTCTGCTAAAGTGGCATTTTTCGACCCGCAGGTCCTCGGGTGCTGCCGCGCACCCCCATGGCCTTGCAGGCTGCTCAGACGGATCCGGTCACTTCACCATACTACTACAAGCTACTTATCGATATTGACAACAGATCTGCTCAGGCCCCTTTTAAAGGAGACCAACTATTTAGCCAACATTAAGTGCACATAATTAACTAATTAGGGAACAAATTCACATGGCATGTGTCACGTAGTACCTTTTTGTTATCTACATTGTTGGTTCCAACTGATGATGTAATAAACGCTTCTTCATCGGATCTTGGTTTCCTGAAAATGATATTTCTTCAGCATTGATACCTCGCTTCGTGCCTCTTTTAGCTTGTTCCGATTGACTGTTAAAAAAATTGTTTGTTTTCAAAAAAATCAGTAGTATAATAATTTATGATAAAATACTTACAAGATAATATTGAAGTCGCAGCAGATCCTTGGCTCAATGGTAATTGTTCTCTGATTTCGGAAAGTGCCTCTCCATGAGCTCGAGAGTTCGTTTGGCTAAAGCTTCTAACTCGAAAAGTCCCTTTGGTTCCGAACGGTGAAACTTTCCTCGTCGACCAGTTGTAATGACTGCGAGGTTCAGCGGGTCTAAAAAGGCCACTTTAGCAGAATCATATTAGAGTCACAATATTAACCCACCCAAAAATCAGTCACACTTCATTGTCATCTTTATAGCTAACGTATTAGGTTCAAGCTTGATTGGGCAAATTTGACAGTGACGGGTAGCGTGATGTGCTTTCTGATTCTGCTAATGTGGCATTTTTCGACCCGCAGGTCCTCGGGTGCTGCCGCGCTCCCCCATGGCCTTGCAGGCTGCTCAGACGGATCCGGTCACTTCACCATACTACTACAAGCTACTTATCGATATTGACAACAGATCTACTCAGGCCCCTTTTAAAGGAGACCAACTATTTAGCCAACATTAAGTGCACATAATTAACTAATTAGGGAACAAATTCACATGGCATGTGTCACGTAGTACCTTTTTGTTATCTACATTGTTGGTTCCAACTGATGATGTAATAAACGCTTCTTCATCGGATTTTGGTTTCCTGAAAATGATATTTCTTCAGCATTGATACCTCGCTTCGTGCCTGTTTTAACTTGTTCCGATTGACTGTTAAAAAAATTGTTTGTTTTCAAAAAAATCAGTAGTATAATAATTTATGATAAAATACTTACAAGATAATATTGAAGTCGCAGCAGATCCTTGGCTCAATGGTAATTGTTTTCTGATTTTGGAAAGTGCCTCTCCATGAGCTCGAGAGTTCGTTTGGCTAAAGCTTCTAACTCGAAAAGTCCCTTTGGTTCCGAACGGTGAAACTTTCCTCGTCGACCAGTTGTAATGACTGCGAGGTTCAGCGGGTCTAAAAAGGCCACTTTAGCAGAATCATATTAGAGTCATAATATTAACCCACCCAAAAATCAGTCACACTTCATTGTCATCTTTATAGCTAACGTATTAGGTTCAAGGTTGATTGGGAAAATTCGACAGTGACGGGAAGCGTGATGTGCTTTCTGATTCTGCTAAAGTGGCATTTTTCGACCCGCAGGTCCTCGGGTGCTGCCGCGCTCCCCCATGGCCTTGCAGGCTGCTCAGACGGATCCGGTCACTTCACCATACTACTACAAGCTACTTATCGATATTGACAACAGATCTGCTCAGGCCCCTTTTAAAGGAGACCAACTATTTAGCCAACATTAAGTGCACATAATTAACTAATTAGGGAACAAACTCACATGACATGTGTCACATAGTAATTTTTTGTTATCTACATTGCTGGTTCCAACTGATGATGTAATAAACGCTTCTTCATCGAATCTTGGTTTCCTGAAAATGATATTTCTTCAGCATTGATACCTCGCTTCATGCCTCTTTTAACTTGTTCCGATCGTTTGTTAAAAAAATTGTTTGTTTTCATAAACATCAGTAGTATAATAATTTACGATAAAATACTTACAAGATAATATTGTAGTCGCAGTAGATCCTTGGCTCAATGGTAATTGTTCTCTGATTTCGGGAAGTGCCTCTCCATGAGCTCGACAGTTCGTTTGGCTAAAGCTTCTAACTCGAAAAGTCCCTTTGGTTCCGAACGGTGAAACTTTCCTCGTCGACCAGTTGTAATGACTGCGAGGTTCAGCGGGTCTAAAAAGGCCACTTTAGCAGAATCATATTAGAGTCATAATATTAACCCACCCAAAAATCAGTCACACTTCATTGTCATCTTTATAGCTAACGTATTAGGTTCAAGGTTGATTGGGAAAATTCGACAGTGACGGGAAGCGTGATGTGCTTTCTGATTCTGCTAAAGTGGCATTTTTCGACCCGCAGGTCCTCGGGTGCTGCCGCGCTCCCCCATGGCCTTGCAGGCTGCTCAGACGGATCCGGTCACTTCACCATACTACTACAAGCTACTTATCGATATTGACAACAGATCTGCTCAGGCCCCTTTTAAAGGAGACCAACTATTTAGCCAACATTAAGTGCACATAATTAACTAATTAGGGAACAAATTCACATGACATGTGTCACATAGTAATTTTTTGTTATCTATGTAGCGCGTAGGCATATTAAACATCTTTAGTCTTAGGCAATATGTATGACGTAGCTCGTAAGTTTATTCTAAGCCCCAACCTTTGTATACAGTCAGTCGTTCAGTAAACCTTCAGCTAAGAACACGCTCTTTCATTTGCCGAACCTTCTGATCACTCACACACAAACACCAACAACCTTTAACGGCAAAGTGGTGACCCCGACGTGAACAACCTTTAACGGCAAAGTGGTGACACCCGTACGTGTCCGCGCGCGTATCAAGTTCCAAGTTATCGCAACCGAGAGACTGTAACCCTATCGCGCGTAAAAATGAACGACCCACGTTACCAGGCTGCAGCTCTCCAACAACCCGCAGTCATATCAACCCCGGAGCAGCCACAACCGCAGCAAATGACGGCAGTTTCCATCACGCCGAGGATACCGGATTTTTGGCGAGACCGACCAAGGCTCTGGTTTCACCAATTCAACGCCATCGTGGATCCCCAAAAGGCAAGTGACCTGCACAAAAGTCAACTTTTAATAGCTAGGCTGAAACCTGACGAGTTACCTGATATAAGTGACATTCTTGAAAACATGCCTGAGAATAATAAATTTGAAACTCTTAAAAATAGGTTAATTTCGATTTATGAAGAGTCGGAAACAAAACAAATGAACCAGCTCTTATACGAAATCGAACTGGGAGACCAGAAGCCGTCACAATTATTACGGCGTATGCGAGATTTAGGGAAAAATAAAGAGCCAGACGAGACTCTAAAATTATTGTGGTCAGGTCGTCTCCCACACTCAATTAGGGCCGTCATAACCGCATGCGACACTGGCGAGGTAAAACTCGACAGTTTAGCTAAAATCGCAGACAAAATCCTGGAAAATACCAGGCCGTCTGAAATAGCCCCGATCTCTAAAACAACTCCGAGTGCAGACCAAACAATCCCCGAAATCATTGTCAGCGAACTTAAACAAATGAAACTAGAAATTTCAGAATTACGTAATAAACTAAACGGTTCCAATAACCATCAGAACCGTGGGTCACGAAACCGAAATCGTTACGACCCTGGTACATCCCGGGCACGCTCTAAAAGTCGCGAAAACACCCAAAAAAATAAGGAAAAATATCTAAGTCAAAAAGAAAAACCAGGCGATGCGAATTACCTGTGTTTTTACCACTTCATTTACGGTACCGACGCGCGTAAATGCGGCGACATAATAAACTGCAACAAAAAGAACCCGGAAAACTAATCCAGACACCGGGTCAAATACACAATGTCGCCGGTGTCAGCAATTCCCATCGTTTATGTGTTACAGATATTATAACTGGTGCACGATTTCTTATCGACACTGGTGCTGATGTGTCGGTTTTAGCCGGTAAAAGACAAAACTCACCCACGGCAGATTACATATTATATGCAGCCAACGGCTCAAGAATTAAAACATACGGCGAAAAAATCATTACGGTTAACTTAGGTTTACGTCGACCGTTCCAATGGAAGTTCATACTAGCCGATGTTCAACGTTCAATTATAGGAGCTGACTTCCTTGCTGCCAACAAACTAATGGTAGATTTACATGGTAGGAAACTAATAGACAAACTTACTTTAATGTCGCGCTCCACAAACATGATAAATTGCCACGAATCGAGTATTCGATCAATCGATATAAACAACGAATACCACCTCATATTGCAAAAATTTCCCGACATCACCAAATTGGAAAATTTTAAAACACATCCTAAACATGACGTACAACACCATATTTACACTACTGGACCCCCGGTTCATGAAAAGGTACGACCACTTAATCCGGAGAAATACAAAGTAGCCAAAGCAGAATTCGAGAGGATGATGCAATTAGGTATTTGTAGACCTTCGAATAGTCCTTGGGCTAACCCACTTGTATGCGTTAATAAAAAAAATGGTGAAATAAGACCATGCGGAGATTATCGTAGACTTAACGCACAAACTACTCCAGATCGTTACCCATTACCAAGACTACTTGATTTCACATACGTACTCAAAGGAAAATCTATATTTTCAAAAATTGACGTTCGAAAAGCCTACCATAATATATCAATGGCTCCCGAAGACATTCCCAAAACTGCAGTCATAACTCCATTTGGTTTATTCGAGTTCACAAGAATGAATTTTGGGTTACGCAACGCAGCACAAGACTTTCAAAGATTCGTAAATAATGCATTAAAAGGTCTAGATTTTGCATTTCCATATTTAGATGACATAATTATAGCGTCAGAATCAAAAGAAATGCATGTAAAACATTTGGAGATAGTTTTGGAACGTTTAAATAATTACGGTTTAACGATAAACACAGACAAATCCGAATTTGGTAAAAACGAATTAAACTTCCTCGGTTACCACATCAATTCAAAGGGCCTAAAACCGAGCGCGGAGAAAATGCAACTTATAAATGACTATCCACAACCCAAAACAATTGAGGAACTCCGACGTTTCCTCGGAATGATGAATTTCTACAGACTAAATATTCCAAAAGCTGCGGAAATTCAGGCACCACTAAACGCGTATTTACATAATTCCAAAAAACGCGACAAAACCGAAATTACATGGACCGAAAGTGCATTAGAAGCATTCAGTCAATGTAAACAAATGATCCATAATACAGTTATGTTATCACACCCAGACGCAACAGCGCCACTGGTGTTGATGACCGATGCTTCCGGTACTTGCGTAGGTGCAGCTTTAAATCAGAGAGTTAGCGATAAATTGCAACCTCTAGGATTTTACTCAAAGAAACTCACCGACACCCAAACAAGATACAGTACTTATGATAGGGAACTTTTAGCAATATACATGGCAATAAAACACTTCCGCCATTTGGTAGAAGGCAGACAGCTAACAATCGTAACAGATCACAAGCCATTAACATTCGCTCTATCTAAAAAGGTATCGCCTTCAGACTCACCTAGACGATTAAGACAATTAGACTTTATTTCTCAATTTTGTGATAACATCATGTACATAGAAGGTTCTAAAAATACAGTCGCTGACGCATTATCCCGAATCGACGAGATTACCGTGCCATCATTATTCGATTATCAAAAATTAGCTGAACTACAAAAATGTGATTCGGAATTACAAAATCTACGCAAACATGATAAACTCCAATTTAAATTAATCACAATGCCCGATTCGGATATAAAAATAGCCTGCGAAACATCAACAAACGACATACGTCCTTATCTACCCATACAGTTCCGGGAACTCGCCATCAAAACATTACACAATATGAGTCATCCCGGTGTTGCAGCTACCCAACGCTTAGTTAAATCAAGGTATTTTTGGAGCAGCATGAATACCGACATAAAAAATTACGTCAAAACGTGTGTCCCCTGTCAAAAATGTAAAATTCAACGCCACACAGTAACACCGATAGGTGAATTTGTCAACACAGGAAATCGTTTTGAGAATGTACACATCGATATAATAGGACCACTAACACCGGCAGAGGATTTCAAATATTGCGTTACCATTATTGACAGGGTGACGAAATGGCCTGAAGTTATACCCGTAAAGAATATAACAGCTGAAACGGTTGCTAAGGTGTTCGTAGAGCATTGGATTGCTCGTTTCGGCTGTCCAATACGTATAACCTCGGACCAAGGTCGTCAATTCGAATCAGACCTATTTCGGCAGTTATTAAAAAGACTCGGTATCGAACGAGTTCGAACAACTGCATACAATCCAAAGGCGAACGGTATGATCGAAAGACTGCACCGTAGCTTAAAAGCTGCTATTATGGCTAAATGTGAAAATAGTACACAATGGTTACGGGAATTACCTCTAGTACTCCTAGGATTGCGCTCGGCAGTTAAATTAGATCTGGGATACAGTCCATCACAATTTTTATACGGCAGTAGTCTCAGACTCCCAGGCGACCTATTTCATTCAAAGCCTACAACCAATATTAATGAGAGCGACTACATCAAACAATTAACTAATTCATTGTCATCCGTTCCCGGCCTCTCGCATCCAAGTTTACATAACAACAACAATAGAGTATTCATCCATAAAGACTTATCAATTAACACTCATGTGTTTGTTAGGAATGAGGCGAGGCGATCTTTGGTACCACCGTATGAAGGTCCACACAAAGTAATAACGCGACATCCTAAATTTTATACTTTAGACTGTAACGGCAGGCAAGTCACAGTATCACTTGATCGTCTAAAACCAGCTTATCTATTAGACTTTGATAATGTGTCGGTCCCACGCCAAGAGACCCAAACAACGCCACCCGACACCGCCCCACATCCGGCGAACGTTACGACTTCATACGACACCGCAAGCACTGCGACACCACCGGTTACAACGAAATCGGGCCGCATCGTTAAGAAGACCGTGAGATTCGACATGTGAGCCGCTGCTGGCAACGTCGCTACCTACCTGTCTCTCATAATCATCACACGTCAACGAACGCTCACTATCGCCGTACTTACACAAGTCAGCAGTCAGACAACATGGGCCAGCCAGCCAGCAAAATGACCATCGTTGCGCAGAACAGCGCAGCCGCCGGCAACAAGGCATCGGTGGATGACGAAGCCCTTACCATCACCCACAAGATGTCGCTAGCCGCAGTCATCCTAGTCAGCACAGCGGTAACCCTATGCATACTCTACGTGGTGTGGTGCTATTGCAAGCGCCGCATCGAAGCCGCCGTCGAAACAAGAATCAGCCGTGCGATCACACAACGCGTTAACGGCATACCACCAGGGATGCCCAACCTGCAAGCAAACATCGCGAGTGCAAACCTCAAACAAACATATAGTGTAGTGTAAACAAAGTGCAGTGGAAAGAATGTGAACGTTCTAGAATAAGCAAAACAATTATTATTACGACCCATAACTCAATTTGTTTATTGTTAACGTTTGTAGTATGTAGTTAGTTCGTAATTTTGTATTTTTTGGGGAGTAACAAATAAAAATTTCATGGTTTAATCTAAGGGGGGAGGATTGTAGCGCGTAGGCATATTAAACATCTTTAGTCTTAGGCAATATGTATGACGTAGCTCGTAAGTTTATTCTAAGCTCCAACCTTTGTATACAGTCAGTCGTTCAGTAAACCTTCAGCTAAGAACACGCTCTTTCATTTGCCGAACCTTCTGATCACTCACACACAAACACCAACAACCTTTAACGGCAAATCTACATTGCTGGTTCCAACTGATGATGTAATAAACGCTTCTTCATCGAATCTTGGTTTCCTGAAAATGATATTTCTTCAGCATTGATACCTCGCTTCATGCCTCTTTTAACTTGTTCCGATCGTTTGTTAAAAAAATTGTTTGTTTTCATAAACATCAGTAGTATAATAATTTACGATAAAATACTTACAAGATAATATTGTAGTCGCAGTAGATCCTTGGCTCAATGGTAATTGTTCTCTGATTTCGGGAAGTGCCTCTCCATGAGCTCGTCAGTTCGTTTGGCTAAAGCTTCTAACTCGAAAAGTCCCTTTGGTTCCGAACGGTGAAACTTTCCTCGTCGACCAGTTGTAATGACTGCGAGGTTCAGCGGGTCTAAAAAGGCCACTTTAGCAGAATCATATTAGAGTCATAATATTAACCCACCCAAAAATCAGTCACACTTCATTGTCATCTTTATAGCTAACGTATTAGGTTCAAGGTTGATTGGGAAAATTTGACAGTGACGGGTAGCGTGATGTGCTTTCTGATTCTGCTAATGTGGCATTTTTCGACCCGCAGGTCCTCGGGTGCTGCCGCGCTCCCCCATGGCCTTGCAGGCTGCTCAGACGGATCCGGTCACTTCACCATACTACTACAAGCTACTTATCGATATTGACAACAGATCTGCTCAGGCCCCTTTTAAAGGAGACCAACTATTTAGCCAACATTAAGTGCACATAATTAACTAATTAGGGAACAAATTCACATGACATGTGTCACATAGTACCTTTTTGTTATCCACATTGCTGGTTCCAACTGATGAAGTAATAAACGCTTCTTCATCGAATCTTGGTTTCCTGAAAATGATATTAACCACCCAAAAATCAGTCACACTTCATTTTCATCTTTATAGCTAACGTATTAGGTTCAAGATTGATTGGGCAAATTTGACAGTGACGGGTAGCGTGATGTGCTTTCTGATTCTGCTAAAGTGGCATTTTTCGACCCGCAGGTCCTCGGGTGCTGCCGCGCTCCCCCACGGCCTTGCAGGCTGCTCAGACGGATCCGGTCACTTCACCATACTACTACAAGCTACTTATCGATATTGACAACAGATCTGCTCAGGCCCCTTTTAAAGGAGACCAACTATTTAGCCAACATTAAGTGCACATAATTAACTAATTAGGGAACAAATTCACATGGCATGTGTCACGTGGTACCTTTTTGTTATCTACATTGTTGGTTCCAACTGATGATGTAATAAACGCTTCTTCATCGGATCTTGGTTTCCTGGAAATGATATTTCTTCAGCATTGATACCTCGCTTCGTGCCTCTTTTAACTTGTTCCGATTGACTGTTAAAAAAATTGTTTGTTTTCAAAAAAATCAGTAGTATAATAATTTATGATAAAATACTTACAAGATAATATTGAAGTCGCAGCAGATCCTTGGCTCAATGGTAATTGTTCTCTGATTTCGGAAAGTGCCTCTCCATGAGCTCGAGAGTTCGTTTGGCTAAAGCTTCTAACTCGAAAAGTCCCTTTGGTTCCGAACGGTGAAACTTTCCTCGTCGACCAGTTGTAATGACTGCGAGGTTCAGCGGGTCTAAAAAGGCCACTTTAGCAGAATCATATTAGAGTCACAATATTAACCCACCCAAAAATCAGTCACACTTCATTGTCATTAGAGATGAGACGTATATACTGGTAGAGGTATATATACCAAGTATGTGCTTCCCAGTACATAGACCGGGTACGGACCGAAATACTGGGTAAATACCTTGAAGGTATGACGTCAGACGCATAGTACGATACGAACCGCTACCACAAGGTAGCGCCCAGTTTTATCGGTAGTTCGGTACGCCGAAGCAACCCGAAGCTACCCGACAGCTTACGAAGGGACCCGAAACGTCATTCGTGCTTTATGAACATTCGGTTGATTTAATTTAGTTAGACAAAATGGGTACTTATTTTTACGTGCATAAGGAACATAATAGCATAATTACATCTTTTGTCACGACGTGAAAGAGTTCCTTAGTTTGTTTATGTTAGGGAATATTATTACGTGTTTGAATGTTTACGTTGTCTGATTACGTTGTGTAATTTATATAGAAATAACTAGAATTCATTAATAACCATCGTCATACTCTTAGCCGACAGTCCTAAGCCTGGTAAAGTAGGAAGGAAAGATTTCATATCTCATAATGCATTATTACGTATAGGTACTTGAAACGTCGTACCTACATTATATTGGAGGCATACCATACCTTAGAGTTGTACCATACTTATCGCATACGTTTACTTATCGAAATCCTACCACACCCAAATACTTAGAAGTATTTTGATACCTGGTATTTGTACCAGGTATTTAGTGATACCCATACCTTAAAGGCCGGGTATGGAGAATGGCAGGTATATCTCATCTCTAATTGTCATCCTTATAGCTAATGTATTAGGTTCAAGCTTGATTGGGCAAATTTGACAGTGACGGGTAGCGTGATGTGCTTTCTGATTCTGCTAATGTGGCATTTTTCGACCCGCAGGTCCTCGGGTGCTGCCGCGCTCCCCCATGGCCTTGCAGGCTGCTCAGACGGATCCGGTCACTTCACCATACTACTACAAGCTACTTATCGATATTGACAACAGATCTGCTCAGGCCCCTTTTAAAGGAGACCAACTATTTAGCCAACATTAAGTGCACATAATTAACTAATTAGGGAACAAATTCACATGGCATGTGTCACGTAGTACCTTTTTGTTATCTACATTGTTGGTTCCAACTGATGATGTAATAAACGCTTCTTCATCGGATCTTGGTTTCCTGAAAATGATATTTCTTCAGCATTGATACCTCGCTTCGTGCCTCTTTTAACTTGTTCCGATTGACTGTTAAAAAAATTGTTTGTTTTCAAAAAAATCAGTAGTATAATAATTTATGATAAAATACTTACAAGATAATATTGAAGTCGCAGCAGATCCTTGGCTCAATGGTAATTGTTCTCTGATTTTGGAAAGTGCCTCTCCATGAGCTCGAGAGTTCGTTTGGCTAAAGCTTCTAACTCGAAAAGTCCCTTTGGTTCCGAACGGTGAAACTTTCCTCGTCGACCAGTTGTAATGACTGCGAGGTTCAGCGGGTCTAAAAAGGCCACTTTAGCAGAATCATATTAGAGTCACAATATTAACCCACCCAAAAATCAGTCACACTTCATTGTCATCTTTATAGCTAACGTATTAGGTTCAAGCTTGATTGGGCAAATTTGACAGTGACGGGTAGCGTGATGTGCTTTCTGATTCTGCTAATGTGGCATTTTTCGACCCGCAGGTCCTCGGGTGCTGCCGCGCTCCCCCATGGCCTTGCAGGCTGCTCAGACGGATCCAGTCACTTCACCATACTACTACAAGCTACTTATCGATATTGACAACAGATCTGCTCAGGCCCCTTTTAAAGGAGACCAACTATTTAGCCAACATTAAGTGCACATAATTAACTAATTAGGGAACAAATTCACATGACATGTGTCACATAGTACCTTTTTGTTATCCACATTGCTGGTTCCAACTGATGATGTAATAAACGCTTCTTCATCGAATCTTGGTTTCCTGAAAACGATATTAACCACTCAAAAATCAGTCACACTTCATTGTCATCTTTATAGCTAACGTATTAGGTTCAAGCTTGATTGGGCAAATTTGACAGTGACGGGTAGCGTGATGTGCTTTCTGATTCTGCTAAAGTGGCATTTTTCGACCCGCAGGTCCTCGGGTGCTGCCGCGCTCCCCCATGGCCTTGCAGGCTGCTCAGACGGATCCGGTCACTTCACCATACTACTACAAGCTACTTATCGATATTGACAACAGATCTGCTCAGGCCCCTTTTAATGGAGACCAACTATTTAGCCAACATTAAGTGCACATAATTAACTAATTAGGGAACAAATTCACATGGCATGTGTCACGTAGTACCTTTTTGTTATCTACATTGTTGGTTCCAACTGATGATGTAATAAACGCTTCTTCATCGGATCTTGGTTTCCTGAAAATGATATTTCTTCAGCATTGATACGTCGCTTCGTGCCTCTTTTAACTTGTTCCGATTGACTGTAAAAAAATTGTTTGTTTTCAAAAAAATCAGTAGTATAATAATTTATGATAAAATACTTACAAGATAATATTGAAGTCGCAGCAGATCCTTGGCTCAATGGTAATTGTTCTCTGATTTCGGAAAGTGCCTCTCCATGAGCTCGAGAGTTCGTTTGGCTAAAGCTTCTAACTCGAAAAGTCCCTTTGGTTCCGAACGGTGAAACTTTCCTCGTCGACCAGTTGTAATGACTGCGAGGTTCAGCGGGTCTAAAAAGGCCACTTTAGCAGAATCATATTAGAGTCACAATATTAACCCACCCAAAAATCAGTCACACTTCATTGTCATCTTTATAGCTAACGTATTAGGTTCAAGCTTGATTGGGCAAATTTGACAGTGACGGGTAGCGTGATGTGCTTTCTGATTCTGCTAAAGTGGCATTTTTCGACCCGCAGGTCCTCGGGTGCTGCCGCGCTCCCCCATGGCCTTGCAGGCTGCTCAGACGGATCCGGTCACTTCACCATACTACTACAAGCTACTTATCGATATTGACAACAGATCTGCTCAGGCCCCTTTTAAAGGAGACCAACTATTTAGCCAACATTAAGTGCACATAATTAACTAATTAGGGAACAAATTCACATGGCATGTGTCACGTAGTACCTTTTTGTTATCTACATTGTTGGTTCCAACTGATGATGTAATAAACGCTTCTTCATCGGATCTTGGTTTCCTGAAAATGATATTTCTTCAGCATTGATACGTCGCTTCGTGCCTCTTTTAACTTGTTCCGATTGACTGTAAAAAAAATTGTTTGTTTTCAAAAAAATCAGTAGTATAATAATTTATGATAAAATACTTACAAGATAATATTGAAGTCGCAGCAGATCCTTGGCTCAATGGTAATTGTTCTCTGATTTCGGAAAGTGCCTCTCCATGAGCTCGAGAGTTCGTTTGGCTAAAGCTTCTAACTCGAAAAGTCCCTTTGGTTCCGAACGGTGAAACTTTCCTCGTCGACCAGTTGTAATGACTGCGAGGTTCAGCGGGTCTAAAAAGGCCACTTTAGCAGAATCATATTAGAGTCACAATATTAACCCACCCAAAAATCAGTCACACTTCATTGTCATCTTTATAGCTAACGTATTAGGTTCAAGCTTGATTGGGCAAATTTGACAGTGACGGGTAGCGTGATGTGCTTTCTGATTCTGCTAATGTGGCATTTTTCGACCCGCAGGTCCTCGGGTGCTGCCGCGCTCCCCCATGGCCTTGCAGGCTGCTCAGACGGATCCGGTCACTTCACCATACTACTACAAGCTACTTATCGATATTGACAACAGATCTGCTCAGGCCCCTTTTAAAGGAGACCAACTATTTAGCCATCATTAAGTGCACATAATTAACTAATTAGGGAACAAATTCACATGGCATGTGTCACGTAGTACCTTTTTGTTATCTACATTGTTGGTTCCAACTGATGATGTAATAAACGCTTCTTCATCGGATCTTGGTTTCCTGAAAATGATATTTCTTCAGCATTGATACCTCGCTTCATGCCTCTTTTAACTTGTTCCGATTGACTGTTAAAAAAATTGTTTGTTTTCAAAAAAATCAGTAGTATAATAATTTACGATAAAATACTTACAAGATAATATTGAAGTCGCAGCAGATCCTTGGCTCAATGGTAATTGTTCTCCGATTTCGGAAAGTTCCTGTCCATGAGCTCGAGAGTTCGTTTGGCTAAAGCTTCTAACTCGAAAAGTCCCTTTGGTTCCGAACGGTGAAACTTTCCTCGTCGACCAGTTGTAATGACTGCGAGGTTCAGCGGGTCTAAAAAGGCCACTTTAGCAGAATCATATTAGAGTCACAATATTAACCCATCCAAAAATCAGTCACACTTCATTGTCATCTTTATAGCTAACGTATTAGGTTCAAGCTTGATTGGGCAAATTTGACAGTGACGGGTAGCGTGATGTGCTTTCTGATTCTGCTAATGTGGCATTTTTCGACCCGCAGGTCCTCGGGTGCTGCCGCGCTCCCCCATGGCCTTGCAGGCTGCTCAGACGGATCCGGTCACTTCACCATACTACTACAAGCTACTTATCGATATTGACAACAGATCTGCTCAGGCCCCTTTTAAAGGAGACCAACTATTTAGCCATCATTAAGTGCACATAATTAACTAATTAGGGAACAAATTCACATGGCATGTGTCACGTAGTACCTTTTTGTTATCTACATTGTTGGTTCCAACTGATGATGTAATAAACGCTTCTTCATCGGATCTTGGTTTCCTGAAAATGATATTTCTTCAGCATTGATACCTCGCTTCATGCCTCTTTTAACTTGTTCCGATTGACTGTTAAAAAAATTGTTTGTTTTCAAAAAAATCAGTAGTATAATAATTTACGATAAAATACTTACAAGATAATATTGAAGTCGCAGCAGATCCTTGGCTCAATGGTAAAATTGTTCTCCGATTTCGGAAAGTGCCTGTCCATGAGCTCGAGAGTTCGTTTGGCTAAAGCTTCTAACTCGAAAAGTCCCTTTGGTTCCGAACGGTGAAACTTTCCTCGTCGACCAGTTGTAATGACTGCGAGGTTCAGCGGGTCTAAAAAGGCCACTTTAGCAGAATCATATTAGAGTCACAATATTAACCCATCCAAAAATCAGTCACACTTCATTGTCATCTTTATAGCTAACGTATTAGGTTCAAGCTTGATTGGGCAAATTTGACAGTGACGGGTAGCGTGATGTGCTTTCTGATTCTGCTAATGTGGCATTTTTCGACCCGCAGGTCCTCGGGTGCTGCCGCGCTCCCCCATGGACTTGCAGGCTGCTCAGACGGATCCGGTCACTTCACCATACTACTACAAGCTACTTATCGATATTGACAACAGATCTGCTCAGGCCCCTTTTAAAGGAGACCAACTATTTAGCCAACATTAAGTGCACATAATTAACTAATTAGGGAACAAATTCACATGGCATGTGTCACGTAGTACCTTTTTGTTATCTACATTGTTGGTTCCAACTGATGATGTAATAAACGCTTCTTCATCGGATCTTGGTTTCCTGAAAATGATATTTCTTCAGCATTGATACCTCGCTTCGTGCCTCTTTTAACTTGTTCCGATTGACTGTTAAAAAAATTGTTTGTTTTCAAAAAAATCAGTAGTATAATAATTTATGATAAAATACTTACAAGATAATATTGAAGTCGCAGCAGATCCTTGGCTCAATGGTAATTGTTCTCTGATTTTGGAAAGTGCCTCTCCATGAGCTCGAGAGTTCGTTTGGCTAAAGCTTCTAACTCGAAAAGTCCCTTTGGTTCCGAACGGTGAAACTTTCCTCGTCGACCAGTTGTAATGACTGCGAGGTTCAGCGGGTCTAAAAAGGCCACTTTAGCAGAATCATATTAGAGTCACAATATTAACCCACCCAAAAATCAGTCACACTTCATTGTCATCTTTATAGCTAACGTATTAGGTTCAAGCTTGATTGGGCAAATTTGACAGTGACGGGTAGCGTGATGTGCTTTCTGATTCTGCTAATGTGGCATTTTTCGACCCGCAGGTCCTCGGGTGCTGCCGCGCTCCCCCATGGCCTTGCAGGCTGCTCAGACGGATCCAGTCACTTCACCATACTACTACAAGCTACTTATCGATATTGACAACAGATCTGCTCAGGCCCCTTTTAAAGGAGACCAACTATTTAGCCAACATTAAGTGCACATAATTAACTAATTAGGGAACAAATTCACATGACATGTGTCACATAGTACCTTTTTGTTATCCACATTGCTGGTTCCAACTGATGATGTAATAAACGCTTCTTCATCGAATCTTGGTTTCCTGAAAACGATATTAACCACTCAAAAATCAGTCACACTTCATTGTCATCTTTATAGCTAACGTATTAGGTTCAAGCTTGATTGGGCAAATTTGACAGTGACGGGTAGCGTGATGTGCTTTCTGATTCTGCTAAAGTGGCATTTTTCGACCCGCAGGTCCTCGGGTGCTGCCGCGCTCCCCCATGGCCTTGCAGGCTGCTCAGACGGATCCGGTCACTTCACCATACTACTACAAGCTACTTATCGATATTGACAACAGATCTGCTCAGGCCCCTTTTAATGGAGACCAACTATTTAGCCAACATTAAGTGCACATAATTAACTAATTAGGGAACAAATTCACATGGCATGTGTCACGTAGTACCTTTTTGTTATCTACATTGTTGGTTCCAACTGATGATGTAATAAACGCTTCTTCATCGGATCTTGGTTTCCTGAAAATGATATTTCTTCAGCATTGATACGTCGCTTCGTGCCTCTTTTAACTTGTTCCGATTGACTGTAAAAAAATTGTTTGTTTTCAAAAAAATCAGTAGTATAATAATTTATGATAAAATACTTACAAGATAATATTGAAGTCGCAGCAGATCCTTGGCTCAATGGTAATTGTTCTCTGATTTCGGAAAGTGCCTCTCCATGAGCTCGAGAGTTCGTTTGGCTAAAGCTTCTAACTCGAAAAGTCCCTTTGGTTCCGAACGGTGAAACTTTCCTCGTCGACCAGTTGTAATGACTGCGAGGTTCAGCGGGTCTAAAAAGGCCACTTTAGCAGAATCATATTAGAGTCACAATATTAACCCACCCAAAAATCAGTCACACTTCATTGTCATCTTTATAGCTAACGTATTAGGTTCAAGCTTGATTGGGCAAATTTGACAGTGACGGGTAGCGTGATGTGCTTTCTGATTCTGCTAAAGTGGCATTTTTCGACCCGCAGGTCCTCGGGTGCTGCCGCGCTCCCCCATGGCCTTGCAGGCTGCTCAGACGGATCCGGTCACTTCACCATACTACTACAAGCTACTTATCGATATTGACAACAGATCTGCTCAGGCCCCTTTTAAAGGAGACCAACTATTTAGCCAACATTAAGTGCACATAATTAACTAATTAGGGAACAAATTCACATGGCATGTGTCACGTAGTACCTTTTTGTTATCTACATTGTTGGTTCCAACTGATGATGTAATAAACGCTTCTTCATCGGATCTTGGTTTCCTGAAAATGATATTTCTTCAGCATTGATACGTCGCTTCGTGCCTCTTTTAACTTGTTCCGATTGACTGTAAAAAAAATTGTTTGTTTTCAAAAAAATCAGTAGTATAATAATTTATGATAAAATACTTACAAGATAATATTGAAGTCGCAGCAGATCCTTGGCTCAATGGTAATTGTTCTCTGATTTCGGAAAGTGCCTCTCCATGAGCTCGAGAGTTCGTTTGGCTAAAGCTTCTAACTCGAAAAGTCCCTTTGGTTCCGAACGGTGAAACTTTCCTCGTCGACCAGTTGTAATGACTGCGAGGTTCAGCGGGTCTAAAAAGGCCACTTTAGCAGAATCATATTAGAGTCACAATATTAACCCACCCAAAAATCAGTCACACTTCATTGTCATCTTTATAGCTAACGTATTAGGTTCAAGCTTGATTGGGCAAATTTGACAGTGACGGGTAGCGTGATGTGCTTTCTGATTCTGCTAATGTGGCATTTTTCGACCCGCAGGTCCTCGGGTGCTGCCGCGCTCCCCCATGGCCTTGCAGGCTGCTCAGACGGATCCGGTCACTTCACCATACTACTACAAGCTACTTATCGATATTGACAACAGATCTGCTCAGGCCCCTTTTAAAGGAGACCAACTATTTAGCCATCATTAAGTGCACATAATTAACTAATTAGGGAACAAATTCACATGGCATGTGTCACGTAGTACCTTTTTGTTATCTACATTGTTGGTTCCAACTGATGATGTAATAAACGCTTCTTCATCGGATCTTGGTTTCCTGAAAATGATATTTCTTCAGCATTGATACCTCGCTTCATGCCTCTTTTAACTTGTTCCGATTGACTGTTAAAAAAATTGTTTGTTTTCAAAAAAATCAGTAGTATAATAATTTACGATAAAATACTTACAAGATAATATTGAAGTCGCAGCAGATCCTTGGCTCAATGGTAATTGTTCTCCGATTTCGGAAAGTTCCTGTCCATGAGCTCGAGAGTTCGTTTGGCTAAAGCTTCTAACTCGAAAAGTCCCTTTGGTTCCGAACGGTGAAACTTTCCTCGTCGACCAGTTGTAATGACTGCGAGGTTCAGCGGGTCTAAAAAGGCCACTTTAGCAGAATCATATTAGAGTCACAATATTAACCCATCCAAAAATCAGTCACACTTCATTGTCATCTTTATAGCTAACGTATTAGGTTCAAGCTTGATTGGGCAAATTTGACAGTGACGGGTAGCGTGATGTGCTTTCTGATTCTGCTAATGTGGCATTTTTCGACCCGCAGGTCCTCGGGTGCTGCCGCGCTCCCCCATGGCCTTGCAGGCTGCTCAGACGGATCCGGTCACTTCACCATACTACTACAAGCTACTTATCGATATTGACAACAGATCTGCTCAGGCCCCTTTTAAAGGAGACCAACTATTTAGCCATCATTAAGTGCACATAATTAACTAATTAGGGAACAAATTCACATGGCATGTGTCACGTAGTACCTTTTTGTTATCTACATTGTTGGTTCCAACTGATGATGTAATAAACGCTTCTTCATCGGATCTTGGTTTCCTGAAAATGATATTTCTTCAGCATTGATACCTCGCTTCATGCCTCTTTTAACTTGTTCCGATTGACTGTTAAAAAAATTGTTTGTTTTCAAAAAAATCAGTAGTATAATAATTTACGATAAAATACTTACAAGATAATATTGAAGTCGCAGCAGATCCTTGGCTCAATGGTAAAATTGTTCTCCGATTTCGGAAAGTGCCTGTCCATGAGCTCGAGAGTTCGTTTGGCTAAAGCTTCTAACTCGAAAAGTCCCTTTGGTTCCGAACGGTGAAACTTTCCTCGTCGACCAGTTGTAATGACTGCGAGGTTCAGCGGGTCTAAAAAGGCCACTTTAGCAGAATCATATTAGAGTCACAATATTAACCCATCCAAAAATCAGTCACACTTCATTGTCATCTTTATAGCTAACGTATTAGGTTCAAGCTTGATTGGGCAAATTTGACAGTGACGGGTAGCGTGATGTGCTTTCTGATTCTGCTAATGTGGCATTTTTCGACCCGCAGGTCCTCGGGTGCTGCCGCGCTCCCCCATGGCCTTGCAGGCTGCTCAGACGGATCCGGTCACTTCACCATACTACTACAAGCTACTTATCGATATTGACAACAGATCTGCTCAGGCCCCTTTTAAAGGAGACCAACTATTTAGCCAACATTAAGTGCACATAATTAACTAATTAGGGAACAAATTCACATGGCATGTGTCACGTAGTACCTTTTTGTTATCTACATTGTTGGTTCCAACTGATGATGTAATAAACGCTTCTTCATCGGATCTTGGTTTCCTGAAAATAATATTTCTTTAGCATTGATACCTCGCTTCGTGCCTCTTTTAACTTGTTCCGATTGACTGTTAAAAAAATTGTTTGTTTTCAAAAAAATCAGTAGTATAATAATTTATGATAAAATACTTACAAGATAATATTGAAGTCGCAGCAGATCCTTGGCTCAATGGTAATTGTTCTCTGATTTTGGAAAGTGCCTCTCCATGAGCTCGAGAGTTCGTTTGGCTAAAGCTTCTAACTCGAAAAGTCCCTTTGGTTCCGAACCGTGAAACTTTCCTCGTCGACCAGTTGTAATGACTGCGAGGTTCAGCGGGTCTAAAAAGGCCACTTTAGCAGAATCATATTAGAGTCACAATATTAACCCACCCAAAAATCAGTCACACTTCATTGTCATCTTTATAGCTAACGTATTAGGTTCAAGCTTGATTGGGCAAATTTGACAGTGACGGGTAGCGTGATGTGCTTTCTGATTCTGCTAATGTGGCATTTTTCGACCCGCAGGTCCTCGGGTGCTGCCGCGCTCCCCCATGGCCTTGCAGGCTGCTCAGACGGATCCGGTCACTTCACCATACTACTACAAGCTACTTATCGATATTGACAACAGATCTGCTCAGGCCCCTTTTAAAGGAGACCAACTATTTAGCCAACATTAAGTGCACATAATTAACTAATTAGGGAACAAATTCACATGACATGTGTCACATAGTACCTTTTTGTTATCCACATTGCTGGTTCCAACTGATGATGTAATAAACGCTTCTTCATCGAATCTTGGTTGCCTTAAAACGATATTAACCACCCAAAAATCAGTCACACTTCATTGTCATCTTTATAGCTAACGTATTAGGTTCAAGCTTGATTGGGCAAATTTGACAGTGACGGGTAGCGTGATGTGCTTTCTGATTCTGCTAATGTGGCATTTTTCGACACGCAGGTCCTCGGGTGCTGCCGCGCTCCCCCATGGCCTTGCAGGCTGCTCAGACGGATCCGGTCACTTCACCATACTACTACAAGCTACTTATCGATATTGACAACAGATCTGCTCAGGCCCCTTTTAAAGGAGACCAATTATTTAGCCAACATTAAGTGCACATAATTAACTAATTAGGGAACAAATTCACATGGCATGTGTCACGTAGTACCTTTTTGTTATCTACATTGTTGGTTCCAACTGATGATGTAATAAACGCTTCTTCATCGGATCTTGGTTTCCTGAAAATGATATTTCTTCAGCATTGATACATCGCTTCATGCCTCTTTTAACTTGTTCCGATTGTTTGTTAAAAAAATTGTTTGTTTTCATAAACATCAGTAGTATAATAATTTACGATAAAATACTTACAAGATAATATTGAAGTCGCAGCAGATCCTTGGCTCAATGGTAATTGTTCTCTGATTTCGGAAAGTGCTTCTCCATGAGCTCGAGAGTTCGTTTGGCTAAAGCTTCTAACTCGAAAAGTCCCTTTGGTTCCGAACGGTGAAACTTTCCTCGTCGACCAGTTGTAATGACTGCGAGGTTCAGCGGGTCTAAAAAGGCCACTTTAGCAGAATCATATTAGAGTCACAATATTAACCACCCAAAAATCAGTCACACTTCATTTTCATCTTTATAGCTAACGTATTAGGTTCAAGGTTGATTAGGCAAATTTGACAGTGACGGGTAGCGTGATGTGCTTTCTGATTCTGCTAAAGTGGCATTTTTCGACCCGCAGGTCCTCGGGTGCTGCCGCGCTCCCCCATGGCCTTGCAGGCTGCTCAGACGGATCCGGTCACTTCACCATACTACTACAAGCTACTTATCGATTTTGATAACAGATCTGCTCTGCTTAGGCCCCTTTTAAAGGAGACCAGCTATTTAGCCAACATTAAGTTCACATAATTAACTAATTAGGGAACAAATTCACATGACATGTGTCACATAGTACCTTTTTGTTATCTACACTGTTGGTTCCAACTGATGATGTAATAACCGCTTCTTCATCGAATCTTGGTTTCCTGAAAATGATATTTCTTCAGCATTGATACCTCGCTTCGTGCCTCTTTTAACTTGTTCCGATTATTTGTTAAAAAAATTGTTTGTTTTCAAAAAAATCAGTAGTATAATAATTTATGATAAAATACTTACAAGATAATATTGAAGTCGCAGTAGATCCTTGGCTCAATGGCAATTGTTCTCTGATTTCGGAAAGTGCTTCTCCATGAGCTCGAGAGTTCGTTTGGCTAAAGCTTCTAACTCGAAAAGTCCCTTTGGTTCCGAACGGTGAAACTTTCCTCGTCGACCAGTTGTAATGACTGCGAGGTTCAGCGGGTCTAGAAAGGCCACTTTAGCAGAATCATATTTGAGTCATAATATTAACCACCCAAAAATCAGTCAAATTTCATTTTCATCTTTATAGCTAACGTATTAGGTTCAAGGTTAATTGGGAAAATTCGACAGTGACGGGTAGCGTGATGTGCTTTCTGATTCTGCTAAAGTGGCATTTTTCGACCCGCAGGTCCTCGGGTGCTGCCGCGCTCCCCCATGGCCTTGCAGGCTGCTCAGACGGATCCGGTCACTTCACCATACTACTACAAGCTACTTATCGATATTGACAACAGATCTGCTCAGGCCCCTTTTAAAGGAGACCAACTATTTAGCCAACATTAAGTGCAATAAAATGCAAGAAACTGGACATCTTTAACTGTACCCGAATTGAAGGCATTTCTTGGAATCATAATACAGATGGGTATTCATGTACTTCCTACAATCGAGGACTATTGGTCAAGTGATCCATTATTACATGTAGTAGAAATAGCTGAAACGATGACATTGCAAAGGTTCCAAAAGATATTGAATTTCTTGCATAACTATGATAAATTATATAAATTGCGTCCCCTTATTGATCGTTTGAATAATCTTTGTCAAAACAATGCAATTACAACTAATTCTCAGTCCATAGATGAATGTATGATATAATTTAAGGGTCGCTCTACCTTGAAACAATACATGCCAATGAAACCCTTGAAACGAGGATATAAAGTATGGTGCAGAGCTGACAGTTGTACAGGGTATCTATATCAATTCCAAGTATACACAGGCAAGACTGATATCGCAGAGACAGGATTGGGAAGTAATGTTGTAAAATCACTATGCGAGCCCTTATTGAGAAATAATTATTCTGGTCATGTGGCTTTTGATAACTTCTTTTCAAGTTTTGAACTAATGCAAGAATTATATGAACAAGGTATCTACAGTACGGCAACGATTAGAAGTGATCGCGCGGATTTACCTCTTTCGGTAAAGAAACCAAAAAAAACTGGAAACAGATGAAGATCAGAGAATAACTGAAGCTTCTAATAGATCGAGTACAAAGCTCAAAAAAATGAAGAAAGGAAAATGGAAGTGGAGAGTCAAGAAGAACGTAGCATTTGCTGTTTGGAAAGATACCAAACAAGTGAATGTTGCAAGCACAGCATTTCATCCTAAAGAAAAGAGAACTTGTAATAGAACTCAAAAACATGGGTCAAAAAAGCCTATCAAATGCCCATTACTAATACCCATTCGGGTATTAGTAATGGGCATTTGATAGGCTTTTTGGCATTTGACACGAAACGTATGGGTGGTGTCGATCGTTTTGACCAAAAAAGAACATCATATGTCGTGGGTAGAAGAAGTCGCAAATGGTGGCCCCGAATATTTTATTTTTTGATAGATGTTGCAATAACCAATGCCTATATATTACATAAATCGAACACCAGAGTGCACAATGTTATGAGTCAAAAAGAATTTATAATTACTCTTTCAAGGGAGCTGGTAGATAATAAAACCTTTAGAAAAAGGTCATTCCAATCAACGCCAAAATATTTAGGTAAAAAAATTAAACGAGTGGAAGAGAGTGATGAAAGACAGAAAAGAATTTTTGGGGTACCAGAAGAAATTAGATTTGAAAGATTAGGAGAACACTGGCCTATTGAAATAGAGACATATAAGAGGTGTCGCTACTGCAGCACTAAAGTAAATAACAAGAGATCTAAAATAGAATGTGAACGATGTAAAGTGGCACTATGTATGCATCTCTGTTTTAAAATATTTCACCAACTGCCAGAAAATCAATGAAGGTGACCAGACTCCAAACTGGTGCTGGCAACCATATTGCCACCATGTTTTTTTCTTATCCAAAACATGTCTAATTTTTTTTCTTGAACATTTATTATTAAACTACCCACAATGATTCCATAAAACGCAATTTTATTTCTTTGACATAAAAAATGCATCTACCAGTAAAAGGGCTAAATGGCCAGTAATTATATCTAAAGGTCTGCACTTGGTGAAACTGTGAATAGAGCTATTATAACCTAGAATTGAATATAGCATTAAACTCATAGCGGAGTCTCCGCGATGCTCCAATTTTAAAATACGTAGTTGCTCTAAAAGTGTGGAATGTAGCCTTTCTGTTAGTATGTTAACAAAAATAGTCATGCACTTACCACTAGCGCCACTTATGCTCATGTGTGTCACTTTTGTCAATATAGAAATATATTTAGTCTGTGGAAAACAGCTTCCGTGTTTTATTAGGTTATGCGAACCAGCATATTAAAAATTCATTACGAAATAAAAAAGTGATAATTACCGTGAGGCCTACTGCTAAAAATGACGGCAAACTATATAGCTAACGTTCCAAAGTTACGTGGTCGTGAGAACTACGAGGATTGGTGTTTTGCGGCAGAAAATGTGTTGGTGCTGGAAGGCATGGCGTCCGCCATTAAACAAGAATTACCGGCAACGGCGAATTCAGTGGAAAAGGCAGAAGACGCAAAAGCAAAGGCGAAACTCATATTGACAATTGATCCATCGCTTTACGTTCACATCAAGCAAGCGCAAACAACTTATGATTTATGGAACAGATTGAATGCTATGTTTGATGATTCTGGTTATACAAGGAAAATCAGTCTACTCAGAAAGCTTATCAATATTCGTCTTGAAAACTGTGAGTCCATGACGCAGTATGTGACCCAGATAACTGAAACGGGACAGCGACTTCAAGGGACAGGTTTCCAGTTAACAGACGAGTGGATTGGTGCTTTAATGTTAGCAGGATTACCCGAAAAATATGCGCCTATGGTAATGGCTAGAGATGAGATATACCTGCCATTCTCCATACCCGGCCTTTAAGGTATGGGTATCACTAAATACCTGGTACAAATACCAGGTATCAAAATACTTCTAAGTATTTGGGTGTGGTAGGATTTCGATAAGTAAACGTATGCGATAAGTATGGTACAACTCTAAGGTATGGTATGCCTCCAATATAATGTAGGTACGACGTTTCAAGTACCTATACGTAATAATGCATTATGAGATATGAAATCTTTCCTTCCTACTTTACCAGGCTTAGGACTGTCGGCTAAGAGTATGACGATGGTTATTAATGAATTCTAGTTATTTCTATATAAATTACACAACGTAATCAGACAACGTAAACATTCAAACACGTAATAATATTCCCTAACATAAACAAACTAAGGAACTCTTTCACGTCGTGACAAAAGATGTAATTATGCTATTATGTTCCTTATGCACGTAAAAATAAGTACCCATTTTGTCTAACTAAATTAAATCAACCGAATGTTCATAAAGCACGAATGACGTTTCGGGTCCCTTCGTAAGCTGTCGGGTAGCTTCGGGTTGCTTCGGCGTACCGAACTACCGATAAAACTGGGCGCTACCTTGTGGTAGCGGTTCGTATCGTACTATGCGTCTGACGTCATACCTTCAAGGTATTTACCCAGTATTTCGGTCCGTACCCGGTCTATGTACTGGGAAGCACATACTTGGTATATATACCTCTACCAGTATATACGTCTCATCTCTAGTAATGGCGATTGAGCATTCGGGAATCGATGTAGGTGCCGACGTCATTAAAACCAAGTTGATGGACATGTCGTCGGTTAAATAGAAAAATGACGTCATTCAGAAAGTACAAATTTTACAGTACAAGCATTTGAAGTTTTTAATTTCATTAAAATTCATTTTTCTTTTTAAGTGTTATATTTACATAACTGTATATATCATTTAAAAAGTCATGGGGCATTACGGCTTGCAAATCATAGACGGCAGTTATGCATTTTCCATTAGTATTTTCTTTATCCAACTCTTTTTCTTTTCTTACTAAATCTTTTTCTTCTAGGTGAGAATCATATTTGGTTTTTAACGGCTCTTTATTTTCTGCATTATTATAAGCTGCGCAATCTTCACATTGATCCTTTTTTGGAGACCAAAATGAAATATTGGTAAATATATTGTATTGTAACTCTTTGGTAAATATATTGTAATATATTTGATAATCAGCATGAGGAACATTTTCTGTACGACATTTTGTAACATAGTCTCTATGTAATTGTGCAATAGAGAGACCACCTTCAATGTATTCCCGGCTCGTACTAGCTCGACAGTAATGACTTTTAATTCTAGGTATAATGTTCTTTAATCCCATCAATAATTGCAATATCAAGTTTATTGTGTTTACCATGCTTTCCTCTTTTGTCATCTTTCAGAAAACCCCCAACTATAGAGTTTTGCATTGAAATTATTGTTCTTATCGGTCTGTCGGATATACCCTGAGTATTTAAAAAAAAATCTTACAAACACGAATTATCTCTGTGTCAACTTCAAAATTAAATGCATGGTTAAAATCTTTTCTTGTACTTCCTTCGCGAATATATCTGTACTTCGGTTTAATTGCAGTTACATGTTTATTGATGAATTGACGTTGCTTATCTAAATCTCCCATTTTCCAAAAATTCATAAAAATAAGTTGCCTCTTCTCCTCATTAATCTTGTCATAACATTTCATTTTACATTTTTCAGTACATGTTGGTTTCATTTGTCTTTCTGGCATTTGTTTTTGTGACTTCGATGTCGATACATACGCTTTTCCACAATTTCTTAATAGCTTAGCTTTATTTTTTCTCCATTCTTCCGGTACAGCTTTTCTTTTTCTGCCCTTCTTTGCTTTCTCATTTCCATCTTGATCTGTATTTTCTTGGATTTCATTAATTGTAGCGGTTTCATCCTCCGAAGATGTTGATGACAATGCAAGATCTTCGCGTAGTAAAAAATCCGGGTCATTATCTGTATCGTCAGGCGAGAAGTCATGTTGACTCTCAGGTACGGAGTTGGAACAACTATCGTCATCATCCTCAGAGGATATATCCGATTCCGATATTACTATATTGCTTGAAATCTTGGAATGATTTGAGTGAAGAACGTTAGTACTTTGTTCTGATACTGAATCACTTACGGGAGATCGCACAATAATCCTACTAGGCCCAGGTTGATCATTCGGCAGGTATGGAGTAATTTGTGAATCCGAAAAAGAATTGTTGCTAATAGGATTCGGTGCCTGAACATTGTTATTCAAATTAGTCAATGGAGTGCGTATGGAATTTAAATTAGTTTGCAGTGGCTCAACGTCAAAAATCTCACAAAATTTAGATGTGGATATTTTGTTTGATGGTTCTATATTCTCTGTAGCTGAGATATGGCCCTGGACAACTACCTCAGATACATTAGATATCTCTTCTTCAATCTTGTCGAGATTCTCTTCAGAAAGTCCCTTGGACATAATCATTTTTATCATTTTTTCACCACGCTTCATCCTAAAACAAAGAATTAAACTAATCAAGTAAAATAATAATATGATTTACGTTTTGATACCACGTCTGCTTATAATAATAAAACAGACACAAACAATAAATAAAAAACCGGCCAAGTGCAAGCCGGACTCGCCCATGAAGAAGGATTTTAAGAACCTCCATGTAATTTTTAAAGACCTATCCATCAACAACCTATACATCTACCTACCAAGTTTCAACTGTGGAATCCTTATAGTCTCGGAATAAATCGGCTGTGACATACGGACAGATAGACAGACAATCATGACGTATCTATAAGAGTTCCGTTTTTTGCCATTCGGCTACGGAACCCTAAAAAGTAATAAATATTAAAATGAAATAAAAAATATCAAAAATGGAATCAATAAATAGTATAATAGTTAATAATAAAAACATAAATAATTTTGTACTTTTAACGTTAAGATCACATATAATGCGTTTATTTTTACAAGATAAACGTCACTACTTTACAAAATCCATACAAAAAATGTTTTTCATAAACACACAAAATCATATTAAAAATTGTGACATTTTTCTGATGAACTTCATTCAACTAAATGTGAAAAAACTACGTAGAAAAATGTCATTTGTCCAAATATGACATGTTTCATTAACTCCATTTCACAAAACGTAGTCACATTTTTAAAAATGTCCTTTTTCTATTAAAGGTATTGTCATAGTTATACATAAATTTTAAAGGAACAAGGTAATGTCTCAAAGAAATACATTTTTCTATAATATTTCTGACCTTTTATAGTCTTATCCAAACACAATTTTTGAGAAATGTCACTTTTCTTCAAATACGCACGTGTATTCAGTCTCGTGGCCGGTGGCAAATGACAGAGGGACATTTTTCTACAATCAAAATGGCGGATGACCACAGAGAATCGAAATGACACTTGCGACATCTAGTGAACTTGGAGTGAACTTTTTAAAGTGTCGTTTTTACATATAATAATAATCTTGATAGTAGACTCGTTTTCTGTAATAATCTTATTTACCAAAAATTTTGAAAAATGTCATTTTTCCATTTAATCGACGATGTGTGGTAGTGAGGTTAGTTCAACTTCAGTTTCAGAGAGTGCATTTGTGGCGAACGTGAACGGAACGCAGCGTCAGCAGCGTGTTCAACATGGCAAAAGCAAAAGCAGCCATAAACAACTTCAAGAAATGTCAACTTCAATGGCAAAATCAAACAAGGTTATAAAGTGCTATAAATGCAAACAAACTGGACACTTCAAAATCAGTGCCCGAACTCGGAACCAAGCAAAAGAAAACAAACAAATGCATTCAGTGCTATTTTTCTGAGTGGAAAATTCAATAAGAATAACTGGTATATTGACAGTGGGGCAAGTAAACACATGACGTCAAGACAAGAAAACATATTGAATCCATCCCATCAACATAGTACAAAGGAAATTGTTATAGCAGACCAGTCAAGTGTTCCAGTGCTGTATTCTGGTGACGTTAACATCGTTACTGTTGTGAATGGTGTTGAATATGACGTCATAGTCTCGGATGTATTGTGCATACCGAACTTGACAACAAACTTGCTTTCGGTGAGTGAGTTAATTGCGCATGGCAACAATGTTATCTTCAAAGAAAATGTTTGCCTCATTTTTAGTATAGTAGTATATAGTATATACTACTATACTAAAAATGAGTTTATGCATAGTTTTGCCTACAATCAACAGAAGGAGCTCGTCGGCAAAGCGGAGTTAGTAGAAGGTGTGTACAGATTATACACGAAAACAGAACATTTTCTAGTAGCAACTGCAATAGCATCGAGTGAGATTTGGCATAGACGCTTGGGACTCATCAACAGTAATAGCTTAACCAAAATGAAAAACGGTGCTGTAGAAGATATTTCATTCCCAGAAATACCAAACATAGACAAGTCAACGTGTACTATTTGCTGTGAAGGCAAGCAAGCCAGGCTACCGTTCCAGCAGAGTTCCTCTAAAACGGAGAACCTTCTGGAGGTAATTCACGCTGATGTATGCGGTCCCATGGAGACTTCATTAATTGGAGGATCGAGGTACTATGTTTTGTTCGTGGATGATTACAGCAAGATGGCGTTTGTTTATTTTTTCAAAAACAAAGAATTATGTATTTATCAACTTAAAAGAGTTTCAGTCCATGGTTGAAAAACAGAAAGACTGAAAGATAAACATTCTAAGGACAGATAACGGAGGTGAGTTCTGTAGTCAAGAGTTTGATAAGTATCTGAAGGAGCAAGGGATACTCCATCAAAGGACTAATGCTTATACACCACAGCAGAATGGTTTATGTGAACGTATGAACCGGTCCGTGGCGAAGTGTCTGATCTTTGATGCTGGCTTAGAGAAGAAATTCTGGGCAGAGGCGGTTCACAAGTTAGTATACTTGCGGAATAGATCTGTCGTTACGGGACTGGACAACAAGACTCCGTACGAAGTCTGAACAGGGTCAAAGCCAAATTTAAGTCACTTAAAGACGCGCGGCGCGAGGCGCTTTAAGTCGCGTATATTTGGAAGTACAGGGATGGTGCATATACCAAAACAGAAACTACTGAAATGGGACAAGAAAGCTGATAAGCTCATTTTAATCGGCTTTTCTGATAATGTAAAGGGCTATAGGGTATATGATCCAGAAAATAACGCTATAAGTACAAGTCGGGACATAGTCATCATGGAAAAACCTGCTAAAAGTACAGTCAAAATATCCATAGAATGCCAGCGTTCAGTGGAGGAAGAATGCACCGAAGATCCAGATAGTTCAGATTCGAAAATCTCAGAACCAGAAGTACAGAATGAAGACAGTACATATGTCGTGAATTCAGATAGTACCTCAGATGATAGTTACTTGGATGCTACCTTAGACCATAATGACACTCTAGCGGTTCAGAGTTCATCAGAACCTCATACCAAAGCGAGAGAGAAAGAAACCTGATCGTTTTGGCTACAACAAGTTTTGTATAGCAGAGTATGATGATAATGACAAAGAAATCACTCTCAAGGAGGCCTTGCATGGGCCAGAAAGCAAGTTTTGGAGAGCAAGCATGAAGGAGGGGTTAGACTCATTTAACGAGAACGATGCGTGGGAAATAGTAGACCATCCTCAAGACAGTACAGTGGTGCAGTGTAAATGGGTATTTAAAAAAAAGTTTGACAGTTCAAATAAAGTACGTTACCGGGCAAGATTAGTAGCAAAAGGCTTTAGTCAAAAAGCTGGTGTAGATTATCACGAAACTTTTTCTTCTGTGGTTCGCTATTCTACTTTAAGATTGCTATTTGCTCTGGCTGCTAAGTTAAATTTAGATATAAGTCACTTGTCACCACTGCTTTTCTAAATGGTTTTTTAAATGAGACTGTATGTTGTGTATATAATGGGTCCGGTTCCGGCTGTCATACAGTGAGGACGTTGTTCAGTGCTCCCCAAAAGAAATAATTACAAACTCAGTGCAAAAGAGGAAAAACAACCAAAAAGTGGAATATACTAATCAAGAACACACTGCAGGCAAGATAAGTTATACATTGTGTGATTAATACAAGGATTATTTTGTGATTATTACAAGATAAGTGAAACACGCAGTAAACATAACCTTGTCGAACAAGTGTCAAATACCAGCAAGTCATAGATAACTTTGCACAGTACCAACTTAACGGAAGAACGCAGTGTTACCATAGCAAAATATAAACCATACGGCCTGTCATCCACTTTCACGAGTGACATATCTGAAGGGCAGCCAACATAAAAAGTTACATTCCAATTCAAGCAGTTGCGAAACGTTTCGTTATTGCACCGTAAAAATAGACTGCATAACGGTGACTGAAGAAATGTCAATATCCACACTCTACAATATGATGAAACTAGAAATGGATAAACAAGCTACGCTGATAAAGGATAATACAGAAAAAAATATGGTGACAATAGACGATAAAATCAAACCATTACTTCAAGAAAATAAGATCCTAAAATTGTAAATCGAAGTACTTAATAAGAAAATAAACTCCCTAGAAAATGCAACCAAAAGGAACAACATTATAATTCATGGATTTAACGAGACAGAAAAAAATTATACTGAATTATATAACAACTCTATAGGATTATTTGAAAACTTGGGAATAAAAATTGATAATTACGATATAAACAAATTACACAGAATTGGAAGACAAACGAATGGAAAAACAAGGCCTGTATTAATTACCCTCACAACATACAACAAAAAAATCGAGATTCTAAAAAATAAAAAGAAAATGTCACAACCAACATACAATACAGAGGATTTTTCTAAAGAAACTTTGCAGAAACGCAAAGAATTACAACAAGAACTTCACCGAGAAAAAGAAAAGGGAAATGATGTGTACATTAAAAACAACAAAGTTGTAATAAAATAAAAAGAGAATGAAAAAAGAAAAAGGGAAGCATCACTATCACCCACACAACAACATCAACAAGTGTCAGGAGATAATAACAAAAATATAGTAGCCCCTGCAAAACTGCAAAGAACTGACCCATTCGCATACATGAGGTCTAGATCACATTCTTTGACTGAAACAACAAAACCAAAAGCATAGGAATCTCGAGACATCGGTAACCGGACAAAAACAACAATCACAAGCACAGAACATTTGGAAAAGGAAAATCGCCCCAACCCGGCTGGTCACCGTGGGGCAAGAGACCAATACCCCCTAGGATTGCCCCCTCCCAAAAAACACAACATACAGAAACAAGACAATACACACGAAAACAACGGAAAAGAAATAAATGTCATAAAAGATAAGAGAAATAGTATTTACATAGCAACGCTTAACACCAGGACTCTAAGAACAGACGAATCTTTACAAGAGCTGGAATATGCCTTAGGTTTTATAAAGTGGGACATTATTGGCCTAAGCGAAGTGAGGAGAATGGGAGAAAAGATTGAACAACATGAAAACTACATATTATACCATATAGGAACCACACCAGGCCTACACGGTGTCGGTTTCCTTATTAAAAAATGCTACAGTCAATACATACAGTCCTTCATTGGAATATCAGAACGAATTGCACAACTAAATATCAACTTGCCTGGGTATGCAACTGTGTCAATAATTCAAGTATATGCACCGACAGAGCTGGCACCAAAAGACAAAGGATAATTTCTACGAAGACCTGGACAGGACTCTGGCAGATGCACACAAGGCAATCATACTGATGGGAGATTTCAATGGCCAGATTGGTAAAAGATTAACAAACGAAAATAACATACTAGGCCAATTCAGCACAGGAAAAAGAAATGATAACGGACAAAGACTAGTACACCTGGCACAGGCACATAACCTTAGGATATTAAATAGTTTATATAAGAAAAACAAAAATAAAAAATGGACCTGGATTTCTCCAGATGGGTACGTGAAAAATGAGATTGATTTCATATTGTCAAATAAACCTAAATTCTTCAAGGATATAACCACAATTAATAAGTTCAACTTTAACACAAATCATCGTATGGTAAGAGGAGCCATTTACCTAAATGAGATAAAAAAGCAAGTCAAATCCCTCTCACCGTCCCAGAAAACTTGTTGACAACATTGAAAGATAATTTACTGAATAACAACAAGAGTGAAAATATTCAAGAAAAATATAATATAATAGAAAAAGCGCTGAAAGAAATATCCAGAAAATTATATACCCTAAAAAACAAGAGAGATAAAATAGGAGACGAAGCCAGACATCTACTTGAGACCAGGAAAACTTTATTAAGAAATAAGAAACAAAATAGAACACAAATAACCCAGCTTAGTAAACAAATAAATGAAAAAATTAGGACTCATAGGAAACAAATTAGAAACAGAACTATCCAATTCCACATTGAAAAATCTGGAGGCATAAAGAAAGCTCTGAAAGAACTGAGAGAGAATACCTGTTGGATTCCATCCATCAAAAGCAAGACATCTAATAAGAAAGCAACAAAACGACCCGAAATTATGGAAATAGCAACAACATTTTATAGTAAATTATATGATGATCTAGACTACACAAATACTCAATACCCACAGGAAGAAGACGAAGAAGCTACCCTCCCAATATTAGAATCCGAAGTAAGAATCGCAATACTGTCCCAGAAAAACTACAAAGCCCCCGGAGAGGATGGAATAACAAACGAAATTTTGAAGGAATGCCTAGACTACATAATAAGTGATATTACCAATATATACAACGATATTCTGACTAAAGAAACAATACCGCAACAATGGACATCGTCAACCATCATATTGCTCCATAAGAAAGGCGACAGGGCAGAAATAAACAACTACAGACCGATCAGCCTGATCTCCAATCTATATAAGATATTTGCAAAGGTAATATTGAACAGAATTAGCTCAAAATTGGACGAAAATCAGCCGAGAGAACAGGCTGGATTCCGAAGCGACTTCTCAACAATGGATCACATTCATGTCGTCAAACAAATTATCCAAAAGAGCAATGAATACAGAAAGACATACTACTTGGCATTCGTAGATTACAGTAAGGCATTCGACTCTTTGAAACATTCACACATTTGGGCCGCTCTACACTCACAAGGAGTGCAACGAAAATATATCAGGATAATAAAAAACATATACAAAGAATCAACGGCAAAAATTCAGACTGAAAGGAAAGGAGAGGCCTTTAAAATAAAAAAGGGAGTACGGCAAGGTGACCTCCTCTCACCAAAACTATTCGCATCTGTACTAGAACACATATTTCGTAAAATTAACTGGGATGAGTATGGGATAAATGTAAATGGCAAAAAGCTCAACCACCTTAGGTTCGCAGACGACCTGATTCTGCTTAGCGAAAACCAAGAGGGCTTAAAAACAATGTTAACGCAATTAGACAGAGAGAGCAGAAAGGTGGGTCTGACTATGAATCTAGACAAAACAAAACTAATGACAAACAACATAAAAACACCTATACTGTTAGACTCAAATCAAATAGAATATGTCGATGAATATACATATTTAGGACAGATCATTGCACCGGAAAATCAAATGCAAAAAGAAATTAACATCAGAATAAATAAAGCTTGGAAAAGATTCTGGTCTCTAAAGGAAGTTATGAAGAATCCACATATGCCCCTTAAAGATAAGACTACAGTGTTCAACTCTTGCATACTACCAAGTTTAACCTATGGAGCACAAACCTGGGCCCTCACTAGCAAACAGAGTGGAACACTCAGAGGTGCCAAAACAAAATGGAGAGGAGCATCCTAAACCTCAAGCTAAGAGACAAAGTTAAACTTAAGAATATAAGAAGCAGGACAAAAGTTATGGATGTCACTTACACAGTGAAAAAGCTTAAATGGAACTGGGTAGGCCATATGATAAGAAACAATAAGGGAAAATGGACAAAAGATGTTACTGAATGGTATCCTCGGGATGGGAAAAGAAAGAAAGGAAGGCAAAAAACAAGATGGGAGGATGATATTAGGAAGGTAGCTGGAAGAACATGGCAAAGAGAAGCCACAAATAGAGATAGATGGAAAAGCCTAGGGGAGGCCTATGCCAAAAGGCAAACTGATAATAAAGTTACCGATGTCGAAAATTAAAATGAATCTAATTTATATCTATCTTATTTAATCAAATATTATTATTAATGATTAAAAGTGCATGTAATCTTATCATAATTGAAATAAAAATGAAATTGCTAAATGTGCATGAAACTGATTGTATTAAAATAAATATGAAAGGCATTGTAATATATTGAAAATTATTTATTACAAGAGAGATAGAACTATAATGTAATGTAATGTAATGATGTTATCAGTAATAAAGGCTATTTTGATTTGATTTGATTTGAAGGATGATAATACAGTGTTAAAGTTAAAACGCGCTATATATGGTCTTTAACAGTCCTCCAGGGCTTGGTATCAGAGGATTAATGATTATTTGATAAGTTTGGGATATCATAAGTCAAAGTATGAACCATGTTTATTCACAAAGTTTAAAGGAAGTGTTAAGATAATTATCTCACAGTCTTAAACCAGAGTAATTATTGCACTGTTTGTCGACGATTTCTTTGTATTTTCTAATTCTGTAACAGCAACTGATCAATTAGTAAATGAATTGAGCTGTAAATTCAGGATTAAAAACTTAGGTCAGCTACAACAATGTAGGCCTTAGAGTAAATGTAAGTAAAAACAAAATAACTGTTGATCAAGAACAATATGTAGAGAATTTACTAAGAAGGTTTAATATGTTGCATTGTAAAACTGCTCAAACTCCTATGGAGATTAACTTAGTTAGAAAAATCTCAGAATGTTTGTGATGAGTATCCATTTAGGCAACTAATAGGAAGTTTAATGTACATGGCGGTTATTACTAGGCCTGACATAGCTTACAGTATTAGTTTTCTTAGTCAGTTTAATAACCCTTATGATGAAACCCATTGGAAGCATGCAAAAAGGGTATTAAAATATCTAAAGAGAACTAATCTGCGTCTACAATCCTCAAGTAAATCGCAGCTGAGAACGCTGTCTTAGACGCGTCACTAAAGCCGTGTAATTTCAGATAGTCATTCGACTTGGTGCCAAGCCAACGAGGGATCCGAACCTTGGCGAGTAGTAACAATTCCTCCTGATATGATCTCCATTCATTTTTAAAGTCGGTGGTTAGCTCCTCATCCCAACCAACACCTGCAAGCCACAATTTCTGGATGAAAACTTTCGCTAAAATCACACTAGGGACTAACTGTTTCCAAACGTATTTTATAATGCGCACAGCAAAGGAGTGGAATTCTCTGCCTGCGTCTGTGTTTCCAAACGCTTACAACCCTAATCTCTTCAAAGTTAGAGTGAACAGGCTCCTTCTGGGTAAGCTCGCTCCATCGTAGACTTTCACCCGTATTCACAAACGATACTTTTCTCAGTAAAGTAGCAACGCTATGCGAAGTAAGGCATTTCTCACTGCGTTGCATATGGCAAGCCTTTCAATTCATAAACAATACTCAAACTATCCTTGACTAAGCAAACGCACAGCGTTGAATAGAGCTCTGTGATTGGTTCGTTTGTGTTGCCTCGTTCACTTCGCTGCTTGACGTTCATTTCATTTGTCATAAATCCTCATTTGTCATGACCTCAAACATAAATAGTGACCGGTGTTCAAGAACTATTTTGTTCATATTAAAACTCTTATAATGGTATAGTACAGTTTTCATTAGTAGGTACCTGGAAGCTGCCAGAAGAATAAAATCTTAAGGCCACAAGCAACTGATAAATAGCTGGCACTGGAAGTCCTCTAGCAGTTAATTTTTCTAAGTCTACATTTATCAGTGGCAATAATATGAAAAGTACCACATCTTTGGAAAACCTGTAGCGTCGTCTAAATTCATCCGAACTGTAATATTCAAAAGGATTTTGGAAATCCCGTACCACTTTTCTGGTAGTTATTGTGCTTCTCTCATTGATATAATTATCAAATTCTTCTTCACTACTATAATCCATTGTAAAAGGACGCTATTAAAATGAAAAATTATCACACACAGTAAAATCCAACCCCGAAAAATATTTCTCGTAACACATAATAAACCACAGATAATCGAGAGACACTAGCTATGCGTTGCTTAAAACAGCTAGCAGGCTACCTGAGCTGTGCGTTCATTCTAAGGGACGCATAGTGCTAGCCGCCACTCAAGTATTGTTTATGAGTAAGTTTTAGGGGCCCTGTGCGCTCGCGACCACTGTGAGACCACATAGTAACGTATGTGAATACGGGTGACAGTCTCTGTCATCTCTGACCTAGACTAGAGTCAAGAGCAAACCCATCACAAATAAAAAAAAAATGGATCAAAATGTCGTGCTATCACAGAAATAATGGACCTTTTAGTTTCAGGTGCGGTCAACGGCGGCGGGAGATTCACCGTGTACTGGAAGGTGTCTGCGGTTCGGTTCCAGGTAAGTCCTAGAATTTTTATAGTACTATCTAACTTTATTACTACTTCCTTTTCTTTGTGTTCTGGTTTCTTTGATTTGCTGTACTCTGGAGCTTGTTTTATGCTCTGTCCGATTTTGTCCATTTTGTGTTGTCCTTGTACATGTTGTCCTTTGTCCTGATATGTTCTATTTCCTTTATCCTGTCTAGTAATTCTTGGTTGTTACTATTCCATTTTTGGAGCTCGAATTCACCCTTTCCTAATAACCCTTTCATTTGCCTGTAGATTTCTAGGCCTGCTTCTACATTATTGCAACCGTTCATCAAATCGTCCATGTAAAAGCAGTTTAGTACCATGTCGGCAGCAATTTTGTAGTTTTTACCTTCATCGTAGGTGACTTGATGTAGAGTTCTAGCTGCCTGGTGTGGTGCCGATGCCGTACCAAAGGTAACCGTCACTAGCTCGTAATCCTTGATTTCGGTTTCAGGACTGTCTCGCCATAAATTGCGCTGAAACATTGCGTCTTCTTCCGAAATCCGGACCTTTTTTTTTTTTTTTTTTTTTTTTAAGGATGGGAAATCATCAAATGACTCCTCCCGCTCTGGGTGGAGCAGAAGGGAGTGTCAGACTCTTACTAACTAAAACCCATCCGTGTTCCTCCTAATGCCCTTTGCGTTCCTGGGCCGCGGCGACTCTCTCGAACAAATCCCGCAACCCCGGCAGGCACTGGCCCTAGCGGGCCCCGTCCTTTATGCTGACAGCTCCTTGAGGCGCGCGTGGAACACAGCGCGCCGTCGACCCGGGCCTGGTTCTGATCAGACGGCGAGCCACCCAATGCTCGCCGTCCGCAGGCCCGCGCCTACGGTGGCCGAGAATCGCCCTGCGACTCCCGACACCCGGGGCGTCTTCTTCTGTTGCGGCGGCTGGGGCGTGAGGTTTCCCTCTCTCTCACGCGTTCGGCCTCCTCCTTTGCTAGCATTACTGCTTCGCAGAAGGAGGTGACCGCTTCCCATGCCTCCTCGCTCCGGACCATGGATTGGACCAGGGCCGGACGCGAGAGATCGCCTTCGCCGATCGCCTCGACGAGGACACGGCGGTGCTCCGCCCAAGCAGGGCAGACCTCCACCGTATGCTCCGCCGTGTCCTCAGGGCGATCCTCGCAGTGTTGACACCCGGGCGTATCCTCCCGCCGAATTCGAAACAGGTACCTCCCAAAACAACCGTGTCCGGTGAGTACCTGCGTCAGGCGGAAGGTGAGGACGCCGTGGCGCCGCTCTAGCCACTCCTCAAAGAGGGGACTTATCGCCGCAATTGTGGCGTGCCCAGCACTGGGTTGCGACAGTCGTTGTCTCCATACTGCCATGAGATCCCGCCGGAGCTCCGTCCGCCACGCTGCGATTTGCCGCGGCAGAGGAGTCTCGCCCCGACGTAGCGCCTCCACGCGCCATTCGTAAATGAGCGCGAGGGCTCTCGCCTCTAGATCCCATGGCGGTAGTCCGGCAAGGAGGCTCGCCGCCTCGCCAGAGACCGTGCGGTATCCCCGGGTCAGCCGGATGGCCATGACCCTCTGGGACGCGTTCAGGTACCGGGCAGGTCGCTTCCTCAAAGTAGGCGCCCACACCGGCGCCCCATAAAGGGCCATAGACCGCACGACCCCCGCGTAAAGCCTCCGGCAGGAGGCGTTTGGACCCCCTAGATTGGGCAGAAGCCGCTTGAAGGCAGCCCCGGCTCGCCCCAGTCTGGGAGCCAAACGTCGGAAATGCTCGACGAAGTTCCATCGGCTGTCAAGGACGAGACCCAGGTACGTCATCGTCGATCCGACGCCGATGTGAACCCCTCCTACCATTATTTGGGATCCCGATGGTGGCCTGTTCCGAGAACCATGAAAGCACATGGCTTCGGACTTGTGTAGAGCCACCTCGAGACCCAGCTGCCGGATCCTCTCAACGACTATCGCAACCCCGCGTGTCATGGCGTCGGCCGCCGCCTGGTGCGATCCCCCTTGCGCCAGGACCAGCGTGTCGTCAGCGTAGCAGACCACGCTGACGCCGCTAGGGAGGTCGGCGCGCAGCACCCAGTCGTAGCCGATGTCCCACAGGAGCGGCCCCAGAACCGAACCCTGTGGAACACCGCACGACATCTCTCGCCGGTTCCACTCTCCCAGGTGACCGGGGTAGATGACGGCTCTGTCCGTCAAGTAAGCCTCGACTACGCGACGGAGGTAGGTCGGCATCCGATGATACCGAAGTGCCTCCCTGATGCAACTCCAGGGCAGGGTGTTGAAGGCATTGGCGATGTCTAGAGACACCGCCAAGACGACCCCGCCCCGAGAAACCGCGTCCCCCGTCGAGAGGGCTCTCACGCGCATGATGGCGTCCACCGTCGAGCGGCCCGTGCGGAAACCGAACTGGTTCTCCGCCAGATCCGGCCCCACCCTCACTAGGTGCTCGACGAGGCGGTTTGCAATTACTCTTTCAAAGAGCTTGCCCACCTCATCGAGCAGCACGATGGGCCGGTATGCGGACGGAGAGTCCGCAGGGCGCCCTGGCTTCTTAATGAGGACCAGTTTCCCCGTCTTCCAACGAAGTGGGAACTGGCCCCTCTCCAAGCATGCGCTTAGGAACCCTCTTAGTCGAGGCCCGAGAGCCTCCAAGGCCAGGACCCAGGCTTTTCCAGGTAAGCTGTCGGGTCCTGGGGCGGTATTTTTGGCCTTCAGCCTGTTAACCGCCACTCTCAGATCTACCTCAGTCACCTCAGGAGCATCGTCATCGTCGTCATCGGTGTAGTCCGCATAGGGCATCGCAGGCGGCGGAGCCATAGGCGGGGGAGTATGCTCTCCTCGCGACAGTGGCGGAGCCTTCATACAAGCCCAAAAGCCCAAGTCAAAGTCAAAGTCAAAGTCAAACGATTTATTTCAACTAGACCAATAAAGGCACTTTTGAACGTCAAATTAAAATAAAATAAAATATTATAGTGACTCTAGTCGTCCGTTCGCAAAAGGTAGATTCTTATGGAGAAGAACGGACAAGAAACTCCATAGTTACTCTTTTCAAAAATAAGCTTTACAATATTTGCATACATTAATCAGTTGATTATATGTGAGGACGATGCTCCCAAAAAAACACTTATGTACTACTAGTAGGTACAATAAAGAAATGCCAGCAGAGGTAAAATTAATAAGTTTGCTAGTAAGGGAACATAATACTCACATACGTACAAATTTTTGCAACTATTGATTTATATGATCAGTGTGTGAGTTAAATTAAATATGAAAATCAGTAAATACACCTGTTTACATAGTAAATATTAATACAATAAACACAAACATATCAACCAGTTTCACAATGTCTACTACACCCTAGATTGTCCTATGGAGCAGGACTAGCATGTTTCCAAGCATTCTTATCTTGAATATAATCATCTAATTTGTAATATGCTTGTTCACAAAGTGTCTTTTTTACACACGTTTTAAATTTTCTTTCATTTAATTCTAATATTTCAGAAGGAATTTTGTTGTAACATTTAATACAGTACCCCATGAAAGATGTTCGTACTTTGGATAATCTAAAAAATGGTTGATCTAGTTTATTTCTATTTCTAGTATTAAAATTATGTCTATCACTAATTTTGCTAAATAGATATCGATGCCCGGCATGCCTTACTAAAATGCTCGATAGAGAATCAATATCAAACCCAAACTATTTAAAAGTTCGCGCGCTTAATTCTTATCAAAATAACACAAAGTATCTACCTATGCCACACTACACATCGCGATTGTTCGCGCGCAGAGTTTCGCATTTGCAGAATCTACATATAGCTATCTCGCTTACACGTACCGGCTTTTACCGGGCTTTCAAATACTAGCTCTGTCACTTTCGCACTTATAGCGATGTGCCATATAACGAGTCAGAAACTTTTGCGTCTACAAATCGATCAGTATGAAAGAATTAAGCCCTGCTTGCGTATGAAGTTGCCCGCGTATGCGTGACCTTGTCACCTTGCCAACTCTGCAGTGTTGCCGTTTTAGCGACGTTGTGAGATCTTGGAGATTTTTAACGAGTTTGGAGACTTTTTTTAAGATTTGACAACAATAAAAACTAGCGACTTTTTAAAATAACGAAATTAAATATTCAAGCAATATCTTAAAAATAAAAAAATTGCGACATCTAGCTGGATTTTTCATATACCTGGGGACTTTTTTTGCCTAAATGACAACACTGCAACTCTGGTAAGTAGTTTCCGACACCCGAGTGCAACTAACTTCAGTTTCATTCGCTTGAGTGGAAAAGTTATGTTGTTAAAGTTATTTGTGTGTTTTCTTAGATTTTCTTAGTGATACAATTGTTTTAGTGACTTACCTACAACAATGGAGGTAATTGTACCTTGTGAGGATTTAAAATGTGTTCAAGTTTTGATTGGCGAAGATAAGGTAAAATCTTTAAGCTTTGCTCAGAAAAAACAGTTAATTTCTTCATTAAAACCGACGCCTAATCTGTGTATTTCTCAGACTAGTAAATCGCATAAACGAAAATTTAATAGATCAGTGTATAAAACTAGTTGGATTGTTAGCTGTTCGCACACGAATAAGCTGTATTGTTGGTGCTGCATATTTTTTTCGAATGAAGATTCCGTTTGGAATACATCTGGTTATAATGATTTAAATAACATATCTGGCGCCATTAAAAGGCACGCAAATTCCCATAAACACCTGTGTGCAATGGTTTCTTTCGGTAATTTTGGTAAACAACGAATTGAGACATCTATATCACGCCAGTTATCTGAGGAAATTTCAAAATATAACACGCGCGTTGGTAACAACCGTAGTGTATTTCAAAGATTAGTCGATATTGTTTGTCATTTAGCACAACAGGAACTTCCTTTAAGAGGACATGATGAGTCCAAAACTTCATTAAATAAAGGCAATTTTTTAGAACTGGTCTCGTTAATTTCAAAATACGATGTCGTTTTAGAAAAGCATATGCAGCATCAGGAAAGTGACAAACCGGGGCCGAGTTATTTATCTAACAAAATTCAAAACGATATTATTCATTCCGTAGCCGATGTGATGCAAACTTGCATCGATTACGAAGTTAGGCAAACAAAATTTGTTTCAATTATTATTGACGAAACCCCCGATGTTAGTCATAGAGAACAACTGTGCTTGATTCTCAGATATTATTATAAAAATGAAATTCATGACCGTTTTTTGGGCTTTCTTAATGTGTCGGAAAGTCGCACAGCAGACTCACTCTCCAATATTATTTTAGAAATATTGAATAGACATGATTGCATCGCAAAATTAGTAGCGCAAAGCTATGACGGTGCTAGTGTAATGTCCGGTGTAAGAAATGGAGTTCAACAAAAAGTTAAAGATGTTTGTCCACAAGCAATTTACATTTGGTGTAATGCACATATTTTGGCCTTAGTGTTGTCTAAATCATGCAATAGAATTCAGGAGGTTAGTTTATTTTTTTCAGCCCTTCAGGCTTTGTGTAATTTTTTTAGTAATAGTACAAAACGAGCTGCTTTTTACGATACTCATTGCAGCAAAAAATTGCCTAATGCTCCCGCAACTCGTTGGACATACATGTCGCGAGTTGTAAACACGGTTTATGAACAAAAAAGTAAACTTATTGAGTTGTTTTCTGATCTGTGCGACAATCCACAGAACTGGGACGGGGATACGATTTTAGCTGCGGAGAATTTTGAAAACAATTTGAGATCTTTTAATTTCAATTTTTTTCTTTTTATTTTTCATCGGATATTTGAAAAAACTGACTGCTTGTACAATATTCTACAAAAATCACAAGTTGATGTCGGTTATTGTATTAATAAAATAAAGGAATTTCAGGCATGGTTACGTGCTGAATTTCAATCCGAATTTGATCAAATTTATGAGATTACGTTGCAAAATAACTCGGCTCCTCGTTTGAGACGCAACGTACGCTGTGCAAAAACGGAATACAGACGACTTTTTGTAGAAGTAATCGATAACATTAATACCGAAATTACTGACCGATATTCTGAAATTTATAAATTAAAGTTTTTCCAACTGCTCAACAACAAAAAATTTGACAATTATCACTCACATTTTCCTACAGAGAATTAGATTCATTATTTGACATTTATGCAAACTATTTCGACAAACAAACATTAAAAAGCCAATTGATTTGCTTGTATTCTAGTCCTGATCTGAAAGACCGTAATGTTTTCGAATTAATTGATTTCATTAATGAGAATAACCTTGAAGATGCCTTTCCCGAGCTGTTAAAATTAGCGTATCTTGTTGTAACTATTCCAGCTACAAGTTCTTCCGCGGAACGTGCTTTTTCGTCTCTTAAACGTATCCATACCTATCTGAGAAATACACAAGGTCAAGAGCGTCTTTCCGAATTATCAATGATAGCTATTGAAAAACAGTTGTTGGTAGAATTAAAACGATCACCAACATTTTACTCTGATGTAATTAAATCATTTCTTAAGATAGACGATTCCAATTAGAATATAAATAATTTATTTAAATTCCTTATTACATTCTATCTAGCTATTTTTTAACTTTCGTTTTGTAACTTTGTTTTTTTTTTGTCTGTAACCTGTTAGTCCTGTTACGAAGCAAGCACCTACTTACCATAACTTTGTTCCCTCAAGCAATGAAGCAAACCAAACGGCTTTTTTCAAAGCCACCGGAGGTATGCAATTGCTGATATGTTTATTATATTCAATCTAGCACTAGCATGCCTTCAGTGTGCTTTGGTTAACTCATTCACCGCACGACAAGCAAGAGTGAAATTGAAGAAGAGGAAAGAAGAAGATGGATGAATTCACTTTTAATTTATTGTACCTAACCAGTAGTTTATGAGAAAATTGCGATGATACATACGTAGGTACCTATATACTCAGTCGAAAACTGAACTTTCTTTTTTTGAAATCGGTTAAAATTTTATTGGGCTTGCCTTATTTTGAAACCCTAGGCACGCCACTGCCTCGCGAGGGGAACAGAGCGCTCACCACGTCCTCTACTAGCTGGGGCCGGAGACTCTGCGTCAACGGGGGGGCCCAGGTGCGGAGCTTATTCCGCACCATTTTGTAGGGTCGTCCCCACGGGTCCCCGTTCAGAGACTCCAGCATCTCCTTGCGAGCCAGGTCCTTGGCCTGCAGGATCCCCGCTCGGAGGGCGGCTTTCGCCACTCTGTACTCCTCGTACAGCTCCGCCTCTCTGATCTGCGCATCCGGAGGGCGGATGCGGAGCCTGCGGTGCCTGGTGTACCGGCGCCGAGCAGCGACGCATGCCTGACGCAGCGTCGCCAGCTCTTGCGACCACCAGTACACTTGGCGGCGGGCACGTCCTGGCTTAACCCGGGGCATTGCCACGTCACAAATATCGGACATGGCCTCCCGGAACCACTCCGCCTCGTCGTTGATGTCAGCAGGCCTGTCCGGAGGTGACACCCAGGCCTGCACGATCGAAGCTTCCAGGAGGAGCTCCCGGTCCAGCTGCTTCAGCGCCCACCGCGGACCACTCGGGGCCTGCTGGACTGGCGCGGTTGAGGTCTGGGTGGAGACGTCAAACCGGATATACCGGTGATCGGAATAGGTCTCCACCTCCTCTAATACGCGCCAGTCAATGACACGCGGTGACAGAGCAGGGCTGGCGAACGAGATGTCCACCACGGACTCCCCCTGCATCCGCACACACGTGGGGATAGAACCCCGGTTTAGGACGACCAGGCCTGTCTCCAGAGCCCAGTCCTCCACCATCCTACCCCGCGTGTCCGTATAACGGGAACCCCAAGCCAAATGCTTGGCATTGAAGTCCCCGAGAACGAGCACGGGGAGGGAACGATACCCGGTGACGACGACGCCCAACTCCATAAGGGAGTTTTGGAACTCGGCGAGAGTTCGGTTCGGGGAGAAGTACACTCCTACCACGACAATCTCCCCAAACCGTGCTGCTACGCACCCCTGTCCTCTCCTGACGTTTTCGAGGGATGGGGTACCGGCAGCGGCCGACGAAATTAGGGCCACTGAGCCATTCATGTCCTCCACCCAGTCATCCCTGGGCGGGACAAAGTAAGGCTCAGCGACCACGGCGATGTTAATCAACCACTGTGCCATGCTCTGGACCAACAGATCCTGAGCGGCGGCGCAGTGGTTGATGTTCGCCTGGAGGAGGCGTAATGGAGCCGTTATTGGCACTCCATTTCAGCCTCCTCCTGAGTCCCCTGTGAGGGCTCTCTCGCGGCCACCGAAGCGGCGGCGGCGGTAGGGACGGCGGTGGTGGAGGGCTTCTTTTTGCCCCCGGCCTTGGCGGGTGGAGCGCAGGCTTTGCCCCCAGCCCAGTGATCGGCCGGCTTGCCAGCTGCCGCACATGCGACGCAGTGCGGCGTGGCGTTACACGAGCCGGCTTTGTGTCCGGGCTGACCACAGCGGAAACAAAGATCGCTGCGGTCCACCTCCGAGGTGCACTGAACTCCCACGTGGTTGCCCACTTGGCAGCGGAAGCACCTCAGAGGTCTGGGTTCCAGCAGTTTGACCTGCGCAGATACCCAGCCCACCAGGAGTCTTCGGCCCTCCGATATTTTCTTGGCCGCCGTCACGGGGCAGCTCACCACGACCGTTCGCATGCCCGTGTTGTCAGGACGGATGGTGCCTGCCTTCACCTGCTCGGCAGAGCACCCCCCAGTCCTGACGACGGCGGCCACTACCTCCTCCTCCGTGACGGAGTCGTCCAGGCCTAGAATGCGCACGTCGACGCACTTGGTGGGCCTGGACACTCGGACCTCGTCCGCATTTAAGGACGCTCTGAGCCTTTCGGCCAGAGCGTCAGCGGTCGGGCCACTGGCTGAACCGGGGATCTCCAGCATCCGGGCCCCAGTCATGGTCAACCTGAGCCGGAGGCCCCCAGTAATGCCGAGCTCCTGGAGGTTCACCGCCTCCTTTGCCTTCACGAGCACGTGGCCGTACGTCACGCCCCTCTTCTCCGCGTCTGGCTGTAGCGTGATCACTACAGCTGCGGTCTTCGGGGCGCGGAGTTTAGCCGCGACGCTTCGCGCTTTACGCTGACGCCTCCTCTGCCGTTTCTTGGCTGCCCTGGCTGCCTTGCCCGCCTTCTTCTTATCCCCGACCACCTGCCATCCGGATTCGGCCGTAGGAGAGTTGGAAGGTGGGGTCGCCTGTTGCCCCGCTGGCGCTTTAGCCCTCGCCGCCTGTGCAGCTGCCCCACCTTTCTGCTGCTTCGCGGATGCCAACTTCGCTGGTACCGGTCCGGCCCCTCGGTGGGCTTGGCTGGTCGGCCCCGAATTGGTAGCCACGGCGGCTGCATACGAGGCCGATTTCTTCTGGTCTGACGCTGTCTGGCTTGCCGCTAGCGGGGGGCGCAGGACGATACCCTCCAGGACGGAGAATCGTTCACGGATAGGAGCCAGCTCCTGCCGCACCAGGTTCAGTACCTGGGTCAAAACCTGGTTCTCCCCAGCCACGGACGGGCTTTGCCCGTGCTTGCGCCCCCCTTGCGACACCTCCTTGGAGCCGGCTCCTCGGAGCCCGGCCAGGTCTGCTCGGAGCTTCTCATTCTCCTTTTGGAGAAGCTCCGTGGCGGCCGCCAGACGGGCGACCTCCTCCCGCAACTTTGACATTTCGTCCGACGGGGGCCCGCGAAAGTTGGCCTCTGCTGCCGCCAAAATGGAGGCCGCCGCCGCGCTTATGGCCTTGTTTTTAGAGGTTTGCGACCTCTTCAAAGCCACATTGCGGACGGCAGCCTCCACGACCTGCTCAAACCTGGCCTTACGCTCCTGATTGGGGCCACCACCGGTGTCCGGCTCACTGGCCGAAAATGCCGAGAGGTTTCCCCTTCGACTGGTCGCTCCAAGGTGGCACCCCTCCTCGGCGAGCTTTTCCACACGCTGGGCAACCCCCTGGGAGGCGAGCCCCCTCCCCCTGCTTCCTTCTCGGCCCTTGCCCCGCCTACTGGTGGAAATTTTTCGGGCCGAGGCCGTCTCTCCGTTGGAGGACGACCCCCGGTCGTCCTCCGTTCTGGGCCGCTTGCGGAAGAACTTTGTTTTCTCCGCAGTAGCCTCCACTCCCACGCGTCCAGGGCTCGCGGAGCTGACGCCAGACGCAGAGTCGGAGTCTGACCCCGCATCTCCCTGACGCTCAAGCGAGCCTTTCCTCCACAATTTGGAGGGAACCTGCGTGCTGCGCTCGCCCGACACCTTGTCAGGCGTATTAAAATTAAAGTTTATTTGGTCCTCAAAGGACGCTTCAGATTGTGAGCCTCCTCGGCTCTTGTTGCCACTGGCAAGCGGAAGACAAGGGTTGCCCCCCCCAGAATACGAGGGGCATGACGCCTCCATAGGAGACGTGGCGGATTCTCCAGCTGCTGAGCAGCTGGTACCGCCCTGGGGTAGTCTTTTACCGTTTGTCTTTTTCATTTTGGTTTTTCCTTTTAAGGGTGCGGTCCCTATCTCCCCCCTTCTCCTTCTCCTCTCTCTTCTTGCTTGCTCACTGCCCTCACAGTCACGTCTGATAAGCAGACGCGTACCAGAGAACAGCGAGCAAGATTCCATCCTATGAAACGCACACCGTCCGAAAACCCGAACATTGTTCAAGTCTCCGAACGGTGTGCCCCTCTCGTGTCCCTCTTTGTCTGGTCTCTCACTTGAACCTTTCCGGCATGAGTAACTCTACCGGCAAAGCTCCAAGATCACTGAGACGCACAAGCCCCACCACGACGGCAACGTGGGGACACCCTCGGTGGGGTCCGAAATCCGGACCTGGCGGTACATTTTGATAATGTAGCTACCAGTGCTATGGGATGAAGTCTCCATCTTAACACTGTGTGTCTTAAATCAGACTGCAATGTAGGTCCCACCCAGTGGCGGAGCCTTCATACAAGCCCAAAAGCCCGGCATGCCTTACTAAAATGCTCGATAGAGAATCAATATCAAACCCAAACTATTTAAAAGTTCGCGCGCTTAATTCTTATCAAAATAACACAAAGTATCTACCTATGCCACACTACACATCGCGATTGTTCGCGCGCAGAGTTTCGCATTTGCAGAATCTACATATAGCTATCTCGCTTACACGTACCGGCTTTTACCGGGCTTTCAAATACTAGCTCTGTCACTTTCGCACTTATAGCGATGTGCCATATAACGAGTCAGAATCTTTTGCGTCTACAAATCGATCAGTATGAAAGAATTAAGCCCTGCTTGCGTATGAAGTTGCCCGCGTATGCGTGACCTTGTCACCTTGCCAACTCTGCAGTGTTGCCGTTTTAGCGACGTTGTGAGATCTTGGAGATTTTTAACGAGTTTGGAGACTTTTTTTAAGATTTAACAACAATAAAAACTAGCGACTTTTTAAAATAACGAAATTAAATATTCAAGCAATATCTTAAAAATAAAAAAATTGCGACATCTAGCTGGATTTTTCATATACCTGGGGACTTTTTTGCCTAAATGACAACACTGCAACTCTGGTAAGTAGTTTCCGACACCCGAGTGCAACTAACTTCAGTTTCATTCGCTTGAGTGGAAAAGTTATGTTGTTAAAGTTATTTGTGTGTTTTCTTAGATTTTCTTAGTGATACAATTGTTTTAGTGACTTACCTACAACAATGGAGGTAATTGTACCTTGTGAGGATTTAAAATGTGTTCAAGTTTTGATTGGCGAAGATAAGGTAAAATCTTTAAGCTTTGCTCAGAAAAAACAGTTAATTTCTTCATTAAAACCGACGCCTAATCTGTGTATTTCTCAGACTAGTAAATCGCATAAACGAAAATTTAATAGATCAGTGTATAAAACTAGTTGGATTGTTAGCTGTTCGCACACGAATAAGCTGTATTGTTGGTGCTGCATATTTTTTTCGAATGAAGATTCCGTTTGGAATACATCTGGTTATAATGATTTAAATAACATATCTGGCGCCATTAAAAGGCACGCAAATTCCCATAAACACCTGTGTGCAATGGTTTCTTTCGGTAATTTTGGTAAACAACGAATTGAGACATCTATATCACGCCAGTTATCTGAGGAAATTTCAAAATATAACACGCGCGTTGATAACAACCGTAGTGTATTTCAAAGATTAGTCGATATTGTTTGTCATTTAGCACAACAGGAACTTCCTTTAAGAGGACATGATGAGTCCAAAACTTCATTAAATAAAGGCAATTTTTTAGAACTGGTCTCGTTAATTTCAAAATACGATGTCGTTTTAGAAAAGCATATGCAGCATCAGGAAAGTGACAAACCGGGGCCGAGTTATTTATCTAACAAAATTCAAAACGATATTATTCATTCCGTAGCCGATGTGATGCAAACTTGCATCGATTACGAAGTTAGGCAAACAAAATTTGTTTCAATTATTATTGACGAAACCCCCGATGTTAGTCATAGAGAACAACTGTGCTTGATTCTCAGATATTATTATAAAAATGAAATTCATGACCGTTTTTTGGGCTTTCTTAATGTGTCGGAAAGTCGCACAGCAGACTCACTCTCCAATATTATTTTAGAAATATTGAATAGACATGATTGCATCGCAAAATTAGTAGCGCAAAGCTATGACGGTGCTAGTGTAATGTCCGGTGTAAGAAATGGAGTTCAACAAAAAGTTAAAGATGTTTGTCCACAAGCAATTTACATTTGGTGTAATGCACATATTTTGGCCTTAGTGTTGTCTAAATCATGCAATAGAATTCAGGAGGTTAGTTTATTTTTTTCAGCCCTTCAGGCTTTGTGTAATTTTTTTAGTAATAGTACAAAACGAGCTGCTTTTTACGATACTCATTGCAGCAAAAAATTGCCTAATGCTCCCGCAACTCGTTGGACATACATGTCGCGAGTTGTAAACACGGTTTATGAACAAAAAAGTAAACTTATTGAGTTGTTTTCTGATCTGTGCGACAATCCACAGAACTGGGACGGGGATACGATTTTAGCTGCGGAGAATTTTGAAAACAATTTGAGATCTTTTAATTTCAATTTTTTTCTTTTTATTTTTCATCGGATATTTGAAAAAACTGACTGCTTGTACAATATTCTACAAAAATCACAAGTTGATGTCGGTTATTGTATTAATAAAATAAAGGAATTTCAGGCATGGTTACGTGCTGAATTTCAATCCGAATTTGATCAAATTTATGAGATTACGTTGCAAAATAACTCGGCTCCTCGTTTGAGACGCAACGTACGCTGTGCAAAAACGGAATACAGACGACTTTTTGTAGAAGTAATCGATAACATTAATACCGAAATTACTGACCGATATTCTGAAATTTATAAATTAAAGTTTTTCCAACTGCTCAACAACAAAAAATTTGACAATTATCACTCACATTTTCCTACAGAGAATTAGATTCATTATTTGACATTTATGCAAACTATTTCGACAAACAAACATTAAAAAGCCAATTGATTTGCTTGTATTCTAGTCCTGATCTGAAAGACCGTAATGTTTTCGAATTAATTGATTTCATTAATGAGAATAACCTTGAAGATGCCTTTCCCGAGCTGTTAAAATTAGCGTATCTTGTTGTAACTATTCCAGCTACAAGTTCTTCCGCGGAACGTGCTTTTTCGTCTCTTAAACGTATCCATACCTATCTGAGAAATACACAAGGTCAAGAGCGTCTTTCCGAATTATCAATGATAGCTATTGAAAAACAGTTGTTGGTAGAATTAAAACGATCACCAACATTTTACTCTGATGTAATTAAATCATTTCTTAAGATAGACGATTCCAATTAGAATATAAATAATTTATTTAAATTCCTTATTACATTCTATCTAGCTATTTTTTAACTTTCGTTTTGTAACTTTGTTTTTTTTTGTCTGTAACCTGTTAGTCCTGTTACGAAGCAAGCACCTACTTACCATAACTTTGTTCCCTCAAGCAATGAAGCAAACCAAACGGCTTTTTTCAAAGCCACCGGAGGTATGCAATTGCTGATATGTTTATTATATTCAATCTAGCACTAGCATGCCTTCAGTGTGCTTTGGTTAACTCATTCACCGCACGACAAGCAAGAGTGAAATTGAAGAAGAGGAAAGAAGAAGATGGATGAATTCACTTTTAATTTATTGTACCTAACCAGTAGTTTATGAGAAAATTGCGATGATACATACGTAGGTACCTATATACTCAGTCGAAAACTGAACTTTCTTTTTTTGAAATCGGTTAAAATTTTATTGGGCTTGCCTTATTTTGAAACCCTAGGCACGCCACTGGTCCCACCATCAACGTGTCATATAGTGAGACCCCATTGTTGTTCTTCTCAGACGCGTTGAAGACAATCCGTACCTTCGAGGTAATTTTGTCTTCTCGGATTACCGCATGGTGAGGTAAGTATACCGCAACTTCTTTATTCTCATCATTCTTGTCTACCTGCCGTGTCCTAATAGTAAATATTCATCTATCACCTGCTTGTACTTTTCCTTTAGATCTGTATTTCTTTCTAGCCTTTTTTCTAAAGACTTAAATCTTTTTTCAGCGATAGCACGAGAGCCTCCACCTTTACAAGAAGGATTTTCACTGCGAAAAGGTAGTCTGACTACGTACCTCCCACTGCTATCCCTTACTGTAGTTTTAGTATAAAACTCTTCACACTTCCTTTCTTCAGATGTAAGTATTTTTTTTAAATAGTTTGCTCTTCAATTTCCCAAAATGTTCGCAATAGTTCGTCTTCATTAACTTGTGCATGCAACACATTAAATTTAGGTGAACCTAGAGACTTGTCTTTACTAACTGCACCGGACAGGATCCACCCAAGTGTAGTGCTCTGAGCAATCAGTGTGCCCGACGGACTCTTAACCATGCCTGCCTCAATAATGCAGCTGTAAGCATCGGCGCCTAGTTTTTACTGGGAACTTTGGATCTGCGAGCTGCAGCGCGTGAACCTTTAACCAATCTAAGGTAATGTCGACGTCACACTCAGGTAAGTACGATGTAACTTTATTTAGTACGTAAGCATTCACTTTAAAATTTGAATCTAACCGAGATTGGATATTCAAATATACCATGTACGTTGCCATGGTTGGACTATTACCGCCAAGGCCTGAAATAGTTCCTTGAATAGGGATTTTTTTCAGGTTGAGTAGCTGAACTACGGCCTCTGTTACAAAACATGCTTGCGAACCCTGATCAATTAAGGTTCGGACAGTCTGAAATTTACCAGAGCGTGACTCGGCCTTTATTAGCGCTATGGCTAATAAAACCTGTCTGGGCTTAGGAATATTACCTGTCGACAGGCAAGATACAATCGGACTAGTATTAGCTGAGCTAACACTGTCGACAGTCGATGATGTCGAAGGTTGATCCCCTTTGTCCGACTCCTGACCTAAATGCAACAACGAATGATGGCGTTTTTTACAAATCTTACATGTGGTAGGCTTTTTACATTCAGAAACAACGTGATTGCTGCCTAAACAGTTAAAGCAAATTTTATGTTTTGCTACAAAATCACGTCTGACATCAACTGACTGCTTTGAGAATTTCTTGCAGAAACAAAGTTTGTGTCCTTCTGTACAGAATTCACATTGTATTGATGAACTCGTGGCCAACATTGTCTTTGGATTATGAGCAGATGAACCTTTATTGTTGTTGCCCTGGTGAACTGGTACCCTTTTCGGTTCTATATACTCTAACGCACGAAACCGATTTTCTATAAAGGTTTTAAATTGGTTAAAAGTTGGTAAGTCATTGTTGGAGTCATTGTTGCAAATACTAATCTCCCATTGTTTACGCGTTTCGTTGTCCAATTTAAAGGTAACAATGTGTATAATAATGACATCCCATGTACTCACGTTAATCTCAAAATTATTCAACGCATTAAGACAATTGCATGTGGTATCAAGCAACTCTTTCAAAGCTGTAGCTGATTCCATATGCATACGTTTTTGACCGAACAACCTCTTAATAATACAGTTTGTTAAGTATTTTTTATTGCTATAACGCTTTTTTTATTTTTATATGTGATGGGTTTGCTCTTGACTCTAGTCTAGGTCAGAGATGACAGAGACAAAGTCTACGATGGAGCGAGCTTATCCAGAAGGAGCCTGTTCACTCTAACTTTGAAGAGATTAGGGTTGTAAGCGTTTGGAAACACAGACGCAGGCATATATATAATTTGCATCAGTTATAGGAGTATGACGTATTAGTTGCTCTGCTTCGCCAGTAAGGTGGCCTTTTAAATAATGGAGCCTTAAGTATCATTTTTGTGTACTAATGAAGTGAAAAGATCGTGGAATGTTGTCCATTCATCATATTTTCCTGAGAATGTTGGAATGGATATTTTGGGCAACTTTACAAACGAACAACTTGATTTATTACCAGTAAGTGAAATATTATCGCTTGGGCTTTCAGAAACGTTAGTTGACCGAATTTTGTTAAAAGCTGTTTTCATTAAACTTTTATACATAATATAAGTGTCCTCTGTTGCATCATAAATATCAACTACTCTCTTCGGTATATCTTCTGATTTATATCTTTCATATAATTTAGTGTTATTTTCTTTGAACAATGCCCAATCCTTTTCCAATAATTCTTGCCTTGTTTCTATGTATTCTAGCGTTAATCTATCTTCACTACATTTCTTAAAATTTATCAAACCCTTGGAGATAACTTTCTGTTGATTTTTCTAAACGTTAATTAATCCCTCCATTTTTATCATTGATTAAATTTTATAAACTCAACAAAATGTAGAAGTTGATGAAATCAATGTAATTACAAAAATTAAGCACAACTCACAACAAATAACTTAAAATTTTACAAGTGTTTTAGAACCACACACAATCTGGTGAAAATCGGACATAGGTTCCAAGTCCTAATTCTAACATGCACACAAATCAATAATTTTACGAAGTTTTCTAAGTTTAAAATGTTCAAATTTTACATGTCCAAGATTGATTGCGAAATATTTTTCTAAGTCCAAACTTCTTAACTAATTCTGCAAGTTTACTTTCTCGTTGGAATAGAGTTCAAAATCGTTTGACTCGATCTGTTTGTCCAATTGTGGACTAGATAAAAAATTGTACTCACAAAATTGCACTTCACACAAACACTGTTTCCAACCTGCAAGTGGCGCCCTCTGTGGGCGCTATCGGAATTTCGTGTGACGTCACCTATGACGCCGCGTGATGGCTGCGCCTGCGTCACCTTGCTGTTTTCCAGTGGAATGTTGATCTGAGAGTGGCGCCTTCTGTAGCCACTATTTGAACTAGTCCCCCAATGCTGACTGAGCTCACCGCCAATGCTGAGTGAAGCTGTTGCCGCTAGTGCGGAAGGGCCGTGTACCTTTCTGCAGCGATCCACTGCAACACGCGGGCGAGCCGACGGTGGCTCGACTTTTTTTTTTCAAAAACTGTCCAAACGTTCCGGGTCGTATAAGACCAATGTTAAATACCGGGATGGTATTTTGGGAAGGTTTACCTGATTGTACACTAGCGAGAACTGAAAATAAAACCACTGTGCACTGATCTGATACGATAGCTGATTTATTGAAAAAAAAAAAACTTTGCTTATATACTATTCACGGTAACGAAACCATAGCGACATCTAATTCGACGCCAACGCCATCTATCGAGCAAGTCGGAAGCTTTACAAATAATTGAGTCTTGAACACGTAATCTATTGAATACTTTTACTAGATTGACCATGTTTTCTTGGAGTGACGTAGAAAAAATTATAACATCATCCAAATACACCAGGCATATAGTATTTTGTAGGTCTCTAAGAACATTATCCATTACCCTCTGGAAAGTGGATGGACTATTTTTCAAACCCATGGGCATTCCTAAAAACTCGAAATGGCCATTCTTAAAAACAGTGAATGCTGTTTTTGGAATGTCTCTAGGGTTAACTTCTATTTGATAAAAGCCACTGGCTAAATCTAAGGTTTTGAAGTATTGACAGTTGCGTAATTTGTCCAAAATATCTGCAATATTTGGTATGGGGTATTTATCATCCAGTTTTCTCAACTTCCAAAAATCCACTACTAATCGCCATTTAGTTTTACCTGAAGCGTCCGCCTTTTTAGGGACAACCCATATAGGTGAACTCCATGCAGACTCTGATGGTTGAATAATTTTTTGATCTAACATTTTACTAATTTGATCCTGTACCTCTTGTCTATGCACAAAAGGATACCTATAGCTCTTGATGTATATAGGGATTCATCGCTAGTTTTAATTGAGTGTTTAATTTTATTGGTAAAAGTCAAGTTCTCCCCTTCTAAATAAAATATGTCTGCATAGCGCGCACATAATAATTCTAAGTTAACGCGTTCCTCTTTGTTCAAGTGATCGGTACGCAAGCGCGATAACACTTCCTTTACGCGTTGAGGTGCTTGCTCGGTGCGCGTGCACTCAGTATTGTAAAGTTGCGCACACACCGGCCGATCTATGGAGAAAATAACGTCGCTTCGATTTGTGTGAATTTCTACTATACCCCTCTGATTTTTTACAGTACCTAGTCAAACATTCACCAATATGACAGTTTGATATAATCTGTTCCGGGATGATAACTTCTCCGTTCTGAACGTTAACTGGTAATTTGACTAATTTAAAAGTACCGGCGGGAATTATTTCTTCGTACAGATTAGCGTTCCGCGAATCGTTAACCTGTAAGGGATTTAACGCGTTTTTGGTTATTAATGATTTGGTGTTGAAATCAATGGCGGCTTCCCATTTGTCTTATAAGTCTGACCCTATCAAACCATCGAAATAGTCGTGGAATCCATATACAAAAAGTGTAATGCGGTCGCTATCATTCAATTCCGAGAAGCAAGCGTGTACGTTACAAACTTCAAAGGGGTCAAAGTTTAACTGCACGTCATTAAAATAAGTTTCAACCGCATTAAGGCTAATGAAAGATTGGTTAGCACCTGTATCTATGAGAAGCTTTAGGGGAGGGTTTTAAATTTGTAAGTAGGGAAGCTGGCGTTGTGTTTGAAGGGTTACTTCTATTTTGGTTTGTCTAATTCCTGTGGATTCGGAAAATCCTCTTTTAAACTAGATGGTTTAGTGGACTCGTCTTTTACCGAATCGTTAGCTACTTTGGGCTGTGGGTAACACGCCTTATCGTTATTAGTGTAATAGTATCCCTCGTAATATTCGAAATTAGGTTCGTAATAGGAGTAGCAATCGTTATCAAATTCTCCGAAGCCGTAATAGTTTAAAAAGTCGTTATAATTCAACTCCTTGTTTCCGAAATAATTACTTGCCGGGGGATTATCAGACTTAGTCCAGTCGTATCCCTTTGGTACATTACTGGGTGGTAACAGCCTCGGCACAAAATGGCTGACCCCACTCATGGGCCTAGATTGTTGAAAATTACCTTGCGGTGCAGTATTGCGCGGTACGAATTTAAATGCGTTATTCTGGTTATAATTAGGAGGGGGAGCACGGAAAATTTGCTGCGTGCGAGACGGACCAGCCTGATTTTGAGTATTTTAATTAGGTCGCCACGTTGCGGGTACGTGTGGCGACATTGATTGTCCGAATGGACCCCTAGAAGGTCGAGGCAAACTAAAAGAGAACGGTCTTGGTTGTGGCATGGGAAAACCCGATGGTACAGGCAAATGTCTATGCGGCATGATTTAAGGTGGCAATTTCTTATCCGGAATTTGGCTACTACGCTGTTGCAAATATACCACGTTTTGTTCCTCATGAACGAATTCCAAAGCTTTTTCAATACTTTCGGGTCGCATACACCTAATCCGTACCACGCACAAAGACTTGTAGGGTCAACTTCTTATATAGGTCCCTTTTTGCCTCAACAGTAGTTGCCAGAGTCTCGTGTAGAGAAACGTATGTCATTAATGTGTTAAACAGGTTCTGAGACTTTTCATAAAACTCCTGAGGGCTATCAGACCCTTGTGACAGTAACGCTAAGTCGTTATATAAGGCCGTCTCATCCCGCTGGTCTGAGAAATTATTTACGAGAGATTTGCGTATACCAGTCCAATTAGATGGGATGCCATTTGAATTTATCAATCGAGCCGCGGGGCCATATTTGTAAGGTAGGCAGGGTAGGTGGGTAGGCAGGGTAGGCATTGTAGGCAGGGTAGGTAGGGTAAGTAGGGTGGGTGGAGTCTAAAATTGAGCCTACTGATTAAGTTTATATTACATTATATTTGTTAATAATAAAAAAAAAATTATAATAACTTAAAAAAAAACAATTCCTTCACTTCTACGAACTTCGTTCCATCCGGGTGTCCCTTGACACCTCTCAAGTTTTTTTTTAAGTATTTGTATTATACAACAAATAATAGTTGAAAGTAGGATTATATAACAGTTAATAGCTAATTAGTAGAAGCAAAAAATAATAAACCTTTGTCCAAAAAATAACTTAAATTTCGGAAGTCGGGGTTAAAATTAATTTTTGTAAAAAGGTTTATTTTTTTTTGCTTTTCGGTTTTTTCGGAGGTCTATTTTTTTATTAAAAAGTTTTTATTTTTTAGCGTATCATAATTAAAATCCCTGATGGTGGCCTTGTCAGTGTCAGTCACACAAGGAGTCAAAAACCATCCGTGTACCGCGCTGTTCCGCCGCGTAAGGCCGCGTTTGACGCTGAATGCGGCAGAACGAAAAACACATCTGTCCTCATTTTATACTTGTTTGCCGCGAAAGTTGAAAACGGGGAAAGCTGAATGGATGCGGACGCCATGCGCGCTCGCTTGCTCGCAGTAAGACGTGTTTAGTGGTTGTACGTTATTTTATAGAAAATAGTTCAATAGAATTTCGTTTCACATAAAGTTATACTCGTATTATCATTTCATAGAATACTCAATACGCATAATACTTACTTTGAATAAATTTAAATCATCGATTTATGTTACAAATAAAATTCAAAGTTTTTATATTCATATCATATAATAACAAATCAGATGTTCTTTATCCTCATATTTTTTGGTTCATATAAAACTTATTACCAAGAAAAACATTTTATCGAGTGACAGTTTCTAAACGTTTCAGTTCCCCCCTTTGTCAATGTGCACCCTCCTACACCGCGTTCACAAAAACAATGCGGATAAATTCTAGTCAAGTCAAAAATTTTCATTCGGGCTCAGTCGAAAGAGCCCCACGAAGCGATGGTGGCTGGAAATGGCGATGGGAATAAAAGGCAAAAATTACAAACAAGCATAGCACCATGCATGCAGCATGCAAGCAAGCATGCAGCATACGAGCAAACATGCAACATGCAGCAGGCATGGTTTCTGTCACGGCTCCGGAGCTGCGGGGCTTCGGCGATCCCACGCGAACTTATCGTCGCAGATGGTTTTAACGCTCACCTGCTCCTCAGCTCGCGGGCCGTTTCGCCACTCCGCGCCTTCGCGGGCTTAAATTACACTCTAGGGGTAGGGCAGACAAGACTACGTGGAGTCAGTTTTACAGCGATTCGTTTCTGTCACTAAGTTTTGTAGCACAACATATTGATTGACTTTTTAAGACGTATCTTAGTTTTAATGTAGGGTTAAAAATGATTTTTTATAAAAATGGCACTGTGCCTAGTAAACTTATTCCAAATGAAATTCTGCCATCTTCAAAGTATACCATTGTAAATTCGGACATGTAAAACAATAATATTAAATATTGAATATATTTTCATTGAAATAAACCGAACAAACAAGATTCGTTAAAAATAATTCTACTGTTTGATAAGTTTGCTAAATTAAAAAATGTGAATAGAAAGTCATTGAATTGTGTTTCTGTGAAATATGTTTCATTCAAGTAAATAGTTCTTGAAACAATAATATTCGACATAAAATTATAAGGATCAAATATTTGTGACACATTTTCTGCGAAACGAAATTCTGTGAAATTTCTGTCTGCGAAACAAGGTAACAGCCGTGTTTAGTATTCGCTACGTAAAATAAAATAAAAATTCAAGTTTTTCTCTTCTTGGTGTTTATAACCAGTTACAACAATAGACCAGTAAATATTATCATATTACAAAACAAAGTGAATTTCATTAGTATTGTCTCCACATGTCGCCGTTCCACAAAATAACATCTGTTCTGTGCTGAATACACGTGTTTGCCAATATTCGTCAACGCAAGAACATGACGTCACTTAATTAGGATGCTTAACAAACAATTAGCACCAGAAAAACAATATGGTTCACTTTCATTTGACGCGTCTAACGGTAGTACGTCGTATGACTCAAGCATCTACTCGCCGTTCAATGCTTGCCGTAGCTGCTCCGTTTAAAAAGAACTTTATTTAGATGAACAGCGTTACAGTAATTAAGATAGTAATGATTATTCTAATAATGAGGCATGTATTTATATTTAATTATTGCTAAGTTAACAATATTCTTATAGACTACTTATTTGCTACTTTGAGTGGAGGGGGATTTGCTGATAAAGCGAATAGAGTTGGGGTCATCACACTTAACTCCTCCCTCCTTAAGAGAGAAATTATCTAAAGGCAACTCTGTAGTCTTTAGAGAATTTCGTCTAAGTCTCTTAGTCAATAACTTTCTTTTTTGAAACAAAAACCCAATGACGAATACAATTATAATGGCGTAAATACTTATGGTCCATACACTGATTTTGTCACTGACTATAATAGTTTCACCATCACTGTATTTGGCTTGGTTCAGCAGTTCCTTGATGTCGCCTAGATCTACTCCTCTGAGATCCATCTGCTTGGCTGACGGGGTGACATCCCTGCGTAGCTCGGGCATCTGTACTGGTGGCAATCTGAAGGAGACTAAGCTGGTGTTCATGGGTGTTGTGATTGAGATATCAGCAATCTGTAAGGTACCATGCTGACTTGGCACTAATATATATGTGCCTCGTAGATTGTGTCTGCGGGTCTCATTTTCGCAGTGCTCCGTTGCAACAATTTCCTTTTCCGTGTATATCAACCAGTGGATGCTGGATATGGGCTGCACCTTGGTTTCTTCTATCTGCACCTGGTGTTGCTTGCAGTTACTGAAGTTATGTTGTAATAACATGAGCTGTTGGATACATGTTTCCTCCGCGTACTGTCCCACGTTTTCATCGGAACAGAGATATGTCTGATCTTCTATTTCCTTACAGCCATCGACTACGGATCTGTATTTCGACTTGTTCACTATTAGGTAAGGATATTGGGGTATAATGATATTAGGTTTTTGGGTTATCTGGTTATAGATTGGGATAGGAATAACTTTATAATAATTGTGTGTGTTTTTGTCTATTAATGGAACTTCTAATACAAATATAATTTTACTATTGTCTATATATCCCTTAATTTCTATATTTCTTCTATTTTACTAAGTTATCTAATCTTAATGGGTAAATTAAGTTATTATGTTTTCTTATGACATTAAGAATATTAAATAATTCTGTGGAATTTACAATGGATGGATGTAATATGTGCATTTTACTAAAAGCAATAGCAGTTTCCAATTCATAAATAATGGAGTAAATAGTACGGCAATTATTTAAAACTTGATTCATACTATTCATTACGGTTAAAAGGTTAGAGTACTTGGTTTGGTTTTGAATAAGTGTTTGGAAGTGTTTTATTTTGAAGTCCAAATGTCTAGTATTAAAGTTAATGTCATCAGAAACATTGAGTAATTTATCGAAAGCCTTCTGCATTAATGATAATTTTCGTTCTATTGAATGTTCCCTATTTCCTAAATTACTAATCTCTAGATTATATTTCCTAGCATCTTCGTTATCTAAATTTCCTGTTATTACCTTAATAAGGGATCCTAATGGGTTTATAATTCCTCTCCTAATTCTGCTTAGAATCTGTTTCAACCGATCTTTTGTCAATTCGATAAATGATTCAATTTGTACTGTCAACCCTAAAAGTTCCCTGTGTATCTCGCTATTACTATGACTTATAATTTTTAACTTATTATACTCTTCTATATTATTTTCCAATTGGACATTTAGCGAATTTAAATCTATAGTCTTAATAATATCCCAATGGTTAGTCCTCATCAGAGCTGTTCCAATCCGAATCGGAACTATTCCCGGATTCTGGTCGATCCTCTGGATGTTCAGAGTCGTCCCTTGATCCGCTAGGACGAGCAGTATCAGCCACCATCTGTGAAGGGCGTTTGACATTTCTTAATGTTACTTTAGTATTTCTATTTTTAAGCTTAACTGGGACTACGTTACGTTTAGGCTTTCCAGTGACCATTGCCTTTTCGTATCGCGGCAGTTCTTTTGCTTTCCTAGTCCTAGTGTTTTTCATAAAAACCGTGTCACCTTCCACTATTTTTGGTGGGTCCTCCCCTCCTTTCTTGTCTCTAACTAAGTTTTTATATCCAATCATTTGACTACTTAAATGCTCATAAAGGATTTTCAATCGTTTACGATGATCCTGTAATATCTTTTGCATTAAAGTTTTGTCCCTGTCAATATCAAAAGCATTTCCAGACTCCGTGTGCCCGAAAACTACTTCGCAAGGTGTAAAATTCGTAGCGCTATGAATAGTGTTGTTATAACCCATGATCGCATATGTCACAACAGAAGCTGCATCTAAACTGGATTGTTCATAATTTGCTAATCTATATATTTCGATAATCGTGGAATGAAATCTTTCTACTATTGCCATTGAATTAGGGTTGTTAGGCGTCCCTGTGTTGCTCAATTTTATATAAACTTAACATTTCCTTAAGCAACTCGTTGTTAAACTCGGTACCTGCATCGCTACTAATTCTTTTTGGTATTCCATACATACAAAAATATTTGATTAGAGCTCTCACCACCTCGGGTGTGCTTTTATTGGGAATCTGTATTGCTTGACCTAACTTACTAAAGGAGTCTACTATAGTTAAGTATTGGTTTTTCTCTATATATAACAGATCTATTAAGACTTCCTGGAATGGACTATCTGTAGTTTGCGTTAATTGTATAAATGGTTTTAGAGGATTCCTGTCATATTTCATTTTCTTACATTCCTCACATGCATTAATAATAGCTGTAACTGTTTCTTTTATATTGCTCCACCAATATGCTCTTTTTAACTTCATTAGAGTCTCTCTAATACCTCTATGACAAGTTTTCCCTTGATGATATTTGACAACTAGCTCTTTCTGGTCACTTTCATCCGTAACAATCACAACTCTTTCAGTACATTCGACAAAGTTTTGAGTTCCCTTTTTGTAAAGTGACGTAGCTACATTAACAAATGTTTTTCTATGGCAATGGTCCTCAAAGTAAATGAAGTACTTATTTTTGTAATCTATGTATTCTTTGAGAAAATTTTTGACTAAGTTATCGCTGTTACTAGGAGGTAGATGGACTTCCAAAATTTTTTGTTTATTAATAGAGATATCTTTTACACAGATATCGTCCTTGTACCAAGTGAAAACATGAATTTGTCTAGCTTTGGTATCTACCGCTTCATTCAGGATAGGAATACCTTCATGTTCCCTATTAGATATTGAATTTGCTGTGGCGGCGTCGCTTTCGGAATCAGATAATTCTATCGTCTCTATTTCTGGTTCTTTAACGCTAAGTTTTACGATTTCGTCCGTCACTTCTTTCAAATGCTACTGTAATCTCGCTTCCTTCTCATCTACGTTAACTACCATTGATTCCGAGTCATCTTTTGTTATATTAATTTTAATAAAGAAAGAAAGAAAGAAAGAAAAATGTTTATTTGGGACTCGCACAAGACACATAAAATTAAAAAAAAAATGTAAAAATAACAGTTATAAAATATATACACAGTTAAGCGGCATCCTTAAATTAATCAGTGCGAGGCCAAAAAGGTCCCTGTCTCAGCATATGCTGCGATATTTAATAATAAATATCACAGCGCTGGTGTTATGACAGGGCCTGGCGTGATGTCACGGACACACATACGGAACAACACTAAGATATAAATACAATAAAATAATAATAAATTAATTAAATAGTTGAGAGTACGTGAGTGAGTTTGTGTATAAACAAAACAAAATAAAATAAAATGTGCAATAGATACATACAAATAATAACTTCAAAATTAACCAAATCCCAATGGCCCAGTGCTCCAGTTTCATTTGTCAATGTCACAGACAAAAGACGTAACGCGCGGGCGCACTGTGGGAAGCTATGGTCACAGACTATTCGTAATGGCTGGTTGTCGAAATTAAAAAAATGGCATTATATAATATATTAGTCTATGAAATTGGCCGAAACACAACAAACAATGTAAATAAAACAAAACGGAAGCCTTATCGAGTGCATCTATAATAGTATAGCTAAATTACAACGAGAACATGGGACCATTCACAAATACTCGTTGCGTGCATACCCTGGGTAAGTTGATATTTTTATGTAGTTTCTTTTTGAATGCGCAGTAGGTGTTGCTTGAATTTTGAACTAAAAGTACCAATTGTTTTTATAGCACGAAACGGCGGTGGCAGGTCGTTCCAGCAACGAGAAGCTGCGAATTTGAAACTTCCACGGAATGCAGCAGTTCGATGAGGCGTAGACAACAAAAGGTAAGCCGATGCTCTTGTGGTGAAGTTTTCTCCGGTCTGACATTCTCATCAAATTACCCTTGTTTAAAAATGGCGTTATGTGAGATCTAGGAGGGACATTAAAACAAAATCTTGCACACGCATTCTGAACCCGCTGAATCAGCCTTTCGCTCCTCCCAAGAATGCACGCTCCATACACAGTGTCAGCGTAGTTCAGCTTGGATAAAATAAGTGACTCACAGAGCATGACTCGCATATCCACACTAATGTAGGGACGGACACGGCATAGGAGTTTGAGACGGTAGAAACAGTTGCGCACAGCCTCCATGACGTGAGTCTCAAAATGCAGTTGCTCATCAAATACCACCCCCAGATTACGGGCTTCCTGCACCCTTTCAATGGAACACCCGTCAATCTTCAAGTCCAAGCTGACTGTACTCATTTTAATTAAAAAATCTCTAGTTCCCATTAATATATATTTTGATTTCACTGGGTTCAAAACCAGGGAATTTCTCATTGACCAGGCAGAAATCCTATCCAAATCCTCATTCATTCTCTTTACAGCGTCAACAGTCTGCTGAGGATGAAATGGCATATACATCTGCAGATCATCAGCATATAGGTGGAACTTGGCATTGAGCAGACAGTTTGTAATATCAGCACTGTACAGGATGAAAAGCAGCGGACCAAGGATTGATCCCTGCGGCACGCCCCTGTTCACCCACTTGGGGTAAGAGCACTTAACCGCTCCATCCATCATGTAACCTGGACTAACTGAGATCGGTGAGTCCAGTAACTTTGAAACCATTTTACTGTCTCAGGCTGGCATCCATAGTAAGACAGCTTGGAGAGGAGAAGTGAAGTATTAATTGAGTCGAAAGCACGTGAAAAATCGAGTAGGACAAGCATGGTTCCCATGCCCTTGTCTCTGGCTTCCAGGATATTTCCGACCACGTCAAGGAGGGCTGTGGCTGTGCTGTGTCCCTTTCGAAAACCTGATTGAAAAAGTGGCAATATATTGTGCTCCTCAAGGTATGCCCTGAGCTGGCCAGAGACGACCTTCTCAAGGACCTTGGAGAGGCATGGCAACAGACTAATAGGGCGAAGTTCTTTTACGCTGGTAGGATTAAGTACCTTAGGAATGGGTTTAACTAAAGCTAATTTCCACAGATCCGGGAACGAGGAGGTGGTGATGGAACGATTGATGATGGCTGTTATAGCTGCAAGAGAGCGAGGAAGAGTCATCATCAGCATCTCAAGCGAGATGGAGTCAGACCCCTGCGTATTAGACTTCAGACCGTGCAGCAGTCTCAGCACCATGTCCTCCTGGACCGGCTCAAGTTGGAAATGATAATTGCCAAATCTATGGTGTTCAAAGAATGATAAGTTAGCAGTTGTGACCATACCACTACCAGGTACATCCAAAAAGTGTTCATTAATTTTTTCTGGATCACTACAAAAGTGCGGCAAGGTGGGCTCTGGCTTTTTAGGGATAGCTATGGTGGATTTTATGTGATTCCATAACTTCTTAGGCTGTTTAATGTTTTGATTGATATTGGACTTAAAATACGCACGCTTTTCACTTTCGACAGCAGCCCTAACAAGGCATTTAAGCTCTCTATAGTATTCAATATGTTGTGACGCCTTAGTAGCTTTTGCCTTCCTATGGCTCCTGTCTCGCAACCTCATCATTTCTTTTACTGTGTCTGTTAACCATGGCAATGACTTATCTTTAATTAGACTTCTTTTAAGGGGTGCGTGTAAGTTGTATAAATTTAATATATAAGTATTAAAAGTTTCCACCATGGTATTAACATCCTCCAGACTTTCAATATACTCCCAATCCATCCTATTCAAGTCGTTGTTAAATTGGTCAAGCATTATGTCTCTAAGGGGCCTGTAAGTGACCCAGTGTGGGGATGGCTTCTCAATTTTAAAATTAAATTGAACAGATATAACTGCATGTTGGCCAAGCTCAGGTATATGAGACACAGATACTTCACATACACGAGCATCAGTGCATACTATGTCAATAAGTGTCTCACTGTGATCAGTAAAATGTGTTGGCTCTGTGATGATTTGATTTAATCTACAGGAGAGTAGGAAGTTATTAAGTAGCTTAGTCTTGTTTTCCAATTGGCATAATATGTTAATGTTGAAGTCACCCAACAGAATAACTTTATCTGCTGTTAAAGAAGAAAGGGAGTCTGTGATCGCATCCAGGAAGACATTGACATCGAGCCACGGTGGCCTGTATGCAGTGCCAATGATAACTGAAAACGAGTTAACATTCAGTCGGAGCCACATCTGCTCGACCTGCGGCGCGGGCGGGTGCGGCACGACGCGCGCGCGCACTCCGCGGCGCACATAGAAGCCCACGCCGCCGCCGCGGCCGCGATAAGGCATCTGCATTTGTATTTTGTTTACCTTTCTTATAATGTATCTCGAAATTATAGTCTTCTAAGCGTAAACGCCATCGAGTTAGCTTGTTATTAGGTTCTTTTAATGAATGTAACCATGCCAGAGGTCTATGGTCGGTATATATTATGAACTTTCTGCCATATAAGTAGGGTCTGAAATGTTTAACTGCCCATACTATGGCCAATAACTCCTTTTCTATCGTACTGTATCTAGATTCTGTATCGCTTACTTTCCTACTAGCAAATGCAATCGGTTTGTCTGATCTTATAATACCTTGAGAAAGTACTGCACCTACTGCAACGTTTGAAGCGTCGGTTATAAGAATAAATGGTTTTGTGAAATCAGGGAATTGTAACAAAGGTGCATGTGTCAGCAACTCTTTGCACATTTCAAAACTTTTTTTATATTCGTCGTTTATCACAATCTTTTTCCCTTTCTTCAGACATGCTGTGAGAGGTGCGGTTATCTTAGAAAAATATTTTATAAACTTTCTATAATAACCTATTAAACCTAAGAAACTTTTAATCTCTGTAACTGTTTTGGGCAAAGGGTATTTCAGAATAGCCTCTATTTTGTCATTGTTTGGCTTAAGGCCATCCCTAGTTATTGTATGTCCCAAGTACATTACTTCCTTTCTCAAAAACTCGGATTTATCAAGCTGGACTTTTAAGTTAGTTTTTCGAAAACGCTCAAAAATTGCTCGTAGTTTCTCTATGTGTTCTTGTAAACTGGTAGAATATGATGACGTCATCAAGATACACAGGGCAATGCAAACCTTGCAGACCTCTAAGGACGTTATCCATTGCACGTTGAAATGTGGCAGGCGCTGTTTTCAAACCGAACGGCATTCTGTTAAATTCGTACAAGCCAAATGCTGTTGAAAATGCTGTTTTTTGTCTGTCTTCTTTCTGGATTTGTAACTGATGATAGCCAGACGCAAGATCTAAGGTGGAAAAATACATACTCTTTCCTAGCTTATCAAAAAGGTCACTAATGTTTGGCAAAGGGTACTTATCGTTCACAGTTATCTCATTCAAACGTCGATAATCTACTACCATCCTCCACTTTTGTTGTCCAGAGGCATCTAATTTCTTTGGAACCAGGTGGACCGGTGCCCTCCAAGGAGAATTTGATTCTCGGATTACATCGTCCTTTAGCATTTTATCCACTTGACGCCTAATCTCGTCTGTTTGAGCGGGTGGTAACCTATAAGCTTTTACGTTAATGGGATCCTCGTTTACAGTTCTAATTTTATGTTTAACTTCGTTAGTGAAAGACAACGGTATGTCTTCACAATAAAAAATATCTTTATATTCCACACAAATATTCTTAATCATCGTTCTTTCTTCCTTATTCATATGTTCTAACCTCAATTTTTCTAAGTTGTTTAATAATAACTGATCAATCCTGTCACTGTCGTTTAAATTATTAACTAAGATCTCTTGGTGATTGTAAGGTTCTACCTGAAAGGGGTTAGTGACCTTGAGGGTCATTTCTATGTCCTTGCAGTTCTGAATAACCGTATATGCATAACCATTTACACAGTTAACTAACGCACAGGGCATTCGAATTCCTTTAGTCAATTCTTTAAAATCTAAAATAGCCTCGCCATTAGTTAAATTTACGGGAAGTTTTACCCTTAACTCACTACGTGGCGGTAAAATATAAGTATCTTTGCGTTCTAGTTTTTTATCAACAGTTTAGTGTTTATTTTTTACAAAAATGCCTAAGAGGAAGCATAATGACAAGGATTCATATAGTTATATAAGAAGAAAAATAAAGAAGATAGAAAGAAAACTGCTAAAAGGACGCCGTAGATCTTCATCATCCTCAGACTCTGAAACAGTGTTTTCGATACCTCAAGGTAATATCATGCTTACGTTTTATTCCCGACAGTGCTATTATTACATGTGGATTAATATTGCAACGTACGAGTTACAATACTTGTCCCAATTAAAACTCGGGTTCACGGTGCAACGTGTTGAGTTCATCTACCCGCTGTGTACCTACATGTGTTTTATCACATTGCTTTTACCTGTTCAGGTAATTCAACCAAGTAACTGGCATTTTGTGCATTACTAAACTCGGGTTCACGATGTAACGCCTATGAGTTCATCTTACCCGCTGTACTCTAAATGTAAATTAAACTTGAGGACAGCCTAAAAATATATGAAATTGATACACAGCACTTACAGTCTGAAATACAGGTCGAGGCTTCACTGAGTTCACTTAACTGTAAATATATTCAATCTCAGAATCAAATAAAAGAACATATTCTTGCTGCAAATGAGTTAGTTATGTGTCAGCGTACTTGCCAGACAGCATCAAACCTTGATGCCGTCCAGCCTGAGGCAACGATGGTCCCCTCCCAGGTACAGATTTAGTCTCAAGACTGTGTCATTGAACAAGATTTAATTGATTCTGAACAGGATTTAACTCAAATTGATCAGCTTGAGATTGGTGGTTATTTTTCTGCGAATAGTAGTTATTATTCAGTTATGTTTTGAGACAGTATAGGAAGAGGTTTAGGGAAATTAGTTAGTAACAATCTAAGTTATTCTACACAAAATTATTGTATGCCAGGTTCATCATACAAACATATTATGGCATCATTAATAAATGATAAATATAATTCTGATACCAACATTACGGTGTTTATAGGGAATAGTTTAAATGTAAAAAAGCAGATATCACAGACAATCTAACTGAGATGTTAAGGTTAAATTGTAATAAAATAATATTGTGTGCGTTTCCATATTTTGATAAATTGTCAATTAGACAAAATAATTATATTCATAGGTTAAATAAACACATGCATTTTTTTATTACTCATTATAGTGACAAGTTTATGTTTTTGACACAAATATTTTTGTGGAACATTTAAAATCGACTACGGATACTGTGTATTTGCCAATTAGTTTTAGACACACAATAGCAAGGCTGTTAGCTTATTATATTAACTTAGACATAAGTAGTATGTCGAAGTCTTGTGTAATTAAATCCACAATGTTTAGTAATTATACTAAGAATCAGGTGGAGGGCTTAAATAACTGTAGCACTATTGCTACAAATTCTTTTACAAATTGTACGAAGGAGGTTCCATGTATCACTATGGAAGTCTCATTGTTTAACGTGGGGGCCACAAGTAGTTGCAACTCACTGCCAAGTAATGATATTGAGTTCTTGGGGCAACGCCGGATAATCTTTTAAACTAAGTCTTAAGACAACAGAGGATACCAATGACAGAATAGTTATGCCTACCAAAAACAAGGTATCTTCTTGCTCTCTGTTAGCTAGATGTCAGAAAGGGGGGTAAGCAGCATGCCTTGAAAATATTTCATCAAAATATTCAAGGTGTCTCTTCCAAAATATTAGAAATTGAAATGTTTTTAGAAAAAACAATGAATGACATTGTATGTTTTAGTGAGCACTGGTTGAAGGATTACCAGATGCTAATTAGTTATGAAAATTATAGTGTGGGCAGTTGTTTTAACCGCAAATCTATGTCGCGCGGTGGTTCCCTCATCTTAGTTAAAAATGCTTAAAATTTAAGCAACGTAATGACATTGTTAGCTTGTCAGTGGAACATTGCATCGAACTGTCCTGTGTTGAGCTAGATAAGCATGTTATAGTGGGCGTGTATGGCCCCTAACCCTCAAAACTTTACGTTATTTGAAACAACAATGGAAGATGTCCTTGCGAAACTTGCAGCAGGTAACAAATCTAAATATTTTAATATTAATGTTTTAGAAAATAATTCAAATAGCAGCAGGTTTTTAAGTCTTTTTAAATCGTTCAATCTGTCTAATGTTTTTACAGAACCAACTAGAATAACTCCAACATCTGCAACCTGTATTGATAATGTATTCTGCGATTGTGATTATTTAGATAAAGCTATAGTTAATTACCTACAATCTGATCACAGTGGTCTACTGGTAACATTTAAGTATAAAGCAGCCTTGCAAAAAGTTCAAATACAATTTAGGCCAATAACAACTGGCAAACTAGCAAAATTTAATGGGACCTTACAAAATAAGTTAAATGCTCTAGGCCACAATATTGAGGATGCGAATAAATTTTACGATGGTTTCTTTTCAGTGGTACTAAAAGAATTCAATGCAACTTTTGAAAAGAAGTCCAAAGATACTTTCCCTAAGTTTATATTTAGTGATTGGGCGACTAAAGGCATTAGGATAAGTAGGGAAAGACTGTATGATCTATACGGCCTTAAGTCTTTCATTAACACTGAATCCTTTAATAAGTATGTAAACAAATATTCTAAGGTTTTCAGAAATACTTGCAAAGTAGCTAAAGCCCTGTACATAAGCAACAAGATCAAATTGGCAGATAATAAAATAAAGACAGTTTGGAAAGTTGTCAATAATGAAACTAACAGAAATAAAGTACGAAACACTGACTTTTTACCAGAGACTGCGCATGGTACCATAAGCTCTAATTTAGAAGTAGCTCAAGAATTTGTAAAATTTTTCACTGATATACCATCAAAAACAACTGAAGCTTTAAATTCTTCACCCGAGGTCTCATTTCATTTATTAAGAGCAAACATTCCAGGTTGTACGGTTGAATTCCAATTCAAACATATCAACCTTATGACAGTTATTAAAGCTTTCCGGCAAGTCAAAATTAAATTGACTGAAGACATATGGGGAATGTCTATCAAAGTGTGCACGTCCATATTTGAGACCATAGCACCATACTTGGTACTAATATTTAATTTATGTGTTGACCAAGGGGTCTTTCCGGATATAATGATATATAGTAAGGTGATAACACTTTTTAAATCTGGGGACAATAAAGATACTAATAATTATAGACCTGTATCTGTATTGCCTGTTTTCAGCAAAGTGTTTGAAAAAATAATGCTCAATCAAATGCTTCACACAAACCTTACACGAACAACAGTATGGTTTTACCAAAGGTCGTTGTACGACTGACGCTGGAGTCACGTTGTTAAAACACATCCATACAGCGTGGGAAGAGGCGCAAGATGCCATAGGAATCTTTTGTGACCTCTCCAAGGCATTTGATTGTGTAAATCACGAAACCTTGCTCCTAAAACTAGAACAGTACGGACTGGGTAAACTTGCACTCAGTTTAGTGAGGTCTTATTTAAATGACAGACAGCAGCAACTTCAAATAAATGGTGTCAATTCACGGGGTCTGAAAATTAAAATGGGGGTACCACAAGGCTCAATATTGGGTCCGTTCCTCTTTCTAGTGTACCTTAATGATCTTCCCCATCTTTTAAAAAATCAAACTCAAATGGTGTTACGTGCTGACAATACGTCCTTAATTTTTAAGATAGATAGGCGTGCCACAAGTCTTGACGATGTAAATAACGCCCTTCAGCAGGTTCAAAATTGGTTTACTGCTAATTATTTAGTTTTAAACGGAAAAAAAAACAAAGTATATCAGATTTGCATTACCGAACGTTAAAAGTATTAATTGTGACATAGTATTGAACCAAGAGAAACTGGAATTCGTCGATGACACAGTTTTCTTGGGGATCACGCTTGACTCAAGGCTACAATGGGGTCCTCATTTAACATCTCTTGCGGGACGGCTAAGTTCAGCAGCATATGCTGTCAGAAAATCCGTCAATTTACTGATGTAGATACCGCGAGGCTGGTCTATTTTAGTTACTTTCATAGTATCATGTCTTACGGTATCTTATTACGGGGACGTGCTGCAGACATCGAGTCTATATTTATTCTGCAGAAAAGAGCTATCAGAGCCATTTACAATCTCCGCCGGCGCGATTCCCTAAGGAAACTGTTTAAGGATATTAACATCATGACGGTACCTTGTCAATACATATATGAAAACATTATGTATGTTCGGAAAAATCTTCATCTTTTTAGTAAAATTAGTGATAGGCCTAATTTTAATACTAGAAATCGGAACAAATTAGATCAACCCCGATTCAGATTAGCTAAAGTACATACTTCTTTTATGGGGTACTGTGTTAAATTTTATAATAAAATACCACTTGATATTCTCGAACTGAATGAGAGAAAATTTAAAACATGTATAAAACGCACATTATGTAGACAAGCATATTATAATCTGGAAGATTATGTCCTTGATAAAAATGCTTGGCTAAATGCAGGTCCTGCTCCACAGCCACAGCAGCATGGGTCCACTAGTTAGGTTTTTGATAATTGGAAGAAATGCTTACCCTTTTTTGTTCTCCTATACAATCATTTATTTATTATTTATTTGCAGACATCTTTTTTTTTTCTTAGTTACTTGAAACCATAGTTTTGGATAACGTAGAAGCATATTTTCAATTTTTTGTAAATGTGAGCACTATGGAGCCATTTACATATGTAATTAGTTATAGATTTCGTTATTAAATTAGTTTGACATGAACGAGCGTGGCAGTTGAGAGCTTGTCATGCTCACACAAATGTTTTGCTGATGGTGGCGCGTGTTTTGGATCATTTGATTCCCTTCAAAATGATTGAGTTAGATGGTGCTGATGCACGCGTCATGTTCGTGAACGGGCGCCGTCAGTTGAGACTGGTCATCTCTTACCTGCCACTGACTTATTTTAATCTGTACCTACATTTTGAATTGTTTATATACTTTCTTGTTCTTTGCATTGTCCTCACATATAGAAGCAACCTAAGATAATGTTAACAAGATTTTTGTAATACATCACATGGCTTAAAAGAGTGTCCGTGGAGTTTCTTGCACGTTCTTCTCCATAGAGATCTACGCTTTGGAACGTGCAAATAGCTTCATGTTTTTCTCTGATCGACTTTGACAATTCAAAAGTGCCTGTAAATGGTTTATTTGAAATATACTATTTGATTTGATTTGACTCGTTCACACAACGACGTAATTAAGTTACCTGTTGAGGTACCTGCTTATTTACTCATAACCATGTGTATCATCTATTGATTCACCTAAAACAAATTTCTGATGCTTCCGTATCATATTACACGATAGAAAAAGTTATTTTTTCTTTCTTACGGAAATTGTACAGCGATTTATGATTTCCGATTTCAGAAAATACAATTATGGAATCGGGGAATCGGTGGAGTTTGAAGAGCCGCTACCAGCAAATAACGCTTCTTGCTTAGAATCACTGCAGATGCCTGTACCTGAACCAGAGCCGGAGCCTGCTCCCCAGGTAAATCCTGAAGAGGCTGGTGTTATTGAAAAGGAGGATCAGCATCAGGAGCTAGACGAAACTGTGATGGAAATATTGGGAACTGATCCATCAACTACTGCATCATTTGGTAAAGACATCCAGAAGGACTTAGCCATACGCTATGAATTTATAGCCACGTCTGGCTTGACAAAAGAACTCCGTAAAGAGCTTTTAGAATCTCATTTGCCTCCAGCTAACTGTAAGTTGATAGATGCACCATCCCTTAACCCTGAGATTAAGGCAGTTGTCACTGACGTCATAGTGAAGCGAGATAAAGCTATACATGAAAAACAAAAACAAATGTGTGGCGCTATTTCATGTTTAAGTGAAGCTATTACTATTCTTTTGTCTCAAGAAACCAAAGATCCGAATCTATTAAAGTTACTTGTAGACACAGGGCGTATACTGTGTGACTGTCAACATAGCGATTCTATTACTAGACGTAATTTTATCTTGGCAGTACTGAAAAAATATTTAAAAGACCAGGTGCAGCTGACCAAAATTGATAGCTTACTCTTTGGACAAGAGCTTACTGAGGCATTGAAAATGGCTAAAGCTTTAAATAAGTCAGGATCTGAACTGAAGTCTGTTCCTCCACCAAAGTTTATACCAAATAAGTCGAAGCCTCCACCATCCACAAGGAATTTAAACTGGAAGGCTCCAGCTCCGTACCGCAGACCGACGACGGGGCCTCGGAGAACGAAGGAGTCTGCGTCCTCGACGAGGCAACAGCACGTACCATCATCCAGAGGGCCACGTCCAAAAAACGGCCGCAGCCATCAGTAAACACTACGGTAAAATATGCCAGCAGGCTTTGTCATTTTTATGATCAATGGTCACAAATAACATCAGACCAAACTATATTATCATGGATTAAGGGTTATGAAATACCTTTTACCCAAACTCCCTTTCAAACTAATTTGCCACTATCTAAGAAATATTCACATGCTGAAGAATGTGATTTTAAACAGGTTTTACATAATTTATTGGCTATAGGTGCTACCTCAAAATGCCAACCTTGTAATGGCCAATTCCTATCTAATATATTCTTGGTACCTAAACCAAACGGTAAAACACGTATAATACTAAATTTAAAACAATTGAATGTTTTTATTAATACAAACCATTTTAAGTTAGAAGACCTTCGGACAACTATTAAGCTTATTTCAAAAGACTGTTTTATGTCAACAATAGACCTTAAAGATGCATATTTTTTAGTAAAAATTCACGACAATTCTAAGAAGTACTTACGATTTCAATGAAAAGATAACTTATTTGAATTTAATGTTTTACCGTTTGGTCTCAATACCGCGCCTTACGTTTTTACAAAACTAATGAAACCTGTGGTTAAATTGTTGAGATGTACTGGTAATTTGTCAACAATATACCTTGATGATCTATGTTTGGTATCACATTGCTATAGTGATTGTGTCAATAATGTTGAATTTACAAAGTCATTTCTTTGTTCCTTGGGCTTCATAATTAATGAATCTAAAAGTTGTTTGGTCCCTAGTAATTCATGTAGATATTTAGGATTTATCATTGATTCTGAAACAATGGAAATTAGCTTACCTTCTGAAAAACGTGAGAAGATAAAAAAGGAATTAAAAAAATTCAAAAACCTAAAAAGGTGTAAAATTAGGGATTTTGCTCGCTTAGTTGGACTTTTAACATCTGCTTGCCCTGCCATCGAATATGGCCGGCTGTACACTAAGCAGTTTGAGAGATATAAATTCTTAAGTCTTGAAGGCAATGATAATAACTATGAGAAGTTTATGACTATTCCTTCTACCCTAAATCCAGATTTTGATTGGTGGATAAGTTCTATTGACAAATCTGTTTGCAAATAAAATTTGAAAACTAGAATTTAGAAATACAGTCTGACGCCTCAACTACGGGGTGGGGTGCAGCTTGTGAGGGAAAAACAGCAAGTGGTAGTTGGAGCCAAGAGGAGAGAAATCAACACATTAATTATTTAGAATTAATGGCTGCTTTCATTGGTCTTCAAATTTTTGCAAAAAAATTATTTGGTTGTCAAATAATTTTGCGAATTGACAATACGACAGCGATTTCGTATAGAAATCGTATGGGAGGCGTGCAATTTCCCCATTTAACCAATCTTACCAATAGTATTTGGCAGTGGTTTGAGGCTTGCAACCTTTTCGTTACTGCTCTGTATATTCCATCAATCGAGTATAATATTGCCGATGCTGAATCGAGGCGCGTTCACCCTGACATTGAATGGGAATTATCAGACTACGCTTTTCAAACCTTGTTAAGTCTTTCGGTCAACCTGATATAGATATGTTTGCTAGCCGTATAAATAAAAAATGTGCGAAATACATTTCATGGCACCGAGATCCTGACGCATATAATATTAACGCTTTTTCAATATGCTGGTCTAATTGGTATTTTTATGGCTTTTCCCCATTCGCAATAATTCTCAAAATATTGAGAAAGATTATTAGTGACAAGGCAAGAGGAATACTTGTTGTCCCGGCCTGGCCATCCCAGCCATGGTACCCATTGTTCACTAAGCTTTTGGAAAGGAAACCTTTAACATTTAATTCTTCTAAAGAATTGATTATTTCTCTTTCCAGCAACCGTCAAATACGCCAGCGGATTACCCTGGTTGCAGGAATATTGTGCGGAAATCTCTACTGAGAAGAAGTGTGCCTCCTGCATCGATCCACATAATGTTAGCGTCCCTATCGGAAAATTCCATCAAACAATATGACACTTTTTTGAAAAAGTGGTATTTTTTTTGTAAGAAAAACAACATTGATGTTTTCGAGGCCTCCATACCAAAAATTATTTATTTTTTCACTGAACTATTTGAATCCAGTGCTCAATATGGTTCGCTAAACAGTTGCAGATCATTATTGTCTTTAATTTTAGGTAATCAAATCAGTAAAGATGATCGGACACAAATATTATTTAAAGGAATATCTAGACTTCGCCCATCTTTACCTAAGTACGACTCGACCTGGAATACTTCAATGGTTATAGAAACATTGGCTAGCTGGGTACACCACAATCAATAATCATTAGAAAAAAAATCAAGAAAACTAGTAACCTTACTTGCACTTGTTACAGCCCATATGGTTCAAACCCTCTCCAAAATTAAAGTTGACAATATTCGCACTTCACCTAATGAAATATCTATTAAGATCCCTGATTTAATTAAAACTTCTAGTATGAAGTCAAAACAGCCCTTACTTGTACTACCCTATTTTCTAGAAAGACCTGAAATATGCCCACCAAAATTGTTACAAGATTATTTACAGGTAACTGCAACATTGCGATATAATGACACCTTTCTTTCTATAAGCACTAAAAAGCCACAACATAAAGTTTGTGCTCAAACATTAAGCAGGTGGATAAAAAGTACCATAGAGGTCAGTGGAATCGATGTTACCGAATTTTCTGCTCACAGCACTAGGCACGCCAGTACTTCTCGAGCTCATAAAATGGGTGTTAATTTAGATCTTATAAGAAAAACTGCCGGGTGGTCTGGTACATCCACAACTTTTGCTAAGTTTTATAACAGGTCCATATCAACTGATTCTAGGGATCTGTTTGCAAGAAGTATTTTAACTAATAGTGATAACATGTTGTTATAATAAATAGTTTTTTTTTGTATAAGCTATGCTAAGTAAAGTTATAAAAGATTTGCCTAAGTTCTGTGCAAGAAATTCACATTTTTGGTTATTGGAATATAATTCCATTTGGTTATTTATGTGTTTTTTCGTCATTGAATGTTTTTTTTTTGCATGCATTGTTTATTTAACTTTAATGCCTATACTTATATTTCACAAATAACTCTCAATTTCTACAAGTGTATATCTAATCTCGAGAACGAAACATAGAAGTATAATTAATGATTAAACGAACTTACCTGTAAGTGAAGTTCGATCATAATTATGCGAGATGTTTCGTTAGAAGATTAGCATCCCGTACTGTATCATCTCTGAACTAAATGACAGATTGAACAGAACGCGGGAAACATATAGACAACTGTTAAACGATTTTTTTTTGTCTTTGTACTGAGTGCATTAGTGGCGACATTGTATGTGTGACTAAAAGTGTATATCTAATATCTGAAAGCACAAAACCATCTTGGTTATGGAATTGCAGGTTTAACTAATCTGGCACGCTCCATTATTGATGTGGATATAGACAAAATAGAACTTCTGAAGTAAATATCGGATATTAATAAAATACTACTAGGTCTCCATTATGAAAAGACAAAACTAGAAGAAAGTTGGTGATTACATCCCTAGATAAAAAAATCACTCAGCTCATTACCGACGTAAAAAGACACACTTACCTTTTCGGAGCCAATCTAGGCGAGAAAATAAAGGCATCAAAAACTGCCCACAGGTCTGGACTCCAGATAAAACATAGTGACTCAGCACTTATAGCCCGGAGATACACACAGCAGGGAAACTAGCGGGGCCCACCCAGGTCTCAAAGTCAACAGGCACGCAGACAGGGTGGGCAGAGACCTCGCTTCCATGTTCAAACGAACAAACGGCCCACGTCAGCTGCATATCGCCAGACACCGTCATCGAAAACCAACCTCAGACCACAAAAATCTTAAGCGAGGTAAATATACTCCATGCGGGTAGACTAAGCTACTTCCTTGATAACTGGTGTGATATAACCGATGATCCTGTAGTTAAAGTTTCGTAAGGGGTTTAAAAATTCCCTTCACTAACCCAGTCGTTCAAACAGTTATACCAAAAAATATGAATTTCAGTCATTCCGATTTGTACTAAATTTAAAGAACTTAAACAATCTGATTACTGCACAACATTTGAAAATGGAGGATATTAGAACGGTTACAAAATTAATTACAAAAAAACTGCTATATGGCTACTATAGATCTCAAAGAAGCGTATTTTTTAGTAAAAATCGTAAATACTTTTTCGAAGGGGAAATTTTCGAATTCCAATGTTTACCGTTCGGTTCCTTAGCACCGTGTATTTTCACTAAACATATGAAACCGGTGGTGGCCACACTAAAGAAATAGAGGCTTGATATTAGTTATTTACATGGATGATATTATTTGTATCGGTAATAATTACGAAGAATGTCTTAAATGTGTTACCGACACAAAGGCATTATTAGGAAATAAATTTTAGCAAAAGTAAATTAGAAGAAACTATCCCAATCTTTTCTTGGTTTCAAACTGCATTCGCAGGACTATTGTTTAAAATTACCGAGGGAAAAACGAGTCAAAATACAGAAGTGTGTCAAAAATATTTCTAATTAAAAACTAATATCCATAAGAGATTTTGCTAAATTCCTTGGTATTCTGGCAGTCTCTTACGGCTGGGTCTATACCAAACTTTTTGAAGTTCTTAGGTTTGAGAAATAAATATGATAAAACTATGTTTTTTTTTACTATTTATAGGCTCGCGTTTGACCACTATCTCACCTGATGGTAAGCGATGATGTGGTCGAAGATGGAGCACGCTTGCCTAGAAATAACCTATTCACTCTTGACTTAAATACTCCCAGGTTATAGCTATCAGGAAACAGACTCCGGCAGGGAATTCCACTCCTTAGCTGCACGCACTATGAATGTGTTCCCAAAACGTTTTGTGCGCGTGGGTGGGATGTCCACCATGTACCGGTGGCGCATCGCCGTTCGTCTTGTGGTCCGATGATGGAACGGGCTTGGCGGAATCAAATTATGCAATTCCGTCGCACATTCCCCAAAATGCAACCGGTAGAAAACCGACAGGCTAGCAACTCGTCGTCGATGCTCAAGACTTTGGAACTTCGTCGCGACGAGCCTATCATCGCCGATGATCCTCTTGGCTCGTTTCTCAATTGACTCAAAGGCGTAAAGCTGGTATCTGGCAGATCCGTCCCAAAGATGAGAGCAGTACTCCATACATGATCGAACTTGCGCTTGATAGAGTTTGAGCAGCTGTTCCGGCGTAAAGTACCGTCTCACCTTTGCTAAGATCCCCAACTTCTTTGCAGCCACTTGAGCTTTTGCCTCTATGAAAGGGCCAAAATTGAGGGTAGATGTTAATGTAACCCCAAGAAGCTCAAGTTGGTCGGTTATCGGCACGGTTGCACCTCGGAAAGATGGAGCTGGGTGGAATTGGCTCCGTTTAGCGGAAAATAGACACGCTTAGGTCTTAGCAGCATTGAATTTGACCAGATTGGCTTCGCCCCATTCTGAGACGGCCTGTAAGGACACGTTCAAGCGCTCAACCATAGCCTCCCGGAGAGACTGGATCTGCGACCCATCACCTCGTGCGTCGGACACGTATCTCTCAGCAACAGTGCTGTCGTCTGCATACCCAAAGGTACCGGGTTTAAGCAGATCATTAATATGCAGCAAGAACAGTGTTGCCGAAAGCACCGATCCCTGAGGAACCCCGGCATTAATATCCAGCAGTCCAGACGAGCAGCCATCAATGACCACTAGGATAGACCGATCCCTCAGGAAATCCGCGATCCAATCACACAGTCCGGCGGGCAGACCGAAGGAAGGAAGCTTACTAATAAGGCTATCGTGCCAGACCCTGTCGAAGGCCTTTGAGATGTCAAGGGAGACCGCTAGTGCCTCCCCACGCTTCTCTATGGCCTCACTCCAGATGTGAATGGCATACGCAAGAAGATCCCCAGTAGACCGATTTCGGCGGAATCCGTATTGTCGGTCACTAAGGATATCATTTGCTTCTATGTATGCCAGGAGCTTATGATTCAGCACGCGTTCCATACTCTTGCAGAGTATGGACGTTACTGAGATAGGTCTATAGTTCGACGGGTCTGCTCGACTACCTTTCTTGGGCACGGGCTGCACGTTAGCTTGCTTCCAAGCCTTTGGCACTTTTCCAGTCTCAAACGAAAGGCGAAATAGGCGTGTCAAGATCGGAGACAACTCAGGCGCACAAGTCTTCAGCACAACTGCCGGTATCCCGTCGGGGCCACTAGCCTTGATCACGTCTAGGTTACGCAGTACTCTACGGACGTCCTTCTGATGAATGCGAATGTTCGACATACTCGACTCGCATCCAGCAGGAGAAGCCGGGGGCTCCGCGCCGCCAGGATCCAGACGTGAACAAACAAGTTCGCTTTCTCCTCAGCGGAGTGGGCCAGCGTCCCGTCGGGTCTCAGCAGTGGTGGTAGTGAGGGGCGGCAGAAGTTCGATTCGACCGACTTAGCCAAGGACCAAAAAGCCTTACTACCTGCTGGGTATGAAGAAAGCTTGTTACCTATTCGGCTAATGTGGTCAAATCGAGCCCTCCGCAACACCTTGCAGGACTTGGCAGCCCTGTTAAAGGCTCTCTTCTTCCGACTCACATCATTTGCTTTGCGCGTACGAGCGTCGACCCATGCTAGGTACGCCGCGTGCTTAAGCGCATCAGCGCGATGGCACTCGGCACCAAACCATGGACGAGCTTCGTCAGACATTGTTACGTCAGAGAACGGAATGTAGTACTCCATTCCCCTCCGCAACACATCCGTCACGGCGTCCGCGCACGACGAAGCATCAGTCAAAGAAAAGCAAGTAGGCTGCCAAGGGTAACATGCGAAGAAAGATCGCAAGCCATCCCAATCTGCTGACCTGTATCGCCATACCCGCCGGGTGCCTCTTGGGCTAGGATCGGGCGGGGAGTAGACGGACACAGACTTCACCAGACAGTGGTCCGAACTACCCAGTGGTGAAGAAATCGTCACCGAGTAGCGGTCTGGATCAGTTGTCAGCAAAAGGTCCAAGCAATTGGCAGTGAGCGAATCAACATCCGGCACCCTCGTTGCCCCCTGGACCAGCTGGGTAAGATTTAAAGCTAGCGCTAGCTTTCGCGTCTCTCGTCCAGCATGGTCTGTGCACTGGTATGGGAAGAGCCACTCTTGATGGTGGGCATTGAAGTCCCCCAGTAACACCAATTGGGCAGAAGGGTACCGCTGCTGAGCCGCATCCGCCGCCTCACTCAGGTGCTGTGTGAGCCCAGTTGTCTCCAAATCACCGCTGTGCGAACGGTAGACACAGGCGTAGACAATTTTGTCCAGGCCTGTGTCCACTATAACCCACAGCGTTGAGAACCTGGAATCTTCAAGGTTTCGGAGACGCCGATAGCAGATGTCGTCCCGGGCGTACACACATACGCCCGCGCGTGGTCTAAAGTGGGCTCCAGGGTAAACCCTGGGTAAGACAGATATGACACGTCTGACGGACATCCGATCTGCGTCTCCGACAGAAATAAGAGCGCTGGTTTCTCCGTCTCTAGGTGGTGGTGGACTGCGGCGAGATTTGAGTGCAGACCTCGTATGTTGGTGAGGTGCACTTTATGCGAGAGGGAGTGCTGCCGCTGTACAGCTTTCCTCTTATTTTTCCTGTTCATATAACACAAATTGAGTGAAGGAATGAGAGGAGAAGGAAGTGAAATGAGGTTCCATGCTGCTAACCTTCAGGCACGCTCTGGCAGGACGGCATCATTAGGGGACTAGCCTGGAGACTGCGGGGATGCCCGAGCCCCCCCGGGAATGTCCATCGGGCCCTCTCGTCTGGTCGCCAACCAGCACGATGGTGCATTCCGGGATTTTTCGACAGTTGGCGGGGCAGCCTTTCATGTGTGGCTATCACACTACTTGGGCCCCCAACTACCTGCGGTCGGCCAGCGGCGCACCGTGCCTCGGATCCCGCTACCCTCCGCGACTAGTCTCCCGATACGCCCATGTCAGCGCAAGCCTGGTTGGTCTGCCTGCATTGGAACTACTATTTCGACCCAACTCCTCTGAATTGGCTGCACTGGGCATCGTACCGGAACGCGGCTAGGCCGCTTGGCCGCTTGGCGGTACGTCTTTGCCCAGTGGGTGGTCACAAGCCATCGGCCGAAGCCTACCACCAGTTACTGTCACCTGATTAGCACTAGCCGGGAAATGATGATTACCCGTTAGCCTAAAACCAGACTTGATGTGGTGGATAGACAATATAATGCATGCAAAAAATCCAATACGAAACGGACGTTATGAATCTATACTAATATATAAAGCTGAAGAGTTTGTTTGTTTGTTTGCTTGAACGCGCTAATCTCAGGAACTACTGGTCCGATTTGAAAAATTCTTTCAGTGTTGGATAGCCTATTTATCGAGGAAGGCTATAGGCTATATATCATCACGCTAAGACCAATAGGAGCGGAGCAGTAATGAAAATTGTGACGCAGGCGAAGTTGCGCGGGTCAGCTAGTTAGAAATATTTACTGACGCTTCTCTAACTGGTTGGGGCGTATTCTGTAATGGGGAAAGGACAAGTGGATTCTGGAATAACACAGAACTCCATTATCACATTAATTTGTTAGAGTTGAAAGCCGCCTTTAACGGACTAAGTGCTTCGCCAAACAACAACGCAATAAAGAGATATTGCTGCGCATCGACAATACAACAGCAATATCTTATATAAATAGGTATCGTAGAGTACAATATTCAGATCTAAATGAATTAGCTCGCAAAATGTATTCGCGTCTTAAGGTGCGTATAAATTAAGCGCGGCAAACCATCGAACATTGGCGCGCGCGGAGGCCGCGCTCTATGTAGACGGGATCGCCGCGCGCGGCGACGCGAACATTGCCGCGCTCGAACGTGCCGCGGGGCAATCCGCTCGCTGTCGGTTTTTGAGACCGCGTCAAAGGAGCTTCAGTCGTTCGCTCGCGCGCAGTGGGGACAGTTGTAGTTTTGGTGATTTGGCTCGCGCGGCGAATACGTAAAAATGGACAACGAAAAGTGCCGTTTACTAATACAATTGTATAGCGCTAAAGAATTTTTGTGGAACAGCAAATCCTCCCAATACCACAATAAATCGCTGAGGTATGATGCGTGGGTAGAAATCAGTAAGAAAATGGATATACCTATTCCTGACTTGAAAAAGAAAATGACTACACTTTTGGCGTCCTACAGAAGAGAAAAATCTAAAATAGCTAAAAGTTGTCGTACTGGTTCTGGTAAGTACCTATTTATTTTGCATTTACAACAAAAAATAAAACGCATTTTGTAATTACGTAAATAATTTTTATTTTTATTACAGCCACAAATATAGTTTATGTTTCCAAGTGGTTTGCTTTCGATGACTTTAATTTCATGAGGGATAAAGATCTACCCAATGAAACATTGGACACTATGTCTGAAAATGAGGGTACAAGTTTTAATATCTATTTTGCCAAGATATTGCACCATTGGTAACAAAGTGATGGACTAGGTGTGAACGTATTTAGTGTGCAATATTTCCCGCTCTTCTTGGGATATAGTTCAGAGGCAGTAGTGATGTAGGGGCAGTTTCATTTCTCCAAGTTCCAGGTATAATTTGCCCCTCTTTTCCTTCACTATCTATACATCCTTGCGGCGTGTACTGTGATCTTGTCAGAGTTCTTTTTCTCAAATAATTATGCAAATGTATTGTTGCTAAAACAATTTTAGTGGCAATCTTTGGTTGTAGTAACATAGGTTTGCGTTGAACTCTAAAAACTGAGCTCAGAATCCCGAATGCATTTTCCACACACCTACGTGCTCGAGATAACCTGTAATTAAAGATTCTTTCCTCGGAACCCCTTTCTAGATCTCCTGGAAATGGTTTCATAGTATATTCATTTAAAGCAAAAGCTTTGTCAGCTAGAATAACATATGGTACTTTGAAGGAATAGGGCACTTGAAGAATGGATGGAGGAGGAAGTCTCATAGATTTTTCTTCTAGTTTTTTGTATGTTTGTATTTTTGAAAATACCGCCACCAGATAGTCTACCTTGACAGCCGACATTTACATACGTAAAACAATAGTCTGTAAAACTTACGTGCTTCCGGTAGCGCAAGCTTCCAAAAAAAAAAATCGTAAAGTGCTTCTGGTAGCTAGAGCTACCAAGAGGACTAAGCTTCGATTTTCGACTCTAATTTGATTACCGTAAGGTTCAGCGGCTCAAAGTTTGTTTATAATATTAGGTATTTTCTAAACGAACTTGGCTGACACATGTCTACGTTTAATATCACAGTGGGGCGATCGAAACCGTCTGACCTTTGCACCGCATAAAACCTATCAACTTATTTTAAAAGGGAACCTAAAATCCTGGCCTAGTATTAAATTTAATAACGTACCCGTTAAAAGAAAAGAATCCGTGTGCTACCTCGGTAAAGGAACGGAACTTTTCATTTATTGATCATATAAAAACAGTAGGTGAAAAAGCAAAAAAGAACTTCTACGCCTTGACGAGAATATCCAAAGCTACTTGGGGTCTCTCATTTCAAACCTTAAAAACTATCTATGGGGCTACTTACTTGGGTTGTATGTGCTACGGGGCACCTGTCTGGGCTGACAGGGCCACCATAGGGGCGGTACGCCATAAATTGCTGCAAAGCCAGCGTTTGGCTTTGATATTCTTATGCAAGGACGGTTAGTACTGAAGCCTAACCGGTGCTGGCGGGTGTTCTCCCAGTCGATCTAGAGGTGCAGCGGCGTGCTGCAATGTAATACTACGCTAGAAAGATCACGGACCCAGAGTTTTTACCGCAACGCGACCGTGCTAAGATCTGTAGATTACTAAAACCCCAGACTGACGTCTGGGAGGAACTTTTATCCGAATGGCAATGTAGGTGGGAAAATTCCATTAAAGGCCGACACCTCCACCAGGTTTTTTCCATCCGTTCGTGAGCGGCTGGATAGGACATGGCTGGAGGTGGATCATTGTGTTGCCCAATTTCTCACAGGTCATGGCAACTTAAAGAGTAAATTATTTTCCTTTAGGCTTGTGGCCTCGCCTTTATGTCAATGTTCTACAGCCGACTATGAATACGAACAATCCGCACCCCTTGGTGCCTATTGGCCTAGCTCTATTCTGTCTCCTGCTTGAAAAGGAGGGAAGTGGAAATTATACATATATTTATTTTCCTACTCCTCCGCTGTACTTTTCTGATTAAATTCGTTGCAGGATCCAAGACAGTTAAATCGTTTCTCCGGGACTCGTCGGGCTTCATTGGCTCGGCGTTTTTCTGGTGGTCGCCACTTGATTCTGGCTTTCAGGAGTTGCAGTGGTTGGGAATGTGTGGCGGGCTTGTCCCTTATAAAAAAAAAAAGTTAGTTGTTTAATGTAGCAACACAATCAGTTTCATCGTGTATCTGTATTACGTCAAATAATTTTATGACAGTTCTTTGAATTGAGTGCCAAAGTGCGGTCGTTCGACGCCATTGAAAAATATTTTTAAAAACATGCCGTAAGTAGTTCCCCTTTAATATTTTTAGATGTATTATACGTCAAAATAAACTCTATTTGGTTAAATATTCACTTTTAATCATTCTTGGTGTGAAATATGAAAATTTCATTTCGTAAAATGCACGAAGCTACATTTTGATGACAGTTGGCAGTTTTGAAGCAATGTAAATGTATGATTTTCATATTTTAAACAGGAATTAGGTTCTAAATGATTAAATCTAAATAATAAACTTTAATTTAAAACATTAATATTAACGTAAAATGTGTGCGTTCAAACAGGATCGACGTTATAGCCACAAGTCTCGTAAGTAAACGCAGCATGTCGCTGTAGTTACCAAAAGCAATTCGGGATTTTACGGAATAAGGGCTCCGACAAACTTTTCTTTTGTTGTTGTTTTATTATTTCTTTTTTTTTTTGCTACAGCAGCTATAGCATGATTTGTGGTTTGTGAGGATATTTTTGGAATGGATTTACATATTTTTATTTTGTCGGTTGGTGTTGGTATAAAAAAATCAGCTGTTCAGTACATTTTGTCGAGTTATGCGCACAGAAATGTATGGAACAGCTGATTTTTTTTGCGATTTCTGGGTTGGTCCCATGGTAAAAGTTGTTCATAATAATGAGTAATGACCCTTTAAGAGGTATTGAGTTTATTCTGTTTTGGGTGGGTAATTAGAGTGGCAGGGATTTTGTATTTTTTTTTTCATCTTACTACCTAAATGTTGTCTTTTTAATATTTCATATTTTCAGTAATAGACAAAACAAGCGAGGTAGAGGCCAGTCTAGGGGGCGGGCAGGGAGGCGGGGTAATTGTTCCCCGAGAAAATTGTTTACTGATACCCCACCACAAAATGCACCTCAGGTGGATTTGGCTATACCAGGACCTTCTTCACGGTGATTAATATTATTTTATTCTCTATTGAATAATAGCATAATTAATAACACTTCCAATTTATTGCTTATATTTTACACGAAGGTCTGTTATTTGTAAATCCTACGAAGAAGAGCACGCGCTGGTGAAGCAAGCGATGGCAAAAACAAAAAAAATACTGGCCAAAATGTCACCATCGGTCAAGCAAGAGTTAGTGGCGCGAAAACGCCAAAAAGAAGTGGAGCGCTAACGCGTACCTAATTCCGAGTAATTTGGGGGTAGTCGGTAGACTGGATTGATGAGTCCGCTATCCGTTGAAAAGGATTACTGGCGAGAAAATGGCTATCTCACCTTGAAGTATTTTAGGGAGCTTATGACATATAATAGATACGTGCTCATAAAGCGCATGATGCATTTTGCAGACAACGTGACAGGACGGGACATGACTCCAGATGAATTCAGACTTAGGAAAATTCAGCCGGTGCTCGACCATCTCAATAGCAAGTTCAGTTCATTGTATTATCCAGGACGTGACATCGCCATAGACGAATCACTTCTCAAGTGGCACGGTCGGCTGCCCTTCGTACAGAAAATAGCCACCAAAGCCGCCAAGGTAGGCGTTAAAAGCTATGAGCTGTGCGAAGCGTCGACCGGGTACTTGTGGAAGTTTTTCTTCTACACTGGCAAAGCACAGACAGACGACAGACAGACTGACGATAGACAGACCGACGACAGACAGACTGACGATAGACAGACCGACGACAGACAGACAAACGACAGCCAGACAAACGACAGCCAGACAAACGACAGCCAGACAGACGACAGACAGACAGACGACAGACAGACGGATGACAGACAGACGGACGAAGCCCCTAAAACTTCAAGGCCACCTCCACCGTCTAACGCGACAGCCCGTATTGTGTACGATCTCGCCAACCCACTCCTCGGTCGAGGCCACACTTTGATCATGGATAACTTTTATAACTTGCCCCTTTTGGCAAGATACCTGAAGTCCCATGGCACTGATTGCTATGGGATTCTCAGAGTTAAAAGGGAGTTTGTCCCGGATTCCATCAAAAGTGTGGGTAAGAACGAGTTGCGGGTTGGCGAAATCTTACACAGTTATTGCCGGGATTTATCTGTGATGTTGTGGCGTGACACCAGCTTGGTCGCCATGCTTTCCACCTTTCACAAAGGCGAAGTAGCGGGCAAGGAAAAGTACGGGCGGTACAAATATAAGCCACAAGTAGTACTAGACTACAATCTTTCTATGGGGGGTGTGGATAGAAAATACCAACTTCTCTCCGCACACCCCATAGAAAGATACAGAAATCAGGTCTGGTATAAAAAGTAAAGTGTTCAGGCGCCTTTTAAATGTTACCATCCTGAACTCGTACATAATTTATAAGTCTGTCCACAAAACAGTTAACCAACGTGCGTTTAGACAACGCCTAGCCGAAGAATTGGTTCAACGATTTGGAAGGCCTGCATCATTTCCGGTTCAGGTCGTCACGAAATGTCTGGCATCTGTACCGGGAATGACAAGGCGTCCTATTCTGTCGGGGAACCATTTCGTCGGCTTTGGCGCCAGTAAAAACGCACGTTGTGTATGGTGCAAAAAGAGTCGCTCAAAATATATTTGCAAGCAGTGTGATGTGACGCTCTGCTTACAAATATGTTTCGAGGAATATCATACTGTTCGGAAGGATTCAGGCACATGATGTGGATTGTTTTGCCCTCTTGACTTCGCCCGCGTGAAGGTCGGTACCTAACGTAGCTTATGACGTGGGTTGCGGATTTTGTTCGAAAGAGTCACCGCGGCCCTAGAAAGCAAAGGGCTCCACGAGGAATACGGGTGGGTTTTAGTCAGTAAGAGTCCACCCAGAGCGGAAGAAGTCATTTGATGATTTCCCATTCTGAAAAAAAATTACGTTCCCGAGTGCCTGTTTGATTTGGTTTTTTTTGTGACTGTAATCTGATCGACACTTTACGTGACCAGAGGGCTGGCTCATACTTGGCTCAAAGAATTAGCATTGCCATTCAGCGTGGTAATGCTGCCAGTCTTTTGGGTACGTTTCCGGATGACAGCGATGCGGAGGAATACTTCAACGCCTGAATTTAATTTGTTTTTTGTATATGCATATTATGTACACTTCCCTCCCCACTCGCGCGCACTGCGGTGTTTATTATATAGCTCCGTATTGTAAATTCGGAATTCGCGTTTTGTGTTTATTTTAAGGCTTGTGAATTGTTCCTAGCGGTGCTATAGTGTAGTAAGTGCGTGTTTTGTAAGTTTTTCAAAGTGTCTGTTCATTTATTTACTGGTAATTAGTCAATTTCTCCAGCTTTCGGTAAGTGCATTTATTTTTCTTGTGTGTGGGTAACGCGAAATAACTTAATCGATTGATATCTATTTGTTTAGTTCTTTTGATATTTTTAATTCATCCGTGTTGTTATAAAGTAATTCATGATGTCAACAAATGATGACCCTCCAGATCGTGGCGGAGATATATTTCGTCGAAATACAAAAACCCAAAGGTCGCCCGTGGCGACCTCCGCTAATTCGAAACGCTTGTTCAGCGAAATGTCTCCATCATACATTTCGCCCGATGATAGGTCAAAACGGGTTCATCAAACTTTCGAAACCGTGGAAAAATCCTCGCCGATTTTAAATATCAGTAATGTGAGCAATACCGATTACTGCGACTTAGTTTCCGAGGCGTCAGCCTACCTGTCAAAAATTAACGACTTAGTCAATGATCAGGGCTCTCGCATTAACGTAGCAAATAAATCTGCCATTATGGATATGACACAGCGTGTCACGGCCATCGTTTCTATGCTGGCCATAAAATCATCATGCAACGAAACGAAGTTAGCCAATACGGAACGCGAATTAGAAAAAATCAAGTCGAATAACTATGTCAATCCCAATCCTGTCAATAATAATAATAACAATTGTAAAATTTCGTATGCGGACTCGTTGAAACTACGCTTGCCAAAAGTAGCTCCAGCAATTATGGAATCCCGTCCACCATTGCCGTGTGTGGTGGCTTATCCGACCGCAGCTCGATCAGCTGATTATAGCACTTCGTCCGCGACAAAACAAGCGCTTATGAAAGCAATTAAGCCCTGTGATGACGGTTTTCAAATTGTAGGCGTGAAAAAAACCGCGAAATCCGGTGTTGTTCTACGTGTCGCTAGTGAACATCAGCTTAAAAAATTGGAATCCGTGGACGCAATTAAGCCCGCTGGTTTACGACTAGAAAAACCAAAAGGTAGACGCCCTCGAGTATTAGTTAAGGATGTAACATCTTCAATGGATGATGGCGCTTTTCTGATCGCGCTATACCGCCAAAATATTAAAGATGAGCTTCAAATGAAAGAGGATGACTTTATTAAGTCTACTAAAATTATCCGTAGGCGCTCGTTAGACAACGGTCGTAAGTGGATAGGCATCGAGTTAGATTCCGCAGTACGTAAACACTTAGTTTCTACCAAGGATAAATTATTTATTGATTGGGCTACCTGCCGCTTTATTGACGATGTTGAAGTCGTTCGGTGCTTACATTGTCAACAGTTCGGTCACGTTAAGAAACACTGCGTTAATAAAGAACCGACTTGTGCTAATTGTTCGGAGGCACACGAAACAAATGATTGCCCGCATAAGGACGACGTAAATTTCAAGCCGACTTGCGTGGCGTGTAAACGCTTTAAAAAACCGTGTGATCATCGCTGTGGATCTCAAGAGTGTACTACTTACAAACTGAAACTCGAACAATTAATCCTAAACACTAATTACTAAAAATTGATAGTTTAACCATAGGACAATTAAATCTCCATAACGATAGGGTGGCGACATCTGAGCTGGATAAATTGATTGTGGATTATAGCCTTGACATAGTACTTGTTCAGGAACAATATCAAAACGCGCGCTTACGTCACAAGGTAGTTCAGCTGGATTGCAAGGCGCGAGCCGGAATTTATGTTGCGCGTTCTTCGAGCTTTACTGTAACATCTATATGTAATCTCATGACGCCCCATTGCGCTGTGGCGGAAGTATCATCACCTACCTTTAAGGTTTACGTTGTGAGCTGCTACTTTCAATATTCAGACCCAGTTACTCCACATATACATAATCTCCGTCACGTCTTGCGGTCGCTCGCGGGCTGCAAAGTTATAGTGGGTGCTGACGTGAATGCATCTTCTTCCCTGTGGTATGGCAAAGTTCGGGCCACTGATTACGAACGACGTTGTGCCGTTGAAGATTTTATTGCTGAGATGAACTTATCAATTCATAACACCCCAGACGCACCGCCTACTTTTTGTAGCCAAATGGGCGAATCTTGTATTGACGTCACACTTTCCAGTGAAGACGTACGCTTGGATAGGTGGCGTGTCCTTCCTGACGCGTCTTGTAGTGATCATCGCCTGATCGTGTACGAATTTGTTCCTATGTTTACTCAAGGTTCGTCACACTTAATTGGGAATTTTAGATATAAAAGTAGGGGCGCGAATTGGGAATTCTTTAGCTCACTTTTTGCTTGTCATGCCAAAGACTTCACTCGCGATGGACTGTCAGCTGAGGAAAGTGCTGAGATAATGTCAGACACCTTCACTTACTGTGCTGACATTGCTATTGGTCGCGCATCTATGACCAATATTCGTAGATGTGATTGGTGGAATGACTACCTTGTTGAACAACGTAAAAGCTATCGCAGAGCGCGCAGACAACTTAATAAGCTTAAAAAACGTAAGGTTATCGGGGCCCCCTTAATCTTGCTTTAAGTACTTTTAGAGTTGCCAAGTCGCGCTACAGAGCATCGGTTGAAAAATCTAAGGGTAATTTACTCCGGAAAATTGTTGATAAACTTGATAAGGAGGGTCCGTGGTCTCCTTTGTACCACGAGTTCAAGGCTAATAGATCTGTCGACCTTGCGTACGTTCAAAACATTAAAGTAAATAATAAACATACCACCGGCATTGAAGAAACAACTGATGTTTTGCTTAATTCTCTAATACCAGACGATTCATCAGTAAATGATAATGAATACCACCAACAGATTAGAGCGTGGGCCGCGGTGTCACCTGAATCACCGGAGTCAGACCTTCCATCCACTGACGAATTCATAAACGTTGTCAAGAGACTACCTCTCAAAAAATCATCCGGTGAAGATAAAATATCTAATAGAATGATTATAGAAGCGTGTAAAACAGCGGGCGACGCGATCTTATCCGTATATAACCGATGCATTGCAGAAGGTATTTTTCCTCGAATATGGCGACAAGGCTTTATACGCATTATTCCGAAGAGTGGCGATAAGCCCCCGGATGACCCTAAGTCCTACCGGCCCATAACACTACTTCCATCTTTGGGGAAACTCTTAGAGCGACTAATCGTTCCGCGCTTGCTACCGAATGGACCTAAATTTCATATTTATCAATTTGGTTTCACTATTGGTAAATCCACAGTCGACGCGGCTCTCTCTGTCCGTAAAATTATTAACTTATCGGAACATAAATACGTGGTTGGAATCTTTCTCGACATATCTGGCGCTTTTGATAACGCATGGTGGCCGATGCTACTACTTAAAATGAAAACCCGTGGTTGCTACAAAAATATCTATAATCTGATTCTTTCGTATTTTCTAAACGGCTCCGCGAAACTCAAACTTGGACATCATTCCATTTCTAAGTCTCTAACCATGGGATGTCCTCAGGGCTCAGTTATCGGTCCATATGTATGGAATTTTGGCTACGATGATTTCCTCGCGCTTCCGCTCCCATGCGGCTGTTCATTAACCGGTTACGCAGACGATGGCTTACTGCTCATTGAGGCAAGCACTCGGGCGGGACTCGAGAACTTGGCTGACACATGTCTACGTTTAATATCACAGTGGGGCGACCGAAACCGTCTGACCTTTGCACCGCATAAAACCTATCAACTTATTTTAAAAGGGAACCTAAAATCCTGGCCTAGTATTAAATTTAATAATGTACCCGTTAAAAGAAAAGAATCCGTGTGCTACCTCGGTATGCTACTAGAAAGGAACTTTTCGTTTATTGATCATATAAAAACAGTAGGTGAAAAAGCAAAAAAGAACTTCTACGCCTTGACGAGAATATCCAAAGCTACTTGGGGTCTCTCATTTCAAACCTTAAAAACTATTTATGGGGCTACTTACTTGGGTTGTATGTGCTACGGGGCACCTGTCTCGGCTGACAGGGCCACCATAGGGGCGGTACGCCGTAAATTGCTGCAAAGCCAGCGTTTGGCTTTGATATTCTTATGCAAGGCGTATAGGACGGTTAGTACTGAAGCCTTACCGGTGCTGGCGGGTGTTCTCCCAGTCGATCTAGAGGTGCAGCGGCGTGCTGCAATGTACTACTACGCTAGAAAGATCACGGACCCAGAGTTTTTACCGCAACGCGACCGTGCTAAGATCTGTAGATTACTAAAACCCCAGACTGACGTCTGGGAGGAACTTTTATCCGAATGGCAATGTAGGTGGGAAAATTCCATTAAAGGCCGACACCTCCACCAGTTTTTTCCATCCGTTCGTGAGCGGCTGGATAGGACATGGCTGGAGGTGGATCATTGTGTTGCCCAATTTCTCACAGGTCATGGCAACTTTAAGAGTAAATTATTTTCCTTTAGGCTTGTGGCCTCGCCTTTATGTCAATGTTCTACAGCCGACTATGAATACGAACAATCCGCACACCACATCTTATGGGAGTGTATTCTTTGGCAAACTGAACGCAATATTATGTTAGATAGTATTCAGGTTACATCTGGAGTAGTTTACTACACGGACCTTGTAGAAACCAGAACAAATTTCCGTGCTTTCAGGCGATTTTGCCATACTGGAATCAAAAGTAGCTCACAATTTAGGACCCATTAGTTTTTAATTAATATATAATCCGTGGTGCTTGACAACTGGGCTTAACCCAGTTGTATATGTCCCTTGGTGCCTATTGGCCTAGCTCTATTCTGTCTCCTGCTTGAAAAGGAGGGAAGTGGAAATTATACATATATTTATTTTCCTACTCCTCCGCTGTACTTTTCTGATTAAATTCGTTGCAGGATCCAAGACAGTTAAATCGTTTCTCCGGGACTCGTCGGGCTTCATTGGCTCGGCGTTTTTCTGGTGGTCGCCACTGTTGATTCTGGCTTTCAGGAGTTGCAGTGGTTGGGAATGTGTGGCGGGCTTGTCCCAAAAAAAAAAAAAAAAAATATGCATATTATGTTACCTGTAAATAGTTTTATTGAATAAATAAAACAGCAGATTTTTTTTTTCGCGATTTCGGAGTTTGTCCCATAGTGAAAGTTGTTTATAATGATGAGTTCAATGACCCCTTAAGAGGTATTGCGTTTATTCTGTTACACCCTGTATAAATAATTTTACAATACGTTTTATGTTTTAAAACACATTATTATTTTTAACTATCACCATATAAATCCAAAAATCCCATTATCTAATTTCACAAACCCAAAAATCGTATTACGTACCTAAGTATCATGCCGAACCAAGTGTGTCGACGACCCTTAGACGGCAGCCATATTGCTTTCCGCGCTGGAACTCGCGATCGTGACGAACGATTTAGCCTATCTAAACGTAAAAAGTTTACGAAAATTTTATTTGAAACTGTAATGATTTAGCATGTGAGTGTTAAATTCAGTATTTGTTCTTTCTATCCATTATAATTTTTGACAAAAAGAATAATCAGTTTTCCGTAAATATGTAAACAAAGATGACCCTGTTGTGTTTTAAAAATGGAGAATCTTTCTGGTTTTTGTGTATTAGAAGAACATTTTCCAAGAAAGCGATGTATTTTTTTCACTAAATACATAGTTAAGACATGTGTCTTTAGTTTACAACAAATATTTTTATTCTACGGGTTCAGTATTCTCCGTAAACTACGCATGAACGTACTATATTATTTTGCAGCGGAATGCGGTGAAAGGGAATTTATTGCGCTCGTTCGACAGCTATTTTTGGCTATTGTTTAAAGACAATATGTTCATATTAAATTTAATATGGCAAGATAAACTAATATTGTTTATTATTCTAACAAAAAAAAAAAGATACGTTATCGCTTTAAATTTCGTAAAAAAAATATTTTATCCCACGAAACGTCTTAATTTACTTGTCTTCAAACTTCTTGTATTTTTATAATTTTATCAGTAAGCTAAATTCTCAAGAACTCCTTCATACAAGTTCTTTGTTTCTATAACTTTACAAAACAGTCGTTTGTTCGTCAAGTGTCTACTTCAAACGCCCATAAATCAATTTTTATTACGGACAGTCACACTGGGCGGTCGACCGCGTCGGTCGTAAAGCACTTAGCCCGCGCTTTTTTGTGACGAAAGCGTATGAGTGGCTAAACTAAAAAACTGTTTGTAGTTGAAAAATTCTGTGCCACTGTTTTTAGGTCCTTGCAACACTACATGTTTGCCATCCAATGCACCTACTGCATGAGGAAAGTCCCATTTGTTTTCGAAATCGTGTGCTATCTGCAACCATTCTTCTTCCGAGTCCGGTACCTGCAACTATTAATTAAACATTCGTATTTTTTTATAGTCGGCAACAACACAAATTGCACAAAATAATGATACAGAACCAATTACACCTTCTGCTATGGAACAAGAAATAGAACCACCAAGTGACATTATGAACGCTCCAGATAATCTGAGAGTAAAGAAAAAGGTAAACGCTGAAGAAGATTCCCCTATGCTGAAAAAAGCATTTCAGGTTCTAACTGAATCTGCTTCATCATCTGCTGACCCATATTTTTCTTACGGCCAGCACATTGCTAAGGAACTCCGTAAATATGATTCACGCACTTTAATTTACGTCAAGCAAGCGATTAACAATGTGATATTTGAAGCGGACCTAGGAAAATATTCCAGTTAAGGGTATTGTACCCAAAACTATTCACAGTCACACTACACCTCAACGCCGTCTCCTCAGGCCTCGACTCCGTCTTCTCAGATTCCAGACACTACTCCTACTGCTGAACGTGAACCAACGCCATCGCCTATAGACGATTTTTTCCCCTAAATAATAATAAAAATTATATCAATAAATAAATATGATAATAAAAGAAAACTAGATATTTTATTTACTCACCTTTACCCAGTCTTTTAGTGCATCGCAAAGTGCATCGCAAACTTCAGGAACAATTCTTGATATTGACTGTTTTGATACTCGAAAAAGGTATTGCAGGCTAGTATAGGAGTCTCCAGTTGCCAGAAATCTTAAAGTTATTGCTAATCTTTCAGTAACTGATATTGCCTCTCGAAATTGTGTGTTCATTTTCATAACACTTGGTTCTATTAATGATTTTATTAATTCGAACTCTGTAGTTGACACTCGCGTAAAATTTTTTTATAGTGTCTTCAACGGCTTCATATCTTATGTCTTCCAGAAGTTTCACGCCATATAGCAATCTATTTAGATATAATTTTTCATCCACCAACGCCTTTTTCTTTTATTTTTTTTTACAAATAAGATGGTGAATCACAATGAAAGCGGCAGCCGCCCGACCGCGCGTGCCCATACTCGCAGGTTTACAAGAGTGAACTGGTCTGACTATCCGCCGCGGTCTGTTCGTGATGGATTGCCTGCCGTGTTATATAATGACCATATTAACAGATGATGTATAATTACTAACATAGATTAATATCTCATTTACTAACCTTATCACCTATTTAGACATTAAGTGTATCAACAAACCATTAGATTAAGTAGTAACCATTATCCTTTGTTCTGACCAATTTCGACTTTAGACTTTGATGTTTATATAGCAATTAATTAATTAGTTTACTTTACTATCATAATAACCCTTATATTTGTTATTCCCATAGATTCATGCATATAAATACTTGTAAAACCCAATGTACGAGTCAGTTACCATATCGACTCCATCACTGTCACTCTGTATCTACATATAAATAAGTAAATTGTCTAAATTCCAAATAAATTTATAATTTTTAGTAAAGTTTGTCTTTATCACGTAACAAATTTGGCGCAGTCGGTAGGATCTCGCGTGATCCACTACGTGAAGACGAGACCAACGTTCGTTTACTTCACATCTACGGGACTACATCGCCCAGGAAGAAACGTACGGTAGCTGCAGGCTTTTGAAGAAATCTCGCCGAACCTGGACCATGCAGATTACATTACTGTTACTGTGGTAAGTGGCTTAAGCTTTGCTCAAAATCATTTCCCTTCTATCTCCTTATTTCCATTTTTCTTTTTCAACTTTACTAATTTTATATATTCAAAATGTCCACAGAGCAAAAACCCTCCGTTAATCCAAACTCTCTAGATCTTCCGACCCTCCTTAAATTAATTCCTGACTTCGAAACGTCTCAACCAAACCAAGTTTATAGGTTTGTAAGATCTTGCGATTCCGCGTTTAATTTGGCTGATCATACGCAAAACCAAATACTTTTAGTTTACGCACTTAACAAAATAACCGGTTCGAACTCATCTGACATCCACGCAAATCAGTTCTATTCTTGGCCCACGCTGAAACAATTCCTAATACAGAAGTTCTCCCAAACCAAAACTCTCGCGCATCTGAACCTGGAGCTTCAATCAATGTTCCAGAAACCCGCGGAGACTGTGGTTGACTATTACCATCGAGTAGATTTATGTAGAAATAAAATCCTCGAAAAACTTACAGCTGAAATAGCAGACGATACTTTATTAGGGCGCAAAGCAACCACAGAGGAAACCGCGCTTAATGTTTTAATAAACGGCTTAAATTCCGACATAGGGAACATGCTCAGAACAATTAACTTCACGAATCTTTCGAAGGCAGGTCATTTTGCTATCCAGGAGGAAAAGATCCGACAGATGAACAACGCGAGGCAATCTTTATACAGAAATGCCGCGAAAATATTTCCCTCAGCACCTCCGCTGAGAAGAAATCAAACTCAATTTTCTAACATCTCGATGCCGTCACAGCAAACATCCCCAAAGCAGTGTAACTATTGCAAAAAACCCGGTCATCTTATATCGGAATGTAGAAAAAGGGCTTATAATAATAACCTCAGGAACGCTACCAACTTAGCACAAGAACAACGTGCATTACCAGCTCCTCCACGTTCAAATGTCCCAGCCCGCATCAGCCATTTAAACTCACAAGCGGCCGAGAACTTGGGCTTGACCTCGGAAACCGCTACAACCTCTTATATAGCAGCCCAGACACCGATCTCGACAATAATTTCAGAACGGAACGACCTAGACAACATCCAATTCCAATAAATGATATTAATCCTAGGTACTCTGGAAAAAGGCTAAATCCAGTCCATCGGGGACAAGCATCATCCAGAGATAGTCAATCTAATAAAATTAACCAAGTCCAAAAAACTTATCCGACTCTTCGGAAAGAATTTTGCGACAGTAGTACTCAAACTGTAGAACCGTTTACCAATTCCAAATCTTCTCAATCAACACAAACTCAAACAATTCCAACTCAAACAATTCCAAATCTATCAAGTCCAACTCAATCAATCCCAACTCAAACAATTCCAAATCTATCAAGTCCAACTCAATCAATTCCAACTCAAACAATTCCAAACCAATCAAGTTCAACTCAATCAATTCCAACTCCAGTAACTCAAACTCAATCTACCGTTCCTTCTAGATCCGTAGAACATGATCACACTAAATCTAAGTCTAATTCTAAAAGAAAATCTAAAAAACCCATTAGCACCAAATCGTATAATATGTCTTCACTCAATATACCACATGAGAACTTATTACATTGTAAATTTCATGTTGATGGTGAACCTATTGTACTGCTTGTAGATACAGGCGCTGCTATCTCTGTTATTCGTAAAGACAAAATAGGTAACAACCCCATCAACCACAAAAACAAAGTAGCCATTATAGGAGTTTCTGATACAGATAGCACGATTCAAACTCATGGAACTTCAGATCTATCACTTGATCTTCTTCCTAAACACAAATTCCACATAGCAGATGTAAACATTGCTGCGGACGGTATCTTTGGAAACGATTTTATGTCAAGATTCAATGTAAATATTTACGTTCAATCAAAAACCATGCGGGTCCGTGATAGGTCTTACCAACTTTTCCTTCTAAACGACGAATCTAAGAAAGAAGTCTCCGACAAACAGTTCGTTCCAAAACGATCAGAAACTGTGATAAAATGTTTCAATAACCAAATAACCAACGGCACTGCTTTAATTGACAAACAATATATAGACAATGATTTGACTATTCCAAACGCCTTAGTCAGTATTAACAATAATTCGTTCTTAATAACCTGTGTAAACTCGAGTGACGAAGACAAATACATTCCAACTCCTACTTTCATCGAAGCAAAACCATTCACTGAATCCCCTATACAAGCCGATTGCCAAATCAACTCAGTAAATATAAATAATGTTTCTAGCATAGACAGGCAAGAAAAAGTAGATAAACTAATAAGACGCGACCACCTAAATAAAGAGGAATGTGACTCACTAGATAAAATTATATCCAACTATGGTGACATCTTTTATACAGAAGGGGATCCCCTGACATTCACCAATCACACAAAACACACGATCCCTACAACCTCAGACACGCCTATTAACACGAAAACTTACAGATTCCCATTCGTACACCAACAAGAAGTTAAATCACAAGTCGATAAAATGCTAGAACAAAATATAATCCGCCCTAGTACTTCACCTTGGAGTAGCCCAATTTGGGTAGTACCCAAGAAGATCGACGCTTCTGGTAAACAAAAGTGGAGAGTCGTGATAGACTATAGGAAGTTGAATGAGATCACTATTGGGGATAGCTATCCCTTACCTAATATTTCAGACATCCTAGACAAACTAGGTCACTCAATCTACTTCACTACCCTCGATCTCGCTTCAGGGTTCCATCAAATTGAACTCGACCCTAAAGATATTCCTAAAACAGCTTTTAACACCCCTTACGGACATTATGAATTCTTAAGAATGCCTTTCGGCCTCAAAAATGCACCCGCTACTTTTCAGCGTGCCATGGATAGCGTACTTTACGGGTTACAAGGCGAACGTTGCTTCGTGTATCTAGATGACATAGTAGTTATTGCATCTAGCCTACAAGAACACGAAGAGAAACTTACAGAAGTCTTTAAACGCCTGCGACAACACGGTCTTAAAATCCAGCCCGACAAATGCGAATTCCTTAGGAAAAAAGTAGCTTATTTGGGTCATATCATATCTAATGAAGGTGTCAAACCAAATCCTGATAAAGTTAAAGCCGTCAGGGAATTTCCTACTCCTAAATCATGTAAGGACATCAAGTCATTTCTAGGTCTTGCCGGATATTACCGTCGATTCATCCCGAATTTCAGCAATATAACTAAACCTCTTACATCTCTTCTGAAAAAAGACGTTCCTTTTATTTGGGGAAATTCACAACAAAAAGCTTTTGACACTTGTAAAGAAATCCTTACTACAACTCCTGTTCTCCAATATCCTGATTTCAGCAAAGAGTTTGTCCTGACCACAGACGCCTCAATACATGCCATAGGTGCTATCCTTTCACAAGGCGAAGTGGGTAAAGACTTACCAATAGCGTATGCATCTCGTACCCTAAACAAGGCTGAATCTAATTACTCAACTATAGAACGTGAACTATTAGCAATAGTATGGGCTGTGAAACACTTCCGCCCATATTTATTTGGGAGAAGGTTCAAAATAGTCACTGATCATAAACCCCTTACATGGCTATTTTCCATAAAAGATCCAGGAAGTCGATTAGTGCGTTGGAGACTAAAACTAGAAGAATTTGATTACGAAATTTTATATAAAGCAGGCAAAATAAACACTAACGCTGATGCACTATCCCGACCTCCAATTTGTAATTCGAATATTATAGACCTCACTTCAGAAGAATCGAATCCAAACCCCATCGACGACTACCTTCAAATTAATTACGAACATTACATTTCACAAGAAAGATCTTTTGACAGCACAAAATTAAAGGTATCCCCAGACAGATTACTAGACTCTAAACATAAAGATATCTTCATTCCTATATCATGCCAACTCTCGGAACAAAATAATATTTCCAGAGAAGCTTTACATGCCTGTTCTCAGATAGAACCCTACCTCTCTAAACCGAAATCTCTTTACGATGTTGACATCCTCATATCAGACAGCAAACAAAATTTGTACTTTGTTCCCACCCGCCCAACCCATTTCGACCCATGGGACTCTGAAAGTTATTTTAAATCACTTTTATCTTGTCTCCAACAAAATGACATCAAAACTCTTTACATCCCGGATCTAAAACATGACCAAACTTGTAAATTAAAAGGTAACGAACAGTTGCGCATTACAGCATTTTTAGCAGAAACTTTCGATTGCGAGATTACTATTTGTGAAAATAAAGTATTCTATCCTAAAGCCGATGAAATTCCCCAGATCCTCAAAACATATCACGATGAACCTCTTTCAGGCCATCGTGGTATTGTAGAAACCACTAGGAAAATAAGAGACAAATATTTCTGGAAAAACATGACCAACGATATCAAAAACTATGTCGATTCTTGCCTTATTTGCCAACGTAACAAAATTCAGCGTAAAACCTTCCAAGCTCCAATGGTCATAACCTCTCAATCGACCGAATCTTTTGAAAGAGTTTCTATGGACTTAGTCTCATATTCTGATATCAGTAACGAAAACAACCGATACGTTTTAACCTTACAAGACGATCTCACTAGATTTGTTCAAGCCTACCCAATCCCAGATAAAGAAGCACTAACAGTAGCTAAACAATTACTACACTTTTGCCAACATTACGGAGTCCCAAAACGTTTCCATTCAGATCAAGGTAGCGAATTTACGAATAACGTCATAAAGCAGTTACTGAAATTTCTAGGTGCAAACCACAGCTTTAATACTGCATATCATCCACAAACAAATGGTGCTCTTGAAAGATTCCACGCCACCTTGCGCGATCACATTCGTATGTACCATAATCGTAAACTTAAAAATTGGGACAAAATAATCCCACTAGCAATCATATGCCATAATACTTCTGTAAACCAGTCAACTGGTTATACACCCCACGAATTGCTTTTTGGCTATAAACCACGACCTTTTTACACCCTTAGGACTATACCTGATTACACAGCTTGTGATTACCTCAAAGACCTTAATGAACGACTCAGAATATCCAGGGATTCAGCATTACAGGAACTCGAAACTATGAAAGAAAAAGCCAAAGAGCGTTACAATCAGAATATTAAAAACACTGTAGAATACACAGTAGGTAGCAAAGTATTGTTACGTGTACCTTCTCCAAACAACTTAGATGTAAAATGGGACGGACCCTATGAAGTCATCCGTGTAGGCTTTAACGAAAATTATATGATTAGGATAGCAGGTAAAGTGCATGCTAATAGACTCCGTCCATTTGATGTACAAAGTAATAATAATAAAAGCTAAGTTATATCTATATTCTAGGTTAAGCAATACTGCATAGGTTAAGTTAAAACATAATTCATAAGTTCATAACCTCTAATATCGACCGTTTATATTAAATATAATTATTTCTTCATTTACAGTCTATGCCACCTAACAGTTGGCCAACCCCAATCCTTCTCGTTTAAAGTCGTCATGAATAATCCCTATGTTAGTTTCATAGTATGCTCTATAATTAAGCTGATAGTCTATATAATTCTATATAAAATATACATTTATATTAAAAAAATGATTACCGATTGGAAACACAAGTCTACCAAGTCTCTCTCTTTGTCTATTTCAAGGCAACCACAGCCGCGTCCGTTGCCAGTGTAGAATTAATCAAACCTCTACCTTCCCACTCCGGCCTATTTTATAAGGAAGAAGGCTACATTTACACATCTGATGAATCACGGAAACTTGTAGTTTACCGCGACCTTAAACCTCTATTCATAGCACGGGATTCACTTCTTCGTCTATCATCCAAATTTCAGGTCATGACCTCTAATTATCTTAATCTTCCAAACGTTCAATCAATTAAGTCATTTCTAAAGATAAACTTGGACAAAATCGACAACAGACTTTCAGAGCTTAACTTATACCTAGGCAAAAATTCACGTCAAAAAAGAGAAATTGCGGATGGACTCAGCCCAATACTTAAATGGTTGATCGGCACCCCAGATGCAAAAGACGCAAAACGATATGATGAATGCATCGATATGTTAGAAAAGCGAGAACTAGAACTATCTTCTGTCTTAGAAAAACAAATTCAAATAACTTCAGCTACAATTAAAAATTTCAACGAAACTATTTTTAAAATATCTTACGACGAACAAATTATAAATGAAAATATCGATAGACTTAACAACTACCTAAACTCTACGGGTAAACTTCTGTTCGATCTAAAAACTTCTGAAGATGTCTCTTCCATCTCTCTCCAAATCTTGGAATTAGTCATTAGCTTAGAAAACGAAATAAATGATTGCCTCACAAGTATCTTATTCGCAAAATCAAATACCATCCACCCTTCCATTATAACTTCTGAAAAATTACATAAAGAACTTCTATTATCGAGTCATGTTAGAACAAATAAAAGATTAATTGCCCCTGTAACCATAAATAATTTACACCACCTACTAGATTCATCCTCTTTATCCGCGTACGTCTATTCAAATCGCTTAGTATATGTAATCGAATTCCCACTAGTCCAAAATGACCCTTTTACATTATATCATATATATTCCATTCCCATCCAACATTCCAATTCATCATTTTATACCACTATCTTCCCTGAGCAAACTTACCTCGCCACAAACCCAAATGGCCAACAGTACATCACCATGAACAAGTTGGAGAAATGCAGATAATTCAACACGAAGAAATACGTCTGCAACAACCTCGTAGTATACGACTCTACTACACGTCCTCTATGCGAAGTACAACTCCTATTCAGCAATGCATCAAGGATACCTGAGACCTGCACTACTACCACCTTTTCTGCCGAAATCAACACCTTCCAACCCCTTGAAGACAACAAATGGCTTTTTATACTAAGTGAAGAAGTATCATCCGTGCTACAATGCGACAATGAAATCTCGCACCACAAGATTCAAGGAGCCGGCATCATCACTCTTCCAGAACGCTGCAAACTGCACACGGGATATAGCACTATCTCAGCATCCAAATCTACTACAGAAAACATAACGTACCCCATCATCATCCCAGACATTAGAACGGATGATTGCTTCGAAGAAATGAAGTTTCAAAAGCATCCAGAACTTATACCTATTTCAATCAACGAAATGCCTCTAGATAATCTGAAGCAAATCAGGCATCATCTGGACAAACAATCCGACGAACTACACAGAATCCGCAACCAAACATTTACGCAAAAACACCACAACAGCTTTCTCTGGTTATATCTCGGAATCGGCACAGTAATGCTGGTATATCTCCTCATAAAATGCTTCAATCGCTGTCCCAACGGCTTAATAGGAAGACGACGTTCTTCCAACAACTGCATCAAAATCTTCAACAACTGCTTCGACTCATCATCAAGACGTCACGCCACAACCGTCGCGGTCCCGATGACCAATCTACATCGTACGGCGTGCATCTCCGAAGACAAAGACGACGAGACACCATCATCTCCTCGTACACAAAGATCAGGCGCTAACGCCCAATCTTTATTCTAAGGGGGGAGGTGTTATATAATGACCATATTAACAGATGATGTATAATTACTAACATAGATTAATATCGCATTTACTAACCTTATCACCTATTTAGACATTAAGTGTATCAACAAACCATTAGATTAAGTAGTAACCATTATCCTTTGTTCTGACCAATTTCGACTTTAGACTTTGTTGTTTATATAGCAATTAATTAATTAGTTTACTTTACTATCATAATAACCCTTATATTTGTTATTCCCATAGATTCATGCATATAAATACTTGTAAAACCCAATGTACGAATCAGTTACCATATCGACTCCATCACTGTCACTCTGTATCTACATATAAATAAGTAAATTGTCTAAATTCTAAATAAATTTATAATTTTTAGTAAAGTTTGTCTTTATCACGTAACAGCCGCGCGCGGCTGTCACGTCCAACTAAATTTATATCTACATGCTTGCGCGGCAAATGAACGTCAACTCTGGTCGAACATTGGCTCGCGCGGCTGCCGCGCTTAATTTATACGCACCTTTATATAAAGTCTAAAGACAATGTTGAGGCAGACGAAGAATTGAGGCGATAAAACATCGATACTTAATGGAATTTATCCTTGTTGCATGTAAAAAAATTGTTCATAAGTTTCGTTGTCCTGAAATCAACTTATTTGCTACTAGAGTAATGCCAAGTGTGACAGGTATATCTTTTGGAAACGAGACCCAGAAGCGTTCAATATTGACGCATTCACTGTAGATTGGGGTTCATTCTTCTTCTATTTGTATCCTCCGTTTTCATTGATATTTGAGACGTATGATGTGTGTTGTGTGTTTGTGTGTGTTTTTAAGATGTCTACGAAAAATAGTCAATGATAAAGCTACGGGAATAATGGTAGTACCATATTGGCCTTGTCAGCCTTGGTACCCGCTCTTTTTGAAGTTGTCGCAAGACGACCTTGTTTACTTTAAACCTGATCCTAATCTACTCCTGTCTCCTTTTATGGCAGCTGTACACACTCGCCGAGACACACCAAGACAGGCCGAGAACGAGTATGTAGACGGTGCATTCGCCTTGTCTCGCTCTCTCGTGCCTCGCCTCGGTCGGTCTCGGTCACTGGTCGGTTTTTTGCGCCCGAGTCAACCTGAATTTTGCGTTTGAAGATGATGATGTTGACCCGAGCAGGATCGGAAGAATTGCCTTCTTTGCGAAGCAAAATTTGCAGATAATGAAGTGGATCGAAGTAGAGATTCCGTCCGAAGGTGGTCATGATAAGGTTTTTCAAAGCTGAATTCTTATTCAAAGTTAATGGTAATATTTTCTTTTCACTCGAGTATTGCAGCTCAGTGGGTTCCTCTAATGAAATCACTACGTTGATTTTAGTCTTCAATATTTTTCATGAGCCGGGACTGTAGTAGCTGTGAATGGTTGCAAATCAAGATGGTTCCCCTTGAACTCAAAATCATTATATTCGCACTTCATAGGGTGAAGTTTTGCTCGTTTATTTTCTGACCATTTTGTTCGCAGAGTATGTTGAACTCGTTTGTTTGAATCTATTCGGTGCAAAATGTCACTGGAACTAAGTTTACAGCACCATTTAAAACCATAGTGTTGTTTTAAAAACTTGTCTATTTTCACGCGTTGGTTTTTCTTGTCAAAATATATATGTCAGATCCAGGTATTACAGTATCGTTTCAGAACTTAGTTACGTATAACGTGTTACATTACAATCATAGACAACTGGGAGATTATTTGAACAAATTCTTTGCCATAGTTGACTATTACGAAAGACACCACCATCACTAGTTTTTCCCTGGCTTCCAATTTCAGCAAAAATAAAATTGTAATTACTATCGACCAGAGCCAGAAGTACTATGCTGAAACTCTTTTTATAGTTGTAGTATTCCGAACCACTATGTGCAGGAGATTGCATTACGATGTGTTTGCCATCAATTGCTCCTATACACCTTGGAAATTTTCTGAATTTTGTTTTTTGCGGAATCTGTAAAATAAATATTTATTGTTATTTTATGTCTATAATATATCGTTATTTTCAGAATCCACCTACACATGAGAGTGGAATTGCCAATGATGATCCAGGTGAAAATGATCATCAATCAGAACCTACAACATTATTTCCATTGCCAACTGTACCGCGGCGCCGAAAGAATCCGGTAGAACTGCAAGAAGCTGGCAAGACTATGAAGGAAGCCATGAGTTCACTGCATAAAGTTTTGAATAAACCACAAGTGGTAGAAGACGATTTCGATCGGTATGACAAGATTCTTGCCAATAAGCTTCGTAAACTATCTGAATCAGAAAGCTTAAAAATCATGTATGAAATAGATGGATTACTTATTAAGCGTTTAAATACTACACCCACATACTCTGCACGGCCTTCACCGATTTACACATCGTGTTCAGAACCAACACAACGACTTCAATTATCACATCCGAATACATCACCAACATATTATGTAAGGCCTGGATCGTCATGTACCTCATACTCAGAACCAGACATGTCAGCAACACGTTCTTCCTCAGCCGTTTTCAATACAAATACCATACAAATTTTGTCTAATGAGATTGTGAGCCCACCAACAGATACAAATTACGACATTCTCGGTCAAGCATTTCACCAAGCATAGTTAATTAAATCCTAAAAACTAATTTTCTTTTTTTCGGCCGTTGTTTTTTTTTTTTTGTTAAAAAGCTATTATCTGTAATAAATAAAGTTTATAAATAGTAAATGTTGTTATTATTCTGTATCCACATACTTACCGTAATTTGATCTTTCAATACTTGGTTTAGTGCAATGCATAGTTTAGGCACAATTCTTGATATAATCGAACTCGAAACTTTGAACAGGAAATGTAGACTTTCAAAACTATCGCCACTGGCTAAAAATCTCAAAGTAATTGCTAGGCGAATTTTGGCTGGGATTGCTTCCCTTTTAGGCGTATTCTTCTTAGTTATAAATGGAGCAATTCGTTGTAGTAAATATTCAAAGTCTATTTCTATTATAGACATTCTTGTAAAGTTGTTAACCGAGGGTTCCACCACCAGTTCCGCCAATTGATTTTCCATGGTGCTTCTGAAATATGCTTAACTAATCATGCAGGTAAAAAAAAGGAAAATAAATTAAAAATCAACTTAACAGTTGATTTTTAATTTATTTTCCTTTTTTTTAGTCTTATTGGTATTTTCTTATGATTTAAGTATTTACCTGCTTCTATTGCGGTGCATAGTAACCATCCACCATCTTCTCCTCCGCCATGGCTTAAGAATTTTCTTTCTATGGTAAATGGATAAAAAATTATAATAGCTCACAGCACAAAGGCAAACAGCAGCTGCAATTTCCACGTCCATTGTCACAGAAATCTTCCGTACAAATGAAAAAACGAGTGTGTACACGTATGCTCTCGCCGAGAACATCATCGGCCGAGACTCTCGGCGAGAGGCTCTCGACGAGTGTGTACAGCCGCCATTAGAACCAGACATCCACTTTGGACACGACTTACCCTGGTGTCATCCCTTTTATCAGGGAAGCTTATGCAAGACAAGACTTAACACCCGCGGGCTGATTACGTATCATGCAAAAGCCGAGCGATTGCAAAAATTGCACAAACATTGCTCTCTAATCGCAAATTCGTATTACGTATTAGCGAAAACCACACCATAGCAATCTCGCAACAGTGCTGCCTCTATGGAGCAATCAAGTAACTAAAATGTGCATTGTCCTACTTGAATCCCTAGCGATCGCGTTTTACTTCGTATTACGTATGGTTTTTGACAGCAATGCGACAGCGATCGGCATGCAAATTTAGCTGTCAAATTGCGTTAACCATTTCCTTGATTGTTGATCGCTTGTTTATCGCTTTCTGATTGCCAAATAGAACTTAGCTTTAATTATCGAGTATTTTGTCAGTTTGTATAATTATATCTGCAGGTGTTAATTAACGTTTTAACTTATTGTGTGTGCTGCATGAGTTTATTCAGTGTATTAAAGCAACATACAAATATTGTTTCGAATTGATTATAACGTACTCGAACAGCGATGGCTCATACTGTTCTCTTGCGAAGCACTTGATGTTGAAGCCAGAAGGATCGAACGTGGTAATACAGCACGGTTGCGACGTTGCCTTCGAGACCAAGCCAAAGCTTTGAACCTACCTGACGCTGAGTTCAAAGCTCATTATCGCCTTTCCAAGAAACTGTTTATAGATTTATGCAACGAACTTAGACCATTCTTGACCAGAACAAGAATGAAAATAAAAGTTACTGTGGAATGCACAGTAAGTACTTGCATAATAATATGTTGTTAAGTCTGTCCTTTAAACAAGGAACTTGATTATACTATTAATCAATACAATATTGTGATATTACAGGAATTAACAACACTTGCGTTCTACGCTACGGGCTCATACCAATAACCTGTGGGCATGAGTTACCTGCATGGGCTTAGCCAAGCCAGTGTATTCAACCAAAGCAGTAAACGAGGTGACCATCGCTATGAATACACAAAGTATTTTAAGAAAATATATTAGATTCCCTCAAACACAGCAAGAAAGAAACACAATTATAAATGGGTAAGAGAACAATAACTATCTACACAGAAATGTGAGTCAATGTTTTATGTTAATATATAAATATTTTAATACTTTTTCAGGTTTTCAAACAAATTTGGATTTCCTGATGTCCTAGGTTGCATTGATTGTACTCATGTAGCTTTAATTCAACCAACAGACCATGAGGGAAGGTTTCTTAATAGAAAACATTACCATTCCGAAATTGTACAAATAGTAAGTTGTGCATTATTATTAACCTTTTTTCTAATATTTCGTTATATGTTAAAGATTGTAATGTAATTGCATCAATTTGCTTATTTATAATGTTTATTTTTAGAAATATTGATGCATCATTTGGTGGAGCTACACATGATGCTTATATTTGGAGAAACTGCGAGATACAAGATCATCTCCAAGAGTTACACCGTAGAGGAGAAACTATCTAGTTGCTGGGTAACATAAAATTGAGCCAATTTTACATGCAATTATAAATTTACTGCTTAAGTTTACAATGCAATTTTTATGTTTAAGGTGATTCTGGGTATCCACTGAGGTCATGGCTTTTAACTCCAATTGTGAATGCTGAATCTGACAGTCCAGATGAGCACTATACAAATATTCACTGTCTAACCAGGAATTCTGTTCACACTGCATAGGTGTTCTGAAAGCACGTTGGCGATGTTTACTAGCACACATCATCTCATGGTCATAAATGCTTGTGCTGTATTACATAACATCTGCAACAAACATCGGCTACCAGTACCACAGTTGCCAAGTGCAGATACTGAAGGAGATCTCGGCAGACAAGTCACACCACTAATACAGCAGGATACAGGTGGTGGTGTTGAACAACAACTCCTAGCAAGAGGCCGACAACAACGAGATCACATCATCCAAAGGTTGTGGTCAACTAGAAGACTATTATGAATTCAACAATGTTAAGTGTGTATAATTCTATATTAGGTGTATGTTAAATAAGACAATATAAGATTTATCATTATAAAAAATATTATTAAATGTGCTGAACTCATGGTGTGTAAATGTAGTGAGTACAAGAATAAGTTCAAATATTAATATATTATAAGTATATAAAGGAGCATCGGGACCATTCGGGTTTTTTAGAAATAGTGACGTCAGCTCTGCTCTGCAATCTCCACTAACGGGCTCACTCATTGCAAATAATGAATACACAATTTAATTACTCACGTTTTACTCCTATTAATAATTTTGCACAACAATAATAACCTTAAAATTTAAATAAAAAACAGGAATCGAACTCACAAGATGTTACACGACCTCTCGTCACCAAGTTCTGCTCCAAAGTGGTCTCGCAACGGCTTGCCTTTTCAATATCAAACATGGCGTCGTCGTTGCGAAGTCATTACACTTATTTTTATCACAAGTTGCAGGTAACGTTGATTTAAGTAACAAACTATGATTTGTTTATTCATTTTACTATTTTTAGCACTAGATTTTAACATTGAAACAATTCTAGCATTACTTAAAACTTTGCATAAACATTAAACGTGCGCCATCTTTATCACGTGACCAATACTAATTCAGTCAACTGTTTTTTAAACAAAAACCAATCAAAAATCATTTTTAAACCAAAGCCTATCAATTATTAATAAATAAATGAATTTATCAATCATTAAAATAAAAGGTTTTTAAACCTAAGTTTTAATAAACCTACAGTTATGGTTTGCTGTTATAGTAACAGCAAGTCATAACACGGTTTTTTACATTGAAAGGTAGCAAGCTGACTACAATAATTTAATCTAAACTAATTTAAACCTATCCTGCAATATTTAAGTGTTAAACTTTAAGTAAAAGTTTATTTTAAAGTTTACGTTACGACGCCTTGCGTCGACACAGCCATTCTGCGAGACGGTGTGCGTGCCCTGCACCAGTCGCGGATTTGAAAATGAAAATTACTTTTTTATGAGCTAGGTATCCATTCCATTCACGGGAACCAGTACGTTTCCCTCAGCCTCTGTAAGGTTTTCTCCCATCCAGGGTGTTGCAGAGCGACATGGAAGGAGTTTATCAGACTCCATTGGAATGACCTAGGGACTACAATTGGTTTATGTATACCGAGTATAAAATCCGTGAGAGTCTTCTTAAGCACGCCTTCTTCCAAGACGTAGCCTTCGGCTGGACTGTCGCCGCTCATAGTGTTTATAAGCGGGCGGAGCACTTCGTCGCGGTGCTGCTCGATCTTCAGCCACTCAGTGTCTCTTGTCATGAAGTTGACGGATCTTTCAGTGGAAGGATTTCTACTGAAAAAATCCGCGTGCTGTAACCGTTCACCTTTTCTATACTCGAACCTCGAACTCATAATTCTGCAGGAAGGCCCACCACCTATAGATTCGAGGAAGGAGATCCTTATTGTTCTTGGACGCTTTCAAGACGTTACAATCTGTTATTACCTTGAATTTTCGGCATATATATTTTGCCAGGAAAAACCAACGCGTGTAGTTAGACGAGTTTTTAAAACAACACTATGGTTTTAAATGGTGCTGTAAACTTAGTTCCCGTGACATTTTGCACCGAATAGATTCAAGCAAACGAGTTAAAAATACTCTGCGAACAGAACGGTCAGAAAATAAACGAGCAAAACTTAACCCTTTGAAGTGCGAATATAATGATTGAGTGTTTGCTGTTCGTGGTTTGTGTAGTGATAGTAGTTTGGCTACGAGAGTGAGCGAGTGATTTATTCGTGTGAGAAACACCTCCCTGAGGCTGTCTCACGATACTTCTTTATGTGTATAACACGATGATACATAGTAATATTTTTTTTTCATGATTAGACAAAGAGTGATTGTTATCAAACAAATAGAGATCCAAAGATGAAGGTTCCTTAAAGGTTTTAGAGCTTTAGGATTATTGAGGTGCTAATGCTGACAAATATGGTGTTGAAAGGCTTTGTACTCAGAATAAGCTTACAAATACGCCAACGATAGAAGAGTAAAGCCGAAATGTCAAGTACCCATGGCTGTAATTGAATGTAATATGTTAACGACTGATTCATATCAATCCACATAGTAATGGCGAGGTCGCTGAGTCATAGTCACAGGTATGACTATGGGTATTAGTGTTAGCGATCACAGGGATACCTGTTTTTGACACATCAATAGTTACAAAACCTGGTCACTGGAATGACTATGGTGGTGATGTAAATGGTCACCGAGATGACCTGAGCTTTTTGTGGTCACTGAGATGTCCTGAGCTTTGTGATGTCACTGAGAGGACTTGACCTATGTGAGGTCACTGAGATGACTTGAGCTTTGTGAGGTCACTGCGATGACTTGTGCTATGTGAGTTCACTGGATTGACTTGAGCTATGTGAAGCCACTGCGATGACTTGAGCTATGTGATGTCACTTGGAAGACTTGAGCTATGCGAGGTCACTGAGATTGTTTGAACGTTGTGAGGCCACTGAGATGACTTGGTAGGATGGCCGTGCTGGATCTTTCGTGAGCCTGCAGTTAAAATGAAAAGATAAACGCCTTTTTTTACAGGCGTTCAGTAGTCCAGGAGTAGGTATAGTGTCGAATATGAAACTTGGAGCAACAGTGTTCATTCGATCATGGGCCGCGACACATACTGGCCTAGGAACTGCTCGTGTTTCCTTTAAAGTTCAGAATATTGAAAAGAAAAGATCGCTTTTAGCGATAAGGCCGCCCATTGTGTCACCCTATGTAATGTTTCTCATCTATCTTTTCTGTAACTTATATGGTGTACATTATAAAGAGTATTCTATTCTATTCTAATATTAGTTAGCGAACGTTATAATTGACTCTGTACTAAAAAAGCCGTGTAGAGGTTAAAGAGTTATTTCACATTTTGCCCGTCTCCCAGTTGTCTATGATTGTAATGTAACACGTTATACGTAACTAAGTTCTGAAAAGATCCTGTAATACCTGGATCTGACATATATATTTTGACAAGAAAAACCAACGCGTGAAAATAGACAAGTTTTTAAAACAACACTATGGTTTTAAATGGTGCTGTAAACTTAGTTCCAGTGACATTTTGCACCGAATAGATTCAAGCAAACGAGTTCAACATACTCCGCGAACAAAACGGTCAGAAAATAAACGAGCAAAACTTCACCCTATGAAGTGCGAATATAATGATTTTGAGTTCAAGGGGAACCATCTTGATTTGCAACCATTCACAGCTACTACAGTCCCGGCTCATGAAAAATATTGAAGACTAAAATCAACGTAGTGATTTCATTAGAGGAACCCATTGAGCTGCAATACTCGAGTGAAAAGAAAATATTACCATTAACTTTGAATAAGAATTCAGCTTTGAAAAACGTTATCATGACCACCTTCGGACGGAATCTCTACTTCGATCCACTTCATTATCTGCAAATTTTGCTTCGCAAAGAAGGCAATTCTTCCGATCCTGCTCGGGTCAACATCATCATCTTCAAACGCAAAATTCAGGTGTTGCGTCACACCCAGCATCCTACAAGAAGCCCTGCCCTAAAGAGACTCAACTGTGTTAATAGTGATTTTTCGACAGTGATATTTGACTTGTAAGAGTTGTGTGTTCGTGTAGCGTAAAAAATTAGTTTGATGAACTATTTTTAAACCTAAGTTAGAAATTTGGTTTTTCATTATTATATAAGTTCAGTCATATTTCAAAATGGGTGCTTAACAGTTCCTGTACCTACATGCTAAATACTGGAGCAGAAATCCAGAATAAACGATATGTAACTTGGACTCGTTTACTTGCACAAACGTGATAGGCGTTACTTCAGGTGTCGTGTGGAAAGGTGTAGAACTTTCACTGTCATCAATCAATCGAAATGAAGAAATATATTTGTTTGTTTGCGTTTATTTTCTTACATGTGATGTCAATCGGCGTTTTCCTTGTATATGCCTTGCTTTTCTTTATAAACTTGCATTTCTTTTTAATATTTATGTTCATTATAGATTTAATAAATGTGATGCAATTGGACTCGGTGTTCTTATTATTTCAACTGTCTTTATAATTATGGCTGTTCTAACCTATGTTTTGACGGAAATAATGTTGTTTTGCGTGAATACTGACTCGGCACCGGTCGAGGCAGTACTCGTGTAAATCGTCGACCACTATACGTGCTTACGCTGATATCGTCGCTACGCACATACCCGTGTCGCAGACCAAAAAGGGTGATAAGAAGCGCTGCTGTGAACCGACAGGCTGCGGTTCGAAACAGTTAGCCCCAACTGGAACAATTCGCCGAAATGTCAAGTACATGGCTGTAATTGAATGTAATTTGTTAACGACTGATTCATATCAATCTACATAGTAATGGCGAGGTCGCTGAGTCATAGTCACAGGTATGACTATGGGTATTATTGTTAGCGATCACAGGGATACCTGTTTTTGACACAGCAAAATGACTATGGTGGTGATGTGAATGGTCACCGAGATGACCTGAGCTTTTTGTGGTCACTGAGATGACCTGAGCTTTGTGATGTCACTGAGAGGACTTGAGCTATGTGAGGTCACTGAGATGACTTGAGCTTTGTGAGGTCACTGCGATGACTTGTGCTATGTGAGTTCACTGGATTGACTTGAGCTATGTGAAGAAGAAACAAGTAGTACAGGACTATTCCACTCGCTGGAGGACTCTTCTATTATGTCTTCGTTCAACATTTGTTTAATTTGTCTATCAATCTCTGGCTTCAATGATTGAGGTAATCTATAAGGTTTAACATCTATAGGACTAACGTTAGGTTAGAGTTATGGATTGTTCGTAAACGTTGGTGGTGGCTAGCTTATCTTCTGGTAGGAAAAACACATCTGAATATTTAGTACAGATTGTTCCGAGAGAACTCTTTTCTTCTGAATTAAGATGATTTAATTTCAACAACGTTAGCAGAGTTTCGGCCCTATTAGCATTGGCCTTAGTCTTATCAAAAGAAAAAGTATTATACTCGCTTAAAAATTTTACTTCCGGTTTGAAGTTTTCTAATCTTACTTCTTAATTTCTAATATTAAGTATTCGGATCGGTATCCTACTGTTTTTAGGCCTAACTATAGTTTCTGCTAAAAAAATATCTTTATCTGTCTCTCTCGAGCAAACTACACAATCATCATCTGCTTCAATATCTAATTCTACGAAATGGGTCGACTCACTTCGGGCCGGTAATACAAGACAATCATTATTAGTAAACGTTAAATCAGGTCTAGGCGAGATAGGTAAATAAAGTAGTTTTCCCGCATGATTAGCAACTAACACGTTTGTAGCTAAATCGATATTACAGCCATAAATAGATAGAAAATCTAAGCCTAAAATACCAGTTGCCTTAAATGGTAAATTTTGAAAAACGTAAAATTTATGAAAAAACGTGTCATTATTTTCTGTTACAAGTTTCAAGGTTACATATCCCAAAGAGTTGATCTGTCCCCCAAATGCCGTTTATAGTAGTGCTATCATAACATATACGCATCGAATCGGGTAATTCATTTGTCCTTATAATAGATATTGACGCACCCGTATCTACTAAAAATGAGTATTTTCTGTTATGACAATAAAATGTAACAAATTGACATCGTCCCTTACAAGCCAAAAAATAATTATTAAAATCTAAAAAACTGCCTTTTGGTAAATATTGGGAATTTTCATTTTCGTTAGAATTTTGAGAAATGACCTCTTGCGCCGATGCTTGCGCGGGTTTTAGTTAGGTTAGGTAGGTTTTTTAGTTAGGTTTATTGATTCAAGTAATTAGTCATCTTCAATAAATTATCATCAAGTAGGTATAGACAGATGACGCTAGATGGCGCTAGTACATCGTTACTGCTGAACAGACATGGATGAAACTTGGCACAGATATAGAATATGACCCAGAATAACATAATAGATACTTTTTATCCCAGGTTCGAGTCCCGGGCCGGGCACAAGCAAGTACTTCTATAAATAATAATTGTATCCAATATAAATAATACACAATAATTAAATAATTTTGATATCTTAGCAATGTTTTAACCGAACCTTTGGCTGTAGAGTTTGCTCTTGGCAACTGATTTATAACCTCATTACTATTCGATAAATGGGTAACTATTTATTATCTCAAACATTTTGCCTTTGAAAAGAATTTGTGAACTCATTTCTTATGTCTATGGCACTCTGTGCTGCACGTCTAGCACAGTTGGAATAGGTATTATAGCCGGGTTAGTGGAAACCTGTCGCCTCCAAGACCCTTCTTGAATTATTTCATCATTGACAACAGTATCAAAGGTACCAGGAGGTGTGTAAATGTTTCTTGAAGTCCTACTATTTCTGAGAAAATTATGTAATAGAATACAAGTCTTTGTTATCAATATACCTTTATCATTATTAATTTCCATTGGGTGTTTAAAGATTCTAAAAACTGTTGTTAGACCTCCAATAACATTTTCAACGATAACACGTGTACTAGATAATCTCTTGTTAAAATTGCGTTGTAATGAACCAAGAGGATGGTTGCCTGGGAAAGGTTTCATAACGTGTTCGCTTAACGCAAATGCCCCATCTCCGAGAAAAACATATGGTACATTACATTGTCCACCAGGAAGTGGACATTGTATCTGTACATGCTTGCCATCAATACAACCTACACAATGTGGGTATTTTCTCTTAAAGCGCCTTTCTATATTTAACCATTCTGCCTCTGTCCGCGGCATCTGAAAAACAAGAAAAATTATGAATTATTTCGGGTCCTAATTTGTCAATCACCTATGTTGAGGTGGTTCGTTATTCGGTCTGTTCGTATGGAGAGATCGAATTATTTTTCGCGAATTTCATATGAAACAGTTGTTCGTAATGATAACCACGGCTGTTGATACTGTTGAGAATGAGAACTCTATATTTTAGAACAATTATGATTAAGAATGTATGTAATCTATTTCAGATAACATCAGATCCAGATAATGTCAACGAGGATAGTGTCAATACTGATCGCCATGGTAACGAACAAAATAACGAGCTTATTAGTGACAATAATAATGCCCAGAGCAATGTACAGAATAGCGAGAAAGACAAACCAGCGAACAATAAAAAAATATTTAAATCACCTGTCAAAAAAAAGCGTCCTCGTGAAGATTGCGACACAGAGATTCAGAAGAATATAAAAGACACGGTATCTAATTTAAACAGCATATTATTGAACAGGAAGGAAATTGATGAGTGCGACATGTACGCGCAGTTATTGGCTACAAGATTACGAGAATACAGAAAACAAGAACGGCGTCAGATTATGCATCGCATTGATGGGCTATAACATAACATTCCCCCGTACAAATATCTATCCCGGACCGTCCTGCTTCTCATAACAGCTATGTCTCGCCACCACAACATTCCCCCGTACAAGTATCTATCCCGGACCCTCCTACTTCTCGTAATTGCTCGTCATTCTCTGTTGCGAATACACATTCAGCAACTGCCACTATTGATACCTTTTTACCATCACAAAATTTCACTATCCTTTCTGACGAAATTATAGGGGACGGACGGGCAAGAAGGAGAAGACGGGCATGAAGAATACCTCGTCTAGTTCACCGCTTGATTGATAGAAAGAGATTTAGTGTGTGTGAATTTAGTGTGTGACCTTGGGTGTAGATCCAATAAAAGGCTGGTGACGACTCACTCATATATTGACTCTTCACAAACGACAAATACAAAGGAGCCTCTAAACCATACTGAACATTGCTTATATAATACGTACGAAATACAGACTTAGCTTACGCTACAACATGACACATCTTTAGTATACGCTATGCCGTTACACTACTCCCCCCCCCTTTTAAAAGAAACACTTTTTTAACAAAACAACCCGAAAATAAAAAAAATTTAACCATCACTAAATAAATACAATATTATTACAGCTGAAATTAATACAATACATTTATTATTAAGTACACATTCGGTTTACAAAGGTTGACAAGTAGGTAGGTTTTACACAAGTAAACACACTTATATCACTTATTAGACCTAGACTTTAAACATCGTCACTTTGGGAAGTTTCAGCCGTCTGCTTTAGTCTAAAACTTTTACGAGCCGCTTCGAAAGCGGTCGACTGCAGAGATTGCATCTGCTTGGTTAACCAACTTTTCCATGTACCGATACACCGACGGAAAAATAGACATAAACAAACTATGCCTATGAGTGCCAAAATTGAAGACCAACCGATGAAGGTTATTAAATTTGCGTCGTAGCCTTTGACCGTTTGGGGGGCGATAGCGGCTGAGGATTTGACCTCGTCTTTCACTACGTAGTTTCCCATAATTAGGTATGATACGTTATATCAGACAGAAATCAGAAATAATATTAACTTAATATATACTTACTTATAAATTGAAACGTACGGGTCTTTTGCTGACTCGGCCGCTGCGCGTTTTATGTAAAGGTGCGGTTTCATTAGCGGGCGCGGAGCGATCCTCGCTTATCGCTGTTCCCGGACCCGGACTTGCATCTATTTCCCTATTATCTAACTTATTGCTATTACTTACCATATTGCTCGAACACGAGTCTTTACACAAATATGCGGGTTTGAGTCGATCAATCGATATGTATGCCGTTCGACCCGAAAAATCTACCAAATACGTCTTATCTTTCCTGTTTAGGACTCTAAAGGGACCATCGTAGGGAGGTTCCAAAGGTTTCCTAACCCTATCGTTTCGTACAAATACGTGTGTGCACTTATCTAAATCTGCATATACGAATAATGTGCGAGCGTCCTTATGTCGTATCGGCTTCGGTTTCAAGTTCTTAATAATGTTACGTAATTTTTCTACATATTGGCAATGATCTAAAATTTTAGTATTCGAGTCGCTACAAAAATCACCTGGTAAACGTAATACCGTAGCGAATGTTAATTCTGCCGCACTAACACCAGTATCATCTCGTATGGCGGCACGTAAACCTAGCAAAACTATTGGTAGCTCGTCTACCCAAGTAGTTGAGTTTAACCTTGCCTTTAGAGCTGCTTTTAAAGAACGGTGCCAACGCTCTATCATCCCGTTCGCCTGAGGGTGATAAGGTGTAGTTCTCTTCTTATCAATGCCTAAATATCGCATAAGTTCTTTAAAAATACTACTTTCAAATTGTCTGCCCTGGTCGCTTGTCAGCTTAACAGGGCATCCAAAACGTGCAATCCACCCTTCTAATATCACTTTAGCCACAGTCTCTGCTGTGATATCCTTTGTAGGATACGCCTCGGGCCAACCTGTTTGGCGATCTATTATCGTAACTAAGTATCTATAGTCGTGTATTGAAGTGGGCAAGGGCCCGACGATATCCACATGGATATGAGAAAATCGCTCCGCTAGTGGAAAAAGTCCTAATTCAGTTTTTACATGCCTGGTTACTTTTGCACGCTGACATTTAACGCATTCTTTTGTCCATTTGCCTATGTCACTATTCATTCCGTCCCAGAAAAATCTTTCCTTGACTAATTTTCGCGAAGTACGAATTCCTGGGTGACTTAAGTTGTGTACTGATTCGAAAGCTTGTATTCTAAAACTTTGCGGTATATACGGGCGAACCTTGTCTGTTGATGTTTCACACGTTACCGGTAGGTCGCTTCCAGGTATCGCTATGTCTTTGAATATTAAATTACATTTGTTATTGTTAGGTTGATTGCGCATTAAGCCCAGGTTCTCATCGTTAGCTTGAGCTTGGGCGATCGCAGCGTAATCTAATATTGTGGAACATGTTATTGTCTCTACCCGCGATAATGCATCTGCTACAACGTTCTTATCACCGTCTATATACCTTATGTCCGTAGTGAATTCACTTATATAGAGAATTTGCCTAACGCGACGCGACAATTCATTATCAGAATTGAATTTTTTGAACATGAATGTTAAAGGTTTATGATCTGTATAAATAATCAAATGTCGTCCTTCTACCATGTTCCGAAAATATTTAATGGCCAAATTAATTGCTAAAAGTTCTCTATCGAAAGTACTGTATTTCATTTGAGGAATTGACATTTTCTTTGAAAAATAACCTAAAGGTATCCATTTATTGTTTACGAATTGTTGGAGAACGGCTCCCACGCAGGTGTTCGATGCATCAGTCATGAGCGCAAATGGAGTATCGGGTTGCGGATACGATAACGTCACTGCGTTTTGTAGCGCTGCCTTACACCGTGAGAATGCCTCGTTTGCACTTTCTGTCCATGCTATTTTTGTTCTATCTTTTTTCTTTGATTTAACTAAGTATTGATTTAAATGACTTTGATATTCTACTGCATGAGGTAAATGTAAACGGTAGAAATTAACCATCCCTAAAAATCGTCTGAGCTGTTCGACCGTTACTGGTTTAGGAAAATTATTTATAGCATCCATTTTCTCCTTTAGTGGTCGAATGCCTTGCGTGGAAACTTCGTATCCTAAAAAATCTATCTTTGTTTTACCAAATTCACTTTTTTCTAAATTAATAGTTAAGCCATATTTACTTAAACGACTGAAAACTTCTCGTAAATGCTGCTCATGTTGAGTTTTACTGTTACTAAATATTGCTACGTCATCGATATAGCAGTAAACGTAATCTAAACCGGATAGAACTGTATGGTTCATAAAGCGTTGAAAAGTTTGCGCAGCGTTCCTTAGCCCGAATGTCATTCGGGGAAATTCAAATAGGCCGAAAGGCGTGGTAATGGCAGTCTTTTCCACATCGGCAGGATTTAATGAAATAAAATGATATGCACGGCAAATATCAATACGTGAAAATATTTTTGCGTCAGCTAGCAAGTACGTAAAATCATGTAGTCGCGGGATAGGATAACGATCGGCCTTGGTGATTGCGTTAAGCGCTCTATAGTCACCGCAAGGACGTAACTGACCATTTTTTTTCATGACGATGTGTAAAGGACTTGCCCACGCACTATTCGACGGTCTACAAATCCCCAACTCCTGCATTATTTTAAATTCTTCCCTTACCTTAGCGTAACGGTGAGGCGGCAACGGTCTGCATCGTGCGTGTACGGGCGGGCCGCTGGTTTCTATGAAATGCAATACCGAATGTTTCGGTGGCTCCTTAAAATAAACAGGTTTAGTAATATCTGGGTATTCAGCGAGCAGATCATGATAAGGATGACTTATATCGACGGTTTTGATTGACGACTCGTTACTACTTACGACGGAAGCTAAAACTTTCAATTTTGTGACTTCGTCAATTAACCTACGAGCACTTATATCCACTAAAAGCTTATAGTTCGCTAAAAAATCGGCACCTAAAATGGGCTGACGCACGTCGGCTATTACAAATGTCCACCGTAATGCGCGACGTAAACCTAGATCTAACACTAAACTTTTGACACCATATGTCTTTATTTTAGTCCCGTTGGCAGCGAAAAGGCAATAGTCTTGACACTCACTATTTTGATTGTTTTTTAACACTAAGTTACCGGGTAGCACTGAAATATTAGCACCGGTGTCCACCAGAAAACGTAAGCCGCTGTTGCGATCCGTGACTCGAAGGCGGTTACAAGGGGCGATGGTACAAACCTCCGCCGCAGTTGGTACCTGGACTAGTTTTCCGAGGACGATTTCCAGGAACAGGGCTCATTGCATTTCCTTGCCTTTGCTCTGAACCGATGATGATAGAAACACAACCAATCAGGGCTTTCAGGAGTTCTACGCGACGTAGATCGTGCTCGGCTGCCGGCTCTGGATGATGATCTCGAACGGTTCCAATTCCGTTGCTGCGGTCTCGATCTAGAGTTCGACTTTTCCAATTGCTCGACCTTAAGGGTAAGTTTCGCTATTTCGGCCATGATGAGGTCTGTTTCCTTGGAAGTGCTTGGCTGCGGCTGGCTTACTTCGCTCACATGGGCTGCGCGCGCGGTCTCAAACACATTATCTGCTACGACGGCCAAGTTATCGAGATCTTTCGAATCCGTGACCGCCAAAACTGCTCGTACCGGGGAAGGCAGATGACCTTGCCAAAGCATTCTTAAGGTGTCGTCTGGAATTTTCTCTTTGGCTAATTCTCGCATGCGACGCAAAAGCTGTGAAGGCTTTTGGTCTCCTAGATCCATCTCACTTATCAACTTTTGTAGTTGTCGGTTTTTCGATTCTTCGTAAATAGCGAGAAGTCGTGTCTTCAGTGTTTCGAATTTTTTTCCTTCTGGTGGATCCATTAGAATGTCTGTGACCTGTTGTATGGCCTCTTTAGACAATTTCGACACGACAATGTCGAAACGCGAGTCGTCCGATAATTTTTGCGGTGCCAGCATGGCCTCTATTCGGTAGAACCAAACGCGCGGCGAGTCGATCCAAAATTCGGGGATCTTCGATGTAAGTGTAATCGCTGCGAGATCTGCTGATGGTTCTGATGCACTTTTAGCCATTTTTGTACACTATTTACACTATCACAACTGCCGAAAAATAATCACGTCGGGGTCACCAATTTAGTGTGTGACCTTGGGTGTAGATCCAATAAAAGGCTGGTGACGACTAACTCATATATTGACTCTTCACAAACGACAAGTACAAAGGAGCTTCTAAACCATACTCAACATTGCTTATATAATACGTACGAAATACAGACTTAGCTTACGCTACAACATGACACATCTTTAGTATACGCTATGCCGTTACAGAGACAAGTATTGTGTTACTAGACGCGTCACACATAAGCGGCTAGCGGTCAGTGCACGCGGTGACTGCGCGACTTATAGACAAGTTTTTACGAGCACGGAAAGGATTTTCGTTAAAAAATTGTGATAAAACAGCCGTAAGTACAATCAGTTTGTTTTATTGTGTTCAGGGATATCCCTGTTCTACCATTTTTAAGTTAGTTTGTTGTAATTTGACGTGCAAATCACATTGTCGTCTTAAGTTTTCGTCTCACGGTTTTTATTTGAAATTTAGGTTATTTCGAAAACTACCCGACGGGCAAGACGGAGCCGGGTAAAAAGGATAGTGTCCGTCTTGCCCTCCTTCTTTAATATTGATCGATTATTTGAGTGTGTTTCCATTTGTGTTAATAAAAAATAATATTTGTTGCAGATGGTGTATAACTATAAGCGGAAGACGGATCGGGCCAGTTGGTCCGAAGAAAATTTGGCGAAGGCAATAGAAGAAGCCAAAATGACTTCAATATTAAGTGCAAGTAAGAAGTATGGAATTCCATATGCAACATTACATAGACATATTAAGAGTGGTTCTACTGAAAAGAAATTGGGCCGGTTTGAGACTGTTTTTACGCTGGAGGAGGAAAAAGAACTCTTGAAGTATGTTCAAAAGATGGATAGTTTATTCTATGGCGTCACGCGAACCGAGTTTCTGCAGATTGCTGGTGAGTTTGCTAAAAGGAAAGGAAAATCTGGAGTTTTTTCGGGAAATATAGCTGGAAAGGGGTGGTTCAAAAATTTCAGGCTTCGCCATCCAACACTGACTTTGAGATCACCTGAACCCACATCTATTGCTCGAGTTAGAGGGTTTAATCGCGAAGCTGTTAATCGATTTTATTCTTTGTTGGAAGAAGTCGTAGAAAAATACAAATTAGCACCGGGTATGATTTTTAACATGGATGAAACGGGAGTGAGAACTTCATCAACAAGACCACCTAAAGTTCTGTCAACTTATGGAAAAAAGCAGGTTGGGATAGTTTCCAGCAATGAAAAAGGAGTCTTAACGACCGTTGTTTGTTGCTGTAGTGCATCGGGAACATTTATCCCACCCTTTTTCATTTTCAAAAGAAAAAGGCTCAATCCGAGACTCTAAGACGGTGCTCCACCTGGTGCTGAAGCAACGACCACCGACAGTGGATGGATTAACTCTCAGAAATTTTTGGATTGGTTGCATATTTTTGTGCAAAAAGTACGTCCCAGTAATGATCATAAAGCACTTTTGATTCTAGACGGTCATGAATCACATAAAAGTTACGAAGCACTTGATTTTGCAACAAAAAATTATATCATATTTTTGACTATTCCTCCTCATACGTCACATAAACTACAACCTTTGGATGTTGCAGTATACGGACCAATAAAAAAATACTTCGAGATCGAAGTCAACATTTTTCAAAAACAACATCCAGGAAGAATTATTAGCCAGTATGAGATTGCAAAAATCTTCTCTGGGGCGTATTTGAAAGGAGCTACACCTGCAAACGCAATCAGTGGATTCCGTGCCAGTGGCATCTATCCATTCAATAGTCACATTATTGGTGATGAACATTTTGCGCCGTCTGAGCTTTATCAGGGGAATGCTCCGAACATCATATCCGAAACAAATACCAGTACTAGTCCTAGTAGAGGAGATCAGCACAATACACCAGTAAATAACAACGCAATAGAGAATGATACATCATCGTCAGCCAATCGCTGTCCAACACCGGACACAGACTCCATCCAAAATGTGCCACCTAAGCCTGTTCCCGGATCTCCGCAGCCAGTCACTTCCGTCAATGAAAAAATAAATGAAAACACACACAGTATTCAGCCAGATTGTAATATTTTGCAAGAAATTCGCCCCATACCCATTGAGGTAAAAAAAAGAAATATGCCAGGGCGCAAACAACAAAAATCAGAAATATTAACGAGCACGCCTATAAAGATGGCACAAAGAGAAAAACATGATGCTGCCGCAGCGAAAAAGAAAGTTTCTTTCGATTCCCCTGGTCCATCAAATGTTAAAAAAAGGAAGACACGTGCCAAAGCAGGTCTATCGAAAGGCAAAGAAAACGAAAAAAGAGACTTCTTTTGCACTGTATGCAAATAACAATATATATATCCCCCCTTTGAAGATTGGATACAGTGTGATGTTTGTCGAGAATGGACCCATGAATCATGCTCGTCATATTCTGGAAGAGGGTCTTATTTCTGTGATGATTGCTTTGATTAGTTAACATTACTTGTTTTGCCCGCTATGGGTGGGCAAAACGGATAATGAGCCAAATTAAAAAAAAAATGGTATTAAATTAAGTAAGAAGATTTTTCTTTTTTTTCTTTTAGTTTCTAATCATAATTTAGTTTCCAAAGATTGTAACCAGAATAGTCAATTACAAGTATGATTATAATAAATATTTTTTTCTTATTTTTTTAATTAACATGTCCTTCTTGCCCGTCCGTCCCCTACAGCTCTCTGCTTCTCAAAGCATCTTAGATACAGCGCTCATAAATGCTTTAAATGACAAATACTATTAATTTTACTAACTTTATCTATGTAAGTACTAAAGTATCTATGTAAGTACTAAAGTATACTATATACGTTGGTGATACCTACAATGTAAGTTGATGATAGTAAATAAATACCTACGTTTAAGCTTAAAAATACGTAAGTTGATGATTACTATATACGTTGGTGATACTACAGTGTAAGTTGATGATAATAAATGAATACATACGTATAAGCTTAAAAATACGTAAGTTGATGATTATTCAGTGATGTTACTAAAAAAAACACATAATTTAGGCTACATACATAATATTAATAAATACATGATTGATTAATACCTACTTTAATTTCATACCTTTATCTGATCTTTTAGCACTGTGTTGATAGCATTACAGACATCTTGTACAATGATTGAGATGGCTGCACTGGAAACCTTGAATAAGTAGTGAAGGCTCCTGTAGTTGTCGCCAGTAGCTCAGAATCGTAACGTTATAGCTAAGCGCACTTTTACTGGGATGGGTATTCTGAGTCTAGTCTTTTGCTTTTTAATCAAAGGTTCTACTTTGCTTAGCAGAAAATCAAAATCATTTGGTGACATTCGGCAAAAATTCTGAAACTCGCCAGAATCTTCATTCAGCATTTCTTGAAACATTTGTTCCATACTTTGCCTGAAAAGCGATGGTCCAAAAAAAACCCAGAGTCGATTCAGACAAATTAGGTATCAATAGCTTTATTAAAATGCACAATTTACCCCACCGAAAAAAAATTGCCCATATCCATGGGGTATATGAGTTATAGACGAACAAAGTATATATGGAAAAATCGTGAATAACTTGTTATTTTTACCAGTTTTTTCAACAGCATTATATTAATAATAATAATCATAGGACAATAATAAATATAACTAGCGATCATATGCAACTATAAAGTTCAAAGTCCTTTATTAATGAGATTACGTCTATTTTTTTAAGTTCTCTAACATAATTACCTATCTTTGTTATTCATTATTTTGTTTTCGCTAAACAAATACACACAAATACTTCAGAATATGATGCGTTCATCTTACCTCTCGCTCTATTGAGTGAGCGAGAGGCTTACCTATAGGAGCGCGAGCGCGCCGACGGACGCCAGTCGCCATTTTCTATTATTTTGTACCTTAACTTAAACCGAGGTTCTAACGGCGCCGACGCAGTCCTTCGTTTGCTTTGCTACCGTTGTGATCTGTGCGTTTCATTATTGGATTTTTAAGGCCTGCTTTTCTACACCGGACACCGATTTTCATTATTGGATTTTTTTGACCTGCTTTTTCTACACCGGACACCGATTTACTCTTTGTTTTGGACATTGCTAATATGGAGGTGAACAATCGTTGTGTGAACTGTAGTCGCTCTGTGTTACGGAGACAACGTCATGTATTGTCGCTTCAGTTTTTGGAGTCACATCGAATCGTCGTTGAGCACCTACTGAATCATGGACAACCACAAGAAGTAAGTCTTAAGTCAAGTCTAGTTACCCGTTCGTGGTAGTATAAACTTAACACATAGTGTCTGACATTACCCGTATGTGTGTTTATGTATAGGATGATAACAATACTTAGAGGCTTTATGATTACAAGTGGTGCAATTAAGCTAGTCATAAACTTGTTGCACTGTCAGCCAATATACCTATGTGTAAACGCTCCACTGTAGGGCATCGCCTCTTCTCATGAAGAGGGGGACCAGGCCATAGTACCTACCTACCAGCTTTTTTTACTAATAATAATGATGATAATATAGGTCACCGAGTAAAGTAATGATTCATCTCGATTCAACGAGGTCGCGGGTTCAATTCCCGCAGAAGACAAACATTTGTTTGTAGTTTCAAAAATATCTGTTTGTCTTGGTTTGGGTGTTAAAGTATAATGTGTATGTATTTAAGTATGTTTATTCAGTTGTCTAGTTACCATACTACAAGCATTAAGCTTACTGTGGGACTAGATGGCGCAGTGTGCAATTGACCACAAATATTTATTTATGTACTGACAAAAATGGTCATATTAGGTTGATAATAAAATAAACGTTTGACAATCGTTTCATTGTGTAATATTACGTCTCGTTGATTTCAGATCGTCTTTGATGGGTCAAGATCTATTTGTCATCCTTGCTGGCAACGCATTGAATATGCATTGAGGCAACCATCAACACCTGAAGCTAGACCACCGCAATCGTTTTCTTTAACTGGATTTACACGTGCCGCGAATACTTCAAGAAGATGTCTCTTCGACAATTGTACTTCAACGCAACTTCGACAAGTGCCCGACAGTACAAAAGCGCACTTATTAAGCTATTATTCTTTATACATACCAGAACTAGCACGAGTCTGTCGATTTCATTTAATGAATTCATCATTTGAGGATTTCTCTGTAAATGTGAGTAATCGCCAAGATAATTTCAGAAACGAGAACTTACGCGAGATAGTTATGTTGTATACACGAGTGCTTGAAAGAAAAGGTAATGTTGACTTTGAAAGGCTTCATGAAATAAGTGAAGAAGATCTCCATTTTTGGACTGGAATGAACCATAACCAGTTTGAGAGTATCTTACAAGAAACACCGTCTTTACGACATACTAATAAGTGCAATATTGTATTGGGCGTATACCTATGTGAACTTAGATCAGGTGAACCTCACGTAAGACTGGCATCTTTGATAAACACATCGAAAACGTCTTTACGACGCATGTTAAAGCAGGCTAGACGATGTCTCAAAAATGAATACCTTCCTCGGCATCTGGGGTTTGACCACATCAGCCGACATGAAGTGATCGAAAGGAATAGGACACTTCCGAATTATATTTTTGGTAATGAAGAGCGAACAAAGGCCATTTTAATTATCGACGGCACTTATTTATTTATTCAAAAATCTTCCAACTTTCTCTTTCAAAGATTAAGCTATAGCTTACACAAGTATAGCAACTTGATTAAGCCCTTCATGATTGTGTGTGCTGATGGCTATATCATAGAAATAACTGGACCTTACGGCGCCAGAACTTCAGATTCCGACATAGTAAAACTAATATTAGATAACAATGATGGTCCCATGGAAGAAGCTCCAATGCGATGGTTTTTACACCCAGATGATGTATTTGTTTTGGATCGGGGTTTCCGAGACTGTTTGCCGGATCTAGAGGAATGTGGTTATAACGCTTACATGTCACCGTCTGTAGGACGTAATGAAAGACAATTAAGTACAATAGCGGCAAATAAATCCAGATTGATAACCATGGTTAGATGGGTCGTGGAAACCATTAATGGCACGATAAAAAGAGATTTTAAAATATTTAGACACAAATATTTTAATATAGCGCTAGGCAACGCAATGACAGATTATAGAATAGCTGCAGCGCTTACCAATGCAACTCATCCAACATATGAAGACAGCAGATTTACTGAAGAGTTTATAGAGATGATTGAAAGAAATAGAGACAGGCCGAACCTATTAGCCGATTACGTCGATGAACATCATTGGGATCGACAAAGAATTGTGTTTACCCGAATGGATGCAACACACCCCAATCTATCGGATTTTCCAAGAATGGATTATGACCAATTAATTGTGTTCGCAATAGGCACATACCACGTAAAACTTGCAAGGTCCTACTGTTGCGAACATATTAGAGGAACTGGGGTTTTTTCAATTGAAGTTTTTAGACACCCCGAAAGGATAAATATTAATAACGAAGAAAGTACATTAATTAGGTTTCGAATCCATTCCAGGCACGTCGGGACAAGAACATATTACTGTTATGTTTTATATAACACGAATAGGATTTCGGAATACTGTTGCAGCTGTATTCATGGTCGCCGCACATTGGGCAGTTGTGCCCACATAATAAGCATTATATATTATCTGGCCTGGGCCACCTGGCATAAGGTCGTCTTGGTACCTACCAAGACGACCTTATGCAACCTGCTGGGTTCTTAGAAGATATATTAATAGACATTGAAAATAATTGAAATAAATATTTTTCCCACAGTATTTGTTTTTTTTTTAAATAAGCGACTCAAAAAATAAATAATCTGAGACGAAATAGGCACATTCAACTGTAAAAAGATTTCACGACAAAAGTATCTTGACATATGATTTACAAGCTGTGAAATATAAGATTTCAACTTGATAGGTTCATATAATCGCTACTTATATTTATTATTGTCCTATGATTATTATTATTAATATATTGCTGTTGAAAAAACTGATAAAAATAACAAGTTATTCATTATTAATATATTGCTGTTGCAAAAACTGGTAAAAATAACCAGTTATTCATGATTTTTCCAATATACTTTGTTAGCCTATAACTTTTATATCCCATGGATATGGACATAATTTTTTCGGTGGGGTAAATTGTGCATTTTAATAAAGCTTATACCAGATTTGTCTAAATCGACTCTGGGTTTTTGGACCATACATTTTTGGACCATCACTTTTAAAAGAGAAGCATTAAAAATAACTATACTACATATTGCATAATGCAATTCAGGGAGAAGCAGAAGCTCCATAGGCATTAACACACTTACAGGGTTCTATTGCGATCGATATCATCCACCATCTTCTTGGGCGCTGCCGCCGTTTCTTTAGTACTTTCCTTTTATTTAAATTAGTGACGTAGAAGTATAAGCCCAGTACGCACAAACTTGTTGCTGCTAAGACTTCGACGTCCTCTATTGTTGCTAGCTCAAAGACGACTGAACTCGGCACGCGAGTGTAAACAGGCAACTCATTTACCATCGATCAACACGAGCCTCGCACGAGGGACGAGGCGAGCCACGAGGCGAGGGACGAAGAGCGAGTGTAAAGCCCGTATAACATGAAACTACTTATTTTGGATTAATGTCCGATTTTCTGATCAAACTTTTTTTTTAAATCATTGTCCGAATTTTCACTCGCGGTGTGACCTCGAATGGCAGGGTCGCCATGAAGTGTCGTGGTAAATCAAGACGTTACCGAGTGCATATGTCTTTCAACATATGCACTCGGTAACGTCTTGATTTATTGTATCCTCACATAGACTGAGCGTAAACCATCTTAACATAATGCTTACTTAGCTAATCCTAAATAAGGTGTGGTTACACACATACATAATAATACTAACGATACATGCTTGCTTACACACACTACACCACTGAGCTGCAATGCTTGAGTGAAAAGAAAATATTACCATTAACTTTGAATAAAAATTCAGTTTTGAAAAAACTTATCATGGCCACCTTGGTGAGACCTCGTCTACTTTTGGACGGAATCTCTACTTCGATCCACTTCATTATCTGCAAATTTTGCTTCGCAAAGAAGGCAATTCTTCCGATCCTGCTCGGGTCAGCATCATCATCTTCAAACGCAAAATTCAGGTGTTGCGTCACACCCAGCATCCTACAAGAAGCCCTGCCCTAAAGAGACTCAACTGTGTTAATAGTGATTTTTCGACAGTGATATTTGACTTGTAAGAGTTGTGTGTTGGTGCAGCGTAAAAAATTAGTTTGATGAACTATTTTTAAACCTAAGTTAGAAATTTGGTTTTTCATTATTATATAAGTTCAGTCATATTTCAAAATGGGTGCTTAACAGTTCCTGTACCTACATGCTAAATACTGGAGCAGAAATCCAGAATAAACGATATGTAACTTGGACTCGTTTACTTGCACAAACGTGATAGGCGTTACTTCAGGTGTCGTGTGGAAAGGTGTAGAACTTTCACTGTCATCAATCAATCGAAATGAAGAAATATATTTGTTTGTTTGCGTTTATTTTCTTACATGTGATGTCAATTGGCGTTTTCCTTGTATATGCCTTGCATTTCTTTTTAATATTTATGTTCATTATAGATTTAATAAATGTGTAGCAATTGGACTCGGTGTTCTTATTATTTCAACTGTCTTTATAATTATGGCTGTTCTAACCTATGTTTTGACGGAAATAATGTTGTTTTGCGTGAATACTGACTCGGCACCGGTCGCGGCAGTACTCGTGTAAATCGTCGACCACTATACGTGCTTACGCTGATATCGTCGCCACGCACATACCCGTGTCGCAGACCAAAAAGGGTGATAAGAAGCGCTGCTGTGAACCGACAGGCTGCGGTTCGAAACAGTTAGCCCCAACTGGAACAATTCGCCGAAATGTCAAGTACCCATGGCTGTAATTGAATGTAATTTGTTAACGACTGATTCATATCAATCTACATAGTAATGGCGAGGTCGCTGAGTCATAGTCACAGGTATGACTATGGGTATTATTGTTAGCGATCACAGGGATACCTGTTTTTGACACAACAATAGTTACAAAACCTGGTCACTGGAATGACTATGGTGGTGATGTAAATGGTCACCGAGATGACCTGAGCTTTTTGTGGTCACTAAGATGTCCTGAGCTTTGTGATGTCACTGAGAGGACTTGACCTATGTGAGGTCACTGAGATGACTTGAGCTTTGTGAGGTCACTGCGATGACTTGTGCCATGTGAGTTCACTGGATTGACTTCAGCTATGTGAAGTCACTGCGATGACTTGAGCTATGTGATGTCACTGGGAAGACTTGAGCTATGCGAGGTCACTGAGATTGTTTGAACGTTGTGAGGCCACTGAGATGACTTGGTAGGATGGCCGTGCTGGATCTTTCGTGAGCCTGCAGTTAAAATGAAAAGATAAACGCCTTTTTTTACAGGCGTTCAGTAGTCCAGGAGTAGGTATAGTGTCGAATATGAAACTTGAAGCAACAGTGTTCATTCGAACATGGGCCGCGACACATACTGGCCTAGGAACTGCTCGTGTTTCCTTTCAAGTTCAGAATATTACTTAGTGAACGTTATAATTGACTCTGTACTAAAAAAGCCGTGTAGAGGTTATGACGTTATGACGTGTGTGGTTATGAGGTTATGTTGAGTTATTACACATTTTGTCTGTCTCCCAGTTGTCTATGATTGTAATGTAACACGTAATACGTAACTAAGTTCTGAAACGATCCTGTAATACCTGGATCTGACATATATATTTTGAAAAGAAAAACCAACGCGTGAAATTAGACGAGTTTTTAAAACAACACTATGGTTTTAAATGGTGCTGTAAACTTAGTTCGAGTGACATTTTGCACCGAATAGATTCAAGCAAACGAGTTCAACATACTCTGCGAACAAAACGGTCAGAAAATAAACGAGCAAAACTTCACCCTTTGAAGTGCGAATATAATGATTTTGAGTTCAAGGAGAACCATCTTGATTTGCTACCATTCACAGCTACTACAGTCCCGGCTCATGAAAAATATTGAAGACTAAAACCAACGTTGTGATTTCATTAGAGGAACCCACTGAGCTGCAATACTTGAGTGAAAAGAAAATATTACCATTAACTTTGAATAAAAATTCAGCTTTGAAAAACCTTATAATGACCACCTTTGTGAGACCTCGTCTACTTTTGGACGGAATCCCTACTTCGATCCACTTCATCATCTGCAAATTTTGCTTCGCAAAGAAGGCAATTCTTCCGATCCTGCTCGGGTCAGCATCATCATCTTCAAACGCAAAATTCAGGTGTTGCGTCACACCCAGCATCCTACAAGAAGCCCTGCCCTAAAGAGACTCAACTGTGTTAATAGTGATTTTTCGACAGTGATATTTGACTTGTAAGAGTTGTGTGTTCGTGTAGCGTAAAAAATTAGTTTGATGAACTATTTTTAAACCAAAGTTAGAAATTTGGTTTTTCATTATTATATAAGTTTAGTCATATTGCAAAATGGGTGCTTAACAGTTCCTGTACCGTTTACTCGTTTACTTCCACACACGAGATAGGCGTTACTTCAGGTGTCGTGTGGAAAGGTGTAGAACTTTCACTTGTCATCAATCAATCGAAATGAAGAAATATATTTGTTTGTTTGCGTTTATTTTCTTACATGTGATGTCAATCGGCGTTTTCCTTGTATATGCCTTGCGTTTCTTTATAAAATTGCATTTCTTTTTAATATTTATGTTCATTATAGATTTAATAAATGTGTAGCAATTGGACTCGGTGTTCTTATTATTTCAACTGTCTTTATAATTATGGCTGTTCTAACCGATGTTCTGACGGAAATAATGTAGTTTTCAAATTCAAATAAAAAAAAATATTTCAGACCAAGAGATCCATATAGTGTTAGTATGAACTTAGTCTATGTTAGTAAAAACCAAAATAATAAAAATAACTAAAAAAAAAACTGTCCGCCAGTGTAGCTAAAATACTGTTACGGCTGCCCCTGAATCGCCGTGAATACTGACTCGGCACCGGTCGAGGTAGTACTCGTGTAGACCCGAGACTGTTATTATTGATGTTGTTGTTTGGCTCTGGCGGGGGTCGTTGTCGGTTGTGTGGTCCTCATGCATGAGGATGCACGAATTTGAGAGTAATGTGTTTGCTGTTCGTGGTTCGTGGTCCCTGAGGCTGTGTCACGATACTTCTTTATGTTTATAACGATGATACATAGTAATAATTTTAATGTTTTTCATGATTAGACAAAGAGTGATTGTTATCAAACAAATAGAGATCCAAAGATGAAGGTTCCTTAAAGGTTTTAGAGTTTTAGAATTATTGAGGTTCTAATGCTGACAAAGATGGTGTTGAAAGGCTTTGTACTCAGAATAAGCTTACAAATACGCCAACGATAGAAGAGTAAAGCCGAAATGTCAAGTACCCATGGCTGTAATTGAATGTAATATGTTAACGACTGATTCATATCAATCTACATAGCACCACGGTCTCTCATGCAGTCGAAGTGCGGGTCGCTTTGCGCGGCACGCAAACATCAACGACATTATCCGACGCGCTCTTGTCGCCGTCGGCGTTCCAGCCGTACTAGAACCCAATGGCCTGGCACGCGACGACGGCAAGCGACCGGACGGTATGTCTTTGTTTCCATGGAAGATGGGTAGGCCTTTAGTATGGGACGCTACTTGTGTCGATACTCTTGCGCCATCCCATCTTCCTAGCTCGTCGTGCTGTGCTGGTACTGCCGCTGCGGCTGCTGAGAACCTCCAGCGGCGGAAATATAATAACCTTGTTGGCAATTATATTTTTGAGCCGTTTGGGGTTGAAACTCTTGGACCGTGGGGTCCGAGTGCTCATGCCTTATTTAAAGATCTATCTAAACGCTTAGTTGACACTTCGCATGACCCATGGGCTGGCTTTTACCTCGGACAGAGGATAAGCATTGCCATACAACGTGGCAATGCCGCCAGTCTTTTGGGCTCACTTCCGGTAAACAGCGATGCGGACGAAGTTTTTGACGCCTTATCTTAGTTAGGATATTTTATTTTAAGTGTATATATTTAGTACTTTAATGCTGTACCTAGTTAATTAAATTAATTTTTATTTACAAACTTTAAATTTATAATATTAACTCTGAATATTATTCATGATCTACATAGTAATGGCGAGGTCGCTGAGTCATAGTCACAGGTATGACTATGGGTATTATTGTTAGCGATCACAGGGATACCTGTTTTTGACACAACAATAGTTACAAAACCTGGTCACTGGAATGACTATGGTGGTGATGTAAATGGTCACCGAGATGACCTGAGCTTTTTGTGGTCACTAAGATGTCCTGAGCTTTGTGATGTCACTGAGAGGACTTGACCTATGTGAGGTCACTGAGATGACTTGAGCTTTGTGAGGTCACTGCGATGACTTGTGCCATGTGAGTTCACTGGATTGACTTCAGCTATGTGAAGTCACTGCGATGACTTGAGCCATGTGATGTTACTGGGAAGTCTTGAGCTATGCGAGGTCACTGAGATTGAACGTTGTGAGGCCACTGAGATGACTTGGTAGGATGGCCGTGCTGGATCTTTCGTGAGCCTGCAGTTAAAATGAAAAGATAAACGCCTTTTTTTACAGGCGTTCAGTAGTCCAGGAGTAGTATAGTGTCGAATATGAAACTTGAAGCAACAGTGTTCATTCGAACATGGGCCGCGACACATACTGGCCTAGGAACTGCTCGTGTTTCCTTTCAAGTTCAGAATATTACTTAGTGAACGTTATAATTGACTCTGTACTAAAAAAGCCGTGTAGAGGTTAAAGAGTTATTACACAATTTGCCTGTCTCCCAGTTGTCTATGATTGTAATGTAACACGTAATACGTAACTAAGTTCTGAAACGATCCTGTAATACCTGGATCCGACATATATATTTTGAAAAGAAAAACCAACGCGTGAAATTAGACGAGTTTTTAAAACAACACTATGGTTTTAAATGGTGCTGTAAACTTAGTTCCAGTGACATTTTGCACCGAATAGATTCAAGCAAACGAGTTCAACATACTCTGCGAACAAAACGGTCAGAAAATAAACGAGCAAAGCTTCAGCCTTTGAAGTGCGAATATAATGATTTTGAGTTCAAGGAGAACCATCTTGATTTGCTACCATTCACAGCTACTACAGTCCCGGCTCATGAAAAATATTGAAGACTAAAATCAACGTAGTGATTTCATTAGAGGAACCCACTGAGCTGCAATACTTGAGTGAAAAGAAAATATTACCATTAACTTTGAATAAGAATTCAGCTTTGAAAAACCTTATAATGACCACCTTGGTGAGACCTCGTCTACTTTTGGACGGAATCTCTACTTCGATCCACTTCATCATCTGCAAATTTTGCTTCGCAAAGAAGGCAATTCTTCCGATCCTGCTCGGGTCAGCATCATCATCTTCAAACGCAAAATTCAGGTGTTGCGTCACACCCAGCATCCTACAAGAAGCCCTGCCCTAAAGAGACTCAACTGTGTTAATAGTGATTTTTCGACAGTGATATTTGACTTGTAAGAGTTGTGTGTTCGTGTAGCGTAAAAAATTAGTTTGATGAACTATTTTTAAACCAAAGTTAGAAATTTGGTTTTTCATTATTATATAAGTTTAGTCATATTGCAAAATGGGTGCTTAACAGTTCCTGTACCTACATGCTAAATACTGGAGCAGAAATCGAGAATAAACGATATATAACTTGGACTCGTTTACTTCCACACACGTGATAGGCGTTACTTCAGGTGTCGTGTGGAAAGGTGTAGAACTTTCACTTGTCATCAATCAATCGAAATGAAGAAATATATTTGTTTGTTTGCGTTTATTTTCTTACATGTGATGTCAATCGGCGTTTTCCTTGTATATGCCTTGCTTTTCTTTATAAACTTGCATTTCTTTTTAATATTTATGTTCATTATAGATTTAATAAATGTGTAGCAATTGGACTCGGTGTTCTTATTATTTCAACTGTCTTTATAATTATGGCTGTTCTAACCGATGTTCTGACGGAAATAATGTAGTTTTCAAATTCAAATAAAAAAAAATATTTCAGACCAAGAGATCCATATAGTGTTAGTATGAACTTAGTCTATGTTAGTAAAAACCAAAATAATAAAAATAACTAAAAAAAAAACTGTCCGCCAGTGTAGCTAAAATACTGTTACGGCTGCCCCTGAATCGCCGTGAATACTGACTCGGCACCGGTCGAGGTAGTACTCGTGTAGACCCGAGACTGTTATTATTGATGTTGTTGTTTGGCTCTGGCGGGGGTCGTTGTCGGTTGTGTGGTCCTCATGCATGAGGATGCACGAATTTGAGAGTAATGTGTTTGCTGTTTGTGGTTTGTGTAGTGATAGTAGTTTGGTTACGAGAGTGAGCGAGTGATTTACTCGTGTGAGAAGTTCCCTGAGGCTGTGTCACGATACTTCTTTATGTGTATAACGATGATACATAGTAATAATTTTAATGTTTTTCATGATTAGACAAAGAGTGATTGTTATCAAACAAATAGAGATCCAAAGATGAAGGTTCCTTAAAGGTTTTAGAGTTTTAGAATTATTGAGGTTCTAATGCTGACAAAGATGGTGTTGAAAGGCTTTGTACTCAGATTAAGCTTACAAATACGCCAACGATAGAAGAGTAAAGCCGAAATGTCAAGTACCCATGGCTGTAATTGAATGTAATATGTTAACGACTGATTCATATCAATCTACATGGTAATGGCGAGGTCGCTGAGTCATAGTCACAGGTATGACTATGGGTATTATTGTTAGCGATCACAGGGATACCTGTTTTTGACACAACAATAGTTACAAAACCTGGTCACTGGAATGACTATGGTGGTGATGTAAATGGTCACCGAGATGACCTGAGCTTTTTGTGGTCACTAAGATGTCCTGAGCTTTGTGATGTCACTGAGAGGACTTGACCTATGTGAGGTCACTGAGATGACTTGAGCTTTGTGAGGTCACTGCGATGACTTGTGCCATGTGAGTTCACTGGATTGACTTCAGCTATGTGAAGTCACTGCGATGACTTGAGCTATGTGATGTCACTGGGAAGACTTGAGCTATGCGAGGTCACTGAGATTGTTTGAACGTTGTGAGGCCACTGAGATGACTTGGTAGGATGGCCGTGCTGGATCTTTCGTGAGCCTGCAGTTAAAATGAAAAGATAAACGCCTTTTTTTACAGGCGTTCAGTAGTCCAGGAGTAGTATAGTGTCGAATATGAAACTTGAAGCAACAGTGTTCATTCGAACATGGGCCGCGACACATACTGGCCTAGGAACTGCTCGTGTTTCCTTTCAAGTTCAGAATATTACTTAGTGAACGTTATAATTGACTCTGTACTAAAAAAGCCGTGTAGAGGTTATGACGTTATGACGTGTGTGGTTATGAGGTTATGTTGAGTTATTACACATTTTGTCTGTCTCCCAGTTGTCTATGATTGTAATGTAACACGTAATACGTAACTAAGTTCTGAAACGATCCTGTAATACCTGGATCTGACATATATATTTTGAAAAGAAAAACCAACGCGTGAAATTAGACGAGTTTTTAAAACAACACTATGGTTTTAAATGGTGCTGTAAACTTAGTTCGAGTGACATTTTGCACCGAATAGATTCAAGCAAACGAGTTCAACATACTCTGCGAACAAAACGGTCAGAAAATAAACGAGCAAAACTTCACCCTTTGAAGTGCGAATATAATGATTTTGAGTTCAAGGAGAACCATCTTGATTTGCTACCATTCACAGCTACTACAGTCCCGGCTCATGAAAAATATTGAAGACTAAAACCAACGTAGTGATTTCATTAGAGGAACCCACTGAGCTGCAACACTTGAGTGAAAAGAAAATATTACCATTAACTTTGAATAAGAATTCAGCTTTGAAAAACCTTATAATGACCACCTTGGTGAGACCTCGTCTACTTTTGGACGGAATCTCTACTTCGATCCACTTCATCATCTGCAAATTTTGCTTCGCAAAGAAGGCAATTCTTCCGATCCTGCTCGGGTCAGCATCATCATCTTCAAACGCAAAATTCAGGTGTTGCGTCACACCCAGCATCCTACAAGAAGCCCTGCCCTAAAGAGACTCAACTGTGTTAATAGTGATTTTTCGACAGTGATATTTGACTTGTAAGAGTTGTGTGTTCGTGTAGCGTAAAAAATTAGTTTGATGAACTATTTTTAAACCAAAGTTAGAAATTTGGTTTTTCATTATTATATAAGTTTAGTCATATTGCAAAATGGGTGCTTAACAGTTCCTGTACCTACATGCTAAATACTGGAGCAGAAATCGAGAATAAACGATATATAACTTGGACTCGTTTACTTCCACACACGTGATAGGCGTTACTTCAGGTGTCGTGTGGAAAGGTGTAGAACTTTCACTTGTCATCAATCAATCGAAATGAAGAAATATATTTGTTTGTTTGCGTTTATTTTCTTACATGTGATGTCAATCGGCGTTTTCCTTGTATATGCCTTGCTTTTCTTTATAAACTTGCATTTCTTTTTAATATTTATGTTCATTATAGACTTAATAAATGTGTAGCAATTGGACTCGGTGTTCTTATTATTTCAACTGTCTTTATAATTATGGCTGTTCTAACCGATGTTCTGACGGAAATAATGTAGTTTTCAAATTCAAATAAAAAAAAATATTTCAGACCAAGAGATCCATATAGTGTTAGTATGAACTTAGTCTATGTTAGTAAAAACCAAAATAATAAAAATAACTAAAAAAAAAACTGTCCGCCAGTGTAGCTAAAATACTGTTACGGCTGCCCCTGAATCGCCGTGAATACTGACTCGGCACCGGTCGAGGTAGTACTCGTGTAGACCCGAGACTGTTATTATTGATGTTGTCGTTTGGCTCTGGCGGGGGTCGTTGTCGGTTGTGTGGTCCTCATGCATGAGGATGCACGAATTTGAGAGTAATGTGTTTGCTGTTCGTGGTTTGTGTAGTGATAGTAGTTTGGTTACGAGAGTGAGCGAGTGATTTACTCGTGTGAGAAGTTCCCTGAGGCTGTGTCACGATACTTCTTTATGTGTATAACGATGATACATAGTAATAATTTTAATGTTTTTCATGATTAGACAAAGAGTGATTGTTATCAAACAAATAGAGATCCAAAGATGAAGGTTCCTTAAAGGTTTTAGAGTTTTAGAATTATTGAGGTTCTAATGCTGACAAAGATGGTGTTGAAAGGCTTTGTACTCAGAATAAGCTTACAAATACGCCAACGATAGAAGAGTAAAGCCGAAATGTCAAGTACCCATGGCTGTAATTGAATGTAATATGTTAACGACTGATTCATATCAATCTACATAGCACCACGGTCTCTCATGCAGTCGAAGTGCGGGTCGCTTTGCACGGCACGCAAACATCAACGACATTATCCGACGCGCTCTTGTCGCCGTCGGCGTTCCAGCCGTACTAGAACCCAATGGCCTGGCACGCGACGACGGCAAGCGACCGGACGGTATGTCTTTGTTTCCATGGAAGATGGGTAGGCCTTTAGTATGGGACGCTACTTGTGTCGATACTCTTGCGCCATCCCATCTTCCTAGCTCGTCGTGCTGTGCTGGTACTGCCGCTGCGGCTGCTGAGAACCTCCAGCGGCGGAAATATAATAACCTTGTTGGCAATTATATTTTTGAGCCGTTTGGGGTTGAAACTCTTGGACCGTCGGGTCCGAGTGCTCATGCCTTATTTAAAGATCTATCTAAACGCTAAGTTGACACTTCGCATGACCCATGGGCTGGCTTTTACCTCGGACAGAGGATAAGCATTGCCATACAACGTGGCAATGCCGCCAGTCTTTTGGGCTCACTTCCGGTAAACAGCGATGCGGACGAAGTTTTTGACGCCTTATCTTAGTTAGGATATTTTATTTTAAGTGTATATATTTAGTACTTTAATGCTGTACCTAGTTAATTAAATTAATTTTTATTTACAAACTTTAAATTTATAATATTAACTCTGAATATTATTCATGATCTACATAGTAATGGCGAGGTCGCTGAGTCATAGTCACAGGTATGACTATGGGTATTATTGTTAGCGATCACAGGGATACCTGTTTTTGACACAACAATAGTTACAAAACCTGGTCACTGGAATGACTATGGTGGTGATGTAAATGGTCACCGAGATGACCTGAGCTTTTTGTGGTCACTAAGATGTCCTGAGCTTTGTGATGTCACTGAGAGGACTTGACCTATGTGAGGTCACTGAGATGACTTGAGCTTTGTGAGGTCACTGCGATGACTTGTGCCATGTGAGTTCACTGGATTGACTTCAGCTATGTGAAGTCACTGCGATGACTTGAGCCATGTGATGTCACTGGGAAGTCTTGAGCTAGGCGAGGTCACTGAGATTGTTTGAACGTTGTGAGGCCACTGAGATGACTTGGTAGGATGGCCGTGCTGGATCTTTCGTGAGCCTGCAGTTAAAATGAAAAGATAAACGCCTTTTTTTACAGGCGTTCAGTAGTCCAGGAGTAGTATAGTGTCGAATATGAAACTTGAAGCAACAGTGTTCATTCGAACATGGGCCGCGACACATACTGGCCTAGGAACTGCTCGTGTTTCCTTTCAAGTTCAGAATATTACTTAGTGAACGTTATAATTGACTCTGTACTCAAAAAGCCGTGTAGAGGTTAAAGAGTTATTACACAATTTGCCTGTCTCCCAGTTGTCTATGATTGTAATGTAACACGTAATACGTAACTAAGTTCTGAAACGATCCTGTAATACCTGGATCTGACATATATATTTTGAAAAGAAAAACCAACGCGTGAAATTAGACGAGTTTTTAAAACAACACTATGGTTTTAAATGGTGCTGTAAACTTAGTTCCAGTGACATTTTGCACCGAATAGATTCAAGCAAACGAGTTCAACATACTCTGCGAACAAAACGGTCAGAAAATAAACGAGCAAAACTTCACCCTTTGAAGTGCGAATATAATGATTTTGAGTTCAAGGAGAACCATCTTGATTTGCTACCATTCACAGCTACTACAGTCCCGGCTCATGAAAAATATTGAAGACTAAAATCAACGTAGTGATTTCATTAGAGGAACCCACTGAGCTGCAATACTTGAGTGAAAAGAAAATATTACCATTAACTTTGAATAAGAATTCAGCTTTGAAAAACCTTATAATGACCACCTTGGTGAGACCTCGTCTACTTTTGGACGGAATCTCTACTTCGATCCACTTCATCATCTGCAAATTTTGCTTCGCAAAGAAGGCAATTCTTCCGATCCTGCTCGGGTCAGCATCATCATCTTCAAACGCAAAATTCAGGTGTTGCGTCACACCCAGCATCCTACAAGAAGCCCTGCCCTAAAGAGACTCAACTGTGTTAATAGTGATTTTTCGACAGTGATATTTGACTTGTAAGAGTTGTGTGTTCGTGTAGCGTAAAAAATTAGTTTGATGAACTATTTTTAAACCAAAGTTAGAAATTTGGTTTTTCATTATTATATAAGTTTAGTCATATTGCAAAATGGGTGCTTAACAGTTCCTGTACCTACATGCTAAATACTGGAGCAGAAATCGAGAATAAACGATATATAACTTGGACTCGTTTACTTCCACACACGTGATAGGCGTTACTTCAGGTGTCGTGTGGAAAGGTGTAGAACTTTCACTTGTCATCAATCAATCGAAATGAAGAAATATATTTGTTTGTTTGCGTTTATTTTCTTACATGTGATGTCAATCGGCGTTTTCCTTGTATATGCCTTGCTTTTCTTTATAAACTTGCATTTCTTTTTAATATTTATGTTCATTATAGACTTAATAAATGTGTAGCAATTGGACTCGGTGTTCTTATTATTTCAACTGTCTTTATAATTATGGCTGTTCTAACCGATGTTCTGACGGAAATAATGTAGTTTTCAAATTCAAATAAAAAAAAATATTTCAGACCAAGAGATCCATATAGTGTTAGTATGAACTTAGTCTATGTTAGTAAAAACCAAAATAATAAAAATAACTAAAAAAAAACTGTCCGCCAGTGTAGCTAAAATACTGTTACGGCTGCCCCTGAATCGCCGTGAATACTGACTCGGCACCGGTCGAGGTAGTACTCGTGTAGACCCGAGACTGTTATTATTGATGTTGTCGTTTGGCTCTGGCGGGGGTCGTTGTCGGTTGTGTGGTCCTCATGCATGAGGATGCACGAATTTGAGAGTAATGTGTTTGCTGTTCGTGGTTTGTGTAGTGATAGTAGTTTGGTTACGAGAGTGAGCGAGTGATTTACTCGTGTGAGAAGTTCCCTGAGGCTGTGTCACGATACTTCTTTATGTGTATAACGATGATACATAGTAATAATTTTAATGTTTTTCATGATTAGACAAAGAGTGATTGTTATCAAACAAATAGAGATCCAAAGATGAAGGTTCCTTAAAGGTTTTAGAGTTTTAGGATTATTGAGGTTCTAATGCTGACAAAGATGGTGTTGAAAGGCTTTGTACTCAGAATAAGCTTACAAATACGCCAACGATAGAAGAGTAAAGCCGAAATGTCAAGTACCCATGGCTGTAATTGAATGTAATATGTTAACGACTGATTCATATCAATCTACATAGTAATGGCGAGGTCGCTGAGTCATAGTCACAGGTATGACTATCGGTATTATTGTTAGCGATCACAGGGATACCTGTTTTTGACACAACAATAGTTACAAAACCTGGTCACTGGAATGACTATGGTGGTGATGTAAATGGTCACCGAGATGACCTGAGCTTTTTGTGGTCACTAAGATGTCCTGAGCTTTGTGATGTCACTGAGAGGACTTGACCTATGTGAGGTCACTGAGATGACTTGAGCTTTGTGAGGTCACTGCGATGACTTGTGCCATGTGAGTTCACTGGATTGACTTGAGCTATGTGAAGTCACTGCGATGACTTGAGCTATGTGATGTCACTGGGAAGACTTGAGCTATACGAGGTCACTGAGATTGTTTGAACGTTGTGAGGCCACTGAGATGACTTGGTAGGATGGCCGTGCTGGATCTTTCGTGAGCCTGCAGTTAAAATGAAAAGATAAACGCCTTTTTTTACAGGCGTTCAGTAGTCCAGGAGTAGTATAGTGTCGAATATGAAACTTGAAGCAACAGTGTTCATTCGAACATGGGCCGCGACACATACTGGCCTAGGAACTGCTCGTGTTTCCTTTCAAGTTCAGAATATTACTTAGTGAACGTTATAATTGACTCTGTACTAAAAAAGCCGTGTAGAGGTTAAAGAGTTATTACACAATTTGCCTGTCTCCCAGTTGTCTATGATTGTAATGTAACACGTAATACGTAACTAAGTTCTGAAACGATCCTGTAATACCTGGATCTGACATATATATTTTGAAAAGAAAAACCAACGCGTGAAATTAGACGAGTTTTTAAACCAACACTATGGTTTTAAATGGTGCTGTAAACTTAGTTCCAGTGACATTTTGCACCGAATAGATTCAAGCAAACGAGTTCAACATACTCTGCGAACAAAACGGTCAGAAAATAAACGAGCAAAACTTCACCCTTTGAAGTGCGAATATAATGATTTTGAGTTCAAGAAGAACCATCTTGATTTGCTACCATTCACAGCTACTACAGTCCCGGCTCATGAAAAATATTGAAGACTAAAATCAACGTAGTGATTTCATTAGAGGAACCCACTGAGCTGCAATACTTGAGTGAAAAGAAAATATTACCATTAACTTTGAATAAGAATTCAGCTTTGAAAAACCTTATAATGACCACCTTGGTGAGACCTCGTCTACTTTTGGACGGAATCTCTACTTCGATCCACTTCATCATCTGCAAATTTTGCTTCGCAAAGAAGGCAATTCTTCCGATCCTGCTCGGGTCAGCATCATCATCTTCAAACGCAAAATTCAGGTGTTGCGTCACACCCAGCATCCTACAAGAAGCCCTGCCCTAAAGAGACTCAACTGTGTTAATAGTGATTTTTCGACAGTGATATTTGACTTGTAAGAGTTGTGTGTTCGTGTAGCGTAAAAAATTAGTTTGATGAACTATTTTTAAACCAAAGTTAGAAATTTGGTTTTTCATTATTATATAAGTTTAGTCATATTGCAAAATGGGTGCTTAACAGTTCCTGTACCTACATGCTAAATACTGGAGCAGAAATCGAGAATAAACGATATATAACTTGGACTCGTTTACTTCCACACACGTGATAGGCGTTACTTCAGGTGTCGTGTGGAAAGGTGTAGAACTTTCACTTGTCATCAATCAATCGAAATGAAGAAATATATTTGTTTGTTTGCGTTTATTTTCTTACATGTGATGTCAATCGGCGTTTTCCTTGTATATGCCTTGCTTTTCTTTATAAACTTGCATTTCTTTTTAATATTTATGTTCATTATAGACTTAATAAATGTGTAGCAATTGGACTCGGTGTTCTTATTATTTCAACTGTCTTTATAATTATGGCTGTTCTAACCGATGTTCTGACGGAAATAATGTAGTTTTCAAATTCAAATAAAAAAAAATATTTCAGACCAAGAGATCCATATAGTGTTAGTATGAACTTAGTCTATGTTAGTAAAAACCAAAATAATAAAAATAACTAAAAAAAAAACTGTCCGCCAGTGTAGCTAAAATACTGTTACGGCTGCCCCTGAATCGCCGTGAATACTGACTCGGCACCGGTCGAGGTAGTACTCGTGTAGACCCGAGACTGTTATTATTGATGTTGTCGTTTGGCTCTGGCGGGGGTCGTTGTCGGTTGTGTGGTCCTCATGCATGAGGATGCACGAATTTGAGAGTAATGTGTTTGCTGTTCGTGGTTTGTGTAGTGATAGTAGTTTGGTTACGAGAGTGAGCGAGTGATTTACTCGTGTGAGAAGTTCCCTGAGGCTGTGTCACGATACTTCTTTATGTGTATAACGATGATACATAGTAATAATTTTAATGTTTTTCATGATTAGACAAAGAGTGATTGTTATCAAACAAATAGAGATCCAAAGATGAAGGTTCCTTAAAGGTTTTAGAGTTTTAGGATTATTGAGGTTCTAATGCTGACAAAGATGGTGTTGAAAGGCTTTGTACTCAGAATAAGCTTACAAATACGCCAAAGATAGAAGAGTAAAGCCGAAATGTCAAGTACCCATGGCTGTAATTGAATGTAATATGTTAACGACTGATTCATATCAATCTACATAGCACCACGGTCTCTCATGCAGTCGAAGTGCGGGTCGCTTTGCACGGCACGCAAACATCAACGACATTATCCGACGCGCTCTTGTCGCCGTCGGCGTTCCAGCCGTACTAGAACCCAATGGCCTGGCACGCGACGACGGCAAGCGACCGGACGGTATGTCTTTGTTTCCATGGAAGATGGGTAGGCCTTTAGTATGGGACGCTACTTGTGTCGATACTCTTGCGCCATCCCATCTTCCTAGCTCGTCGTGCTGTGCTGGTACTGCCGCTGCGGCTGCTGAGAACCTCCAGCGGCGGAAATATAATAACCTTGTTGGCAATTATATTTTTGAGCCGTTTGGGGTTGAAACTCTTGGACCGTCGGGTCCGAGTGCTCATGCCTTATTTAAAGATCTATCTAAACGCTAAGTTGACACTTCGCATGACCCATGGGCTGGCTTTTACCTCGGACAGAGGATAAGCATTGCCATACAACGTGGCAATGCCGCCAGTCTTTTGGGCTCACTTCCGGTAAACAGCGATGCGGACGAAGTTTTTGACGCCTTATCTTAGTTAGGATATTTTATTTTAAGTGTATATATTTAGTACTTTAATGCTGTACCTAGTTAATTAAATTAATTTTTATTTACAAACTTTAAATTTATAATATTAACTCTGAATATTATTCATGATCTACATAGTAATGGCGAGGTCGCTGAGTCATAGTCACAGGTATGACTATGGGTATTATTGTTAGCGATCACAGGGATACCTGTTTTTGACACAACAATAGTTACAAAACCTGGTCACTGGAATGACTATGGTGGTGATGTAAATGGTCACCGAGATGACCTGAGCTTTTTGTGGTCACTAAGATGTCCTGAGCTTTGTGATGTCACTGAGAGGACTTGACCTATGTGAGGTCACTGAGATGACTTGAGCTTTGTGAGGTCACTGCGATGACTTGTGCCATGTGAGTTCACTGGATTGACTTCAGCTATGTGAAGTCACTGCGATGACTTGAGCCATGTGATGTCACTGGGAAGTCTTGAGCTATGCGAGGTCACTGAGATTGTTTGAACGTTGTGAGGCCACTGAGATGACTTGGTAGGATGGCCGTGCTGGATCTTTCGTGAGCCTGCAGTTAAAATGAAAAGATAAACGCCTTTTTTTACAGGCGTTCAGTAGTCCAGGAGTAGTATAGTGTCGAATATGAAACTTGAAGCAACAGTGTTCATTCGAACATGGGCCGCGACACATACTGGCCTAGGAACTGCTCGTGTTTCCTTTCAAGTTCAGAATATTACTTAGTGAACGTTATAATTGACTCTGTACTCAAAAAGCCGTGTAGAGGTTAAAGAGTTATTACACAATTTGCCTGTCTCCCAGTTGTCTATGATTGTAATGTAACACGTAATACGTAACTAAGTTCTGAAACGATCCTGTAATACCTGGATCTGACATATATATTTTGAAAAGAAAAACTAACGCGTGAAATTAGACGAGTTTTTAAAACAACACTATGGTTTTAAATGGTGCTGTAAACTTAGTTCCAGTGACATTTTGCACCGAATAGATTCAAGCAAACGAGTTCAACATACTCTGCGAACAAAACGGTCAGAAAATAAACGAGCAAAACTTCACCCTTTGAAGTGCGAATATAATGATTTTGAGTTCAAGGAGAACCATCTTGATTTGCTACCATTCACAGCTACTACAGTCCCGGCTCATGAAAAATATTGAAGACTAAAATCAACGTAGTGATTTCATTAGAGGAACCCACTGAGCTGCAATACTTGAGTGAAAAGAAAATATTACCATTAACTTTGAATAAGAATTCAGCTTTGAAAAACCTTATAATGACCACCTTGGTGAGACCTCGTCTACTTTTGGACGGAATCTCTACTTCGATCCACTTCATCATCTGCAAATTTTGCTTCGCAAAGAAGGCAATTCTTCCGATCCTGCTCGGGTCAGCATCATCATCTTCAAACGCAAAATTCAGGTGTTGCGTCACACCCAGCATCCTACAAGAAGCCCTGCCCTAAAGAGACTCAACTGTGTTAATAGTGATTTTTCGACAGTGATATTTGACTTGTAAGAGTTGTGTGTTCGTGTAGCGTAAAAAATTAGTTTGATGAACTATTTTTAAACCAAAGTTAGAAATTTGGTTTTTCATTATTATATAAGTTTAGTCATATTGCAAAATGGGTGCTTAACAGTTCCTGTACCTACATGCTAAATACTGGAGCAGAAATCGAGAATAAACGATATATAACTTGGACTCGTTTACTTCCACACACGTGATAGGCGTTACTTCAGGTGTCGTGTGGAAAGGTGTAGAACTTTCACTTGTCATCAATCAATCGAAATGAAGAAATATATTTGTTTGTTTGCGTTTATTTTCTTACATGTGATGTCAATCGGCGTTTTCCTTGTATATGCCTTGCTTTTCTTTATAAACTTGCATTTCTTTTTAATATTTATGTTCATTATAGATTTAATAAATGTGTAGCAATTGGACTCGGTGTTCTTATTATTTCAACTGTCTTTATAATTATGGCTGTTCTAACCGATGTTCTGACGGAAATAATGTAGTTTTCAAATTCAAATAAAAAAAAATATTTCAGACCAAGAGATCCATATAGTGTTAGTATGAACTTAGTCTATGTTAGTAAAAACCAAAATAATAAAAATAACTAAAAAAAAACTGTCCGCCAGTGTAGCTAAAATACTGTTACGGCTGCCCCTGAATCGCCGTGAATACTGACTCGGCACCGGTCGAGGTAGTACTCGTGTAGACCCGAGACTGTTATTATTGATGTTGTCGTTTGGCTCTGGCGGGGGTCGTTGTCGGTTGTGTGGTCCTCATGCATGAGGATGCACGAATTTGAGAGTAATGTGTTTGCTGTTCGTGGTTTGTGTAGTGATAGTAGTTTGGTTACGAGAGTGAGCGAGTGATTTACTCGTGTGAGAAGTTCCCTGAGGCTGTGTCACGATACTTCTTTATGTGTATAACGATGATACATAGTAATAATTTTAATGTTTTTCATGATTAGACAAAGAGTGATTGTTATCAAACAAATAGAGATCCAAAGATGAAGGTTCCTTAAAGGTTTTAGAGTTTTAGGATTATTGAGGTTCTAATGCTGACAAAGATGGTGTTGAAAGGCTTTGTACTCAGAATAAGCTTACAAATACGCCAACGATAGAAGAGTAAAGCCGAAATGTCAAGTACCCATGGCTGTAATTGAATGTAATATGTTAACGACTGATTCATATCAATCTACATAGTAATGGCGAGGTCGCTGAGTCATAGTCACAGGTATGACTATGGGTATTATTGTTAGCGATCACAGGGATACCTGTTTTTGACACAACAATAGTTACAAAACCTGGTCACTGGAATGACTATGGTGGTGATGTAAATGGTCACCGAGATGACCTGAGCTTTTTGTGGTCACTAAGATGTCCTGAGCTTTGTGATGTCACTGAGAGGACTTGACCTATGTGAGGTCACTGAGATGACTTGAGCTTTGTGAGGTCACTGCGATGACTTGTGCCATGTGAGTTCACTGGATTGACTTCAGCTATGTGAAGTCACTGCGATGACTTGAGCCATGTGATGTCACTGGGAAGTCTTGAGCTATGCGAGGTCACTGAGATTGTTTGAACGTTGTGAGGCCACTGAGATGACTTGGTAGGATGGCCGTGCTGGATCTTTCGTGAGCCTGCAGTTAAAATGAAAAGATAAACGCCTTTTTTTACAGGCGTTCAGTAGTCCAGGAGTAGTATAGTGTCGAATATGAAACTTGAAGCAACAGTGTTCATTCGAACATGGGCCGCGACACATACTGGCCTAGGAACTGCTCGTGTTTCCTTTCAAGTTCAGAATATTACTTAGTGAACGTTATAATTGACTCTGTACTCAAAAAGCCGTGTAGAGGTTAAAGAGTTATTACACAATTTGCCTGTCTCCCAGTTGTCTATGATTGTAATGTAACACGTAATACGTAACTAAGTTCTGAAACGATCCTGTAATACCTGGATCTGACATATATATTTTGAAAAGAAAAACTAACGCGTGAAATTAGACGAGTTTTTAAAACAACACTATGGTTTTAAATGGTGCTGTAAACTTAGTTCCAGTGACATTTTGCACCGAATAGATTCAAGCAAACGAGTTCAACATACTCTGCGAACAAAACGGTCAGAAAATAAACGAGCAAAACTTCACCCTTTGAAGTGCGAATATAATGATTTTGAGTTCAAGGAGAACCATCTTGATTTGCTACCATTCACAGCTACTACAGTCCCGGCTCATGAAAAATATTGAAGACTAAAATCAACGTAGTGATTTCATTAGAGGAACCCACTGAGCTGCAATACTTGAGTGAAAAGAAAATATTACCATTAACTTTGAATAAGAATTCAGCTTTGAAAAACCTTATAATGACCACCTTGGTGAGACCTCGTCTACTTTTGGACGGAATCTCTACTTCGATCCACTTCATCATCTGCAAATTTTGCTTCGCAAAGAAGGCAATTCTTCCGATCCTGCTCGGGTCAGCATCATCATCTTCAAACGCAAAATTCAGGTGTTGCGTCACACCCAGCATCCTACAAGAAGCCCTGCCCTAAAGAGACTCAACTGTGTTAATAGTGATTTTTCGACAGTGATATTTGACTTGTAAGAGTTGTGTGTTCGTGTAGCGTAAAAAATTAGTTTGATGAACTATTTTTAAACCAAAGTTAGAAATTTGGTTTTTCATTATTATATAAGTTTAGTCATATTGCAAAATGGGTGCTTAACAGTTCCTGTACCTACATGCTAAATACTGGAGCAGAAATCGAGAATAAACGATATATAACTTGGACTCGTTTACTTCCACACACGTGATAGGCGTTACTTCAGGTGTCGTGTGGAAAGGTGTAGAACTTTCACTTGTCATCAATCAATCGAAATGAAGAAATATATTTGTTTGTTTGCGTTTATTTTCTTACATGTGATGTCAATCGGCGTTTTCCTTGTATATGCCTTGCTTTTCTTTATAAACTTGCATTTCTTTTTAATATTTATGTTCATTATAGATTTAATAAATGTGTAGCAATTGGACTCGGTGTTCTTATTATTTCAACTGTCTTTATAATTATGGCTGTTCTAACCGATGTTCTGACGGAAATAATGTAGTTTTCAAATTCAAATAAAAAAAATATTTCAGACCAAGAGATCCATATAGTGTTAGTATGAACTTAGTCTATGTTAGTAAAAACCAAAATAATAAAAATAACTAAAAAAAAACTGTCCGCCAGTGTAGCTAAAATACTGTTACGGCTGCCCCTGAATCGCCGTGAATACTGACTCGGCACCGGTCGAGGTAGTACTCGTGTAGACCCGAGACTGTTATTATTGATGTTGTCGTTTGGCTCTGGCGGGGGTCGTTGTCGGTTGTGTGGTCCTCATGCATGAGGATGCACGAATTTGAGAGTAATGTGTTTGCTGTTCGTGGTTTGTGTAGTGATAGTAGTTTGGTTACGAGAGTGAGCGAGTGATTTACTCGTGTGAGAAGTTCCCTGAGGCTGTGTCACGATACTTCTTTATGTGTATAACGATGATACATAGTAATAATTTTAATGTTTTTCATGATTAGACAAAGAGTGATTGTTATCAAACAAATAGAGATCCAAAGATGAAGGTTCCTTAAAGGTTTTAGAGTTTTAGGATTATTGAGGTTCTAATGCTGACAAAGATGGTGTTGAAAGGCTTTGTACTCAGAATAAGCTTACAAATACGCCAACGATAGAAGAGTAAAGCCGAAATGTCAAGTACCCATGGCTGTAATTGAATGTAATATGTTAACGACTGATTCATATCAATCTACATAGTAATGGCGAGGTCGCTGAGTCATAGTCACAGGTATGACTATGGGTATTATTGTTAGCGATCACAGGGATACCTGTTTTTGACACAACAATAGTTACAAAACCTGGTCACTGGAATGACTATGGTGGTGATGTAAATGGTCACCGAGATGACCTGAGCTTTTTGTGGTCACTGAGATGTCCTGAGCTTTGTGATGTCACTGAGAGGACTTGACCTATGTGAGGTCACTGAGATGACTTGAGCTTTGTGAGGTCACTGCGATGACTTGTGCTATGTGAGTTCACTGGATTGACTTGAGCTATGTGAAGAAGAAACAAGTAGTACAGGACTATTCCACTCGCTGGAGGACTAATCTATTATGTCTTCCTTCAACATTTGTTTAATTTGTCTATTAATCTCTGGCTTCAATGATTGAGGTAATCTATAAGGTTTAACATATATGGGACTAACGTTAGGTTTTACAGTTATGGATTGTTCGTAAACGGTGGTGGTGGCTAGCTTATCTCCTGGTAGGAAAAACACATCTGAATATTTAGTACAGATTGTTTCGAGAGAACTCTTTTCTTCTGAATTAAGATGATTTAATTTCAACAACGTTAGCAGAGTTTCGGCCCTATTAGCATTGGCCTTAGTCTTATCAGAAGAAAAAGTATTATACTCGCTTATAAATTTTACTTCCGTGTTGAAGTTTTCTAATCTTACTTCTTGATTTCTAATATAATTATTCGGATCGGTATCCTACGGTTTTTAGGCCTAACTATAGTTCCTGCTAAAAAAATATCTTTATCTGTTTCTCTCGAGCAAACTACACAATCATCATCTGCTTCAATATCTAATTCTACGAAATGGGTCGACTCAATTCGGGCCGGTAATACAAGACAATCATTATTAGTAAACGTTAAATCAGGTCTAGGCGAGATAGGTAAATAAAGTAGTTTTCCCGCATGATTATTATCTAACACGTTGGTAGCTAAATCGATATTACAGCCATAAGTAGATAGAAAATTTAAGCCTAAAATACCAGTTGCCTTAAATGGTAAATTTTGAAAAACGTAAAATTTATGAAAAACCTGTCATTATTTTGTGTTACAAGTTTCAAGGTTACATTTCCCAAAGAGTTGATCTGTCCCCCAAATTCCGTTTATAGTAGTGCTATCATAACATCTACGCATCGAATCGGGTAATTTATTTTTCCTAATTATAGATAATGACGCACCCGTATCTACTAAAAATGAGTATTTTCTGTTATGACAATAAAATGTAACAAATTGACATCGTCCCTTAAATGCCAAAATATAATTATTAAAATCGAAAAAACTGCCTTTTGTTAAAATTTTGGGAATTTTCATTTTCGTTAGAATTTTGAGAAATTACCTCGTGCGCCGATGCTTGCGCGGGTCGTACGGGTTGCGTTGAAAATACATTATTACGGCTGATATTATTTCCTCGACTTTTACCACGATGGTATTATCGGCTATTATTACTATTCGCCTGTGAAAAATTTCTGCCGCGGTAAGAATTCTGAAATTGCCTTCCGTAACCACGGCGGTTATAACTATTAAAAGATCCATAATTGCGGCCACGCTGACCTTCACCCCTAGGTCCTGAAAAAGGTGTAAACTTACCTCGACCTCTTCTCGAATACTGCATGATGTCTGGCTTAGAGGACGTAGAAGGCATTGATACATCTTCGGCCTTAGCACCTTGTATGGCATCCTTGAGATTACTATAGTTGCGAGCGGTCACTATGGTGCTTAGCCTTGAACTTTTCAATCCATCTGAAAATATCTGGATGGCCATTTTCTCATTTAATGGCTTTAGAATCGCGATCTTTAACGACCCCCGTCTGACTGTGAGATGGTTAAATCGGTAAAGAGTTGTTCTAATTCAGAACCGTAATTGTCAATAGACCTAAAACCTTGGTTCAAATTTTGGAGGCGGGACTGAATAGCGGTAAAAGATTTTGTAGTTAATAAATGTTTCCTTAAATCCTAAATTAAACTAGAAATGGTGTCATAGTTATCCGATAAACGAAGCTTAGCATTCTCAGATAGGCGACCTTTACTTACGAATTTTATTAAAAGCTTTTGTCCCAAATCGTCTAACATATCCGCATACATTTCCACTGCATCAATCAATGGTTTTGTGGTATCCTCCCTACCGTCCATAAGGGGAATGTAAGTTACACGCCGTTCGAATGTCGAATTCCATTTTTACTTCTTTTCCTTCACTAACAGGTGCACACACTTATCTTTAAAAATATACTCTTAATTTTATCAAAAGTGGTAGACAATTGTGTCACTTATTCGGGTTTTAAATCATGCGATATTTTAGAGTATATTAGTTGCGCTTCACTATATAATTTCTTAACCTCTTTCAACTTATTTATGGAACCCTTAAATCTAGCTTGTCCTTTCTTTATTATATATTTACTTATGGCCACTAAATCATCATATATCCTGTTAAGTTCATCGGCCATAATCTAAAATAATGACAATGAATGACATCATCCTAGTTACTGTATTCATAACATTTCTTCGAACTGTCTTCTAAACAGAGATAGCAATGCGAAAACATTCCATACACGGCGCAGAGTATCGGGTTCGGTGAGTCGCCGTGCACGATTTATGAACTGTTACATATTATTTCAATAAAACCTCATACTAATTACTTACTTTTAATAACTCGAACATGCATTTTACACTGCATCGATATTTATGAGACGTAAAGTTTATTAAAATCCTACGCGGTGGCATCACTTGACGTTATGCATTGATTTATATAGTTCCGTAGTATTTATTTTCGCGATAGTCCACGTATTTAGCGCTTTTCTTTTTCACTTACACAGGTTTCCGGGACCTGCGACATCATCACGGAGAGCGTTCTTGAAATACATTGAGGACTGCCTGCGACGTATGGACCTGCGTTTCATCTGCCTCTCCATCCACTTGACATGCATCTTCTTGTAGCATTTACAGACAGCATAGCCTGCCGCCGCCAGTAGGACGATCGTGATCAGCGTGAGGAGGATATTTGACGTGCTGGAGTAGAACTGCTCGGTTGTTGCACTATTTTTCCCGTTACCAGCAGCCGTTTGCGCGATGATGGTCTCTTCTCTCGTTTGAGTAGATTGACACATGATTTGTAACATGAAACTACTTATTTTGGATTAATGTCCGATTTTCTGATCAAACTTTTTTTTTAAATAATTCCGTCCGAATTTTCACTCGCGGTGTGACCTCGAATGGCAGGGTCGCCATGAAGTGTCGTGGTAAATGAAAGACATATGCACTCGGTAACGTCTTGATTTATTGTGTCCTCACATAGACTGAGCGTACACCATCTTAACATAATGCTTACTTAGCTAATCCTGAATAAGGTGTGGTTACACACATACATAATAATACTAACGATACAAATGCTTGCTTACACACACTACACCACTGAGCTGCAATGCTTGAGTGAAAAGAAAATATTACCATTAACTTTGAATAAAAATTCAGCTTTGAAAAAACTTATCATGACCACCTTGGTGAGACCTCGTCTACTTTTGGACGGAATCTCTACTTCGATCCACTTCATCATCTGCAAATTTTGCTTCGCAAAGAAGGCAATTCTTCCGATCCTGCTCGGGTCAGCATCATCATCTTCAAACGCAAAATTCAGGTGTTGCGTCACACCCAGCATCCTACAAGAAGCCCTGCCCTAAAGAGACTCAACTGTGTTAATAGTGATTTTTCGACAGTGATATTTGACTTGTAAGAGTTGTGTGTTCGTGTATACGCTACACGAACACACAACTCTACAAAAATTAGTTTGATGAACTATTTTTAAACCCAAGTTAGAAATTTGGTTTTTCATTATTATATAAGTTTAGTCATATTGCAAAATGGGTGCTTAACAGTTCCTGTACCTACATGCTAAATACTGGAGAAGAAATCCAGAATAAACAATAGATAACTTGGACTCGTTTACTTGCACAAACGTGATAGGCGTTACTTCAGGTGTCGTGTGGAAAGGTGTAGAACTTTCATTTGTCATCAATGAATCGAAATGAAGAAATATATTTGTTTGTTTGCGTTTATTTTCTTATAAGTGATGTCAATCGGCGTTTTCCTTGTATATGCCTTGCTTTTCTTTATAAACTTGCATTTCTTTTTAATATTTATGTTCATTATAGATTTAATAAATGTGTAGCAATTGGACTCGGTGTTCTTATTATTTCAACTGTCATTATAATCATGACTGTTCTAACCTATGTTTTGATGGAAATAATATTGTTTTGCGTGAATACTGACTCGGCACTGGTCGAGGTAGTACTCGTGTAGACCCGAGACTGTTATTATTGATGTTGTCGTTTGGCTCTGGCGGGGGTCGTTGTCGGTTGTGTGGTCCTCATGCATGAGGATGCACGAATTTGAGAGTAATGGTGTTTGCTGTTCGTGGTTTGTGTAGTGATAGTAGTTTGGTTACGAGAGTGAGCGAGTGATATATTTTATAGTGTTTCCCACATTGCTTGAGCTAGAAGAAGTAGAACTAGGAGACCTATGTCTCTTCCTATGCCGACCCATACTTATAATTGAAATAAGACTCAAATAGTTAATTTAATAGTATTATCACTACAACACAGTTTATGTTACAACTTGTTCCTTTCAAAGTTTGTACACTTTACACAAAAAATAATAGAAATTAAATTAATTTATTTACACAACAAAGGTTCTGTTTGTAATTGTTTTGTTTTTTTTTTCTTCCTTTTATTATCACTGTATTTCACTGTAATTAGTTTAGATTTGTGTTGTAACAACTTTACAACATCCTTTGAATAATATAAACTCAAAATCACAGTAAATTATCTCGGGGATTATCAACCAAAGCGCAGAGCTTTGTGTTGGCAACACAACATTTAGTTCAACTTATTTTATGGCACAAAAGCCCAGAGGCTATTCCCAAAATATTATGTCTTATAGTTCTGTCAATGTCAAAATGTCAGTACTGTACAAGAGAACAATTACACGAAGTTACACGATCTGAGTCTTATTATTTTATTGAATAATTACAAAGGCAGTTTCCCTAACATGGTCCTTCGAGCTATAACTATATAGTCTATCCAGCGAAAGAACAGTGAATTCGTGTAAAAATTGGATCATACAGCTTCCAGAAGGTACCCACGCCACGGTCTTAACGAAAAAGGAACGGGCAAGCCATTTTCATATTTCAACAAGGGCGAGTCCGATCCAGAAAGTTCCTACGCCGCGTTCCGAGTGTTCTGGAAATCCAATTTTGGTTCGAGTTTCAAGCAGCTTCCGGTGACGCCGAGAGGGAAGGATTCGTCGTCACGCCATCAGGACGCATCTGATTGGCTCGCGTCACATCACGCCACTCTGAAGAGCCAATCAGCGACGGGCGAGTCCATCGCGCTCGAAAAGCACGCGGTGCCGCTTCGCCGCCGCGCGCCACCCGCCAACGAAACCCGGAAGCAATTTCTTCGAATCGCAACCGTCATATTTTTTTATTTTGCTGCAGACAGATTCAGATTTTCAAAAAAAAAACGTGTTGTCTTGTGCTTGTGCGGTCACATAATTTCAGTTACAACCAAAATAATATAGTTGTAGCAGCAATTTTACAGTGTACAAAACAAGTTGTCGACAATGGAAATCGACCAAGTAAAAACGCTCAAAGACGAAGAGGGTTACAAGGAGTTCTCTAAACAGGCGTTGATACTGAAGGAAGAACGTCTTCGAAATGCATTCCAGAAGTACGAAGAATATTCGTTGGAGATATGCGCCATAGAACCCGACCTCGATGCTGGCGATGATGTAGAAGAAAAGTACATCAAAACGCTCACCGTCATCAGAGAATTGTTGGATAAAATAAATTGTGAAAACGATTGTAAAAACGAGGGTGTTACGAAAACATTCAACACAAAGTTACCTACCATAAATGTACCAACGTACTCTGGTAAGTACTCAGAGTTCAAGCCGTTTATACAACTCTTCGATTCACTCATACACAACAATCAAAATTTAGATGACGTTCAAATGTTTTTCTATTTACGTAATTTTCTGCGAGAGGAACCTCACGATCTGGTTAAAAATCTCAACTTGTCTACCGAGAGTTACCATGAGGCCAGGAAAATTCTAATCGATAGATATGACAACAAATATAAGATTACAAATGAACATATACACATTTTGTTAGATATTGTACCTCTATATAAGTCAACAGCAAGTAATTTAAGAAACTTTGTATCTGTTGTAAAGCAACAATTAGCTGCCTTAAAAAATATAGGCCACTCAGTTGATCAGTGGGATCCAATAGTACTTTGCATTCTGACCAGAAAGTTGGACTTATTGTGCAGTAGGGCATTCCAATTGGCTCGAGTACGAGATACTACGGTTGCACACCTTATTGATTATCTAGATAAGCGGGCACTTGCACTAGAGAATGCAGAGCGGCCACCAGAGAGAGCCCAGCCAGTTTCAAAAGTAGCTCATGTCGCAGCTGTGAAGAAAGCAAATCCAGATACAGGTGGTGCTGCTGAGACGGTAGGAACAAGAAGCTGCATGCTCTGTAAGTCCAACCACAAGCTTTTTACTTGTCCACAATTTAAACTTATGTCTGCGAGTGGTCGAATCAAGTTTGCTACGTCTAACAAAATATGTGAGATTTGTTTAAATAATCATAATAAAAAATGCAGATATCACTTTAAATGTAATGTCTGCAAAGAAGGGCACAACACATTGCTCCACGAAGATAAAGCATTGTCTCCAGTAACTTTGATGTCTGAGGCTGCCTCCGAGCAAGTACTATTGCCTACAGCACAGGTAAAACTATTAGCGAGCAATGGTACAGAGGTTCATGTCAAGGCTCTGCTAGATACTGGTTCACAGGCATCTTTTGTGACTAGAGAACTTGCAAATCTATTAAAATGACAAATTGATATAGCCAACACTCCGGTTATCGGTATAGGCAATACTTTAAATAAACTAAAGGAGAAGGTCCATTTGGATATACATTCCCTCACTCAGAATTTTAAAATTTCAGTCACATGCTACTTATTGGACAAAATAACTTCAAAGTTACCACAAAGAAAGTTTGACTTGCATAACTTAGTTTTACCTCCCAAAATTATGCTAGCTGACAAGAAGTTCAATGAGCCTAGTAACATACATATTCTATTAGGTGCGGACATATTTTTCCATATCCTGCTGCTGCCGCCTGAGCCTGAAGTTCTTCCATCCAGCTCGGAGGCAGCTGGTGGCAGTATCGCATCTAAAACTCCACTATTAAATACAAGACTTGGTTATGTAATTGCAGGTAACACACCTACACAACACACAGAACCAGTCATTACTTTATTTTGTAAAAAATTTGATTCTGATTTAAATAAATCTATTGTTGAGTTTTGGAAGTGTGAAAGTGTTCCAGAGACCTTTCCAGAGGCACATTCTGAACATGACTTGTGCGAAAAGATATTTTGTGAAAATGTTGAGCAAGATACAAAAAATAATAAAATTCAAGTAATCTTGCCACTAAAGTTACCATTAGATTCAATCAATCAAGCTTTAGGAGATTCATTATATTTGGCATTAAAAAGATTTCATAACTTAGAACTTAGATTTAACAAAGATTCTAACCTTTATATGTTATACAAGGAGTTCATTCATGAATATTTAAAGCAAGGTCATGGTGCATTAATTGATATAAGTCAATATAACTTATCTACTGATCCAGTATACTTTTTACCACATCACCCTGTATTTAGGCCACATAAAAAGACTACAAAATGTCGGGTGGTATTTGATGGTTCCATGAAAACCAGTACAAAAACATCTTTGAATGATTTATTACTTAATGTTCCTGTAGTACAAAAGGAGCTAGTAGATGTCTTAATGCTCTTCAGAGTCGATGAATATTTTTTTATAACAGACATCAAAAATATGTTTAGAAATATCAAAATACATCCCAAACACAGGTCATTACAAAATATTCTATGGAGAGACTCTCCAGACGAAAGTGTTAAATGTATTCAATTAAAACACAGTAACTTATGGCTTAGAGTTCATCCTATTTGGCAACTCGATGTTTAAAAATGTTGGCTGAACAACACCACAATGAGTACCCTACAGCTGCTTTTATTATAAATAATTCAACATATGTTGATTACATTCTTCATACTGAAAAATCACTTGTTAAATTATTAGCAGCAAAAGAACAACTATGCAGTTTGTTAGGTTTAGGAAGTTTTCAGTTACACAAATGGGTTTCAAATTCAACAGAGTTGTTAAAAGAAATACAAAAAGAACAACAACATTTTGATGAGATTGATCTAGAGAAAAATAACACTTCTTTAAAAACACTAGGTATGAATTACAATATTAAGTTAGATTCATTCATTATATCGAGTCCAAAAACTGTCAATAGCATACCTCAATCTAAGCGTGAAATTCTGAGCTTAATAAGTGGATTCTATGACCCACTAGGTCTTGCTGGACCTATTGTGGTAAGTGCAAAGGCTATAATGCAACGCTTATGGCAAGAAAAGTTGAACTGGGATTCGGTGCCAAATTGTGAACTGCTACAGCTTTGGCACAAGTTTTATAGCAGCTTGCTTACAATGCAACCAATGCTTATACCGCGATATATAGGTATGCACATATAGGTTACACAAATTATAGGGTTTGCTAATGCATCTAGCAATACTGGTTATGGCTGTTGTGTATACCTATGAGTCGTGGATTCAATGGGTTATGTCAAGATATCCTTGCTTTGTTCGAAATCACGAATAAATCCTATTAATCAGAGTTTATCAGTTCCTCGACTCGAACTTAATGCAGCTCTGTTGCTTGCAAAGCTTGTTAGCAGAGTTCATAATGTATTAACTGTTAAAATGCAAATACAGGATGTCATACTTTATTCTGACTCACAAATAGTATTAGCTTGGCTCAAAACTAACATAAATACACTTAAGGCTTATATAGCGAATCGCGTTAAGGTCATCTCACAACTTATACAAAAATACACATGGTTAGCACGAACGAGAACCCCGCCGATTGTCTTAGCCGAGGAGTCATGCCAAACGAGCTAGCCGATCATGACCTGTGGTGGAAAGGCCCAGCATTTCTGCATTCACGTGAGTACAAGCCACAATTAAATTTAATTTTGCCACAGGATTTACCAGAGGTTAAAGCCGACTCTGCGTGCTTAAGTGCAATGCTTTGTACTACTTCTGGTGAACAAGCGTTATGTCTCGATTTTCTTGAGAAATTTTCTGATATCAACAAAATGATAAGAGTTTTAGCTTACATCTTACGTTTCGGTCAGAATGCAAAGTCAAAATTAGTCTCTAAAAATAAACTTAATTACATTACTACTCAGGAACTTGATCTGTCATTGTCAATGATTGTAAAATATGAACAACAAAAGTATTTGTCAGAAGATATTCATGCTCTAAAATGTAATAAAACAATTGTTAAAGGTAATTTAAAAACATTATGTCCGTTTATCGATGACAGGGGTTTAGTTCGCGTGAGTGGTCGTTTACAAAATGCAACCATTCCTTATACACAGAAACATCCCATTGTCTTACCTAAGGATTCACGCATCACTAACTTAATTATTATAAGTGAACATTTAAAAAACCTCCATGCGGGTTCAAAGCTTGTTCTGTCATCGATAAACCAAAGATTCTGGATTGTAAACGGTCTCAGACAAGTTAAAAAAGTGTTACATAAGTGTACTGTTTGTTTTAGATTAAAGGCTGAATCAGCAAAACAGTTAATGGGTTCTTTGCTGCCAGATAAGAGTCAATGTATGTCGCCCCTTCCAAAAGGTTGGTTTAGATTACGCTGGTCCGATTCCACTGAAAATAGCCAGGATCAGAAAGCCTATAATCTCAAAAGGTTATTTTTGCCTGTTTGTTTGCTTTGTAACAAAAGCTATCCACTTAGAGCTGGCCTCTGATTTAAAAACAGAGACTTTTATAGCCTGCCTTAATAGATTTATATCGCGACGTGGATTGCCCACAGACATATATAGCGACAATGCTTCAACCTTCAAGTGTGCAAAGAACCAAATAACTTGCACAACTCGCCAGTTCACCAAAGACTGGTGTGTCAATATTCAGCTCAAAAGAGGATTAATTTTCATTTTTTACCTTGCTACTCACCAGTCTTCGCTGGATTGGCAGAAGCTGGCGTTAAAAGTGTAAAGTACCACTTAAAGAGAGTGTTATTAAGGTATATTCTTACTTATGAAGAATTGTATACCGTTCTATGCCAAATTGAGTCTTGTTTAAATAGTAGACCTCTCATGCCATTATCCAATGATCCAAATGATTATACTTGCATTACTCCAGGTCATTTTTTAATAGGTACTGCTTTAAATACATATCCTGAGCTTAATGTAAACACAATAAAACAATCTCAATTTTGGAAAACTTGTAATGAGATAAAAATGTTGTTCTGGAAGGTTTGGAGTAAACATTATTTAAATTTGTTACAATCTCGCCCTAAGTGGCAAGACACTCAACCTAATGTAAAGGTAGGAGCATTGGTGATCCTAAGGGATGATAATTTGTCACCACTATACTGGCCCCTAGCCAGAGTCATAAATACTTACCCAGGTAAAGATGGAAAAGTAAGAGTAGTTGAAGTCAAAACTGCAAACGGCCACACACATAAAAGAGCTGTAATGAAAGTTTGTGTTCTACCGCTGGAATGTGGTACTGGTTAATAAAAATGTTAAAAAAAAATCGTTTTGTCTTTGTACAACAAAAGTTGCACCTATCCGCTATAAGATTACAATTTTAAGTTTAATATTAATAAGATTACAATTTTAGTCTTGTATCCTTTTTGTTACTACATACTAGTATCTTTGTTACTTAACTATAATGTCAATATCAATCTAACTTGTCTATTAATGTTTCAATTTTTGTATACTTATTTTAATAAGTTTAATCTTTCAGTTGCCCCGCCAATATGTTGGCAGCATAACATTTAGTTCAACTTATTTTTATGGCACAAAAGCCCAGAGGCTATTCCCAAAATATTGTCTTATAGTTCTGTCAATGTCAAAATGTCAGTACTGTACAAGAGAACAATTACACGAAGTTACACGATCTGAGTCTTATTATTTTATTGAATAATTACAAAGGCAGTTTTCCTAACACTTTGATCATCTCACCCAACACCGGGAAAATTCAACGAACAAGCGGGTGCGTCAGTAGCGCGACTTGTCACAACTTGTTCCGTGCGTAAGCTTTTCACATCACACAAAATGTTTTTATATATGTTAGATTGGGCACTAAAAGAGTTAGTTAAGCATATATACAATAAAAAGCACCAATTTTTGCAATCTGATATTAAAGTTTTTCCACTTTTACAAACACAATGCAAATGTAACGATAGTAGATCACAAAGTAGTTTTCTTTGGCAAAAATCACACCAAACCGTACGAATTACTTTATAAGCGTAAGTAAATCGCACTTCTGAATACTATTAAAAGCAATTTAACACTTTAAATAACTTTAATACATTTATTAAATTTTTTCACAAGCCTTGCGAAAAGCGCGGGAACACCAACTACCACAGACTAATGTCAAAGGTCATAGTGAAGTTCCGATAACGCGTGACAACTAGTGTGGATCTACGTGAATCGATTTTCTTCATCTAACAGTAACTATTTATTTATTAAAATGGAAAACGATTTTGTAAAAGCAGATAGTACGAATCTGCCAAAACTTGATTCTATGATGGTTACAAAGTTCTTTGCATGTAACCCAGACTTCTGTACTGCCGAATTTCGGAATGTTAAAAAATCTTTGTAAGTATTACTTGTTATATTATACTGTTTTTCTATGTAAGTGCCAGGTATACCTAATTAGTAAAAAAATATTGGAAAGTGTTAGGTTACGTTTTGTTCCTTATGTTACTGTCAAATCAAGACTATTGTTTTTTTTCACAGATCTTTAAGAGAATCGTGCGGTGACGATGCAATTGAGTACGTGCAGCTACAAAGGACCCAAAATACATGAACTATAAAATGTACAACATGTCCAGAACACAAAGTACACGCCAAGCCATATTCTGTTACACTTATTGTAGATGAGCAAGAAGAATATGTGTTACAGGTGACATGCCATGATTGCCCTGCTTCGACTGGTGGCAAACATGCTGCTGCGTTTTTAATGTGGTGTCATATTCGTAGCGAAGAGCTTTCATGTGCTTTTGGAAAAAATCTACTCTTGCAAAGGTTGATAGACAAATCATTCCTATGTATACTTAAGGGTTAATAGACAAATCATTCCTATGTATACCACTATTATAAAAGACATTAATATCTTTAAAGAATCCAGACATGAAAAGAATCCTATTAATTATATAAAAAATATGTTTATCATTATTGAATCAATATTGTATTTTACATTAAATTTGTATTAAGAAATAATTATTTGATTAGGGAATCTTGCAGATTTATAAGAACACAAGCTGTTATAATACACTAGAAATGGAATACAACTTTTAGGTTCTAACCTATCTAATAACTTATGTTCAACTAAATTCACATCGCTAATCCTACCCCCGTATCCAGCAGACACAAAACGAATCAGTCCATCAGGTGTACAAGCAACTAAATATTTAATTGTATTTGCTTTCTTATATTCAGACCAGTTCAGTTGCTTGACATACGGCTATTGTTGGCTTCTGAATTTCAATTTCCAAGCAATCTATGATGCAAGTAACTTGTGAAATTGATGTCGGAAAGCAATAGGTAAGTTTCGTTTTATTGTTTCAGGACTAAAAGGTTTTATAAAAGGAGGCAGAGTCTTGCTTATCAGAGGTAACTTAGTAAGAAATACTTTCCTAGTTGCGAAAACGTTCTATTAAGTCTTACTTTTGTCAAACACAATAAATAAAATTTGTTGTTCTGTTGTATGAGTATGCTTCCTTGCTATCCGCTATCTACCAAAATATAAAGTTCCTTAGGAATTCCCACATAAAGTCTGCTATTTTTTTATTTTTTAGATAAAGTGTTGTGGTAATTTAACTTTTGTTCTTCTAGTTTAAATTGCTCAGGTAAACTACTGTCAGAACTAGTCTTGGACTTAGATGGTGTAGGCCATTCACTTGAGATGGTGTGTAAGTGACAGTTCACTATCAGATTTTTCTTCAAATGTAACTGATAATTTTCGTTTAGCAGACCTTGTGACTCCAGATGTACTTGGTATATCTATTTGGCTTCCTTACATATGAGGGGATGTTGCAATAGACACACTAGATTTTGTCGGGAAAAGAGATTGGTCTTTTATTTTGAATTTGATCTGGGTAGATTTACTTCTGTATTGAGCTGATATGTTTGCTTGCACTGATTTGCATTCCTGTGATAGTACTTGCACCTGGATTGACTTGTCATTGATCAGTGTTTGCACTTGAGTTGCCTTATCCGCTCTATTTTTCTCAGATACATCTGGAAACAATCAATGCTCATAAATAATAAATACATACTTCAAATTTAACATTCATTTTTATTAAAAATAGTAATTATAAACTGCATATAGCTAATGTTTTGATGCGGGAAACAAGAAAAGTTTTTATTCCAACTGTCCGAGACCGATGGCGCCTTGCTCCAAAACATGCCGATATAAGAAAAAGGAAACGACGAACCCAACTGGGGCGACAAACGGCAGAGATGCAAAAATTGTTCACGCCTATCTTACATTTACTGTAGTAAATGCGATTTTGTTTTTGTTCAAACAAAGAAAGTAATTGTTTTAAGGATTTTCATATGGTTTTGTGTTAAATTTTCACATAAAAAATATCTTTGTCATTAAAAAAATGAATACAACTTGATAAAATATATATGCCAAATCCGGTATTACAGTATCGTGTCCGAACATACTTAGTGACGTATAACGTGTCAAATTACAAACGTGGGCAACGTGAGAAATTAGATTATTTGGTTCATAGTCAATTACTATTCACCATGTACTAACTAATACTTTGAACTATAAAAGGACACAGAGCAGTTCCTAGGCCAGTACGTGTTTCATAAAAAAAAAACTCAAATCGTATATTTCAAATAAACCATTTACAGGCACTTTTGAATTGTCAAAGTCGGTCACTCAAAAACATGAAGCTATTTGCACGTTCTAAAGCGTAGATCTCTATGGAGAAGAACGTGCAAGAAACTCCACGGACACTCTTTTAAGCCATGTGATGTATTACAAAAATCTTGTTAACATTATCTTTGATTGCTTCTATATGTGAGGACAATGCAAAGAACAAGAAAATATATAAACAATTCAAAATGTATGTACAGATTAAAATAAGCCAGTGGCAGGTAAGAGATGACCAGTCTCAACTGACGGTGCCCGTTCACGAACATGACGCGTGCATCAGCACCATCTAACTCAACCATTTTGAAGGGAACCAAATGGTCCAAAACAAGCGCCAAACATTTGTGTGAGCATGACAAGCTCTCAACTGCCACGCTCGTTCATGTCAAACTAATTTAATAACGAAATCTATAATTACATATGTAAATGGCTCCATAGTGCTCACATTTACAAAAAATTGAAAATATGCTTCTACGTTATACAAAACTGTGGTTTCAAGTAACTAAGAAAAGAAAAAAAAAGAAGGCTGCTTTATTGTGTATACTTTGCTAATACAATAATGCAAAGAAATAATAAATAAATGATTGTATAGGAGAACAAAAAAAAGGGTAAGCATTTGTTCCAATTATCAAAAACCTAACAAGTGGACCCATGCTGCTGTGGCTGTGGAGCAGGACCGGCATTTAGCCAAGCATTTTTATCAAGGACATAATCTTCCAGTTTATAATATGCTTGTCTACATAATTATATAATATTTGTGTCTAGTACACATATTTATTTATACACTAGCTGTTGCCCGCGACTTCGTTCGCGTGTATGTCAGTTAATATCGCTAAGGTACGGTAAACGAACCGTCAATATCCTGCATTACCTGACCCCTCTTAGAATTTGAAATTTGACAGAGTGTTATGCATGACACTGGCTGTATCACCTCTTCCGTTAAAAATAACTACCAGCCCTGGTAAATTTTCGTAAAGAGAAGCGTTCTAATGATACGTTCCACTTTACACGATGTTAGCGGCGGAATTGTCACCGGATAATTGCAAAATTACATAAGACTGCAAAATATCTTGAGAGATTGTAAACTCTCGATTAATTGTCAGTTGAACATTTTGAATTTTGATGCGTAAAAATCGCATCAAAATTTGACACTCGAAGTCATTTCAAGAAATTGTGGACTGACATAAAATTCATCAAAATCATTTAATATATTTTTCTCGATGTCATTGAATATGTTTCTTAATTTTGCTAATGTACTAGTGTTTCTCTAAAATACAGACACCTCCCTGCAAAATTTCAAGTTTGTTAACCCATTGGTCTGGATGTAAATACAAATTTTCGTTCAATCATTTCTTTATATAACGTATATACTTTTTATAAAAAACCGTTGTTGTTATCGTTATACAGGGCGTCCCACGGCTATGCCACATGGAGGGAAAGTACCTTGAATATTGTAGATGGAACATTTTACTGAAAGAATATTTATAATTTAAACCGCATTCATAGATTTTTAAATAAACCATGTAATGGTTGAACCGGGAATCAAACCCACTACACGAGAAAAAAAATTACCCTGTAGCTTTACTATACCGATCGAAAGGCTTCATCATAAGGATTATTTTTTGCTAAATAACATAGTGTGTGTAGAAATAAAAGGAAGACCATGAATTTTAACATGGTGTAAATTTTTGCTCAGAAAATTAAAAGCGTGATGATATATAGCCTATAGCCTTCCTCGATAAATGGACTATCTAGCACTGAAAGAACTTTTCAAATCAGACTAGTAGTTAGACCTGAGATTAGCGCGTTCAAGCAAACAAACTCTTCAGTTGTTCTTTGATTTGTATAGATTCATAATTCATGAGAATAGGTCTGTCATTAATATATTTGAGTGTTGGTTGATAGTCAACTCATAAAATTTAATTTTATTGTTATGTGTTTAGATATGTGATGCAGAATGCACTGTAGTCAACGCTGATGCAGCCTATGGTGGAGCAACCCGCGACTCTTTCATTTGGTCAAACCATGAAATTAAAGCTCACCTGGAGAGTCCACAACAGGAGACACTGTATCTATTGGGTATGTAGTTGTACTTCTATCTTTTGTGTTTTTCTACTGGCTTTTATTTGGTTTTTGAAAATTTTCTCTTTTTTAATAGTTAGTTCAACATGTACATGCTGGCAAATTCATTATGCAGCAATAATTGCTAACAAACATTGTTACAGGAGATTCTGGGTACCCACTTCGGGAATACATGATGACCCCAATAGGCAATGCTGTCGAAGATTCTCCAGAAGGGAGATATAATTACATCCAGAAACGTGCTTGCTCCACCATAGAGCGAATATTTGGTATTTTAAAAGGCAGATGGAGATGCCTCTTAGCAGCAAGAGAGCTGCATTATGCACCCGTCATAGCAGGTATTTGTCACAATTCACACTTAACTATATTTTTCCTTATAAGCCAATGAAGTGGTAAACAGATATTTTTTTTCATCAATATCAGATCATTTTTTTTTTCAGGTAAAATTGTAATTGCCTGCTGTGTATTACACAATTTGTGTAATCGGGCAGGCTTAGAAGCACCTACCCTCACCGAGGAAGATATCCAGTTAGAGCTCAGTAGACAGGGAGGACAGCAAGATGAGACTATGTCCGCTCATCAAGCTCTTCAGCAAGGGCAAAGAGCGAGAGATCGGTTAGTGCAATTGCTGGAAAGAAATAGGTAAGCAGTTGCACAAGAAAACTACTCTACTAATAAAACATGTCAATATAATGATATAGATGGTATTTGTATTTATATTATTGATTAGGGTATTTATTTAAAATTGTTTATTTTGCTTACAGGTCATAAGATCTTCAATAAAAATTTCACAATGGGTGTTGGGACTACAAGAACATTTAATACTGTATCATCTACAATAAAAGAATTGTTTTTATTATTTGTTTTTGTGTTCTTTTTATTTAGCATCAATCAAATTGAAACAAAATACTATCAACAAAACACGATCCTTAACAATCAAAACATAGATTTATTGCTAGAGGAAGTTAGTTTCTCTTACTTGTCTACTTCAGTCTCAAATACTTTATAATCAAAATAAAAAAAAATAATCTACAATACAGTACAACAATCAAAAAATAGATTTTCTTTTACCTATCTGTTGTAGTCTTTCATTATTGCTAGTAACTTGGTTTCTCTTACTTTTCTACTTCAGTCTCAAATATCTTATAATCAGAATGAAAATAACAATCAACAATACAGTATAACAATGAAAACCTAGATTAAATCTGAATAAAAATAATAATCAAAAATGCACTATACAAATCAAAACATAGATTCTTTCTAATCAGAATAAAAATAATAATCAACAATACACTCCAAAACTCAAAACACTGATTCTTTATAATCAGAAAAAAAAAAATTGATGACCACTCTTTTCATTCAGTAAATTATTGAGTTGGAAGAGCAGAGACTCCTAGCAACAAAAAAAAAATGAGGAGCTCGGGAAATAAATGATGCCATTTTCTAGCGATGGGCAAGGTATTCCCGTACTAAGGCAGAGAGCTCTCTAATGCCATTGTGGACCTCCACAATAGCATCCTTTATATCACCTAGTAGCTCATTTCTCCTGACTTCGACTTGAAGTCTTTGCTCTTCCACCTCAATAATTCGGCTTCTTGCTGAGACGGTATGGTGTCGCCAAACTCGTGGACATGAATGACGAGAATTAGGTGCTGTAAAAAAATTATTTAAACTTTAGTCCGTTTTAAGTACCTACATTTCTGAAAAATGCTTTACATAATCTATTTTCTACTGATCAATAATACTTTGCTGATTTTGTCTTGGCAACTCCCACTCGAGTGCCTCAATGGACATTGAGGGTTGCTCCGGGGAATGTGGGTAGCATATGTTACAGCAGATTTTTGGGTGGCTGAGATGGCTGCTGGGTCTTGTGTTACAGGTGGACTCTACAACAATAAACTGAATATCATTGACGGATACAACAAATATATAATTATGTATCTTTTATTTATTGTTATCTAAATTAAATGTCAGCAGCAGACTTCATGCAACATAAATAAAAACATTATTTCCATTATTATTTGTTTTTTACTATTCCAATAGTAAAAAACAACAAATAAAAAACAATCAATGGAAATAATTATTTACAAACTTACTATCATAGATTATGAATTAAATTATTACCAATGGAAAAGCTGGCACTCTTGCCTCAGTTTGCGGCTCTCCAAAACCTTCTCCCATAATTGATAGGATTTTCAGTTCCACTTCGGAGAGGGTTGGTGCCACTGATGTGCCTCCACCTGTAGCACTTGCTGACCGTCTTGCAGCTCCAGCAGCTTTTTAGCCAAATGTTTTCTATCAGAACAAACCTAAAATGTTGTTAATTTTAATTACTTAAATGAAAAGCCAGTACACTGTTAGGTCCTCCTACGGGTAAGTAACATACTTGGAGGATGTCTGATTAAGTACCAATCATTGTACCTATTCATTTTAATGACAAGACCATACAATCATATTAATACGAGTTATGTAATTCATCCTTTGCCACTGCTCCACGGTCTTTGTGCAACTTCCCATTGAATTTAGGGAGTTGCACAGGATCTCCCACAGACGTTGCGAACGGATTCTCCCGTCGGCACCCCTCATTAGACCGCGAGCCAACTGAGTGTGCTCGCTCATAAAATTGAGGAGGGCCTCAATTTGAACGTGCGTTGCTGCTATACCGGCTGGTGCCATTTTAATTTAAATATTTATTTAATGAAGTAACGCGAATTCAAGTTTTGTTTTCTGTTTTCTTGTTTACTGACAATGGCATTTTCGTTGGGAATAACCGTCATGAAGAAAAAAGGCAAAGGTATTAACAGGATGAAGCCACAATCAAGAGAATAATGGCAAAAATGATTCAATTCTATAATTAATGACTTAATAAAAAGTATATTGTTAAAAATTTGGTCATTTTCTAAACTATAACATTATATTTTTTTGTTTATTAAGCATGAAAACCATGAAGTGTGTAAACCGGTAAACGATCGGTAAAATAGCCCAACTCTATCGTCATTCATCATTCGTTCACTAATATTGTCTATGATTCCTTTCGAAACTCATCATGAATCCGAAATCAATAGGGAGTGGAGTTTACTCGTTAGTTTCGGACTACCTTCGGACGGGCCCGTATTATCGTTGACGGACTTAGAGAGTAGGCCCCCTGAGCTGAAAGACGCGTAAATTATTTTGTCCATCGCAATGCGGCTGGCTGATTATAAAGAAATAATTCAAAAATGTGTTCCATTTTCAAACTTTTATTCTTTTTTTTCGTGACTTTGTATTCAACAGTATGGGACTCATTTTGAGCTATGAAATTGATTAATTTTGTATTAATTTGACTTGACCGTTATTCGAAGCTTATTTAATTGAGATAGGCCCTACGTTTCCCGCCTTTTACATTTGTATATATCTATCTCTTTCTAGCACGTCACTTCCGCTTGGCAGTGGTAGGGAGGGTCGATAAGCGAGACTCGCCATTTTGATTTCATTGGCGTCTTGTTTCCCGCCGTGAACGGTCGTCTCGTACTGAACTGCCGACACTTAGCTGCCTTTAAATTTTATTATTTAATAAGTGTTCAAGGAAAATAATCCTAACGGTTGTTATTCATTTAAAAAATGAACTAAGTTTAATTTTTCGATACTCAGTATGGAAAATACGTGTGATAATGCCGATAAGGCGACTAGTGATGTTCTTCCAGGACCTTCTTTGTCGCGGAAGCGGAAGGCTCGATCGAGTAGTTCTAGTAGCTCAAAATCCAGTAGTAGCTCCTCGTCTAGCGGAGGCAACCCAAAGAGAAGTCGCCGCAACAAGAAAAGGGGAGGCGACCGCAAGTGTCGATCCAAACGCAAAATTCGAAAATTTGCTAAAGAGGTACGTAACCTTCGCCGGCAAATGGTTTGCAAGGACACCGTTCAACACGTGAGTACCAATTTGGATTATGATGCCATTTCACTTATGTCCGGTGTTAGTGAAAATTGTTACGAACAAATGCTTGATGCTGGGGGTCTACTCTCTAAGCCCGAAGTCCGTAGTTTCGGCCTTAGTTACGGGCGTTTCCTACTCCGTATCACCTACGGACTTACGATTAGTCTCGAACCCGAACGAAGAATGAATGACAACACGATTTGACAGTTGTCCTTATTCCCGATGTGTTTTTGTCCGTCCGAAAAGTTGAATTTGACATTTGTTTTCACGGATTTTTATGTCATTTGATACGACATCAAAATAGTTATCGTGCCGGTAAACGGAAGCATAAAATTTGAAGATATGGCTGCTTTTTTAATAGTAGAAGATCTTCTTCAGGAAGAACGGAGGCGACGCCGGCTACACTTGCGCCAAAACTTTAGGCTGGCGAGTATTCCTGACGTTGAGTTCATAGGGAACTATAGGCTCACACGGGAATTATTTGAAGACCTGTGTGAGGATATAGTACCTCTTATGCTTCAACAAATGCGACGAAATGGTGTTGATCCAAGAATGAAGGTAATGATTTGATCCAATAATGATGGACTAAGGCTAATGATATACAATATATTGAAGATTTTGCAAATTAATAAATTGTTTTAATTGCTGTTTTTTTTTTACTTTTAGATCCTTGCTGCACTCAACTTTTATGCCCGGGGGAGCTACCAAGGTGCAGTGGGCCTTAGCAGTGACGTCCCAATGGCACAACAGACAGTGTCACGCTGTCTGCGATATGTCACAAATGCTATAAACAGCCCCTCAATTTTGAAGAAATTTATAAAGTTTCCACAGAATTTGGCTGAGAGGAACCTCATAAAAAGACAGTAAGTTTATAAGTTTACCTGGGACAAACGGTCCAGTTAGATAGGGCTAACTTTGAGAAAGAGGTCAACTATCAAATCCCACTCCGCAGGGCGGCGTTCATGAAGTTGTTTAGTATCTTCTCATCTTGTATACCTACCACAGCATTTTTGATTTTATTATGCTGAATGTTTACAGATTTTATGAAAAATATGGCCTGCCAGGAGTTATTGACTGCACACATGTAGCATTAGTGAAACCCAGTGCATATGAGGAGCGTTTCTTAAACAGGAAACATTTTCACTCCTTAAATGTACAAGTTGTAAGTACTAATGTTTTATGTTTAAAGATGTTCTAAGGTGGTAAAGTTAAAGGGTCAAAAACAATCAAATAGAATTTAAAAAAAAAAACTTAAACTCTTATTATAACATAATTAAATAAATAACTTTGTGAATTGATTCATAGTTCATGAGAATAGGTCTGCCATTAATATATTGGAGTGTTGGTTGATAGACAACTCATAAAATTTAATTTTATTGTTATATTTTATAGATATGTGATGCAGAATGCACTATTATCAATGCTGATGCAGCCTATGGTGGAGCGACCCATGACTCTTTCATTTGGTCAAACCATGAAATTAAAACTCACCTGGAGAGTCTACAACAGGAGACACTATATCTATTGGGTATGTAGTTATACTTCTAAAAAAATTCTATCTTTGTTTTTTTTCTACTGGCTTTTATTTAGTTTTTTAAAATATTTTCTTTTTTTAATAGTTAGTTCAACATGTACACGCTGGCAAATTCATTATGCAGCTATAATTGCTAACAATCATTGTTACAGGGGATTCTGGGTACCCACTTCGGGAATACATGATGACCCCAATAGGCAATGCTGTTGAAGATTCTCCAGAAGGGAGATACAATTACATACAGAAACGTGCTCGCTCCACCATAGAGCGAACATTTGGTATTTTGAAAGGCCGATGGAGATGCCTCTTAGCAGCAAGAGAGCTACATTATGCACCCGTCACAGCAGGTATTTGTCACAATTCACACAATAACTATATTTTTCCTTGTAAGCCATTGAAGTGGTAAACAATTTATTTTCCATCAATTTCAGATATATTTTTTTTTTCAGGTAAAATTGTAATTGCCTGCTGTGTATTACACAATTTGTGTCATCGGGCAGGCTTAGAAGCACCTACCCTCACCGAGGAAGATCTCCAGGCAGAGCTCAGTAGACAGGGAGGACAGCAAGATGAGACTATGTCTGCTCATCAAGCTCTTCAGCAAGGGCAAAGAGCGAGAGATCGGTTAGTGCAATTGCTGGAAAGAAATAGGTAAGCAGTTGCACAAGAAAACTACTCTACTAATAAAACATATAAATATATATAGATGGTATTTGTATTTATATTATTGTTTAGGGTATTTATATAACAAATTTTATTTTGCTTACAGGTCATAAGATCTTCAATAAAAATCCCATAATGGGTGTTGGGACTAAAAGAACATTTAATATTGTATATGTACAATAAAAGAATTGTTTTTATTATTGTTTTTGTCTGTTTTTTTATTTAGCACCAATCAAACAAAAAAATAAATACAGTCAAAACACGATCCTTAATAAACTGAAGTAGACAAGTAAGAGAAACTAACTTCCTCTAACAATAAATCTATGTTTTGATTACATAGATTTATTGTTAGAGGAAGTTAGTTTCTCTTACTTGTCTACTTCAGTCTCAAATACTTTATAATCAGAATAAAAATAATAATCAACAATACAGTAAAACAATCAAAACAGATTTTCTTTTACCTATCTATTTTAGTATTTCATTATTGCTAGGAACTTATTTTCTCTTGTCTTAAATACTTTCTAATCAGTATAACAATCAAAACATAGATTTTCTTTTACCTATCTATTATAGTCTTTCATTATTGGTAGGAACTTAGTTCCTCTTACTTGTCTACTTCAGTGTCAAATACTTGATAATCAAAATAAAAATACTAATCAACAATACAGTACAACAATCAAAACAGATTTTCTTTTACCTATCTATTTTAGTATTTCATTATTGCTAGGAACTTATTTTCTCTTGTCTTAAATACTTTCTAATCAGAATAAAAATAATAATCTACAATACAGTACAACAATCAAAAAATAGATTTTCTTTTACCTATCTGAGTCTTTCATTATTGCTAGTAACTTGGTTTCTCTTACTTTTCTACTTCAGTCTCAAATACTTTATAATCAAAATAAAAATACTAATCAACAATACAGTACAACAATCAAAACAGATTTTCTTTTACCTATCTATTTTAGTATTTCATTATTGCTAGGAACTTATTTTCTCTTGTCTTAAATACTTTCTAATCAGAATAAAAATAATAATCTACAATACAGTACAACAATCAAAAAATAGATTTTCTTTTACCTATCTGTTGTAGTCTTTCATTATTGCTAGTAACTTGGTTTCTCTTACTTTTCTACTTCAGTCTCAAATATCTTATAATCAGAATAAAAATAACAATCAACAATACAGTATACAATCAAAACAGATTAAATCTGAATAAAAATAATAATCAACAATACACTATACAAATCAAAACATAGATTTTTTTTTATCAGAATAAAAGTAATAATCAACAATACACTATAAAAACCAAAACATTAATTCTTTCTAATCAGAATAAAAATAATAATCAAAATACACTCCAACAATCAAAACACAGTTTCTTTATAATCAGAATAAAAATAATAATCTGATGACCACTCTTTTCATTCAGTAAATAATTGAGTTGGAAGAGCAGAGACTCCTAGCAACAAAAAAAAAGAGGAGCTCGGGAAATAAATGATGCCATTGTCTAGCGATGGGCAATGTGTTCCCGTACTAAGGCAGAGAGCTCTCTAATGCCATTGTGGACCTCCACAATAGCATCCTATATATCACCAAGCAGCTCATTTCTCCTGACTTCGACTTGAAGTCTTTGCTCTTCCACCTCAATAATTCGGCTTCTTGCCGAGACAGTATGGTGTCGCCGAACTCGTGGACATGGATGACGAGAATTTGATGCTGTAAATAAGTTATATAAATTTTAGTCCGTTTTAAGTACTTAAATTTCTGAAAAATGCTTTACATAATCTATTTTCTACTGATCAATAATACTTTGCTGATTTTGTCTTGGCAACTCCCACTCGAGTGCCTCAATGGACATTGAGGGTTGCTCCGGGGAATGTGGGTTAGCAGATGTACCAGCAGATGTTTGGGTGACTGAGATGGCTGCTGGGTCTTGTGTTACAGGTGGACTCTACAACAAAAAAAAATGAATATCATTGACGGATACAACAAATATATAATTATGTATCTTTTATTTATAATTATTTAATAAAATGTCAGCAGCAGACTTTATGCAACATAAATATTATAAATAATTATTTACAAACTTACTATCATAGATTATGAATTAAATTATTACCAATGGAAAAGCTGGCACTCTTGCCTCAGTTTGCGGCTCTCCAAAACCTTCTCCCATAATTGATAGGATTTTCAGTTCCACTTCGGAGAGGGTTGGTGCCACTGATGTGCCTCCACCTGTAGCACTTGCTGACCGTCTTGCAGCTCCAGCAGCTTTTTAGCCAAATGTTTTCTATCAGCCCAAACCTAAAATGTTGTTAATTTTAATTCCTTCCATGAAAAGCCAGTACACTCTTAGGTCCTCCTACGGATAAGTAACATACTTGGAGGATGTCTGATTAAGTAGCAATCATTGTACCTATTCACTTTAATGATGACAAGACCATACAATCATATTAATACGAGTAATGTAATTCATCCTTTGCCACTGCTCCACGGTCTTTGTGCAACTTCCCATTGAATTTAGGGAGTTGCACAGGCTCTCCCACAGACGTTGCGAACGGATTCTCCCGTCGGCACCCCTCATTAGACCGCGAGCCAACTGAGTGTGCTCGCTCATGAAATTGAGGAGGGCCTCAATTTGAGCGTGCGTTGCTGCTATACCAGCTGGTGCCATTTTAATTTAAATATTTATTTAATGAAGTAACGCGAATTCAAGTTTTGTTTTCTGTTTTCTTGTTTACTGACAATGGCATTTTCGTTGGGAATAACCGTCATGAAGAAAAAAGGCAAAGGTATTAACAGGATGAAGCCACAATCAAGAGAATAATGGCAAAAATGATTCAATTCTATAATTAAAGACTTAATAAAAAGTATATTGTTAAAAATTTGGTCATTTTCTAAACTATAACATTATATTTTTTTGTTTATTAAGCATGAAAACCATGAAGTGTGTAAACCGGTAAACGATCGGTAAAATAGCCCAACTCTATCGTCATTCATCATTCGTTCACTAATATTGTCTATGATTCCTTTCGAAACTCATCATGAATCCGAAATCAATAGGGAGTGGAGTTTACTCGTTAGTTTCGGACTACCTTCGGACGGGCCCGTATTATCGTTGACGGACTTAGAGAGTAGGCCCCCTGAGCCGAAAGACGCGTAAATTATTTTGTCCATCGCAATGCGGCTGGCTGATTATAAAGAAATAATTCAAAAATGTGTTCCATTTTCAAACATTTATTCTTTTTTTTTGTGACTTTGTATTCAACAGTATGGGACTCATTTTGAGCTATCAAATTGATTAGTTTTGTTTTTAAAAGGTTAAAATTCATGGTCTTCCTTTTATTTCTGATACTATGTTATTTAGCAAAAAATAATCCTTATGATGAAGCCTTTCGATCGGTAAAAGCTACAGGCAAATTTTTTTTCTCGTGTGGCGAGTTCGACTCCCGGCTCAAACATGTAATTATTTAAAAATCTATGAATGCAGTTTAATTTGTTTTTAAAATTAAAATAATGTCTTCTTTCAGTAAAATGTTCCATCTACAATATTCAAGGTACTTTCCCTCCATGTGGCATAGCCGTGGGACGCCCTGTATAAAGTACACCAAAAAAAAAGGTCAAATACGAGGGCGAGTCAATAAGTCCGTGACTTTTTGAATAAAAAACAGGTTTTTGAATAATTTTAATTTTTTATTTTTAACGTACTCTCCTAGAGCTCTATACACTTTGTCCAACGTTTCTTCAATTTTTTTATCCCTTCCAAAAAATAAGATTTGTCGAGGTCATCAAAATAGGTATTTGTTTGTGAGATGATTTCATCATTGGAGTCAAATCTCTTTCCACCAAGCCATTTCTTCAAGTTTGGGAACAAGAAATAGTCACTCGGGGCTAAATCCAGAGAATAGGGCGGATGAGAGAGCAATTCGTAGCCCAATCCATGAATTTTTGACATGGAAACTGCACATGTGTGCACCCTTGCATTGTCCTGGTGGAAAAGAACTTTCTTCTTGGCCAAATGCGATCGTTTTTTTATCAAATTCTCATTATATTGACCCAATAAATTGGCATAATATTCACCATTGATTGTTTTTCCCCTTTTGAAGGTAGACAATATGGATAATACCGCGTGCATCCCAAAAAACGGTCGCCATGACTTTATTGGCTGACAAACCCACCTTGGCCTTCTTTGGCGCCGATTCACCCCGAGAAACCCACTGTTTTGACTGCTGTTTGGTCTCTGGTGTGTTGTGTTGGATCCATGTTTCATCCACGGTTACGAAACGGCGCAAAAACTCGTCCATATTGCGGTTGAACAACGCCAAACACTCTTGTGAAGTTGTCACACGATTGCGTTTGTGGTCGATTGTGAGCAATCGCAGCACCCATCTTGCGGGAAAGCTTTCTCATACTCAAGTGATCATTTAAAATTGTAACCACTGAGCCATGTGAGATGCCTATGGCTTCTACAATCTCTCTCACTTTCAATCTCCGATCGGCCAACACCATATCGTGAATTTTTTCAATAGTTTCGGGTGTAGAGACCTCAACTGGGCGTCCAGAACGTTCGGCATCTTCCGTGCTTGTACGGCCACAACGAAATTCTGTGAACCACTTCTTTACCATTGAAATTTATGGTGCAGAGTCCCCATAGTATTTATCAAGCTTTGTCTTGGTTTGAGTGATTGTTTTTTTCCTCAAAAAATAATGCTTAATGAGCACACGAAATTCACTTTTTCCCATTTTCTTCTCAAAATACGCGGCAGTCTGCTAGCAATGGCTGTCAAAGACAAATCTAAAGACGCAGCTTGTTCAAATTTTGCCAGAAGTCAACTGATAGTTGCCTGTTGACAGGAGCAGTGTTGCCCTTTCAGTTAAAAGACATGAAATTAAAAGTCACGGACTTATTGACCCGCCCTCGTAATTTGTAGAATAGCCACCTGTAAGGATATATCGGTTAAGACACCGGTTTTGAAGATATTTTGGATTTATTAGTTTGGTGCCATACAATTTTTTTTACTTTTTTATTCAATTATTTTTTATTCATGATTGCTGAAGACATTATAAGCAAAAAAAGCGAAAAGAATTTAAATGACTATGAAGCTCGATTTTCAGCCCACAGTGCGGTGGTATTTCCATTCTAAACGAAGTATACCTCTTCTTAATTTTCAGATCCAATTCTCCAACAAATAGTTAAATGTTTCTTCGGTCATGCGAAAATAGTTGAAGAATTTTCTGGGGTCCATTTTCAACTTTTCAAATAGGGTATAATATTTCCTTCTAGGTATCTGACGACTTAATTCGACGTCTCTGCGTTGGTATTGGCGTCGTAGATGTAAATTTTACTCTAGATAGGCACGCGTTTGACCACTATCTCACCTGTTGGTAAGCGATGATGTGGTCGAAGATATAACAAATATAGTCGACGGCTTGACGATTCCTTTGTTATATCTACGCGTTGTACTTTACGTGTCGTCGTACTGAAGTCCGTGTCAGTACTGTACCACTCACCAAGCGTAAACCGGCATCGACACCGGCGCAGAGGAAAAACGAAGTCGCAGCTCCGATGCCGGTGCACAGCCATGCCGGTGACGGCTAGTGGAAAAACGCTCAATGGCTCTACGGAAAGGTCTGTTCTCAGGTGATGAGGCAGCTATACAAGAGTGGGTTGATGCTGGTGGGGTTGCATGGATTAAGGCTACATCGGCAGCCACTTATTAAAGTCGCTCGAGATCAGGCCGAGGCTGGCTCTACTTTATCATGAATTCCTCAGCCCTCATTAGATATAGATAGTGGCAGACTCGCTCTGGATCTTGCCTCAAATGTGCTGGGTTATTGCGATATCTCTTGAATTGTGCATGTTAGTATAAAAAACCCTAATTAGGGTTTTTTTACTATTGATAGGGTTTACATTATAAGGTTGCGATTAAAGCATGTGTGGATTAGTTAAAATTATGTGTGTTACCAGAATAGTTTTGGTTTTAGTAAGTATTTGGTAAAAAAAAGTATGCTTGGGGCCTCCAACGAAGTGATCCGATAGAAAACCAAAGTTGAAGACATAGCTCACAGAATAAGCAAGCTGAAATGGGCCGGCCCATAGACATAAAAAGTATGGACTGGAAATACCTACAAAAAAAAGGTGCATACCTACAATTCAAAGTGTCGCATAAAATGGCTGCCAATGCTAGGATTGTACCAATCAGGGAATACAGTGTTACTATAACCATACTATAAAAAGTATCGATACAAATACTACATACTAGTATTACGAGTCTTACTAGACACCACGTTTGAATCATAAGTATAATTTAATTCTTACAATCTGTTGTAACAAAAAAATGAGTAAAGGCTCACTCCTTTCTGTTAATGACAGTTAATGTAGTTTTTTCTGCACAGATTTTAAAAACACTTTTACTCGCATCGCTTTTGCGCATTCACTTATTATATATCTGGTCTGTAGCTTCTGGTAGGTATGTGGACTAGGTTTGGCAGATACAGTCATTTCATTTCTGGGACAATTCGAGGGATACTAATTTGGTGGGTACGAAAATAGATAGTGGTCTTTGTAAATTGCATTTCAAACGTACTAATACACCTATTTCAAAAACGAGGTAAGTTCGTTTTTGAAATAGCTTCCACTGCTCATTCAATGCAGATTATTTTTAAAATATTACAACACAACCATAAATTGTGCATCGCACCTAGCTTTTACTTATTCATTAAATAAAACTTCGGTAAAAATCAACATAAATGTTTTATTTATTCAATAAACATTTGGTATAACACTGTGCACTTCCTTGCACTTTAACCCATTACTGCATAACGTTCGATAAATCGGACGCAAGAAAATTGTAAATATTGTGTTTAAATAATCAACTAATTTAGTAATTTTTGTTTCTGAACGAAAGTACAATATGTGTTTTACATTGGCAACCCCGTTTGTAACATTTGAATAACTTGTATCACTTTCCATTTGTCATTCTCCAAAATGGCGGGTCACGGTCAGTCTAATTTGAAAAAAAGGTAAGCTTTATTTTGATTTTCTTGTTATTTATTACGCCAAAACTTTAAAAAATCTGTTGTATTTGCTGGAAGAATATGTATTTATGCAAAAACAAGCTTTATTTCATATCAAAGTTGTTACTTTTGTTCCTACGACTGTGTTTTTGATGGTGTCCGATAAATCGGGCGATTACAGTGTTGGTATTTGCTTGCTTTTTAAAGCTTGAAGGTGCATGAAATTTTATCAGCTTTAGAATTCGAAGATAATTATGAGGATGCAGAGCATGTTATTTATGTTGAACCACCTATAGAACAAAGTGGTCAGGTAACGGATGAGGACAGTGACAAGTCGGACGATCAACATGATGGCAACCTAAACCACTTGGGACGCACCTTACTTCAAAGTAGATGTGAAATACGACGTTTACGAGCAAATGGAGTTTATGCTATGCCATCTACATCTTCAGGTTTCCAATCATTGCATTTTAAAGATTCGCAAGCCACTTCATCGAGTGAAGAAAGCGACGATGAAGATAATGAACCACTTTCTTATCTAAACATGCGTAATAGTCTGCCAAAAAAGCCTCAGGCTAAGAAGAAAAGAACAGCTTTGTGGAAAAAAAAATTACCCAACTTTTCATGCCCAGAATATAGCACACAACCATCATCACTAGAAAGTCAAAGCTGTAAAGACCCCTTAGATTACTTCAAACTTTTTTTCCACAAAGATTTAGTTAGACACATTGTAGAGCAAACAAATCTTTACGCAGGTCAGAAAAATAAACCAATGATGCTTACAGAAGATGAAATTTATGTTATTTTGGGAGCTATGTTATTTTCCGGTTACGCCAAGCTACCATATAAAAGATTATATTTCTCTAAAAATAACGATGTGCCAAAAATTCTTGCAGTAAGTATTAGATGTAATAGATTTGAATCGATACTTCAAAGTTTTCACCTGCATTCAGGTGAAAACTTTGAAGTATCGATTCAAATATTATTTTATTATTAATTATCATTATAATACACTATTATCGGCTTCTTCTGACAGACTATATAAGTTGCGGCCGCTGCTAGATAGTTTGAGTGAAACTTTCCGAAAACATTACGAACTGGATGAGCATTACAGCGTTGACGAAAGTATGATTCCATACTATGGAAAACATTACGCAAAGCAGTTTATTAGAGGAAAGCCTTATGCCTTAAGCCTTATGCATAATTTCACAAAATAAAACTGCTTGTAAAGTCGTAGTAGTCGTAGTGGTCGTAAAATTGCACAGCGTGTGATTGACACACTTCATTTCTTGATTATTCAATTTTATCCGAATCAAGATATATTCTGTGATATGAATAGTAAAAGAATTTCGTGTGCCATAGGCACAATTTGACACATATTTTTGGCATAATCAGTAGCTTCCCACTATTGATATTTTATTAGATCTGGTTGTGGTCGGGTCAGGAACCGTGATCCCCAGCCCGACCACAATCGTACTCTTATTACTCAAAAAGTACAAGGCACAAATTCCTGGGATAAGTAGCACAATAAAACACAATTAAAATAACTATTTTGTGTCATAGTAAAATCTCCGCTCCATGTCGTGGTCGGGTCAGGAATCACAACGCTAGTAGCTCACTAACCCGTGCCCATTTGTGTGTAGCGTATCAAAGGCACCGCCAAACAAACCTGCCGTCATACGAAAAAAAGGCATAACTACACAAAATGAAGTAAGCGAGATGAATGACTTTCACAATTTGGTTAATGGCATTAGATGTAGCCTTTTCGCGAAGTTTTCGTTACGATGTCCCTGACACCCTGTATATTAAAAGTTACTGAAATCGATTCAGTAATCAATTATGAACAAACCACTTTCAGGACTTGCGTTTATTCTGTTAGGAACACCTTGTATATGTACGTTTATTAGCTGTCTGGTACACACGGCTACGCATCAAGCTATACAAAACCAGTTTATCTTGGCCTCGCTTTGAATGATCTTTCCGCACAATGAACGGTCAGCTTATAATGGTTTTGTATAGCTTCATCTGTAGCCGTATGTACCTATCGTACAGGCTCTGCTTAGTTTGTGTGCGGCGTGTGTGAGATGTCCCCACATATTTAAGTATTTATTTTATTTTCTTAAAATAAATTCTTGTAATATTTTTGTTGACAGTTGCATGGTTTGTTTCAGAAAAATAAACATAAATCTCGAATTCGACAGAGGAAGTCAAGGCGAATAATTGGATCCAGGGTATATAAAAACTACACTGACGAAATGTTAAAACTTGCATGCGAATCAGTAGAATCAGGCCAAATTTCTTCACGAGATGCTGAGCGGCAACTTGGCATCCCAAGACGCAAAATATTAAATAAAATAAAAAACAAACATTTAAAGTCAGTGGGTCATCCTACTGTTTTATCCGCTGCAGAAGAAAACCAAATTGTAAAAGTTTTACAAGCTTCTAGCGATTTTGGCTCCCCGCTTACTAAAGTGGATCTAAAGCTTGTAGTCCATGAATACCTGAAGAAAAATTCTCGAGCTCATATGTTCAAGAATCAGATTCCCGGTGATGCATGGGTCCAGGGATTTTGACGAGAAATGCTGACAAATTGACGGTGAGAACCACTCAGAATATTTCAAAGGCGAGAGCTGAAAAGGGACCTCAAGAAATAGTCGAATATTTCGACAATTTAAGCATAACATTAAAGGACATACCAGCAGAAAATATAGTCAACTTTGATGAAACCAACCTGTCGGACGATCCAGGTTCTTCAAAGTGCATTTTTCGGAGGGGAGTTAAGTATCCCGAAAGAATTGCTAATTCCACCAAAGGAAACATATCTCTTATGTTTACAGCCACCGCAAACGGTGAATGTCTCCCCTTATATGTTGTGTACAAATCAACAAATATTTACTCAGAATGGGTTAGTGGAGGATCCCTAGATATCAGATATAACTGCACTAAATCTGGGTGGTTTGACAGTGCCATGTTTGAAAATTACTTTGAAACCATAATAATCCCATGGGCGCAAAAAAAGTTAGGGACTAAAGTGGTTATTTGTGATAACTTGTCAAGTCATTTAAGCGTTAAAGTAATAGAGCTATGCGAGCAAAATCACATCAATTTTGTTTTTATCCCTCCAAGATCAACCCAGCCGCTAGACATCTCATTTTTTGGGCCTTTGAAGAAAGCTTGGCGTAAAATTTTGTACCATTATAAACTCCGCAATCCAAACCAAACAACATTGAACAAGAAACACTTTCCGAAATTACTTCGTGAATTAATTGAAGCAATTCAAATGATGGAGAAAAAAAATATTAAAAGTGTATTTAAAGCATCAGGAGTATTTCCGTTGAATCCCCAAGAAGTTCTAAAGAAGATCCCTGAAATGCAAGAAGAAATTTTATCATATGGAATCGACCAAGCATTGGTAGACTATTTAAAGGAAACTAGAGCGCCTATGCCGATGGTAGTCAAAAGAAATAAAAAAATTAATTGCGAGGCCGGCAAATCGCTTCTTGCAAAAATAAAGCAAAAAAGAAATCTTTCACAGTGGCGAAAAGACAAAGAAAAACTAAAGAATCTTTATTTTTAAATGAAGCAACTGGCCTCTTTGTAACTGAAACTGGTCTAGTTTCAAATGAGGAGATCAACGAGGATCAAGAAGGCTATTTGGATTTGGAAGGATATTTTGCTATCTCCCAAAATCAAGATATTACCGACAATATCATCGACGGAGATTAAGAGAGCTATTTGGATTGGGAAGGGGATTTTGCTATCTCCCAGGATACAGATATTTCTTCTCCTCGAAGTCTCAGCAAGCTTTGCATTACTGTAATTAACTCCTGCTTCGGTCAATCAGTACATAGCGAAAAAACATCACCGACGCTTGCAGATCTTTCACCCTCAAAGTCATTCACAAAAGGATCATTGAAAAGGAATCCTGTCAAAGAAAAGAAAATAACTATACTCTCGGATGTTATCATTAAAGCAGGGTCTTCAAATGTTTGTGTTTCGAAAGAAGTTTCCAATAAGATTGAAAATATACCTTTGGTTGGCACATCTAAATATCAAAAAAACATCATCGATGCTTGCAGATCTTTCACACTTAAAGACTTCCACAAAAAGTTCAGTGAAAAAGGATCCTGTCAAAGAAAAGAAAATAACTATACTCTCAGATGTTATCATTAAAGCAGGGCCTTCAGATGTTTGTGTTTTGAAAGAAGTTTCTAATACGATTGAAAACAAGCCATTTGTTTCTACATCTAAAAGTGATATACCAAAGTGCCTGCAAGCAGAGAAAAATGAACATTTAAAAACAGTAAAGAAGGGACATTCTAAGAAAAAGGAAGAATACGTTTGATAGTGACTCTAGCTCAATGTTTGATAGTAACGAAGTTCTTACAGTTGACACAGATGACTCAGATTATGAAACAGTTGATTATTATCTCATTGCTAAATGCTTGCAGGAACAAGAGGAAAAAGAGAATTTCGAATCTACAGATATCTCACTTGGACTGCATACAATTTAATATTTCGAAGAAAACCATGAAAAAATGAAAAAAGATGATTGGATTATTGCTCAGTTCGCAACAAAAAAATCTTTAAAGCATTTTGTAGGTAACGTTTTAGCAATCAACGATAAAATTCCGACAGTGAAGTTTGTGCGAAAGATTAAGGAGTCTAAATGTGAAAAAGGAACCACTTTCGCGTACCCAATAGTTGATGACATTTGCACTATGGATCACTTAGAAGATGTTATTACAATACTACCCACGCCAAAGATTACTCGACGTGGTCAAATCGTTTTTAATAAAGATTTCAGTAATTTCAACATTCAGTAAATGTTTAATCCAAAGCTATTTTGTTTATTAAGTTTATTATAGATTTAAACTTGACGAATTTTACTCTTACAAATAAAAAAACATATTGTTCCTATCGGTGCCAAATATTATTAGGTGGCCATGTGTCTTCATAATGTTTATAATTATTATAGTAACCAATTGTAATATCGAAAATTTGTGATTTATGTTGTTGTTGCGGGGTGGATTGAGATCCATCACTAGGAATAGACCCCAAAAACTTTGATCTCTAATTATTAACTTTACGGATAAAAATAAGAGTAAGAAACTCCTACTATTGACTTTAAATTTTGAAAAAAAGTAATCGTGTCATGACTGAAATATAGACGATTATAATTTAATTTCGTGTCTTCTCTAGTTATATAAGTTCAGAATTTAATTTGTGAATCAGTGAGACGTTAATAGTAATGAACAATAAAATTGTGATATAAAAAATATGTGATAAATGTTGTTATTGCGGGGGGGATTCAAAAACCTTGATTTCTGATGTAACTTTACCTAAGGATAAACATTAAGAGTAAGAAACTCCTACTGATTTTTTATAGATGTTTACATAATTGTGGTTAGGGTAAGTGTATGTGTTTAAATTTAGAAATAATAGACATGATATGATTGAAGTCATAATCATCATTATAAACCAATTTTATGTCTTCTCCAGTTATTTAAGTTCAAACTTTAATTTGTGAATCAGTAAATTATTAAAAAACAATAATTAAAACATAACAATTATAGGCCACTAATAAAAAATATCCGTAAAATATTTCACTATTTTATAACTTTATGCAAATGAAACTAAATAAATATATAATTTTTTATATAATTACTAAACGAATGTGAAATGTCTGTCCGTGTGACATTGAATCCATATTTATTCTACAAAAGCGTGCTGTCAGAGCCATTTATAATCTTCGTCGCCGCGATTCTCTTAGGGAACTCTTTAAAAAGATTAATATTATGACAGTCCCTTGTCAATTCATCTATGAAAATATTATGCATGTAAGGAAAAATCGACATCTATTTAGCAAAATTAGTGATAGACATAATTTTAATACTAGAAATAGAAATAAACTAGATCAACCATTTTTTAGATTATCCAAAGTACGAACATCTTTCATGGGGTACTGTATTAAATGTTACAACAAAATTCCTTCTGAAATATTAGAATTAAATGAAAGAAAATTTAAAACGTGTGTAAAAAAGACACTTTGTGAACAAGCTTATTACAAATTAGATGATTATATTCAAGATAAGAATGCTTGGAAACATGCTAGTCCTGCTCCATAGGACAATCTAGGGTGTAGTAGACATTGTGAAACTGGTTGATATGTTTGTGTTTATTGTATTTGTATTAATATTTACTATGTAAACAGGTGTATTTACTGATTTTCATATTTAATTTAACTCACACACTGATCATATAAATCAATAGTTGCAAAAATTTGTACGTATGTGAGTATTATGTTCCCTTACTAGCAAACTTATTAATTTTACCTCTGCTGGCATTTCTTTATTGTACCTACTAGTAGTACATAAGTGTTTTTTTTGGGAGCATCGTCCTCACATATAATCAACTGATTAATGTATGCAAATATTGTAAAGCTTATTTTTGAAAAGAGTAACTATGGAGTTTCTTGTCCGTTCTTCTCCATAAGAATCTACCTTTTGCGAACGGACGACTAGAGTCACTATAATATTTTATTTTATTTTAATTTGACGTTCAAAAGTGCCTTTATTGGTCTAGTTGAAATAAATCATTTGACTTTGACTTTGACTTTGTCCAAGTCTATTTAATTTATCTACCACATACGAGTTACTTAAATAAAATTGATCTCTATTAGTAGTACCTACTTATTTTATCCATAAAAGTGTTAATCGTATTTTCAGTTTTATTAAACACTAATAAGTGGGAAACGTTTTTCTTTTTATTTACCTGAACACATATTCTTTGTAGTAAGGAAAAAAACCAGAATATTTTTCACCATGTGCCAACCCGAGCACTTTTAAAAGGCGAAATGTGAATTGTATGAAACAGGTAAAAAATGCCAGGGTAACATTGCCCCGTCATTTTAGTAAGAAACTTCTCATAGTGTCGTTTACATTCCTAAAGTAAACGCCATCTTTACCAAAATTCTTGTACTGGTTTTTATGTCATCTGCTTAGAGGTCGTATTTGCGTCAAAAATCAATGTGGGCAAAGTTGGCTAAAGGTCCAGATAACTTTGCCCGCCAACAAAATCGAACAAATATTGAATTAAATGTTGAATAGTAGTAAATTTAGCAATACTAACACATGCGCATGATCTTGCAGTTGTAGCTGATGAAGGAAAATACGTACGCCTCCATAGAAAAATCATATTAAAATTGTAATTATTCGAAAAAAGATGGCAAAGTTGGCATGTTTCACGGTATGTTTTTTTTTTATTCCCGATTGAAATCAATTCATACCAATTAAAAATTCTCGATGGGATTCAGTGGAAATTAAAATATGATAAAAATGTTCTGAAATATATTGACTGCTTTAAATAATAAAATTATATTTTTTAGAAAAAAGATTTTTTAAATTATGAGGCATTTTTTTGTAAAATTGAATTGATGGTAATCCGATAGTGTTTTGACTACTCCACAAAGATCTATTGTGACTCAGCCTAGTGGCATTGCCGTTTCTTCAATGTAGTTTGGGACTCAAGCCAAAGATTTTTGTACTATACAGTATAGTAGATAATGCCATACTTATGGTACTGGCTGCAATAGTATGAATAGTATAAGAGTATGGCGATAAGCACCATACATTTCTTTCCGTGTACCTAGATTTTTCTTGAGCTTACTTCCCGTGTATAATTCTATCGCGAATACAACGCGTTTTTGGTCATCCTCGCTCAATAGCGCTATAATGAAGTTTTATTGTAATTTATTTATTTTTAGAAATGTTTGGACTTAGGAGATATTTAATTTGTTGCAGATTTTATAGATTGACTAAATTGATTAGTACAAAATGTCCGAACACGTTGATCCAATCAAAAGAAAACAATCTGGATCACAATATAGAAAACGGAAAGCAGAAAAAGAAAAGGAATTTAAAAAAAAAAAAACAAAAAAAAATATGAATATAGATAGAGAAATATATCACAACAAAAAATCAAGACATGAATGTAGCATCTACATCAGGAATACAAACGAATACATCAGTAGAGGAGCCTCTGTCTGACAAATCTGATCAGATAGCTGTTGAAGACATTGCTGTCGAAGTTTCTTGAAGTGAGGAGACAAGTTGTGCTACAAATACAAATGCTACTCAGGATGACTCCATTGGTGATGTACAAAAACAAATTCTAGATGACATTAGTACTGTTGTCCCGAATATATCGGATCCAGCCACTTGGCCACTCAATCGAAATAACAAAATTATTGATCATAAATAACTAGTGGCCCAGTGCAAACTCACATTGATAATTATCTGAAGAATGATACAAGGCGACATTTCTTTAATTCTCATTTCACAAAAAAAAAACTTACAAACAATGAAACAATTCAGCGTCGTTGGTTAATATACTCCGTTTCTAAGGATCGAGTTTATTGTTTTTGTTGCCGGGTATTTGATAGTAGTATTAGTAGTTCAACGTCGAGTTTAGTATCTGAAGGATATAACAACTGGAAACACTTGTCTGAAATGTTAAAAATTCATGAGAATAGCACTTCTCATAAGAAGTTTTACCTTTCATGGATTGATGCTGAACTACGATTAAAAACAGAAAAAACAATAGATTGTCAAGAGCAACATTTGATTAGAAAGGAAATTACAAGATTGAATATTGTTTTGTCAAGATTACTGCATATTACACTTTTTTAGCTGAAAACATAAGGCGTTTAGAGATACTTCCGACAAAATATATACGCCAAATAACGGAAAATTCTTGGGCTTAGTACAACTGCTAGCCAAATTTGATCCAGCTATGCAGGAGCACTTACGATTAGCTATAAAGGGTGATGTTTCAGATCACTACTGCGGAAAAGACATTCAAAATGAATTAATAGAGCTATGGGTGAAAAAGTGAAGTCAGAAATCATATCACACGCAAAGAAATCAAAATATTATTCCATTATAGCTGATTGTACTCCAGACATTAGTAATGTAGAACAACTTTCACTGAAAATACGATTTGTTGATCTATCATCAGATGACGATCAAAAATCAGTAAAAGAGCATTTCATAGAATTTATACCTGTCAATGAGTCGACTGGCGAAAGACTGACTGAAGTTATCATTGATGTTTTAAATAAATATGGACTGGAATTGAACAATTGTAGGGGTCAGGGTTATGACAACGGGGCTAACATGAATGGAAAAATATTGGGGTTCAAAGGATAATTCTGGATATAAATCCCTTAGCTGTTTACGTATCGTGTGGCTGTCACAGCTACAATCTCGCACTCTGCGATGCCGTTAAGTCATCCGCAAAATCAGCCACTTTGTTTGGGGTACTTCAGAGGTTGTTCACATTGTTTTCAGCTTCTGTTCATCGATGGAAAATTCTAACCGATCATTTGAATACTATAAAAAAGCTCAGTGACACACGTTGGGAAGCAAGAATCAGCAGTGTTAAAGCAGCCCGCTATCAAATTAGTGCCATCCATGACACTTTAGCTATTGAAACTCAGAAAACTGATGTTCAAGTCTCTCATGAGACTACTACTCTAGCCGAACAGCTTAAGGATTTTAGCTTCATAGTATCATTAGTCGTTTGGTATGACATACTTTTTCAAATTAATATCGTTAGTAAATCTCTGCAATCAACAGACACAGATCTCGGTAAATGCACAGAACTGTTGAAAAGGCTATAAAAGCGCAATTTTAACGGCGAAGGAATTGGCTGAAGAACTGGAAATTGAACCTGTGTTTTAAGCCACAAGAATTCGATATGTTAAGCGTCAAGCTGGTGAAACTGCCCGCGATGAAATAATAGCTACTCCGGAAAAAAAAATGAGATTTAATTTTTCAACTGTCTTTTGGACACTACATTAATTTCAGTCAATGAAAGATTTGAACAGTTCAATGAGTACTCGGAATATTGGTCTTTTTTGTACAATATAAAACAGATTCCGGAAAAACCTGACCTTGTCAAACTCTGTTTTGATCTCTAATTGAAATTAACTGTAGTCTCTAAATCAGATATAGATGGGTGTATGTTGTGTGATGAACTCATAAGTCTGAAATCTTTTTTGCCTGATCAGAATGTGGCTACCCCTGTTTTTGTTTTCAATTTTACCAGCAGAGGTTTGGTGTGCGATTGAGTCATCATACCATTCTGGATGCCGTGTACAGATTTAGACAACACGGCCGCTTTGATTGCGGTTGACGCAGGCAGGCCTCCATACTCTGCCGAACTCGAAGAGGAAGTGTTTGACTTCTTCCGGCGTCATCCTCTTGCGAGCACCATGGATGCTGTTCGAGTCTTCGACGTGAGCGACAACTACGTGTGGCGACTTTTAAATCGGGAAGGGCTCCATCCTTACCACTTCACAAGAGTACAAGAATTGCATCCACATGACTACGCGCCTCGCCTCGCGTTTTGTTTTTGGATTGGAGAAGAACGCCGCAACATTCTGTGGACTGACGAGTCCACATTCACACAGGTTGGTATGTTCAACAAACACATTGCGCATTATTGGACTGAAGCGAATCCTCGTATTGTGCGGCCTGACCACTTTCAGACTCGGTTTAGTGTTAATGTGTGGGCCGGGATACTCGCCAACAGAATTCTAGGTCCAGTGTTCTTGGACAGACTGAACGGAGACACGTATCTGCGCTTACTACGAACCCGTGTGAGAATAATGTTGGAACGTATTCCTCTTAAAGAGATAAGAGGGCTGCGCTTTCAACATGATGGAGCACCACCTCATTTCACCATCAGCGTACGGGAATTTTTAAACGGTGTGTGGTACGGCGGTGAAAGGTGGATAGGCCGAGGAGGACCAGTGCCGTGGCCATGTTAACCCCTCTAGACTTCTTTTTTTTGTGGGGTCGTGTAAAGGACCTTGTGTACGGTCAAACCGGATATGACATTAGAAGTGTGTGTTGATTGTAATAAGGTTGACTTTCGTTTGGTTGGGATTTTAATAAAGAAAGACGTGTGTTCCACTGCAAGTGTATTTGGCGACTAAATTGGCTACATCTAAGTACGTACAATCATTGAACTTAATACGTCACAACATACCGCCCACCAAAAGGCCTATAGGTCTTTTTAAAAAAACAATGACCAAAATTTATATTACCTAATTATGAGATTAACCCTAACAACGCTATATAAATCTGTAGGTGGGGTGGATGATATTAACATTTAACATGCATAAAACAGTTAATTAGGTATCAACAAACTAATACTTCGAATTTCAATAAACAAGAATTTTTAAAACAGTGTGAATCGACAAATAATTAAATACAAATTAGGTTCCATTGAGAGGCAATGGACATAACTTTGTTACAGTTCTTTTTGTTACGGAACTACCACTTTTGACACTATACACCCTCGTTAGACCGTCTGGACCAGGGTGCTTATCAACGATTCGTCCAAAGGACCATTTTCCAGGTGGCAAGTTGTCCGTTTTTATCAGGACGATATCTCCGATCTTAAATTCTTCTTCTTTTTTATGCCACTTAGGCCGCTGTTGAAGTCTGGATAAATATTCATCCTGCCATCGCCGCCAGAAGTCTTGAACAATTTTCTGTGTATGTTGCCAGCGAGCTAAGCTGGACAGTCTTATGTCTTTCATATCAGGTGATGGTACAACAATAGGTACCTCTCCAATCAAGAAATGTCCTGGTGTCAGTGGGTTCGTGTTGTCTGGATCAGTGTCGTTCATGGGACATAACGGACGGGAATTCAAGCAGGCTTCCACTTGACAGAGTATCGTCGTCATTTCTTCATATGTCAGATGAGTTGTTATAATTCTTTTCAGGTGGAATTTTATAGACTTGACACCGGCCTCCCATAATCCACCGAAAGAGGGGCTGTAAGCGGGAATGAAATGCCATTGAGTACCTTCTGTGGCTAGTGTTTCTGCAATTTCTCCAGTAAACTGTAAGCTTGCTTCTTTCCAGGCATCTCGCAGCTCTTTGTTAGCTCCCACAAAGTTACGCCCTTGATCACTCCACAGGTGATTACATTTGCCTCTCCTGGCGACAAAGCGTCTAAAAGCGCCGATAAACGCTTCCGAGGTAAGATCGCTTACGAGCTCAATATGGATTGCCTTCGTAGACATACAGATGAAAATAGAAACGTAGGCCTTTGATGTTCTGTTTCCTCGGCCTTTCGATAACAAAATCTGAAAGGGTCCTGCGAAGTCTACACCACTATTCAAAAATGGCCTGGAGGGAGTTACTCTCTCATCGGGCAAATCTCCCATAATTTGAGCTCTAGCAGTAGCACTAAGTCTAGCGCAAATGAGGCATTTGTGAATATATTTCTTAGCTATTGATTTTGCCTTTAAAATCCAGTATTTTGAACGTAAATAACATAACATCAGTTGAATTCCTCCGTGAAGTGTCTTAAGGTGTGCGTCGGCTATAATCAGCGGCGTCAATGTGTTTTTATTTCCGAGAATAATTGGATGTTTTCTTTCATCAGGTAAGTTTGCGTGTCTGAGGCGTCCGCCCACCCTGAGGATATGTGTATTATCAAGATAAGGGTTGAGGGATCGCAACGGACTTCTCCTTTTCACTTGTTTATTTAACTTTAATCTTTCTATTTCTTCCGTGTATTCTTCTTCTTGAACTCTTTTTATACAAATGGTCAATGCATCTTCTAATTCTTGTGTAGTTATTTGTTTATTCATGTTCACATTGACTTTGTAGTTCAAGAATCTTTTGCAATAACAAAGAACCTTGAGTAATTCTGATAAGTTGTTGAAATTCTCAAATTGTGTAGTTATGGATTTCTCTTGTTCTTCTGTACTGAGGTGAGTACTAACCTTTTTTGTTTTTATTTCTATGTCTGTTGTTATTACTTCTGGTTTACTAATCTTTAATTCTTTTTCAGATAACCATCCTGGGCCTCTCCACCACAATTCACATTTATTCAGTTTGGACAACAACATTCCTCGCGAGGCTAAGTCTGCGGGATTATCATTCGACTGTACATGATACCAACGCTTGTGATTTAGGTTTTCTACGATTTAGACGACGCGGTTGGCAACAAACGTTTTCCATCGATTTGGATCTCCACATAGCCATGCTATAACTATAGAGGAATCTGTCCATGCATACATATCTGCAGTTGGAATTTTCAAAGCTTGCCCAATTTGTTTCATGAGCTTGGAGAGAAGTAATGCACCACACAACTCTAGTCTTAATAAAGATATTGTTTTCAGGGGTGCTACTCTTGTTTTAGCAGCAATGAGGTTAATTTCAACCTTGCCATTTGTTTCAGTTCTTATGTATACTGCTGCTGCGTAAGCTCGTGTCGAAGAATCACTGAATCCATGTATTTGTATATTTGTTTTGTTTGATTCCGTGGTACCAAGCCATCTAGTCACTTGTACATCCTTCACACAAGTAAAATCTGATCTTATCTGATTCCATTCTTCACGTAAAGTTTCACTTACGTTCTGATCCCAATTCAACTTTTCGAGCCATAGTTTCTGTAACAGTATTTTTGCCATTACTGTACTCGGTGCAATCCAACCAAGTGGATCGAAAAGCCTTTGTAAGTCAGACAAAATACTTCGTTTTGTTATATTAGTACTTTCAGATGTTGGTAAAGCCAGATTGTATTGAAATGTGTCTGTTTTCAGGTTCCACACGATGCCCAATGCCTTTATTGTTCCGTCAAGATTCATATCGATATGTGCATTAGTTGATCTTTTTTCTTCATCTATCGACTTCATAAAATTGATATCATTTGATGACCATTTTGTGAGTTGAAACCCGCCTTTTTGTAGTATGTTTGTGACAGTTTTAGCTAGAGAAATAGCAGCTTCGGTTTCATCAGATCCATCAAGCCAGTCATCCATGTAAAAATTACCCTTGATGGATTGCACAGCGAGTGGTTCCTCTCTTCCTTCATCATCAGCTGTTTGGTGAAGTGTTCTTACAGCTAAATATGGTGCAGACGCTGTGCCGAATGTGACCCGTAGCAAACGGTATTCGTGGACATCATCATCTTCATCGGGTCTCCAGATAACGCGTTGGAAGTCTGCGTCTTCACGAGTCACCAATATTTGGCGATACATTTGTTTGATATCGGCCATGAAGCAGACACGCTTCATTCTCCACTTCATTAGAAGATTTCTCAAATCATCTTGCAGCTGCGGACCTACCAATAATTCTTCATTTAGTGATATGTTGTTTGTGCCTTTGCAGGAAGCATCGAAGACAACGCGTGTTCGAGATGTCTCCTTGTCAGTACGAACTACAGCGTGGTGAGGTAAGTAAACTGATATTGTTTCTTTTTCTCTTTCAGGTATCCTTTCCATATGTCCTTGTTCTATGTAATCATTAATGACTTTTGTGTATTCCTTTTTCAGGTCTGGTGACTTCTTAAACTTCCGCTCAAGTTGCAAGAATCTTTGTTTGGCTATCTCCTTTGTATTTCCTTCAGATGTTTGTGACTTTGTACTTGTGCTCGTTTCATTAAGTTGTGGACTGTAAGTTTTGAACGGTAATTTGACTATGTACCTTCCTTCTTGATTTCTAGTTGTTGTTTTCTGGTAGATATCTTCACAAATCTTCTCTTCTTTTGTTAAATGTCTGTCCTTGTCAATCTCTATTTCCCATATCGATTTCAACATTTCGTCTACGTCAACTTGGTGATGCATCACAAGGTAGGTATCGTTTTGTGGTTTTTTATAGATATCTCCGAAAATAATCCAACCCAGGTTTGTTTTTTGTGCAGTTGGAGTGCCTGGTGGACCTTTTATTAGCTCTGGCTGTATAATCTGTGCATATTCCTTCACTCCTAATAACAGATCTACAGAACCAGGTTCTAAGTAACTCGGATCAGCTAAGTTAAGCCCGTCGATGTGAGGCCATGATTGATTGACAATTGTTTTGGTGGGTATCTTAGTGGTCAGTTGTTTCGACATCACGTAGGCTTGGATCGGTAAACTGTAATTATGGTCCCACTGTGATCTTATATTAAGCTGTACCACGTGTTTGATCTCTGTTCTTGAAGATCCCACTCCTACAACACTTCCCTTGAAAGGTTGTCGCTTGAGTTTCAATAGTTGAGTCGCTTTCTCGCTTATGAATGTAGCTTGAGAACCCTGGTCTATAAGCGCGCGTAGTGAAATGATTTGACCCTTTGCATTTGTTGCTTTCACTATAGCAGTCGCTAACAGTGCTATTCCATGTCTAGTTGTATGATGTGACGCAATCACTGTGTTCACTTGAACTGCTTCCTTCTCTTCTGCTACATGCTGTGAAGCCAACGGTTGTGAGGTGCTCGGTGTAGCCGCTGGTTCTGTGTTCTTAGACTCATGTAGTAAAGAATGATGACGTCGGTGACATTTCTGACAGGATACCTTTAGGTTACATCTCTTTACAGAGTGCCCAAGTCCTAGACAGTTGAAACATAAATGTTTGTTCTTGACATATTCGGTTCGCTCATCAAGTTTCATATCAATAAATTTCTTGCAGTGACACAACGTGTGATTTTCTTCGCACATGATGCATGTCTTCTCTGTATTTGGTGTGGCAACATGGTAAGAGCGTTCTTTGACTTGTTTCTCTTTTGTATTAGCTGTAACGCCTGTAACTAACTCCATGGTGCGGAACTTGGACTCCATGAAGGTCTTTAATTCCTTCCAAGTAGGTAATGCTTCGCTGTCTTCCTTATAGGCATACTCTTCCCAGCCCTTATGTGTCTCTGGGTCAAACTTCTGAACGAGAAGAAATATAATTAACTGATCCCAAGAGCCCGTAGGTATTTTTAAATTTTCCATGTTATTAAGGCATTCTGTAGTTGTATCTAACAAGCCTTTTAATTGGACGGCTGATTGCGAAGTCATTTTCTTTTGGTAAAATAGTCTTTTCATGATACAGGTTAATATTATACGTCTGTTACCATACCTCTTATTCAAAACATTCCATGCAGTTGCGTAATTACTGGATGTCACTTGTATATGGGTCAATAAGGCCTCAGCTTCTCCACTCACACTTGTTTTTAAATAATGTAATCGCTGTACATCACTGAGGTTATTATTTTCATGCACCAAAGAAGTAAACAAATCTTTGAATGTCGGCCATCCTTCATAATTTCCATTGAACTTAGGTAATTCTATTTTTGGTAAATGCACTATATTTTGCGATGCATATGTCACATTCATACTTGTATTTCTCGAACTCATCGATGTTGATTCCGTAAACGACGCAAGCATATCTTTCAAATCACCTTGTAATGAGCTGTATAGTTCTTCATAAATATAGAATTCTTCGTTCAAAAAGTACGGCAAAATTCCTTTTTGTTCTTTGGGTGTTATCTTTACCAACCCGTCATGTGCATTCTTGAATGAAATCCAATACTCATCAATAATTTTCACACGTGCTTCTATGTAACCTTTTGTCAGTCTTCCCTTTGGACACTTTTTCAAGTTTGTTTGCGCTTTTTGTAGTAAATTAGCACCATCTTCCAAGATAGCGAGAAATTGTTGTTGCTCATTCGTAGTATTCATTTTGTTTCACTATATTTCACTATAAACAAATCTTCAATCAAAATGTTCGTAAAACTCGGTAATCTTCCGTAGTAGTGCTAATTACTTGGTTTCAAACATATTCATAACAATCCATTTAGAACGTGGAGTTTTTTCTACGAATCCTTATCGCTGTGGAATGCGGTTCTTTTGTTCAAGCAGCCAGATGTTTACCGCTCCGTAATTGCTGCATTCGGCTCGAATACGACCATATGTTGATTGTAATAAGGTTGACTTTCGTTTGGTTGGGATTTTAATAAAGAAAGACGTGAGTTCCACTGCAAGTGTATTTGGCGACTAAATTGGCTACATCTAAGTACGTACAATCATTGAACTTAATACGTCACAACAGTGTGGAAGAACTAAAAAGGTGCATCAAACGCGCATTTAGGCAAGTAAAAAGTGAAACGGACACATTAAATAAAGTGAAGAGACACGTACGTAAGCGTGCCTACATTTGTGTGCAACGCGAAGGCGGAATTGTGCAATAGTTTTGTAGATGAATAGGTAGGGAGGGAGTGTGTAAATAACTTTTTTTTTTCGATTAGTAATATAGATTTAATATATACATGAAGACTTAAACAACTACACTAATTATCAAGAAATTATGTACAAACGCGTATAAAAACAAAATTAATCATTGGGCATCAAAAAAATAATCCACATCGCTGTCAATGGCATAAGTGCCCAGAACACTGGCAGCATTGCCGCGTTGAATGGCAATGCTGATTCTTTGGCCGAAGAATAGTCCAGCCCTCTGGTCACGTGAACAGTCGACAAGTAAATAACTGTAAATACGGTGCAATTGTTATAAATAAGATGATTAGCTTTTAAACACGCCAAGTTACTGTAATTTATCGTTATTTGATATTAATATTAGTACCTATTGTTTAAAAATAAAAAAAAATTGCGATTCTTACACTAATTTGACAGTCCAAAGCCTGTTTTAAGTGTGATGGGAAAATTATCATCTTATTTACGTCAGTTTTTTGGAAGAATGCGGTAGCTGGTAAGTAATTGCACTTTTAAAACACTTGGCGTATTATTGCGTACCTAGTAGATTAAGTAGTGACGAACTAGTCAGCTAATATCAGTTTTCATTCACAGAACAGATGGAAAGAGATAGCAGTTGTTTTCATTGACGAAGCTATACATCGCGCGTTATTTATGAACCACGTTATGCAAAGTAGAGTCAATGTTAATTTAACTACTTTATTTTCAAAGTGAATAAACTGTTCCGGGGTACGAAATTGTTCCGGGGTATTACTGTACAGAAGAGAGAACTAAGGAGCTAAACCTAGTCTCCACGTGTACCAACACTACTTCTGAAACTAAAAAAGCATGCATCCCAACTCGCATACAACTCTCGAAGTCTTCTCCAGTGCCTCACTAATAATCATGCAGAGCAATTTAACAGCATCGTGGCTAAGGTGGGAAACGTGTCAACTTTTCAATAAAAGACTCCTATAGTACACGATGTTATGCCGCAGTGAAATCGTTTTGTACTGACCTCAAACACATCGCATCAACACATCCGATCGCGGCAACGCACGGCCGAGAGGGGTGAACGCGGAGGCCCGCGCACGCCACCTGCGACGGCACGAAGATTCGTTTGGCAGATCGTTCGTCGAGAGACAACATGCTGGCGCGGGATTAAGCTACTCACTGAATGCGCGCGCATTGTTTTTTTAGAACTGGACCACTCGCCGTTCACCTCACTAAGGGTGGTTTCTGCTCAACCGGGCTAGCCTGTGGTGCCTTAAATGACTCTAAGGCCCACAGCCAAGGCAACAAAACTTAAACCTACAACTTCGCTCGCTGAGGGCACCCCCTGTGGTGTACGAACCTCGGCTCAGCAGCGTCGATATGGGGAGGACAGCAAGAGACAGGCTGGGTCATGGCATTATTATTTTGGGGATTTAAAGCTAATGGCTCAGCGGCGCGGGCTGACTCGTTAGGCAAAAGTCGGGGAGTAATATCCTTACTGGGACGTCGCGATGGGCCTCGTCGGCGAGTCCGGAAGGCAGCGGGTCGCGATCGGTGTATCTGTATCCAAGAGTGCTGGTTTCCCTAGCGGTTTCTTGGATAAGGGTGATGGAATCGTCAGGTTCGACTAGGGTGTGCCGTGGACGGCGAATCCTACTAATCTGGGATTATCCTACTAATCTTATCGCATCGGATACCCGATACGCTCCCTTATCGGGTATCCGATGCGATAAGTGGGTTCTGGTGCGTTTCAGCAGATTCAATGAAACGCTTTGTATGGCGTTTCATGAACTGCTTGATGGTCGGGACTTTGAGGTCGACATGAAGTCGGTCATTCCTAACGAACCACGGGGCACCCGTGGCCTTTCGGAGATAACGGTTTTGGAGGGTTTGCATCCTATATATTCGGGATGACTTTACGTGGGCGAATGAAGCACACGCAGAAGTCATGATCGGGCGAATGCACGTAGTATAAATGCGCAGTTTGTATTTGAGGGACAGTTTGCTGCGTGCATTCAGCATGGAGTGGAGCCTACCGAGAGCGAAGGCGGCACGCGAGTGTACCGCTTTAATGTGCTCACCGAAGGTAAGGCTTCGGTCAAGGATCACACCTAGATATTTGGCTTGCTCCTCCCAAGGGATCGGCTTACCAAACATGGTGATCGGTCTGGGGGTCTGGAGGGGCCTAGCCCACGGCTTGCGAAACAAGACCGCCTGGCTTTTCTCAGGGTAAGTGCGCGCGCAGGTCGTTCGGATACTTATATATGAAGGGCTATGGCGCCGCGCGCTCCCATCGAGACAAAAGGAATGAACACAATACATTGCGCATGGCGCACCCTGATGGGCTGATTGTAATAATGTTTAGTCAACTATAACACTACGTACAAAGCTATAGGAAACACTATAATTAGACCCAAAATAAATGTAACCAATTTCGTATCAGCATTCGAGTTTCATTTCTTCACACAACACGGTATCCCCACAGTTTAATACCGGCAAGCTACAGTATACTTTATACAAATCTATTTGTCATGTCCATTGATATTATAAAAAACCCAAGATGCACAGTCGCGAACAAATGCAACACTCGAAACTGTCGTCAAAAACTGACATGTATCAAGTGTCATGTGTGAGTTGTGTGTAGTTATACTATAAACAATTTTATTTGCAAATTCATCCTTACACGGATCGCTTAAAGTTGTTTTTACAAAGCAGTGCAAGTGTGGCGAGTGATGCGCAATTTTTTTTTCCAATTTCAACCTTACACGGTTCGCTTAAAGTTGTTTTTACAAAGCAGTGCAGTATGGCGAGCGATGCGAGACTGTTTAAAACTAGCCCACAATTATACATTGTGCGCGTGTGTTTTTTGCGGACGTTTTTGAGATGCTGAGTGTGTATCTTGGGTTTTTGATATATCAATGGTCATGTCACACTCAAAATTTCCCTATAAAAATTCATGTTGTGTTTCGTATGTCAATGAAAAAATTATGTCTATGTTATGTTAAAAAGTTATGTCCTTTTTATCAGAAAATCAATCGTTTACTTCCATCACGTATAGACAACATGAAATTGACATTTTTGAATCATTCATTTTTTCTTAGTAAATGTAGAGGATGTTTTTATTTTTTGCGGTAACCACCCCAATTTTATCTTGTTTTTTTTTTATTTTAATATTCGTATCGTACTTTCACAGTCTCGATTTTGCCTAGACACTGAATGTACAAACTCCGGCTTAGTTTCGTTTTATTTGATTTAGCTTGGTTTTAAAGCAAAATCTTACTGCTTTGAGATCATAACTAAAATTTTTATCAGACAACCCAGGTACAGTGAGTGATGAACACTGTTCAGAATAGAACAGGATATTGTTCAAAACATGTGACTATTTGTAAGTAGGTACCTAGAATTTCTATTGCGCTTGTTGGAGCGCCGCAGGAAACGTACAACTGGATCGGTTCCCAGCTACGGAACCGATCCAGTTGCACGTTTGCAAGCGAGGGTTGCTGTACATCTTCGTTCAGACCGCTCATTTTAACCCGGTTTTTCTTGTCTGTTGTCGCGAATGATAGTCTTGACTAACACTCGGGAAAAGTGTGTTCCGTGTCTACAAGGTAAATTAGCTAAAAAACCGTTTAAAAACTCTAAAAGTAAATCGAGCAAAGTCAAGTAATCGATTCGGACCTATGAGTACGCAATAGTGGGGCGGAGCTTTATACTTACTGACCTTTACAGACGACTTTAGTCGCAAAACTTTTGGATATCTATTGAAAACAAAAGCCGAAGTTTTTCTAAAGTTTTTAGAGTTTAAACATTTAGTAGAAAATCAAACCGGTGAGAGAATAGAAGTCCTACGTTCGGACAACGGTCGTGAATACGTTAGCAACGATATGTGTACCTTTTTAAAGGAAAATGGCACTTTGCATCAAACCACGATTCCGTACCCAACTAGCAAAAATATATCGTGTAGTAGTCGCGGCAACGCAAATTATTCAGCATTTTGGCTCCTAATAGCAGTCGTATAAACGTAATGAAATCGTTTATACAACGCGATTTGGGCCCATTTTATTTAGCAATTCAGTCACATAGACATCGTATAAAGGTAACTTATTCAGCTAAATCGTCACGTAATTGTCGCCGGAGTGACTGTTACAAGCTTAAGTTGCGCTATAACTGTAACTTATATTACTTTTGTATGTCACGTTTGTCTTATTAAAGCGACCTGGAATACAAAACAACTGAATAATTTTAAAGTAAATTAAGCAAGTGCGTCGTCGTGTTGTGTTTTAAAAATTATAATACATCGGTAAGTACAATTTATTTAGCAGACATGTTAATTTGTAGGTTGCACCAAATGTAGGTTCGTAAACTCACGCAAAGGTTTGCAAAGTATTGCGAAGGTAAGTTTTCTGATGAAATACACTAGGTTATATCATAAATATTTAACGCCTCCCTTTAATTCTCAGTAATATGAATATAATAACAAATATTTTTTTTATCAATATTAATTTGTACACCATTTTTACTGCTAACAGGCGGTATAATAGCTTCTTATACAGAAAATTAGCAGTATAAGCGCCATGATACCACGCTTATTATATTTTAGGGTTCCTTAGACCTTCCTAAAAAGTTTTCTAAAAAAGATCTTTTGTTTATTTATTTATTTAACCATTTATTGTACACAAGAAAACTAAAACAAGTGATTGCATTTAAAGAAATGACACAAAAGGAAATGCTTTATTTCTGAAAAGAAATTAAGATCTTTTCTTTTTTTTTCTAGAAATAATCATAACCTGAAATGGTTGTTGTAGCTAAAGTTGACCGATTTTTAAAAAAGATGATTTATTTAGTGTGGACTGGTGATGAACAGTGGCCTTGGAAAATTACCCATTTTATTTTGTCTCAGACTTGTATTGGATGCGGATACTTGGTATCGCCTATGATATTTCAACTCAAACATTTTATAATATCGGACAAAAATATAAAAAAGCTACATAACACTGATTTTTTCTGGTTTTTTATCCATTAGATGATGTACATTTTGCGAATAACAACACAGTCATCCTTACCATTCGAAATAAATTTTAAGTATACTTCAATGAGGTCTTTAGGTAAGTACATATGTCTTTACGGCCGGGCAAAGGTTCGGTGTTAGCTCTCTTTCTGAACCACGAAGAAAGAAAGAGCTAACACCGAACCTTCGCCGTAGACCGCCAATGTGGTCTTAGAGTGAAATTAATACATTTCACTCACACATTCTTGCTCGAGCAACGTTGCACACGGGTGTATGTCGACGAAGAAACCGGAACGAACGAAACGAAATCAGTCAGTGTTGATCTATCTGGTGTAGTGAATCATTGTGTTTTCTTACTGTTATTGGATGTGAGTAGACAGCTAGGTAGGTACCTACGATACGATTAATAGATAGTAGGTACTACTTAAATACTATTTACCTGCTGTGTTATTAATTACTAATACTTTTAGTTTAGGTAATAAAAAGTATCTATTGAAATGTGCTCTTCAAAAAATAAATTACCTGAGTATATCCGTTACAATTATACCTACCTATACTAAAAAGACATAGTATTCTATTGTTCCCACGGATAATACTTTTATAAAGTTAAATGCATATTTCAATAAATAGTCGTATCAATATTGATTACTTATTTTAATTACTTAAACAAACAAAGTATAAATAGGGTCTAGGGTCTTTTGACGCACGCAGCCATGAATTGTTTAATTTATAACTAAATTAATTAATTAGGTACTTACCTGCACCTACAGCGCACTTGATGACATATATAGTGCGATAGAGAGCGATCTTTGTTTATAACTTTTAGGTTACCTACATACATTGTATCAAGTATCTATACAAAATGTAAACAAGTCTAGTGAAGTACAGTTTAATATTCTCTAGTATTGTTTTACTGAAGGTTATAATATTGCAGATTATAAAATAGATTATTATTTTTGATAGGTATGTTAAATGTATCACCCGGAAGAAAGTGCTATAATAATTCTATTAAAGAGACTACTACTACTACTACTAGGTTTTATTAACCTGACAGATATAATATTAGGTATACATCCTTAATATTAACTAATGTGCCTAAATCTTATTTCAGTCATGCCGTACAAAGTAGTTCTTACCATAGAGAAGGGAAAATCAGTACTAACCAGTGTTCCAGAATCGAAAAAGATGGCATTCTCTTTTGGCCTCCAAAAAATTCAACTGAAAAAATAAAACAGGGAGCCTATCCTAAAGATGACTGGAAATCAATTAATTGTGTGGTAAAAAGAAAAAATATTGTGACTTTTGAAAATGCAGAGGAGGAAATTGATAGAATGTGTGAACATTCAGACACAGAATATATCGAAACTGCAAATGAGATGCCATCAAAAAAAAAAAGATTAAATAAAAATAAAGGGAAAATGAGTATTTCTTCTACTCAACCAGATTTTAATGATCAGGCACAAGAATGTATAAAAGTAAGTAATTTCTTGTTGTTTATAATATGCTCAATTTAAAACAAATTTAAAACGACTTACCTAAAATAAATTAATTTTTGAGTAGGTACCTATTTAATCATTTTAAACTTACAAACCTAGCTGCAATTTTCTAAATATGATTCTTCAATTTAATCTAATTTATATTTACTTTGGCGTGCCAAAGGAGAGGCCTATGTCCAGCAGTGGACTGAAGTAGGCTGATGATGATGAAGTTAACTTTAATCTTTTATTTTCAGAACTTTGGCAATCAGACAAATTCAGAAAAATGCATAACAGAATCTCATAAAAATGATGAGTCAACTTCATCTCCACTAGTGCCTCTTGCTATAACTAAAACAAATTCACAACCCATCGAAGTTCCAGCGAGTAAAACAACTGTGGATTTACAGATAAATCAATGACAATGAAATCCAAACTGATTCATTTTTTGCAGACGATAACAATCTTAGTGAAGATGTATTTATTTTAGCACAATCCGACGACACACCGACGAAGATGTTGCAAGAGACACAGATTTTGACAACCAAAATAATAGACGATTTTTCAGACAAATTACAATCTGTACTCGATAACCAAATAATTTTAAGTCAAAACCAGCAAAATATTATATTGGAATTAGCTAAATTGAATGTGCGTTTTGAAGAATTTATTAAAGGTTTTTCGACTAAGGATAATCAAGTTGAAAATAAACTAGATTTCAAGGCTTTAGCAAAGATAGAAGATTTGGAGGAACTCGAAAATAAATTAAAAAATATAAAGTACAAGAAGGAACTCGAGAAAAAGTTTTCTGTGATTTGCAAAACCAGTGGAAAAGGCTTAAAATTTAAGCCTTTTCCACTGCTCATTGTTACTCCCTGATAACGTAGCTATCCAATGCTAAAATAATTTTTCAAATCGGTCCAGTAGTTTCGGAGCCTATTCAATTCAAACAAACAAACAAACAAATCTTTCCTCTTTATAATATTAGTATAGACAAAGACGATTTTAAAAACATCTTCCAAATGTTTAATGCAGTTTCCTCGTAGACGTATTTCTTTTTGATCCTTAGTATAGATAGTTGTTATTTGTTATTTCAACAATATTATAACGACAGTGGTAAAATAAGTAAACAGAAATTGATTTTCACTTTTATTCGGGCAGTTTTCCTTAACAATACCTATTATCAAGTGTAGTTCACAAAAGCATCGCTCCGGGCTTTTATATCACCGGCTGGTTGGCGGCTACTTCACCCCCCCCCCCGGCTTGGAGTTTGGAAGGGCAAGGCTCACGTAGTGGAGAGTGACGTAGCGGCTAGGCATGGCGGGCTTGACAGCCGGCTGAACGGCTGGCTAGCGACATCTAGCGTTACAATATGATTATCAGAATTCAAGAACCATTTATTCTGCGGTTGTGATTGTGATGATAGAATAAAACTTTCTAAATATAAAGCTGTAACATGCCTACTAGTTTTTAGAAAAGGATATTCTATTCGCCTGTTATTTATTGTTTCTAATTCGAAAGTACTTCGTTCACTCAATCGTTTAGCAATCTGAGCAAGAGGTTTGTTTCCATTTCTCACCATGTTTTTTAAAAATTGCAATTTATTTATTTTTTATTTTTTTTTACTATATATAGGCATACGTTAATTTTCAAATGGGTAAGCATTGAAACTTTGAAGTATTCCAAAGCGTCTTACCTCTTCGAAAATATGAGATAGATTGTGAATATTACTGGTAATAGATTGTTCCCCGTAATAATCTCTAAAATGCTCAGTGAAAAAATCCATAAGACTTTCACCGAGAGATAAGAAACGAAAATATTTTTCTTTGGAACATATTGTAATCGCAACAAAGAAGGTCAGAAAATGCTGATAAGCATCGATGCACAATGCCTCTTTTAAAATTACAAAACTTATGTAATATAAAAAGGTTCGAAATTCAGATCCTTTCCAGTAACTTAAAACGTCGAAACCTCTCATTGACCGGTGTATTTCTTTTGGAAGTTTACAGTTTAATAAAAATAATGACACATTTTGAATTTCACGAGCACTCCATTTTGTAACAAAAGTTCCAAAAATACCATCTCGCCATCCATGTAAGAGTCGTTTCATTACTCCAAGATCGATCAGGTGTAACGAATCACTGACAGGAAAAATATCTACCATGTCAATAGATAATTTCAATAGTGGTGTGCCATTCTTGTGATGTAGGCCATATTTTTTTGCACGGAAGTCGTCGTTATTTCTTCTTGGACAATAATATGTAGGGAATGTTACGGTATGTGATAAGTGCGAATATTCTACTACAGCTGTGCATTTTAAGCATCCATGTTTGCCGTTAAAGTTGCACACTCCTGCAATTGAATGAATTATATATTAAGATTATATTATAGCGAAACAAACGGTAATTGTGATTATTTATTGCTTATTCTGTCCGGTTACGTCCCTTAAAACCCGTTTCATTCAGTTCCGTTCTGTTTTCCGTCCACTAATATCAACGTTCACATCTGATTTCCAGCCCATCAACTACCATTCCGTTTTCCATCACCTACTATATTCAAATCCGTTAAGCTGTAACGGATTTTACTATCTGTGGCCGAGTTCTGGATGATAAAATATAATTTGAACTATTGACTCGAAGAAGAATAATAAGTATGAACAAGTAATAAAATTCCAAACAAGCAAACATCCTTGAAGGATGTTTGCTTGTTTGGAATTTTCGTATGATCAGTCGGATTGACTTTATTAGTTGTAACCGCGAAGTAGACACAATAGTTAAACAATTAACCTGAACCACACGTGGCTCATGGGACAGGGAGTAGGTTAAAGCGTTAAAGTTATACCACCCACCTTTTAACAAAGCTCTTGCCGGCGAATCGCAAATAAATGCTCTGATTTTTACACCAATAAGTATTTCAGATTTTTCTTGTGTATTTACTAATAATCCGCTCTCTAATTGTTGCATCTCTGTCACAAAAGGACCTAAAAATCCATCCAAGTCTGAGGGCTTATTCTGACCGCCATAAATTCCAATCACCAATGGCGAAATATGAGGTAATTCTGATATATTAAATAATATCGGCCAAAATTGTTGCTTAGAACTTTTGTAGGGTAAGTCAGGGAGAGACGCCTATACGGTATAGATGCCCACTGAATTTTTAAAATAAAATTAAAAAATTACGTGAACCGGAACGCATCCATAATATGTCAATTTGACAGCTAATGTCAGTGTAAAAGTTTTGATAGGGATAATAATTATTTTAAAAAAGTATTTTGTTGTTTATTCCTAAAATAAGGTAAGTGTAGCTGGTTAAATCGGTATAATATATTTTTTGAGATAGTTTGCAGTATTTTTTTCCCCTAATTCTTCACGTGAATAGTATTTTTTTGTTTCATAACCTAACATTGTGATCTTGTTTTGTGGTTAATCCACCTTTTTGTATTGTAAGTGCTTTCGGGTACGTTCAGAGTCGATAGGCATCTCCCTAATGATTGGGAGAGATGCCCAATGAAGTTTCAGGGTTAGATGCCCAGTAAATATTAATGATCTTTTATCTTTTCAGATGCCAAATGAATACAAAAGAAAACCTTCTGGCTCTAATAGAGCTACGTGGAGTGAAGACGACTTGGGAAAAGCCATTACTCTAGTAAAAGATAAATCTTTAATTTTTTTTCAAGCAAGTAAAGAATACAATATTCCTTACAGAACTCTTCGTCGTCGATTTCTCATAGGCAATACTAAAAAAGGACGACTTGGACCTGACTCTCTGTTTGGAAACAAAGAAAAAAAGATTGTTAATCATATTAAGAAGTTGCAAAGCCGTGGATTTGCACCTACTGTTAATGATTTACGCCAGTTGGCTTTTAAATTTGCTGAAACCTTCAACATAATTTTAACAAGGAAACAGGGAAAGCAGGATATGATTGGGTTAAGTCTTTTTTACGTAGAAATCCTGAAGTTTCATTAAGGAAGTCGGAAGGAGTGTCTCTACAAAGAGCTAAAGGAATGACACCAGAGGAAGTTTATCCTTTTTTTGATTTATTGGAGTCACTATTTCAGGAACATAATTTTAATAGTAATCCAAATAAAGTTTTCAATATGGATGAAACAGGTTTACAATTAAACAACAAACCATCTCATGTTCTTGCAAAGAAAGGATCTAAATCAGTTCCACAATAAACTTCTGCAGAAAAAGGAGAAAATATTTCTTTGATTTGTTGTTGCTCCGCTAAAGGTAATTTTTTACCACCTGTTGCTATTTTCAAAGGAAAAAATAAAAAGCAAGAGTTCGCTGATGGTATGCCTCCAGGACGTGAAGTATATATGAATGAAAAATCAAGTTATATTAACTCTGATCTTTTTTTTTTAAATGGCTGAAAGAACATTTTAATCCTAGGAAACCTCCTGGAGCAGTGATTCTCTTATTGGATGGACACACTTCACATTGCAACTCAATAGAGATGCTAGAATTTTGTGAGAGTAATGATATCATTTTACTTTGTTTTCCGAGTCATACAACTCATTACTTACAACCTTTGGACAGAGCATTTTTTAAATCTCTAAAATCTAATTTTAACAATGAAACCAATGCCTGGATTCGTAACAACCCCAACAGAAAGATAGGACGTCTTCAGTTTGGAGATTGATTAGGCAAAGCATGGGGCAAATCAGCCAACCAAAATAATGGTGCATCTGGATTTCGTGCTTGTGGAATTTTTCCACCTGACAGAAATGCAATTTCTGTATACGCTTTTATATCTGATGTTGCCCATACAACTGTCCTCTCAACTGATGGTGTTTCTGCAGAAAATGTGACTCACACGCTCACCAACATTGTCAATACTATTGAAAACCCAGTCCCTTCCACAAGTGGCGTCAATATCTATTTAAATCCAGTTCCTTCATCCAGCGGGGTAAATAAGGAAAATGACGATAATCAGTCTACTCCTAAAAAAATTGAGAGGATAATCTCCTCCTCCGAAACGGAAACTCCTTCAAAGATCTTAGATAAAGTTTATCCAGATCCTTCGTATGAAGTTAAGGTTGTGAGTAAAAGGAAACAGCACGCTGAGGTATTGACTTCACCAGCAAATTTGGAAAAAATTAGAAATAAAACTAAAATAAAGGATTCAAAAAGCCGCTTTAGTAGAGAGTCAAAAGGGAAGAGATCTGAGAAAAGACCACCATCAAATAGAAATTATGCAAAGAGGACTAAAAAAGAAAGAGGTGCTAAAAACCGTAAAGAAAACTCGGATGATTCAAGCATTGAGGACGATCATATTTCTGTTTGTGATAGTTCACCAGAAAGAGACATAGAATACGAAATTCTTGGAGATATTTGTGTCGTGTGTGGGGAATATTATTACGCCACTAAAAAGAAATGCGACTGGTTACAGTGTGTTCAATGCGAAATGTGGTTTCATGAAGATTGCAGTGAAGATTCAGCGGAATGCCTAACGTGTAATGTCTGATTATGCCTTAGGGTAAAAGTGGGATAGTTGCCCTAGGAGGATTGATGCCCCAAAATTCAAATTATGACTTGCAAACGCTCTATGATCGCAGTTAATACTTATAAGCAAAGAACACCCCCCACCCCGCTAGTGTGCGAGCGGCAACCGCTGTGATCGGACGTGTTGCGTGTTCATAAAGAAAGATCGACGGGCTCGCTCACAAAGATCGCGGATTACGAACGTTGATAGTTTAGAAACGCGTGGAACTTTTCATTTCCAAAGGTAAGTTATATTATTTTATTATTATTTGCAAGTGTATAGTTTAAATATTACCGTCAGTGTAACATTTTGTCATTTTTTAAAAGGGATTTTTTTATTTTAATTAGGGCAACTATGCCTATTGAAAAGGATAGATGCCTCGTATTTTGTGAGTATAGATGCCCTTAGCTATCCCCTATGGATTAAGTTGATGTTTGCATATCATGTTCCCATTTTTTTCTTTTCAGAAATGCCTCGCAAATATATTAGAAAGGTTGGAGTTCGTCCACGAGCTGAATGGACGCAAGAGGCATTAATAGCTGCAATAGACGAAATTTCGAGAGGCATTCTAGGAATTAACGAAATATCTCGTAGATATGGGATTCCCTCAAGAACATTGAGGCGAAGATTCGCTAACAAAAATACGGAAAAACTGACATTAGGTAATAAAGTTGTATGACCTAAGTTCTTGTTAAGTAAAAAAAAAAATCGTATTATTCCTAACATTGTTTTTTTTTATAGGAAAACACCCACTTCTTGATTTTGTAAACGAAAAACGTTTGGTGAGTCATATACAGAAATTAGAAAAAGCTGGTTTCCCTCCAACCCGGGACATGATTCGAAGATTAGCTTTCGAGTTTGCTGAAAAACTGGGTAAAGAAACCAATTTTAATAAGGAGACTCGAAAGGCTGGGCCGCATTGGTTAAGATCATTTTTAGAACGTAATAAAGAGTTAAGTATTCGTCAGGCAGAAGGCTTATCAGTTGCAAGAGCACAGGGATTAAATCGAGATGAAGTTAACAAAATGTTTGAACTACTGCTTAAAGTAATGACAGAGCATGACTTACTGGATAAACCGGATAGGATTTACAATGTAGATGAAACAGGTGTCCAGTTAAATAACTCTACTGGAAAAGTCATAGCTACAAGAGGCGCAAGAGTAGTCCATTCTATAACTTCTGCTGAAAAAGGTGAAACTTTATCGGTAATAGCATGCTGCAATGCTGTAGGGAACTTTCTTCCCCCAGTAGTCATCATCAAAGGAGTAAACAAGAAACCAGAATTTTAGGATGGGCTCCCACCTGGATCAGAAGTATATGAATAGAAAATCCGCGTACGTGAATGCTGAATTATTTCACAAGTGGCTGAAAGAACATCTTGTACCTAAAAAACCAATAGGAAAGATTATTTTGATTCTGGATGGCCATTCTTCTCACACGAATGCAATAGATATGCTTCAAACTGCCGAAGAAAATGATATAATTTTATTTTGCCTACCCAGCCACACCACTCAAGCGCTGCAACCACTGGATCGCAGTTTTTTTAAGCCTTTTAAAACATTCTTTGCTGCTGAAACACGAAATTGGGTAGTGTCACACAAGGAACGAAAGATTAATCGATTAGTTGCAGGAAAACTTATTGGGAATGCGTGGACCCGAGCAGCCACAAGTTCTAATGCGATTTCGGGATTTAGGGCTTGTGGTATTTACCCTTTCAATCCCTCTGCAGTTCCAGAGAGCTTTTTTGCAATATCTGACATTTCTTTGAGTAATCGAACGAAAGAACCGGAACAAGTTTCATTTAATAGATCAAGTCCTGTAGTTGATCGAGTTCTTTCTAACGTTACTCCTAATTATATGGATATTTTTTATAGAAATGAAGAAGCTCTTGAGCAGGAACCAGGTCCATCCAATGTACAAACTCTGGGAGTCGGTCTAAATCTATCCAACGTTTCTCCTTGTAATACGGATCGACCAGATAGGAGATTTTCTAATTCAAGCCCATCAATTCTTTCACAGAATAATAATATTATAAACATTGAGGAACTAGAAACACCAAGCAAATATTTGCAAGAATCTTCGCCGGTGCCAATTGTTCCGGTTCCATTTCATAAGAGAGGAAAACAATCAGCTGCAATTTTAAACACTAAAGAAAATATTGAAGCGAAGAAATCTAAAGTTAAAGGTAAAGCTACTCCAGGAATACGTTGTAAAAATAAATGTCGAACAGCTAAAGCTGATGTACAGAAGAAAGTGTTACGAACTGCAGTCAAGTTTCCAAAGAAGATTCCAGCCAAATGTATTAAGAAAAGAAAAGGCATTAGAGAATCTAGTGATGAAATGACCATCTCGGATATTTCTAATGAATCTGATTCAGATATCGACCAGGCGAGAGCAGGTGAAATTGATCTGCATAAAAAAAAACAGAGATCTCAAGCTAAGATTCAGAGTAAAGTTCCAGCAAAAAATAATAAGAAAAGACGAATAGAATACAAGGAGTCGAGTGATGAAATATCGATCTCAAATAATTCGGATGAATCTGAGTCAGAGGCATACAAGGATTGGGAATGCAAAGAATGCTTTGAAGAATATAAAAAGACCAAATCAACTGCAGATTGGATACAATGTGTAATGTGCAAAAAATGGCTACATGAGGATCGTACCATGTACGGCGACTATTGCAATGAATGCGGTAGGATTAAACGAATGAATACGAAAAAAACACCGTAGACTGAACTGTAGAAATACTTTTTTTTCTGAAGCTGATTAATATAAGAACTAATAATAATTATATACCAAAGTGAAGAAGTGAAATATACCTAAGTGAAGAAGTAGAATAAACCAAAGTGAAGAATATTTTTTTTTTTCTGAAGCTGATTAGTGAAAGAATATGAAAATTAAAACCAAAGTGTAATGTGCCATAACTAAATATTAAAATAAAACTTGTTAATTATAAATATGCTTTGATTTATACCTAAGGGCAACTATCCTCATAGTGACAACAGCATCGGGGCATCTAACCCATATAAGAGGCATCTATACTCAGAACTAGTACTGTAACTTTTGTTTTTTTCTATATGTATAAGCAATAGCTGCATTGAATTTCTTTTTAAAATATAATAAATAATAGACCAATGTACGATTACATTGAAAAATTGGTTCAAATATAATTTATTTGTAGGAAAAAAAAATCAATTTCAAAATGTGGGGCAACTATCCCACTTTTACCCTAATTATTTGTGGGCATTTATCCCTGATATTTATAGGCAACTCACCCACATAGGGAATGCAATCCGGACTATCCGTAATCCGAAAAATCCGGATATCCGCACATTTTTATTCGACTTTTAAATCCGGATTCGAAAATCAAATCCGCGGATTTTCTGAATAATAAGAAATTGTAATTCGCAATTACGCGTATATTCGTGTCGACTCTGGAGGACGCGAGCAGGGCGCCAGCGCGGTGCGCGGGACGCGGGACGCGAGTGTGTCCTTGATCGGATCGTTCCGTTCATTCGACGACAGCGACGAGCGAGAGAAACATCTTTGTGCGCGCGATTGGATTAGACCGGCGGCGATTTCGTACGTAAGTAGATAAAATAATTATCTATATTCATTATTCTTTAATGCTATGGTTTAAGACATTTATTTCTTTAAAATATAGTACAACTATTCATTTACAATGAGAAACAGTTATTGCATACATATAAATGTTCCTTGGAAAGAGTACCTGATTCGGATCGGTATGATTGAAGTAAGAAGTAGGTACTTACAATATTGTCAGTCACTAACACTGTTAGTACAATAACGCCTTTCTTTTTTTTTTGTATGTCAATATGACTGGTTTTTAATAGGTAGTTTAAAAGTAAAATATTGAGTTATTAAATTAGGTAGATATAATTACGTAACTTGAAAATGTGAATTTTAATCAGTGTAGGTATAGAAATAAAATTAGTGTAAAAAGATAGATATATATTTAAAAACTAATATACAAAAGGATTCAAGTGAATAGGACAAGAAGTTTAGGAAATATAGGGACAATTTTAAAGTGAAAATTTCTCAAATGCTAAATTTGTAACATAATGTTCTACGATATTTTTATTTTGCTATGTGCAATATAATCTATTTAAATCTATACTATTATATTTATAAAGCTGAAGAGTTTGTTGGTTTGTTTGTTTACTTGAACGTCCACGCCTGCTATGCGCTTTCATCTCGCCTTCACCATACGCCGTTTGTTTATAATTCACGCCGAAATTCGTAAATTGCATTTGGTTATATTTCATAATAATGTTGATTTGTTTCAGTATAAACTATAGACTATGGATTTTCAAGAATATTCCAAAAAATCTGGCGATGCATCCAGTGTGTGGGCTCATTTCTTAAGATCCTCAAATGGCTCGGAAGCAAAATGCAAAATTTGTCAACGAATTTTTAAGATTAGAGGCAGTACATCAACCTTGCATAATCACCTTAACAATTGTCATGCCATAATTCGGCCTTCTGTTACTGCTACGACGAGTAGCAACAAAGGCGATGAAATGTCTATTATCAAACGACCAAAAATGACTGATTATTACGAAAGTGAAGATTCGCTAGAATATGTTATTGCGAGAATGGTATCTTTAGATGGAATTCCTTTTAAGCTGTTTTGCACATCTGAGGACCTAAAAAAACTACTCCGTAAAGGAGGTTATACAAAATTGCCAAGTTCCCCAAATACAATAAAAAATATTGTTATGGGGGTTTATGAAGATGAAAAAAAGAGACTGAAGCAAGAAATTCATCAATTAAAATTAAAAAACCAAAAATTTGGTTTGACGTTCGACGAATGGACCTCTGTTAACAACCACCGCTACATAAATACGAATATACATAGCAGATCCTTTAAACGTGGCTTTTTTCGCAACATGGGTTTGATTCGAATATATGGATCTATGCCAGCTGAGCTGTGCATTTCTTTAATACGGACTAGATTGGCTTTATACGATCTCACCTTGGATGACTGTGATGTTCTTGGCATGACCACAGATGGAGCGAGTGTGATGTGCAAAGTAGGACGTCTTTTGCCTAAATTTCATCAAATATGTCTAGCTCACGGGATACATTTAGGTATATGTGATGTGTTATACAGCAAAAACCATTGCCATTTACCGTCGCAGTCGGTTAATGATCTGCTTCCTTCATTACATACAGATATTGGTGTTTCATCTGAAGACGAGGAAGAGTCAGTTATAGAAGGCGAATTTCTCGTTGAAAGAGCTGGATCTGCTTCTCCATTAAACCTAGACTTTCGAAGCATTTTAAAAAAAGTTAGGACAGTAGTAAAACTCTTTAGAAATTCTCCGACTAAAAACGATTCTGTCTTACAAAAGTATGTCCAAAATGAATTTGGGAAAGAACTTGTACTGTTGCTCGACTGCAAGACACGGTGGAGTAGTATGGCCACGATGCTAGAAAGATTTATTAAATTAAAAACCTGTATTCAAAAGTCGTTACTGGATTTAAAAAGCGATATCAACTTCACTGATGAAGAGTTTAACTTAATCCAAGATCTGCAAATGTCTTTAGATATTGTTAAAGCGACAGTGGAAACTTTGTGCAGAAGAGACGCAGCACTCACTCACTGCCACTGCTGATACTACACTGAAACTGATGATCGAAAGTTTAGAGAAAAAAGAAGGAAATCTGACAAAAAGAGTTTCTGACGCCTTAAAAAAAAGGGTTAAAGAACGACGCTTACATTGTGTCGCAGGAACAATGTTTTATCTCCACAATCCGCATGAATTTTCCAACTCACCCTCCGATGAAGTATTTTATAAGCCATCTAAGACAGAAATAGAAGAAGTAATTTGCAGAACTGTAGAAAGCCGTATTAATCCTATAGAAGTGTCTGTTGAATCACATGAAACTATTACCAGAGAACAAGAATCTTTAGATAAAGAAATGAGTTTTCGAGAGCGATTAGCATTTGAGTTAAACAAAATCAATAAGGCTGGAGAAGAAAATGTGCTCATCAGCCGAAAGCCTGAAACTGATATTCCCAGTTAAGTGCGAGTGGAGATGGCGTTATTCGAGGATAGTGGTTCACGAGGACGATATTTGGAGGCCGCTTACAAGCATCTTCAATGCATTCCCCCTACAAGCGTCGAATCAGAGCGTGCTTTTTCTGCAGCAGGAATTATGTGTAACCGAATTCGCAGCAGGTTAAACGATAGCACTTTAGATGCTTTATTATTTTTGAGGTCACATTTTATGTCTCATAAAATAACATAGTTTTTTTTTTAATTATGCTGATTAAAGTGATGTTAAATTATTTTGTTACTTTTGTTATGTTTATTAATTAGACAAGAAGTCTATTATTTATGTTTTCCAGAATTTCTTTTAATTTTTACTTTTAATTATTTTACTTACGTTACTCAGCTCACGAGTCACAGACTGATTATTTTTATAATGCGGATTATTTTCGTGTGTAATGTTTAATAATTCGAGAAGAAGTTAATTTCTTTGAAGAATTAATTTGTCGTTATTTTTGATCTCCAAAGTTTGTTTTAATTTGAACTTATTATTTTACTAACGTTGCTCAGCACGCGAGTTACAAACTGACTATTTAATAAGAATATTATAGCTATAACACATAAATATTAGTCTTAAAATTGATTAGTATTGCAATTGAATAATTCCAAATAACCAAAATAAAATAAAAATCATATGATTTGATTTTCCTGTGTTTTTATTTAAATCCATTAACACAAATATAAGAAACATGATATTAATAAACTGATATAAGTAGGTTTGTTTATTTTCATGAAAAATCCGTAAAATCCGGATAATCCGGATTGGACCAAAAATCCGTTCTTAAAAATCCGGATTTCAAAACAGGACGGATTTGCATTCTCTACACCCACATGCCTGGGAGAGATGCCTATTTTACATTATTTTTAAAAAATATTCTTGAATCAAAATATGTTACACAATAGTTCCAAATTTAATCTGAATGGCATAAATAAACAGTGATTCAAATAAACTATGTGTATTTCATTTAGTACCTTACATATATAATTAATAATGATTTTTTTAAACTATAGGCAACTCTCCCTGACTTACCCTATATTGGAAGTCGGTCAATATTAATATTCAGAGAAATATTATGCGGCACATTTGGGACATTTTCTAAAAAATTTCTTAATAGATATATAAGACCATTGTGCCAGTAGTGTCCCGTATCCACTGAAGTGTGTATCTTTTTGTAGTTGGTTAGCAATAATGTTCTAGGGTCAGAAGGTAAAACGTGGGGTATTCTTTTATATATAATATACCCCACAGCCCTTTCAGCGCTGTATGCGAAATGTTAAACTCTAACGCCCATTCTGCAATATTATTACGCAACTCAGTCTTTGTCAATATTGTGGCCAATATGTTCCAAAATTGTCTAAGTTTTCTGAAGCACTGCAGCTGTCGTCTGAATCTATTTCGTGTACGGAACTACTACTATTTTCTAAATCTCTCAATTCATTTTCCAAACACGGATTTTCAAATTCCAAATCATGATTTTTCTCTGAGGTAATTATTTCACCCGCGGAACCACTTACTAAAATGCTATTTCCCACTTCACTGCTTAAACAAGAGGTTCCTTGCTCAATAATAATATTTGAATTACCCATTAACGATTGATACTTTTCACTTTCCTCTTGTATCCACCACTTTTATTTTTCAAGTTTTTCCATTTATTCCAGTCTATTTTCGATAACTTTAAACTACTCACAGCAATTTACACAAAACAATCTGAGCAGTGTCATGGAATCAATTATGAGACATTTTAGGCTTGTAATAGTCGTATAAATGCAATTTATACAACATAATAGCAGTATAAAAGCAACGATGTTGCTTTTACTCGACTTGTCACAAGAAAGCTATATAATATGCTTTTACTCGACATAAGCGTCGTATACTAGCGACTTATTCAGCAAAATCTTATATGACACTTTAGTCATATAAGGATGCTGAGTAAACGTTTACTCAGCATCATTATGTGACCAAAATGCTGAATAACTAAAATGCTACATAAGATGCTTTTATACGACACGTGCTGAATAATTTACACTTACTCGACTTTTATAACACCGAAAAGCTGAATAAACTCAACCTTATATGACTAATATGCTTGTTGGGTATACACCTCAACAAAATGGAGTTTCCGAACGAGTAAACAGGACTATTATCGAAAAAGCACGACCTATGCTCCAAGACTCAAAACTACCCTTGGCATATTGGGGAGAAGCGGTAAATACGGCCATCTATCTCAAGAACCGTACACCAACGCAACCCTTGAACAACCAAATACCAGAAGAACTTTGGAGTGGAAACAAAGTCAACTTATCTCATTCAAGAGTTTTTGGTTGTGAAGCCCACGTTCTTGTACCCAAAGAAAAACGTAGGGTAGACCGGGTACAAAAGTAACACGGGTTAACCTTTTGAACGCCAGAGCAAAAACGCATCGGCGCACCTCCCACGCCACACCACAAATTCAGCGCAAATACCTACAAAAAAGTAGGGATTCCAACATCCTATGTATAAGTTATCGATAACCAATTAATCATTGCTTTTCGTCCCACATATTGAAATAAAATATAGCTTTGTGCGATTTTACAATATATAATTAATGTAGTCTACATTTCTACACTAATATTATAAAGAGGAAAGATTTTTTTGTTTGTTTGAAATGAATAGGCTCCGAAACTACTGGACCGATTTGAAAAAATCTTTCAGTATTTTGTATTTAAAAAATGTCTTTATCTTGTCGGCTATAGCCGACGGTGGCGTGTTGGGCACGATTTCATTTGTCGGCTATAGCCGACCATGGCGTTCAAAAGGATGATACCATCATCGATATTTCTACTACTGAGCGCAATTTCACATGTGTGAGTGCACCAGCACACGCCCTACTTGAGCCCCGAGGCGCCCCTCAGTCGCCGGCGCGCGCGCTGTGAAACGGACGTTTCAGTGAAGATTTTTTTATTTTCGACAACCCGCGATAAGTTTTTAAGTAAAATATTATTGGCTGTAACTCGTACTACCAGAGTCTTTTCGGCAAGTAATTGTTGTTGCCAGTTTAGATGGATATTAAACTCTTGATTTATGATAAAAATGGAAACTATAAGTTTAGAATTATGTGAATATTAGACTTTGGTGCAATTGTACCAACATCGCCGGGGTCAATGGTACCGGTACAATTCACCCCATGGTAGAAATAACCCCGTGGTAATAATAACAGTATAAAAAATAAATAGGTGCTTAAAATATTCAATTACTTATTAGATATTTTTGTTTTAGACCCTTCGGCCACATTCGAAACCAAGGTTAGAAACCAGTTTCTAAACAAGAATAATGTTTCTTCTTTCGAAATTAGTTTCGATATAAGAATTATATTTCCTATCTCGAAACTTGTTTCGACAAAAGGATAATATTTCCTCATTTGAAACTGACAAATGAAAATCAAAACCCCTTTAAACTAATTTCGAAAGAAGAAACATTGTTCTTGTTTAGAAACTGGTTTCGAACCTTGGTTTCGAATGTGGCCGAAGGGGTTTTAGATGCCACGAAATAGAATAAAGAAGACGGACCGTGGGTCAAGAGATACTTGTATGAACAAGCATACGATGAGATTTTAAAAGGGCGTAGCATACGCGCTGCTGCGAATATGTTCAACGTTTGTCATTTGTCTCTTATAAGATATAAACGTAAAAGAGAAGCTAATCCTGACGAATTAATTTCTATGGGGTATAATCTAGCAACGAAGGTATTTACCGAAGACCACGAACAAAGCATAGCGAAATATTTAGTGAGAACAGCAGATATTTATTATGGTTTAACGCCAAAAGAAGTAAGACGCTTGGCACTTGATTTGGCTATTAAATTTGATTTGAAAAGACCACAGTCCTGGGATCAAAACGGAATGGCAGGGCCAGATTGGTTTTCATCTTTCATGAAAAGAAACTCGGAACTTTCGGTAAGGTGTGCTCAAGCCACTAGCCTTGCTCGTGTAGCACGAGCGAGGCTTTCAATAAGACAAATGTCAACGCATTTTTTGATAACCTAGCCAAAGTGATGGATCGCTATAATTTTGATGCTAAGGATATTTACAACATGGATGAGAAAGGAATTACAACCGTCCAAAAACCGAATCGCATTATTGCTAGGAGAGGACAACGGCAAGTTGGAGCATTGACGTCAGCGGAACGCGGTACACTTGTGACTGTGGCTATGGCTATAAATGCCGTTGGTAATGCTCTGCCTCCGATGTTCGTGTTTCCATGCCAGAGATACTAAGATCATTTCATAAGAGATGGTCTAATCGGTTGTATAGGTGCTGGTAATACGTCAGGTTGGATGGAAGCGACCCAATTCCTGAAGTTTTAGAAACATTTCGAATCATTTACCAGGGTGTCTCTTGATAACAAAGTGCTGTTACTTCTCGATAATCATCCATCGCATATAACAATAGAAGCTTTAGACTTTTGTAAAGAAAATGGAATAATAGTTTTATCGTTTCCACCACACTGCTCGCATAAATTGCAGCCACTTGATCGTTCTGTACATGGTTCTCAGAAAAAACATGTAAACACCGCTTGTGATGCTTGGATAAGGAACAATCCTGGTCAAACCATGACTATTTATCATATTCCATCAATTGTTGCTACTTCATTTCCTCTAGCTTTTACACCTCGAAACATTCAGTCTGGATTTCGTTGCACAGGAATCTGACCCTATTATAGAGATATATTTAATTATACCGATTTTGGCCCTTTTTATGTGACAGACCGATCTTTGCTTGCTGTTAACAGCATTCAAGAGCCTCCCGACTCAGGAACTGGAAGTATTCCCTTTGAGTCAGATCTTGAACCTGTAGTTCCACAAATTTCATCTCCACGTGAAGATCAAGAGACGCCAAAAGAGACTCGTACCGTACCAAGTCCATCGTCAGAAGCAGCCACTTTAGTGCCTGAAATTATGCCTGGTGACTTTGGCATTAGTTGGTCCTTTGGATATAGGACAGGAATCCCAACAAAATACATCCCACATAGAAGCTATGGAAATACCTACAAGGTTAAGATTCGGCACACCAATATGTGATGTAACAAATACTTCTTCCCATTCAACTCCTGTACTCAACCCCAAACCGTCTACATCAAAAGGAATTAATAAATATTATGTACCTGCACAATGCAGAATTTGCAATTTTCATCTAACAAGCAACTCATGGGGCCTATTAGGAGACTTTACACAAAACCCAATACAAACTTTTAGTTCAGCCCATGTTGAAGAGTTTGCTTCTCTGCTGCAGCAGAATATGTATGCACATTATGATTATCAAAATATAGACGAAATCTCAGAACATGTAGTGCACTATTATCTCGGGATAACAAAGGCACAATTTAACCAATTACTTGCTGAAGTCCCCAACCTGTCAAACAAATATAAAGGAAGGTTTGCCCTAGCGGCATATTTAATTAAATTAAGAACTGGAGAAAGCGACGAACGTATTTCTTCTTTATTAAGTGTACCACGAAGTACTTTAGAACGGTTAATGAACATGGCTCGAGAGATACTACACCAAGTTTTTGTGCCCCGAAACCTGGGATTAAATCATTTGACCAGGACAGAAATCTCTCAGAGAAACTTATTAATACCAAATGGTCTATTTGGAACAGAGGAACGTCACCCAATTGTTATTGCTGATGGGACTTACATTTATATAGAAAAAAGCTCTAATTATCTATACCAGAAAAACACCTATTCTCTACACAAATATCGCAACTTGGTAAAACCTTTTTTACTTTTTTGCTCAGATGGGTACATTATAGATGTGTTAGGCCCCTATCCAGTAACAACATCAGATGCTGATATTATACGAAATGAATTTTCTAATGAAAATGGTCCATATAGGCAGTTTTTTCGAAGTGGAGATGTGTTTATTCTGGATAGGGGCTTTAGGGATTCCATTTCATTATTAGAAAGATGTAATTATAGTGTACATGTACCCCTGTCCCTACAACCGGGTGAAACACAGCTATCTACCATTAATGCCAATAAATCCAGAACAGTTACGATGTGCCGGTGGGTAGTTGAAACAACTAATGGAATTTTTAAAAAATCATTTAAGTTATTTCGTCAAACTTTTTTTAATAGAGCTTCACGCCATTTAATGGTAGACTTTTCTGTGGCTGCTTCTTTAATTAATAAGTTTTACCTTCGGTATAGGGACAGGGACGACGCAGCACAAATATTACAGATAGTGCGTGAAAATCGGTACAGAAATAATGATCTGGCAGACTTTATTGAAGAAAGGAATTTAAATAGAATAAGGGTTAATTTTTCAAGTATTGAAGTCATACCTGAGAATGTAAGAGAATTCCCACAGTTAAATGAAAGTGATTTGATTATGTTTGCATGTGGGACATATCAATTAAAACTAGCCAGATCTTATTATGGAGAGCACATTAGATCAAATGGATGTTATCGTATTGAGGTTTCTAATGATAGGAGAACTAGTATTTTGGAAGGTTCACTTTTTCAAAATGATTGTTTATTATTAAGGGCCCGAATCCAAAGCAGGCATATTAGCCGAAAGACACACTTTGTCTATATTTTAATAAGAAATAATACCACTGGAAGAGCAGCATACATCAGTACTGCTGTAATTGTATTGTGGGCCGGAGGACTGTAGGATCCTGTGCCCATGTCATGTCTGTTGTCTGGAATCTTGGGTGGGCACGGCATCAAACCAATATAGTTCCTCACACACAGTTTTTAGACAGTATCTTATTGGTATATGATGCTGATGATATAGAATAAATATATTTTTCGTTATTTTTTTAAAAGATTACTGGCAATGTCAATTTTCTAACTGATATTATTGTTGACTTCTCCAGCTAAGTTAAAAAAATGTGGTGTTTGGGACAAATGATAAGCATTCATTAATAAATAAATAAAAACTATACATTAACTCCAAAATCTTTTGAGCTATCCATTAGATATAACTGTACTGATTTTTATTATATGAAATGGAACCCATAGCTGTTTAAACTTAGAAGGTGACAATTATTCTAAAGGTTAAAATGAGTTAAAAAGTTATGTACTTACTATTCAAAAGTTATTTTAAGTGTATATAATATGTCTGTGCTTATGAAAAAATAAATGTTATAAAAAAATAAAAACTGTTTTATTTCTAAATGGCGACTTATTTTCTTAACTGATAAGTACTAGAAGGTGTTCATAACAACTTAAACTATAATTGCATAAACTATTTATCAGTGTTCACTGTAGACCACGGTTGTTCTAACATGTGGGCATTGTTCTTTAAAAAGACGACGAGTTTTGGCAAAACATGGAACCAAAATTAGAAAAAAAATCCACGAATCCTCCCTGAAATAATTGACGGTCGGATACCAAGAAATTTACCTGCAAGAGAAAGGATGGAAATGACGACAGAATAAATGTACATATTAATTATTATAGGTATAGCTTTTGTATTATTTAAAATACCCACAAGCACCTCTTCTGTCTCTTCTGCATAAATATTAAGAACTAGCTTTTGCCCAAGGCTTCGCTCCCGACAACTGGCTACTACCCTATTCTTGAGTTATAAATGGTGTAATTAACACGATTGTCGACTTCCTTTAATATATATAGATTTACTTGATAAGAGCAGTCATTATTTTATAAACTCCCTTGTAAATATTTATGTCAAGTCAAAAGCAGAATTATCACATCAAGCAGTAGAGTGCAAAATTTAGTTACGTATTATAATGCTTACGGTTTGTATTTTTGTAAGAGACACTTCGCCAAAATTAATTTCAATTATTAGTTAATTATAAAGGGGGGTACCCCATCTTACCAGCACCATGGGGCAAGACGGGGCAAAACACCTTTTTTTTACATTTTTTTTTTCTCTTAAATGTGTTACCAAAAGTTCCTAATGACACCAAATATTAGAATAATAATAAGTTGTTAATTAAAAAATTAATATGATTGTTTCACTGTGTAATTTTTATATTATTGACCTTTAAAGCTTAAGTACCCCATCTTGCCACCCTATCCTCTACTTTAATTCATTCTTGACACTAAATACATGATCCTTCATAGGCATGGGTAATATCGCTTTTACACTATATTAAATCGTATCTATGTATCGGTTTAGAATATTGGATATCGCATCTATATATTTCAATACCTATATATTGGCTGAATCAGTGTGGAACTCGGAATCGAAAGTGGTACTGTGATATTTAGGTTTCGGTTTTGTTCGATTCATGTACATCATTTTATTTTATTTGTAACTGTATACTCGAAATCAGTGAATGTATTGTTTGGTATTGTTGATAATATGGCACTCTGAAATGAAACTAGTACAGCCGTTTCGGTGTTTTAGATTTATATTTTTATCAATTATTTAAATAGGTCAAGTATTCATCAGTGAATTGAATTTTCCTTCATACTTTTCTCAGGCTCAGGACTGACCGCATTACTTATAACTAAAGCGAATAAAGAAATTTACTGTTAATCAATAAAGGTAATGCAGGCGTATTTAAGAGTTCATACTATATGCATTTTGTTTTAAAGTTTAAAATTAGTATTAGCCGTTAGCTTAACGCGCTTTCTCGCTCGTTCATCTCTAGCTACATCACTCCCGCCCGCGCGCATCGCAAGGGTATGTTACCTACAACCGTATAACTACTACTACTGTACCCGAATCAGTTTGAACCGAATATCATAGATCATGTGATACGATATCGGTATAGTGTCTCGTTCTATTACTCGTCGCCCTTTATTCGCTATAGGTACGCGGATACCTGATTCAGTGCCATCCGATTTATAGGTATTGGATATTGTTCCGACACATAGATATTGTAACTATATACGATTTGTATCGCCCACTCCTAATCCTTCAACTCATCTTGGCGCGCGGCGTAGGTTATGTGTGCCCCACACAAAACGCACGCACCAAAATGCGTTTAAGAATTTTGTACTTGCTCAAATAATTTTACTAACAAAATTGTGACAGCCCTAACGGTTTTTCCATATAATGCCGATCACCATACCTATTGACCCCATATTGTGTTTGAATAGACACGACCTATAATTTAAAGAAATAATTAAAACTGGATGGTTTTCATGATTTAGTGTAAATTTCTTAAGAATATTCAGAACGCGACTCAAGTTTTAATACCAAAATCAATACAATATTTTCAGGGATAACTGGTGATAAATGTGTTCAAAGTTCAATTCTGTGCCTATTTACCCCGTTTGACGGTAAAAGTTTTTTTTTATCATTGGTCAAATATCTGTGGTTTTAATATAGGGTCAGGTGGGTTACAGTGAGCCAGTGGTACACAGAGAATCGGTATTATTATATTCAAAACTAGTAGTTACCGGATTATGAAACCGACACGTAGCAACGTGTTTCGTTACGTCTCCCTCACTCCCCAGTTGAGGGCGAGCGCCCGTTGTAAGCGGTCGTGTGGTACGACAATTTGTGTTTACCCGCGCAAAAAGTAAAAAATAGGTAAGTTTTTTTTCTTCTTCAAAGTCGTGTTTTCTGAGCTTTTCGTACCATATTTTATATACATGTTAAGTCACTATCTAGCAATAATATGGTTATTATGTTTTAAACATATTCCTTGATCAATTGCGTTTTTTCAACATCAAATGTCAAATAATGTAGGTGATATACAGTGACTCAGTATTGCAGGGTACACAGTGAACCGTTGTTCAGTGTGTACCGCTTCATGGTTCATTGTGTACCAAAATTCAACGTTGATTAGTTAAAAGATACAACTTTTTTGCTTCAGGATGGGTCGAACTGAGGCAGTGAAAAGAAAGATTGGGGGGCATAGCAAGGGCGATATGGTGCAAGCACTTCGGCTTATAAAAGATGGTGCAAGTATACGCATGGCCGCTAAAGAGTGCCACTTGGCATATCCTACGCTACGGAGGTACGCTTAAAAATCCAGTCAGATGAAAACACTAACTTAGTTCCTAATTACGAAGTCAATGCAGTATTTTCCCAGGACAAGGAACTAGTGTTAAAAGATTACATAAAACAATGCGCCTTAATGTTTTATGAGCTCGGGGCAAAAAAAGTTCGTCAAGTGGCATACCAAATGGCAAAAACCAACAAAATTATAACACCAATATCTTGGGAAGCAAATGGAATAGCTGGAAAAGACTGGTTGCAATCGTTTAGAACACGCCATCAAGATCTTAGCCTTAAAAAACGTGAGCCATGTAGCTTAGCTCGAGCCACAGCCTTTAATCGGGACAATGTTGAAAAATTATTTTCAAATTTAAAAGAAGTTATGAAGCGACATCATAGCTTCGGTGATGGCATGCGAGTATATAACTTAGATGAGACATCAACAACAACTGTACAGAAGCCACAGAAAGTGCTAGCACCAAAAGGGTTTAACGTCTGTAAAATTACCAGTGGTGAACCTGGCGTTTTGATTACGACTTATGCCATTATATCCGCATCTGGACAAGCTTTGCCTCCTGCAATGGTGTTTCCTCGCAAAAATTTCAAAACCCATATGCTGCATGGTGCTCCGCCGAGTACTCTGGGCTTAGCCGCACCTTCCGGATGGATGAATGCAGACCTCTTTGTTGATGTGATGAAACATTTTGTGAAGCACACTTCATCCTCAAAAGACAACCCATCACTTCTAATATTAGATAACCACGAAAGCTCTGGATCTGGCTAAAAACTCAGGTGTTACCGTGCTTACTTTACCTCCACACACAACTGCAAAACTGCAGCCATTAGATGTTGGATTAAATGCTCCATTTAAATCTTTCTACAACGCAGCTGTTGATTCATGGCTGCTTCGTAACCCAGGCCAAATGCTGACAATATATCACGTAGCTGAATGTGTTGGACAAGCTTATTTAAAAGCAATGACGCCTTTAAATATCACAAATGCTAATAGAAAATGTGGAATTCATCCATTCGATGACTCGGTCTTCACAGATGTAGATTTTTTGCCAAGTTCTGTCACAGATAGACCTGATCCAGAATTAACGATTTCTGAACCAATTGAAGAACAAGATCCTCGTGCCTGTGCCTCACCATCACTCTTAGAAATGACTCAGGATAATTCAGAAATTATATCATCCCTTTTTGATGCTCAGGAAAAAACACCAAACCACGATGTTAATTGCTCAGTTACAGACACTGCTCCACAGAAACCTTTATATGTCCCATCGATTGCTACAAGTGACATCGCTGCTCAACCACAAAAATATGATAATCAACTGGATATACCGTCGACTTCTAGAGGACATGGAACTTTCATATCGCCAAGTATGTTTAGGCCACCAATCAAAGCTGGACCACGTAAAATCAGGAAGCGCAGAAAGCTAGGAAAAAGCATGATCGCAACTGATACTCCTGAAAATAATGAAATAGAAAACAAGAAAAAGACATGCACTAAAAACGTGAAAAAAAGAGATATTTCAAATGGAAAAAAGCAACTTCAATCGATTGCGATAGTAATAGTACGACCGATGAAGAGATTTTCATAGCTAGTGGTTCCTCTTCGGCAGGAGAAGATTTTATTAGTGATGAAGAAGGAGAAATAATTTTAACTGTAAATTTCTTGCCTTCACCTCGGGACCCAAAAGTAGGAGATTAATTTTACTTGAAACAGAGAAGAAAAATAAATTATTTTATATTGCTAGGATTATAGAAGAACCTGATGAAAATGACTGTGACTATTATGTGTCGTTTTTAAAATTAAAAAGTAAAGTGTATCTTTAAGTCTTGAACCAGATTGTGCAGGAGTCCGGAAAACTGATATCAAATACATTTTGCCTAAACCAAAAGTGTATGGAAGCAGTCATCGCCAAGCGACGTTTAAATTCCCCGTCAATATTTCACTTCTGAAGTTCACTTATTAGGTTTTTGTTTTTAAAGAATTATTAGGATTTTTTTTATTGAGGCTGTTACCGCAACTTTGAGACTGATTTTACAGTAGGGTATCTGATAAGTTGATTACATGGATCTCAATGAATAAAAACCGCTTTGATTGTTTTTTTTTAGAATATTATATTTTATGTTACGTTACTGTTCTACAGAAATTTAATGGTTTTGTATACCAACTTAACAATTATTTCTAAATACATGTGCTGTGTATGTTTATCGTGATTAAGGTATAATTCTATTTTTTGTTTTTTCTTGACATTATAAGCAATAAACCTTCTTGAATAAATGAAAAAACTTTGTTTTAATGATGAATTTTTGATTGATGGCCGATTTACCCCAATTAGTCCAGTTAAAATATAACTTAACTTCGTTTTATTCTGATATGATTCACTGTGTCCAACGGTGGTTCACTGTGAACTTCATCATGGAAGAGAGAGAGCACAAAGAGTGTACACAGTGAACCAATTCCCATTTTTTTTAAAACACGTAATAATGTCTAACCTGTCAGTTTTTGAGCTTAAATTTGTAAAGAAACCTTAAGTCCATTACACATTAAATGGTATGTATGAGAAAAGAAAACGATAACTTTGAATTTGAGTACATGACACAACTTTGATTTTTTTCTGGTTCACTGTTGCCCACCTGACCCTACATTATCGGCGTAAATGTGGTTTTGCACACGTTCTACGTGAGAATGAAGAAATCTGTGATAACAGGCGATACATGGTGCACACTATACTCATTTGGTTTTCCTATATAAAATGAAGCACAAAATTGTTTAATTACAGTAATTATTTGCAATCCGCAATTAGTTACTATTCACAACTATAACAATGAACTCATTCAGTTGCTCGAGGCGTGAAGTAATACTTTTCAATATTGAAAACTATAAGACTCTGTCCGCTCTGTCTACTTTTTTACTTGAAAATCGTCATGTTCCATCTGAAAATATTGAATTTATTGTTTGTGACATTCAGAGGAAATTATTACCGCAGTTCAATACTCGTTGGGCTCAGGCATTACGTAACAAGGACAATTTTCTGAAAAAGTACAGCAGTTAAGCTGGTAGATGTGAATTGTATTGTCGTTGTCAGCTTGTCAAACTTGTGTTTGTTTTCAATTAAGTTCGTAAGTTTTGTTATTTACAAGTGTTATTATCCTCATTCTGTTATTATTAAATCACCATGGAAGTTTCGGAAGGATTTCTAAATGCTGATAGCAGAAACTTGCCGAAAGTAGACTATTTAATGCTATTGCAATATATGCACGAAATTAATGAATATTGCAGAAACACGTAGTGCCAAGGCATAGGATAGCTATAGGATATGTAGAAGTTAAGCGAGAAGGAAACTCATGCACCGTTAAATGCAGGATAACACCCGAACACAAAGTGAAATCTAAGTTATATCAGGTTACAGTTGTAATCGATGAATCTGTTGAGAAGATCACAGTAGAACGTAACGACTGTGCAGCTTCTGCAAGAGGCTGCAAACACGCCATATGCTTTGCCATTTGGCTCATAAAACGGTCAGACGAACCTTCAACTACGTCAACTATGTGTTATTGGAGTAAATCAAAACTTGCTGGAGCTGTAGGTGACCAGAAGTTCATCTTGGCAAAGAACATTGGCAAAATGAAAAGAGCTCCAGATAATGTGGACTTGAGTGTCAATATTGCTATGTTTTCCGAAGAATGCAAGAGACGTAAAGTCACAACAGGACTGATTTTAAATTACTGTGGAAATCAACAGCCCCAGTTAAATGACTTTAGTGTGTTCAATTTAGTGCTGCAGTTTGTACACCAAGTAGATGATCACTGCTATAACAATTTCAAATCATTTTCTGCAACAACTATTACTGTAGATGTAGTTGAATCTATTGCTGAAGCTACAAAAGCTCAAGCAGACTCTAAACTGTGGCATTCTATTCGTCAAGAGAGAGTCACAGGGTCCAAGATCTATGAAGCTATTCACTGTAAAACAGAGAATGGTGCCTTAGTACAGAGCATTCTTGGAGGTTACAAGGTGCCAGAAACAAAAGCTATCAAAAGGGGCAAGGCATTAGAAAAAGATGGACTCAAGGAGTTAGAAAAAGAATTTTACGGAATTAAAAATCAATTGCATGAACTAAACGCACCTTTGTCAAAGGGCAGATATTTATTATCTACTAGCTGACCCGTGCGGCTTCGCTCCCGTCAACTGGCTACTCTACTTACCGACCCTAACCTACCTACCCTACCTACCTACCTACCATAGCTACCCTACCTTACCTACCTACCATAGCTACCCTACCTTACCTACCTGCCTACCTACCCTACCCACATACTCATTTTTTTTTGTATTATAATTCTTATTATGCTATTCCGGACGAAGACTAATCCAAAAACACAAAAACTATGAAAATCGGTCGAGCCGTTCTCGAGTTAGTTAGAAAAGTGTTCGAACAAACCCGACTTTGTTTTATATATTAAGAAGATTTAGAATTTAGCTATATTGTGAAAGATTCGACCATTTTCTAGTAGACATAATTTTTATATTAGCGAGACAGAAATTAAACGAATAAACTGAAGGAAGACGGACAGCGGTGGCTTATTAATAAACAGGGTTCCGATAGCAACCTTGGTACGGAACCCTAAAAATCGACTTGGTTCGCACGAATTAAAATCGTACGCGAAGGCTTAAATAATAGGGTCCCACTAGCAACTTTGGCACGGAACCCTATAATTTGCCTTGGCTCGCAAATCGAACCGTCTGATACTTAACACGAATTAAAAACTTAGTTGCGGGCAACCTGGGAGTGTTTAAAACAAAAGTGAATAGGTTGCTTCTAGGCAAACGTGCTCCATCTTCGACCGCATCATCGCTTACCATCAGGTGAGATAGTGGTCAAACGTATGCCTATCTATAGAATATATATATATATATATACGGAGTAGAATATATATATATATATATATATATATACGGAGTAGAATATATATATATATATTCTACTCCGTATCACCTAACCACTGAGAAATAATGATAACACGATTTGACAGTTACTGTGAAATCGTGTTGTCATTCATTCTTAGTTCGGGTTCGGGACAACAACTCAACAACTCAGAGATTTAAGCAATTTTGGTCCCTAACAGTTTAAGACCTTTCAGAGACCAAACCGAAATTCCTACGGACTACGACTGTGTTTATCGTATAATCGTGTGAGGTCATTCTCCAGCGGAAAATCTTAACACCGCAATTCAGAAAAACGCGTCATCAGTGCAACGCCATCTATCGACCATGTAAACTGACAAAATATTTGGCAGCGGAAGACGTTAAATAACGATAAGGTATTGTTACGCGCCAGAATTAATGTTGGGTACATGGCGGCATTTGCGTACTGCTAACGCCATCTAGTTTCAAGTAACGAAACATTTACGTGCTGCCATCTAGTATCGAGTAGCAGACACTTGCGTGCTGCTGGCGTCATCTAGTATCCAGTAGCAGGCATTTACGTGCTAGAACATTCTCGATGTTTAGACACCTGGTCGGTCGGGACCCGTGTGTGCCCGAACTTTCCGGAGGTTTCCATACAGGAAAGTTCTGGAAATGACTGTCGGTATATAAAGGGCGGACATCCGGCGACGGCAGTCAGTATTGAATTGGCGATACAAACGATAACTTCGAGAGCGATCTTCGACTGCGAATTATAGTGAAGTGAAGTGTTTAGTAGCGCGATTGTGTTTTATAATTAGTGTGTTTTATAGTGCTAATTAGTGTCATAAATTAAAGTGTCAGTTTTGGTTGTTTAATCGGCTGTTTTTATTGTAACGAACCCCAAGCTCGTAACAATTGGTGTCAGAAGAGTGGATAATCATGCCGATTCTGCCAAAGGACGACACGGAGGGTATCCGTACCCGTAGTCAACGCCAGCAGGAGACGGACCAGAGGCGTTTTGGTGGTGCAACGCTGCAGACGTCGGAAGGTCAGCTACCGACCATGGAGGCCGGCCCGTCCACAGCAGCTCCGGCATCATCAGCACCAGACTTTGCTGCTCTGATGATGATGCTGCAGGAGCAGGCTCGCCGACAGGAGGAGCAGGCCCGACGCTTGGAAGAACAGCTGCAGCGCGACAAGGAGGAGCAGGCCCGCCGACAGGAGGAGCAGGCCCGCCGACAGGAGGAGCAGGCCCGCCGACAGGAGGAGCAGGCCCGCCGACAGGAGGAGCAGGCCCGACGCTTGGAAGAACAGCTGCAGCGCGACAAGGAGGAGCAGGCCCGCCGACAGGAGGAGCAGGCCCGACGCTTGGAAGAACATCTGCAGCGCGACAAGGAGGAGCAGGCGCGCCGCCAGGAAGAACAGATGCTCCTCATAAAGGAACTTCACGCGTCCTTCGGGAAAGACATGAAGGAGGTGAAGGATAAGGTTGCTCAGCATGACAACCGCTTGTCAGACGCTGAAACCAGGATCAGCAAGTTTGATGACGTCATTGCGGATGTGAAGAAGGAGTTGGGCAACCTTAAACTTGGAGATGGGATTGCTAATTCAGCAGCCACTACACCTTCGCCACGTGGGTTCAAAGTGCCGCCGTTCGATGGGACGTCTTCTTGGTCGGCCTACAAGATTCAGTTTGAGTCTGTCATGAAGGCGAACGGGTGGAGTAAAAATCAGGCCATGACTGCCCTCACCCTAGGCCTGCGCGACCAGGCCTTAACTGTCCTGGAAGCTATGGGTAAGGAGGTGACTTACGAGCAGCTGCTTGAAGCGTTGGAAGCCAGGTATGGCGACGCTCATCTGGAGCACGTGTTTCGTGCGCAGTTAAGGGATCGCGTGCAACGCAGCGGTGAGAACCTGCAGCAGTGGGCTCTTGAAGTGGAGAAGCTGGTGCGAAAAGCGTACCAGTCTGCACCAGCGCTCATTGAAGGGAACCTGGTGCAGGCATTCATCGACGGCATCCGCGACCTTGAGGTCAGGGCTGCAGTGAGGCTCGGGCACCACGGGACGCTTAAGGACGCCTTGGCCCATGCAATGGAGGTGGAAGCTGTGCGGCAAGATCATCGTTCCCACCGCGTCAGGGAGGTTGCAGCGGTTACAGTTCGCGATCGCTTAAAAGGATACAGTCCTAGGTGCTACGGCTGTGGTGAAAGGGGCCACCTTCGATCCAGTTGCCCTAAGCGAACTGCAGAAGGGGAAGGTAGCCGATCTCCAGAGGGCAGGGCGGCTAATAGCACCGCCCAGCAACAGCAGGGAAACGAGTAAAAGCCAGGACTGCGGGGCGGGTGCTGGCTGATGTTCAAGGAGCCCCAAGGATTTCGATCTCACAAACCCGTGACGGGAACAGCCTTATCATCAAGGGTGAGGTCAACGGGACACCATGTAAGCTGACGATAGACACTGGAGCTTCTCGCACGGTTGTCAGTTCCCAAATTATAAGTCGGTTCCTTGGGGACTCTGCATACAACCGAGAGCGTATAAATTTGGTAACAGCCACCGGTCAGCGCATACCCGTCCGAGGAGAAAAAGAGATGGAGTTGAAGCTAGGCAACAAAATCTACCCGCATAATGTTGTTGTGGCCGATATAATGGACGATTGCATCCTGGGCTTAGACTTTATGAGGAAGAATCGTTGTGAGATCGACGTTAATCAAGGAGTTATGAAATGTGGACAAGAGGAACTTTTTATGGAAGGGGCTTTACCTGGAAATGTGTACAACCTAAAGAAGATTGTTCTTCCTCCGAGATCGGAAACGGTTGTGCCGGTTAGTCTTCCTCGGAATCCTGGGCAAACTCATCGTTGCGTACTCGTGGAAAGGGTAGACAATGACCTTCCATGGAAAGTGGCACGAACATTGGTCAGAGCCACCGACATCTCAGGAGTACGTGTGCTGAACCTTTGTGACAAGGAGCAGGTGATAGAAAAGGGCACACTGATGGGTACCTGCGAGGAAGTGGATTGGTTGTGTCGATGCCAATATCTATCAACTGGGACCCTCAGCAAGGATGCACAAACGAGAGTGACCACACTTTTAGAAGACTGTCGCAGCGCTCTGTCTCACAATGAAATGGTCAAGGCGAAGAGGATGTTACTTAAGTACACCGATGTTTTCTCTTTGAACGATGCTGACATCGGGAAGACTGGCTTAGTTCAACACAAAATAAACACGGGAGAAGAATTGCCTATCCGTCAACGGCCAAGGAGATTACCGGTAGCACGTGAAAAGGAAGTGGAAACCATGATCGAGGGAATGGTGAAGGATGGTGTTATAGAACCTTCATCCAGTCCATGGTGTTCACCGGTAGTGCTGGTAAGGAAGAAGGACGGCAGCATGCGGTTTTGTGTTGATTATCGTCGTCTGAACGACGTGACGAAGAAAGACAGCTATCCCTTGCCAAGAATTGATGACACGCTGGACATGCTTACTGGAGTAAAGTGGTTTAGCACACTAGATCTAAAAAGTGGCTACTGGCAAGTAGAAATTGACCCGAAAGACAAGGAGAAAACTGCATTTTCGACAGGAAAGGGTCTATGGCAATTTAAAGTTATGCCATTTGGATTGTGTAACGCTCCGGCAACGTTTGAAAGATTGATGGAACTGGTACTAACCGGGTTGATTGGTGATGCCTGCCTTGTCTACTTGGATGACATCATCATCGTAGGCCGTACGTTTGAAGAACATCTTCAAAACCTGGAACGCGTGCTCATGAAGATCCAGAGTGCCAACCTCAAGTTGAGTCCGAAAAAGTGTTCATTTTTCAAACGGCAAGTTAGCTTTTTGGGTTATGTTGTGTCGGAAGAAGGTATCCGCACGGATCCAGAGAAAATCGCCGCTGTCAAGGATTGGCCAATTCCAAAAGACAAGATGCAGGTCAGAGCATTTTTAGGTTTGTGCTCCTATTATCGGCGTTTTGTCAAGAACTTTGCAGATATAGCCAAACCCCTGCACAAGCTAACTGAGGAAAAGCGATATTTCTGTTGGGATGAAAGTTGCGACATCGCTTTCCAGGAGCTAAAGGACCGTCTGTGCAAAACACCTATTTTGGGGTATCCTGATATCAGCAAGGAATTTATAGTTGACACAGACGCAAGTGATATCGGACTTGGCGGTGTGTTATCTCAGCGGAATGGCGATCAAGAGGTTGTGATTGCATACTTCAGCAAGTCATTGTCGAAACCAGAGAGGAATTATTGTGTCACGAGACGGGAATTGCTTGCTGTGGTAAAATCATTGCAACATTTTAGCAAATATCTACTGGGGCGGAAATTTCACCTACGAACTGACCATGCTGCGCTGAAATGGCTATTGCAGTTCAAAAATCCAGAAGGACAAGTTGCGAGATGGATTGAACTACTGCAGGAATACGACTTTGTGGTAGAACATCGCAGCGGAAAATCTCATGGCAACGCTGATGCACTGTCAAGAAGACCTTGCCCTGAAGACTGCAAGCATTGTACTAGGCAAGAGGGTAAAGAAGTCATACCTGTGAGGATGCTCAAGACAGACCTCAGCAACGAGTGGAAGGAAAGCCTACAACATGCTCAGCACGAAGATTCAGATATCAAGCCGATTCTGGAGTGGATGAAGGCCAGTGCTCCTAAGCCCACGTGGAGTGATGTCTCAGCAATGAGTTCGATCACAAAAAGCTATTGGGCCCAATGGGACAGCTTAGTGATTCAGGATGGAGTACTGTGCCGTAGATGGGAAAATGCCCGGGGAGACAACTGTCACTTGCAAATGGTTGTCCCTAAAGCTAAAGTACCGGATGTTCTACAGCTGTACCATGATGGCTGTTCAGGAGGCCATATGGGAGTCAAACGGACTCTACTGAAGATACGGGAACGGTTTTACTGGGTCCATTGTCGTGCCGATGTCGAGGACTGGTGTCGCAAATGTACGAGTTGTGCGGCTGTAAAAGGACCTCAAACTCGTAGCAGAGGTGCATTGCAATTGTACAATGTTGGTGCACCATGGGAAAGGATAGCACTGGATGTTGCGGGACCGTTTCCGGAAAGTGAAAGTGGTAACAAGTACTTCATGGTTGTAATGGATTACTTCACTAAGTGGCCGGAAGTCTTCGCCATTCCAAATCAAGAAGCTTCAACAGTTGCAGATAAACTGGTTCATGAAGTCTTCTGTCGTTTTGGAGTACCTTTGGAAATTCACAGCGATCAAGGAAGAAATTTCGAGTCACAAATATTCCAGGAAACTTGTAGAGTTATGGGTACTCATAAAACGAGAACAACTTCTTACCACCCACAATCGGATGGAATGGTGGAACGATTCAATCAGACATTGGAGAGATACTTGACAAAAGTTGTGGAAAATCGGCAACGCGATTGGGACAAGCATATACAACCGTTTTTGTTGTCATACCGAAGTGCTGTTCACGAAAGCACATCAGTGACACCAGCTTTCGCAAACTTTGGTAGAGAATTACGGCTGCCGGCAGATCTGATCACTGGAATGCCACCTGATGCCCCACGTAGTATAACCGATTATGCGAATGACTTGCGGAACAAAATGAATGACATTTATGAGCACGTCAGAGAATCAAGCCGGCAAATGTCTAACAAGATGAAAACCCGTTATGACCGCAAAATGAACAATAAAGGGTTCGATGAAGGTTCACTAGTGTGGTTGCACAATCCAGTTCGCAGTAAAGGGAAATCTCCTAAGCTTCAAGCTAAATGGGACGGGCCGTACCGGATTGTGACAAAAATCAATGACGTGACCTACCGTATACAAAAAGGAACAAGAAGTGCTCCTAAAATCGTCCACGTGGATCGACTGGCGCGTTATTATGGGGCCGATAATGCTCGGGACGAGCATGTCTTAGGAGGGGGCAGTGTTACGCGCCAGAATTAATGTTGGGTACATGGCGGCATTTGCGTACTGCTAACGCCATCTAGTTTCAAGTAACGAAACATTTACGTGCTGCCATCTAGTATCGAGTAGCAGACACTTGCGTGCTGCTGGCGTCATCTAGTATCCAGTAGCAGGCATTTACGTGCTAGAACATTCTCGATGTTTAGACACCTGGTCGGTCGGGACCCGTGTGTGCCCGAACTTTCCGGAGGTTTCCATACAGGAAAGTTCTGGAAATGACTGTCGGTATATAAAGGGCGGACATCCGGCGACGGCAGTCAGTATTGAATTGGCGATACAAACGATAACTTCGAGAGCGATCTTCGACTGCGAATTATAGTGAAGTGAAGTGTTTAGTAGCGCGATTGTGTTTTATAATTAGTGTGTTTTATAGTGCTAATTAGTGTCATAAATTAAAGTGTCAGTTTTGGTTGTTTAATCGGCTGTTTTTATTGTAACGAACCCCAAGCTCGTAACAGTATTAAAATGTTTACTTTTATTTTGCTAAGTCTACGTATTAAAAGTTTCACAAATAACTCAATCAATGTGTTTTGGTGTAACATTCATTTCATGCATTTTTTGATTCCTCTATAGATGGCGCTCTGACTGATCAGAATACAGTAGGAAGTTTCTTACTAAACTAAAAAAACAATATATTTTGATTTTGTGGATCGATTGTAACAATAAATAACGAAAAGGTATAAAAATGATCACCTTTATTTTGACACGTGTTAAAAGTTTCACAAATAACTCAACAATTTTGAATGCTTTCGTGCAATTTACTTTTTCTCAATAGATGGCGCTCTGACTCATCAGAATACATTAGGAAGTTTCTTCCTAAACTTAAAAATTCAATATCTTTTGATTTTATGGGTCGATTTTGATGAAATAAACGCTAAATGTTACTCGGATTATTACTTAATATTTTTAAGTACTTAGATTTCAATCCAATCTGTGGTTTATGCGTGATGCTCCCACAAACGCACAGACAAACAGACAAAAATATCAAAAATTGCATTTTTGTGTTTTATACCTTTTTTTTAGTTTTCTGTGTAATTTTCATGCAAAAATATTCAATGTACAGACACGGTTAGTCTACGATTTTATTATATGTATATAATATAATAATATATAGAGTATAGAAGATGTCTTTCTGTCAGTAGAAAAAGGACAGAGATATTATTTCAATGCTCAACAAGTCAAAACGAAATTGTGTCATTGTTATTACTGTGAAATTCGGTGCAAAGTACATTAAACTGTGATTGTTCTGACTGTCGTAAAATTGGAAGAAAATGAATAATAACATAAAGAAGGTTCTCAATAAGTTCATGTTTAGGTTACAGTACGGAAGAAGAGGACCACGAAAACTCAGAAGGTAAGATGTTTATTTCCTTTTAAAAGTTTGTCTTTGTTCCTAACCTTAAGAGGCCGTACATGAAATCAAATCATTTTGAACATCTTTGATCATCGTTTGTGGGAAAAGAAAGAAGAATTTGAACCTACTTTTTTATATAAGAAAAGTGTAATTCTTACTCTCGTAAATGGCTAAAGTATTTTTTTAAAATAATGTATGAATTAATAGCAATTACCCATATTCAAAACCCTTTTATCGCAAAAATAACGAGCGAGTGATGTTTGGTTACGTTTTACACAACCTTATGAAAGTTTATTAACATTTAAAAAAATATCAGTAACATCATCATATGGTTAACTCCGCAATAGACTGAAAACATATTGACTTCAATAGGAAACATAGCAGAAAAAAAATGTTGAAAAAACGTAATTCTTGGAAAACATCTGGACAAATAAGTATTTTTTTCTATACCTTAGAAACCCTTTTTAGAAATTTTAAAAAATACACAATAATCTTCACTTAACTTTTTAATAGAATCTAAAATAAATTTTATAAAAAAACAATAACTTCATTTCGTAAATTACAAATAAAATGGACTATATTATCGAGCGCGCAAACTCGATCGCGCCAGTAACGATCGGGCTCTCCCAGCGAGAGCACGCGTCACTTTGCTCCGCAGCCGCTCGCAAGTTTTACGTGAATACATTCACAAAATTGTACGCCGACTACCACATTTTGATCCAGTGAGTATTATTTTTTTGTTTTGAATATTTTGTTTATTATGATTGATAAAATATTTTTCGACTTTAATTAGAAGTAATGGTTGTATGTTTGTATGTGAAAGAAAATCTGCGGAATTACTCTAATATTACTATTAAAGTCAAGGTTTAGTTTTCTAAATCATTTAACGTTTCTTTTCTTTGCAGACAATGGGTAGAAAGACGGGGACGCATTATGCATGCGTCAATAAAAGGAAAAAAAAAGAAAATGTAGGGCTGATACGTGCAAGACAAGTGCTTAAAGAACGCAAGTCGAATGTACTGACTACGATTTCGTTTCCAGAACATGTAAGATTTTACTATATTTTAGCACTAATAGTGAATTTTTAATATCATTTCATTTGACATTTTTATATACTTTCAGAATAAAGGTGATAATCATTCGGACGGAAATAATATTCCGCAATATTCACTCCATATTGAGGCGGTTCAATCAGACACGGTAAGAAAATAAAAAAAACTGTTTTTTTATTTATTACATATTTTCCGCCATATGTATTGTCTGGCTGTTTGGATGTTTTACAGCCACTTTACATTTAAATGTGCCTAGAATTTTGTGTTAAAATATACTACAATTTATTACAGAATAAAGAAAATTCACAGGAGGATCAAACCCAACCAATGGATTTAGATTCAGACGATGACTTTGTTATTGAATCAAATAAGGTATGATTTTATAAAGTATTTATATTCCAAGTATTTATATTTAATGTCGATGTGTAAGAGTATACCTAAGACATAATAAAAGTCAGATTTTTTTTTAGGAATCATCATTATCTATATCTATAGAAGGACGAAGAATAGTGGATTTTCAATATCTGTTTAACCAAATGGTAACGATATCTAACCATAATGATAGGTTTGGGTGTAAGTTGTCAAACCTATTGATAAAAGAAGAAAAGGTGCACTCATTTGCGTCAAAAATATATTTATCATGTTCTATGTGTGGAAGTCGATTCGAAATAAACACATGTGAGATTAAAAAAAATGAATTAGATGTTAACCATAGCGCAGTTTCGGGTATTATTAGTATTGGGTGTGGTCGGGCCAACTTGAACGAGCTAGCAGCTTCCATTAATTTGCCACTTATTAGTAAATCGACCTACCAGAAATGTCACGACAACTTGCATGACTGGTGGAAGACTACAGCTGAATCTTGTATGATTGCTGCCGGTAAAGAAGAAGCTTCTATGGTTTTGGAAAAAGGTAGTGTGAGTCCCTCAGGTGTACCATCAATATCGGTAACAGCTGATGCTGCTTGGGGGAAACGATCCTACAAAACAAACTTTTCTTCCGCAACAGGTGTAGGAGCGATAATAGGAGTCAACACAGGCAAAATATTACACGTTGGCATTAAAAATAAGTATTGCATCGTATGCTCTCGTGCAGCGAACAAATGTGTTACACCTACGGAACATATGTGCAATGCAAACCACTCGGGTTCATCCACAAGCATGGAAAAAGCAGTAATTGTCGAGGGATTTCGAAACTCCGTGGAAAAACATAATTTAGTTTACGCGAAACTTATAGCAGATGGAGATTCCAGCACTTATAAAAACATTTTGGAAAGTAGGCCGTATCCAAATGTGATAGTCGAAAAAATAGAGTGCTCAAATCACCTAATGCGAAACTATAACGGAAAATTTTTGAGTTTAATTAAAGATACATCTATTCCATTAAATCAACGTAAGCTGCTGAATACTGACCGGGTTAGGCGTTTACGTGTCGCTGCGAAAGCAGCAGTAAGGTTCAGAATGGCACAAAATTTGTCAATTGTGGAAAAAATTAAATTCCTCCAAAAAGATATTATAAATAGTCCTAAACATATATTTGGAGACCACTCTGAGCGTGAGGACTATTATTGTGGTGACGAGAAGAAGTCGGAAATAAACCTCGTGCCTGAAGTAAAAACTTTAGTGCAAAAACTGAATGCGATTGCATCTAGTTTGGCATTTAATGCGCGAAGTTTACTGCACAATTTAAATAATAATAGAGCTGAACAATTTAATTCTATTGTAGCTAAATACGTGGGTGCCAAGCGCATAAACTATCCTTAAAAAAAATCATATGCCTTGAGGTGTTATGCTGCAGTTGTAGCTTTTAATACTGGAAAACCAATAAGCCAATTTTACAAAACAATTTTTAATGGCAGTCCATCCAAAGCAACAAAAAAATTTGAATCGCTCAAGTGCCAGACTAACCGAAACTTAAATACAAACCTAAACGTAAATTGGTTTTTAATAATAATAATTTAGATTACGGCGATTCGTGCCAAAGGCCCGACATGTCAGATGAGCAATATTCAGCAGCTAAGCTGTTGTTTATTCAGAACTTAAAATCCCAATTGGAACAAAGGCACGACATAGAACGGGACACCATACTGCAGGCGGAAAGCGCCTTGTGGCTAGAACTTCGCAGATCCCTTTTGACGGCTTCAAATTTTAGTAAAGTCTGCAAGCGGCGAAATAATATAAGTTCCGCTAGTTTAGTAAAAAATTTGCTGTACAAATATTCACTTGACCACGTCGCAGCTATTCGTCATGGAAAAGCTAATGAAAAGAATGCGTTGGGTCAACTGGAAAAACAAGAAAACCTTGTTTTTGAAAAATGCGGTCTATTTATCGACGATGAACATTTCTTCCTTGGTGCAACACCAGATGCTTTATTCAAAGAAGGTATTGTTGAACCATCTCGGTTTTTTTTGGTATGCATCCTGACGACGCTATAAAAGAAAAAAAAATTAAATTCTGGAAAATTCATAATAATGAAATAAAAATTAATAATAATCACGACTGGTGTTACCAAGTACAAGGCCAACTCAACATCACAAAGAAAGATGTATGCCTTTTTGCTGTGTGGACAGGGCCTGGGCACCCCCTAAAAACCGAAAAAATATATAGAGACGACGCGTTTTGGGAGAATAAAATGGAGAAAAGGCTTGTAGATTTCTACAATACTTGTCTTCTACCCGAAATAGTAGATCCAAGAAAAACTCGCTCCATGCCACTGAGGGACACAACATTTTAATACGTTTTTTTTAGATTTCGATGTAGTCTTTGGATTATGGATGAAGTTATGACGATGATTAACTATCGGAGATTACTTGCATAGACACAACCTTGTAGCCAGGATTATATACCAGCAATTTGATCTTAAATTCAGCCTTGTTGTATGGGATCGGAAATGCCTTACTGTAGGTATATGCCCGATGTAGTTCTCCACGTGCCTTTGACTGTTGGGTCGTACTGGTTTTGATGTACTCTTTGGATTATGGATGAAGTTATGATGGTGACTAACTTCCTGATATTACTTGCATAGACACAACTTTGTAGCCAGGATTATATACCAGCAATTTGCTCTAAAATACAGCCTTGTGTGATCGAAAGTGCCTTACTGTAGGTTTGTGCCCAATCTAGTTCTCCGCGTGCCTTTGACTGTTGGGTCATACTGGTTTTGATGTACTATTGGAATTGTGGATGAAGTTATGATGATGACTAACTTCCTGATATTACTTGCATAGACACAACCTTGTAGCCAGGATTATATATTTGCTCTAAAATACAGCCTTGTGTGATCGAAAGTGCCTTACTGTAGGTTTGTGCCCAATCTAGTTCTCCGCGTGCCTTTGACTGTTGGGTCATACTGGTTTTGATGTACTATTTGAATTGTGGATGAAGTTATGATGATGACTAACAATGAATTTACTTGCATAGACATAACCTTGGTGTCAGGACTTATATACCAGTAATTTGCTCTAGATACAGCCGTGTGGGATCGGAAGTACCATATTATAGTTATATACGTGCCCGATCTAGTTCTCCAAAATGGCAATATCACATTGTATTAGAATTTACACCAACATGTCTATTGTAGCCAATAAACCTGATATAGTGCTGGTGGATACCTGGACTCTCGTTCAATTTTGTTTTTTAAAATATGGCGTAGGTACTGAAGTCGTGCAGAATTAAACGAAATAACTGTGATATAACAGCGTGCTGGAAACGATTTTTTTTCTTTTTAATTATGTGATTTCCGCGTACTAATTTTGCCACAATTGATTAAATTGTTTAGTTCTAGTTGTTACTCATGCATAAAAACTGAACCGTGCAGTTTCATAAAGGCATTTATTTCTACTTTCCTATTTTCAGTACAGTAATAGTTCTTATTTATTATTATTTACTTTACTTGCAGGTCGAATAAAGCACCTTTTAGAGTTAGAGAGTAAAGAGCCTTTTCTAGTGATTGGCGATTACCATTACAGTTTTTCCGTCGTAGCAGATGAGTATATTATTAAATTTTCTAAGCCTGTTCATTTGTATGTATATGTTCCGCTTCCAATATCTTTTTAAACGTGCATTACCATCATCATCATCATCTGCTATTAACTCGTCGTATTTCACGTTTTGCCTTGCAGTTGAAGTTTTTTTTTTTTTTTTTTCTATATATCTTTTGGCAATTCAGAATAGTTTTTTCGACCAACAGCAGTCAGTTTTGACAGTGAGGATGGGACTACCGTTTTTAACACCATCACAAACCAAAATTCTCAGCAACTTATTTCTTAGCGACCTCTTGCATACTTATTCTTCAGCCTATTTCCATCTTTTTGTTATGTAGTCGTGACATTTCGCGTAAGTATCTTGTTTAATTTTTGGTTAATTTATGGAAGAAGTCAACAATTCTTTTCAAGTTAGAGTTCCAATAAAACTCAGTGATCGTCAAAACGGCTTTCACTGAAATCGGTCCACTGGGGTTTTTCTAGCGTATGCCATTCAGATATGGAAATTACCTACTTTAAGCTTTGGGTATGCAGACGATAGCACTGTTACCGAGATACGCGTCCGACGTATGACGTACGACACATACGTATAATGCGTTTTAGGAACACTGTAATTTATGAATATATTTTTTATGCAATAACGCAATGATTTAGTAAACGAAATGTGTTATTTTTATAATATTTTCTGTGTTTTTTTGGTATATATGTCTTTTTAACGAAGACTTCAACTTGGTATTGTTTTGTCCATTAATTAATTTCTGAGTTGAGCTATACTTTTACTGACAAATGTCCACTCTAATGTGTATGATTCCATTCTCAAAAAAAAACATCTCAGACACTAGTTTAGACTGCCCTCATAAACGTTTACCGAGATTAAATATACAAAAGAGAATTCTCGTAGTCCTTTTTTTTTCTTATGGAATGTATTTTTTTTTCACTCATTTTACATAAATAAATAATATTGCGTCATCATTTTATTATTTTGTTAAATCTCTAGATGTATCAACATTCATCTAACATAAAGTAGAATAATTTTGGTGTCAAGTGTGATTAATATTTAATTTACATACGTTACATTGATTTTTATTTATAAACCTTATTTACTTTTTTTTTTACTTAAAATAATAGATATTATTTTAAGTAAAAAAAATATATATAAAGGATCTAGATTTTTTTAGAAGCATTCAAGCTCGATTTTTGCACGAGTGTGCTGAAAGCACAATGCACACAAACATGGCATTGCAGCGAATTTGCCTAAAATCTAACGAGTGAATTTTATGCACGACCTCTTAACATTTTTAATCAAAATTGGGATACTTTTATTTTTCATTTTAAACTTTTATACGCTAAGTACAATAAAATTATAATTATATCCTTTATGCGTATCTTATTATTTCCATTTGCACGATGTATGTAAGTATGTTTACGACGAGAATGAACTTTTGTTTACTTCTTACCTAAAATATTTTCGCGCCGATTTATGATGAGTTAAGTACAGAGGAGATAGGTGTGCAGTCACAATAGTGTCCTATTAAGTATACTGTTAGTTACCATTGCTATAATATGCCTTATAATATTTTAAACTTAGGGTATATACATACATACTATATAACGCTATATATAGGGTTATAATATTATTTTAAACAAGTTCAAAGGTCTGCCTGTATACCTAACTCTTTTGCTCACCTTACATATTCTATTTCAGACATTGTGGAAAATACGCCGGCCGGTATGCAGTCCCAGGAAGAATATTACAATAGAAAATCGCGAAATTATATCAACGCGAACAATAAGTATGTTTTCAATTATATGTTTTGTCATTTGCTTAGAAAAGACTTTGATTAGTAAATATTTACTTACTTGCTTCAGGTTCGCAACTGTTATGCGAGAAAATTGGAGAAGCATTACCTTTTTCGTCTCTAACATGTAACGCTTATGGAGAATCGTGTGCCCAAGCTTTGCCGTTGTCCTCACTTGTTACGTATGAATCACGTATTAACCTTTCGTATGCCGGAACGTACATCTACGCTCAAAATAAGTTGATGTTAGTCTGCCGGAGCGTACATCTACGCGTAATTACGTGACATTGAAAAATTTATTTTGTGAGTGTAACCGAGAGTCTAAGTTACTTTTAACGCATTTATTGATTGAGATTATGACCGAATGAACCTAAAATATAACTCGAAATATTTTTTTATCTGTGAAGTTAGTTCAAATTAATGAGTGAAAGTGTCGTGATTACGAAGTGTTTACGGAAGTGTTTTTTGTGTGTTTTTTTGTGCTAAAGTAAGTATTTGTACAAAGTACAAAGATATACAAAATACTAAAGACTTCGATAAGTTTTAAGAACAGAAAAATACCTACAAATTACGTCGGTTGAGTCAATTTCAACCGACGATTTGTTATCACAATTATAACATTTTTACGAAGTGTTTACGGAAGTGTTTTTTGTGTGTTTTTTTTTTTGCTAAAGTAAGTATTTGTACAAAGTACAAAGATATACAAAATACTAAAGACTTCGACAAGTTTTAAGAACAGAAAAATACCTACAAATTACGTCCGTTGAGTCAATTTCAACCGACGATTTGTTATCACAATTATAACATTTTCTTTATGTTATAAACATCAAATTGTACAATAGTTTACTCGTGATTGGAATATTTCATTACATCCCACAAAACATTTACAGTATCGGCAATTAGGCTTTATATTTATCGACTAGTAAATCCCTTACACAAGTCGTACCTATATACATGATGTTTAAAAATGGTATCACACGATGTACCTATTTTTCTTCTATGAAAATGAATGTTAGTTTATTTATGTTAATTGATTTATGTCCAAATATTTTGCGCTCTTTTAGCTGATGATAACGATTGGAAGTTGGTTAGCTTTACAATGTTATTTAACTACGATAAATATTCATAAATAAGTACATACCTACTGACTGTTACATTTGTATCTGAAACATGATTGGCTTTGTTGATTTGTTATAGGAACATGGTGGTTTTAATGGATGTTGATTATCATCTGAATAAAGATGACTACACGTTATGCATATATGAATGCTTATGGCCATGGAGCATAACTCATTATATCAAGCAAAATAAATGTTTTATATGCAACATGAAGCCCAACGTGAATGCACCACCTCATTTTATCCTGAATACTAACAGCGTTCAAAATATACGACTATTGATAAGCATCAGTTGGTTTTGGTGTGAATATTGTAATTTCGCCGTATACGATCACTACTTAAGTGATGAGTGCGATTTTTGTTACAATTTATTTTAATTTTCTTTATAATACTAAATCACAATCACGCATAATAGAGATGATTGAAAAAGATGCAACTTATAAAATGTATATGTACCTAACGATTTCTTGTGTGATTATTTTTCCGATCGTTCTAAGTATGGGATAGTATCTACGTAGGTACCCAATTTTCACGTTATTAGTACTAGTAATGTAAAAACAAAAACATGCTGTAGGTAAAAAATTATACCAATTTTTTTTTATAGCTGGAACCAAACGATATAAATTCTATGATCCACCATATCAAGAAAATCCCCTTATTACAGCAGTCATGGTAGAAAAATCTCCTAGTGGGAGAGTACAAGTGCTGTCGAATGACAGAGTTATTTTGAAAAGGTCAAAATCAGGAAGGTTATTGCCATTTAAATTGCCAGATGGTGCTGCACGTAAAGAAGACCTATCGGAGAATGCTTATGGCTTACCTGGATCCTCTGTTGTATGTATTAGAATTCGATACATGTATTAGTAATAACAAGAATCTCGACAAGTTGTAATATTTATTTTTCTTTTCAGGATGACGCTCAGGGCAACATTTATATTCCACCTTCAAAGATTGAGCATGAAATAGTCCATGAGCCCAGTTTAAATTCTATATTAGAATCTGCTTCACCTAGCTCGTCTGTAGGTTTCACTATTAAACTAATAAACAGATTGTATTTTACCTATATTATTATTTATAATGTACTTATTTATATTTTTAGGCTAATAATGTCACTTTCGCTGATATTTTACCCGCGGATCTTGCAGAAGCATTGGCTATTGATTCGGGAAGCGAGGAGAGCGACGATGAAGAGTATTCTGAAGAGACTATTCGTCAAATTTTGGAGTCAAATGACGATGACATTCAAGAAGAAGAAGAAGTTCCTCCAGCATTGGCGGATGGTGTCAGCTGGTCATGTGATTTTCAAACTTTTACAGGTGTCCAAGAAATTTACAACGAGCAACCAGGACCAACACTAATGACAACTGATCCTTTTGAACTTTTCTCTTTTGTCTGGGACCAAAATAATATGGAATTAATTGTACGCGAAACCAACGAGTACGCATGGCAGACAATTGCGCAACTTAGTGAAGTTGGGATAAAAACAGAATCAAGATTGAACGACTGGGTAGAAGTAACCGTGGAGGAGCTCTACAAATTTTTCTCCATTTTAATTTACATGGGCTTGTGTCAGAGAGGACGAATAGACGAATATTGGACTACGGATACGTTAGAAATGCCTCAATTTCGCCAGATTATGCCAAAAAATCGTTTTATTCTCATACTACGTTTTTTGCATTTCGTAGATAATAATAATTTAGATTTCAACTTACATGGACCTGATCGTAAAACATCTAAAAGAGCTCCTATTCTCGACCATTGCAACCGCAAATTTAAGGAGATGTATGTTCCTGAGCAGCACTTAAGTCTTGATGAATCGCTGCTGCTTTGGAAAGGGAGGCTAACCTGGGTTCAATGTATCCGTTCCAAAGCAGCACGATTTGGCATCAAGAGCTACGAGCTCTGTGAAGCTAGAACAGGATATTTATTGACAACGGCCATTTATACCGGAAAGAAAAATACAAACTCAGAAAACCAAGCAATACATGGATTTACAGGAGCCTCAAGTAAGATCGTTATAGAGCTAATGAATGATTATTTTCATAAAGGACACTGTCTAGTTATGGATAATTTCTACAATAGTGGCTCTTACCCGATTTTTAAAAGAGCAGTGTGGTACTGATGTGCTTGGTACGCTAAATCGGCGGCGAAAAGACACTCCAATTGACATAAAAACTTTAGTTGAAAAACGTATGAAGAAGAACGAAATGGTCGCTCGACATTGCTCAAATATTACTGTCTTGTCGTGGAAGGATATCAAATTAGTGACTATAATATCTACTTATCATAATGCTGATACGGCGCACCAGGGCAACGAGCAGGTGTAGAGTGCATTAAGCCGCTTGCGGTCCATAGTTACAATAAGTACATGGGTGGGGTCGATTTGAAGGACCAGAAACTAGCCATGTACTTATTGGAACGCAAAAGGGGCGTAAAATGGTATATTAAATTTTTCAGAAGACTAACTACTAAATATTAGTATTCTGAACCAGTTTATAATATATCGCGCAAACTCCAAAGACCACTCGCGGAAACTGACGCATCGCGAATATCGCTATGCCCTAGCTAAAGCGTTGTCGCGGCGACATACTGGCACAACTCGCATCAGACCTGCCATACAATATTCAATAGGGGGAAGGTTGGATGGAATGGAACATTTTCCAGAACACGAAGAAATTCGTGGGCGTCTTCGCTATAAACGGGGGCGCTGTGTGCGTTGTCTGGCTCTTGCAAATAAAAAGCGGACTGAGAGCAATGTAAAGTGCTCAAAATGCCGAGTGTTTTTGTGTATTGGCAAATGCTGGCGTGATTATCATACACAAGAAATCCTGTCCACATGAAACACTGCATGATATCATGATGCACTGTATCATGAGACAGCATTATTTTCTGCATTTTGAGTACTTTACGCTGCTCTCTGTCCGATTGTGTAAAATATGACTCCATTCATCTCTAGTATTCCGTCCATGTCGCTTTATGTTACGTATAGGTACACAACATAAAAAGTATAATTGTTTTTCTAAAATTATTTGATGCATATCGTGTGTAAAAATAAATATAATATAATCTTTTTAACATGATTTTATTTCCTATGCCTACAACTTTAGATGCGGTCTGTCATGTCAATTCAAAATAAACAGTTGATAAATGAAACACCCTTTATGATACAATCCGGAACGTACATATGCGCTATTAGCCTTACGCCGGAACGTATAAATGCGCTATTATCCTTACGCCGGAACGTATATCTACGTTCGATTAATTGATAGTGATAACTTCTTTCAAACCACAGTTTCTATTAGTTTTTATTCTACAACCATGTTTATTCTAAATGTAATGTGTCATACTACATGTGCTTTAGTAAATGAAAAAATAAATTTGATATAATTATATTGTAACTGTTTATTATTTGATATTTTCTTCATGCCGTAAGAAACCCTTCTAAAATAATAAATAACTCGTAATTTTTATTGCAAAATGTAAATAAGTAAAGCTTAAGGATCTATCTAAACGTAACATAAACAAAAAACTATATAAGTTACGTTGTTACTTTAAAATATATTTTTGAAATAATAACAATGACGGCCGCACGGGTAGCATTTTCCGCGGCACCCAGCGCTTTCGTTGCGCATTGTCATCCGGCATTTGAAAGGTTAACCCTGTGGAGCTTCTAAATAGTGAACAGAGCTTTAAAATGCTACCGGTTCCTTCGCTTGCGCTTAGCTCATTCATTAATCCCCACGAAGAACAGCAAAATGGTGAAAAAAAGCATCGAAGCTCCACCATTTTCCCCTCTTACGCCTAAGGTAATTTATAACCCTGTTGGTTAACGGAATATTCAAAAGAATGTCAAATACCTGCAAGATGTTTCTCTTCCCAGGGCGGTTTCGGACTTTTGTGATACTGCAACGGTTGAGCAAATTACGGATATAATACCATAATCCCTTACTCCTAACCATGATGAGAAAAAAACATGTATCAGTGAGTTATCTCCATTGCCACTTATGTCACCAGAAACTACTAAACTGTATAATGTATTAGAAGGTACATGTAGACGATGATGATGATTCTGTCAAGGATCCCGACTACGTAGACGAAGATGAAACTTACTGTGTGATGAGTCTGAGTCACTATCAGATAAACTGAAAGAAATATATGATGTTAATGATAACGGCAGAAAATCAGTACCTAATGATGAATACTGAAGATATAGAAACTTCATGTAACTTGTTGGAGGTAGATGCGGAAATTCATGCAATAGTCTCAGTCAACCCTAACCACCCTTGACTAACCAACTCTAACATAGATTTACAGAGAAATAGTTATGAAAAAGAACAAGATATGGACGAAATTTTACAAATTGAAGAGGATAACGAAACTAGACAGAATATTGAACAAGTCATTAAAACTGAAGTAGATGGTATGGAAATTTCAAAAGGCAGGCCAAAAAAGGGACGAAAACGCCAAGGAAGTCATACTTAAATTTGTCTGAAACCAAGTATTAAGATCATACTATGCGGAGATTTTAATAGAGATATATTAGCAAGAATAGCAAAGCCTCTCTCACTTTTCAAAACATATTACGCAGCCATAATCTAATTTTGGGTACTCGATCACCAACACGTCTATGCAGTGGCACCTGTATCGACAACATAATTCATAATACCAGGGGCAGCAGATGTGAGATTAAGGAATTAGCATTATCTGATCACACGGCACAACTACTAAAATGTCGTGTCAAGAAAATGTGCACGCTATCTCATTGGTTTATTCAGAAACGTGACTATAGCGATGAAAATATCAAAAAGTTTAGAGAATGTCTTCAAAATTTAACTTTTCACGATGTATATATGTGCTCCGATCCCAATGACGCATTTAATGAGTTCCATGACGTATATAAACTATTCTATGACTTATGTTTTCCAATTAATAAAATTAAAGTTTAGTAAAACCTAAATGGATATCAACGGGTATAAAAAAATGTTCTAAACGGAAAAGGGACATGCTATGGGAATATCGAAAGTCACCCAGCCCAGAAAACAAAAACAAACTTAAAACCTACACTAATCGATTGGAACGCATAATTAAACAAACACATAAGCTCAAAATTCTCATACTATACACAATTCTGAAAACAAGAGCAAAGCTACATGGAGTTTTTAGATTAATGAACAGAAAATAAATTATCCAAAAGAAGAAATAGACCAGATAATTATTGACCAGTCCAGAACAAATAGCGGAATCATTTAATGAATATTTTATCAATCAAATTCAATCTCAGAGTGGCATTAACTATAATAATAATGTATTGACATTTGACACAATTTCTAATTCAATATTTATGATACCAACGATACCAGCCGACATTATAAAAATAATAAATTCCCTGAAAAATACAAACAGCGCTGGATATGACAATATAACCACCAAAGTTATTAAAGCTACATTATCAATGATTGCATTGAAAAAGGCATATTCCCAGGAAAACTAAAAATTTCTATAATGAAACCAATGTTTAAAAAAGGCGACAAGCAAGATCCTAGTAACTACCGGCCCATTTCCCTTATTTCAGTCTTCTCTAACATTTTCGAAAAAATAATGTATAAAAGTACATATTCATTTTTAGAAACCAATAAAATCTTAATCAGCGAACAATATGGTTTTAGGCAAAGTAAAAGCATTAATTCCGCTATATATGCGCTTGTCAAACACGTACGTACTAATATTGACAATAGAACTCCAGTTGTCGCATTATTTATGGACATGACAAAGGCCTTTGACCATGTTAGCCACAAAATACTCTAAATAAATTGGAAAAATGTGGCATCAGAGGTAATGTCCTTCAACTTATTAAATCATACCTAATGAATCGGCAACAATGAACATGCGTAAAGAAAATCTGCCCCTACAAAAAAACAGAAATCACATATACGTCTGAATATCGCAAATCCTTATTTGGGGTCCTAGCACCATTATTTTTCATCGTATACATTAACGACATGCCAAAAACCATTCCTAATCCGATGATCTTATTCGCAGAGGATACCACAATACTATTTAGAAGCGAAAATGATGAGACTTTCGCAAATGAAATAAATAATAACTTAAATAACATAATATCCTGGCTCACTGAAAATAACCTCAAAATCAATCTAGAAAAAACTACTTACATTTCGTTTGAACAAAGAACAAACAATAAAAAACTAAATGTGCGATATGGTAACAAATATATTCAGGACACTGATAATACTAAATTCTTAGGTATCTGGATCGATAAAAAAATGAATTGGAAAATACATATTGAAAATGTATGCAAAAAACTTAGCCAGTGTTCATATGCCCTTTATAACTTAAGAAAAATTACAAATCGATCAACATTATTAATGGCATACCACGGATATGTATCATCTACATTGCGATACGGACTTATATTTTGGGGAAACTCGCCCGATAGAGAAATGGTGTTCAAAGCACAGAAGAAATGCGTAAGGGCAATATGTGGCATTCAAAGCACAGACAGTTGTAAGACAGTTGTGACAGAAAATAAATATTGTTTAACATTCATACAAATTGGACTTCGATTGTAAAAACACACCTTGTACATGATGACTGTAAAAATCCACCTTATCCCAAAACTTAAAAAAATCAAATAAAAATATCTGTAAATATATTATGCTACCACTTTTTACCATATCATATATTAAATATTTTTCAACATAAATAGTAAATAAAGACAAACATGGACTTAATTTTTTTTTACACCAGACAGTTTTCATTGATTTTCTGAAACTTTTGCATTTGGTCTGAGGTGGGTTTTTACAATCATGCATTCATTTGCATACCCATGTGGTAGTTAAACATGGAGAACATTAAAATACTTATAAAAAAGAAAATATCAATGTACATTTATACCCATGTTTGGAAATAAATAAATGATTTCTGATTTCTGACTAGAGAAGAAACTAAACAAAGAAAATATAGTAATTTACCATAAACTACTAGAAAGCAGAAAGTAATTATGTCAAAAGAATTCTTGGACTATAAATGCTCTTGCAGAAAGAACTGCGCAGAATTAATTCTCTGAAATCCCTGCTAACATAGTTTTTTTATAAACAACAACTATGGGTGTTTAATAGCGGTATACATTCTGCATCAAACGACAAGGGATATTGTCATGGATGGGTTGAAGGCGAAGCAGGGAGGAGGGCACAGGAAGTCGGATCATACCTATTGCATCACATCGATAATAAACTCTCAGAAGATATAAAACACCTAATACTATTGAGAGATTCCTGTGGGGGTCAGAACAGAAATATAAAGTTAACTTTAATGTTAAAAGCAGCATTACACTCCAATATTAATTTGAAGACCATTTCGATAAGATTTTTTGAACCCGGACATACATTTTTACCCAACGACACGGACTTTTCAAAAATTGAGACGTGCCTAAAAGGTATATAAAGACTTTACACCGTAGAAGAGTTTATGGACGTCATGAAACATTGTAAAAAACAAAATCCATTACAGGTACTGACAATGAAGTCAGATTTGTTTTTAAGCTGCAGTGATATTAAGAAGTATATAGTTAGTAGAAAGATGTATGTAAATAAAACTAAAGTTAACTGGCTGGCGACGAAAGAAAGTCTCTTAAAAAAGGATCACCACTACTCAATTTTTGTTAAATAAAAAAAAAACTGGAAAAGGAGTATGTGTCATGAAAATTGACAAAAAGAATCTGGGTTCACTATGGCCGCATGGGAAAGAGATAGCTCAGGTAAAGCTGGATGACATCAAGTCTATGATGCATTTAATCCCAGATGACTAAAAATTTCTACAAAAATTTAAAAGGGAACATAAAGGTAACTGATGATGTTGACGGATTTAAGACCCTTGATTTAGACATTGAAGAGGATTAGTTCTGTTAAGACAGTTCACGTTTTGTTTTTTTTTTCTCCACAAATATATTTTGCGCCTCAATAAAAAAATTGAGTTTTATTATTCATACCTAGTCACTATGTTCACTTTTTTACAATCGTTAACAGGAAACAAGTAATCAGTATTCCATCATTTCAGAAAAAAGCTTCATTTTGAGTTGATACAGTCAAAATCAAAATCAAAATCAAAAATCAAAAAGGCATTTATTCAAACTAGGCTGAATTTCAGCACTTTTTGAACGTCAAAATTTACATGAAGACAGTCCCCCAAATCGCCCAGCCCGTCACCACTTCCTAGTGTTTTAGCTGGGAAGAAGAAGTGGCCAACAAACTCCCCAGCAACACAACTGTCTGTTAAGTTTAAAGAAATTGAACATTATTCAACATTTTATGATAGATGTCGATCATTAAATTAAATAAATGGATGGCACATGTCCGCTAGCATACTATTTTATCCCAAAAATTACAAATGAAACAATGATAAAACTAATTACATATATAGTTAATTAAATAAGTAAACTCAAGCATACAATACTAATCAAAATGAGCCTCCAGGAATAAATGGCGTGCCCGCTTATATGTTCAACAATGCAATTTAACCATAATCTGTGACCCAAAGTCACAAGTGATAAACTAGGACCATCGCAGTTAAATTATAACACTAAAATTTTAACAATAATAAACCACGGACAGCAAGACGACCAGTCACCACAAGCAGCACCCGTTCACGAGCATAACGCAAAGATCAGCCATTACCTCCCTCGCCATATTAGAGGGAAGGAGGTAACCCGATCCCCGACGCTACCGCAAGCAGCGACGTCTAAGGGAGCATGACGAACCTGCTGCCGGTTTCTCAGACAAAATCATACTTATCAATTTGTCGAGGTCGCTAGTTAATCACATACTGCAATACAACTCATAAAAAACAAGCTAATGAGAAGATTATGTCAATAAATAAAAATAAAAAAAAAAAAACAAAAATGACCTATACGGTCAGAATAATAAACAATGTCATCTTGAGCAAGTAAAGAATCTACGAAAGAACATTTAGCATTGTCTCGTGTTCAACACAGCGACCAACTATTTTTATCGTCGAAGTAATCGTTTATAGTATAGTATGCCTTCGAAATAAGGTTAGATTTCACTTTCGCTTTAAAAGCATTAAAAGGCAAGTCTAGAAAAGAAAGAGGTAACTTATTATAAAAGCGGATACCGATCCCCACAAAATGGCCCTGGACCTTACGAAGACGGTGGAAAGGAGCATGTAGTTTGTGCTTATTTCTGGTGTTAAAGCTGTGGATATCACTAGTTTTGGCATATAAATGTATATTTTGCCTGATATACACTATGTTGGCAAAAATGAACTGCGAAGCAACCGTGAGAATACCTATTTCTTTAAAAAGTTCCCTTAAAGAGACTTGAGAGAGTCTTGTGTTAGCAGTGCGATATCATCAAATATATAATCAAACTCACCACAACATCAAGATTTCCTTTTAAACTATACTTGTGCATTTGTTGTAAGTGCCGCTGTTGCAACACTAGTTGTATTTTGGATTTTATCTACGGTGCAAGCCAACCTAAAACGACACACTGATCCAAAGTTTTAGAATCAAACAATTTCACCAGAAACAAGACAACATTTTCGTATATGACCAATTTCGTTTTGACATTAATGTGCAGCTTCTAAAACAATGCCTGTATCGACCGACACACATTTTCTCGAATGACTGACGGCGACTCTCAAATATTATAAAATTACATATAAGAAACTACCACAAAATCAAACAGACATAAAAAGCGTCGTATGTTTAGTAACAGCACATGAAGGAGCACATCCCATCACGTCACTCTTTATTTAAACTTCGATTAGGACTAGCCTGCGGCGGCACTGCAATTGCTAGGTGATAAACAGCACTTTTTGCACATGATTTTAATATGGTTTATAAACCAACACACACAGCAGTGCACAAGAAGTCATGCTCAAAAGTCGTCAAGTCGTCAATCGTCATTTCGTCAACCAACCAAAAACATTATTGTTAATAAATTATATGTATTGATCTAGTATTGCTTGACCAATAGCAGTGTTGCCAGATGAGTCGAACACCAAAGTCGCCGCAAATATGAAGATTTACCAATCAAGACTAGCTACTATTATGCTACATTATAAGAAAGAAGTTTATGTTTCAAAACAATCTGTTCCTAATCTTTAGGGTCCGTAACCAAAGGGTAACCAAAGGAACCCTATTACTAAGCCTTTGCTGTCCGTCCGTCCGTCTTTATGTCAGCTTTATGTATCTCAAGAACTGTAATAGGTAGACAGTTAAAAAATTTCTCAGATTGTGTATTTCTATTGTGGCTATAACAAGAAACAATAAAAAAATAAGGTTTATGGTACCCTGGCCCTTCGTATGCAAGTTCGACTCACACTTGGCTGGTTTTACAACAAACTTCAAAAATGTAATTAAACCACTCAAAGTACCTATTTAAAGCAGATTTGTTCCCATTTGACATTATGTTTCATAGTGTATGGCCATGTTTTTTAAATTTTGGAATGACACGGACCATTAAAAAGCCACGAGATATTCGATACTATAAAAAATGTTTTGTTTTAACGTTCCGTACGTATGTACTAACAGTGAATGTAATGTATGTCCGAACGAACTTGAATCTTGAACGAGCTTAGCATAGTATCCTCAAGTCAATGTCAATTTAATTTCGTTAGCAACAATAATCGTTCTTAGTGAAAATGTTTTATACAGAAGCATGAAACGTTTTTCGTGATGCACTGTGTAACGTATTTTTATTATCAATCATGGTCATTGTTCCATAAATAATTTTGCATTAAACAGTATCATCCTATAACTGCCTAAAGTCGCCCATATTTTTTTTCTGAAGTAAAAAACCAATCACCGATCGTAAAACGCCCTTCCGAGTGGCCTAAATGGCGAATAATCGCCTGATTTGGCAACACTAACCAGGGACCGTTGCAGTCTTACCAACTCTCAAAAAATATTTCCCCATAATTCCAAAATTAGAGCAAATATTTTTGTGGTTAGTAGTTGGTGATTGGTGGTGGTTGGTTGGCGAAGTCAAAGTCGCTAGAATTACTTGAAAATACCTAACAAACAAATAAAAAACAATAACATGAACGTTGAAAAATTGCTATAGTTCAACTTAAATTTTATTGAATTCAGTGACTTAACGGTTCAAAGTAGTGGGTTAAGCTCGGCGCTAATGAGCCACTGTCATTGCTGGCCAGCGACAGCGACTTAACAAACTTTTCCATAAATTTCGTAAAGACGCATCGCAAACGTATTGCAACTGGCGGCAATCGCTACAGCAGTCCCCGCAACTCGCCACTTGGCCGCTCAGCCATACAAAATGCCGACACCCGCCACTCGCGCTGCTCCATCCCCGTGCAGCAAGGCGTTAGTTGTAAATAAAAAGCTCCTAAAAATACCTCTAAAAATATGGAGCTCCTAATGAAATCCGGTCCTTCTTATTTACCCCCTAAATATGGGGGAAACCCATTACGAAGGTTGGGAACCCTGCTGTGACGTTTGACGTTTTTTAAATCTTAATCGTAACCATGGATATGAGCCCTTTAGTCATTATGACCTTTAACGAGCTGTTTGTGTTACCAGCTAAAATACAATTGAAATCGTCTTATGAAATTACGCAAGAAAAATATTCTAACGCTAATTAAATTACAACGATATTTTGCCATTTCAGGACTCAAGGAAACTTAGAAGGGCCATACGAAGAGCCGAAGCCAACTCGCGGAAGACTGAGACCAATTTAAATGGAGTAGTATACCACCCAGCCCACAATAATCAACCTTTCAGTTTATATGGTTTGTTGCATAGGATCCGTTATGTAAAATTGTACTACCATAAAGCTTAAGCAATTATCGCTGTATAAATTACGCTAGCGTAAACAAAAACGACTTCTAGTTCAAGGGAGACTGTTACACAAAGAATTAAAAAATGAAAGTATTAATTATGTTTAGAAACCTAAGAGTGCGAAAAATGTGTGTAAAACCGTGAAATAAGGGAGGGCTAAAGTCCACACCTCCTTAAATACACAGATCACAATGGCAATGTAAAATGAGGTGATGGTTAGCAAATGGTGCTCTTATGCGCGGAGAATAAAATCCCACCATTGACTTCCGCCAACCTCAGTGAATTCATGATTCAAGACCTTGAACAGGCAAGTCAATATTTATCCAGACGTTCGTTGTATTTTTTACTCCTATCACCGCGCCGAATTTCGAACTCAACCAAAACACCCTGGAAAAACTTGTATAACACGGTCAAAATTGCATGCGGTGACTTTAACAGTAAAAAATACCCCTAAAGAAAGTTACTTGCCTACAGTGACGTTGCAAAGACAGCAACATATATACTTTTGCGAATTTCCACTCAAACCGGGCAATAAAGTTTTACAAAGGTGATAATAGAGGGGCACACGATAACGTCGCTTTTAGCGACTGTACCTTGTTTACGTCTGTTATCAAGTGTGTGGTTGCGATTTTCTGTGTTTATTTTGTGATTTACCTTACAAAATGTACTCGCTGTAATCTTTACGTGAACTATAAACTGAGTTTCGACGAAGAAATGCGTCGACTGCTGCATTTTAAGTATTTAAGGTTATCTTTCATATTTCTTCTTTTTTATGCTAAAATAAAACAAACTTACCTCTATATTTTTCTTTCTCTACTTCTCTAGGTTGGAGGCATACGATCGAAATCTAAATTTTAGAGTCCACTTTGATCTTGAAGAAGACAGTTCATATGTATGTCCGCCTTCTGAAACTTTCAAAGACATCAGCGCTGATTCACCTATTCCAAACATATGTCAGTACGAAATCCAAGAATATTTTCAAAGGTATGTTGTAGATTGTTCTGTTACGGAAGAAAAAAAAGTAAACAGACAATTAAAAAAATATATTTATTGTATTTGTATTCTGTTATTGTGTACTACATAAACTTTTTGTATCACTTGCCCTGAAGTTTTTAATCTGCAAAGCGCTTTCCCATTGCTTTCTGCGTTTTAAGTCTTTGGGGAACAGATGAACTCCCCGGGTTTTACAATTTAAGGCACTGCATTGAAGCATTATTGATAAAAAAAAACGAAAAGTTTGGTATTGTTTACAAAAAATGTATAGGATTTGACAGTTCTTATGTCAAAGCAAGGTACAGTCATCAAGACGCCACCAAGCGGGATAAAAAGGCAGTGTGCCTCCCCATTCCTAACGTTAAATCTATTTCGAGACGGCAACAATGCCATACATACCTAATGAGATAGAACGCACTCAATATTTCCATGCTTAAGTTTCAAGTGTTTTGTTAAAAAAAAATCGATCCTCGATTTACTCGAGCGCGTCAGATTAAGGTAAGTTGGACCGTGTTGTGCAGAAGTGATCCAATCCACAAACTAAGCAAAACGCAAGGTTTTGATGCCAAATAATCGAAAATGATCTCTATTTTCATGTCACAAAGACACATTCTATTCTGGCAACTATAAATATTATTTTATGATGGGTTATACCAACCCACACCTACGAAAGAAACTTAAAAATAAAGCAAATATGGTTCAAAACTCTTGAAACATTATAGCAAATAATAGTTAGGATATAATATTTTTTCAGAAATGTTCCATGCGTCTTGATCTTACAGCTTAAAGGAAATGTAATTTCCTAAAATGATTCGAAAGCATTTGATACATTTCTGCAAAATGCACCAAGAAATTCCATTTCGCAATAATGATCCAAAAGTGTATATGAAAGGATATACACTTTAGATGATTACATGAATATAATGAGGAAATGTAAAACACGAAATCCTTTGAAGGTCATAAGAATGAAAAATGAAAACTTTTTGAGCTGCAAAACCATCGAAGAAAATATTATGAACAGAAAAATGTACACAAGTAAGAAGAAAGTGAACTGGCTATGTACTAAATATTTTTTTTTTGAAGAAAGAGTTTCCTTTTTCTATTTTCATGCGAAGTGACATCGAAGAAGAATCGGAATTCGAAGAACTGGATATTAAAAAGCGGGCAGGAAAAAGAATAATTAGAGTTAACATCCAAAGGAATGAATTGGTCCCTTTATGGCCCGATGGCAAGGCAATAGCCCGACCTAAACTTGATGATTTGAAGTCAATATTTGAGTTAATACCTGCTGACTGTTGTCCATGTTATAAAAATTTAAAAGGAAGTAACGAAATTATTGATGATGTAGATGGGTTTGGTACAGTCCCAGACTTTGATTTTGAACCTTGAGCTCTTTTTATGATTTATGATGGAAGCAAATAAATGTTGAAAATTAAACTCAAACTCAAACTCTGCATTTTATTTTTGAGTAGTGATATACCTGAAAAATGTTAGAATGGTTGGTGGCAAAATAACGAATTTCAATGTTATTTTGATGTTGGATCATTATAGCAAAACTGTTAAATATTGTGATTCATACAAAATTTTACGGTATTAGTGGGACAGAGACAGATAAATATATGACTAACAACTTAGAACTATTGCACGCCTGTCCCGACCCGAAAGGCTCTCTAGATAGAGCAAATTGTTTTTTCACATCTCTCGGTGAGAAGCTTGCTGCAAAAACACTTTCTTTAATAATAACGAATCAGAACTGGCTCTGATAACTAGTAGTTTATATTTCAACTCATCTCCAGTTAACTCCTTTTATGCAAACCCTACTGGTTATTATGAAGTCAATAAGATTATCTCAAATCTCAAAGATGCTTCAGCACCAACCTCTCTCAAAATGGCAAATGTCTGTCCAATATTCAAGTCTGGTGATAAGACTGTTGTATCCAACTATCGTCCCATTTTTCTTCTCACATCGTTGTCCAAAATCCTCGAAAAGATTATGAATACCAGACTATTAAACTACCTTGAAAAGGACGACATTCTATCAGACAGTCAGTATGGTTTTCGCAAGAGCAGGTCAACGGAAGATGCAGTTACAGACTTAGCTGACTTTGTTGTCACCAAACTAGATGAAGGTAACAAATGTACTGGAATCTTCCTTGACCTTGCGAAAGCTTTCGATACAGTCTCTAGAAACATCCTTTTAAAAAAACTTGAAGGCATAGGTGTGCGTGCAATTGCTCTTGACTGGTTCCAGTCCTACCTTAGCAATCGTACACAGAGGTTAATTTTAGGTCATAACTACAGTTCTTACGCCAACCTTCAGTACGGTGTGCCGCAGGGTAGCGTATTGGAGCCTACTCTTTTCATTATAAATGTCAACAGTCGTTGTTCATTAACACTTTGTAAAGCAAAAATATTCACCTACGCTGATGACACAGCTATTGTTTTCTATGATAGGACGTGGGAGTCTGTTTACGTTGCGGCTGAGTTTGGTGTAAAGAAGATTGCTCAATGGCTGAATTACAATTTGCTGACACAAAATGTGACCAAAACGAAGGTAATTAATTTTAGTGTCAGCGCAAAAAATTATTGCTCAAGTCACTTAACCATTAAATTGCATACCTGCCATAGTGACCAAGACACTGCATATATATGTCCATGCTTTGAACAGGTAGCACACATAAAATACCTTGGTGTCTACATTGACAAAAACCTCACATGGACAAAGCAAATAGAGCAAGTGACTGGACGTGTTAGGAAACTGCTACATGTATTTAAAAGAATGGGTCAGATTGCAAACACTAATATCGTAAAGATGATTTATCACACTCTGTGCGAATCTCTTCTTGCCTATTGTATAGCCGCATGGGGGCTTGCACTAAAGACACATCTGATTAAAGCAGAACGCGCTCAACGAGCCGTTATCAAGGTGGCTTATAAAAAAACTAGACAATATCCAACTAACACTCTGTGCCAGGAGACGGGTGTAATGCGCGTGCGACAGATGTATATTATGGCCGTAGCTCTAAGGTTCCATAAGGAGGCTTTAGACAAAGTGGAGTCCAAAGAGCATTCCCGAAGGAAGCCTACCTGGCATAAACGAAAGTGTAAACTAGATTTTGGTAAAAGGTGTTTTCACTTTATGGGGCCATTTCTCTATAAAAAAAACTTAACGACAAAATAAGTTTATTACCTATGACAAAATGGAAATGCAAATCTTGCATCAAAACGTTCCTAAAAAGTCTGGATTATGGTGAAACAGAGAAACTTTTAAATACCTGTTGGTTTTAAACCATTCATTACCATCTACCATGACATGACATATACATTTTTGGAGACATGACATGCGCACAAACATAAACATATATTCATGCACCACACAATTCACACTCTTGTACAGTTTTACTGCAAGACGCCATGTATTTGTAGTTATAATTTTTGTTTTAGTTTAAATTTTCATTTGATATCCATAAATATGCTTTAACCCCGATGAAAGAGACTGGCCTCCACGACACAGGGAATCCTAGTGTGGAGAACAGTGATATACTGTTTTAATTGTGTATATTTTTTCTGAACAATAAAGATTATTATTTAAGGTATGTCTTGAACAATCTCGGGACCCTGAGGTCCCGGTCCTTTGGTAGGCATACGAGGGGCCGAAGCCAACTCGCAGAGGCCCCGTTAAACATTTCTACTGGAATGGGGCACCAACCGACGATTATCCCTGTATGCACTATCAAAGTATACCTAAGGACAATCCCCGGTAGGTGCAAAACTATTGCATAATATGGAAACAAAAGGTGACAGGCTATGGGTTTGGGTGGTTTAGTGTATTCATTAACGTTTACTATCATACTATGAAAGAACTATTGGCCCCTGCCTGACCACTGAAAATATACACGGCTTTAAAATGGCAGGGGGTGACTTGCACACTCAATAAATGGGCCCCCGAAAACGGTCGCTAGCACAAAGTGACGTAGCTCCAAGGAGGCAACATATCCTGAGGTGCTAGAGGAGTGGAGAGGTATACCACGGCTATCAGGACAATCCCGGAAGTACGGTCAAGATCCCTACCAGCATCTTACTGGATTATACATCCTTCTTCCGAGCACGTATCTCCACTCAGACCGACCGATTAAGGCAAGAAAGAGATGGGAGCTCTGTTCCTCGTCAGTGTTCACTCCAGCCAGCCAATGAAGGCAAGCCGGAGATGAAGAACAAGACTTCTCCCGGGAGATCAGGTCCGTGGGGTCGCTACTGCCCAACAGTTCGCCACAAAACTGCCTTGCGGATTGTATCTCTCTTTGTCTGGCCCCTCACCCTAAGTATGAGTAGGTTCATTGGAGCACGCAAGCCCCACCACGACGTCAACCTAGAGATACGGCGGAGATTATTATTATTATATTATTAGATACATAAACTTCGGTCTATCATCAATAATGCAAAATGTTTTTTTTTACTAGGAAGTGCGTTTGGGTTATTATCTGTTCGTAAACAGTTGCAGTTATGAAGCCAATGACACTGTCATGTTAAGTCACGCGGTTGCACTGTGACAGTTTGTTTACAAATTTTTTTTAGTTGGTCGAAAGTGGCGCAGTAATTACATTTACGGACATTTTAACAACTTTAACCTATATACTACCGGGTGTCGCAACTTGAAAAATAAAGCAGCAATTTAATGATGGGTCAATGTAATGAACTCAAACTCAACTTTGTTAACAAGTAAAAGTCATTCTGAGGTCTAGAATAATAGTATGAGGGCCTATAAACGTTTGAACGCGACTGTACGGACAACAGCTTAGGTTTAATACGTCCAATAAAGAAGGTCACCGTTATGTTTGAAAAGCCGCTTTTTTGTAGTCATTCGAATTTGGTCGGATAACCAACCGTTGTTTACATGTTTTGTTTTTTGTTTATATTTACTTAATTTTCACTTATTTTTGACTAAACGCACTAAATCTTGGTTTAAAGCCACACATCTTGGCTTGAGCCGGTTTCTTGTAATTTGCCGTCAAAGTTATGACACCGTCGTTTTGATTTTTAGCAATATTATTCAATAACGCATGCATGTGCACTTTTGAAACTTTTAATGGTTATTAAAAGCGTCAAGAAGGACCGAATACAGTTTTCAGCGAGCTTATACGTTTTCTCATTTAGGAGCTACGATTTTTTTTCGGGTTTTCGAAAAAGTGCGATTACTTGAAAGTTATAAATATTTTTGTTGAAAGTTATAAATCTAATTCTGTCACAAATACGCACAAATTAAGAGCTACTCGTGTACGTTTATTCTACAGGCGCACATACGATGGTTTTAGAGATACACGATTCTGCAAAACGTTACTCCAGCAGGAAACGCAATATCTCGAAAACCTGAAGACGCACAAATTATATTTTCGGGGCACATTTTTGCACAAATATAAGCTCTCTGATCATGCGCAACATTTCTCTCTCCGATCATTCGTTTAGAATTTTCCTGCTAGAAGAACGTTAACCTAGCAGGAATCGTTTTTTCCGTTTTTTTCCAAAACGACCAGGCGCAAAAATTCTATAAGTAGCGCACATTTATAGCAGATTACGCGCTAAATATACGTTCCACTCATATCACTCTAGGAGACACTTTCCTGCTGGGGTAACGTACACGCGATTTCTAGTGTAGTGTAATAATCGGCTCCCTGCCGCAGGGACAGGGCGCCCTAGAAATCGAGCCCGATTAATCGGGTAGTGTAATAAGCGTTGAAGCAGAGTGTTGGGTGGGTTAAACCCCTTCTACACGGATGTAATCTAGCGTTCCATCCAATCCTATCCAAGGTGGCCTTGGAGGGAGCTATGATTGCAACCGCAGATTGTGTTTCGACTACACGGATGTAATCTAAGCTCCATCACGGGCGAGCGTCATTGTGAATTGCGCTCGCGTAGGGATAAGACGTATAAATGGCTCCTAATTTGTCGAAACCGGTCAAGAGCGAGTTGGACTCGCGCACCGTGGATTCCGTACCATCATATAAAACATTGTAGTGACACAGTACCTGTCACAATTACCAATACCTCATACCAACCTCATACCTCAGAACCAATTACCACGTGTAGTGACACAGTACCTGTCACATTTACCAATACCTCATACCTCAGAACCAATTACCACGTTTTTGACATGTCCCGTAAAGAAACAGTGAAGTAACACGTTTATGACGATGTCTGTTAAAGAAACAATGAAGCAACACTTTTTTCGACCAGTCAAGAAACAGGATAAGCTTGTAAGCGCAAACAAGAAGCTCCAGCACCCTTCAGGATCTTCACGTCGAACATCGCAGCTGCGTAGATGGATCACGCGGCCTCGCGCAGCGGTGATCTTCACTCGGTGACGTCGTCCCGCAGAAAAGGATCGCGCTCTGTTGTAACCGTGATGAAGTCATTCAACCATGCAATACAAAAGCCTATCAGGCTCCACTATGTGGGTTTCCAATAGACCTGTCCCAGGAAGAACAGGTGATCCTTCTCTTCCCATAGCAGATGCATCCCTACTTGCGAAGGTTGAAGGCATAGACGAGGCAGTTGACACACTAGAGAAGGAGATTGCTCACATATGTAGGAGTGTCCAAATACTTTATACCTCAATACTGAGCTTAACGAGGACAGCTCCCTTCATAGCAGCATCCATGTACCTCAACCGAACAGATGTACATGCCCAATACCTATCAGGGTTTTTGATGGTATGGCCATGCGTAGTGGTAGACTCCTGGACCCCTAGAGAGCAGAAAGACTGTACAGCCTATATTCCTATAGTATACAGAACCCTTCAAGGAGATCAAAAAGGGTATCTTGACCCTCAAAAAAACAGAGTTTACAAGTCCAGCCCTGCCGGGATATGCGGAGTACATTTCCTTGTACACAATGAAACCCTCATGGGAATACACCAGCGGAGAGGAAACACATCATATACAGAGAGATACACCTTGAAGAGTAAGGAGACTGGGCCCCTCTTTGAGAAGATAGTTATGAAGGCCTCGCAATGGGCATCATCAAGCTCATCAATTTATGAGGAGAAACCGAGAGAGTTCTCCTATGATGATTTGGTCCATCCTGGAGATGGGAATGGCCAGTCATGGCTTGAATCGGAGATGGAAAAGTCCTACCCTTTCATGGCATACATAATACACCTAAAGACAGCTACCATATGCGGGCTTCTTGTTGTAGCATTACTGATATGCATACTTGCCAAGTTTTTGATCAAGATAAACCACAAAGTTAGAAGAGTAGAGAGCACCCTAGCAGACAACATCCATATAGGAGGGGCAGTCAGATTCTAGATTTAAGTTGGTCTACTGTGAACATTCTTGATACCATCCTATAAAAAACTAACAATCATACAATGGAAGAAGATCCCCACCCTCGTTACAGCACCCCCACTAGAAAACCCATCTTTAGAAGAGACAGACATCTCCAGTCAGCTCTCCACAAGGGGGAGATTGATTACCTGTTTGACAATGGGACAATCCTGCTGGACTCAAGAAGGAGCATATCCTACTTCAAAAGGATACAGTGGGAACATCCTTTCTCAATTCGGATCAATACATCCACTGGGCCCTACTCCATGTTAGTCAATGCTGTAAGGAGAGCCGACTGGGGGGAGAGCTATCCAAACACATTCGGGTAGCGAATGAGGCTCTTTCCCTAGGGGCCCTGGATTACTGTGGGATTACTGTGAATGGTCCGTCTCTCAGACCTCCTCCTCGGCAGAAGGAGAGGCTAGCCCTTATAACCAGACTGCGCGCGACTCGTATTTATAAGACGGCGAGCGCCGCGTACTAGCCGCGCAGGCGCGGAGCGGCCCGTGCAGTGCGTTTAATCTGCAGCGCTTCAAGCGCCCTCTGTCTCAAGAATAACGACGCACGCTTGTAAATATTTTAGACTAAGCACTACCTCCACTAGTACCAATGTAAATGTAAATAGGGTGTAAATACAGAAAATATACATATCTTGTTCAGACATCAACGACTAATTACGTGTTTCATTTACGAGCCACTCTCATCCCTTATAACATGAATGACGGACAGACAGCGGAGGCTTAGTAGTAGGGTTTTGTTAATTACTCTTTAGGTGCGGAACCCTAAAAACGGAAAAATGTTTGAGAATGTGCAAATAGCGCTGTTTCATATGATACCCCGCATGCCCCACTTCGAATTTTTAGAACCCGTCTCAGTCGCTGTTGCAAGAAAAAAATTACGTTTTTGTTTCTTTCATATTTGCAAAATAGTTGAACAAACATCATCTAAAACTATTTCAAGTTGACACTATTACTACTTCTTGAGATACCCAGCCGTGACAGACGGACAAACTTAGTCACACCATAAGGGTTCCTTTTTTACCATTTTGTTACGGAACCCTAAAAAATAAAGAAAAAAAAAGTGTATTAAGAGCTGGTTAAACGATTGGAACAAGGTGGAACGATTCGAAGAAATAAATAACTCCAATAAACTGAATGACGAATTCTCAGTCATTCAGTTTATTGGAATTATTTATTTAATCGTATAGGTACTAATACCGATACTAACATTTAATTCATTATTAGACGTGAATGACACTTAGCACCCGCATACGTGCACACTCGCTGCCTGCCGTAGCGTAACCGTCCTTCGTAACCCTAAGGTTCCAGGTTTTCCATGGCATCACGGAAGCCGTTGTCTAATATAAAGACATCGTTTGGGGCAAGAAACATGCAATGGGTGTTCTTCATCACTTAAAATGGAATTTAATATTGTTGCGTCACTCGTCGTTGCAGCATATGGTCCCAAAACATCAATTATATAGCCGTCACTTGTTGTGATCAGGAACGGCAATAAAAGGTTATCAAACTTGTGTAGGCTGTAACTAAGTGTCTGGAATAGAAAATTCGCACTTTTTTGGATGTAAATATATGTATGTGCCATCGCATATCAATACTAGTTTTGTATTTGCTTCATCACCCAAGAGCGATTTAGGTACCTATCAGCAAAGTCTTTTGCAGTGCTTCATTTCTAGTGATGTGGTCAAGACCTAAATGTTGAGGGACGCATTCATCTTTTAGACACTTTCTTGAAATTACCAGCTTCCCTTCTAATGTTCTCCGTGACATCTATACTAATATTATAAAGAAGAAAGATTTGTTTGTTTGTTTGTTTGAATTGAATAGGCTCCGAAACTACTGGACCGATTTGAAAAATTATTTTAGCATTGGATAGCTACATTATCAAGGAGTAACATAGGCTATATATTATCCCCGTACTCCCACGGGAACGGAAACTACGCGAGTGAAACCGCGTGACGTCCACTAGTTTTAAATAAATTGGCAAGCCTTTCGTTGCTTTCTCCAATTCGCAGTTTGGCCAGGTAGATACCGAGTATAGTCTTAGCATTTCTGTCTTTGAAGCGACGGAGTTAGCAATATAATAGAGATGAATTCATCAACAATACGTCCTACCCAAAAAAATTGACTTCCGTCATCAAGCCCGACCATACTTTCGAAATCGTATTGAGTGCTCGATAAGACTGCTTCACTCAATATGTTAGTCAAATCTGTGAAATATTCTGCTGTAAAATAGTGTGATGTTGAGCAGTTATTTACCAATTCATCCATTCCCATGTGTTATTTTCTAAATGTTCCGTGCAGGCTCGTGCGTGTTGAGGTATGTACAACTTATGTACAGTCAACATAAAAACCTTAATAGTTTTAGGTATACGACGGCGGCTGTCTCTAACACAGCCACTAAAAATACAGTGGTTCGATTTTTTTTTTTTTTTTTTTTTTTTTTTTTTTTGATTTGGACCACTCGTAGTTCACCTCTAGACGGGTGGTTACTACTTAACCGGGCTAGCCTGTGGTGGCCTCAGAATGACTCTAAAGCCCCCAGCCAAGGCAACTAAAAATACTTAACCTACAACTCTGCTCACTGGGGGCACCCCCTGTGGGGTTCGGGCCTCGGCTCAGTGGCATCGTTATCGGGAGGGCAGCAAGGGACAGGCTGGGTCATGACATTATTTAGGGGGTTTAAAGCTAATGGCTCAGCGACGCGGGCTGGCTCGTTAGGCAAAAGACGGGGAGCAACAACAACATTGCTATTATTACTGGGACGTCGCGCGGGGCCTCGGCGGCGAGGCCGGAAGGCGGCGGGTCGCGGTTTGTGTGCTTGTTTAAGAGTACTGGTTTCCCTACAGCTCTCTTGTACAAGGGTGATTGGGTCATCGGGTTCTAGTAAGGTATGCCGTGGACGGCGGACCTTACTAATCTGGGAGGGAGCGTATCGGGTAGCCGATGCGATAAGAGGGTTCTGGTGCCTCTCAGCAGATTCGATGAAACGCTTCGTGAGGCGTTTCATGAACTGCTTGATGGTCGGGATTTTGAGATCGACATGGAGTCGCTCATTCCGAACGAACCACGGGGCACCCGTGGCCTTTCGGAGAAAACGGTTTTGGAGGGACTGCAACCTATGGATCCGGTATGACTTTACGTGGGCGAATGTAGCACACGCATAGGTCATGATGGGGCGAATGCAAGTGGTGTAGATACGCAGCTTGCATTTTAGGGATAATTTGCTGTTGTGGTTCAGCATCGAGTGGAGCCTACCGAGAGCGAAGGCGGCGCGCGAGCGCACCGCCTTAATGTGCTCCATAAAACTGAGGTTTTTGTCCAAGATCACTCCTAGATATTTGGCTCGCTCTTCCCAAGGGATCGGCTTGCCAAACATCTTGATCGGTGGAAGGATCGGGGGGAGTCTAGCCCGCGGCCTGCGGAACAGGACCGCCTGACTTTTCTCGGGATTTACCTCAATCCTCCATTTCCGAAACCAACCGCCTAGGCGGTTGGCGGATCTTTGGAGGTGATGAGATATGGATTTACCACTCTTGCCAGAGTAGTAAACGGCCGTGTCGTCGGCAAAGAGCGCTAATTGCGACTGGGGATCGGGGGGAATATCGCTGGTGAACAGCGTGAAAATGAGAGGCGACAGCACACCGCCTTGCGGTACGCCGGCGCGGATGGGGCGGGGGGTGGAAAGCGCACCTTCGATACGGAATCGAAAGGTGCGGTTCGACAAATAGTCTCGTAAGATGAGCACGAGACGATCTGGCACCCCGAGTTGATATAGCTTGTATATCAGACCGTTGTGCCAGACCTTGTCGAAGGCTTTCGCTATGTCGAAGAACAGGGCTCCCGTCATCAAGCCGCGTTGATAGCGGCCGTTGATATGCTCAACGATGCGGTAGACCTGTTGGACGCACGAGTGAGTGGCTCTAAAGCCAAACTGCTCGTTGGGAATGAGACTCTTTCGCTCGACGTAATCCTTGAGACGCTTATAGATAAGCCTCTCGTAGATCTTGCCGAGCGAGCTGAGCAGACTGATGGGGCGGTAGGAGGACGGGGAGGATTTGGGCTTACCCGGCTTGGGAATGCCGATCACGATAGCCTCTTTCCACTGCTGCGGAAACATGTTGTTGGACAGAGCGCCATTGAAGATGGCGGTCATCAACACGATCAGAGTCTTGGGAAAGAGTCGAACTACCCTGTTGGTAATGCCGTCGCGCCCAGGGGCTTTCCTGGGTCTGAGTTGGCCGATGATCTTCTCCACCTCGTCGGGAGTGACGGGAGGGAGAGGGTCGTCGGGGTCCTCGACGGGAGGGAGGGAGGTCCTACGTTCGACCTCGGCGTCCACCTCGGCGAGGTGGGCCGGGTCGACTGGGTTCGAGCTTGGGGAACACTGGGCCTCTAGACTGTCAGCCAGGCATTCGGCCTTCTCGTCGTCGTTAAACGCGAGAGTGTTGTCGGGGCGGATGAGGGGGGGCATGGAGGTAACCTCAGAGGCGCGTAACTTCCTCTGAAGCTCCCAAAATGCGAGGTGGTTGGGCTGGAGATCACTGAGCATCTGATCCCATTGCTTGTCACGAAACTCTTTGATGCGATTGCTTACTTTACGCTGTAAGTAACGCATAAAAGCCTTGTTACTAGCACAGGGAAAAGAGCTGTAGGCACGGACGGCCGCATTCTTCTCGGTCAACAGTTCACGCACATCGTCCGGGAGTTTCCAGCGACGGTCGTCCGTCGCCGGAGCCTCCCTTGAACATTCGTCCAGGACTGACTGTACATGTTCCGTGAGCGAGCCGATCGCGGCCGCCGTGTCGGCAGCTGACTCTATGTGATCTGGGATTTTATCCAGGTGATGTGACGTGGTGACTTTCAGTTTTTCACTTACTTTGCGCCAGTCAGTGATCACTCTGGTGGGAGGAGGTTGGGAGGGGTCGGGAGGACCGAATCTGGGAGTGAGCTCCAGAATAACCGGTCGGTGATCCGAGTTGAGCTCGTCCACCGCCTCCACAGAATGCAAACGTAAGTTTACATTCTTGAGGAGAGCGATGTCGAGCACGTCGGGTCGCCAGTTAGGTTGGTGAGGGTAATGAGTGGGATGCATCGGAGCGATGACATCGAAATTGAGGGGGCTGCTGAGCTCGAACAGAGCTCTGCCTCTGGGATTAACCGTGTGGCTATTCCATGAGGGATGTTTGGCGTTGAGGTCCCCCGCCAGAAGGACGGAGTCACTCAAGCCAAGAAGAGTTGTGAGGTCATTTCTGAGGGAGGGGCCTATGGGAGTGGTGGTGGGAGGGTCGTAGACAGAGATGACCGTGAGGGGTTGGTGGCCTGTCATGCCGAGCCGACAGACAGAGACCTCAAGCTCGGTTAGGGTGGCGGGCGGATCCATGGGAATGCAGTATAGGGACGATTTGTAGTAAATGAGAGTTCCTCCCCCATGACATCGGGTCCTGTCGTTGCGAACTAAACGATAGTTCGCAATTTTAGGATCCCGAAGATGGGGCTTGAGGAAAGTCTCCTGCACCAGAAGCAGATCTATGCGATGGTCGCGGAGGAAGTTGGCGATCTCATCGCGTTGGCCTGAGAGGCTGTTGGAGTTGAAGTACCCTATCCGGAGGGACTTCGGCCTAAACCTACATGTTACTGCGGGGGACTTAGCCATGGAGACGTTCATACAGGCTAATAAAGTGGACTACATCACTGAATTCACAGTATACGGCACCGTGCTCAGTGATGTTAGAGGCCTTCAGAGCTTCGGTCATAGCCACAGCTCTGGGGGAGTAGAAGGCCTTGTAGAAGGCCATGTTAATGTGAATGGCCATTTCAGGCGCATTCGCGGGAATGGGGTGGGTTGGGACTTTGGAGGTAGCCTTTGGTGGTGGGGGGGGAGGAGTGGCTGCCTGAGGGGCGGCTGCTCCGACGACGGCGACCGGTGGTCGGGGGAATGGAGGTACGGCTACGTCCATGAGGGCCGGGATGGCCGGGGGGGGCTTTTGGGCCGTAGGGGCCTGGGTCTGGGTAGGCGCGGGTCCGAGCGCCGGGAAGTGAGCTCTATGGTTCAGCGCGTTCCAAGGGCTGGGGCGCTGAGGGTATAGGGCCACTGGGGGTTGGGTCGTGGGGGCTTCCCTCTGCTGGCGAGCGTTTGCACGCTTTACCAGTTTGGGCGCAGACGATTTGGGGGCCTTGGGACAACCACGGTAGTTAGCCGGGTGCCCAGCCTCTCCGCACAGCACACAGCTGGGCGGTTCGGCACATTGAGTGTGGTCCTTTGGACGGGGACAGTCAGGGGTGCCGTGGTCGCCCAGGCACTTGACGCAGCGCGGCTTGCCGAAGCAATTGCGCTGCGAGTGGCCATATAGTTGGCAGTTGTGACACTGGCCAACTATACCGCTACGACGGGGCTTTTCCATCTTCAAGCCCTCTAGGAAACAAATCTTCGAGATTTTGAAGATGGGGTGGTATTTATCGTCTGTTGGATTACAGACGATGAGCACCATATTATATGGTGCTCCACCACGGCGGTGCATGCGGTGGACCGCAGCGACCGGGATCTCTTGGCGTTTGAGATCATTACTGATCTCTTCAGGGGATATGGCGTGAGGGACGTTCCTCACTACCACGCGGACTAGACGTTCCTCCTCGAAGGCGAACGAGTGGAAAGGTACCTTCCTCGCTACGAGGAGTTTATGCAACTCCCTGTAGTCCTGGGCAGAAGGCACCTGGACCTTAATTCCGTTTCCCACAGCACGGGCGTGGGAGAATTGGATTCGGCGCTCGTTACAAGCGCCCGAAACCTCCGTCCACTTCGCCGCTTCATGAATGAAGAGGGGTGGCGGAGGCTTCGACTTCTTGGCGAGCGCCGGGTCGGACTGGGTGGCCGGGGGGGCAGTGGCCATCGGGCTGGGGGGACGAGACGCCTGCTGGGAGGTGCTGGCTTTGGGGGCTGCGGAGGTCGTGGCAGCAGGGGAGGGAGGGGAGACAGTCGGGACCACTGTCTTTCTGGCTTTGGGGGCGGACTCCTGAGCGGCAGAGCTCTTCTTCTTCCGCTTACCTTTACCCACAAGGGTAAATTCGGCGGAAGAGTCTGAGGTACCCGAGTCGTTTTCCGAACCGGATTCGTAGTCCATGGGGGGGGGAGTGGGGGAGTCAGGCTCTAAGGTGAGCGGGGCACTCTCGAGTACGTCACTGAAATCAGTGACGTCATCGTGAGTTGGAGAGGGGCAGGAGGGGCCCTGAGGGGGCTCGGGGGAGAGCGACTCACGCGGCGGTGGAGTGCTAGTCCCACTGGACTGGGAGTTTTTAAGGCTCTCCAGCCTATGCAACCTATAGTTGACAATTCGGACCAACTCCTGATTGGGGTGGTCCGCTATGAGTCTTTGGACGAGATCCAAAAGGATCGCGTCCACTCCCTTAGGGGGAGGCATTTTACAAGACTGGGGAGGGGGAAAACATATGCCTTAGGGGCAGGGGAGGGAACCTACTCCTAATCTCCTAGCAAACCTAACTCCCCGGGTGGGAGTTCCCGGGGATGTGTACCCTCCCTGTCGGGTGAAGACAGGGAGGTGAGTACCTATGGTGTGCCCTAAGCTTGTGATCTCGCTGCCGATCTTATTGTGCAGCGAGTCCCTATGGGTCTTGCGACCGACCGACGAAGCTGAAAGAGAGCGGGGTTAAGTGATTGGTCGCGACTAGGAGGCCCCCCAAGGCCGCGGGTCCAATACCCTTCCGACTTGACCTAGGCCCTGAAGGGGCTAGGTCGGTGTGTCGGGTCAACACCCACTCGGCTTCGTTGGCACCGAAAGGTTTCCACCGAGTGACCACGAGAAACGTGGATTTACCCTGAAGGGGTCACCACGTTTTTGACAGTACCCGAAACGGAAACAAGATATCTCTCGGCTGCCTTGAAAAAGGCAGCGTCGGATCAAATGGTGTAGTCAGCGACCACAGTGACGTCACGGCGAGCGGGACGAGCAGCGAGCGAGCGAGCAGCGATGAGTCACGGAGCAGACGTCCGTCACGGTCGGGCGGCGCGCGCGGAATCACAGTGGTTCGATGTGTTAGGTGCTCTTTTATACGAAGGCACGAAAAGCTCGTGATTGTTCGTTCGTGCATTTGCAGCCTGTACACAAGGACGTACCCAGGGGGGGGGTCCAAGGGGTCCGGACCCCTCCCGAAAATAGATGCAACCCATAAAATAAATCCCTCAGTAGTAAGTACAGTGCCAAATATGACTCTCAGTTTTGATCTGCGGGGCGGGCGGGTGGTGGCGGGGCACCTCAACGGTCATTGGAGCAAGTATTAATAACTTCCGCCTCGGCCGGCCACGGTGACCGGGCCGCCCCACCTCACCGCCCCCGCAGACACCGAATCGGTCGGTTCAGTTCGCTCGACGGATTCTGTTCGTGCGCACGCTTTATGATTGCATTTGTTAATCCACCACGCGCCGACGCTCGGTTGTGTAGTAGATTTAGTTCAATCAAGCTACAGGTGAGTGAAAAAAGAATAAACTAAAATATTGTTATATTTGTTTGTTTTACCTGGGCTAGATAATTGTGCATAAAAAGTAATTGTCATTTCGTAAACGGGCCGTTGGGAATTCAATTTTGTACTTTGGTTACTATCTGGACTGGGTTTTGCCGGTTTCGTTATATACTCTATGATAATTTTTTATTCATATTCCAATTCGGCAACGTTTATCTATACAAAAAAGATATCAAAAAGACAAATATGACAAGAATAATTTAAAATCACAAAAAATAAATATAAATGTAGTACCTAGCAGTTTACGCTTTGCGTGTTGTATGTCAGTAAGTCAGTCAGTCAGGTACTGTTTTGTAGGTACCGAGGAATTTGTAATTAATGGCTTGCTACCACCCTCCCGTCGAAGTCTGGCGCCAAGTAGCAAATGCTGCGTTCCGTCAGTGTGCGGGCGCGGGGTAACCAGTGCCCTCTTGTGGGCTTCCGGGCAAACTCGCTTCCATCTTAGGCTTCACCTTCGCCCCCGAAGCCAAGAGTGAGCCCGTATAAAAAAAAGTGTAGGCTTTATTTCATCCAAATCGGTTCACCGGAAGAGAAGATATAATAATATAATATAATAATGTAATTTAAAATCTAGGAATGGTGTAGTTTATTGAAAAGGCAACTGATGGCGCTGTTGTTCACTTAAAACTGTTAGTCCACGCGGATGAAGTCGCGGGCACCGCTAGTTCTTCATTGAGTAGTTACTACATTTTTATTGTACGTTTACAGGGCTGAACGAGTCATTCAATCAACGAAAAACGACAAAAAAAAAGGACTGAGACTATCTACAATTTGACTTATGTGATGAAGACGAAGTCCTGCTTATCACCACGACAATGAAGCGTAATTCTAAAATAAGCGACTTTTTCCGGCCTAAAATAGCCAAACATAGCGAGGAAGATATGGACAAAGGAAATTTTAAAAGATCTGATAAATCGTTATCGAAAATTGCCAACCTAGACAAAACGTCTCTAGCTGCTGCTGATGATTTAACTTTACCACAGAATCAACCCGGAACGAGTGGACCATCAACATTATCAAAAATCGTCAATCTAGACAGTACGACTCTACCTGTTGCTGATGATTTCGCTGCACCACAGCATGAACCTAGACCAAGTGGATCATCAACTTCTCACTCATCTAATATATGTTTAAAGGAAACAGATACTGCTCTGGAAGTCCCAAACGAACACGATATTGGACATCATATTTTAAAATCAAAGGAATTTTCTAACACAACTGTACCAGACGCGGTGAGAACAATTATTCTTTCACTGACCAATCCAGATAATGACTTTCAATTCCCAGCAAAAAATGTGGGTGGAAAGATGTTGAAGTTTCAAAGGAACTGGATTAACAAATGGAAATGGTTGATATATTCAAAACACTTTGATGGTGCATTTTGTAAATATTGTGTGGCATTCTCCAAAGATTGCGTTGGAAAGGGTAAACATCAAAAAATAGGTGTTTTAGTTGATAATCCATTCGTTAAATGGAAACACGCAGTGGAGAAGTTTCGCGATCACGAGAAAACTGCTTATCACAAGGAATCAACGACTTTAGCGGAAAATTTCCTCGTGCAACAAGCTGATTCAACACTTTCAGTTATCAGTCAACTCGATTCTAACCGAAGGAAGCAAATCTTAGAGAACAGAGACGCTATTAGACCCATAATAAAAACAGTTATATTTTGCGGACAAAATGAAATTACACTTCGCGGTGATGACGAGAGTTCTGATCTTTCCAAAACACTAGATGCCCGAGATTCTCGAGATGGAAAATTTAGAGCCCTATTAAGGTTCAGAGTGGAAGCGGGTGACAATACACTCAAAGAACATTTAGAAAATGCAAAAAAAATGCAATGTATACAAGTCCTAAAATCGTAAACGAAATTATTGATATCTGTGGTAAATTAATTCAAACTAAAATCGTAAAAGATGCAAATGAATCAGGGTTTTTCAGTATCCTTGCAGATGAAACTTTGGATGTATCAGGAATTGAACAGTTTTCTCTATGTGTGCGATATGTCGATCTCAAAAATATGGTTCTCAAAGATGATTTTTTGTGTTTTATACCACTGACGGAAATGACTGGTGTCGCGATTTCAAACTTGATAATAAAAAAATGCGGAGAACTTGGCTTGAATTTGGAAAAACTAGCTGGGCAAGGTTATGATGGAGCTGGATCTTTCAGTGGTGAGTTCAAAGGCGTACAAGCACGAATCAGAGAATTATATGCTAAAGCCATGTATGTCCATTGTGCCAATCATCGTTTGAATCTTGCACTTAGTGCAGGTATGACAACACCGTGTGTCAAAAACTGTCTACAAACCATTAAGGACATTTGCAATTTATTTCGAAATAATTCATTAAATGGTCATATACTGAAAAGTCACATTCAGGCATTAGTACCAGAGACAAAAAGGACACGGTTAATAGGTGTTTGTGAAACGCGATTTGTGGAACGTCATAACGCCATCATCGTATTTGTTGAGCTAATTGAACCCATTGTCATTAGCCTCTTTGATGTTTCTGCAACAGGAAGAGACATTGCAGCTAAAGCGGAACAATTGGTTTCAGCAATGAAAAGTCCAGCATTCTTAATATCTGTTTTAGTTTGTGAGAAGTTGCTAAGTTATACACTGGCGTTGTCTCAGTATTTGCAAAGTCCTGAACATGATTTAAGTTCTGCATTGACTTTTGCAAAGGATGTAATACAACAGATTCAGAACTTAAGAAGTAATACACTAGACGAAGAATTTAAAAAGATATTCACAAGAGTTGTAAATCTCTCTTGCACTCTCTTTGGCATCGAATCTATCACAATGCCACGAATAACTGGCAGACAAGTACATAGAGAAAATTATCCAGCAGATTCACCATTGGAATATTTCAAAAGAAGTATTTTCATTCCGTGTCTGGATGACCTTCTTGGAAGTCTGAAAAGTCGATTTGAAGGGAGCAATGTACAAATTTTGACAACGCTAGAAATGTTATTACCACATAAGATATGTGTCAACAATGCACAGAACTTGTCAAATCTACTTTCTTACTTAGATGACGATGTGTCTGCGGTCACATTGGAGAGCGAATATCACCTATGGGCTGAAAAGTGGAAAAATGCTGATCAAACTTCAATCAAGAGAGAAGCAATAGAAGTGTTGGCTAAGTGTGATGCTGTATTTTATCCACATATACACACACTATTAAAACTGTTAGTGTCTCTCCCTGTATCTACTGCAAGCGTCGAAAGATCGTTTTCAACTTTAAAGAGGGTTAAAACCTATTTACGCAATAAAATGGGCAATGATCGTCTAACTGGTTTGGTATTGATGTCAGCCCATTCAACTCAGATTCTTTCAGTAGACGACGTTTTACACCAAATGTCCTTAAGACCAAGACGTTTAAATTTAACGTTATAATACTGTCTTATATTACCGAGATATGCATTAAATAATTTGTGAAAACAATTTTCTTTTAATTTTAAGTATCCATTTACGCGATACCTTAATCATTTGCCTGGACCTGGACCCCCCCCGACAAAAAATTCTGGGTACGTGCTTGCCTGTACACTATCTTCTATGGGTGGCACGGGCGGTGGCGTTTCTTGTCCATCGTTTGGCGCTGAAGGTTCTTCTGGAACTCGTTGCCAACACCGATGGCAGACTGTTTGAGTATTGTTGAATACTACCTGAAAATAAAAGCAATAACATATATAAATACAATAGAAGACGCCACCCATTACAAGTTGTTACCGATCCCGGGAACACACATCACACTTGTAAATTTTTAAAAGTACCTACATAAAATACAACAATCCCATTAAATTCAAAAACTACTGAACATATTTTCATGCGGTTTTCACTTATAGACAGAGTGATTCACGAGGAAGGTTTGGGTGTATATTTTTTACCCAAGCGAAGCTGGGGCGGGTCGTTAGTATTTTAGATATAGGTTAGAATTTTTATAAAACGTGCAAAAAAAAGGTATTTTCCCTGCCTGCGCTCCACAGTAGTATACTTATAGGCTGAACTTAACATTAACCATAAATTAATAACTAAATATTTAATATATTCACACCAGTTACCTAGCCCCTAGAGAGCCACAGAGCGCGGGGTGTAACTGTTATAACTATAAGTATTCTTTTGAAGGTTGGTATTAATATGAATAAATAATCTTACCTGTCTTAAAGCGTTCGCTTGGATATACGAAACATGTGCAGGGTGTGTTTGCGGCAGTTTAGGCATCGGCAAAATATGATTTTGCCGATGCCTAAATATAGATCGTGGACACAATACACACAAACGATCTTCGTTCATTTTCACAAGCAATATCAAGTCCGTAAACGTAGCCAAGTTTAGTTCATGTAAGATTATCACAGGAGTCCAGGAGCACGCAAGGGTCGTCAAAATGGCACAAATCACAAAACACAATCGCATAGCAGGCAATGAGAATACCGACTAACGGGGACGTAGGAGTGGGGTGGCAACGGGGGTGAGTTTTGTGCGCCAGCGCTTGTTCAAGGTCAACAACTTGCTCTTTCTGTGTCGCACACTTGAGTTTCAGTGTTTTCGTCTCGCTCGCGCTCAGAGCACGGCGCTTATCTCTTATACAGTGCTGGTATGATGTACCTGTGACTCACACTACGTCTATTCTTTTTATAACTTCGTATTTCTATATTTTAGTAGAGAAACACAAAAAAATATTTAAAAATAATTAGAACTTTTCGACCTGAGTGTACATATTACTCGGTTACTTGGAATTTTTTAAATATTTTTTAATTAACATATAGGCTATAAACTATCATAAAAAAATATTTCATGCGTATTGGTTACTTGGACCAATTTGATGCATTGTCTTTTGTCATTTTTAGTTTTTTTGTTTGTCATTAGTAGTCAATTCATCAATTGACAGTTTTAGTGCAAAGAAATAACAACTTGTACTAATGTGTTTTTTTTTTGTTAGGATTATTATTATTGTGATAGCAATGTTTTCTAATCTAATGTATTCGTAATCTTTTGTAGGTGCACCGTTGGATTCTGCCTCCAATAGACCTGAGCCCATAGTTGTTGATGATATACAGCCCACTGCAAGTACCAGTAGCTACAGCAACCTTATTAAAAGTGAGTAAATCGTTATATAGATTACATTTAATAATATTGTTAACTAGCAGTTGCCCACGACATTGTTCGCATGGAATTTAAAAAAATATATTAATTAAAGTTTTATTTGCAGGTATTGCAAGAAAACCATCACTGATACCAGCTCCATATAAGCTACAACCCGCTAGGTACTACTAAAATGTGCAACACTGATGCTTTTAAGAGTAAGTAATTTATTAGCTAATTACACATCATAATAATTGTGTAACTGTCTGTCTGTTTATTATCTCATCATGAACAAGTAGATGCAGATCCAGAATCTTACTTAATTTTACCTGCTCTACTAAGGATGGTAGACAGTGACTTTAGAGCAGTAGCTTGCATTTAGCTATATTTTTTTTGTATTTATACAACATAATTCTGTAACAAACACAGTTATGTAGCCCACCATACATGCAACTAGGGGGTGAAAAAATATTAGTCAAATTTTAATTCCTATTCATTTATTTTCAGGTAATCAGCTGAAATACCAGTCTGAAATAAAGCTGTATAAAGCGGTTGCAAAAATGCAAGGAGAACGCAACAGATGCAAAAAAGCTAAAGCTGGACTTGTCCAGAAATTAAAAATATCTAGAAAATTAATACGTTCCGAGGCTTATAAAATTGTCACAAAGAATTTATCTCCAGCAGCAAAAACATTCTTTGACATGCAAATAAGGCAGTCTATGAAACACCCCATGGGACATCGCTTCACTTTGGATGAAAAAATTCTAGCTTTATCACTATACAAACCAAGTCCAAAAGCATATCGCTTACTAAGCCAAATATGTGTCTTACCGAAGAAAAGCACATTAAATAAATTGATGAGAAACATATTTTTGTTGCCTGGACCCTATGATGTGATTTTTCAACATTTGAAAAAAAGGGTGAATAAAATGCCTGAAGCTCACAAATATTGTACGGTCATATTTGATGAGATGGCCATTGCTGCTAATTTAACGTATGGTCGAATAAAAAATGTTTTGCTGACCATGCACTGGTCTTCATGGTCAGAGGAATATTTAAAAAATATAAACAGCCAGTCGCATACACATTTTGTGCTGGAACTGCGAATACTCAAAGTTTGAAAAATCAAATAAAAATCATTTTGACAAAAGTTTTAGAAACTGGGCTAAAAGTAGTCTCGGTAACGTGCGACCAAGGAACTTCAAATATAGCAGCCATAAATTTATTGATTAAGGAGACAAAAGAAAAATATTTAAGAAATAACAAAGAATTTAAAGAAGGATTTTTTGAAATCAACGATAATATTGTTTATCCAATTTTTGACCCGCCACATCTTATAAAAGGCATAAGAAATAATCTAATTTCAAATAATTTAGAATATTATCTGGATGGGAAGAAAAAAATTGCAAAATGGGCTCATCTGGAGGCTCTATATAAAAATGGCCCTGGATTCAAAGGACTGCGGTTAATACCAAAATTGACCGCACGTCATGTCATTCCAAATGTAATCCCTAAAATGAAGGTGAAATACGCTACACAAGTCTTCAGTAAAACTGTCAGTGTAGCAATGGGATTCACAGCAGGTAAACAAATTACCTTTATCATTTTTACTTTTTTTATTTTCCTGGGCATGCCTGCCGGATGCCGTCCTGGCCTTGAGTTCGTATATCACTAGATTGGAGCTCTAACACAGTCGGAGTCGTGGCAAACCGAGGAGAAGATGGTGGTATTGGATGGCTTCCTAGAGAACTGGCAGGACGACATATTAGATAAAAGGAAATGGAAAGAGTGGGGGAGGCCTTTGCCCAAGGACAGTTCAGGCTAAAAAAGTATTTTCCTTGAAATTAAAGCTAAAGTGGGAGTTTGATTCGAACCTGAATAGTACCACTGTGACTTTTTCAATGTCATGTAATGTATGTTGTGTATGTCCTCTGAGTAAATTGTATGTGATAAATGTGAGAAATCTAATCTTTTTTTTTTTTAGAAATTGGCCGGATTCCTAAGGAAAGCACAGAGACTGCAGAATTATTACTGTTTTTTGATCGGTTTTTAATTCCGTCAATGGAAATTTTAGTAAAATTGTAAATGGCAAAATATATCGGTCAGCAGTCTCGCCAAAATCGCCACATCACAAATTATGGCATAAAAGCTTACCAATTTTAAGAACACTGAAATTTATTAGTGACAGAGTAAGGTTGGTTCCATCTATTTCTAGTTGGATAAAAACAATTCAAGCATTTCAGCAAATAACCAAAAAACTACACGGCTTAGGCTTGCGATCTGTACTGCTGCGCAATTTCAACCAAGACCCGTTGGAGAATTTTTTTGGTGCCATACGAGCTCATGGGCAAAGAAATGTGATGCCAAATTTAGTATCTTTTGAGGCATCTTATAATGCTTATTGATTAATAATATGGTGTCACCTAAGTCGGTAGGGGCTGGGGCGAGAGTGACGACAGTCATTGCCTACAAAGCTTAAAATATACTTTATGTCAAAATATCCGCAGGCCCCTACCTAAACCTATAGAAATTGATTTTAATCATTTAAATATAGAATTTAAAAATATAGACTTAGTATTATCTAGTCAAATGCCAAGCGAAATTGAGAAGTGCGCAGCAGTAGCCTATTGTTGTGGCTGGCTCATTAATTTAATTTACAAAAAAATTTCAAAAAATTGCGTTGATTGTAAAAAAGCATTAGAAGAGGATAGTGAAGAAACATACTTGAACTATCTAAAGTTCATTACTCTAAAAAAAATACGAGTAAATGTATTCTTCACTATCCCAGTAAATATTTGCTTGAATGTGTAATAAATATAGAAACTACTACAATTGTAATTTTAAAAACGAATTGTGAATCCAAAGAAATACTTAATTATATAGAATTTGGTAACCACCACGCTTGTTTCACTCGAATTTATTAAATGCGACCAACATAAAGTGAAATTAAAAGAATTTCTACTAAAAAAAGCATACTTTTAGTCATTTTCAATTGGTGCAAAGATGTCAATAATTTGGTATGTGGCAAAAACACAATTTGGGATGAGAATTACCAAATTAAACAATTAGCTCATAATAATTATGTACGCCATAAAACAAGAAATAAATAAATACTTTCTTGAAAAAAATGTTTTCTTTCATATTTTCCGTAACGCATTGTGTATTTTATAATATAAATACTTATAAAAGACAATATGTAAACAGTAACTACTGGCTATTATTAAATATATAATTATTATCATTATCACCTTTAAAAATAACAGGTATTGGTTAAAATACATTCGTGTATTTACCGGAAGACTTTTTACCGTCGGGAAAATAAGGAGAGTGATTCTAGACCTCAAATACAACTTTTTCTAAGAAGAGAAAAAGTTGTATTTGAGGTCTAGAACCACTCTCTTTATTTTCCCGACGGTAAAAAAGTAATCCTGTCTATGTAGGCAGCTTGATACAATACATCTACGTCTGTGTGTGTATTTGCTACTAAGGAGTATGGGGTCTGGGAACTAGATGGCGGTATTAAGTACAAAATCGAGAGATGGCCATCTATACGTTAGTACTTATTCTTATCTACGGTAACTGTCCCAAAGAGTAAAAATATAAGTATATAGTATTTCCATATATAGTAATAAATATGGAATAGAGAACCCTCTCTCCGGAATATTTGACACCTATATTGAATGGTGCCGCCATCTGGTACTAAATCCGTTGAACTAATCCCAAAATCTATAGGTGCATACATACTACTTATATATATATCTGTATTATTGAATAGGTTTTCTATGGGAAGGCGGGTAATTTGAAATGCAGGCCATATGAAAACCAGTTTTATAAACATTTTGTATTTGTTCCATAGAAATTCGTGATTACTAGTTCTTGATTAACTTATGAAATAAAAAAAATAAAATAAATACAGCTAATGTTTGCAAAATTGAATGTTTCATAAAGCCAGCACAAAATAAAAATGATGATTATGTTTTAAGTCATTTATTGATCTTATTATGGCGATTTTTGTTATAATAATCTTGAGCATACATTTTAGTTTCATCCTCACCGTCGAATGTAAGCTTCCCTGCTAAAATCCGGTTTATTGACTTGCACCAACTATAAATTAAGATATAAATTGTTACATCTGTAAAGTATTCTTTCAACTTTTCTTTATGTGTTTCATATTATGGGATACTTGTGAGCGATCGTAGTGAACGGACGTATCGAACAATATTAATATAAATAAATAATCACGTGCGAAATCGTGACCTAGTTTTTATAAATAGCCGGTAGTAAAGCAAACAGTCATACTCTTGGTTTATGTAAGGTGAATTTTATGAAGATGATAATCAGTGTTTAACAAGTAAATAACCTGTTACACAATGGAGGAGGATAGTCCCTTCAGCCCGAGAAGTAGGTGTGCTCGCTCCCCGCCGCCCACACCCGCGCGCGATGCTGTATCCACTCCTGCCCCTCAAGCGCCGAGCCAACGGCACGATGACTTCGAAATTATTTCGACGCCGGAAATTCAGAACTGGATGACGACCATTGACCAGAGCCTTCAGGAGGTGTGTGCTATTGCAGCAGAAGGCAAGCTAAATTCGGACCAGAAAATGCGCATCAATGCCTGAAGGTTGGACATGGAACATCGCAGATGGCCGTACAGTATCAGTCTCTCAAATCTAGGGCCTTGCAATCCCATAATGCTGTTAAATCACTCGAAAGCCAACTTGACCTTTCGCAGCAACTAAAGGAGCTGAAGATAAAAGTCGGAGAGTCAATTAAACCTGCACTGGGAACTTCCTTTTCCGACATGGTGAAGAAAGGTGCCAACAACTTTATCCAGCCATCAAATGTAAGTTCTGTGGCCATTTATCCGCAAGATAAATTGAGGACCAGTGATGAGACTAAGTCTCTCGTCCAAAAAATTAACTGCCCCGAACAGATGAAGCTTCACTTCATACAAAAGATATCGCAATTTTTGTAATGATCTACTCAAAAAAGTTAAAAGCAACTACGATAAAACTGCATTAGAAAAGGCTGGAACAAGTAGTAAAAAGATCTGGAAATGTATTAAAAATATAACATATTCGTCAAAACAAAATGAGTCATCTTCAGGTTTATTACAAGCGCACTCGTCACAGCTCTGTTCTGCTAACATGGCAAATAATTTCTTTATTAATGTTGGAAAGTGTTTGGCAGAGAAAAATCGGGGTCAAACGCCTTATCTAACGAGTAGTTCTTTTACGGGCAGGTCGACTTTAACATCCTTCGCACTGCTAGATACTGACGAGACTGAGGTAGAAAGTATAATCATGACTTTGAAAGACGACTGTGCAGTTGGTTGGGATAACATATCAAATAAAATTATTAAACAGTTCAGGAATATTTTAGTACCACCACTGGTTTATATTTTTCGCATGTGCTTAACTCTGGGTATTTTTCCGGAGTGCCTTAAAAAAGCAGTTGTTGTCCCTGTATATAAATCAGGAAGTAAAGATCAAGTAACAAATTACAGACCTATTTCTCTACCGCCTTCCTTCTCTAAAATATTGTAAAAAATTATAAACAAAAGGTTGTTCAAATATCTAGAGGAGAAATCTATTTTATCAGAACGGCAATTTGGATTTAGACCTAAACTATCAACTGCCGATGCCGTTCATCATCTGACTGACTATCTAGCTCAAGAACTTGACAAGGGTAACCATACAGTTGGAATTTTCCTGGACCTCGCCAAGGCTTTTGACACAGTTTCCATTCCTATTCTTTTGCGCAAGCTTGAAACAGTGGGCATAAGAGGTATTCAGCTAAAACTGTTCAAAAGCTACTTAGAAGACCGTACCCAGTGCGTGAAGATTGGCAGTGTTCTCAGCGCAGACCAAAAAACCACGACTTTTGGTGTTCCCCAAGGAAGTATTTTGGGGCCCACTTTATTTCTGATATACATAAATGACCTTTGTAATCTGAAACTAAAGAATGGCACAATAATATCTTACGCGGATGACACTGCTCTTCTTTTTTCGGCTGAATCGGAACATGCCGTCTACAAGCTCGCGCAAGACGGCTTCAGTTTGGTAAATAAATGGCTTCAGCACAATTCACTAACTCTAAATGCACTTAAGACACATTACATAAAGTTTTCGATGCGCAAACAAACCTCTGATATATCTTCAACGTTGTATGCCCATTGTTGTACAGTCCCTGCAGACTGCCCGTTTGTGTGTCCCAGTATTAATAAGACCAACAAAATAAAATACTTGGGTGTTATAATTGATGAAACCCTAACCTTCAAACATCATATGGAAGCATTTTTTTTTTTTTATCTTTATTTTTTTTTAACATAAGTTTAGGGGTTTTTGTATGGAAGCATTAAATAACAGAATTCGTAAGCTGATATTCGTATTCAAAAAGCTAAGATATCTAGCAGATAAAATACTAATAAGGCAAGTTTACTTTGCTCTATGTCAGTCAATTTTGACGTACTGCATTACCTCGTGGGGTGGAGCAGGTAAAACTTTATTACTGCCCATCGAAAGAGCTCAAAGAGCGATTCTAAAGGTGTCTACTTGCCGCCCTTTCCTCTTTCCCACTAACCTGCTCTATAAATCTTGTAAAGTACTAACAGTTCGGCAATTATTCATAATGAGCATTGTACTAAAACAACACGCAGCTCTTTGCTACAACACTGAATATACTAAAAAGAGACGAAAAGACATGGTTTGCCCCACAAAAAGTACAAAACATGCTTTCACAGCCAAATTTTATGTTTTCCTTGGACCACTACTCTTAAAAAGCCATAATATAGCATTATCGATAAATATAAAAATGTCATGCATGCACTAGTCTATCCCTACAATAACAATAACAAGAAAATGATTCGAAGTACAATTATTACTGTTGATAATAAAGGCAAAAGGGAAATTGTGAATGCTTTACAGTTGAAACTCTTCAACAAATGCAGAATCTTTTGTTTATTATCTAAATCCAAATATATTTCAGCTGAAATTAAGTACGTACTGGTGCAAAGTTATGTTCGGGTGATTTCCGCTTCTTTTAATGCCACATCCGATTATATTACAATTAGGCATCTTGCAGTTGACGATTTCCACTACAAAACCGAGTTCAAATGTACTAACACAGCAAAATGACTCCAAAATTCACAAATTATATCCACAGCTCAAGAGTATTTGACAGTTGACGTACCTCAACTTGTTGTCAAACAGCGAGAGGATAAAATGGCGACCCGGCCGCAAATAGGTATTTTAATGACGCTAGGAATGAAGGGTTGCCATTATAGTAACTGTCAAAAACACTGTTATCCTTTTTCACTTAAGCAAAATTATGAAAGTTAAAAAGAGATGACAGTATTTTTATGATTTCGGTGTCGATATGCCACATATTTGTATAACTGTTTTTTCTATATGGCGGCTCTACACGTTAGCCAACATTTTGGTGAATGTATTGGCCAATACGTGTTGGCCATTGTGTAGAGCGGGGGTTGGTGATCTATTTGGTAGGTATTGGACTGTTGGCCCACGCATTGGCGCAAGATCCGTGTGATGTCGGTTTTTCTACGCAGATCAAAGGGTTATGGCGGGATTGTGGCAGAGTGATGGCCGTAGCGTCTACACGTTGGCGACACGTTCAGTTTGTAGCAAGCGCTCACTCTGCGCGCACGTGTTTTTTACGTATGAGGATTTGTTGATATTCACATACGATAATGGCAACTATGAGCAATGAAGAAACTTTTCGCTTCATAGAGCTCTATCAAGCTGAAAACTGCTTATGGAATCCGAAAAATAAAGATCATAAAAATAAAAACATCGTAAGTACCCAATGTCATTCTACTTATTTTTTATTTACTCTATTAAGTACAAATACACATTACATTTGAGTAGGTACAAATAAATTTCTTTTTAACACTGACAGAAAAACCACGAGGTGTTATAAGTTTAACATGTCTGTGTGTGTCTATCTGTAACTTCTGACAGGATGAACCGATTTCGATTGTTTTTATTTTTTGGTCAAATGGTGTGTTCTTGATTTTTTTGCCGTTACTGATACGGACCCTTCATGTCCGTTTCCAACTAGCACTTATCCGGCTTTTTTTTTAATTTTGTCTTGTTTATGTAACAGTTAATATATCTACTTCTTCTTCTTTCTTATCGTTTGGGTGGTAGGGTCCAACATCCTCACACGCCCTAGTATCAGAGTTGAAACCACCTGATAGCCCTCTGACGTGGTTTCCACACAGTAAACACATATTTCTTTCAGGTTAACGATGCTTGGAAGCGTATAGCAGATACGATGGGTGTACCAGTACACGAATTAAAAAAGAAAAAAGAAAGTTTAATGACCTATTTTAGAAGTAATTTAAAAAAGAAGATATCGTCCTTAAAATCAGGAGCTGGAGAAGATGATGCATATAAGCCTATTTGGATATTTTATGATGCGATGGAGGTGTTTTTAAAGGATGTCTACGAAAGCAGTAGCATCTGCAACACTGAGCAAAATGTAAGTAAAACAAAATATATTTTATTAGAATTAAGTGTATTTATTAAAAACATGCAATTTATATTGACATTTTACACGATAGATATATTAAGCTTCTCCTGAGTACATAGTTTTTGTCAAATAAAAAATAATATTTAGGTATACCAATCTAACTATTATTTTTTATTTGGTAAATATAATTCATAAAATTAATTCTTATGTCAAGCGCATTCGTTGTACTTCTGCGAGGTATATTGCCCAATGGAGTAAAACATGTCTCTCTGTTGGTATGTCTCCAAGATCCTGGCTGAACTAATTCGTTATTAACGTAACTGTCTACTATACCTGGAGGGGTATACAAATTTCGAGACGAACCACTTTTTTTAAAAAATTGTGAAGGTAAACACATGTCATTACAATTTTTGAAGCTTTTACTTCGTTAAGAGGTATAGGGCTTTTAAAAACTCTGAATTTACTGGACAATATTCCAAAAGTATTTTCCACTACTACACGAGAGCGAGACAGTTCTTGATTGAATATTCTCTGTGGAGTACCTAGTGCATGATGTCCAGGAAATGGCTTCATGATACGTGTAGTTAGCGCAAAAGCCGAATCAGCTAAAAATATGTAAGGCAAATTATTAGTACTATTAGTAACAGGTAAATTGATGCCATTTGATTCAATTTTGTGTCTTAAAATGCTTTGGTTGTATACCCCTCCGTCACTTATTCGTCCAGGACAACCTATGTCGGCAAACATAAAACAGTAATCACTATCAACTAGCGCTAAAAGCACAATACTGAATTGTCCTTTATAATTGAAGTATTCAGAGCCAGTATGCGGTGGTGGTAAAATCATGATATGCTTTCCATCCATTGCGCCTATACAGTTAGGGAAGCTAAAGCCATCAGCTTTAGATAGCCATTCATTCTCGGTAGTAGTAATCTGAAAAATAAATTATTGAGTTAATACTAAATGTTAATTATTTTTTTCTAATCAAATTAGGCTATTGAAGTGAAAAAAAAATAGTCCGTCTTTTAGATTTTCAATCTCTTTTTATTTAAAGCAAATCTCTTATTTTTTTGAAGATCTAAATGACGGATTATAGATAATATTTTTTTTTCACTTTAATAGTCCGTTCAAAAAAGGAGTTTAACAATTTTGCCCGTAAATTTGACAGTTTTGCATATTACTATATTAGTTAAACCATATATACCATCTTATAAATACGTGTAACAGATTTTAAATTAATTTTACATTATTTGTTCCAGGACCATGAAAGCCAGGAAACTGGCATTAGAGAACTCGATGATATGGAAGATAATGATGGAGTAGAGACAAGTGATTCAGGAAACATTACTTCATCACAAAACAATAATCTTCCGAAGTCTCAAGGTGTACAGAAACGCAGATCAAAAAATCCGCTGGAATTGCAAGAAGCCAGCAAGCACGTGAGCGCTGCATTTAACACATTAAATAAAGTTTTGCAATCTAAGAACAATAAAGAAGACAATAATGACGATGACGACAGCGATTTGTTTGGTAAACTTATGGCAAAACAGCTTAAAGATTTCCCTAAAGAAGAAAAAGAAGAGATAATGTACGAAATACACGGATTAATAATAAAAAGACGTCGTGCCTATCAAGAACGAATGTTGCTGCATAGTCTTTCGCCTACTATTAGACGCAATCGTAGTTCATCAGCACAAAGTTATTCAAATGAATCACTGCCAAAAAGAAACATTTGCTCCCCAGAGTCACCTTCGCCTACTCTGTACACGCGTACTTCTCCTTCGCATACAATCATCGGTCACACTTATTCACCAGGCACCTCCTACATTACAACAACACTTCCACAAAACTCAGCTCAAGAAACAGAATATCAGAATTCACTAGTTGATCAACAGCCTATATTATACTCTCATACTTCTCCGTCGCATATAATCATCAGACGCCCTTCTTCATCATCTAATATAGTACAACAGCTCTATCACAAAATTTAAACCAAGAAACATCGTTTGATCGTCAATACGTATCTAACAATGTCCAAGTACTGTCACAAGAAACAATCCAACCAGGAAAAATAAATAATCTCTTGCTTGAGGCATATGAAAAAGCGATGGAAGAACCAAAATGAAGAGATGGCGTTTATCATTCTGTTATAGAATAAGTTTGAAACATAATTTCGTTACATTAATTACCTGTGTAAGTTTATGATTAAAGCACTCGTTTTTTTACCTTACTTTTATTTACCTTCACTAAATCCTTCAAAACTTCAATAAGTGCAGAACATACTTATGGTATTATCTTAGATATAATTTGAGTAGAAATTTTAAAAAGATGATGCAAGCTCTTGTAGCTGTCCCCTGTAGCTAAATATCTTAATGTCACGGCGAGCCGTATTCTCGCAGGAATAGCGTCTCTCCAATCAGTATCTTGTTTGGCAATGATAGGAGATATTTTTTGTAATAAGTATTCAAAGTCGTTAACTGACATCCGAACAAAATTATCAAACTCTCCTGATGGCTCAGCAAGAAGCTCATCTAGCTGTTTGTTCATACTGCTCCTGAAATTAAAGCATAATAAAGATTTTTCATTTTGATGCCCGATGGTCGAGATCAAGAATTAACGAATATACAGACGGGAACTTGATAAAGAACACTTAATGAAAGTAGACTCATCTGTGTGTATGCCATATTTCATGAGTAGATAAAAAAGAGTGAAGAGATAAGATACAAACAAACATAGCTACATTCTCATTTATAATACTACGTACGAGTACTCGTAGTTAGGTTAGTTTTGATTAGGATAAAAGATAGAATCATACTAGTTAAATTATAAATTTACCTTGTTCTGTTTCTATGTATGGACATCATCCACCACCTTCTTCTTTTCCATTTTTTTTTAATAACTCTTTTCTTATATACACTTACGTAGTAGCGGTATGCAGAGAATAAATAAATTGCAGCAGCCGTCAAAACCTCAAAGTCCATTTTTTCGTCCGCACATTGGCCCGAACCGAAGCAAACTGATCGACCTTCCAACGTGTGGACGCCATCACAATCTCTTGGCAAACATCTATGCCACAATGTCCGCCAATATCTTCGCCAACGTGTAGAGCCGCCAATAGTCAAACATTTCAAGTCCATATGATATACACGTCAGTGTCATTTTGAGAACATTATAGATAATCTAAATTTGTATAGACTCAATATTGGTATGGATGATTTATATTCAGAATTAACAAATTTCAAAGTAATTTATGAAAAAATATCAGAAGACAAAGATTTTCTTGAAATGAGTACTGACCAAAAGTGAAGCCATTTCTTAGTAAACACTTCAGAAGAATTTAAAAACATAACTAAAATTGTCTCATAATATCTACTTTCTGTTCCCGCCACCTCAGCATTTACTGAAAGAGTTTTTTCAGTAATGAATGCTAAGTGGCGGGAGGATAGAAATAGAGCATCTATTAATTTAATAAAAAATGAGCTCCTCATTTATTTTAATTTCAGTTATGATTGTGATGAGGCGTATGAAGTTTTTAAAAAAGATTGTAAATTAGTAAGTTGTGCGAAAAGTTCTAAAAAATATGTATTTAAAACAATAAATACATAAAATACTGTTCATTTTTATATAATATATACATTATAAAATACTGTTTAATATTCTTCATAGACCTGAATATACTTTATTTCTTGTAAAAAAAAGTTGGCAACCCTAGTACCTATACTACAAATTTAAAAAATATTTAACTTACCTAAACCTAAACCTTTAATTTCACGGTTTATGGAAAAAAAAACAGATTTCCCGGCATTATTGGGTGCATTGATGGTACACATGTGGCCTTAATACAACCGATAGACCATGAGGAAGCATATTTTAATAGAAAAAATTGACATTAATTTAATATACAAACTATAATTAATATTACAAAAATATAATTAATATTACAGAACTACCAAAGTTTTTGTTTTAAACCAAAATTAATTTTGAGAACCTTAAATGAAACTCTTGTTTCAGATTTGTGATTCCAATCTAAATATACTGCATGTTCATACATCATATTTTGTTGGTGCATCACATGACTCTTATGTCTGGAATCAATGCCACTTAAAAGCTCATTTAGAAAGACTGGAAAAGAATAGAGAGTGCTGTTGGCTATTAAGTATAACATATTATTTTGGCTGGCTGTGTTAGGTGAAATGTAAACATAACCAATTTGAAATATTTATATTATTATTAATATTTTAGGTGATTCTGGATATGCACAGTGCCCTTGGTTGATGACACCTATCTCAGGCACGGCTCCGGGTTCACCAGAAGAACACTAAACTGAACTTCATTGTAAAATCAGAACACTGTTGAGCGTTGTATTGGAGTTCTAAAAGGATGTTGGTGGTGTTTGTTGGCACATAGCACTATGATCCTGTAATAGCAGCTAAAATAATTAATGCATGTGTTGTTCTACATAACATATCCAACGCACGGAATGTTCCAATGCCAAAGCCTCACAGTGATGATGTTGACAGTTACCAACAGAGCCAAGTTTTTAGAGTGGTATCAAGAATTGCGGCAGACAACTCGAGGGATATATTGGTCCAAAGATTATGAAATACTAGATCTATCTAGAATTAATTAATCTTTGGACTTCATATTCAAACTGATTGTGCGTAAAGTTGTTAATAATAAGTATTTTAAGATAATTAGGTATTGTCTTGTATTAATTTTAGATCTTAATAATTTATTTAATAATGCTAGAGGTAATAATATAAAATATAGGTTATTAATATTAATAAGAATTGCGTATGTTGTTGTAACTTTATTCTTATTTCTTTATTTGAATATTTGTTTTTTTTTCTACTTATATTGTTGCTGTAACCTAACAGGGTCCATAACTGTACCTAAGTATAAAAGCCCCTTTTGTAACATCTATACTTATATATATATAAAGCTGAAGAGTTTGTTTGTTTGCTTGATAAATAAATTTATCAAAAAATGTTATAGACACAAGGAGCAGTATAAACACTTTTCCAAGACTATTCCACTCAGGAAAGAATATGTTGAACTTATTAGTAAATTAAATAATTATCAAATTAAACTTGAGGACAGCATAAAAATATATGAAATTGATACACAGCACTTAGTCTGAAATACAGGTACTCGAGGCTTCACCGAGTTCACTTAACTGTAAATATATTCAATCTCAGAATCAAATAAAAGAACATATTTTTGCTGCAAATGAGTTAGTTATGTGTCAGTGTACTTGCCAGACAGTATCAAACCTTGATGCCGTCCAGCCTGAGGCAACGGTGGTCCCGTCCCAGGTACAGATTTTGTCTCAAGACTGTGTCATTGAACAAGATTTAATTGATTCTGAACAGGATTTAACTCAAATTGGTCGGCTTGAGATTGGTGGTTATTTTTCTGCGATTAGTGGTTATCATTCAGTTATGTTTTCAGACAGTATAGGAAGAGGTTTAGGGAAATTGGTTAGTAACAACCTGAGTTATTCTACGCAAAATTATTGTATGCCAGGTTCATCATACAAACATTATGGCATCATTAATAAATAATAATTATAATTCTGATACTAACATTACGGTGTTTATAGGGAATAGTTTAAATATAAAAAAGCAGATACCACAGACAATCTAACTGAGATGTTAAAGTTAAATTGTAATAAAATAATATTGTGTGCTTTTCCATATTTTGATAAATTGAGGCCATGAAAAAATGACAGGCCACTCTGGCTGGCCTGTCATTTTTTCAATAATGATTTTAATTGATAAAACTTCTCTAAACGGTAAAAGTCATAGCGCCACAGTGGCCCAAAATTTAGTTCAACATTTTTTTCATAGATGACATTATAATAACCATCTTAGCCTATCAGAAATTTAAAAAGTTTGGTAACGCTATACTGGCCTAAGGGAGTTAGGCCATTTTAGCACTATGGCAATACCAATTGCATTGACATTACTTTGACGTTAGGCCAAACCACTGACGTATAAATCATATGGCCTTGGCATACCTACAAAAAAAACGTGCATACCTACACTTTTTTTTTTTTTTTTTTTTCTTCTATGGCTTACCTACACTTTACGGAGAAGATAAAATGGCGGCTAATAGGGCAGCCCTTAGCGATATTTCTCTACAATAACATCGATAAAAAATTGTGAGAATGTTTCCATATTGTCACGGTACAATATCAACGGGTATTTTTTACACACTTTTCTTAACTTAATTTTTATATGACTAACAAAATAACTGGTAACAAATGTAAACAAATCTTAAAAGTTATTTTTTTGACCCACACTTCCCGGTTTTTGATAAAGCTAAAATTTTGCGTAGGTACATGTTTAGTTTGGATGACATTGCTGCCGATTCTCTTGTTCAATAACTAATCTAATAAAATTAGAGTATCGCTATCTTTTACTAAAAGGCAGTGCGAAAATACGGCTATAGCTATGAACCAAGTTAGAAATGTCAAACTAATTTATGAGTTTATGCCTTGCGCTTCACCATGTTTTTAGTCGACAGGTTTACGTGCACCAACCTTAATTAATTTGTATGGAAAAATTAGTTCAATTTAATAAAATTTGACAGCTCTAAATTACGTCTGTCTCTTTCTCGTTTTATTAGAGAGAAAAAGATAGCAATAGCCTAAATTTAGTTTGTGCACAACAGAATCGACACCAATGCATGGTCAGCTAACTGCTAACTGATGTCATTCTAATGCCGTGGACACGAACTCAGCGGCGCGGCGGCGGCGCGACCAGCGACGCGTTCAAATGCATAGATTAGGGGTGGCCAACTTGATTAGACCCAAAATCGACTTTTTACTGACGAAATCCTGTACGGTCTACGAATTACATAGGTACTTCTTAAAACTACAAATGAAACGGTGGGGTAAAGACATTTATGTAGTATTTTATTAACATAACCTATTCAGTATTTAAGACGTAACGTTGAAAGGCCTCCCACAAGGTGGACCGATGACCTGGTGAAGGTCGCGGGTAGCCGATGGATGCGAGACGCACAGGACCGGTCGTTGTGGCGACGCTTGGGGGAGGCCTATGTCCAGCAGTGGACGTCTTTCGGCTGATATGATGATGATGATGATTCAGTATTTACTTACATCGTGCGCAGTCTGTTATACGAACCTATTTATATTTTTTGTCTCGCCGCGATCGACTGGACTAATAGCCACGATCGACCGGTTGGCCATCCCTGGCATAGATTTATATGGAACTCTTCACGATAGCAGCGGCGCGCGAGAAGCGTGGCGGCGGCGTAGGAGTCAAAGTGCAATTCTAGAGCCTTTAGTTGTTAGGTAGACGTTCGAGACGGAGCGGAGGGAACAAATTCTAAGAAAACAAATGACGTCGCATCCGCAATGGGCTCCCGGTACGGACGTCTCCAACCAACGCCTATCTTTTCTAACATGCCGATGATTTTGGGTTTAAATTAAAAGTCAACAATAATTATTTATAATAAAGTAATATTAAACAAATTAATCTCATTCATTTCTGAACAATACAATTATTATTTTGTTCAGGTAATTTCTGTGTGATCCTCTTTCAGTAGATTTCTTCTCATAATATTTGTAAAAAAAATCTTTGATAATATTACTATAACGAGCAATTTTTTTCTCTGTCTTCTAACTTTCTCATTAAGTCTCTATCTTCATGTTCTGTTTTTTTCATTTGTCCTTTAATTTTTTAATCATTTTAATTGTGTGTACCTGAAATCAAATAAAATAAAAGTAAGCTTTAATAGATATTGAACACAAGCGAGAGATATCTCCCACCCAATCTTAATTCAGTTGATGAGATGTTATCATTGAGATCAAATTCGCAAATAATGATGACAGGAAAAACTGAAGCTAGTCATGCCGGTAAATCTGGCGCAGCGGAGGTGCTTGTGACTAAACCTGGCGCAGCAGAGGTGCTAGCGGCTAAACCTGGCACAGCGGAGGTGCTAGCGGCTAAACCTGGCGCAGCGGAGGTGCTAGCGGCCAAATCTGGCACAGTGGAGGTGCTGGTGACTAAATCTGGCGTGGCGGATGTGCTAGAGGCTAAATCTATGCCACTCCTCTTTGAAATCTTCCCTAGGTTGATATTGAATGGTAGGCACACAAACAGCTTTGATCTAAAAACCACTCTATTATTGACATAAATATTAACAAAAACAGAAAAGTAAATACTCAAAAGTTTTATGACACTTCAAAAACAGTAGGTGATCCCACTGCTTAAAATTCCAAAAAAATATTACCATATTAAGAGCACCACACCCAGATATTGATTGTTAGTTTGTCTGATTTTGGTCACTTTCAATTAAAATGCCAGTCATATTTGATTGAATCACAGGCTGTAAAAAAGCAATAAAATTGTTAGTATTTTTGATGTTTCTTGATTTTATTAATCGGTTTATTTATTATTATAAAGCACCCCATTTAATTTGCAATTGGTGGGTTGAGAAGAGTCTCTTTTCATTCTCACTCGTTCTCTAGTTTAGTAGCTCTCGAGTGGTAATGAGCTAAATAATCATACATAAGCTCACTTCACATTAACCTCATCCAAATATTCATAGGGAGATTTTTACAGAACTGCACTGTTATTATACTATTTAAAAGTAAACTGTAAAGTACTATTCAAAAAGCAGACTACTGGTGACATTTGTAACTAAACATTTATAAATTCCTTATAAAAGGAATACCATAAATGTACTTAGTAGTACAACCAAATTAACACATATTCAGTCTTATTTTGGCAATTAATCTAAGGATCACACTCAAATACATTCTTAACATCACTCTTTGTGCCCATTAGGCAAGTGTTGCAATTGACGACATCACCATCATTTATCAGCCGCTACACAATCATGTCAGACAAATTTATAACAAGCAATATTACTTACCAATAAGGTTCGTGAAGGTAGAAGTAGAAGGTAGTATCGTCAAGCAATGTTACTTTATTCAGTTTCCAGTTGAAACAAGATTCTTCAAAGTGAAGAGAACAATTATATATTGTTTTTGTTGACATCTTTAAATTTTCAACACCAATTGTTTCCAGCCAAATTTTTTTTTCCTTTATTAGCAGGCAGCCCTGCAAATAAAACAACAAACCAATAAAAAGCCATAATATAGCATTATCGATAAATATAAAAATGTCATGCATGCACTGCACTAGTCTATCCCTACAATAGCAATAACAAGAAAATGATTCGAAGTAGAAATACAATTATTACTGTTGATAATAAGGGGAAAAGGGAAATTATGAATACTTTACTGTTGAAACTCTTCAACGAATGCAGAATCTTTTGTTTATTATCTAAATCCAAAGATATTTCAGCTGAAATTAAGTACATACTGGTGCAAAGTTATGTTCGGGTGATTTCCGCTTCTTTTAATGCCACATCCGATTATATTACAATTAGGCATCTTGCAATTGACGATTTCCACTATAAAACCAAGTTCAAACGTAATAACACAGCAAAATGACTTCAAAATTCACAAATTATATCCACAGCTCAAGAGTATTTGACAGTTGACGTACCTCAACTTGTTGTCAACATAGACGTATAAATCATATGGACTTGGCATACCTACAAAAAAAACGTGCATACCTACACTTTACGGAGAAGATAAAATGGCGGCTAATAGGGCAGCCCTTAGCGATATTTCTCTACAATAACATCGATAAAAAATTGTGAGAATGTTTCCATATTGTCACGGTACAATATCAACGGGTATTTTTTACACACTTTTCTTAACTTAAATTTTATATGACTAACAAAATAACTGGTAACAAATGTAAACAAATCTTAAAAGGTATGTTTTGACCCACACTTCCCGGTTTTTGATAAAGCTAAAATTTTGCGTAGGTACATGTTTAGTTTGGATGACATTGCTGCCGATTCTCTTGTTCAATAACTAATCTAATAAAATTAGAGTATCGCTATCTTTTACTAAAAGGCAGTGCGAAAATACGGCTATAGCTATGAACCAAGTTAGAAATGTCAAACTAATTTATGAGTTTATGCCTTGCGCTTCACCATGTTTTTAGTCGACAGGTTTACGTGCACCAACCTTAATTAATTTGTATGGAAAAATTAGTTCAATTTAATAAAATTTGACAGCTCTAAATTACGTCTGTCTCTTTCTCGTTTTATTAGAGAGAAAAAGATAGCAATAGCCTAAATTTAGTTTGTGCACAACAGAATCGACACCAATGCATGGTCAGCTAACTGCTAACTGATGTCATTCTAATGCCGTGGACACGAACTCAGCGGCGCGGCGGCGGCGCGACCAGCGACGCGTTCAAATGCATAGATTAGGGGTGGCCAACTTGATTAGACCCAAAATCGACTTTTTACTGACGAAATCCTGTACGGTCTACGAATTACATAGGTACTTCTTAAAACTACAAATGAAACGGTGGGGTAAAGACATTTATGTAGTATTTTATTAACATAACCTATTCAGTATTTAAGACGTAACGTTGAAAGGCCTCCCACAAGGTGGACCGATGACCTGGTGAAGGTCGCGGGTAGCCGATGGATGCGAGACGCACAGGACCGGTCGTTGTGGCGACGCTTGGGGGAGGCCTATGTCCAGCAGTGGACGTCTTTCGGCTGATATGATGATGATGATGATTCAGTATTTACTTACATCGTGCGCAGTCTGTTATACGAACCTATTTATATTTTTTGTCTCGCCGCGATCGACTGGACTAATAGCCACGATCGACCGGTTGGCCATCCCTGGCATAGATTTATATGGAACTCTTCACGATAGCAGCGGCGCGCGAGAAGCGTGGCGGCGGCGTAGGAGTCAAAGTGCAATTCTAGAGCCTTTAGTTGTTAGGTAGACGTTCGAGACGGAGCGGAGGGAACAAATTCTAAGAAAACAAATGACGTCGCATCCGCAATGGGCTCCCGGTACGGACGTCTCCAACCAACGCCTATCTTTTCTAACATGCCGATGATTTTGGGTTTAAATTAAAAGTCAACAATAATTATTTATAATAAAGTAATATTAAACAAATTAATCTCATTCATTTCTGAACAATACAATTATTATTTTGTTCAGGTAATTTCTGTGTGATCCTCTTTCAGTAGATTTCTTCTCATAATATTTGTAAAAAAAATCTTTGATAATATTACTATAACGAGCAATTTTTTTCTCTGTCTTCTAACTTTCTCATTAAGTCTCTATCTTCATGTTCTGTTTTTCTCATTTGTCCTTTAATTTTTTAATCATTTTAATTGTGTGTACCTGAAATCAAATAAAATAAAAGTAAGCTTTAATAGATATTGAACACAAGCGAGAGATATCTCCCACCCAATCTTAATTCAGTTGATGAGATGTTATCATTGAGATCAAATTCGCAAATAATGATGACAGGAAAAACTGAAGCTAGTCATGCCGGTAAATCTGGCGCAGCGGAGGTGCTTGTGACTAAACCTGGCGCAGCAGAGGTGCTAGCGGCTAAACCTGGCACAGCGGAGGTGCTAGCGGCTAAACCTGGCGCAGCGGAGGTGCTAGCGGCCAAATCTGGCACAGTGGAGGTGCTGGTGACTAAATCTGGCGTGGCGGATGTGCTAGAGGCTAAATCTATGCCACTCCTCTTTGAAATCTTCCCTAGGTTGATATTGAATGGTAGGCACACAAACAGCTTTGATCTAAAAACCACTCTATTATTGACATAAATATTAACAAAAACAGAAAAGTAAATACTCAAAAGTTTTATGACACTTCAAAAACAGTAGGTGATCCCACTGCTTAAAATTCCAAAAAAATATTACCATATTAAGAGCACCACACCCAGATATTGATTGTTAGTTTGTCTGATTTTGGTCACTTTCAATTAAAATGCCAGTCATATTTGATTGAATCACAGGCTGTAAAAAAGCAATAAAATTGTTAGTATTTTTGATGTTTCTTGATTTTATTAATCGGTTTATTTATTATTATAAAGCACCCCATTTAATTTGCAATTGGTGGGTTGAGAAGAGTCTCTTTTCATTCTCACTCGTTCTCTAGTTTAGTAGCTCTCGAGTGGTAATGAGCTAAATAATCATACATAAGCTCACTTCACATTAACCTCATCCAAATATTCATAGGGAGATTTTTACAGAACTGCACTGTTATTATACTATTTAAAAGTAAACTGTAAAGTACTATTCAAAAAGCAGACTACTGGTGACATTTGTAACTAAACATTTATAAATTCCTTATAAAAGGAATACCATAAATGTACTTAGTAGTACAACCAAATTAACACATATTCAGTCTTATTTTGGCAATTAATCTAAGGATCACACTCAAATACATTCTTAACATCACTCTTTGTGCCCATTAGGCAAGTGTTGCAATTGACGACATCACCATCATTTATCAGCCGCTACACAATCATGTCAGACAAATTTATAACAAGCAATATTACTTACCAATAAGGTTCGTGAAGGTAGAAGTAGAAGGTAGTATCGTCAAGCAATGTTACTTTATTCAGTTTCCAGTTGAAACAAGATTCTTCAAAGTGAAGAGAACAATTATATATTGTTTTTGTTGACATCTTTAAATTTTCAACACCAATTGTTTCCAGCCAAATTTTTTTTTCCTTTATTAGCAGGCAGCCCTGCAAATAAAACAACAAACCAATAAAAAGCCATAATATAGCATTATCGATAAATATAAAAATGTCATGCATGCACTGCACTAGTCTATCCCTACAATAGCAATAACAAGAAAATGATTCGAAGTAGAAATACAATTATTACTGTTGATAATAAGGGGAAAAGGGAAATTATGAATACTTTACTGTTGAAACTCTTCAACGAATGCAGAATCTTTTGTTTATTATCTAAATCCAAAGATATTTCAGCTGAAATTAAGTACATACTGGTGCAAAGTTATGTTCGGGTGATTTCCGCTTCTTTTAATGCCACATCCGATTATATTACAATTAGGCATCTTGCAATTGACGATTTCCACTATAAAACCAAGTTCAAACGTAATAACACAGCAAAATGACTTCAAAATTCACAAATTATATCCACAGCTCAAGAGTATTTGACAGTTGACGTACCTCAACTTGTTGTCAACATAGACGTATAAATCATATGGACTTGGCATACCTACAAAAAAAACGTGCATACCTACACTTTACGGAGAAGATAAAATGGCGGCTAATAGGGCAGCCCTTAGCGATATTTCTCTACAATAACATCGATAAAAAATTGTGAGAATGTTTCCATATTGTCACGGTACAATATCAACGGGTATTTTTTACACACTTTTCTTAACTTAAATTTTATATGACTAACAAAATAACTGGTAACAAATGTAAACAAATCTTAAAAGGTATGTTTTGACCCACACTTCCCGGTTTTTGATAAAGCTAAAATTTTGCGTAGGTACATGTTTAGTTTGGATGACATTGCTGCCGATTCTCTTGTTCAATAACTAATCTAATAAAATTAGAGTATCGCTATCTTTTACTAAAAGGCAGTGCGAAAATACGGCTATAGCTATGAACCAAGTTAGAAATGTCAAACTAATTTATGAGTTTATGCCTTGCGCTTCACCATGTTTTTAGTCGACAGGTTTTTACGTGCACCAACCTTAATTAATTTGTATGGAAAAATTAGTTCAATTTAATAAAACTTGACAGCTCTAAATTACGTCTGTCTCTTTCTCGTTTTATTAGAGAGAAAAGATAGCAATAGCCTAAATTTAGTTTGTGCACAACAGAATCGACACCAATGCATGGTCAGCTAACTGCTAACTGATGTCATTCTAAGGCCGTGGACACGAACTCAGCGGCGCGGCGGCGGCGCGACCAGCGACGCGTTCAAATGCATAGATTAGGGGTGGCCAACTTGATTAGACCCAAAATCGACTTTTTATTGACGAAATCCTGTACGGTCTACGAATTACATAGGTACTTCTTAAAACTACAAATGAAACGGTGGGGTAAAGACATTTATGTAGTATTTTATTAACATAACCTATTCAGTATTTAAGACGTAACGTTGGAAGGCCTCCCACAAGGTGGACCGATGACCTGGTGAAGGTCGCGGGTAGCCGATGGATGCGAGACGCACAGGACCGGTCGTTGTGGCGACGCTTGGGGGAGGCCTATGTCCAGCAGTGGACGTCTTTCGGCTGATATGATGATGATTCAGTATTTACTTACATCGTGCGCAGTCTGTTATACGAACCTATTTATATTTTTTGTCTCGCCGCGATCGACTGGACTAATAGCCGCGATCGACCGGTTGGCCATCCCTGGCATAGATTTATATGAAACTCTTCACGAAGGCAGCGGCGCGCCAGAAGCGTGGCGGCGGCGTACGAGCGGCAAAGTGTTATTCCAGAGCCTTTAGTTGTTAGGTAGACGTTCGAGACGGAGCGGAGGGAACAAATTCTAAGAAAACAAATGACGTCGCATCCGCAATGGGCTCCCGGTACGGACGTCTCCAACCAACGCCTATCTTTTCTAACACGCCGATGATTTTGGGTTTAAATTAAAAGTCAACAATAATTATTTATAATAAAGTAATATTAAACAAATTAATCTCATTCATTTCTGAACAATACAATTATTATTTTGTTCAGGTAATTTCCGTGTGATCCTCTTTCAGTAGATTTCTTCTCATAATATTTGTAAAAAAAATCTTTGATAATATTACTATAACGAGCAATTTTTTTCTCTGTCTTCTAACTTTCTCATTAAGTCTCTATCTTCATGTGCTGTTTTTGACATTTGTCCTTCAATTTTTTGATCATTTTGATTGTGTGTACCTGAAATCAAATAAAATAAAAGTAAGCTTTAATAGATATTGAACACAAGCGAGAGATATCTCCCACCCAATTTTAATTCAGTTGATGAGATGTTATCATTGAGATCAAATTCGCAAATAATGATGACAGGAAAAACTGAAGCTAGTCATGCCGCTAAATCTGGCGCAGCGGAGGTGCTTGTGACTAAACCTGGCGCAGCAGAGGTGCTAGCGGCTAAACCTGGCACAGCGGAGGTGCTAGCGGCTAAACCTGGCGCAGCGGAGGTGCTAGCGGCCAAATCTGGCGCAGTGGAGGTGCTGGTGACTAAATCTGGCGTAGCGGATGTGCTAGAGGCTAAATCTATGCCACTCCTCTTTGAAATCTTCCCTAGGTTGATATTGAATGGTAGGCACACAAACAGCTTTGATCTAAAAACCACTCTATTATTAACATAAATATTAACAAAAACAGAAAAGTAAATACTCAAAAGTTTTATGACACTTCAAAAACAGTAGGTGATCCCACTGCTTAAAATTCCAAAAAAATATTACCATATTAAGAGCACCACACCCAGATATTGATTGTTAGTTTGTCTGATTTTGATCCTTTCAATTAAAATGCCAGTCATATTTGATTGAATCACAGGCTGTAGAAAAGCAATAAAATTGTTAGTATTTTTGATGTTTCTTGATTTTATTAATCGGTTTATTTATTATTATAAAGCACCCCATTTAATTTGCAATTGGTGGGTTGAGAAGTCTCTTTTCATTCTCACTCGTTCTCTAGTTTAGTAGCTCTCGAGTGGTAATGAGCTAAATAATCATACATAAGCTCACTTCACATTAACCTCATCCAAATATTCATAGGGAGATTTTTACAGAATAGGACTGTTATTATACTATTTAAAAGTAAACTGTAAAGTACTATTCAAAAAGCAGACTACTGGTGACATTTGTAACTAAACATTTATAAATTCCTTATAAAAGGAATACCATAATTAGTAGTACAACCAAATTAACACATATTCAGTCTTATTTTGGCAATTAATCTAAGGATCACACTCAAATACATTCTTAACATCACTCTTTGTGCCCATTAGGCAAGTGTTGCAATTGACGACATCACCATCATTTATCAGCCGCTACACAATCATGTCAGACAAATTTATAACAAGCAATATTACTTACCAATAAGGTTCGTGAAGGTAGAAGTAGAAGGTAGTATCGTCAAGCAATGTTACTTTATTCAGTTTCCAGTTGAAACAAGATTCTTCAAAGTGAAAACAATTATATATTGTTTTTGTTGACATCTTTAAATTTTCAACACCAATTGTTTCCAGCCAAATTTTTTTTTCCTTTATTAGCAGGCAGCCCTGCAAATAAAACAACAAACCAATAAAAAGCCATAATATAGCATTATCGATAAATATAAAAATGTCATGCATGCACTGCACTAGTCTATCCCTACAATAACAATAACAAGAAAATGATTCGAAGTAGAAATACAATTATTACTGTTGATAATAAGGGCAAAAGGGAAATTATGAATACTTTACTGTTGAAACTCTTCAACGAATGCAGAATCTTTTGTTTATTATCTAAATCCAAAGATATTTCAGCTGAAATTAAGTACATACTGGTGCAAAGTTATGTTCGGGTGATTTCCGCTTCTTTTAATGCCACATCCGATTATATTACAATTAGGCATCTTGCAATTGACGATTTCCACTATAAAACCAAGTTCAAACGTAATAACACAGCAAAATGACTTCAAAATTCACAAATTATATCCACAGCTCAAGAGTATTTGACAGTTGACGTACCTCAACTTGTTGTCAAACAGCGAGAGGATAAAATGGCGACCCGGCCGCAAATAGGTATTTTAATGACGCTAGGAATGAAGGGTTGCCATTATAGTAACTGTCAAAAACACTGTTGTCCTTTTTCACTTAAGCAAAATTATGAAAGTTAAAAAGAGATGACAGTATTTTTATGATTTCGGTGTCGATATGCCACATATTTGTATAACTGTTTTTTCTATAGTCAAACATTTCAAGTCCATATGATTTATACGTCAGTGGTTGTCAAACAGCGAGAGGATAAAATGGCGACCCGGCCGCAAATAGGTATTTTAATGACGCTAGGAATGAAGGGTTGCCATTATAGTAACTGTCAAAAACACTGTTATCCTTTTTCACTTAAGCAAAATTATGAAAGTTAAAAAGAGATGACAGTATTTTTATGATTTCGGTGTCGATATGCCACATATTTGTATAACTGTTTTTTCTATAGTCAAACATTTCAAGTCCATATGATTTATACGTCAGTGGGCCAAACTGTCAAAATTTGCCGCGTTTCTTGGATTGTTTTTATTGTTGATCGAAGGTGTTTCCTTGCTATGAATGGTATTTAAAATGGAAGCTGGAACCTCTAATAATGTAGAAAACACAATGCAAGGTAAGCAAAACTTTATAAGTAAAATTGTGTGTGTATTGTAACTAATTTTCTCAGTCTATGCTATTTTCTAAGCAAATTATTTTACTTTCAGAAATCTTTGGTGTTGATGAGGAACCCTCCTCACCCTATCAAGGTTCAGGCTCTGAGTATTTGCCAACAAGATCGCCATCGCCAACTGCCTCGGATCTACTTGACATTTTAGCAGATAACCATTCTCCAAATGACACTTATTACCCAGGAAGCCTCAAAACGATCAAGAGCAACGGAAGCCAAGAAAGCGAGTTCGACAGCCAAGTAAGTGGAAAAAGAATATCCGCAAGGCAAAACGCGCTAGAGGGGAGGAATATGTGAATACAAAAGGCACAACTGTACCTTCGAAAAATATAAACACAGATATTTCATGTAGATGTGGGCTAAAGTGCCACGATAAAGTTGGTGCTGCACAGCAAAAAGAACTCTTCGATAGGTTTTATGCCATGGAAAGTTTTAGTTTGCAGTCATCTTACCTATTTTCATTGGTAAAAGTGTTACCTAAAAATGATGCTCTTTTCTCACTGATTGCCGTCAAACTGAGTCTAGATGCTCCAATACCCAGTGCAGCATTGTGTTTCTGCAGGTTTGGCAATGAAACCTTTTTTCCCAAATTTAACATCAACCTCTTCGTTTAGACACAATTTTCTTTTTCTGATCATATTTTAAATTGAGTTTCCATCAAAATGACACTTGACAAATTTCAAGAAAATTTGGTCAGTGTCTGGTGAATTTTCACAAAGATTGTTGATATGAATTAATACAAATAAATTGGAAGAAAGTAATTATAAATACATTAAGTAACATGTGTTAAATTTGAAGTTTAATAATGTAATCCAAAGGCAGCTAGCTTAATGTTATAAAATACTGATACCGATCGGAGCTGACGAAGGTATCGGTCCACGAGCCACCTACCATATCTGCGAAGGCTAGATGGTATCCGTGAGCATAATTATTTAATCAAATCAATATAATTTATTTCTCCTCACAATACAATCTTCTCATCAAACAAAAAATGAATAATTATAATTTTGAGGGTAAAAGTAAATACTAAGCTATAAACAAAAAGTTAACCAGAGCGCTGTGTGTATGTGTTGGTTCTTAGAGAGTGTATGATGTTAGTGTCTGTGTATGTGTAGTGTTGAGTGTAAGGTGTAGTGTGCCAATGTGTAAGTGTGAGGGTTTTGGTGCAAGTTATAAACTTATATCTTACTAATTAAATTTGTATTTAGTAGACTTTCTGTAAAACTATAATCTAAATTTTGTAATCAATCCGAGACCAAATACTTACATTTGGTTAGTGGCAAAGGATATATCGTTAAGGCTCGATTTATCTTACTGTATAAATTTGAACCTTGATAGCAGAAAAACCGATGCGCAAACTTAGTTTTAAATGATGATACAGAGCAGACTTCGTATTTGCGACGTTTGTTGCTGATTGTTTCTGGCTCAAAAGCTATTTGGGAGCGTTTTTTCGTAACCGTTTTTAGGATGAAGAGCTGTCTCACAGTAAGTACCTTCCAGTTTGAGTAGAGATCAGCTGTTGGGTGATAAAAAGGTAGAAACAAGCTTACCTTTAGGAGTGCCCTTTGCGCTCTCTCAGCTTTTAAGAAGTGAGTTTTACATGTGCCACCCCATGTGGTGATACAGTATTCAATCTGTGACTGACAGAGAGCATAGTAGACAGATTTTATTACAGATTTCGATTTAAATATTACTATTAGTCTCCGCACTCTCGCTGATAGAAAATTAACATGGTCGTGAAATTTAAGATTTCTATCAATGATTACACCTAAATACTTTGTGGATTGAGCATTTTTAAGGTTAAGACACTGACAGCTTGTGTCGTTTGCATTTGGGCACGAATGGGAGACAATGCTATGTTATGTAAGTCGTTTTTTCTACATTTAACGTGGGTAAATTCTTATCTAACCAACTGATCACAGCGTTCATGCCTATCTGAGCTTTGGCAAACACTTCATGCCAGGAGTTACCACTGAAAAGTAAGGCCGTATCATCCGCAAACGCAACAACTTTCGACTCCGGAACCCTTGGCTGACATTATATCATTTATGTAGACTAGAAACAGTGTCGGTCCAAGAATACTACCCTGCGGAACACCAAAGGTCATTGGGACTTAATCTTTAGAGTTCTCTTGGAGTGTGATCGTCGCAGCCGCCGACGCCCAGGATTTTTAATCATAGATTTTTTAAATAGTTTCATGTTGTTAGCATAACGTGCTGCTCCTTCTGAGCTGGTAGTTAGTTATCTTATTTTTGTTTGAATACTGTCTAGGAGTTGTGAAAACCACTTAGAGCCGCATCTTTCATGCAATTTAGCTGCTGGAGACGCTCCTAGACCGTGTTTTATTGATTGCAATCACTATCTGGTTTAGAAGCACTTTTGTTCTGGAAAGGCTTCATTAACGATTTCGGAAAACGTGCCTAAGTCTTTTTTGCGTTTTTAATCATTATTACCAACTAAAAAATTCATCAACTCACAGTCAGATTTTTAAAGTTTTTTAATTTGTCTGTTTTTTATATCTTTTTTTATATTCACTATTATGTTTTGTTTTTATTTAAAAATTATATACGTATAACTAGCGAAGCCCCCATCTTTTATTTCGCTACACCAGGTATATACTGTTACAAATTCCAATGGATTGTCTACTACGGTATGTAAAGAATTCTTCAAGAAAGTATTTGCAGTATCTGATGGAAGAATAACCAGAGTTTTAAAAACGAAATTGTCCATTCCTACACCACCTATTGATAAAAGGGGAAAGCATGTTCCTGCAAATAAGACAACTGAAGAAAAGGTTCAAAAAGTAAAAACATTTATTGATAAATTCCCTAAGTATGAACACACACAACACACACACTACACAAGAGTATGAACAGAAGATTCTTAGCTCCAGATCTAAGTTTTCCAAAAATGTATTTCATGTACTGTGATGATACTTCAGAGTCAGAAAAGGTATCAGATTTTATGTTCTGGAAATTTTTTAATGAACAATTTAATTTATCATTCCATGCAACTATATCCGATTCATGCAAAAAATGTGACAATCTGAAGATTAAGATAGATGCAGCTCGTTCACAAGAAGAAAAAGACCAGCTTGAGTTACAAAAAAAGATACACCTCTCAAAAGCTGACTCTGCTAAAGAGTCTGCCTGCGTCTGTTTCCAAACACTTACAACCCTAATCGCTTCAAAGTTAGAGTGAACAGGCCAGGGTCATTTCACTCAGAACATTTCATTTTTCTGAAGGATTTTGGCGAGGCTTAGTAGTTGAGTACATTAGTGACAGATGGCGCGGTACACTGTTTTAAATCGTTTCTCCAAAAACAAACCTAAGACGATAAAGTTTTTTTTTATATTTTATGAATAAATATGTAAAAATGATTTAATAGATAGAGAAATTATAAAAAACATCTAAAACCGGTAAAGTTGCGTGACGGGAACTGTACACTCCATCAATCAACGAAAATACACATAAATGTCTGTATGAAAAATGCTGTTACATTTTGTCGTAATTGTATTGAAATATAAAATCATTGGTACTTTTGTAATACTCTTTTCGATTACAACGTAATAATTAATAAAATAAAGTTACTTACAGTTCCCGTCACGCAACTTTACCTCCCCGAAGTACGTCGCAATCGAGTGCGCAGAATGTCAATTTGACAAAAAACATAATACAGCGCATGCGCGAGCAGCTCGCGCATGCGCGTGTTTGCGCAAGATGGCGGGTGTAATGGCATCTCACTCCCTCGTATAAGTTCGATGCATACGTGTGACCCGCTTGCTCAATGCAATACGACTGTTGATGCGAAAAGTGTTACACGTTGTTATTTTTTATAATTAATTATTTTGGTTATTTCTTACTATTTGACTTGTTTTTTGTGTGTTTTTGTGGTGTATGTATTTGTGGTGTTACTTTTTGATATTGTTATTGTTACTGGTAGTCTTTGTTACTTATTTATAATATAATACGTATAAACAAAAAAATATTCTAGGAACGTAATACTTGTTTACGCGATTGCACCTGCGCGGTCGTCACTAAAACCTAACTTCGGAGGGGTAAACAACGGTGATGCGAACTTGTAGTTGCGACTAATGGAACGTTGAGTCATCTGCCATCTTGAATGTTAAAATGTCATTAATGTCATTCCGTTTCGTTTAGCGTTTCGTGAACGTGCTCTCCTTGTTTTTTTTCGTGTTTTTTTCAACCGCTCTTTCCTTGGACTCCGAAGACTCTGCTTACAACATTTGACCCCCCGCAAAACACACCGGACACTGATTTGCTGACGATTTGGATACTTATATACCAACTGGAACATGGCTGGTTCTGTAAGGAGTTGTTGTGTTCCCAAATGCGGAAAAACCCGTAAGTATTTGAAAAATGTCTTTTTAATATAAACCTTAAGTAGGTATTTAAACTGGGGTCGTTAGGTAGTCTTCTGGACTGAGGTGTTAGTTGGTAAACATCATGTAAGAAATATAGGTTATGTTTTGTTTGGAGGGAGGCGAGCGGTCAAACCACTACTGTATGTTAGGTATGCAGGGGCGTAGCTACCGCCGTATCATAGATACGGGCCCCCGGACTACAAGGGCTCCGACGTGTGGACGGAAAGCTCCTACAATTAGTCCCGCCGTCACCTTTGTGGTTTGCTGAGACACTTCTGAACCAGTAGAGCCTATTTCGTTAAAAAAAAAAACAATAAGTTGTGTGTGTGTCGCATTTGCTATAAAAAACTAGTACTTGTATGTTGTGTGTGTGGCTAACTAAATTAATAGTAATCTATGACCAGTCTTTTAATGTTTATTGTGGTTTTGAAAAAGTTACCAATATTTTTTGATTTTTAATGCATCAGTAAAGCTTCTAGGGTAGGGTTCACTGTCTGAAAACATTGTCTTAATAAATAAATAATTATCATTGCAGGTGCAGATAACATTGTTCTGCATGCATTTCCGGATCCAGAAAAGGAGATGGAGAGATTTGTTACATGGGTAAATGCAGTTGGAAGCAGCATTTCCTCATTAGATTACCAGTATATTTATAAAAACTGAAAAATATGCCACAATCATTTTGAGACAAGGTATTTGACTTGGTCTCGAAGATTGAGCAGTGGAGCGGTGCCTACGTTACATATGCCTGGTCATTTTTTAATGTATTTCATTGGTAGTCGTTAGTGGTGATCAGAAAACGGTGTGTTCATTTTCCTAAAGTTAACAATACCTCTTTGAAAATCCCAGAATCATAAACATGACAATTAAAACCCAGGTTTTAAAATAGAGCAAATTACTCTGAATTACTGTGAATGCTATATTTATTTGAACTAAATTGTTACATTGAAGAATCTTATTATTCTCAATAGTTAATTTTGTATTTCAAACAAAACTCTTTATTTAAAAGTTTTAGTAAGTAAATATATTTACAAGCAACTTTATGCTTGAAGTTTACAGTTACCTTTTTCCAATCACTGGTCATTACACATTTCCTATGTTCATGTACGGGCTACCTTACAAGTACAGGTATCTTACGGGCTACCTTTATTAAATACCTTGCAATTATTAAATTCCATTTAATTTCTAACTATAAATTTATATCAAAGAGTTTTTATTTCCAGTCAAGGAAAATTATCCAATTGGCTTTAAAGTATGAGCAGTTATCACTATTTTTTACAATTTTTGAGTGTGAAGTTCATAAAATATTGCTTAAAACAAATAGCCTTTCACCCCTCTTTGTCATCTTAAAATTACAAATTTTATATGTATTTTTATTCTACAGGGTTTCAAATAGAACGAGTGGTTTTGGGAGAAATAACTTATATGGGGGGAACCGGATCATTGGAAAAGGAAAATAATTTTACCAGCCCAATCTCCCTATTGAGCGAAAACTGGATGTCACAATCGACATCAAAAAATATTGGTATTGCCTCCAGAAATTTGAACCAGTGAAGCCTTCTACTTCTGCAGGTACACAATATAATTTACTTGTAAAGACATCTACACTAATATATAAAGCTAAAGAGTTTGTTTGTTTGTTTGAACGCGCTAATCTCAGGAACTTGGTCCAATTTGAAAAATTCTTTCAGTGTTAGATAGCCCATTTATCGAGGAAGGCTGTATATCATCACGCTAAGACCAATAGGAGCGGAGCAGGAACGAAAATTGTGACGCAGACGAAGTTGTGTGGGTCAACTAGTTATTTATAAAATAATTTCCACAGACATTTTGTTGTTTTCTTTAGGTTAGGTTAGGTTTGGAATTGTTCTCTTTGAGCTTGTCTCAGAACAATTATTTTGTATTAAGCTATCCTTCTAATATTATAAATGCGAAAGTTTGTGAGGATGAATGGATGGATGGATATTTGTTACTCTTTCACGCAAAAACTATGGAATGGATTTTGATGAATTTTGACACAGAGATAGATTAAACAAAACAACACAGAGTAAAGCTATTTTTTTAAATAAGCAGTATGTTTGTACCAACATCAACTTAACCATTGGCTGGAAAAGGCAAAAGACAGAGCTGGAAAAATATGGGGGAGGTCTTTTTGCCCAGCATTGGGACAACACCATCTAATAAAATAAAAAATTAGAGTGCTATCAAATAGTGTTACTACTGAAATACAAAATAAAAGTCCGCATTTGCATGTACAATGTCACTACCACATCCTTAAGTGACTTCCTTGAGAAGCAGTAAAAAAAAGGAAAATTATATTCTTGACTCAACATCATCATTTTGAGGCTAATTTAACTCAAAGGTTCATACTTAAAACTTCCAGACTCAACAGCAGTACTGAAACCAGAGACAACAATTCAAAAGAACTTGACTGATTTAACACCAGCACTGATACCTGAGACATCTATCAGACATCAAAAAAAAGGTATAAAAATACATATTGTAAGCCTAATGTAAAATGAAATGTCGTAAATAAAAATACGTGAAATAAAATAATAAATAAAAATGGTATTTTGAACAATGCCAATTAATTATTACGCAAAACATTTAAATAGACATTTATATTTCATTTACATTTTTGATTGCAGTATCTTCGTTCATGGATGAAAAAGTAGCTTTGGCGCAAATGGTTAAAAAACTGACAAAGAAGAAGGAAAAATATGCGCATCGGTTGAAACAAGCCTTAAAGCTATCTGAAAACATTACTTTTAGAAGAATAATGAGTAAATTTACCAGTCTTGCTACAATTTTTATGACTATGCAGTTCCGGGAAGTGACTAAGAAGAAAATGGGGAGGAGGTTCACTGAGCAAGAAAAAATCATGGCTTTGAGCATTTATAAGCAGGGGCCAAGGTGTTACAGATTGCTGAGTAAAATATTTGTTTTGCCATCTCCACTCACCCTTAGCAGATTAATCACACAGGCTGATTTAAGGGCTGGAATAAATGAAAAATTATTTAATGTCATGTTAAAAAATATTAAAAACCTGAATGCTGATGACAAGTTATGTGTACTCTTGTTCGATGAAGTTGCCTTAATGCCTCATTTTGACTACAACCAGAGGAAGGATATTATATCAGGCTTTGTGACAAATGGGATGACCAGGCAAAATAAAATTGCTGACCATGCACTGGTTTTTATGATAAGGGGAGTTTTACGCAACTACAAACAGCCAGTTGCGTACACATTTTGTGCTGGCAGCACTAAAAAAGAAGAACTGGCTATGCTCATAAAATGCATAATTGAAAAGTTACACAGTGTGGGATTGAGGGTTTTGGCTACGGTATGTGACCAAGGGGCCTCCAACGTTAGTTGCATCAACCATTTGATTGCCACTACGAAAGCAAAATATTTAAGAAATAATTTGGAATTCAAAAGAAATATATTTGAAATAGAAGACAAAGAAATTATTCCCCTGTATGATCCACCGCACCTTATTAAAGGAATAAGGAATAATTTACTCGATAAAAATTTGAAATGTGTTATCAATGGCTCACCTAAAATTGCCAAATGGGAACATATAATTCAACTACACCAAGAAGACCCATCATATTCTGGTATCAAATTGGTGAAAAACCTTACAGAGGACCATATCAACCCAGAAAAATGTAAAATGAAAGTGAAGTATGCAACTCAAGTCTATGTAAGTTTTACCTGAATTGTATATATATGGTTTCTAAATCAATTAAGTTTTAATCTCTTGTCAAATGGTCCTTACTTGTGTTTTGTCCAATGTACTTATTGAGGAAAAACAATTTTATATTTTTTTTTTGTCAGCCAAAGGAATTTTGCCGAAGGAATGTCAACAGACTGCAGACGTCCTTTTATTCTTTGACGAACTTTTTGACTCACTACTCAACGGAAGCAAGGTCAACTCCGAAAAAAGACGTGGAAAACCGTTATTATGTGCCCTTACACCAAAATCTACTCATAATACTATTTGGGCAAATGCTAAAAAAGTATTAAGTACTATGAAATATTTGAAAAATGGTAAAGAAATTATTGTTCCCTCTATTAGTAATTGGTTACATACTATCAACAATGTTGAGTATCTGCGGGATGTGTTGTTCAACAAATATAATATAAAATCTATTTGGATGAGGCATTATAACCAAGACCCTTTGGAAAATTTTTACGGCGCTATTCGTAGCCATGGGTGCAGAAACATAAGTCCATCCCCTGAAGGCTTCGAAATAGCATTTGCATCACTTTTAATAAGTAATTTGACAGGCACACATTCACCAGGTTCAAACTGTGAACAAGACTCGTGCAAAAATATGTTCAAGTCAATGACAGAACTTTTTAAACCCACAAAAAAGGACATTTCCCAAAATATAGACCTAAGCTATATCCAACTCAATATAATTGTGGATTATGAAATAAAGAAAAATGACCCGAAAATATTAGCTCAATTGGAGTATGTAACTGGTTATTTTTTAAGACAAACGAAAAAAAATGTTTTCAAACACTGCATTTCATGTAAAAATAACTGTTATAATAAAAATAAAGATAATGAATATTTAAGGGCAAGGGAATTTAATAAAAATAAACAATGTTTAGAATACCCCTCGCATAATATAATGAAAATGTATTCTGAAATACAAGATATAATTATATGGATTTTAAAAAACCATAGCATTGAAGAAAATATAAAATTGTATGCAAAAACAATGCTCTACGTAGAAATAAACACATTGAATACATTTTTAATTTGGCGTGCTTATAGCATCATCTGAAAGTTGATTTTATTACTGGCATTTTGTATATTCCCGCCACCCCCATTCCAGTAGGGACTTGCACGGTTCAAGTAGTTAGTTCCATTAACGTTAAGATGGCGTCAGCATCATTATTTTAACTGATGTCTCTATTCCTATATATTTAAGTTACTCTATGGAACAGGCTCCTTCTGGGTAAGCTCGCTCCATCGTAGACTTTGTCTCTGTCATCTCTGACCTAGACTAGAGTCAAGAGCAAACCCATCACAAATAAAAAAAAGAAAGATAAAAACCTTGCTAAAGAAGACTCAGATGTCACTGTCATTGTATTTGACTTAATGAAAACATTGCCTACTCCAGTAGTTTCAACGGGTGTGTTATTATAAAAGGCAGCTCTGGACGTATGTACTAGGCATACATGATGCTGCAAATGACAACGCAACTATGTGTGTATGGGATGAAACAGTAGCCTCGAGAGGACTACAAGAAGTAGGATCTTGTTTAATGCGATACATTAAAGGACATGTCAAGACCAAGAGGTTAATTTTATATTCTGACCAATGTGGGGGCCAGAACCGCAACATAAAAATGGCCACTCTTTGTCAATATATCACCAGTCATCCAGACTATGTTGTGGAAAATATAGACAGTAAATTTTTTGTCAGTGGTCATTCTTATTTGGCGTGTAATCAGGACTTCGGATTGATAGAAAAAAAGAAAAATTATTTTAAGAATATTTTCATACCTGATGATTGGATTGAAGTTATAAAGGCTGCACGAAAGAAAATACCCTTTAAAATTATAAAAATGACCAAAGAAGATTTCTATTCAACTAAGAAACTGGAAAATAATATTACCAATCGAAAAGTCACTGCAGAAAAATCAAAAGTAAAGTGGCTAAGTATTCAGTGGCTGGGTGAATCTTAGTTCGGAATATATTTTCGACGATTTTGTTGAAAAAAATAAAACCATGTGGCACAATAATTATTTTATACTAGAATCATTTCTGGATTAATGTAAGTGAAATTGATGAAAGAGGCACCATTGTAAAGTTAATATTTTCGGAGATAAATCAAATAAAAAAAAAGCATGGTTGATGATAATGACACTTGTGGAAGATAATGATTTTATGTTGAGGAAAAATGACGACAGATATGAATAATGATTTTGTGTTTATTCTAATATTTAAAGTTACAAAAAGAATTAAATAAAACCACTCAATTAAAAATCAACACAATATTTTAATCATAAAATCACAGATAGAAATTATATATGAGTAAAATAATGTAATTAATACATGATATATCCTTTTTTGATTTAGCCTAGATTTTCCCACTGATGGGCAAAGGCCTTCCCCATTCTGATAAATAATTATTATAAATACGAAAGTAGCTCTGTATATCTGTTAGTTTTTCACGGCTAAAGGGTTAAACTGGGTTAAACCGACTGTTGTAGGGTTTAACATAGAGATAGCGTAAGACTTAGGGACGGAACAAAGCTACTTTTTTCTGACATCCATACGGGTGGGGCCGCGGACGAACTACTAGTATTAAATAAACTATTCAGTGTTTAATTCTAAGACAACTTAGATATAAATAATATTTTTTTCTAATTTCAATGGTTTTATTCTCATTTTTGCAGTAATCATATTTATTTGGTAATCATAATCCTTATTATAGGAACAAAAGTTTTGTTCATTTTTCAGGAACACTATATAATTATAGTGTTCCTGAATAATGAACAAATTTTTTGTAAAATATCAGAATCAGAAGCACTCTCGATATGACAATCTATATGTATTTAGGTACGTTTATATCTTTCAAATATGTAAATAGATATAGGTATGGCCGATAATACTTGTGATTCTGATTCTGACTTATTATCATTACAGTTTTCATTTTACTTAATTAAAAAAGTAGTTTTCCAATAATTGGTGATTTTTTATTATCTTATAAAATAAGGAACTCGATGTACAATTAACTCGTCCATTAATCCGTTCAATCGAGACAAATACTCGCATGAGATTAACCTTATAGTTAATAATAGGAAGTATTTATTAAAAATTAGTATTCAAATGCAGGTTTTTATTCTCCATAATTACCAATACAAAGAGAGTTGCTTTGTCCTATTTTAATGTCGGAAAGAACAACTATTCTTTTATTTGGATTTTGCTTTTGACGATTTACCAATTTAGACAACGGAGCAACATAATTAGGATCAATGTTTTCAATGTTTCCATAGCTATAATTTGGTACACTTCCTAAATCATATCCATGGATACATTTCTTATCCGCATGACAATCAAAGCAGCTGAGTTGTCTAAGAACTGTCGTTGGAACAGTTACATCCCATAAAACCTGGTACACGGAAAGAGTGCCCTTGAAGGGTTTCAATGTTTTTGGAATTAATCTTTCTTTAGTTATTATTTCCTGTTCATCTACTTTCCTAATAGTAATATTACCAATACTTTGCATTAATGTATCACAGAATTGATCATAAGTGCCAATATCTTTACCAAAAAGAGTCATACGATCAGCAGTCCTTTTAAGAACTGCTCCTACCCCATCAGGGGCACCCTTTCCATGTCCCGCTTCGGAGTAATTCCAAGTAATTTTTTTAATTAGATGAAAATCTTGGCAAATTTGAGATATTACAAAAAACATATACTTATTTCGATATTGTGATGATGGCGAGTCAGATAAGAAATGTAGGGTTTCAATTAAAGGATTAATTTCAATAACGTGCTGAATTAAGGGCACCAAGTGAGCCCAAATAGCTGGTGCGTCATGCCGCAAGCAATTACTAACTGTGCATAAAGAAATAGGAGTAACAACACCGGAATTAAAATTGTGTGTGTACGCCACAGAAGTGTGTAAAGACACTTGTTGGCGGCTACCACCGAAATGGAAAGCCTGGACTTCTTCGGCAAATTTTAGAGCATAATTTTCAGAAAAATCTACATGTAGACATGCTTCTTGAACCGTTAAGTTGTTCTTAAGAGTTTTAATGGCACTATATTGAAAATTAATTTTGTGGACATGATTCAAGAATGCTATCAAATCTGCTTCAAATTTGGTTATTGCTGTTTTAATATTAATTGTAATCTTTAATTTTTCAGTCAACTGTTGTTTTTTCTTAGTTCCATTTTTTAGTGTAATTTCTTTTATTTGTTTCCGCCATTCGTAAAATGAGACATTGTTATCAGAAATATTTAAATATTCGAGATGATTTGACGAACAAGTATTACAACTTCTATTTAAACAAGCTAAATTCCTCGAGTCACAACACAGTTTTGATAGTAATTGCTCACAAGTTCTTACATTTACTATACAAGCTCTATGCAAACCTTGTAGAAATAACTCCATATTAAGGTGTCGGGAACAGAGACAAGTATCCCTATTGGTAGGTTTGGGGAAAACTGTCCAAAAGGGTCGAAGCTTACAAAAGGTCGAGTAACTTATTTTTATACCAACTTGAGATATAAAATTTTGATAAAGTATCTTCAGTTGGGCATTCAGATACCGTTTCTGCATCTTAAGTTTATTTTTCGTCACAAATTCTTTTTTACTAGCACTTATAGAACTATTAGCATCATCGTTATAAAATTTATGAACTTCTTCTACGTATGATTTATGACCTGATAGTATGCTTAAAGATGATACTTTATTGTTACCTTGTTTTTTGAACTTGGAGATGTTTGTTTGACTATGTGTAGGGGAAGGTCGGGCAAAGTCATTCAAAGTTAATAAGGTAATAATAAGGTAATTCAAAGCTTAGGGTGGCCACCCTAAGCTTTGAATGACTACCAATTAGATATAATATTAACATGTTTTATGTTACTTTATCAGTTTGTTCTCATAAACTAATCTAGTTTTGACATCAGATCGTTATTTTCACTTATAAACAGTTATTCATCAATATTTTTAACTTTAATTCAAAATGGGAAATTGACCACTTTACCTTCCCAAGTTGGGTAATGTGGCCTACATAAATCCACGAAGCGGGTAAAGTGGCACAGTCTCAATAAAATATATATTTTGTTATATTAATAAAAGTTTTATTTAAATTGAACACATGAAATAATTAAATATGATAAAGGAACTCAAAGTTTCTTAATTATTCATTATTTTTTATTGATAAGTAATTAATCATCCACACAAATTAATCTTAAGCACAAAATTCGCAAAGAAAGTCATTATCTTCGTCATCACAGCCCGAGCAGGCTTCATGGGCCCATCGTTTACAAATAGAACACTGTATCCAGCCATCATCATGTTTTGACTTAGACCAAACTTCCCCGCAGTAAAAACAATCAGGGTCATCATCCAAGCACGTACCCAGAATTTTTTGTCGGGGGGGGTCCAGGTCCAGGCAAATGATTAAGGTATCGCGTAAATGGATACTTAAAATTAAAAGAAAATTGTTTTCACAAATTATTTAATGCATATCTCGGTAATATAAGACAGTATTATAACGTTAAATTTAAACGTCTTGGTCTTAAGGACATTTGGTGTAAAACGTCGTCTACTGAAAGAATCTGAGTTGAATGGGCTGACATCAATACCAAACCAGTTAGACGATCATTGCCCATTTTATTGCGTAAATAGGTTTTAACCCTTTTTAAAGTTGAAAACGATCTTTCGACGCTTGCAGTAGATACAGGGAGAGACACTAACAGTTTTAATAGTGTGTGTATATGTGGATAAAATACAGCATCACACTTAGCCAACACTTCTATTGCTTCTCTCTTGATTGAAGTTTGATCAGCATTTTTCCACTTTTCAGCCCATAGGTGATATTCGCTCTCCAATGTGACCGCAGACACATCGTCATCTAAGTAAGAAAGTAGATTTGACAAGTTCTGTGCATTGTTGACACATATCTTATGTGGTAATAACATTTCTAGCGTTGTCAAAATTTGTACATTGCTCCCTTCAAATCGACTTTTCAGACTTCCAAGAAGGTCATCCAGACACGGAATGAAAATACTTCTTTTGAAATATTCCAATGGTGAATCTGCTGGATAATTTTCTCTATGTACTTGTCTGCCAGTTATTCGTGGCATTGTGATAGATTCGATGCCAAAGAGAGTGCAAGAGAGATTTACAACTCTTGTGAATATCTTTTTAAATTCTTCGTCTAGTGTATTACTTCTTAAGTTCTGAATCTGTTGTATTACCGTGAAACCTGCTTACTTTGCCACATTTTCATGTGTCAAAAAGTTTGATTCGCTTTAAAAAAATATAATTGAATGAAAACGTAATGATTAACCTACACCTAGACTTAGTAAATTTCATGAAAATTTATGTTATTGCTAAATATCTATTTTATTTTTGTAAATTAAAATATTTTGAGCCTATAAACAAATATGGCAAAGTCAGCTGTCACTTCTGGTAAATTTGCCATATGAAAGAAAAAATGAAATTTTTGGAGTTTATGAGGTTAAACAGTAATATATATTTGCACTCTTCCTACATCCCGTAAAAAAAGTAAAAACTTTATATTATTTAGCACTGATAATTTAAATCTCTAAGAAGGTGGCAAATTCACCAACCTTTCTAAAATATTTCCTTTTAGGAAGAAGTTAGGGTTAGGGTTGTCAAATAAAAATGATTTCGTAGTAGGAAAAATTTAATAAAAGTAAAAAAAAACCTAACGAATTATAGTAACATCAGCTTTGCTACCATCATATTTAACTTCTAATTAGTGTCTTAACTTGAAGTGTTTAACGTAATAAAACAAAAAAAAAACAGTTTTTATTAAATATACATAACGTAGCAGTCTTTCATAATTTTAGCTATTTAGAAAAAGCGACATTGAACATAACTTAGCATAATCAGTCTCTAATATTCCCATGGCAGTCAGAAATATAAATATATAACCTACCCATAACAAATCAACGACATAGTAAATTATTCATAAAGGAAATTTGAATTACCTCACAGTATAAAATATTAAAAAAAATAACAATGGAAAGCTTAAATCTACTGTTGTACCATGTCGGTACCTAGTCATTCATTGGACATTGTACTTAGAAAAATCAATGTTGTCAAATTTGAACTTCCCTCGACGACCCTCTTGAGGGTTAGTCAATACCAGCTCCACATCTGAGTCTACTATAAAACTAATGTCATTCACGTCTGGCCAGTAAAAAAGATCCCCGTTCCTTCTCATAAATTTGACAAGCATTCCGGAACCTTCAGTTAGTTCTAAAAGTTTGCCTACATAAAACTTATTTATTTTTAGTCCACGAAATTTAACTAAGAGAAAACTGCCAATTTGATGCATTAAGGTATCATTTTTTTTTTGTTTTTTCAAAGTTATTTTGTACAGTATCTTCCTCCACATCACTTGGTTCTGATTCAGAAAAGAACGGCCCTTCATCTGAAGAATCTCTTAACGAATAATCATCATTGCTTTCATCGGTTTCTTCTTCGGTTTCTTGAACTAATTTTCTTTTTCTATTACAAGCTAAAGGCATGTGAAACATTTCTGCAGAGGTGGATGGTACTGGATTATTATAATCAATAGATGGTTCTGGGCCATTTTCAAGGTTTTTATCATTACACGAATTAAGTGATATATTGTGAGTTTTATCTATTTTGTGTAATTTAAGTTTACTTTTATCCAAATAGAAAGCGCGATTCAGTGGACTATACTTGATTTCAGATAATATTGTAACTTTTTTTCCATCTGACTTAACAGTAGATTCAGGTCCTGGTGTAGATGTTGTAGCAGCAGTTTCATTTTCGGACGCAAACCAAGGATGATAAGTTTCTGTTTCAGGTCCTAGTGAAGGTAACAATGCAGTAGTCATTTCATTTTCAGGTGGCGTTTCCGATTCAAACTCACGCTTTTCCTTGAGTATTGTCTTATTTGAAAGTTTTTTAGTATTACTTTTTTTATTCGACATCAACAATTCTATTTCTTCGGAAGAAACCGAAGCACCGGGTGTAATGTTGACTTTTTTATTTTTTATTTTCCTTATAGGATTTGCTGACCGGTTTTCTTTTAAATAGTCTAAAAGTGCATTGTCAACGCTATATTTGGTTTCTTGTTCGTAGTCAGGAAGTTTCCTTAATATTTTATAAGGGTTAAAAGGTACTATACCGGTAGCCCTAAATCCAGAGATGATATTTTCTTTACTGGTTATCTCTATTGCCTGTATTAAAGATTTAAGCAACACTGGAAAATGAGATTTATTGAGTTGCGTTTCTGACGGATTCTCATGTTTGTAGGTGGTTAAAATTTTGCGCCATTCCTTTTTCAGCGGGCCGAAAAATGCGACATCCAAGGGCTGCGAAATGTGTGTGGAATTAGGTGGCAAAAATGCGAACCTAATATTTTTTTCTTCGCATAGACGTATTATATTAATGTTTAAATGGCTTGAAAGGTTGTCGCCAATAATTAATTTCGGCCCCTCAAGCTTTTCAGCCCATGGTATGATAATTTTCTGAAACCAATCTTCGAACACGGTGGCATCAAACCAGCCAGATTTTGTCCGATTATATCGGGCACCGCTTGGTCCATTCTGACACCACGAGGTCCACAAATGCTCTGCCTTAAAAACAGTGTAAGTAGGCAAGAGTGTTCCATCTGCCACCGCTGCGAACATTATTGAGATATTGCCTTTGGTATGATTGAGTACTTTTTCAGGATACTTTACTTCGCGCTTGAAGATGCACTTGGACGATCCAGGATTATCCGATAGATTGGTTTCGTCGTAATTTAGTATATTACTTTTGGGAATGTCTTGTAAAGTGTTTCGTAAATTATCGAAATAAATGTTAAATTCATCTGACGTTTTCGCAGCGCGAACCCTTTTTATATTTTGTGCAGCTCTTACCGTTAATTTATCTTTGTGTCGGACGAGAAACTTTTTTATCCACCACTTTCCTGGCGGTTTATTATTGAAAATATGTTCTCTATTGTTACCTTTAAGGTAGTTGAACACAACGAGACTTAGGTCGAAACGAGATAGAGGTGCTCCGAAATCACCTGCTGCTCTCAGGACGTTAACAATATTTTGTTCTTCTGTTTCAGAAAGTCTTTGCTGTCCGCCTGGCTTCCTACTATGCTTATTTTTCACTTTATTGTCAATAGTTCTGCGTGGTATATGGAATCGTTTTTCAGCTTCAAGGGACCAAATTTCTTTTCTGCTAATTAAGTCCACCGCAACTTCTAACATTTCTTTAGAGTATTCCTTATATGCTCTGTTTCCTAACAAAGGTCGGCGGCGTCGTTTGTCCATCTTCTAAAAAAGGAAAACTAAATGTTTATTTAGTCAATATTTTGTACACAAGGTACTCATGAAATTAACCTAAAGGTAAACTGGATAGCGACTACAACATTTAACGACTTATACACGTCCCATCTATGTTAAACAGTGTCTTGTCAAATCATTTTGGACCATTTACGGGAGTTATGAAAGTCAAAACAAGTAATTGCCACGATCTTAAATATTATTTCAATGGAAACAATATTAAAGATGAAAAAGAAAAAAAAAGCATGTAATAGAAAGGTGTCCGTTACCCAGGCCAGATGTTGTCGAAAATGGTCATTTGAATCTTATAGATAATTAGTTTTGCGGCTTCTGTAATTGTTGCGCACATTTTTAAATTTGTTGCGCTTATAGTTTTTTAATTATTTCACAAAAACATTTCCTGCTGGGGTAACGTTACCCCAGCCAGACCTTTTTCTTTCTAATGGGAATATTTAAATAATTACTAGCTATAAAATTAGTTGTCTAGATGAAGTAAATGTTGTGCCTTATTTTGTATTTGTTCTTTCATCGGTTGCGAAGTTATTCGAGATTTTGCTGGGGTAACGTTTTTGGTTTTGCTAGATCTTTGAAATGGTTAAGCGGATTCTTATCATATTTTGTGCATGGCTTCTTAGGAATTAGTTTAAATTTGTTCTGCAATAAGAAATCCAAAGTAATACATAGCTTAAAGGTTATTTCATTAAATAGAAAAACACTTCAATTGGTCCCAGCACTCTCAATAAGACCTATAAAGACTTACTTTAAACGTTATTTTAAAGCTTGTAACTGCCTTCAAATGTATGTGAAGTTTCATTAGTATCCTGTAAGTATTTAACAAGTTATGATGATATTGAGTTCTTCACGAGCACGGTCTTGATGCGCGCGGTGTTTTTTGGCCACTGGATTGGATATATGAACTGAATGTTATGTCAATTATTAGTTTTTTAGTTCAGTTGTATATCAGTAAAATTTCAGCTCAGTACATTGGATAATTAATGAGATAATACGATTAAAGTCATTAGGAAGTGAATGACCGTGGTAACCCGACCAAGTTTAGGTGGTTACGAAAAAGCGAAAACGCAAAACATTATGGTACCTTCTAAAATATGTAGGATAGTGTTACAAATTTAGTACAGACATGTACACAAGTTTAAAAAAAAACTACGTGATTATTAAATAATTTTTATTGACAGGTAATATAATCATTTCAATTGAACTTTTAAAGTATTATTTAACTTATACTTAAAAACAATCACAGATTAAAATTACAGATAGTAATTTTGCTTTTTTGAAATTTTCTATTATTTTTTAATTAAATTATAGATTTCAGTATACACAGTACACAGTTACAGTTTTTATTTAAATATACACATATTGGACTGTGTAATGATCACAGACAATAAATAATATACAATGGTTTTTTTCAGTTAACACTAAACTTACGGTGCGTACAAACTATATAACATAACATGTTATATAACATTTTTCATAGTGTGGTCATGTTATTTAACATTGTTGTATAACATTTTACATAGAGTTGTAGTGTTATATAACATGTTACATGGTCTGTACGCACCTTTACGTATGTCTACTAATACCTACTTATATCAATTAAAATCACAGATCAATGGTAATATTAAATGACATCACAATGTAGTAAAATGCTCACAGTTAGTCCTACTGTTTTGTTGTCTCCTTTCAAATATCACGTTTTTTTCCTAAGTTTAAAATCACAGATCAAAAATAATAAAATTAAGTAATATTAAACTGCAGTCAAATAATTATGTAAGTATTACTTTTAACTAATTACAATCTCAAAAAGTCGACGTGTAAAGGTACATTCTAAAACTTTGTTGGTTTTTGTATAAAAATATCACAGATCATTTTGTAAAATGAGTATCCAAATATGTAAGTAACTTTGTGAAACAAAAGTTGTCATAAACAGAGATCTAGTTGGCGCTCTAGAGAGACCATAAGCGTAGGCAGATTTTGTTGATTCTTACGTCAGTCGATGAAATGGTCATGATTTAGGTTCTATATTAAAAAGTGTGAAATACCTGTTCGCGATCTTTAATTTAATAAAAAACATATTGCTTTCGACTGCATAAGATTGGAGACGATTTTTTTATTATTATTATTATCACATCTATAAAAAAAATGTGGCTAGCATTAAAATTCACAATTTTAAAGTAAATACACGTCAAGTGACAATACAAAATCTATTAAATAGTTTTGTATTTTAGATAAATTAGATAATTTTTATAATAAGTTATTATCAGATTGTAATGTATAAATAATCGCGTGGGGCATTAAATTAATCTGACTCTTCTGAATTTTGCTATACATATCGTCATAACATTGAAAAGTTCTAGTTTGTGTTCGATAGCAATGAGCTTTGTAGTGGCCAACTCCTTCGAAGCTGAGAGGTGGATTAAATTCAATGACTGCCAAGATCACATATAATCTATTATTAATTTCAATATTAATTGGGATATCATTTAGCTGTATATTAATATCATGAAGCTCAAATATTATTAAATGGTTCAAATGATAATTAAATGAAACTGTGCCTATTCTGCAAGAAACACAAAGTGGTGAGAAATCGTTTTTCATTCCTGCTTCTACAGACTCTTGTAAATTTGAAATACCTTTTTATTTTATGAGATCTATATTCAATGGCAAGTATTTGCATTTAAATGTCTCTTTGTTTTTGTGGCTAGTGCAATTTGCGTTTGAGCAAATTCTTTTTCTAGTAGCGGAAAAGTATGAAATACAAATTTCTTCTAATATTTTTGTAATATTACATGCGCAATTTATAACATTGGGAGTAGTTTCGTTATTTGTTTCAAAATTTGCACAAAAAATATTACTTAAAAGTACATCTCTTTGGTTGTAGAGTTTTTGGCTGAAGTTCTTTGCAGTAGCAAGATTTGCGATGAACGTCGTAAAAGCGTCATTTTGCATTCTTTTACTGTTGTTGATCTCCTGTCTGAATGTTTTTCTTTCTTTGTAGGCTATGGCTAATGCTTGCGAGATTGCGTCAAATGCACAAGTATTAGTCAGAATTATACTTTTATTTCTAGATATGGCTATGTTGCCATTTTGTAATGTATATATAGGTTTTATGCCAACGTTTGTTTTTTGACGAGAAACAGCAAGACCTCGCCAGTTTTCTACTTCAACAGGTTCGTCCTGAAATATAGACTCTAATTCAAAGTCCTCATTGTACTTCACGTTTCGTGTATGAAATGCTGTATTTCTATTTACTAGTAAGTTTTGAACATTTGAAATTTCTAAGTTATATGTAGATGTCTGCGGAATAGGCGCATTTTGTAAAACTACAATTTTACTTTTTGTTTCATGTGTCAAGTCAAAATCATTAGTCATATTTCGTTTTTGTAAAATGTCTTTATTTAATTTTGTTTTTACTAAATTTTCAGAAATGTTTAATTTGACAGACCCATTTATAAAACTATAGTGTTGTACTATGAACTCATCAAGTCGTATTCGCTCATCTTTGGTATTATCATATATGGTCTTTAAAGTGATTTTCAGTATTTGAACTACTAGCTACTTCTTTTGCATTGACAAAATATTTGGTCATAACATTACCCCACATAGGTAATTTTCGCAACAGCCTTTTTAAAGTATCGTTTATAGACGGCAAATAATACTCATTTATTTGTTCATGCTTTGGGTCAAGTAATAGCAAATATAACTTTTCCGTTTCCATTATTTTGTTGTAATAATTTATAAGAGGACAAACAGTACCAGTATTCATAGTTACCTCGTCATTTTCATCTAGAAAATGTTTATCTGTTTGATCATCGCTATCGACATCAATCACATTAGTATCATCCTTATAATCAATCAAACGCTGTAGAGCTTGCTCATATTTACCACATAGCTGACCATCTAAACCAGGACTAACATATTTGTGTAATGATACTGTTACTATATCATTGATGACAACAGATTTTATTTCCTTATAGCAATGTAGTGTATGAATTTTCTTAATACAGTTAATATAAAAATATTAGGATTTTTCTGACGCTTTGTCAAAACTACTTTGTTTAGGCAGTTTTTAAAAAAAATGCGATTTGTCTAACCGAATGTAACAAACCGGCACACACATTTAGCCCTTCTAAAAGCGAAAAACACTGCGATAAATAACCATTTGTATCGGTATGAAGAAAAGTACGACATATAGCTCCTAGTAGTGCAGATGAATCGTCACATACTATTTCTTTGGGTAAAGATCGATTTACTGCCCATGTACTTAACCAAGTAGCTATAGCTTCAATTGTGTGTGACTGTGATACCATATAACATAAAGGAATACTAGTACTGGTAGTGCATGCCATGACAGCATATAGAAAAGTATGTTTAGCGTCTTTAAGACTTACTCCTGGAGGCGCTATCGGTTGAAAAATCGAACCAGTTGCGTCGATGGACAAAACAGTGTGTATTTTTTTAAATGTCATCATAATATTTACTTTGTTCATTTGTCCATAAGTAAATAAAAAAGGGGCAAGAGAAATTTCCGTATAAATGTATCGAATGGGGAACTTTGAGACATTGCATAGATGGATAATATTGTGTTTTTATCAAATTGAAGGGCCCTTTTAACATCATGTCGTATTTTCCTTAAATTACCTAATTTAGGTAGCGTTGGAGGTTCTTTTGGATTCATGAGTTCATCAGCCAGTAAAGTTCTGACTTTAAGCGCCTTTTCATACTTTAATTGTGCAGCAATTTTTTGTTTTCGTGTCGATGTAAGTTTATTTTTAACATTCAAATAGTGGACATGGTCTTTCTTGTAACTATTTATTTGACAAATTACCTCTAAAAAAAATTCAGTTTTAGGAGATATGTCAACAATAATAACTGCGCCACACTGAGTACATTTTCCATTGCATTTAATAGAGTCAAACAGAAAGTTCGTAGGTACGTAATTATTTTTAAAAGCAAACGTACAATTAAGATCTGTTTTTTTCCATATTTGATCTTGCAGCTCATTAGTCCAACTTTTCTGTAACGTGTGGTTTTTGGGAGCAATACGTTTAAATTCGTGAATATCCATTAGAAACTTTACTTTGAAATCAGAATTACTGTTGCTATCATCAATATTTTCAAAATCAACGTTACTGTCAAAGTACTTTCTTTTTTTCGTCTTGTCTGTTATGTCATCAACCCGTACATCTGTGACACTATCATGGAAAATATAATAAAAATAAAATGTATTACGTCTCACTGACATTTGTATGGCCATTTTAGACATCTTATGTTGAAACATTTCATAAAATTCATTCTGTATACGTTCATATACATCATGATTAATAGAAGGACACGACTTATATTTAATAAGTCGTGGTGCATATTTAGAAATAATGCGCTTTTGGTCTTGCAATGGTATAGCGCTTTTTCTACCTGCCATTTTGTTTAGTTAATTCTTGATTGAGTGCACGAGCGTATTCACTGTGGATAACGGGCTAAGAAATTAAATAATTGAGGTCCGCAAATATTGGTCGATGAGAAGATTGCCATTCCATCGTACATCGGTCATCAGAACATCTATAACAAAACAAAAAAAAAATAACTGTAAATATAACATAAAGTTTTATTTACAGCTAAAGGGCTGTCGAATTATAATATGAAAAAAACTGGCCAAGTGCGAGTCGGACTCGCGTGCAAAGGGTTCCGAACGAATTTTTTTTTTTTAACATGTTATTTTTACACTACAGACTTCTAATAGGTTTTCCTGTAATCTTTAGGTAAATACCTATTATCTCCATTTTTTTTCAAAATTTTAGGCTCATTACTTTCGGAGATAAGGGGGGGGGAATGGTCATTTTTCGTCTAATTTCTTGAATAACTTCAAAACTATTTATTTTAAAATTATGAAAAAAATATAATTAAGACCCTCACAGTAAGCCCTTTTATTTGATATGTCACACGATATTGTTAAAAAATCTTTTTTTTTTTAATTTTCTAGTTTGACCCCCAAAAGTGACCCCCATACTAAAAATTTAATGATTTACGTAACGCGTCCGTGTTTGGGTCACAGAAATCCATATGTGTACTAAATTTCAACAGAATCGGTCTAGTGGATCCGGAGAAAACTGGCTGTGACAGACGGACAGACAGACAGACAGACAGACAGACAGACAGACACCCGAGTGATCCTATAAGGGTTCCTTTTTTTTTTTCGGAACCCTAAAAAGAGGAAAAAGAACAGAGATTCAAAACAATATTGTACACAATAAATACCTAGACAAAAAAAATACATTATCAACAAACTTATAACACCCCTCTTTTTGCGTCTGGGGTTAAAAATTATATGTTGTCGTCGTCACTATCAGCTAACAAAACTGCTTTTCCTGGTATCAAATTAAAAATTTCACCTAAAAAGTATACTTAACACTATTATAACAACTCGTAACAGAAACTCATAATAAAAAAACGTACAATTTTGTATACGCCCGAGACGTAAACGGGGTGCGGGGGGCAAAAGTCCGAGTAACACACCAATCGCGCGCGATTGGCGCTACCTCATAAAAACGACTTTTGCGCATCTAACAACTTTTGCCAAGTTACGTGTCGGGGACTGTAATAGCGCGCGTATTTAGAGCATTTTTATTTACCTACACATTACATTTGTAATAATCTATTTAAGTCATGATCCAAAGTAATAAAGATTGAACAGTGGCCAACAGGTCAACCTACCTAAATCGTAGTAATATATACCTAGCTAGATATAAGTATGTACTCACCGTAGATTGAGAGTTTTACAGACGTAGAGGAGAACGTCAAACGATATTTTTTATAACTTCACCACGCAGCCATAGTCGCCACCACACTCATACGTAGGTATTATGTCGCCAACACCGCGTCCATCATCGCGGCCCACGGCTATTGCTATGTTGCCATTCTGTTTATGCCTACAATAAAAACAAAGAGTACATTTTTTTTGTCTAAATCCTTATTGGGGTTTCAATTGTAGTTTTGCTACGTACATATTTGAAACTCGAATCGTCATCTATTTGCAAGTTTATATCAACGCGAGTGTCGCAACAAGGTTATTATGGATTTCTTAAAGTCTACGTGTCCAAGGAGTTTGTGGAAATAAATAAATACCTACCTGTTGTGGTAGTCCCGACTCCCGACATTGATAACGATAAAAATCGGTCGCTTAGTCATGAATTTCATTAATCAAGTTTCAAGTCATATTTTGACAATATACCTATACACAAAAACCTTCCACTTGAATCAATCTATCTATTAAAAAAAACTGCTTCAGAATCCGTTGCGTAGTTTTAAAGATCTAAGCAAACAGGGACAGACAAACGGGAAGCGACTTTGTTTTATAGGTACTATGTAGCGAAGGATAAATATGTCGTTATCATTGTTGAGAATTCCAGTCTAGGTAATAATTAATTACGAAAGAAAAGAAAATAATAAGTTCCTAAATTTAAATATTTAAGCCTTAAAAAAATACAGTTTTAGATAAGTACCTAACAACATGTACATATTAATAATAATTTTGCTACTATTTCTGTAGTTACATTATACAAGCTTACCTTGTTCGAATTCATCAAGCAGCCTGCACCATAACTATGATCATCAATAGAAGCACTCCACATTAGCAGTAATTCGCCACACTTATTATTTTACATTAGCTCTCACGCACTCTATAAATATTTGCAAAAACAGGAAACGGAACTGCCGAAACGCATGCGCACTCTACAAGATGAATTATGTGATGACGGAGCATGTTTAGTGCGATATGCAAACAATGCGCCCCTTCACCCCACCCCTTCCGCGTCCCACCGAACGACATGTTATATCAGTGATTTTTGATAAGTTTGTGCAACTGGAAGATAATAATAATGTTTCCACAGTACAGATATTATTATATTTATTAATGTATTTAACAGTGTACGCGTCTGTACCGAAATTGTAAGGTGTATTATACTAAACATTTCAAAAGATAGTATAATGTTCTGCGTTTTCGCTTTTTCGTAACCACCTAAACTTGGTCGGGTTACCACGGTCATTCACTTCCTAATGACTTTAATCGTATTATCTCATTAATTATCCAATGTACTGAGCTGAAATTTTACTGATATACAACTGAACTAAAAAACTAATAATTGACATAACATTCAGTTCATATATCCAATCCAGTGGCCAAAAAACACCGCGCGCATCAAGACCGTGCTCGTGAAGAACTCAATATCATCATAACTTGTTAAATACTTACAGGATACTAATGAAACTTCACATACATTTGAAGGCAGTTACAAGCTTTAAAATAACGTTTAAAGTAAGTCTTTAGAGGTCTTATTGAGAGTGCTGGGACCAATTGAAGTGTTTTTCTATTTAATGAAATAACCTTTAAGCTATGTATTACTTTGGATTTCTTATTGCAGAACAAATTTAAACTAATTCCTAAGAAGCCATGCACAAAATATGATAAGAATCCGCTTAACCATTTCAAAGATCTAGCAAAACCAAAAACGTTACCCCAGCAAAATCTCGAATAACTTCGCAACCGATGAAAGAACAAATACAAAATAAGGCACAACATTTACTTCATCTAGACAACTAATTTTATAGCTAGTAATTATTTAAATATTCCCATTAGAAAGAAAAAGGTCTGGCTGGGGTAACGTTACCCCAGCAGGAAATGTTTTTGTGAAATAATTAAAAAACTATAAGCGCAACAAATTTAAAAATGTGCGCAACAATTACAGAAGCCGCAAAACTAATTATCTATAAGATTCAAATGACCATTTTCGACAACATCTGGCCTGGGTAACGCACACAATAGAAAGTATTGTGAAATTGCAACGCTATACAGTATTTGCGCAAACAACTAAATCACTTTACATATTTAATTCTAACTGACCCAAAACCAAAAAATTCTTTTTAAATCATCCAACACCCTGTGTACCATTTGTAAAACAACCTTCATGTAAGCACATGCACTGTGTATTTCATACCTGGGTTCCTACCTATTATATTATAAGTAGGTACTTACAATGACAATTTAATTAAAATATTCATCAGAAATTTTGTGGCAGCCCTAACCTCCAACAAAACATGGCAAAGTCACCATCACAGACGATGTGATTGGGGTTGTTGAATTTACCAATACCAGTTGCGAACTACAGGTAGCTTGTAGCACAGTAAATCAGCTTTTATTTAGCTAAAGAACATTATGCTAACATAATATCAAAAATGTACTTACGTAGGCAATGCTTTTCCCGTTTGTTTTTGCAAAAGTTCCGGAGCACTAAGTTTCACGCCACCAACATTCGAAAAAAGTAACCGCCGAAAATGACATCTCAAAAACTGCCGGGTTGCCACATCTCATTCAGTGTTGCCATTTAACTCATAAATTTTACTATAAAGGCATGCATACATGACAAAAAACTGATATTAAGATGTGACTACACTTTTTCCCTCAGAAGTTGGCTGTGGCAAAGTCAGCAACCGTTGGCAAAGCTAGCAGGTTTTACGGTACATCCTTTGCAAAAGTCAATGCAGAACTTAAATCATGTTCAGGACTTTGCAAATACTGAGACAACGCCAGTGTATAACTTAGCAACTTCTCACAAACTAAAACAGATATTAAGAATGCTGGACTTTTCATTGCTGAAACCAATTGTTCCGCTTTAGCTGCAATGTCTCTTCCTGTTGCAGAAACATCAAAGAGGCTAATGACAATGGGTTCAATTAGCTCAACAAATACGATGATGGCGTTATGACGTTCCACAAATCGCGTTTCACAAACACCTATTAACCGTGTCCTTTTTGTCTCTGGTACTAATGCCTGAATGTGACTTTTCAGTATATGACCATTTAATGAATTATTTCGAAATAAATTGCAAATGTCCTTATTGGTTTGTAGACAGTTTTTGACACACGGTGTTGTCATACCTGCACTAAGTGCAAGATTCAAACGATGATTGGCACAATGGACATACATGGCTTTAGGATATAATTCTCTGATTCGTGCTTGTACGCCTTTGAACTCACCACTGAAAGATCCAGCTCCATCATAACCTTGCCCAGGTAGTTTTTCCAAATTCAAGCCAAGTTCTCCGCATTTTTTTATTATCAAGTTTGAAATCGCGACACCAGTCATTTCCGTCAGTGGTATTAAACACAAAAAATCATCTTTGAGAACCATATTTTTGAGATCGACATATCGCACACATAGAGAAAACTGTTCAATTCCTGATACATCCAAAGTTTCATCTGCAAGGATACTGAAAAACCCTGATTCATTTGCATCTTTTACGATTTTAGTTTGAATTAATTTACCACAGATATCAATAATTTCGTTTACGATTTTAGGACTTGTATACATTGCATTTTTTTTTGCATTTTCTAAATGTTCTTTGAGTGTATTGTCACCCGCTTCCACTCTGAACCTTAATAGGGCTCTAAATTTTCCATCTCGAGAATCTCGGGCATCTAGTGTTTTGGAAAGATCAGAACTCTCGTCATCACCGCGAAGTGCAATTTCATTTTGTCCGCAAAATATAACTGTTTTTATTATGGGTCTAATAGCGTCTCTGTTCTCTAAGATTTGCTTCCTTCGGTTAGAATCGAGTTGACTGATAACTGAAAGTGTTGAATTAGCTTGTTGCACGAGGAAATTTTCCGCTAAAGTCGTTGATTCCTTGTGATAAGCAGTTTTCTCGTGATCGCGAAACTTCTCCACTGCGTGTTTCCATTTAACGAATGGATTATCAACTAAAACACCTATTTTTTGATGTTTACCCTTTCCAACGCAATCTTTGGAGAATGCCACACAATATTTACAAAATGCACCATCAAAGTGTTTTGAATATATCAACCATTTCCATTTGTTAATCCAATTCCTTTGAAACTTCAACATCTTTCCACCCACATTTTTTGCTGGGAATTGAAAGTCATTATCTGGATTGGTCAGTGAAAGAATAATTGTTCTCACCGCGTCTGGTACAGTTGTGTTAGAAAATTCCTTTGATTTTAAAATATGATGTCCAATATCGTGTTCGTTTGGGACTTCCAGAGCAGTATCTGTTTCCTTTAAACATATATTAGATAAGTGAGAAGTTGATGATCCACTTGGTCTAGGTTCATGCTGTGGTGCAGCGAAATCATCAGCAACAGGTAGAGTCGTACTGTCTAGATTGACGATTTTTGATAATGTTGATGGTCCACTCGTTCCGGGTTGATTCTGTGGTAAAGTTAAATCATCAGCAGCAGCTAGAGACGTTTTGTCTAGGTTGGCAATTTTCGATAACGATTTATCAGATCTTTTAAAATTTCTTTTGTCCATATCTTCCTCGCTATGTTTGGCTATTTTAGGCCGGAAAAAGTCGCTTATTTTAGAATTACGCTTCATTGTCGTGGTGATAAGCAGGACTTCGTCTTCATCACATAAGTCAAATTGTAGATAGTCTCAGTCCTTTTTTTTGTCGTTTTTCGTTGATTGAATGACTCGTTCAGCCCTGTAAACGTACAATAAAAATGTAGTAACTACTCAATGAAGAACTAGCGGTGGCCGCGACTTCATCCGCGTGGACTAACAGTTTTAAGTGAACGACAGCGCCATCAGTTGCCTTTTCAATAAACTACACCATTCCTAGATTTTAAATTATATTATTATATTATATTATTATATCTTCTCTTCCGGTGAACCGATTTGGATGAAATAAAGCCTACACTTTTTTTTATACGGGCTCACTCTTGGCTTCGGGGGCGAAGGTGAAGCCTAAGATGGAAGCGAGTTTGCCCGGAAGCCCACAAGAGGGCACTGGTTACCCCGCGCCCGCACACTGACGGAACGCAGCATTTGCTACTTGGCGCCAGACTTCGACGGGAGGGTGGTAGCAAGCCATTAATTACAAATTCCTCGGTACCTACAAAACAGTACCTGACTGACTGACTTACTGACATACAACACGCAAAGCGTAAACTGCTAGGTACTACATTTATATTTATTTTTTGTGATTTTAAATTATTCTTGTCATATTTGTCTTTTTGATATCTTTTTTGTATAGATAAACGTTGCCGAATTGGAATATGAATAAAAAATTATCATAGAGTATATAACGAAACCGGCAAAACCCAGTCCAGATAGTTACCAAAGTACAAAATTGAATTCCCAACGGCCCGTTTACGAAATGACAATTACTTTTTATGCACAATTATCTAGCCCAGGTAAAACAAACAAATAAGGTTGAGTCTTGTAATTGCAACTATATGGTTATTGCAACTAATTTAAATAACTCCATCTATCATCACTATTTCGAACAACGACAGGCGTAATATTGTTCTTCTATCCTAAGTTCCAATGAAAAAATTAAGATGGCGCTGATAGCTATTGAACTGTGTAAATGACATGACTTTTTGTCAAACCGCCATTTTGTTCGGAGTGACGCGGTGTAAACGCGGAGCGCTATAGTTATTTAATTCTGTTTTTTGTGGTTTTTGGTAGGTTTCTTTATAAAGAAAGTGATTATCTACTACGGTAAGTTGTTTTTTACGTATTTGTTTCATTCCACGATAAATCTAGCCCAAGTTATGGGTTCAGTTACATTTACCGGACTAAAAATCAAAAGTCAGGTTATTGCAACTATTTTTAATTTTTTAGGTTAGTTGCATTTATCTGACCGCTTTTATATGAAGTATGATAATGCTAGTGATGCGACAGTGAAAATAACTACTACGATAAAAATATTTTATCGAAAGGGATACTATTCATACTAAGCAGTAGTTGAATAGTTCGTTTATATATTTGAAACTATTGGCGCTAGTGTCGCTCTTTGAGTCAAATATTAAAATTCTGATTCACTACCTAGTAGTGAATAATAAATGATTTATTTTCAGTTTATCTCAGTATTTGATAAGTGGAATCCTGGCATTTAGATCACCTTATTTTATTTAATGTACAGACGCCAGCAGGTCAAGCTACCCGAAACTGTCAATTTTTCCTAATGAACCTTAATAAAGTCGAAAATCTATCAAAGAAATCTGACAGATTGTAGTAGCTTGATGTGCTGGCGTCTATACTACTGTACTACCAAACAATATCGTTTTACCTCTATGACCTGTTTTCTAGTTTTTGAGTATCTTTTTATTTTATTTTGTAGATGCCAAAATATAAACGAATAAAAGAGACGAAGTATTCATTAGCTGATCTAATAGAAGCTGTCGAAAACGTACGACAAAAAAAAATTAATAGCTACCAAGCCTCCTTAAAATACGGAATACCAAGGTCAACCATTATTCACCGTTTATACGGAACACGCGGTGCCAAACAGCCAACGCCTGGCAGACCTACTGAATTGTCAAAAGAGTGGGAAACTAAAGTAGCTTCTAATCTCCATGTGATGGAAAAATGTGGGTATCCATTAACCTCCAAGGAAGTAAAAATATTGATATCTGATTATATTCGAAGGAACGGAATCGTTACGAGATTTAAAGATAACTATCCTGGGAAGGAATGGTTTAGAGGATTTAAAAAACGAAACAAATTAAGTTTGAAAAAGCCGCAGTCTGTAGAAATAGCTCGAAAAAAAGCATGTGATCCTTTCATAGTTAACGATTATTTCGATATGTTACAACGAACAATACAAGAGTGTGGTTTGGCTGACAAACCGCAATGTATATATAATTTGGATGAAACCGGCTTTTGTAGTGACCCCACCAAAACTAAAGTTGTGGGTCTGATGGGGTTTCCCTCAACTAGAACGACAGGCTCTCCTGGGAGGAATAACACCACTGTGCTCTTAGCTACGAATGCACTTGGCAAAAAGATCCCACCCTTAATAATATTTCAAGGGAAACATCTGTGGAGCGAGTGGCTGTTTAAAAATGATAACATTCATACAGCTTACGCTGTCAGTAAAAAAGGGTGGATGGAGACCACCATTTTCGAACAATACATCAAAGCCGTTTTTTTGCCAGCTATCGGAGAAGAACGACCAGTCTTATTGGTCTATGATGGTCATAAGACACATGTAGATTTGAATGTCATAGACCTTCTAGTTGCCGAAAACATTACGGTTCTTAAACTGCCGGCTCACTCATCTCACATACTGCAGCCATTAGACTGTAGTACAATGAAACCTATGAAAGACAAATGGGACAGCGAACTTGTGAAATGGCAAAGACTCCATGTGGGAGCAAAACTCCCAAAACAAGAATTTGCCAGAATCATAACTAATATATGGGATGATTTAAATCCTGTTATCATTCAAAATGGCTTTAGGAAAGCGGGCATATGCCCTTTGAACAAAGATGCAATCCCAAAATATCCCAAAAGAAAAATTCGACAGTCTGGCATGGTCAAGATGGGAAGAACACCAGCAGCAAAAAAAAAAACAGCTTCGTAATGATACTGATCACAATGGTGAAGAAAATGTTGAAGGAAGTCGCACCAAGAAAGATAACTGTCAGAGAGAACATAAAGTACCAACACTAATAAGTGTATGCCTTAAAACAATTAACAGTGAGATACGACGATTGCCAGACGAAATTGATAAGGCTATTGCAAACATTACACGGGATATGAAGAAAAAGCTACCGACAGAAAATGATACAAAGGCTGATATGAACACGTACTCAGGTACTCGGGTTACGTTTCAAAAGTGGGAGACTGTAAAGGATCCTAAAACTTTCATACTTTCACGTCCTAATAATGCCAATACCAATGCCAACAGTTCTTGTAAAGTAAAAATATTGGATAATGTAGTAGTCAGCTCAACAATAAATAAAAGCAAAGAAGAACGAGTTTCATTCGAAGAGCTACTATTAAAAACTATTTCACGTAACGACATACCTAAAACTTCAAAGAAACGGATAAGTCAAGGAAGCGAAATACTAACTTACAAAGATGCACTTCATCGTCTGAAAAATGAGAAAGAGAAAAAGGAAAAAGCAGAAGAAACTAAACGGCTAAATAAACTGAAAAGAGCAAGTTATAATGAGAACAAAAAACCACTAATAAATAAGTCCAAAGCAAAGAAAAATAAAAGGAAAAAGACCTTAGACTCAGACAGTGAGAGTGATTGTTCATATACTTCAATGAATTCTTCAGAAGATGAAGGCCCTGAAGTTTTTTTTCAAAATATTTTGGAAGAAAGCATTGATGAAGATTTGCAGGAGCCATTACCATTATCTACTAGACAAGGACAAGAAGAAAATAGACCTAAAATAAAAAGTGAAAGATTAAATAAAGTGCAGAAAAAAACATTAAGGCAGACTGAAGTAAGTGATTCAGGGTAGTTATTAATATTATTAAGTGATATAGGTACACCCGGGGCATAAGATCGTGGGAAATCTATGTTCTATGTTAATAAGTTCAAATTTTCAGAAGGCGGGTAGTTTATATGAACATTCTACTGTTTTGGAAGAAAGGTTTGACGAAGATTTTGATGATCCGTTACCATCTACTTCTAAAGGACAAAAACAAAAGACACCTAAAATAAAAAACGAAAGAGAGAAGGAAAGAAAGACTTACACTGCCAAGAAGAAAATATTTACACAAAAGGAAGTAAGTACACATATCATAAACTTTCTGTAAATTTTAAGTTATAATGTAGTAGTACAGGAAGGATAACAATTTGATTTTATTTTCAGAATAAAATGCCACAACCACAAGCATCTGAGGTAAAAAAAAAAGATCTCGACGTGGGTGACTTCATTTTGGCTGGATTTCGGTCGACTAAAGGCAAAAGGACGTATAAATACGTTTGTCTTATTGAGGATATTAACCAAGAAAAACTTGTAGTCAAAGGACTCAAATCTAAAAAAGATAATAGAGAATTCAAGTTCGTTGAAAACGACATTTCCATAATAGATATAGAAGATGTGATTTCATATTTGCCCAACGCCGTGTTAAATAAACAAAAAGATACAGTCATATTTCCTTTTAAAGTAGGGGTATTTGAATGTAAATGATTTCCTATTTTATTTTACTACTTTTTTATTATGCAAATATTTCAGATAGTATTTAAAAAGGTCTATGAGATAAGACTGCAACTTTTTTTTGCAAAGATAAGTAAAAATGACTGTTTGATTACTAAAAGATTACCTATAGTAATTACACCTTAGAAGTATTTTAAATTACTTCAATTTAAATAATTATTAATGTACGATGTCGTCCTTTGATTAAGCTCAATAAAAACATCGATAAAACTGTAGTCCTGACTTTTAATTTTGTTACCATGCCAGTCGATAAAATCACAACAAGGTTCTCAACACTATTTGTAGGTAAATAGTTGCAATTACCGGACCCATGTCTAAAAAGTGATTTTGAGCAAAACTGAACGTTATTACTAGGGCATAGATATCAAAATATTATGAAATATTGAACAAGGTATATTTTTTCAATATAACGGTAGCAGTACCACAGAAAAAAAAGAAAAAAAAGTAATTAGTTGCAATTACCCGCCAGGACGGGTAATTGCAACTGTTTGTGCCTGTGTCAGAAATTTATTGAATAGATTTTTTTTATTTACAGCTTTCCTTTATTTATGACGATGATATAAATCTACATAAAATTTACTTAATAACGGATCTTTAAAAAAATGTATTTTGCTTAAGAATATAGAATTATCAACCGGAAACGTAAGGCCTCCAATATTTTTTAGTTGCAATTATAAGACTCGACCTTATAACAATATTTTAGTTTATTCTTTTTTCACTCACCTGTAGCTTGATTGAACTAAATCTACTACACAACCGAGCGTCGGCGCGTGGTGGATTAACAAATGCAATCATAAAGCGTGCGCACGAACTGAATCCGTCGAGCGAACTGAACCGACCGATTCGGTGCTGCGGGGGCGGTGAGGTGGGGCGGCCCGGTCACCGTGGCCGGCCGAGGCGGAAGTTATTAATACTTGCTCCAATGACCGTTGAGGTGCCCCGCCACCACCCGCCCGCCCCGCAGATCAAAACTGAGAGTCATATTTGGCACTGTACTTACTACTGAGGGATTTATTTTATGGGTTGCATCTATTTTCGGGAGGGGTCCGGACCCCTTGGACCCCCCCCCTGGGTACGTCCTTGTCATCATCCATATCATCATCAGTTTTAGTGCATTTCTTAATTTTAGTTTTAGATTTTTTTGCACTTTTCTTTGGAACAATAGTAAGTTTAGAAACTCTCTTTGGTGCCTTCTTTTGTTCTTGTAGTGTTTTTTCTTCTTGTAATTCTTGTTTATATGGACTGCTAGTTAAAATTGCTGTACGACCCCTCTTTCTGTTTATTTTTTTTGTTTTAGGTAATGCCTTGGGAATCGGAAACAAGTCTCTAGGCGTTACTGCGAATGATGTGCTTGGTTGTGGATCTAACATTGGCGACGATATTGTGTTTGGTTGTGCATCTAACATTGGCGACATTATTGTGCTTGGTTGTGAATATAACATTGGCGACGTTATTGTGCTTGGTTGTGGATCTAACATTGGCGACGATATTGTGTTTGGTTGTGCATCTAACATTGGCGACATTATTGTGCTTGGTTGTGAATATAACATTGGCGACGTTATTGTGCTTGGTTGTGGATCAACCATTGGCGACATTAATGTGCCTGCTTGCGAATCCAACAATGGTGGTGTCATTGCTAGTATTTCCTCCAGGGCATCCTGTAGAACTGATGGAGACTCTTCTCTTTCGGGTGTCTCATTCTCTTTGTTGGCCTCATTTTGTTGTGTTACTGGTTCAGCATGTGCCACATCTGTTGTATCTGCAGCCAAAAAGTCATGGTCTTTGAAGACGTGGCGGTCTATTGGCTCTATTCCACATTTTCGAAAACCATTGACTGCAATAGACTGTTGGGCTGCCTCACTGTAGGCTTCGCCAAAGAGTTTGCTGAATTGGAATACAGTTATTGCTCTTCCTGGGTTATTGCGAAGATACTTCTCAACTGCACGGATGTAATACTTGTTCACAGGCCCCATGAAAGACACATCCAGTGGTTGAAGCCTGTGACTGCAGTGTGGCGGCAAACATAAGACTGTGGTGTGATTTATTCTTGCCAATTCAATAAAATCCAAATTTTTGGTGTGTGTATTATGTCCATCAAGAATCAGGAGAGCTGGATCATCTTCAGTCGGCTTGGCGAATTTGAGGAAATGTTTAAACCAATCTGTAAAAATGTCCAATTGCATCCACCCTGACGAATGACAAGCAAATCCTGTGCCTGGTGGTGCCCCATCTTGAAGTTCCACCTTCATTCTTTTTCGGGGAAAAATAATAAACGGGGGAATAAAGTTTCCACCAGCCGCCATACAAATTACAACGGTGCTTAATACACCCCGCTCTGCTGAGGTGATAGCACCCACCTGCTTCTTACCCTTTTGCGCTAATATTTTAGAGCTTTTGCTCTGCACTGTCGTAAAACCAGACTCATCCACATTAAAAATACGATGAGGTGGGTAGTTTGTTTTAGACCTTACCTCTTCCAGTAGGTCAAAAAATTTCATGACACTTTATTAAAGCCCTGTGCTCGAGCAAGAGAGGTTGCTTCTGGGCTTCTTAATGTCAGTTCCGGATGACGTTTTCTAAAAGCAGAAATCCATGCTTTTCCAGCCATTTGAGTATCTTTATTAAACTTGTGTTCTATATTATTGCGTTCAGCCAACTGATAGGCCAGTCTCCGTACATCCTGTAAAGCTAATCCGTAAAATCGCTTTTCCATTTCTAAAATGTGATGCACCAATTCTTCTTCTTGCTCCATACTAAAAGTTGGGCGGCAAGACCCCAATATTTTTTTATTTTCAATAGCTTCTTTGTTTATTCCTTTTACACGTCTTTTGAGCGTCGATAGAGGAACTTTGAATTCTTTGCTAGCCTTGAGGAAGCCCATTTCTTCGTTTCGCACAGCTCTTATAGCTTTTTCCATCGCATCCGGATCCCATGTCTGTTGCTGCGACGTCCGTTTGTACGTACTTGGCATATTATTACCTAAAACAATACTAAACATTATTTATATTTACTGGAAAAAAATGCACAACGATGGGTAAAGTGGCCTACTAGGTCACTTTACCTACCCACTGGATAGGTCACTTTACCCGAAACGGAACGCGACGAAAAAAAAAAACGACTCCAATGTCAAATGAGGTTATATTATCCTCCTTTGCCGTGAAATAAACACTTCATTACAGCGACTAAACCGGTAAAATATCACATCGTTTATAACTTATGTTAAACACAGTAATAAATTACAATGTTTAAACCACTCACCTTAGATCAGAGACCACAAAAATCACTTTTTTTGGAATAAAACCTTTCCGTGTGAACTAAGCGTGTCCGTGTATACTGGAGCAATATGGCGTCGGGCATTGAATTATTTCCACACGCCGTTGACAGATGGCGCTTGTAGGTTGATCCTTAAAAACGAGGTGTCTACTTTACCCGCCTGGGCCACTTTAACGAACCTTCCCCTATCCTTATTGTCCTGCACTTGAAGTTTCTTATTTAATCTTTGTATTGTTTTTCTTTGGCTTTCAATTGTCTTTTTATATTTATTAATAGTATTTATCAACACACACCTCTTTTTATACTCATTATAGCGTATTTTTCTTACTGCCGCTTTCATAGTAGGAGGAAATTGATACAATGGATCACGTAACGTATCGGTCTTGGTCTGCCTTTCAGTACTGTTTATAGTCTCTTCTGCAGCTTCTATCACAACAGGCTCAAATGTAGGTGTCGGTTCTTCTTGCTTTTTCATTAGTCTGTACCTAATTTAAATAAAAAAATCATAACCATGTATTTTCTTTCAAAATATGCAATTTAAAATATAGCTATTAGTAAAATTTCAGTACCTTTTGGAATTTTCCTTCCATTTCTTTCTCTGCTCACGTTGAGCGCGAGGAGTTAGTTCCTTTATAGATTTGATTTTGCCTTCTTCTTTTCTCTTCTTATACTTGTTACGTCTTTTCTCTTGTTCCATGGCTAATAAGTCTGGATCATTTTTTATTTCTAAATATTTTCTCTTTTTACACTGTCGTTGCTGTGCCCGACGGCGTTCTTCTACTGCTTTTATGTTCTTTGGTGGCATTTTGATGGCACCATAAAATAAAACGGCATCGTTTAAAATGTTTTTAGCTCGTTTACTATATCCTAACTTAGAATTGAATCTTCATTTAAAAACATATAAATAAACATTTCCAAATTATATTAATTATTTATTTAAAAATCATTATCCTCAACAGCGGTCATTATTTGAAACAGAAGAAATCATTATATTCTTTATTTGTCATTATACGCAACACACATTTTGAAGCTAATGATGTTGGTGAAAATGACGAAATCGAGAAAACTGGTTGTAACTTGTCGAAACCAACTAAATTCTTCTTTATTTATTTATTTATTTATTTATTGGTTCACCAACAATTGTTTACACTGGTATTATGCTAAAGGTAACATGCAATAAAATAGAGTACAATAGTGTAACAATCACTTATAGGTAAACTCCGCATGCTTTAAGGATAAGTTGCATATGAGAAAAAAAAAATAGAAAAAAGCAGACTTAACTAAACTAATCCAAAATCATTACTGAAAACACGCGACTTCATAAATGTCTAATCCAGATCGAGATGATATTTATAAATATTGGTTTTTAATTGACTTAAAGAGTTAAAGTGCAGATCAATTATGTCGCTACAATCATTAACAACCTTGCAAAATCTCGCGTAAGGAGAATTGGAGCCTAAAACTGTTCTTCTTTGCGGTGGACGCAGTGGTGTTATTTGGCTGCGAGGAATTCTTGAAGGTGCACGGAAATTGAAAGTGCTCAGTATTTGTGGACAGTCAATCTTGTGAGCCATAACTTTGCACACAAACGTTGCGTCATTTAGACGCCGGCGTTTCTCTAGGGAAATCATTTTGAAATGTCTCAGTCTATTGTTATAAGAACGTATTTTTTTAGCTATGCCCCTAGAAAATGCCAGATGCCACAGAAAACGCTTTTGAACACGTTCTAGACGCAACGAATGTGCAGCATAATGCGGTCGCCAAACCACGCTACAATATTCCAACACGCTTCGAACCAAGCAATTATAAAGAATGATTTTTGTCTTACAACTTCTAAACTGTTTCGTATTTCTTAAGACAAAACCCAGCATTTTAGAAGACTTTTTTATAATACTGTCTACGTGTGGAATAAAAGTTAATTTCCTGTCAAATGAAACACCAAGGTCCCTTATTGTGTCCAGTTCACCAACTTTATCACCTTTAATATAATAGCTATGTTCTACTAAGGTATGCTTTCTGGAGAATTTTACATGGTAGCATTTTCGTGCATTAAGATGCATTGCATTGTTATCGCACCATTGAACAAGCCTGTCTAGATCCCTCTGTAATTCATAGGCATCGTCTTTATTTTCAACAATTTTAACGAATTTTAAATCATCGGCGTACATAAAGATATTTGAATGTAGAAAACAGTAAGGAATATCATTGATGAAATAATTAAATAGAACTGGACCCAAATGAGATCCTTGTGGCACGCCAGATGAGATATAACGCGAAGTTGATTGAAATCCGTTCACCACTACAAAGAAAGACCGATCCACAAGATACGAACTCAACCATGAAAGCAATGATCCAGTGATACCGTACGCTTGTAATTTTTTAATCAGTATGTTATGTGAGACCTTATCGAATGCCTTACTGAAATCTGTATATATTACATTAGCTTGATAACCTGCATCTATTGCTTCTGCCAACAGCTCTGTAAACAGTACAAGATTTGTGCCTGTAGACCTCGATTCAACAAAACCATGTTGTGCTTCACTTAAGTACAGCTTTAGATGGTTTTGAATATACGGGCAGATGAGAGACTCGAAAACTTTAGCAAGAGTCGAGAGAATTGATATAGGTCTATAATTAAACACCACATCATCATCATCTGATTTATGGATAGGCACAACCTTTGCCACTTTCCATTTTGAAGGAAAAATACCAGATGCTAAGGACTTGTTGAAAATAAGCGATAGTGGAGCGACCAACTCAGCTGCACACTCATAAATAAAAATAGGTGGAATACCGTCTGGCCTTTACTACAATCTAGATTTTTTAACTTTTTATAGATGGTTTCACGGTCTATAGTAGGATTAGACAAGCACAAGCTATAGTTTTGAAGGTTGCTTAAGTTATTAACGGTTTGTAAGTCATAATCGCCCTGAACCGGGCTATAAACAGATGAAAAGTAAGAAGCAAAAAATTCGCAAATTTCTGTGCCATCTGTTGATGTCCTTATACCATCCGTCATAGACATAGGATAAGCGCTAGAGCCACCTCGTTTGGATTTAACGTAAGTCCAAAATAATTTAGGGTTCTTTGAAAGGTCATCTTCTAATTTCTTTAAGTAGTTATTGTAGCAGACAGTTGCAATGTCATCGCATCGTTTACTAATTATTTTTAATTCGATTTTATCCATAGGGTTTTTGTAAGTATTGTAACGTTTTCTGATTTTATTTTTAAGTTTAGCATTTTTATAAGATTTCGGTTAAACCATGGCGGGTATTTCCTATTCCTCGGCACGCGAGTGGATATAAAGTTTTGTATAGCTGTGTTAATAATGTCATAAAAAACTTGTACCATCTCATCAACACCGTGCTGTCCCTCAAATAATTCCTCCCAGTCGAGTTCACTTAGATATTTACGGATCGGGATGTAACTCGTTTTACGAAAGTTAGGCCTCCCACTCTCAACAATGTTATATGGAAGTTTGGATTCCTTATTGAGGGATATTACAATATCTAGAGGTGGGTGGTGCTGATCAATATTACAAATCGCATCAATACATTGGCTCACATTACATAACGAATGGCTACACAATACAAGATCCAGTATGCGACCAGAGGCATTACTAATATTGTTAAATTGGGTCAGCTTATTGACGTACGTAAAGTCTAACAAAGCTTCATTATTACTGGGCAGTTTTAAGTTATCATTAGAATTACCGGTTATTTTCCAGTCAATGTTACCCAAGTTGAAGTCGCCCGTAATACAAACGTATGAATCATTAAGCTGTTCCAATGCTGCGTTACAATTGTCCAAGAAATGTTCCAAATAAGAAGTCCGTACAGGAGGCGGCAGGTAAACTGCACAGAGAGCTATTCGGCGAGCAGGTCCAGCGACAGATAGATCCAGATACAAGATAACCCAAAGGTCTTCACAATTACTTTCGAATTGAATGGCGCGTTTAGAGTTTATACGTTTTGTAACAGCTATTAAGACTCCCCCGCCCTCTTTACCACTTTGTAGACTTGAGTTTTCTCTATCCCTTCTGTAAACCACGTACCTGTCATCGAATAGCTCACTGCTTTTTACGGAACTATTAAGCCAAGTCTCTGAAATAATAATTACGTCGTAGTTATTACAACAAACATATCGATAAACCATATGCGTTTTTGTTTTTAAACCTCTACAGTTTTGGTAAAATATTTGTAATTTATCGAACTTTGTATAACATTATAGTTGAAATTAACATGTGTTATTAGTGAACAAAAATTTCGTTAATTATTAACTAGGCAAATCATATGAGTTTGTTTAAAGACTAAATTTTTAATAAGAATATGGTCGGCTTCTGGGGTCTTCCTAGCAAAAATTCTTCCATTTCTTACCCAGACGAATTTGTATCCTTTGTCCTTTGCTTTTAGTCTAGTAGCAGCATGCAGCGCTTTATTAGAAGGAGACAAGTGTTCGAGCACAAATACCGGTTTCCTGTCTCCTGCCAGTCCAAGATCTGCGCTGTTCAGTTTGTCGGCATTATTCTTTCCCTTGTTGTATTCTATAACAGATGCCAAAAGCGTGTCGCGAACCCTCGATGAGGCAAGTTGCACAACTACGGAGCGCGGACGGGTACTAGAAGCCTGTAGTTTGGCCACGCGGGTGCAGTGATGAACATCACTGTCGTTCAGCACGCAGCCGACCGCTGATCCCAGCTGCTTAACGACTGTGTAGAGGTTCTCTTGTTTATTTTCTGGTAAGCATTGGATTTCAAGGTTGCTTGACCGACTTTGCTGTTCTAAGTAATTTATTCGGTGACTGAGGTCCGCAACGGAGTTTTTGAGTTCATTATTTTCATCCTTTAAATCTTTCACAACATTTTTTAACGCGGTATGCTCAGTTTGGTACTCTTCAAACTGCTTAGTATGAAAGTTCAGTGACTCCGTCAGCTCCCTGATGTCTTTCTTTATCGGTTCCAGCTCCTTATTGATGACGTTGAGTATAGTCTTGTTTATTTTCTGGAGCATAGAAGCAAGCTCGGTCTTTATTACTTCTTGGATAATAGTACGCACATCTTGGGTGGTCACAGCTGTTTCTTGGGGTGGCGAGTTCAAGGCCAGCCTCTTGTTTCCTCTTGTAGTGGAAACGTTCCGAATAGGGGTATCCTCTTTTTTTGAGAAATTTGGTATTAGAGTAATACAATCCGTACATCTCCATTTACGATAGGCGTCAGAATCAGCAGACATTTCCGGAATAGACAGACATGTTAAGTGATATGATTTATTGCATGTAACGCAATTAATAAATCGCTTGTTATCTTCGGCTTTATCGTCAGCACAGCAACCCCACGTAAGCGTTGGCGAATTCATGTTATAAAAAATTATTTTTTTCTATGTGAATTTTAATAGGATCCAAAGAGCACACTATAAAAGGCCCTCCCAGTGGCGAAATGGATCGAGCGGCAAAAGTGCACACTAAAAAAGGCCCCTGCGATGCGATCTCGCGAGAAAAACGTCGTAAGCGCCGTGCTATGCTTGTCGCTTACGCGTTCAACCGCGATGCACTGTTGACTCACAACCGGCGGTAGATGGTATTTATATTCAATTTTAAATTGGTCTAGATTTCTATAAACTCATACTAGAACACTGGATTTTTTGTTGCACTTTGTATTGGCAATGTTTGTCCACACAATGATAACTTTTAATGGCACTTTCACACTGTTTTCGCACGGATTTTCAATAATATTTGCGGAGCAAAAACAAACGCTGACCCTCGCAACAAATAATGACCCAAGTGAACTTATCCATATTAATACACATTGATATGGATAAGTTCACTTTCGATACACAATAATAGCAAACAATGTGATTAATGTGACAATTGTTTGTAACAACAGTCAGCAAAAGTATAATGACTCCTTTGATAACAAATTTGTGAGAACGAAAAGTAAACTTACCGGGTCGGCAAACTCGACACGTCCACTCTGTTCAAAGTGTGCAGCTCGACTGAGGGAGGTGCGGGGAATGTGCCGCGTGCTTCAAACTCAACGTGAAATGGAAAACCATAGAGAATTATTTTAAGCAATCCTTGCTGCGTATAATGATTTGTTTTTAGTGACAAAATTAAATCGTATTGGTTTCCTATAGTTAAATGAATGAAATATAGATAATGCACGGTTATTAGGAACTTTGATAATTGAAGGACGATTTGGCATAAAAAAATTAAGACGTTTAAATTTGTTTGACTTTTTTATCAGACGAAATAACCAAGCGCAATCTTGTGGGACATGCGACATAATGACGTTTGAGGAAGATTTTGGTTTAAATTTGAAACTAAACTATGTTTAATATTATTTTTTGTTGTGTAAATAGTTGGGTTGGTAATTAAAGTATATTGAAACCCTGTTGTTTATTAAATATGTTTTTTTTTTCGACGAAGTATTGGGACTGGACACGTTTTATCCTCCTTTTCTATGAATCACCCGGCTCCTTTATCTCAAAAACCACCCACTCACTTTATTTTGTTTAAATATTCAAATAATGCAGAGGTCCTGTTTGAAAATGTAGACTTGAAGAAATTCTATTGCTTTAGCTAATTTACAGCTTGATCTTTTGTATCCAGTGGGAAAACAAATAAGTGTGGAGAAAAAAAAGGATTTGGTGGAACTTCTAAAATACATTCCCCCGGTGCTTCATGACTATTATACTAATATTAAGGACAATGCTTCAGTAAGGAATGATTTGCATGTGGAAGATGAAGAAATAGATAGCGATTGATGCATGAAAGTAAGGTTTATTAATGTAAGGATACTTTTATTATAATAAATACTTTGGACTAACTGCTTTTTTTTTTCAATAAATCTTAAAACCCTAATGCCAAAGTGGCCTATCTAACAAAAAAATATATATATAATGGTGCCTAGGGTTCATATGATTCCTAAAAGATAAAGAATAACACATATTAAGAGATTTGAGCACCAAAGAATAATGAAATATATTGAATTTCTAAAGTTAAATATTTTTTTAAAATCTGGGCTTGTTTTTCTTCCTTACTACTGAAAACTATTGTTTAAGTAATTAGACCACTCTGGCTCTCATGGCCTCATTTGTCAATTAGACAAAATAATTATATTCATAGGTTAAATAAACACATGCATTTTTATTTATAGTACCTAACAAGTTTGTTTTTTTACACAAACATTTTTGTGGAACATTTAAAATCGACTAGGGATACTGTGTATTTGCCAATTAGTTTTAGACACACAATAGCAAGGCTATTAGCTTATTATATTAACTCAGACAAGTAGTCGAAGTCTTGTGTAATTAAATCCACAATGTTTAGTAATTATACTAAGGATCAGGTGGAGAGCTTAAATAACTGTAGCACTATTGCTACAAATTCTTTTGCAAATTGTGCGAAGGAGGTTCCATGTATCACTATGGAAGTCTCATTGTTTAACGTGGGGGCCACAAGTAGTTGCAACTCACTGCCAAGTGATGATACTGAGTTCTTGGGGCAAACTCCGGATACCAATGACAGAATAGTTATGCCTACTAAAAACAAGGTATCAGGTCAGCAGTATGCCTTGAAAATATTTCATCAAAATATTCAAGGTGTCTCTTCCAAAATATTAGAAATTGAAATGTTTTTAGAAAAAACAAACAATGACATTGTATGTTTTAGTGAGCAATGGTTGAAGGATTACCAGATGCTAATTAGTTATGAAAATTATAGTGTGGGCAGTTGTTTTAACCGCAAATCTACGTCGCGCGGTGGTTTCCTCATCTTAGTTAAAAAATGCTTAAAATTTAAGCAACGTAATGACATTGTTAGCTTGTCAGTGGTACATTGCATCGAACTGTCCTGTGTTGAGCTAGATAAGCTTTACGTTATTTGAAACAACAATGGAAGATGTCCTTGCGAAACTTGCAGCAGGTAACAAACCCGTGATTATTTGTGGAGATTTTAATAATATTTTAGAAAATAATTCAAATAGCAGCAGATTTTTAAGTCTTTTTAAATAGTTTTTTTATTTATTCATCAAAAAGGGGTTTTTCCTTAGACTTACAAAAGGCACACAATTAGACCCCTGGGGTCTGTCTTAGCATGCCATGACCTGACCACTTGATCAACGCGCTATAAAAAGTTAACTTATAATCAAGTTGATGTGATGTTCTTTCAGCTTGCGCTTAATATTTTTACTATTCATTGAGTCTCTAATTTCTACGGGTATTTTGTTTAATAAATTGGGTATAGTGAAAGAAGCCGTACGCCTACCATAAAAGTTATTTTTGCGAGGCACTTGGAATAATTTTGATTTGGCTTGTCGCGTATTTACGTCACTCTTAGCTGGAACTTGAATATCGCTGTTATCAAAATGTTCAATGAGGAACAGATACTCGGCACGCGCTAGAACAGGCAATACTTTGCAATGTTTAAATAAGCCAACGTAATTGTCTCGGTATTTGTTTTTTACATAGTTTGGTACCACGAGTTTCAATCTTGTTTGCAAATTATGTTTTTTATCCAGGTGAGTTTTAAATGTTCTTCCATAACTGGTGAGTCCATAGGAGATTATCGACTCAGCAAGGGCTGTGTACATTTGAAGGAGGGTCCTGTACGGTACATTGCGCTTTAGAATGGAAAATTTTGCAAGTATTGCACGTAACTTACCGCAGACCGAATCCACCTGGTAACTCCAATTGAATCGGTTATCTATTATTAGCCCCAGATAGGTATGATATGGGACTTGCTCTATAGGCGAACAGTCGCAATCTGGCACGTTATTATGCAGGCAATCATGACTATGGGCTATAATTTGAAAGGGATGGGAGGTATTTGTATGACTTGAATGGACGTGTATAACTTTAGTTTTTTGTGGATTCAGCTAAATCACGAATTATTCGTGATTTAGCTGACACTAGACAGTTCGTAAGATTAGCGTAATTTTTTATTAATGACCGAATGTTAACATGCATTACATTTAAATTATTTGTATTAATAGGTAATTTTCCAATGTAGGTAGGCAAATCAATACAATCAAACAGTTCTTTGATATTGCTTAATACAGCCATAATAAGTTCTTAACTAAAACATTTTTTTTTTATTAATCTGAGCTACTCGAATTATTTTGTTTTATTAAGATTTTTTTATATCGTCTTCACACCTAATCGTAAATATCTTGTCTTTTCCATTACTGTCGACTTCACCTTTCTTCACCAGTACTTTTCCATTTTGGAACCAAATATATTTAAAATCATTACGCAGTTGTTGCTTTGCCATCCACATTAGTTTTCTGTTTGCTTGTGATAACGCAAATCGTACGTATATTTTTCCCGACGCTTGATTACTGGATACGTTGGACAAGATATCAGCTGTTGTCAGATTATATTGTTTAGCGGATCGTACCACACATTCTACGTCTTTGGGGTTGCCTAGTTCTAGCTGTATAACGTCTAGGTTTTGGAACGCGTTCGGACGTTTTACGCCTTTTATCACAGACCTATGATCATTTTTTCAGCAATTTTGTCTGAGATTTGCAACAGATCTTCGTTTTTAATGGACGGGATTCCGGTTATTTCAACGATATTGTTCAATTTATCCTGGTCTGATTCGTTTAAGCGCTGTTCTAAGGAGGAGATTTTGGTTTCGTAGTTTGTGATCTTATTACATAGATAGTTATTTTTATTTTCCACTTCTTTAAGTTTTTGTTTCATCATTTTGATTGACTCCACGAAATCATCTATCTTTCCAGTACAAAATTCAATGGAAGACTGTAAGGGTTCTAGTTCTTTTTGATCTATTTTTTGAACCTCCTTCGAAATATTTGATAAAAGTTGTTTCATATCTATCGGTGGGCTAGACGATGTGGTCGGCATTATAGTTGGTTCGTCAACCTCATCATCGTCATCCTCTGGGACTATAAATGATTTCCTGACAGGGGCCAGGCGGTGACATTCATTGCAAGTCCATTCCAGTGTTTCCGAATTGCGAATAGCTAGTATTTGCTTTTGTGTGATACCAGTGCATGTTGTATTTGCGTGCACGATTTTCCCACATTTGCAACATTCTAATCCTGGGCTTTTATTTGTAATTGTTTTATTACAATTATAGTTTGGTGAATCAGATTCGTACGTGGCCACACAGCTGCTAGTAACTTATCGTCTCAGTGGTGAACGTCGCGACCAAAAGGTCTAAAGCGCCGGGCACAATCCGTTGCTTACGCGTTTCGATACACAACACGTTAGATGCTTTCACAGGTTGAAGTTTTACTTATTGTTTGTTATTAATTTATTTAAATCACCATTCAGAAATGAGTTTATCACTTGATTTATAGTCGATGTTTTTTTCAAATGTTGTATAGTATTGATTTTCACAAGACTGTACACAGATACTCGTAAAAACCACCAAATTTTAAATTAAAGAAGCGCGTTGACCTTGCCGTGTACACGAACAAAAGTTAACTGAAGTTCAATATGTCTAATGTTTTTACTGAACCAACTAGAATAACCCCAACTTCTGCAACCTGTGTTGATAATGTATTCTGCGATTGTGATTATTTAGATAAAGCTATAGTTAATTACCTTCAATCTGATCACAGTGGTCAACTGGTAACATTTAAGTATAAAGTAGCCTTGCAAAAAGTTCAAATACAATTTAGGCCAATAACAACTGGCAAACTAGCAAAATTTAATGAGGACCTTACAAAATAAGTTAAATAAATAAATTTTATGATGGTTTCTTTTCAGTGGTACTAAAATAATTCAATGCAACTTTAGAAAAGAAGTCCAAAGATACTTTCCCTAAGTTTATATTTAGTGATTGGGCGACTAAAGGCATTAGGATACGTAGGGAAAGACTATATGATCTATACGGCCTTAAGTCTTTCATTAACACTGAATCCTTTAATAAGTATGTAAACAAATATTCTAAGGTTTTCAGAAATACTTGCAAAGTAGCTAAAGCCCTGTACATTAGCAACAAGATCAAATTGGCAGATAATAAAATAAAGACAGTTTGGAAAGTTATCAATAATGAAACTAACAGAAATAAAGTACGAAACACTGACTTTTCACTAGAGACTGCGCATGGTGCCATAAGCTCTAATTTAGAAGTAGCTCAAAAATTTGTAAATTTTTTCACTGATATACCATCAAAAACAACTGAAGCTTTAAATTCTTCACCCGAGATCTCATTTGATTTATTAAGAGCAAACATTCCAGGTTGTACGGTTGAATTCCAATTCAAACATATCAACCCTATGACAGTTATTAAAGCTTTCCGGCAAATCTAAATATGGGGGAATGTCTATCAAAGTGTGCACGGCCATGATTGAGACCATAGCACCATACTTGGCACTAATAATAATAATATAATAATAAAGATTTATTTCTCACCACAATATAAAGTAGGTACATTTAACATCGTATCAGGAACAATACATAACAGCTACAGTTTAATAATTATATTGTGGGAGACTGGTGCCTAAACTAGACGTAAAGCCTGTATTTCAGGACACCAGGACTCCCCCCATTCGGAGATAGTCACATTTTGAGGTTATGTATTCACACATTATTAAATGCGATAAGGTTTTAAAACAAGTAGATATTTTATACAATTATTCATTGCATTGTATTTTAATGAATAGTGCTATGTCATGCTGTATGTGTGTGTGTGTGTTGTGTGTGCGTTGTGTGTGTGTGTGTGTGTGTGTGTGTGTGTGTGTGTATGTTTGAGGGAGTATGACTGAGATTAAGAAAGTTATGAGTGTGCCAATAATGGGAATGATCGTGAGGTATTAAAATTGTATTAACATATTTGTAAAAAAAAAAAAAATATTTTAATTATTAAATTGTCACATTGCTTTAAAAACGTTAACAAGTTACACCGGGGCAGCAAGAAGTTTTTCTGTGTCGTCATAGTTTAATTCCTGGAGCCAATTCCTTACTTTCATTTTGCACTTTTTACTTGTAAGACTGTAAACAGAGAGCGTCCTATTTATGTTATTGTATAAAAAGCGACCCAGGTAGCAAAAGAAGCGTTTAGAGAAAACAGTAGTGAGCCTATTTTGATTACGGTCTATGGGATCAAATCGTCTTTTACCATGTGATAGAAGTGGGTTGAAGGTAACTAGTCCATGCTGTTTTAGGACCGTTTGTAGTATAAACAGCTGACGTACAGTTAGAACTTTAGACTCTTTGTAAAGGAGCGCTGTCGGATATCGGAATGGTAGGAAGGAAGACACTTTCAAAACAGCTCTCTGCGTTCTCTCCAGTTCTAAGATTGTGGATTTAGCTGCACCACCCCAAGATGTTATACAGTAGGTTAATAACGATTGGACGAGGGCAAAGTAGATCGATTTCCTCAGCTTTTCGTCTGCCACTTGTCTCAGGGTCTTGAAGACATATATTAATTTACGCAATCTATTGCTAAGGGTGTTGATGTGCTCCTGAAATCTTAAGTTGCAGTCTATTATGATACCTAAGTATTTTACGCTGCTTTCTTTTTGTATACGAGTGCAGGTACACGTATTGTCATTTTGGTTGGAACAAGAGTGGGCTATAATAGAATACAATGGTACCGTAGGAGTTGGTCGCGTGTAGTTTTTTAGGGAAAAGGCAATGTATTTTGTTTTGTCGGCATTTAGTGTTAGAACGTTACTATGCAGCCACTCTGTTACAACGTTAAAGCCTGCTTGAGCATGCTCATATACTTCATGCCATGTGCCAGCGCTGAAAAGTAGGGCAGTGTCATCAGCAAAAGTTATAATTTTACCTTTGGGGAGAGTGAGCAAACCCAGCTCGTTGATGTATATAAGAAAGAGGGTCGGGCCAAGTACGCTACCTTGTGGCACGCCATAGGAGACAGAGCGTTCCTCGCTGACGACGTCATTGATCTTAACGCACTGGGTACGCTCACTCAGATAGTCCTCAAATAGTTTCAGTTGTACACCCCTTATTCCCAATCTTTCCATCTTCTGAATCAGAATGGGTACAGAAACCGTGTCAAAAGCTTTGGCAAGGTCTAAAAAGATGCCCAAGACCTTTTGCCCACCATCCAAGTTCTCGACAACATAATTTGTCAGATCATGAACTGCATCGGATGTGGACTTTCCAGCCCGAAAACCATATTGTGAGGGCGACAGTATGTTAAATTGTTCTAGGTAGTCCACGAGTCTGTTGTTCATGATCCGCTCTAGTACCTTGGATAGGGCAGGAAGAACTGCAATAGGTCTATAGTTGCTGACACGGCCCCTGTCCCCACTCTTAAAGATAGGATGTATGAAAGATTTTTTAAAGGCTTTGGGAAATTGACCAGTGGTAAGAGCGAGGTTGCAAATGTATGTAAGAGGTGGTACAACTATGTCCAAGTGCTTTTTTAAGAGGCCACTTGTAATTCGGTCCCATCCTGCAGCACAGTCGTTACGCAGAGATGTTATCAGTTTAGCAACTTCATTTTCGTCCGTCGGTAACAGTGCCATAGATTGCAAGAGACCATAATTGACAGTGTTTGATTCATCGGAAGTTGATCCATTGACAATGTTTTCCGCGAGTTTTTTGCCTATTTCCGCAAAGTATTTGTTGACGAGGTTAGCAGATTGTAGCGGAGTAGCTGTCATATGTAGCAGATGTGATGTATCGTCCCTTTTTTTAGTTCGGTTTGTTATAGTGTTTATAGCTGTCCAGATTTGTTTGGTATTATTACCGGCATCACTTAATTCTTGTTTTTCAAATTCTATTTTAGTTTTTTTCAATAGTTTATTGCAGTAGTTCCTGTATCTAACAAAGGATGATCTTAGAATTTCGTTTTCGGGTGACTTTTTCAGGTTTTTGTGTAAGTTGTCTCTATGCCGGACACATCGAAGAAGGCCCGGGGTGAGCCAGGGTTTCATTATTTTTTTCCGATTAGGTACCTTAAAGGTTTTCGAATTAGATTCAATCACCTGTGTAATAAGCCTGATCATTTCCTCTGCAGCTATATGAACGTTCTGTGTGCGGTAAACTTGACCGAAGTCAAGTTGTCTTAATTGAGCGTGTAAGTGATCATAATTAATGCGGACAACGGTTTTTTTTGCAGTTATTTTTGGCATTTTTTTGAGTAGGAACAATAAGACAGTTTCATGGTCAGTTAATGCAGAGTGGGCTACAAAAGTTGACGCCGGTAGGGTGGTTTTTAAAATGAAGTGATCAAGACAGGTTTGAAGTCGGGTGGGCAATGTATGTGCAGGGAGTAGACCATGTGTGGCTAATAGATTTAAGTAGCTATGTTTTGTTGAGTCGAGACATCGATCATGGATGTTTATATTTATGTCACCGGTGATAATTATATTTTTACAGTGGGTAATGCTCAGCAGTATTATATTTAGTGAATTAAGGAAATTATTAATATCTCTATAGCCTGGTGGGCGATATATAGCTAATAGTATAGTGTTCACGTCAATTTTTATTAGTAGACAGTTTGCATCCATGATTGAAGGTTCCTCGACAGATACTTTAAGATTTTTATGGACATAAACAACCACACCCTCATTTTGTGTCAGATTGTTATCGGTTTTGAAATAATTATAGCCTTGGATGTCTGGGATGAAGTGAGTATTAGGAAGCCAACATTCAGTCAACGTTATAAGATCCCACTCAACCCTAGTTCTAGCAAGAATGGTATGTAAACCAGACATATTTTTTGTTATGCTTCTAATATTTTGGTTAAGAATTTTGAGTGATTGATTAGAATTAAAGTTAGGCGGTGTACAATTATCTAAGTCACAGGTGGATGAGTCCGACACAGAGACAGCATCTATGTTAATTATATTACTTTGTGTGATATCGAATTATATGTTATAGCTATTATTATATGCTTTTTTTGTATGCTACTGCGTTTTGGGCGAGTGAAATTAATGTTCTGCCGAGTTAAGTTACCACAATGACGGATTATGGAGTGGAAAAAAAGTGATACTGGGTCAAAATAAGTACAAGCTCCCGTTATGTATTTGTGTAGTGTATTAGTGTCAATTGTAAATAGTAATTTTGTTGTATATTTAACAACATAAATTCTTACTGATTGTATGTTAATTGTTAATAATAAAAATAGTATGTAAATAATATATATTGTATACATTTTTGGTTGTGTTGTGAATATAAAAAGTTTAAGACAAATAAGTAAGTATATGTAAAAAAATAGGTTAGTATTAGGTTTTAACATAAAAAAAATTATATTTTTAAACAATAGGATATACCGCTTTAACATGAACACTAGTCATTTATTTTTTTCTTTGCGTAGCTTAGCCAGATCTTCTTCGGATTTTATAAGCCGGCTGGGCATCCCTTCTCCTTCGCGTACGTATACTTTGCCGTTTGCGGTCCAGCACTGTTCATACTCGCTGCTTTTTATAAATTCTCTGGTGAGATAGTGGAGGCGTTTTGTAGCGGAAGTTAGCGCTTCCGATATGAATATGGGTTTCAGAGGTCCTACAGCTTGCAGGTGAGTGGTGTTTAGACGATTTCCTATATTTTGCTTATTGTAGTTTTTGGTGGATTGCATGAATTGTTCCTTTATTGATGTGGATGAAAATTCTACAATGACAGTCCCTACTGTCTCTTTTTTGCCTTTCAAACGGAAAATATTTTTGATATTAGCTGGTGGAACAGGTTGATTAATAATACTGCCGAGTTTTTGAACTAAACCTGTTAGTGTTGTTTTAGTCTCGGGGATTGAGGTTGGAATATTTTTTATTTCAATTGTTGCAGCTTTTAAGTTTCTCTCCAGATAATCTACCTTAAGCTCAAGCGTTTTTATCAATTTTTGGCTGTCATTACACTCCGCCTGTAAGTTATTTATCTTTAACATGGCCTCATCATATTTATCCGATAAAAATTGTACCGAGTTTTGAATTTGAACATTTTGGGTCCGGATTTCATCGTTCTGAGTAAGGATTTCTTTGTTTTGAGACCGTATGTCCTCAAGAGCTGAACACAGGGAGTCAATTTTATTATTGTTTTGTTTTTGATTAGAGACAAAATCAGTAAACATGCCCTTCAAATCTAGCAACATAGTTTCTAGGCGTTGCAACTCGGCGTCTTCGCCTCGTTTTCTTTTCCTCTGAGTAATATGCACATTCGTTTCATTATATGAACTCGTACTTAAATCAGGTTCAGAGTTGTGTAAAGGCGATGATGTAGTCTTAGGAGGTGAACGGAGCATTTTTATAACTACGTAAAAGCTCGAAAAGTATCAGAGATCGGATAATATCATGCAGTGTACACTGTTTACTTTACTAATGGAGCGCCTTACTTACACGATCACGTAATCTTGTTCAGCTGCGCACGAGTATCGCGCACTCAGTCCTATACAGTTGGTACCGCACCTTCGTGAATCTTCGTTTCCCGAGCAACAGCCGAACGGGAGCCGATCGACAGCGGGCGTCGTCCTTGCAGCAACGAGTAGTCGACGATGTGTGTGCGCGAAGGACGGACTTTGACCTCGGCGCGCCACTCGTTGAGTCCGTTGACGCGATGATAACAAGTTCAATTTCGCAGCGCGTGTTATTAGAAACTGTGTTTACTTAGTGATCACTTCAAATAGTCGAAAACGAATTCGTGAACTGGGAAGCCCATGCACTTAGCTACACAACAAAGTTTATTTTGTGCTTAGATAATTGCTTTATTACTGATGGCGAATTAATATGTGCGAACACAGTAGGTTTACGTGTTAACGCGTTTTGGCCGCGGGGGTAGATAAATTTAACTAATATTTAATTTATGTGTAGACCAAGGGGTCCGAATATAATGAAACTAGCTGACCCGCGCAACTTCGTCTGCGTCACAATTTTCATTACTGCTCTGCTCCTGTTGGTCTTAGCGGGATGATATATAGCCTATAGCCTTCCTCGATAAATAGGCTATCTAACACTGAAAGAATTTTTCAAATCGGACCAGGAGTTCCTGAGATTAGCGCGTTCAAGCAAACAAACTCTTCAGCTTTATATATTAGTATAGATATAATAAGGTAATACCACTTTTTAAATCTGGAGATAACACAAGACACTAATAATTATAGACCTGTATCCTTATTGCCGGTTTTCAGCAAAATGTTTGAAAAAGTAATGCTCAATCAAATGCTCAATCATTTTAACACCAATAAAATCTTACACGAACAACAGTATGGTTTTACCAAAGGTCGTTGTACGACTGACGCTGGAGTCACGTTGTTAAAACACATATATACAGCGTGAGAAGAGGCGCAAGATGCCATAGGAATCTTTTGTGACCTCTCCAAGGCATTTGATTGTGTAAATCACGAAACCTTGCTCCTAAAACTAGAACATTACAGACTGGGTAAACTTGCACTCAGTTTAGTGAGGTCTTATTTAAATGACAGACAGCAAAGAGTTCAAATAAATGGTGTCAATTCACGGGGTCTAAAAGTTAGAATGGGGGTACCACACGGCTCAATATTGGGTCCGTTCCTCTTTCTAGTATAAATTAATGATCTTCCCCATCTTTTAAAAAATCAAACTCAAATGGTGTTATTTGCTGACGATACGTCCTTAATTTTTAAGATAGATAGGCGTGCCACAAGTCTTGACGATGTAAATAACGCCCTTCAGCAGGTCCAAAATTGGTTTACTGCTAATAATTTAGTTATAAATGGGAAAAAAACAAAGTGTATCAGATATGCATTACCGAACGTTAAAAGTATTAATTGCGACATAATATTGAACCAACGGAAACTTGAATTCGTCGATGACACAGTTTTCTTGGGGATCACGCTTGACTCAAGGCAACAATGGGGTCCTTATTTAACATCTCTTGCTGTCCAAAAAAAAAATCCGTCAATTTACTGATATACCGCGAGGGTGGTCTATTTTAGTTACTTTCATAGTATCATGTCTTACGGTATCTTATTATGAGGACGTGCTGCAGACATCGAGTCTATATTTATTCTGCAGAAGAGAGCTATCAGAGCCATTTACAATCTCCGCCGGCGCGATTCCCTAAGGGGGAACTGTTTAAGGATATTACCATCATGACTGTACCTTGTCAATAAATATATGAAAACATTATGTATGTTCGGAAAAACTTCATCTTTTTAGAAAAATTTGTGATAGGCATAATTTTAATACTAGAAATCGGGACAAATTAGATCAACTTCGATTCAGATTAGCTTAAGTACACATTTCTTTCATGGGGTACTGTGTTAAATTTTATAATAAAATAGCACTTGATATTCTCGAACTGAATGAGAGAAAATTTAAAACATGTATAAAACGCACACTATGTAGACAAGCATATTATAAACTGGAAGATTATGTCCTTGATAAAAATGCTTGGCTAAATGCCGGTCCTGCTTCACAGCCGCAGCCGCATGGGCCCAATAGTTAGGTTTTTGATAATTGGAAGAAATGCTTACCCTTTTTTTAGCTTACCTTATATTAACTTACTTTCTGTGTCTGTGCATACCTACTGTGAACTGGACAATATAGTCTTCCTTTCTGTAAGCTGTTGTGTTTGCTTATTCATTGCAACCCTTTACCGCTTCATTGGTGACCCCGACGAACACGAAACATGAACGAGCCGAAAGACACTCAAAATGGCGGCGACAACGCGCCACCTAGTACATCGCAGGATATCCAGCGAGTTGACATACGAGTACCTCCATTTAACCCAGAGAAACCGGCTATGTGGTTTTACCAGCTTGAAAGCCAATTTTACCTGGCCAAAATAACAGCTGACACCACCAAATACCACCATGCTATGGGGCAGTTGGACCCCATTTATGCATCGGAGGTGGAAGACATCATAACCGGCCCCCCGGCACCCAATAAGTACGAGCGACTGAAGTCGGAACTCATACGGTGACTCTCTGCGTCCAAGGAGAAGAAGATCCTTCAGCTGGTCACGCGTGAGGAACTGGGCGATCGGAAGCCCTCCCAATTCTTGCGCCATATCCAGCATCTTGCAGGACCCGATGTCCCAGAAGACTTTCTTCGCACCATGTGGTCCAGCCGCCTGCCGAATAACATCCAGACCATTGTAGCCTCGCAGTCGAGGGCTACTTTGGACGAGGTCGCAGAGCTGGCTGACCGCATCCACGACATCGCAGCCCCAACCCCGCACGTGGCAGCAGCTACAGCATCAGGTGCTTCTCCAGAGTTAAGCAGTCAAGTAGCGGAACTCACACGCCTGGTGCAGAAGCTGACGACCAAGTTGGACAGAATTTCACGGTCAAAATCAAGGAGATACCGGTCTGAAAGCCGTGGTCGCAGTAGTTCCCGTTCCAGCCGTTCCCAGTCCAACTATCGAAAATACCACGCAAAGTTCGGAGAAAAGGCGGGTAGGTGCATAAAACCGTGCGAATTCAAGACAAAGGGAAAAGAATAGGGCAGTCCGTGATGGCGGCTGACGGCTGCCCAAATCCAGGTCGCTTGTTCATAACCGACCAACGGACAAAAGTGCAGTTTTAATCGATACAGGCAGTGACATTTGTGTTTTTCCTCGAACATTAACGAAAGGTCAACAATGCCAAACGAAGTATCAACTGTTTGCTGCTAATGGGTCCGTTATAAACACTTATGGTTATGCTCATTTATTAATTTATGTAAACTTGCGCCGCGACTTCGCTTGGCGATTTATTGTAGCGGACGTAACGCGGGCCATAATAGATGTAGACTTTTTATCATATTATAATTCATTGTGGATGTACGAAACAAATGGTTAATTGATGGTAAGACTATGCTCACCATCACGGCTTCGGTCGCGAGTTTTTCTGACGATATTTCTTCAGTGAAGGTAACGTCGGGTGACAAAAGTGATTCTGTGTACCATGCTATACTAGAAAAATACCCTGACGTCACTCGACCCTCAGGCATACACCGCACACCTAAACACAACATAATGCACCACATACGTACTACACCTGGACCACCAGTATTTAGCACACCACGCAGATTAGCGCCGGATAGGTTAAAGGTTGCTAAAGCAGAATTTGAGGCCATGTTACAGATAGGTACGTGTCGACCATCAGAATCACCATGGGCTTCTCCGCTTCACCTCGCCCTCAAGCGGGACAACAGCTGGCGCCCGTGTGGAGACTACCGGATGCTGAACGCCAGGACGGTCCCGGACAGGTACCCCATTCGCCATATCCAGGATTTTTCCCACAACCTTGCGGGATGCTCAGTCTTCTCGACAATAGACCTAGTGAAGGCATATAACCAGGTCCGTGTCAATCCCAGTGACATCGAGAAGACCGCCATCACCACGCCGTTCGGCTTATACGAATTCCCATTCATGACGTTTGGACTTCGTAACGCCGGACAAACGTTTCAACGTTTCGTTGATGAAATGCTGCGTGGCCTAGATTTTGTGTACTCTTACATCGATGACATTCTGATCTATTCGAAAGACCAGGCGACCCACTTAGACCACCTGCACCAAGTTTTCAGCAGATTGGCGGAGTATGGCATGGTCATCAATACGGCAAAGTGCGTGTTTGGAGCAGCGGAGGTAACATTCCTTGGTTACAGCATCTCAGCAAATGGTACCAAGCCCTTACCAGACAAAGTGGTGGCCATCAATAATTATCCCATCCCGAAAACGGTAAGAGAGTTGCGCAGGTTCCTCGGAATGATTTTCCTATTCTGTCCCCCACATTGGTCAGAATAGAGAATCAAGTTTTTAGTGTGCAGATTTTCTTTGACATACCTCAACAGGCATGATCCAATATCCTAAGGACCTCTAGAGGCGATAGTCTCATTCCAGAGTCCAGATACCCAATGTGACATGGTCATTAGAAGCATCATGGATGCCAAGACAGTAGGTCCATAGTTGTTGTTTATAATAGCAAATTCCTGTTGATACAACTGGTGTGTGCAGAGTCTTCATCAAGTCAAATACAAGGACTGTAACTTCCTGATTTTCCTTAACAAATTGTTTGTCCGCCTCATAGTTGTCCCGGGCTGCTTGGGATTTAGATAGATGAAGAGTTTTCTAGACTTGCAGCAAATTTTTCCGTTTGTTCCCACTAGTTTTACTGAACAGTTCTACAGTAGAACTAACGGGATTTTTTTTTCTCACTAGTACTACGATATCAGGTATAACAAAATAGTATAACTATTGGGATTCTCTATTCCCACTTGTTGCACTGAACAGTTCCACGGTAGAACTAATTTAAGTTTTTGTTCTCACTAGTACTACGATATACTTATATAATAAAAAGTATAACTAGTGGGAGTATCTATTTCCTACTTGTTCTACCTGTTCCATCGGCAGAACTAATGGGATAGTTTGTTCTCACTAGTACTACGTTTTGATAGGTTCTAGAAATGGAAGTAAAGTACCAGATATGCTATTAGTATCTCAATATTAGGTTTAAAAGACACTTAGATATTACTGGAAACATTACAACACTATTAAAAATTAAGGAAACATTACAACACTATTAAAATTAAAAGACACATTGTTTATAGAATGGTAAATATTGTAATAATATTTATTTTTATGGTTATTTTCCTTTGAGGGATCATACACTCAATTATTCAATAATATACTGGAATCAAACTAATTAACTTACCTACATAAATATCAACAATTTACACTATGTATGTATGTATGTAAATCGGGCTGGTTTCCGCAACTCCACGACTAAGCGCGTATTTTGCGTGCAATGTACACAAGTAGGTAAAGAATGATCACTCAGTGTTAATTTCTAAACGTGCATAGTTCATAGTTTAAAATTAATTTATCAACAACTATTGGACGTCACGCGGTTTCACCCGCGTTGTTCCCGTTCCCGTGGGAGTACGGGGATAAAATATAGCCTATGTTAGTCCCTGATAATGTGGCTATCCATTGCTGAAAGAATTTTTCAAATCGGTCCTGTAGTTTCGGAGCCTATTCATTTCAAACAAACAAACAAATCTTTCCTCTTTATAATATTAGTGTAGATTATGAGGGTAGGCCGATAAAAATTGTGACATTCACTATAATACTACATTAAATTGAGTATCGTTAAAATTTTATTTGTTAATACCGAAAAAAATGAGTGCTGTGGACCATATCATAATTTCAAGAGGTCGAGGAAAAGTTTTGCTGTTATCGGGGCATCAGTTTTCCCGACAACGAATGTATAAAAGTGGTAAATCCATATGGAGGTGTAAAAGGTACAAGGATAGCAAATGTGCTGGATCCGTAACATTGACCACAGTGAGTACTTTACAACATAACACATCACGCCTGTATTTGCCCCGAGGGGTTAGGTAAAGGTATTTTATACCAACATTTCGCCAGTTGAGTCCCATGTAACAGGGGGCGAGCCAGTTGCCATATACCGGGCACAGCTCCAGACTCCGTGCTGAGAATTTCCAGATTGAAAAATCCAATAACACTTTTCTGACCTTGTGCTCAGTAAATGCGCTTGACCGACGAGACAGTTCTTGACACCTACTCCTAGAAAAAATATTTCATCATCACCATATCAGCCGAAAGACGTCCACTGCTGGACATAGGCCTCCCCCAAAAGGGGGGGGTTTGCCATAATCGCCACGCTTGGCAGGTGGGTTGGCGATCGCAGGGTATGGTGTTGATTTTACAGAGAACGCTGCTGCCTATTCTCTGGCGAGTCTCGCAAAAAATATTTAATAAATTTTATTTTTTAGGACCTTCATGAAATATTGCAGTCTAAACCTCATAGTACCGAATGTCAACCCAATGAAAATCAAAATACAATTGATGTCATGATAAATAACAGTTGCAAAGAAGCAGCAAGTGGAAAGGAGCCTGCGCCACGAACATTTAATAGAGATTTGGCGAGCATAAGGGATAAAGGACTGAATCTAACTGTAAATAAACCAGTCCCTAATTTCAAAAATAAAAAGTCTTCAATTTATAGAAATAGAAATAAAATTGCCGGTGTTAAAAAAGTTTGTACAAATAGTGTTAGAGATGTAGAAGTGCCTAGACAGTATCAAAATTTTTTACTCGCTGATTATTATGACAAACGACATAGAATAATAATATTTTGTTCAGAAGATGCCAGAGAAAATATGAAAAAAGTAAAACATTATTTTATGGATGGGACTTAGAAGTCCTGTCCCTTCACCATTTAAGCAGATTTTCAGTATTCATGGCGATATTGGCAGTAATTGCAACCAAACGAATGTAATTCCATTACTGTTTGCACTTATGTCGCATAAGACAAAAGAAGCATACTTAATTTTATTTGACTTAATAAAGTCACAAATCCCAGATTGGCAACCTATTAAAGTTACTATAGATTTTGAAGAAGCTACAATGAGAGCATTATCTAAAATGAACGTAACAGTAAAGGGATGCCAGTATCATTTTTCAAATAGTCTGTGGCGCAAGGCAAAACAGTTAGGGCTACACAAAAATAAATTCGATCGCAGGTTTATATCCTTATGCAGTAAGCTCCCTTTCTTACCAGTAGGTGAAATAAAGGTAGGATGGCAAGTTATTCAAAGTGAAATAGCCGAATATAATAATGAACGACTAAAAGAATTCTTAATCTATTTTGAAAATCACTGGATGAGAGATGATTTCTATTTCGTATATATGGAGAACGTCACCGGACAAACAAAGCTGTTGAAGGATGGCATCACAAAATTAATAAAAATGAAGGAAATATTTTACAAATATTACACATTCTTCATAATGATTCACTGATGTCTTCATTACGTAACCATAAAACTCTGAATTTTTCTTTCTTATTCACAAACAAAACGTCGTAGACTTGAAATCGACAATGATGATTTTGAACGAAATGCACAATTAAAATTAATAACTTGCGAAATTAGCGTGGGGGCACTTTTTAGAAATGATTCGGTAATTAAGCAAGAATATAGAAATACTGCAATCAAAAACGGTCTTCTAGTTAGATATACTAGAGGTCCTGCAATAATAATGCATATTTAAAAAAAATATTAGCTTTCTGCTCTATTTCTCCATGTTAACTTAAACTGTGCCAAATTGCATACTCAAAGTTTTAGCTTCACGTGTTAATATATATGTAGAATATTTGACATTTTTATATTACAATTAATATTTTCTTTTACATAATCAATGTGTCTTAAATAAATATTATTACAATATTTTTTATTCTATAAACAATGTGTCTTTTAATTAATAGTTTTGTAATGTTTCCAGTAATATCTAATTGTCTTTTAAACCTAATATTGATTTACTAATAGCATATTTGGTAATTTACTTCCATTTCTAGAACCTATCAAAACGTAGTACTAGTGAGAACAAACTATCCCATTAGTTCTGCCGATGGAACAGGTAGAACAAGTGGGAAATAGAGACTCCCACTAGTTATACTTTTTATTATATAAGTATATCGTAGTACTAGTGAGAACAAAAACTTAAATTAGTTCTACCGTGGAACTGTTCAGTGCAACAAGTGGGAATAGAGAATCCCAATAGTTCTACTATTTTGTTATACCTGATATCGTAGTATTAGTGAGAAAAAAAAATCCCGTTAGTTCTACTGTAGAACTGTTCAGTAAAACTAGTGGGAACAAACGAATTTTTCTCGTCTCCAGAATCAGAGGCTCGAATCTTCATTTCCATGTGATCACATTTTCTACAGGAATCACTAATAAGAGCATGAAAGGAGAGATTAAAACGTTCCTTAAACATGTTTCTAAAAGGAGTCAGACACTGGTGTTGTAGTTGTAGTGCAATAAAAAGAGTAAATTTTGTTAATATTCAAATTTGGATACAAAAATTGTCTATTCTGGCTCTTGTGTAAAGTATTTTATTTTATTAGGATCTCCAACAAAGAATACGCCTTACATGCTATATTATTAAGAACAAGAACAAAAATCAATGTGCTTCCTTAATTATAGGAGACCACATCACGCAATAGAGAACAATCAGTATTACATACTGATTGTTCTCTATTGCGTGATCATTAACATAGACAATTTAACTATATACCTAATATCGCTAAAGGATTTTTTAAATATAATAAGTGATTAGTGCCAACTTTAGTAGCAATTACTCCAAAGGTATAGTGGGACTTATATCGGGGAAACTTGTCTATAAAGTCTATTACATTTTTGAGCTGTTCTTCGCTTGTTTTATTTTTCGATGGATGTTTTCCTCTTTGATCTTGAGGTGGTGTCGGCTCATTCAATTTCGTGCTAAGCAGCCTGGTTAATCTTCCATGACTTACTTGACGATTTTTCTTAAAAAGTATTTTGCATACCTTTTGTGTGTATGCCATCACTATCAGGAACATAGTAATATCGTAAAATTGCACGTCTGGACTGTTCAACAGATGATCTAACTTTAGCGGCCATTTTTATTAATGCGTATAGACAGAGGGCAAAAACTAATTGTGAAAACAACTAACAATTAAATTGCCAAAATTAGTTGCAACTAACAACTAAAATAATTAATTGTAATGTATCGCAATTAACATTAATTAATTGTGCTTGTAAAACTTTGCAATTAATTTTGCTTGTACAAATTTGCAATTACAATTGATTAATTGTTAATTGTTTGATGCACGTTTACAATTACAGTTAACAATTAATAAATGTCGGTAACTGAAAAACATAATGGAAGCAATACAAGAGCATTCTCCTTAATATTCTCAAAGGTATGTAAAGCCTGGATTTAAGCCAGAACATTACGTAAAAGTGTAGCACATGTACCTACCTAACTAGAATAATTCAGGATTGGATGGTTAAAGGAAACAAGGATAACCGTAGTTTTAAACACAAAGAAAATAACTTTTATAAATCAACCTTTATTTAAATCAGTTTTCACATTAAGCATTGTTCATCATTGTTCAGAGAGAGTACTATTAATTTGTTCTTGTTTTGTTCTTATTTATGTATTCTTTGAATAGTTAAGATTGCACTTCAACACAATCCTCTTTTCAAACATTTGGTCTGTTAATTTATGACTTCTTGGCAAATTTGTCATCGTAGCAAAAGAGAAAAGTCTCTCCACTGCTGCGGAAGCTGGTAAAGGTGTGTTATATTTTATAAAAATCATTTTTATTTCAGTGTATCTGTTCAGCAGATTTAGTTCTTCACTTTCTTCAGCAAAGAAGTTTAACATCAATAATTCAGCCTTCGTTTTTGGAGTGTTCGTATTTGTAGACGCTGTAACTGCTGAATAATTACTTTTATCTGAATCAGAATCGAATTAAAAAAATATATTTTCTTCATTTTCTGTATATTTTGTTGGGGTTCTTCACTGAGTTCTTTTGAAATAACGGTTTTAAAAAGATTCTGTACTTTAGTTCTGTCTTCACTGGTTAAGCAAGATAGCCACTTATTCTTAAAACGAGGATAAGAAAGAGCCGCTATTGCTGCATGTTCTGCCTCAGCAGTGTTAAGATCAAAATACTGTTTAAATCTTGTTTCAATGCCTATTCTGTAAGTCTCAATCAAAGGTGCACAGTAAACTAAATTGCCTCTTCTTTCAAGTTTTTGTATTTTTGTTCTTAATGCTAAAAGACATGGCATTACAACACCAAAATAGGTATTGTTTGCAGGATCTTCCGGCTCATTGGTTTCACTAGTACGTATGTTAGTAAATTGCACGCCAAAAATGCGAAATGCTTTAATAAAATTACTGTCGTTGTCAGTAACTGATGCAACTACTTTAGTAGCGGTCAAACCAAATTCTGTGTAAATGTGTTTAATTAAATCAGTAATGCGGTCGTAACTATAAGTTCCTTTGAACCGCTGACATGCTAATGCTACTGAATGCCGTTTCAAATCTTTTGTTATCCAATGTGCTTCTCTTATTTCCAGACCAGATATCCGTTGTTGTGCACACGGAATCAACATCCATTAATTCCGATTTAATAGTAGACATTTGTTTTTCATAGTAAATTTTTATACAGTGACTTTTAAGACTTTTAAGTTTTAAACCCTTATAAGATATCTGCAAATTGGTGAATATTTTAAAAAGTGAGGGTTTTCTACAGATCTCAATGGGGTCATAGACTGAATAAAGTACTCAATAATATTTTGTACAAAATCCTCTTGAGTATATGACTTGACTTCTCCACATTTCTTCGATTTTAGCGATACAGAAAGAATTGTATATGTTAACTATTAATTAATAAAACTATTAAATGAGCTTAATATTCTTGTGTTTCAGTAAAACTACAACTAAACAAAACCAAAATAACCAAAATAAAACTTACTTTTTGAATAAATTTTACTTACCTCATTTAATTTGAATGACAAAAAAATATTTCACAACCCTTTGTTTACCCAAATCACGGTATCACAGTAATTTTGCAATATAAATGAATAGATAGTTTTTGATCTTAATATTTTGTCACAATGTCGCGATGAAATGACAAAGACTCAGACTAACAAAATTACGGACGTTAGGTGGCGCTGAAGTTGTGCACGGAGCCAATTTCATGTTTATTGTTGTTCAGCTGAATACCTGTAATTTACGTGGAGCTTACACTCCAGTTAATGTTACCCTGGTTGTCAAGTTTCCGGGCTTCTGATGACCCGTAACGACTGTCAAAGATCCACAAATGACAGCTGGTCAATCAACCCCGGCAAGCAAAGCTTAACCTGATAATGACAAGCTTGGCCTTGCCTACTTACCATTTCTATACTATTTGTGATCCAGTAAACATAAAATTGCCAATGGATCCAGAAATTTATCAATTATGACTCCAGTGCTAAAGGATGTTCCACAGGGATCGATACTGGGTCCTCCTTTATTTATTTTGTATTCTGCAGATATTGTTAATGTTATCAAAAATTCCAAACCGCAGTCAAGTTAGTAAATGAGGACCTGGACAGGATCGTGGACTGGTCGAGACAAAGTTCCCTATTACTCAACTCTGCCAAAACTAAATTTATGCTTTTCGGGTCAAAGGGTCAACTAAATAAAATGGATTCCAATCTTGCAAACGTAGTAGTGATGGGTCGATGTATTGATCGTGTTGATGAAGCAAGAAATCTGGGTTTGATCATGGATCAAGAATTACGGTTTGAGGCCCATATTTCAAACTGTGTGAGAAATTGCTTCTACCGTCTGGAAATTTTGTATAAAATGCGCCGATTTTTAAGCGAAGACCTTGTGTACAGCTAGTAGAAAGTCTGGTACTATCCAAGTTAAATTATGCCGATACCGTCGTAGGGCCTCGACTTCTGGCACGTACTGAACGACTAATACAAAGGGTTTAAAATGCTTGCGCGCGGTTTTGCTTCAACGTACCACCAAGGAGCCACATTACACCATTTTTAAACAGGCATTGTATTTTAAAAATTAATTCACGTCGGAAGTTACACTTGGCCTGTCTCCTTTTCGGCGTCATCAAGTATAAATGTCCCTCATACCTGTACTCGAAGCTTGCCTGGGTAAATAGTCACCGTGAGCGCAAGGCCAGGCGCTGTGCTCAGCAGCTGGCTACCCCGCATCACCGTACTGCAGCCTTCCGAGGAAGCTTTCGTTACGCGGCCTCCAAATGTTGGAATAACATTCCCCCACCCATAAGGGACCTAAAGAACATTGGTACATTTAAGGCTAGACTTAAGACATTTATTTTGAATGTACAAATCGACTTTCATGACGTTAACATTGATAAATCATTAAACAAACGATTTATCAATGTTAACGTCATTAAAGTCGATTTGTGCATTCAAAATATATGTCTTAAGTTTTTATTTTAAATGTAATCTACACTAATATTATAAAGAGGAAAGATTTGTTTGTTTGTTTGTTTGTTTGAAATGAATAGGCTCCGAAACTACTGGACCGATTTGAAAAATTCTTTCAGCAATGGATAGCTACATTTTCAGGGAGTAACATGGGCTATATTTTATCCCCGTACTCCCACGGGAACGGGAACTACGCGGGTGAAACCGCGTGACGTCCACTAGACATTAATAATCTAAAAATATATTAAAACAAACAAACAAACATAATAATAGTACACAAATTTAAGTATATTTCATTTTAGTGCAGAAACTGACCTCATGTTGGGCTGGAGGTGATGTGGTATGTCCCCGGGAACCACAAGGCTTCGACCACTACTTTTGTCTTTTTTTCTATTCTTTAATTTACTGGCACATAGGGATATGCTAAAGAAACGTCTGTATTTTAATCACTCGGTTTTTATTTATTATTTATTAAGATGGTGGCGGCTGCTCCCCGCACCGAGCGGCCCGGGTCATTTTTCAATGTAGATTCGAAGGTACTTTAAAATTTTCTCAGACAGTGTAGTAGCATGCCTAGAAAAAAACATTATTTTGCAATATTTATTTACTCTCACAAATTCAAAAACATTATTTAATTATTACCTACTTATTATAACAAGTATTTATCTATTTTATTTTACCCGCGTCCGTGTGTCACTGCGGGGTGCCAACAGAAAACCAGCGCTGGGCGTCTGACGCCCAGCAAATGCTGAGATGGTAATAACCTTTCGGTATGGCAACGCTCAGCGCAATTACTCTGTATCGTTTTCGTTTTGTATTATTGTTCTTTTGTTTTCTATAATGTGTTTGTTGCTGTCTGTTCTGTCTGTGTCGAATAAATATTTGCTATTCTATTCTATTCTATAAGTGAAAAAATTGCTCCTCATGTTAAACTATTTTTTTTGCTTTAGTCTCACCTCTCTAAAGCACAACATTTTGCTGGGGTAATGCACACCAATCAAAATGTCAGTGACTCACGTGGTGCGGAGATTATATGCAACTCCATTGGTAATTTTTTTTCCGTTTCTCAACTCCGTTGCCTCGCTACGCTGTAATGGATAGGCACCCTTACAATCCATTAGCTGACACGCGCAACTTCGTCTGCGTCACATTTTTCATTAGGTAATGCTCAGCAGTGCAATTCTGTAAACATGTCAAAGTAAAAGCTTGGGTGCAGTGATCACGAAGTAAGCTGTCAATCCATGTAATCAAGATGGAATGACAGCTCACGTCGTGGTCACTTCACCCAAGACTTCATTTCGACATGTTTATAGAATCGACCGGCTGTTTCTATTAGTCGTAGCGTGATGTATAGCCTATAGCCTTCCTCGATAAATGGGCTATTCAACAGTAATATATTTTTTTTAATTCGAACCAGTAGTTCCTAAGATTAACGAGTTCATCCAAACCAACAAACTCTTCAGCTTTATAATATTAGTATAAACTAGTGATGTAACGAATGTCATATTTTGGACATTCGCGAAATGCGAATATTCAGTAATTGTTTAATTTTTTTTAAGGGAGTGGAGTATTTTTGTTTGAGAATCTATTTTTTTTTGTTTGTTTAGAGTTAGACTATTTAATGGTCTACTATAAAGAAGAATATAATTTCTGTTTGATTATCTAAATATTAAAAATATATGTAACTGGTGGACGTCACGCGGTTTCACCCGCGTAGTTCCCGCTCCCGTGGGAGTACGGGGATAAAATATAGCCCATGTTACTCCCTGATAATGTCCATTGCTGAAAGAATTTTTCAAATCGGTTCAGTAGTTTCGGAGCCTATTCATTTCAAACAAACAAATCTTTCCTTTTTATAATATTAGTGTAGAAGACTGAGAAAAGTTTAATAGAAGAATTTAATTTTATTAGTTTCAATTGCATTAAAATTTTGTGTCACAAGTTCTAATAACAATTAAATTTTTTAGCTTTATTAAAGATCTTGGCGGACATTTTTCATCACACACAAGAAGGTTGAGTTGATGCAACATTATTCGTTTGGACATCGTGCACACTTCGTCTAACTTCGTTTCGACTCGTCGTCAACAGTGGCGGTACCTTCATATAAGCCCAAAAGCCATACCATGCCAAAATGGCATGCCTTACTAAAATGCTCGATAGAGAATCAATATCAAACCCGAACTATTTAAAAGTTCGCGCGCTTAATTCTTATCAAAATAACACAAAGTATCTACCTATGCCACACTACACATCGCGATTGTTCGCGCGCAGGTTTTCGCATTTGCAGCATCTACATATAGTTATCTCGCTTCCACGCACCGGCTTTTGCCGGGCTTTCAAATACTATCTCTGTCACTTTCGCACTTATAGCGATGTGCCGTATAACGAGTTAGAAACTTGTGCGTCTACAAATCGATCAGTATGGAAGGTTTAAGCCGTGCATGCGTATGAAGTTGCACGCGTATGCGTGACCGTGTCACCTTGCCAACTCTGCAGTGTTGCTGTTTTAGCGACGTTGTGAGATCTTGGAGATTTTTAACGAGTTTGGAGACTTTTTTTAAGATTTAGCAACAATAAAAACTAGCGACTTTTTAAAATAACGAAATTAAATATTCAAGCAATATCTTAAAAATAAAAAAATTGCGACATCTAGCTAGATTTTTCATATACCTGGCGACTTTTTTTGCCTAAATGATAACACTGCAACTCTGCGTAAGTAGTTCCTGACACCAGAGTGCAACTCACTTCAGTTTCATTTGCTTGAGTGGGAAAGGTTATGTTGTTAAAGTTTTTTGTGTGTTTTCTTAGATTTTCTCAGTGATACAATTGTTTTGGTGACTTACCTACAACAATGGAGGTAATTGTACCTTGTGAGGATTTAAAATGCGTTCAAGTTTTGATTGGCGAAGATAAGGTAAAATCTTTAAACTTTGCTCAGAAAATGCAGTTAATTTCTTCATTAAAACCGACGCCTAATCTGTGTATTTCTCAGACTAGTAAATTGCATAAACGAAAATCTAATAGATCAGTGTATAAAGCTAGTTGGATTGTTGGCTATTCGCACACTAATAAGTTGTATTGCTGGTACTGTATATTTTTTTCGAATGAAGATTCCGTTTGGAATACATTGGTTATAATGATTTAAATAACATATCTGGCGCCATTAAAAGGCACGCAAATTCCCATAAACACCTGTGTGCAATGGTTTCTTTCGGTAATTTTGGTAAACAACGAATTGAGACATCTATATCACGCCAGTTATCTGAGGAAATTTCAAAATATAACACGCGCGTTGATAACAACCGTAGTGTATTTCAAAGATTAGTCGATAGGTATTGTTTGTCATTTAGCACAACAGGAACTTCCTTTAAGAGGACATGATGAGTCCAAAACTTCATTAAATCAAGGCAATTTTTTAGAACTGATCTCTTTAGGAATGAAGAAGATGGATGAATTCACTTTTAATTTATTGTACCTAACCAGTAGTTTATGAGAAAATTGCGATGATACATACGTAGGTACCTTCATACTCATTCGAAAACTGAACTTTCTTTTTTTGAAATCGGTTAAAATTTTATTGGGCTTGCCTTATTTTGACACCCTAGGCACGCCACTGGTCGTCAACGAATCAGCGATCTCCAACGTGACGCAAACGCAGCGCGGGCAAGCGCGAGTGAGAAAGCGATACGATTTCCTGCGCGTAGGAACGAGACGGGTGATCCGGTCAATCGTTGCAGCAAGACGAATCGGCGAATCATGACGCGACAAGTGCAAGGCGATTAGCGAAAACGAGCGACGCAACGAGTTCTTCCTACGACCTACGCTACGTGGTATTTTCGTGCAGACATCTTGTTTTACAATCTTTATTTTATTCCCTTTGTCTGTTGGCTTCTAGTTGTGTTAATTATTAAGTAATTTTAGTAATCGTAATTACTGCAGATAATTGTGTCAGTGACAGTTTCAAGTGTTTGCGAGTACAATGGCAGAACCAGATTTAAAGCGCCTTGTGCCTTCAAGAGGCTATCTAAAAACCTCACTCACGCGGTTGAATAATTTCATTAGTGACCCCAAGGGTGTCGGTTCAGACTCGATCGAAGAGCTTGTGAACAAGAGAATACGGGCACATCAGGTATTCAACGATTACGAGGAAGCTAACAAGGCAATTTAATGTCTTCACCCCAAGGACGAAGAAGATGTAAACGAAATTGAGACAAAATACTTTCACATCATTGGGGTTTTGAATAAACAAATCAAAATGTTCGAAAATTCCGGTTCCTCACCCTCAGGCAAGCCCTCAAATAATTCTGCCACTGCGCTCGCAAGAATAAAACTGCCTGAGGTGCAAATTCAAACGTTCACGGGTAAGTTTAGCGACTACATACCATTTATCAATGTTTTTACTTCGATGATTAATGACAATAAATCGCTAGACGCTGTGCAAAAGATCTTAGGAGTTTTGTTAGAGAGGAACCATATGACTTGATAAAAAAACTTACCATTGGTCAGTGATAGTTATAGTCAAGCATTGAAAATATTAAAAGATAGGTATAATAATGAAGAAAAAATAATTAATGACCACATAAACTTTCTTATAGATATGAAACCAATAGCTAAAGGTAGAATTCCGTGCATCGCGATCGATCGCGGCCGCGCGCGTCTGTCGCGGGCCTCGGCAGCGGTGCCATACATTTTCATAATGCGACTATTGTCGCGAGCGATCGACGACAGTCGTAGGCCGCTCGCGGCCGCGATCGATCGCGATGCACGGAATTCTACCTTAAATCTACAGGTAGTAATCTGAGAAACTTTCTGTCTGATGTAAAGCAACAATTAGCCGCTTTAGTAAACATTGAACCTAGTGTTAAATACTGGGATCCTATAGTGTCGTGTATTCTATACCGCAAACTAGATTTGTACACCTCGCAAGCCTACCAGCTGGAACGGAAAAAACCTACCAAACCAGTCCTGGCTGATTTCCTAGAATATATTGAGAGGCGGGCGCTTGCGCTGGAGAGTGTGGATCAAGAGCGGGGACCACGGCCACAGGTACCTAAAGTGACCAACAATGCTGCAGCTGGAAAGCAGTCTTCATGCCTGTACTGCAAGGTAGACATGGGCGCTGCCCCCAAATATTGCGGCGGCGGCGTGCTGATGAATCTCGCTCGGCGGCGGCGTAGCGCCGGCAACGTGGCTGATTTATGTGCAGTATGAAAATTCAGTTCAAAAATCTTAAAAAAAAGGAACAATGCAATGACTCACTTTATTTACCAAAAAATAAAAGAAAACTGTTCAAGTTCAGTTCAGTTCATTCCTTATAATTATCGTGAATAAAAATTATTTTATTCACCCTTTGTGGACTCAACCGAGATCTTTTTGCTGAAAGTACCATTCCAGCTACAGAAAATACCCTTTCACTTGGGGTACTTGTAGCGGGTACACATAGCAATGCTCTGGCAAAGGTAGACAGCCAAGAAAAATCTTTCTTCATTTCGTTCCAAAAAGACAAAAGAGCCTCATTATTGATATCCGTAGATACAACAGCAGAAGCAAGATATCGCCAACATTCTTGTCTAGTGGATCATCATCTTCAAGTCCATGACCAACACTATGTTTTATAGAGAGTTTACTCAAAATTGATGGGGAACTGCTGGTATTTAAAGAAACTGAATTGTCCGTTTCGTTTCTTTCACAATTTCCGGGCAAATCATGCGACATTATAATTTATTTTATATAAGATGCAAGGAAGGAAGCCTTTGCCATATTTCGCGACTCTAAATATAAATCTAACTCTTTAAGACTCATGAACCGATTGTCCAAAAGAGCTGCAGCTACAACAGGTTTCGTAACAGGAAATCTTTTATCAATATTCGCCAACATGTTGCGTTTTAAACGAAACAGAACCAATGATTCATCATCGTCAAGTGATTTTAGAACATCAATTATTTCAGAGCGAAATACAAGTGCAACATTCATAGTGCAAGTCTTTTGGGATGACATAATTTCGACTGCTTCACGGAATCGATTTAAAAACTTGACTAAGTCTTCCAAAAGAATCCACTCATTTTGAGTAATTTTCAGCTCATCTTTTCCTACTTGTCTTAACATGTTGTTTATTGGATCACGGTTGCAAACATGAATTAAACTCTCCAGCATCTCTAAAATGCTGTGCCAACGTGTAGGCGTAGCAGTCTTAATTCACGGAATATTTCTAAAATTATCAGCTGCCATAAGTGGCATGTCTTCTGCAAACCCTTCGGTGCTTGCTTCTGTAGCTGTTTGTGAATTGCTCTGTAAAATAGGGTTACTCTCATCAATTTCTAGTGTTTCTACTACTCGTTCAACACTATCCAAAAATTCTTTCTGCACCTTTTCTGCTTCTAACTCCACCTCTGGTAACAGGTAGCGTACTGTCTTCAGAAACTGCTTAGAGTTTTAGCATCGTAAAGCACGGTTATAGAGAGTTTATTAATACTAATATTTAATAAACTGGTCATTTTAAAATTAAACACAAAAAAAAAAATCGAAACAAAATGGCACGTGCTAGCCTCGTTCACGCCGAGCAGCAAGTGGCGGCGGCGGCGGCGGCGCGCGGGGGAACGCGGCGCGGCGCCCATGTCTACTGCAAGGTAACAGATCACAAATTATTTAATTGTAAAAAGTTAAATTTATTATCCACTCATGAGAGAGTGCAATTTGCAACAAGTAATAAACTTTGCAAAATATGTTTAGGTGCGCATTCAGGAAAATGTAAATTTCATTTCCGATGCAGAGTGCAAGCAAGAACACAACACTATTGCATCACAATCCTGCTGCAAACGCACTTCCTGTCTCATCATTGACAGGCAATACTACTAATGATGTACTTCTTCCCACAGCAAAAATTAAGATTGTTGCCCATAATGGGTCAGAGCTGCAAGTCAAGGCTCTGCTTGACAGTAGGTCGCAACTGTCATTTGTCACAAGTTCAATTCTGCAAGTTCTAGGTTTGGAACCAAAGCAAATTGACACAAACATCATTGGCATTACTAATATGAAAAGTTCAATAAGGTTTTGTTTACCTATAGAGATATATTCTTTAAATTCCATGTTCAAATCTACAGTTACTTGCCAAGTAGTAGACAAAATAACATGCAAATTACCTCAAACTAACTTAAACATTTCTGAGTTTAATATACCTACAGGCACAAAATTGGCAGATGATCATTTTTATATGCCAAGTGAGATTCAGGTACTATTGGGTGCTGATGTGTTTTTTCAGGTGCTGATGCCGCTGGAGAGTCATGTTCCTGTTATGAAGGAGCAGTCAACGCTGCGCAACAGCCCACATGAGCCGTGCATCATCAACACCCAGTTCGGGCACATCATTGCTGGAGGTTTGCTAGAGCAGTGCCAATCTCAAGTCTGCAATAAGGAAACATTGAAATGTATTGATTGTACATCAGACCTCGGTGAGACATTAAGTAATTTCTGGAAAACAGAGTGTGCCTGAAATTTTCAACGAGCAAACATCAGAGCATCAGCTTTGCGAAAGCATTTTTAAAAGTACGGTTCAGTTAGAAAATAATCAATTTCCAGTTGTTTTACCCTTAAAATTACCTCTATCAGAAGTAAATGACACACTAGGTGATTCATTCCATCTTGCATTGAAAAGGTTTTTGAATTTAGAAAAGAAATTACACAAAAATTCTTCCCTTTTTATTGAATATCAAAAGTTTATTCATGAATATTTAGCTTTAGGTCATTGTCACTATGTAGACATAGACTCATATCACTTCAGTAGAGATGCAATTGACTTTTTACCACACCATGCAGTGACTAAACAAGAAAGTAAAACTACAAAACTGCGTACAGTATTCGATGGCTCAATGAAATCAAACAAAAAGGTATCTTTAAATGACTTAATGCTGAATGGGCCTTCAGTCCAAAGAGATCTGTTTGACATCATCATGTTATTTAGGTTTGGCCAATACACATTCACAACTGACATAAGGCGCATGTTCAGAAACGTTGAAGTCAGTTCTGAATACACCTCATTGCAAAATATATTGTGGCGAGATCACCCCAATGAGAGTGTCAAATGTATTAGGCTAGATACCGTCACATATGGTTTAAAAAGCTCGACATATTTAGCTACGGCTTGCTTAAATGAAATTGCTTGCATGTATGAGCAACAATTTCCTTTAGCTTCAGCAATATTGAAAAATTCAATTTATGTTGATGACGTCATCTACGCACACCATAGCTTGCAAACAATCCTTGAAGCAAAAAGTCAATTGCGCGACTTGCTTAGTTTAGGTAAGTTTCACACACACAAGTGGGCTTCCAATGACGCTTGTATATTGACTGACATTCCTTCAAGTGACCAGCATTTTGATAGTGTGGATTTGCAAAAGGAAAATCATAATCTTAAGGCTTTAGGGCTTCTCATAAACATGAATGAGGATCAGTTCAAAATAAGTAACCCTCAGACATATGACTGCAATGAAATTAACAAACAACAGATATTAAGTTGCATAGGTAGATTTTATGATCCTATGGGATTTATAAGTCCCATCATTGTAAAAGCAAAGGCTATTATGCAGAAACTATGGTTGAGCAAAGTGAATTGGACGCCCCCCCCCCCCTGAAAGCATAACACAAGAATGGCTTCAGTTTGTGCACAGCTTAGCTTCCATGGGCACAATTTCTTTAAATAGAAATATTCAGGTTATGGATTCGGACACTGTACAATTAATTGGCTTTGCAGATGCTTCCAGCTCAACTGCTTATCACATTGAACGCCGTGTTGGTCACCGGTGACCACCACTATACTTTCCTTATGGGCTGACGCCGATTTGCGATTTCTACAAATTTTACACATTATATTTTATTGGCTCATACGGTTCAAAATAGTCATAAACCACACTCTAAATAATTATGTATTTCTTATTACTATCCAAAGAATTAACAAAATAATTGCTGTCGCGCACCGGTGACCACCACGGCGCACGCGCTTGGAAATCTGCATTTCGTACGCGCGGGGCCGCGTGGGACGCGGCGCCGGACACACCCCGCGCCCTTCCGGGATTCCCGGAAGGGCTGCGCGCGGCCAGGCGCTTGACACGTGCCATTAGAGAGTTAGTAATCGCACTGAAGGTCATGCGCATTGTTTTCCTGTCATATTGTAATATATTTTAGATTGTTTTAGTGAGTTTAACCCTGGTTATAAGTGAATATTTGAATAAACTGTGTCCTGCCTGACTGTAAGGAAAAGTGTGGTGTGAATCATGGATGAGTTTGAAGACTTTGAAATTACAAATGACGATTTGACGCAGATTGAAAATATAGAAATTTCCTTGCTCAATAGTACCTTTCAGCTAAGTTCGGAGTCTGAGGAAGAATATAACTTACAACCACCTTTACGAAAGCGACGTCGACGAGTTCTGTCCATTAGTGACACGAGCGACATTGAATTTGAAAATGCCGTGCCAAATACTTCTGGTCACACCGCGTCGCTAACTGCATCATCTTCCGCGTGGCACCAACCAAAAGGTAATCAGCGTTGTATTATCCCCTACACTGAATTCCCAGGATTAGATACACGAGTTGTAAGAGAAATGATCGATAAGACCCCGGCAGATTTCTACCATTTTTTAGTACCAGACGAAGTATTTGAAATGGTGGCCGATTATACGAACAGCTTTGCTACAAAAAAAAGTCACAGGGTCTGACGCAGCATCTAAAGCTGCGCGAATTCGCCAGTGGAAACCTACATTCGCAGCAGAGATGAAACGATTTTTCGGACTGATTATTTTCATGGGGATCGTAAAATTACCCAAAATATCCTACTACTGGTCAAAAGATCCTGTACTTGGACAGAATTTTCCACGAACAATAATGAGTCGAAACAGATTTGAGCTGCTGTTGCAAATGCTGCACTTTTCTCAGCAAGACGAAGACAATAAATCTAATAGATTACATAGAATTGAAAAATTACTCGAAGTTGTGAACAGGAACTTCCAAAGAAACTACACCCCTTCCGAAAAGATTTGCATAGATGAAAGCGTGGTGCCTTTTCGCGGTCGAATCATTTTTCGACAATACAATAAACAAAAAAGGCATAAATATGGTATAAAGGAGTTAAGTTATGTACCATTCCTGGATATACATACAAAATAAATGTATACGCAGGAAAGAATAACGATGAAATCAATACAACACCATTGAACGTCGTTAAGTCTCTTTGCAGCGATCTTCTATACAAGGGACATACGCTAGTGACCGACAACTGGTAATGGTGTACCAGTTGTCGGTATAGATCTTGCCAAAAAACTCCTGGATGCAGAGACTCATCTCGTAGGCACAATTCGGAAGAACCGGAAGAATCTGCCAAAGGATGTAGTAAATGCTAAACTGAAGCGAGGACAATTCGTGGTGAAGGAAAGCAGTGAGGGCATAACTGTAATGAAGTGGAAGGATAAAAGGGACGTACTTTTGCTGTCCACAAAACACTCGGTGCAATTCCAAAATGTCCGAAAACGCAACAAAACTATTTCCAAACCGAAAATAGTCATTGACTATAACGGCGCTAAAGGAGCTGTAGATATGTCCGATCAGATGGCTGCTTACTCAATTCCACTGAGGAAATCCTTAAAATGGTACAAGAAGTATGCAATCAACCTTCTCCTGAACACAGCAGTGGTCAATGCACTGATCTTGTATCAAAGCGTCACTGGCAAAAAAATACAAATGGCAGACTTCCGACTGGAATTACTGAAGTCGTTTTGCAGACAACAAGATGTTCCAGTTGCACAACCTAGAAGAATGGCACACAAAATGCAACAAAAAGAAGGGCAAGCCAGAACAAGCAGGCGAGTATGTGTGAACTGCTACAAAATTAACTCAGCTACTTACGGCAGACAATTGGCTAAAAACAAGACTAAAAAGGTGAGAACGTTTTGTCCACAATGTCCGGAGAAGCCTTTTCTTTGCATATCTTTCAATGTGCTTCATCACTGACCAATATTTTACCCGATTGCACGACGCACGAAGAGAAATGTGTTTATTTTGTTGTTAAGACTGATTTTCATTTATTCGCCAAATATTCATGACAAAGTTTAATTTCTAATAAAACATACTTTTTAAATATTTTCTAATAAAACATATATTTTGTAAACCTTTTTTTATTTTAAAACCACATTATGTATACTTAGCCAAAAATTCAACAAGTCTTTTTATACCTAGTGTCGAAACGAGCTAGTATGCGTAAACTGTTCTCCAGGGCCGCGCCGGGCATGCTCAATATAGTTTTGTACCGGCACTGTGTCCTCCAGCGAGAAAATTGAGTTCAAACACGAGCCCGTCGCGCGGTCACCGGTGAGCCCCACGGCCTGAACGGGTAGTACTGCTGTCGCTCACCGGTGAGCCCCACGGCCCAAACGGAACAGTCACTATATTTGAGCCGGCGTTTAATGTGATATGGATGCTGTAAATACCTAAGGGTCATCAATAAATCAGGTAAAGTTAATCAATATTTGCTCTGTTCGAAATCAAGAATTAATCCACTAAATAATGAGGGTCTAACCGTGCCGCGGCTAGAGCTAAATGCAGCACTACTGCTTTCAAAATTAATAGCGAGGGTTCACAGCTGGCTTATGCTTAAAATTAATATTAATGGTGTTTATTTATTCTCGGATTCGCAAATTACTCTAGCTTGGATAAGCAAAGATCCAATTAATTTGAAAGCTTATGTCGCGAACAGAGTAAATGTGATTAACCAGCTAACAGCTGACTGGACATGGAGATATGTCGACACACGGGACAACCCTGCCGACCTCATCAGCAGAGGTGTCAATCCTCAAGATTTAAGTAGCTGCAATATGTGGTGGCATGGTCCACAGTCCCTGCGTGACGGCATGTACTCATTTGCTCACAATTTCAACCCATCTCTTGATGTACCTGAGATGAAATCTTGTTCAGCGATCTCCAGCGATCAGGCCTCAGCTTCTCAGGAGGTCAACGACACTTTTGATAAATTTGTACAACACTTCTGATATTAATAAAATGACTAGAGTGTTAGCATACATTTTCAGGTTTTATAACAATGTTAAATCAAAAAATAGCAAAATTAGTCATCCCTATTTAACTAGCACAGAACTTGTTAAAATGTATCTAAAATAATCATTCATATAAGAGGTTGTGACCTCTGGTGTCATAGTTTGTAGTTATCTGTGTCATGTCAATTGAAAAAATAAAGTTCAGTTCTTTGTTCAATCACAACGCGGTCGTTTTGTTAGAGGTTATGAGTCCGGATTACCGTTTAATTCTCGCGAAAAAAACTTGCAAATTAGTGCTGTATAAGTTTACGCAGACTGAGAATAAACTGTGCTAGTGAAAATGAGTTCGAACTACGTTGTGAGTGTGCCTAAGTTGAAGGGCCGTGAGAACTATGCAGAGTGGGCTTTCGCGGCGGAGAATTTTCTTGTGCTGGAAGGGACTTCTGATTGCATCCTGGAAACCAAGCCAGAAGAAGCTGCAGCAGATGCGAAAACCAGAGCAAAATTGATTCTAACGATAGATTCGTCGCTTTATGTACACATCAAGGAAGTCAAGAGTACAAAGGAGTTATGGGACAAGCTCAAACAATTGTTCGATGACTCAGGATTTACTAGGCGAATCAGCTTTAGTTACAGGTGGGTCGCCGTGGCAAATCTTGCGATGAATATTTGAAAGGAGATACTAAATTGTATTATTTTTAGCACCTATATCGTAGAAAAGTTATCAAACAACTTCTGTGACGCATTCGTCACGGAAGTTGTTTCGACACTTAAAAAACGAATGTGTTAGTGTTACGTAAGCTGAAGGAAAACCAGCTACGTTGTGCTCGATTATGAGAAGAGTGTGATGGTGGCAACTTTGAACAATACCTCCGGGTAACTTAAGTAGGTAATTTATTTATTTGTACATTTTGTAAATACGTTGTAAGCTTAATCAATTTTATTAGTGTAAATAAGTTGATTTCAAATTTTTAACTACGCCAGTAATACCTAAGAGTCGAAAGTATCACCACGTACTTACACTTAACTAGCACGTCTTTCCATTAACATCAAACGTAGAAAACATTTTTAGACTTAGTAGATCGGTACACCAACTAAGGTAGGTATTCTCGCCGGTCCTAAGCCCGTTAAGTAGGAAGGAAAATTTCAAATCAACCAATTTAATCCACAAATAAAAACAAAATCACTACGAAAACTTTAGGTTGAAGGATTAAGCAAAACTAACATTTTATTAATCATCTGATAACAGGTCAGTGAACTTTCCTTTAGCGCACTAGTATTACTGTCATTAGTAAGATTTCCGTATTCCAATGATGCTCAATGATGAGTTAATTATCAAGCGAAATTTATGTCAATAATGTAGGTGATTTTCGAAATAAAATTAGGTAAAATTATTGCTACCGGTCATTGATCGGTCGCGCTCGCGCGCGCTGGCATTTCGTAGGTAAGACGTCGACACTCACGCATTGTCGCTGTGTGCGTAGTCGGGTGATTCTGTTTTATTTGTATTGAATTAAGGGCTTAATTCTGAAATACTGTTAAATTTCAACAACATAAAAAAAATTTACGGACTAGTTTGAACGTGTTCGTCGTTAGTGTTTGTAGAGTGGTGCGTAAAAACGGCTTTATATTGTTTGGATGCCTAGTTTTCGGTAAGTTTTTTGTATTATTCACGTAAATTTAGGTAGATAAAGACATATAATATTTGCATTAATGATTTAACCCATGGTTTATATTATTTTTCTATTTGTTGTAGTCAAAGAAACCCCACTTCGGGGTTACTTTGACACATGAAAAATAAAAATATATGTATTTGTGGCTGTAGGACTTGATATTGGTATGGGATTGATAGTTATAGGACACATTGTTCTGTTGGAACAAAAACATCATTAATTTTGGTTGTTAAAAAAAAGTAATTCCCAAAAAACTATCGAAATATGTGCAAAGGGGCTACCGTTTTACGGTACTTTATTCAATTTCTACTGGAATTTGGACTCGCAACGTCGAAAGGATTGGTTGGTACGAAGTTCACACGTTGTGCATTGTGCAAGAAAAAGAACTGATTCAATTTTAAGCAGAAGAACCCTTATGAGTATTACGTCAATAACGGCGATGACCACCAAAAAGTATGCCAAAAGTTTCTGATCAGCACCTTAGATATTCGCAGAGTTATTTAGAAATAACTCTGCGAATGAAGTGGCTCAAAAAAACCGTCGTCAACGGCAACGTTTATTGAAAAATTGCCTGCCGTCCCATCTCACTATAATAGAAAGATAACAAATAGAGTTTACCTTCCACAAGAATTAAAAAACGTATCTAATCTTTATAGACTGTATTTAAAAGAATGTCAAAGTTCAAATATTGAATTTATAAGTGAATCTCTATTCAGAGGTGTATTTCAAAGAGTATAATATATCATTCCATGTTCCTAAAAAGGATAAGTGTAAAATATAATTTTCAGGTAAATCTCTACAGAGCAAGTGGAAGAACATCAGGACTAGTTACAGCAGGGAAGTAAAACGCAGAGCTGGTATTAAAAGTGGATCAGCAGCTTCGCGTAAGAGTCGATACGTATATTTCGAACAACTTCATTTTCTTCGGCCTACCGTGGTAATTAATGAAACTCAAAATAGCATGGAAGAAACACGCACTGCCGAAACCAACACTAACAGCGGTAGTAGTCAAGGTGAACGATCTGTTTCCAAAAAGAAGACAATTGACGACGATAATTTGGTGCAGGTATTAAGGGAAAGTATAGTAATGAGAGAAGAGCGTGAAAGACAGCAAGAGTCTGATTCAGATAGACTGTTTATACTTTCACTTCTAGATGATTTTAAATCCATCCCGAGACATCGTAAGCTTTCTACAAAAATGGAGTTAATTGAAGTTATAAAAAGAGCTCAAATGGAAACTCACGATTCAGAATTTAGTCCGTTTCGCCAACGTTATGTTGATTTATGAACCAGGGACATCGGCCGCCAGATCATATAGACGACAAACATCGTTCAGTGGACAATATCGCCAAGGTCAAGGATACTCGTCTGAATATGGACCGGAAACCACAAACAGTGGGCAGCATCGCTATGGATACTCGACACACTCGAATTATAGACCAGAAGCCTCGACCACTGAAGACCGCCGTGGGTATTCTACGGCTGTTCCAGACAGGCAAGACAATACTGTTTATACTGATGCGTTATCACCAACTGACACAAATGCAACAGATGTGTCTCAGGGTTCTGAATTACTAGAATTATTTACTACATAGGACAACTTGAACTAGGTAATTCATACATGTAAGAAATAAATAATAAATGTTAAGACTAATTAACAATATCTTTCATTTTCGTACTCACCTCAAAGTTACCACCAGTTTTTCTTCAGGTTTTATACAAGCTCGCATAGGAGTATCAATGCCCTTGATTGAATTTCGTATTTTTTCCAAAAGGTTATCAAACGATTGCACTGACATCCTCGTGTAGTTAAAAAACCGGTCTGGGAATGCGCGAATATCTTTGAAATAGGTTTGGAATAAGCCTTTTGAGTGTCTTTCTAGAAAAAGAGGATGAATCCAGTGTCTTTTCTTTGTTTTGCGTTTTTTACGAGATAGGTAAGCAATAATAACAAGTTCTTCCACGTCCATATTGCTCGACGGAAGGATCTAGACTAGTCGTTGATTGGCTGTTATAACTGGCTGCGCAAATATTCTGGCTGCCGCAGCCTGGCTGCGCAGCCAGGCTGCCTAGTGCGCGGGAGCCCTTAATCGTGGGCAAACTGACTATTAACATACATCTTGCCAGTGGAACCTTTCCAGATCAATTAAAAGTAGCCAAAGTTACCCCAATCCACAAATCTGGTGTCAAAACGGATCCTAACAACTGCAGACCTATCTCAGTTCTTCCGATAGTAAAAAAAAAAAATGTGTTTATTATCTTAAATCTTTACAATTAAGTTGCCGGGGCTTCCCAGAAAGTAATCCGAAGATACTTGTGATGGGATAAACCTCGCTCTTCCTCGATTAGTTCACAATTGTATCGTTGTGCTAATTAGGTAGAAGTTACACATTTTTTATAAAACTAATAAAAAGAAAAATGAAAATCATGTTTATGGCAGTGTGTGTAAACTAGTGTGTTTTGTATAAATGTGTGTTTGTTGGAGTGTGTGTGTGTATGAATGGGGGTGTGTTGGAGTGTGTGTGTGTGTCTATATGCATGACGTTCAACCCAGAGTCGCCAAAATGTCTTCCACGGCATCATAATTAAGTGTGAAGAGCCATTCCGTCAATTTTTTTTTTTTTTTTTTATTTGTGATGGGTTTGCTCTTGACTCTAGTCTAGGTCAGAGATGACAGAGACAAAGTCTACGATGGAGCGAGCTTACCCAGAAGGAGCCTGTTCACTCTAACTTTGAAGAGATTAGGGTTGCATGCGTTTGGAAACACAGACGCAGGCAGAGAGTTCCACTCCTTTGCTGTGCGCATTATAAAAGACGTTTGGAAACGCTTAGTGCGAATTGGTGGAATAGCAACAAGGTAGGGATGGTAAGATGCAGTGCGTCTGGATGTCCGATGGTAGAAGGGGGCCGGTGGAATGAGGTCGTGGAGTTCTTGGGCACACTCACCGAAGTACAATCTGTAGAAGACCGACAAGCAGGCAACCTTACGGCGATGAGCCAAGCTGTGTAGCTTGGTATCCACCAGTTTTTCGTCACCGATGAGCCTCTTAGCTCTGCGTTCTACCGAGTCAAGCAAAGTCAATGTCTTCTTACACTCATACAGCTGCATGGGGTAAATGTTAAGTATGCGATTTACTTTATTATAAACGCGCGGGGCTTGAGTTACATTTTGGCGACTAGCAAATTTTGAACGTGCTGAATATGTAGGCGCTACTATATCACACCGTCTTTTTTTAAGTTTGGCATGGCTAAAGGGTAGAATTTTGTGATATCTTAGTACCATGTGTAGTATGTGCAGTATTCTAACGGAGAGCAGCTTAGAACTTGCGTATAGAGTTTCAGTAGGGAACCTGTAGGGCTTACAGTACATGACCTTAATCAAGGATCTCTGTGCCCTCTCTAGATCAATAAAATACGACTTAGCTGCTCCACCCCATACCGAGATACAGTATATGATTACAGACTGGGCCAGTGCGATATAGATTTTGTTCTGTAGTTCTGCATTCATAACATGTCTTAATGATTTGAAAACCCATATGAGTTTTCTTACCCTCCCCATAGTTAGTTCGAGGTGTGGGTACCAGCTTAAGGGCGCCCTAGCCGATCATACTTCCATACAAACGTAGTATGGCGATTACTCCACGTTTTGACGGTGTACGTTCAAAATAAAAAGTGATATCAATTTGTCTTATCATTATCTAGCCTTGTATGGAAACAAAAAAGTAAAAAAAAACATAAATTTGAAAGTTATGAACGTCGAAAGTTCCATATTTCAACACTAATTTTAACGCATCTTTGGGCGGAAATAAATACCATAAGAAGAAGGAAAATTGGAAAACCTCCACCATACAAGGATAGATTAGTAGTTCAAAAATTCAAATAATTTTATTTTAAACAGATACATTCAGTAGTTTTTTCATAATATCCATATTACCAAAGGTCTGTTTATATAATTTCGCGCGCTCGTTTTCGTTCTAAATCATCATCCGTCTCACTGCAAATTTCCTCCCCGAGCAGTGGGGCGGAGGGGAGGCGCGCACCTACACACACACACATGCGTTAGCTTGTGTCTTTAGCTGCTGCCCGGCGCGGCGCCCGCGCCCCGCAGGCCCTCCCTCAGTCGGCTGCTGCATACGACATCGTAATTACGCGCGTGCTGTGTATGTAACTGATAACGTATTCGTATAATATTTTATAACATTGACCTCTGGCTTGAACTTTGGATTCCGATATTCTTTGATTGATTTTGAATTTGTCTCAAATTTTACCGACTCTGGCATTGAACTTTGGATTCCGATTTGATAGTGGTTCTGGTTTACGTGCCGTTTGAATTTGGACTTGTTGCTTATTTGTTGCGTCAGTGAAGTAAATTGAAGTGATATTCAGCAGTTCATTATAACAAATGGGTAAGTGGATTTTTTTATTGCATTTAGTGTACAATTCATGACATGACTTTTATAAAAACTCACACGCATTCATGAAATTTTGGAATAATTAACTACTAGATATATCTACCTACCTACACATCTTTATATAGCAGAAAATGGCTTCCTTTTGTTTGTGTAGCCGGGTCGATTCTAGCTACTAATGTAATTGGAATCTAATGCAGGCTACTCGTTTTGTTCGGAAAAACTAAATACATGTGTATGACGACGATGGAGTACTTAGGTACTTGTAGATAGTTCAACAACTCATCTGTGCGCGCGGCGCTATGTGCCACACAAATAAAAGCCAAGCGCACGCACAAATGACGCCGCGCCGCGCCCAATGATGAGTTGAACTATCTATAGGTATTAGGGCGCTACAGCCGCGCTGCTGCCGCGCGGCACTTTGCGACTTTGAAGGCGCCCTAATACCTATGGATAGTTCAACTCATCATAGCTCGCGGTCTTGTCTTTCAAATAAGCATATGAACGTCAATGAAGATGAACTCCATCTGTCAACTAAAAGTTATCCATACAAATAATAAACGCAAAGTGCCGCGCGGCGGCAGCGTTGCAGCCGCGCTACTGCCGCGCTGCCGCCGCGTGTTTACTATTTGTATGGATTAACAAAGCCTGCAGCGGGCAGTAGCGCTACAGCCGCGCTGCTGCCGCGCGGCACTTTGCCTCAAAGGACATGGCCAACTTTTGTATGGACGTCGGCATAGTTATTGAATTTGGTTTACACCAATGATTTTTGGTGTTTTATATTCGTGAATATTGGCTCATTAAATTGCTATAAATAAAAAACTCAGAGAACTTGTCATTACAACAGACTAGACAAAAACAGTTTCATAAAACCTTTTAATCAGATTGCTAGCAATAAGGTGTTAGATTATAATTTCGCTATTAAAAAACTTATAGGCGCTTTAAAATAGCGAACAGTTGTGAATTATTACGTTTAGGTATTACTTAGGTATATGGTTTTAGTATTATTAAGCATTTAAACAAAGTACTGGCCACCTAAATGAAGGATTTTAAACTGCATATTGATTAACATTTATTAAACTGGGAAATAGTCTCAAAAAATGTGACAATAATAACAAACATAACATCATGTCTGTATTCCACGAAGGGTTGGGCAGAGGTGTACCTACAGTACACCCACATTTCACCAGTTATTTTGAATACCATGTAATAGGGGGCGAGTCTATTGCCATCAACCGGGCACAAATCCAGAATCCGGGCTGCTACTGAGAAATTCCTGATGAATAAACCCAATATCACTTTGCTCGACCTGGGAATCGAACTCAGGACCTCATGCTCAGCAGTAGCGCTTGCGACCACTAGACCAACGAGGCAGTCATAATAACAATATTAACAAAGTATATATTCAAAACCAATGTTTTTCTTTAAAGTACATTTTTACAGGTTACCCTTATATTTTTTTTAAAATAGTTCAATAAACAAGGGAAGCACAAAATAAAACAAAAAGTAAAAATAATTAGTTATTTATTAGAGAAAATAAATAAAAATATTTTGCTGTATTATAATGATTATATCTTAAGTGCCTACCTAGATAACATACATTACAGCAATGCAGCGATAGTATTAATAAAGAGACCGAGAGAGGACAATCAACCAGCTTTTTTTTTATTTCACAAATAAAAATCTGGATAAAGTGTAAGTATAGGGCTTCAGTAATTACATAAATAACTGCTTTAAACATAACCAGACATGTAAAAAAATACAACCATCTTAATATATATAAATCACGTGTCACGTTGTTTGTCCGCGATGGACTTCCTAAACTACTGGACCGATTTTGATGAAACTTTGTAACTGTCTGTTATTTGATCCAACTTAAAAGATAGGATAGTTTTTTGTAATGGGAAAAAACGGGATATGCGCGTACGAAGTCGCGGGCAAAAGCTAGTTGATTTATATATTATTATTTTAAATTGTGATTATGGTTTTCAAGAAATATTAGCCTTCGTTAGAATATTTTAATATTCTTGAATTGTTAATAGTATGTTGTCTAAAAATCCTGCTGGATATTGTTTTGGTGTCTTGCCCAACCAAGGTACCAAATTATTGTCATAATAACATGACAACAACAACCAACAGTCCGGTTCCCTACAAAGCAATTACAATAGTACCCTATTATTTTACTTAACATTTACAGGAGGTAAAAGATTATACAGAATTAAAAACTGGGGTACTGTAAGACCCGTCCAATAATGGCAAAAATGGTTTGGCATTTCTGAGACATTTTCAAAGTTCAAAATATTAGCTTTTGTCTTCATAATATTAATTATGTCTTCTATATGGATGGCACTAAATGTAGAATGTGTCTCATTCATTTGAGGCAATAAATGCCACTGATCGCTGTACAAGTGTGTTTCATACACTCTACAGCTCCGAGGAACATAGAAACTATGTTCTTGCAAAAGCAGTCTTTTAATGAATTGCGGGACCAAATGCAACATTCTGTTTCTGCATTGTTGAAATATACAATGAACAGATGTGATCGAAGCTCGCTTATAATTAGGTAATGATATGGTATTATTTTCCCTTTGTAGTGGTGGCTCTGGTGGGCTGACAACTTGAACATTAGGGACTGCTGCATCGTTGTCCGAAGCCAATTCCTGCATGTCTCATGATGAGTCATGCACTGCCTGTCTATTTTCTCGCATCCAACACACATGGCAAACATAGTTGTTTCTTGAGGGCTGAAAATAAACCACAGAATAAACACTGATAAATGCTTATGTTTATATAATTTTTAGTAACAGGGGTATCTTTTATATACATCTCTTTATGTTTTCAAGTATTATGTTATTCTAAAAGGCAGTACTATGTTACACATGCCTACTTTAGGCAAGCATATGTTTAAGATGGAAAATACAGATATTACAATCATACATACATAGTATGAAAACTCGTATTTTAATAAATGAATACAAATAGGTATTTATAGTAATGAAAACCAAAATGCTTACCACATAATTAGTATTTTGTGATATTAGGACAGCCAGCAATGGACACTCCATTCTGACATTATGGTGTCTTATTGTCCTCTCAGATTTGCCACAACCGAGGCAAACCATGTTATGCCCCGTAGTCTCTCGTGTTCCCCAGCTTCGGCATTTAATAATAATAAGCATGGATGACAAATAAATGTATCCAGAGGAAACTGAAAATAAGATGCACTGTAAGTTAATTTCGCATACCAGAATTACATAAAAACAAATCGGGTTAAGTTTTTTCTAGTCCAACTTCTTACCTGGGTTTGAGAATTGGTTATCCAATGCGAAAGTTTTGTTTGATGGTGTGCAGAAAGCGAGGATATGAGATGTCTCTGCAACCTTTGCATCCACTTTGATCCACAAAACAAATCCGAAACGTAATGCAAATCAGAGTCCAGTGTTAATAGCTAATAGATAATCGAGCGATAGAAGGTATCAGTCCGTAGAAATAAGCAGGGGTCAAAAATATTAGAAAATAATCCCAAAAACACAAACTACCTACGCAATAATGACATTGACATTACATTGACATTTGACATAGACAATGACACATGGTCAAACAATTAAACGCGTTCCGTTTTAAGATATTTTATTGTGTGAAATATATAAAAAAACTATCTTACACATCAACATTATGAATAGATAATTTTATTAAATGCAAAAAATACTAATGAAGACAGTTTCATATGAATAAAATGTTCTTAATAAAAGCATTTTGGCGTCCATATCACATGTCTACAAGTAGTATGCTTGGTATGGAACGCCCATTATTATATTTATCTTTCTCTATGGTCCAATATGGCGGACGTTGACAAATGGTACTTTGAATTCATCTTGCATTACTATTATTTTGAAATAAAAACTGACGAGTTCAGAGAGGTCAAAAACTACGTATTAATTCATTTTTCTTTTTTTAATATATAATATTATTGACTATGTTTGTGTAAATGGAATGTACTTTTTTGTCCATGTCTTTTGACCTATAGATAGTTCAACTCATCATTGCGCGGGGTCTTATGTCTTTCAAATAAGAATAGGACGGTCTTGGGCTCTGGGTGCCATATTGTGACGTAATAGCTGTCAAATCGAACCAGTAAAGTCAGCAAAAAAGTAGTTGGAAACAAAATATTGCTAAAGCAATAGTTTTTTTTTAACCAACAACTTAAATTTATTTTTTAGGGTTCCGAACAAAAACCGGAACCCTTATAGGATCACTCGGGTGTCTGTATGTCTGTCCGTCCGTCTGTCTGTCTGTCTTTCCGTCTGTCACAGCCAATTATCTCCGGATCCACTAGACCGTTTCTGTTGAAATTTGGTACACATATGGACTTCTGTGACCCAAATACGGACGAGTTACGTAAATTATTAAATTTGTAGACTTTTGGGGGTCAAACTAGAAAATTAAAAAAAAAGTTTTTTGAACAATATCGTGTGACATATCAAATTAAAGGGTTCACTGTGGCGGTTTTAATTATATTTCATTCATAATTTTAAAATAAACAGTTTTGAAGTTGTTCAAGAAATTAGCCGAAAAATGACTATTCTCCCCTTATCTCCGAAAGTACTGAGCCTAAAATTATGAAAAAAAAATAGAGATAATAGATCTTTTCTCTTACAGGAAAATCTATAAGAAGTCTATCGTGTTAAAAAACAAAAAAGTCGTTCGGAACCCTTCGGACGCGAGTCAGACTCGCACTTGGCCAGTTTTTTTTATCTATACTTCTATACGAATATTATAAAGCGGTAAAGTTGGTGAGTTTGTAGGTCTATATGTATAATGTCTGGATCTACTGCAACGAGTTTGAAAATTCTTTTACCAATAAAAAGTCGCGTTATTTGTGAGTGTCATAGGCTATAACCACCCAAAAGAGTGGGCATGGGTCAGCTAGTTGGCAAAAAATTGCCAAAAATCGATCTTATTTGAAACGCATAGTACTAAATAAAATAGTGGTTGTTTTGCTTTGGAAGTTATTATAGTATATTTTAGATTAGGTTTGATTTCTTACAAAATAATAAGTACATTATCTTTTGTGTTACAGAGCCAAATAAGGATAAGCGGAAGGGCAAAAAGACCAGCCTTTGGCCAAGTTTATCTCGCAAAAAGAGATGCAGAGTAAAAGGGAGATTTTCAAATGCAAATAAAGAAAATGTTCCTCCAACAATAACTATGTCTGAATCGTAAGTTCTTTTTCGTGTAGGTATAATTATTTTTTATGTCAATAATGTTGCAACATGACTCTCACTTGTCCGTTTTTTTTAAAATAAACTAACTATGGATGGAAATCAAGCTCCCACCAAGGTCACCTTGGATAGAACGCTAGATTACCTCCGTGTAGAAGGGGTTTTAGTTAGTAGGTGTGAATGATCTCCAAAATAAAAATGTGTAAGTTTTGTTGCTGAAAGTCATTTGGAGAGCACCTCTAAGAAAAAAAGCAGACACAATGCCTATTGTCGAAAACTAAAAGAATATTTCAAACCGCTATTGTAAAAAAACAATCAATAAACAATTTACAAAATAACATTATTTTTTATTTGATGAACCTATCTAGAAAACAAACCTCACATCAAAGTGGCGTTGTCGAAAAAGAAGTTATCGTGACTGGTTGGTATGAATACCTACTAACGGGGAGTCGCCAGTTGTAGGTTATAGTTATAGCTAACTAGCTAAGGTAAGTAAATACCTATTTAACATAGCACAACCTATAAAAAAACACAAAAACATGACCTACACCCGTGCGTATACTACCTACAGCCTAGCTTTCCGCACGCTGATGTATATTCTTATCTATACTTATGTACAGTCAGCGAGGCCCTGGCGACCGCTCTGCCAAAGTAAAATCTACCGACTTGACACTCAGATCATTCTTATAACCAAGGGCATATGGTTCAAACGCGGAAGCGGCTCGTGATAGAAATAATTTAAAAAAAAGGAAAACCTATGTAAATTCACATTTTCTCAAGAGAACTTATTGTTACGTGGATAAAGTCGCAGGTAAGTACCTATAGGTGCATAATGACAACTAAATTGGGTGCCCACTAATTACGTTACACACAGTGATAATCCTAAGTTCTATCACGTAATTTTGTTTGAGTTAATGATGTCGCGTGAATCGCACACGCATAGGTACGCGCAACCGGCGACGACGTCGCAACACACACGCCGCTGTCGGCACTCTTCTTCAATGAATTGCGCATGTATGCGTCACACCGCGTTATGAGTGTGTATTCGTACGCGAACTATCTCCTTACTGCTCATCACAGTGTCTATCCCTTACGGGCGTGCTGTCGGATGAGATAGCATGCATTTTAACTTCGCCCGCAAATAGTTCATGCCGTCAACTAGTGTAACCTTAACCTTTGATCTACTACAATGCCTAGGTACTTGACGGAATTTACCTTATGAATAACAGGGCAACTACAGGTAGATTGGGTTGGGGTTCGACAAGAATGTATTCTAATGTTAAAGTCAGGCGCAGGCTGAGAGTTTGCGTATTTAGTGAAGCAGACGTAGTTGGTTTTTTGGATATTTAGCGTAAGTAAATTCTCACATAGCCAATCACTAACTCTAGCCAGACCCCTCTCTGCCTCCAGCCTAACTTTGTCCCAGGTCTTATCAGCGAAGATAATAGCGGTGTCATCCGCGTAGGACAGTATCCTTGCACCTTTGATAATAAGGTTACACAGTTCATTGATATAAATCAAAAAGAGCGTCGGGCCGAGGACACTGCCCTGCGGGACGCCAAATGTCACGCTCTCCTCGTCACTAACATGGTTTTCAATTTTTAGCCCCTGTTTTCTGTTTTGAAGGTAACTGCTGAGAAGAGAGAGAGCAGAACCTCGAAATCCTAAGTTCTCCAGCCTTTGTATAAGTTTAGAGATAGAGACGGTATCAAATGCCTTCTTGAGGTCAAGAAAGGCCACTAGGCATTTGTTCCCCTTATCTACTTCCTTGGTTATCACAGTAGCAAGTGTCTCCGTAGCATCCTGGGCCGACATTCCCCTTCTAAAACCATATTGAGAGGAAGATAAGACGTTACACTTAGTCAGGTAGTTAACTATTCTAGAGTTCAAGAGCCTCTCAATGATTTTAGAAATGGAGGTCAGCACAGAAATTGGCCGATTGTGTCTAAAATATTTGAAAAGGTCCTTTATACACGCCTCGATGAACATCTCACCGCAATCAATTTTCTCTTTGAAAGACAATATGGATTTCGAGCACACTCTAACACCCTATCAGCTACTGCAGATCTAATTACCAAGATACAAATGAACATTGATCAAAAAAACATGGCGTTAGGCTTATTCATTGACCTTAAAAAGGATTTTGATACAGTTAGCCATCCCATACTATTACAAAAGCTAAAAGACATAGGCATATCAGGTGTAGCGTACAAAATGTTCGAATCATATCTGAATAACAGGAGTCAGGTAGTTAAAATCGGAGAATACAAAAGTAAACCGCACAATATCACGTTTGGGGTTCCCCAAGGATCGCTGCTAGGCCCACTTTTCTTAATATATATAAACTCCATTCATAACATTCCAATGCACAGCCATATTTCGCTATATGCGGACGATACCTGTCTTTTTTATTTTGGTGGTTCTATAAATGACATGATAGATCAAGCTCAACAAGACCTAAACTCATTGTCCATCTGGTTTCAACAAAATCTTCTAACAATCAATGCATCTAAGACAAGCTATGTTATATTTAAAGCCAAAAATAAGAAAATACCACCTCATCCACCTCTTGCAATTGAGAACCAAATACTCGAACTAAAACAATATGAGAAATATCTTGGGTTAAGACTGAACTGTCATCTAAATTGGAAGTTTCAAATCGACTACATCAGATCCAAAATGACATCTTTATTGGGCTCACTACGTAACATCGTACACTGTCTGCCATATAGTGTACGCCAGACAATATACAACTCCCTAGTAAAACCACACTTACTATACCTAATCGAAATCTGGGGCAACGCACCTAAAACAACTTTAAAGGACTTACAAATAGCACAAAACAAAATTATTAAAATGCTTTTCCACTACGACTACCTAACACCTACATCTAAAAGGAGATTGCTCTGTGCCCATACATTGTTCGCCCTGGAGCCAGGAGCATCGGAAAATTATGTGTTGTATTGTTGATCATTAGTAAACTCCTATAAGATCTTATTTTCATAGCGGACTAGCTGCAGAAAAGATATATGTCCAAAAAAGTATCAGATTTTGAGGTTATAATCTAACCATAACAACGAATATTAGATATAGTTTTTCATAGCTCTGAGTGATCTTTAAGAAACTGATTAACCAAATCATAATACATTTAGCTATTTTCATTACCTACCTAAATAATTAGGTACCTTTGCAGTTTTTTCTTTCTAAAGCCTAAGTGTAAGTAAATAGGTACTTAAGTGCAACGTTTAAATGCATATAATCTAATTAACATAGGTAGATAGTGGATAGCTGTATTCTTAGCATTGGTTTTGGAGTGAGATTCAATGTTTGTGTTTATTAATGTATTTATAAAACATTGCGCGCTGTTCAAACGCGTGACTATGAAACCAGCCTTACCAATTAGGTAGCCGGTAAGTTGTGTTAAACCTACAGTCCTACTTTAACTTACTGATTATGTTTGAATAAGAATTAAAACACAGATTTTAATTTCATGTTTATTGGCCATCTAAATTGGCAATTAAAATATAGTCTAAAAACTGTGCAGGGGTCGATATTATTTTGATGTCTTGCATAGCTTTAATACCAAATAATGGTCACAACATGGGCGCAGCACCGTGCGCAGCAATATTGTACGATTGCTTGTCGACCAATTTGAGCTGAATCAATTACTATGTAAACAAAATATATTTTATTGCTGATATGGCGGCTGTGAATTTTGCCTCGTAATTTCCATATGGTTTCGGAATTATTTAATTGTAGTTCATTCAAATCCGATGGCTGAATCTACAACAAAAAAAAATATTTTTGGTTACACATTGCATTTATAGTACAATAAATAAAACAATTTACACTTCAAATGTTGCATGACTATAACTCACCAGAAAAGATCTATTAGCTATACAAAATAGCACATCAGGCAAGTTTAAGCATACTATGGTCGGCACCAGATAAACATGCAATAAAGTACATAGATTTTTCCATAATATCCCTTCGTGGATACTCAAAAAATAAATTATGAACCGTTTTTCATTACTAGAAAACCTAAAGGATCATGATAGAAGTTGATTCAGGACAGCTTTATGTCATTATTTCTGTTTTTGTTATTTGGAAAGTCAATAAATGTATGAGGGTCAATGACCGTTATTGCATGGGTATCTGATGTTTACCATAGCCTAATTTCTTGCAAGAGTTAACTAATCAAAAACGTCTCTAACCTCTCAGGGTTGAACTCAATTTCGCACAGTATCTAAAATGTGGCTGATACTTTCTGCTTATACGGAGTAACATTGGATTTGTGCCAGTGAACAACCACATACCACACGTTGATCATGTTGATGACCAACCATTGATACTTCTTGCAAATCTTGTGATGTTGTGGTAACTCTATTAACAAATAATGTGCGACAAGCATCACATATGTAATCATTTGCAGTCACCTGTAATATAAAAACAAGTTATAAGTATAAAATAAACATTTTTATTTTATATTTTCTCTTCTATACAGAGCCATTATAAATATAAAGTTACAAATGGAAGTTAAAGCTTACTATTTGTGGTGCAACTCATTGCTGTGTTTGCACAAGTATGGCATAATTATGGAGAATATGCCGTCTTTGTCTATTGAAATGAATACCACAATTGGCACAACCCGGATGATTGCTTGTTGTAGGAGTATCCCTTGATGAAGATGGTGCTGAATAATGCCTGGCAGCACGATCACATATTTGCCAAAAGGGATGGCAAATATAATGTGATGCACGTATCTTAAACAAAAAAAATAGCAAGTGAGATCAATGGCACCCACTGCAAATCCAATGTCAAAAATGGCCCAATAATAATATATATAATAGTACCTCCAATGGCATAAGTCTTTCTATGATGATGTTTCTGATATTCACATTATATTGAGTGTCAGTTCTCAGAGCAATCAGATAATGTGAGCGTGCCCGAGGTGCCAGCGTTCTATTGCAGAGTGCATAGTTTCTATCAACATTACTTGTTACTGAAGTGTTAGTCATCTCTTGAGCTCTTGTCCAAAAAGTGGTGCATATGAGATCATGAGCTTGAACCTAAAAAAAAACATACTTAGTTCAATTGTATTTTTACAGAGTATTATAATGAATATACCAAAATACTTTATAAATTGTTTCTCTTTGTTTTTTGTGAAAACGATAATTGCAAACATAATTTGTAAGGTCAAGTATAGAAACTTATTAGTAAAAAAAGTCTGAGAGATCACAAACAGAATAATACAGGTACAACAAAAAATAATATAATTACCAAAAGAGGTGCAGTCCATTGTTGTACTCAATGACGAATCTGTTCATCTTCCAACAACATGGAACCACCAGCAGAGCCGCAATTTACACAAAATACACTTTCCATAGCGTATGCGTTAGTCCATTTATGACTGCCAAGTTATCGTTAGAGCGGTACTCCGAAAATCACAGCCAGGTAAGTAGTTTTTGAAAGCAATCCATTATAATAGCCAAGTCGGAATGTTAGTAGTCCCGAAAGTCACCAAAACACACCGACACAATTACAAAGAGCAAGCGACGCTAATGTAAACAGTGAACTGTGAAAGCACAGGTAGGTGACAGAGCAAAGAGTATAATAATTGACAGAGTCAGTCAAGTGACAATTTAGTGACGTCAAAAATTGGAGTGTGTGTAAAAATACGATACAACTTATCGATATTCCCTAAGATTTTGTTACAAGGATGACAATGTCCTACTTTACTTATAAAAACACTCTTCGATACTTTTTATAATATTAATACTTAATAACATTTGTATAACATAACAAAAACATTTATAGTACCTACCTACTTAATGTATTCAGTAACGATAAGTATTTTTATTCGATTGCGGCGAAGCCCAAAAGGAAAGTTATTTTTATATTAATTGTCGTAAATACCTAATCGTTTAGTTAGAAGTAAACCACACACTTTCTTAAACGATCATAAGAAAACCCTGAATAATGATCATGGTGGAATACGAAGGTTTTGATCACTTCAGCATTGTTCTTACTATCTATTTAAAATCGAGTATGACCTCATGCACAAAGTACCTATACTCAGTAGGATTTTTTGAATTAAGTATACATTTAGGGAATAATATATGGAATGGTAATTGAATGCTTTTATTGTATCTTCTGTTTGCTCTTTATTCGAAATAAGTTCAGAATATGATTCATATTATAAATAATTACAGTACAGTTCTTTAAAAATTAAATCGATTGATTACAATCAATTGGACATCCCTAATCTTTTTTTGACATGCATGACGTTTGGTGAAGATGGCGGCGATTCATGTTATTATTCGTGAAAATACTTTTTATGTTCGTTTTGGCTTGCAGCTAGTCCGTGTTACAAAAGTATTTGCAACTGATATAATAAAATAGAACATGAATTATCGTGTATGTCCGATACTTTTGATGCACAGGGCGAATTTGGACATTGTCTTTTACAGAGATACGAAGCTCATGAACATTAAACAACTTCACGCGTACTGTACCTGCATACTCATCCAAAAAATACTTAATAAAACCATACATACACAATTCACATTCACCAAAACACATCAATTACATAACCGTAGCAGTCGTAGAAAAAGGAAGAACGAAGGAAGTACGATGTGATCACATCGTACTTCCTCGAATGCGAACCACTCAAGGTAAAAGATCACTTATTTATGATGGAGTGCAACTTTTCAATAAATTATCAAATGAGATAAAGGGTGCGATTTCGATCAATATTTTTAAGACGAAGCTGAAAAAATACGTTCTTCAAAATATTAACATTAATTAACCAAAAAAGATTATTGCTTCTAATTTTAGGTAAAATCAATACGAAAAATAATATAATAAACAAATATAAACTTAAAATAGCATTTGTAAAAAACGTTGTACTACTGGCTTATTTATCTGCAATGTGACATCGGGACCGCACTCTTTATCGTCAAGCAGGGTAATTTCGCGTAGTGGCACAACTTACATTTTGGGAGTACCCCACAAACATTATGTTATAATACAAAGCAAGTTAATGATATGTATACTTAGTAATATAAGTTATATTTATTGTAAGTCCGAGTGTCGAAGAAAAGTGATTATTAGGGTTCCGAAAAAAAAGGAACCCTTATAGGATCACTCGGGTGTCTGTCTGTCTGTCTGTCTGTCTGTCCGTCTGTCACAGCCAGTTTTCTCCGGATCCACTGGACCGATTCTGTTGAAATTTGGTACATATATGGACTTCTGTGACCCAAACACGGACCCATATTTGCAATTTGTTTTTTTTTTATGACTAAGTAGATTTTTTTGTTTCACTTTTCAGTTTAAATTGTTATAATTATTTTTTCAATTTAAAACTGTTAAACCTGTTAGGTATGTTGTATAAAATAATAATAGTAAATGTTGATTAGAAGGTATTGGTAGGTTGGTAGAATAAATGTTCATTTTGTATTTCAGGTAGTTTTATTTTGTTTGAATCAACCATTATTATAAGAATAATAATAATTGAGTTCCTTCTAATTCTGAGAGTAACAGGATTGTTTATTAGTCAGAATTCAATTGATCTATGATTAGAAATGGTTTTTAATACAAAAAAAAAACTACATAATTATATTATGGGTTTTTACGACAGTAAATGTGACCATAAGCTTACCAAAAATGGATATACGACCTATACAGTTTTTTTAAAGTACATTTTCATGGGGTGTATTAACCAAGAAATGTTTTTTTCTTAGACGTAAATCCAAGCTAACTTTAAAACTAAAGAAGATAGATAGGTTTTGATGATTTAACCTTTTTCATTTGCAAATTGTAAGAACCTTTCTTATAGATCATTTTTTTATAACTTCAAAAACAAAAAAGTTATGAACTTTTATGTAAAATTAAATAGTTTTTCTACTCTCCTGAAAAGTCGGGTTTTGGTCTATACGACCTTTCTACCCAAAAGTATCGATATGTTACGAATAAAAGCTACTTGTTTATTTGTATAGTTTAAGTAGTTAAGTCGTCAAAAGCAGGGGGTAGCGTGTGCGTAGTCCCAGCGGAAAAGTGTCGTTTTTTTTTAATTTCAGTGTAGCAGATATTTAGTGTATGACGTCCTGTAATTGTGTATGGTAAGTACGAATTTGTGCATCCAACCATTAGAGAGTTATTCGACAAAAACAGTTTCGCTGGGATGACGTCATCCCAGCGGAACTTCTTTTTTCCCTATGGACGTACAAGAAAAAAATACATACAATAATTAGTGTGTAAATGTGTATATTAAACTGAAATTTGTGTGTCATGAAACTGCGGAGATAATCAAGTTTCCGCTGCGCTGACGTTTGGCTGTTTGATGAAAATCATATAAAACGATTTAGTGCAGAGCTGTATTTTTTTACGCACGTTGCTTTGAATTTGTGTGTAATGTTTGCGAAAACAGAATTTGAAAAAACATACCGTTCAGAAAATATATCCGTAAAAGTAAAATCAGGTTATTAGGTCCTAGTACTTAAAATAGGAACTCTAGAGCCTAACTTATGACGTTTATTTGTATCTTGTAAGGGTCTACAATATCCTGCCAAGTTTCAATTATGTGCTCTTTGTAATTAATGAGCAATGGCATAATTTACTACGACCGGACCACTATGTTTTATGACATCTGATTGTAGGACTATTTAAAAGAAAAGCAAAATAAGACATATTCCAATATTTAGTGTATTAATGCAACTATTCGCATGTTAAATTTCAGCTCAATACACTGAATAATTAAAGAGATATAAATAAAAATACCAGTACCACCACAAAACATAGATAATCCGGCCAAGTTTGAATGGCTATAAAAAGGCGCTGTTTAGTATACACAGCTAACGTTCTGAAATTTCCAGTATAGTACCCTTATTGGATTGGTACAGATGGGCACACAATTCTTAAACAAGTTACTAATAAACAAATAACTTTCGTGATAAATAGAGTAGATTGCTCGTTTCTTTTTCTTAAGCTTATGAAATTATACCGAAAATAATTGCATCTGTATTAACAAATGCATTTATTTGTCAAAATATTACAAAAAGTTGTTACACTAGGTAATTATTACGTCCGTATTGCACGGTACAATTTGAATTTATCGAAAAACTAATATTATCTTATTAGAAAAAAAAGTCACACAAGTAAGTAGTAATGTTAAATGTGGAAAATTCCAATTATCTTACCGTTCACTTATTACCGTTCTTGAGATAAACTGATGGACAGCGGAGGCTTAGTGATAGGGTTCCGTTGGTTACCATTCGGCTACAAAACCCTAAAAAATCCAAAGTTATTTCTAAAACAAAAACATAATTATAACAAAACTACATGTTTTATAGTTACATTTCACATTTTCAAAAGATATATTTGTCGTTACGAACGAAATAACCAAATTTGCGCGCGTTCCGTCCATTCTAGATAGAGCCGCCTCGCTTTCCGAGTCGGCTACGAAAAATGTACATAGATACCTACCTAATTTTGAAAAATATCGATTAAAATAAAAATAAAAAATGCTGCGGTCTTGTGAATGCATAAACAGCCAGTGTGACTTTTGAAAATTAATAAAAAAGAGTATTTAATTTGGCGGGATAGTAACTCTAAGCTATCCGCTTTAGTCCAACTCTAAGCTAACCGCTTTAGTCCTGCCTCGGCCGCTGGACATTGAACTCTGTCTTGCGCTTACGTAGGGTTTTTCTGTTTTCTGTGATCTGTGATTGTATGACATACCTACTTATTTGTTGCTGTAAAAGCTCAAACGAGAAGATCAACTCACTAAAATTTACAAGTAAAACCCATGATTTTATGTTTACTAATACGTATATGGGCTTTTACAGTAGGCAATATAGGTATTTGTTATTTATTTTTAATAAAACAAAAACTGATTCTTTATTTTAATATCAATGTTATTAATACATTGATAATGATGTTGTTTTTATTTTAAATTTTAATTGATCATTAGCTAATAAATTAGTATCTACTTTAAGAGTACAAAGTTAATTCAGTTTTATTTTCTGCTGAACTATTGTGTACGCACCTGTACGAATTTATTAAACACAACAACGATACTATACTGGAAATTTTAGAACGTTAGCTCTGTATTCTAAACAGGCGCCTTTTTATAGCCATTCAAACTTGGCCGGATTATCTATGTTTTGTGGTGGTACTGGTATTTTTATTTATATCTCTTTAATTATTCAGTGTAATGAGCTGAAATTTAACATGTGAATAGTTGCATTAATACACTAAATATTGGAATATGTCTTATTTTGCTTTTCTTTTAAATAGTCCTACAATCAGATGTCATAAAACATAATGGTCCGGTCGTAGTATCCATCGTGTAAGTTTGTCCTGTTGTGGAACAATTAGTGCTATTCATGGCAAATCGTTTGGCAGGAAGTAGTTCGGCCCATCGGTTGTGTTCCACTCCTTGCACCATTATGGCCAGTTGGGTTTTCATATCTCTGTTCCTGCGTTCCACAGCATTACTTTCAGGGTGATAAAGTAAAAATCTTCGCTCTACTAATTATCTCCTTCTACGCTGTCCCACACACCGCTCTGGGTTTATCTACTCCTCTTTCTTTGTCCAAGCAATCTTCCTTTGGAATGCGCTCCCTCTTAACATCAGGACGGCAACCAGTCGGTTGTCCTTTAAGGTGAAGGCACGTGAGCACATTCGCAAGAAGTTGGTAGAATCATCACAGCGTTAATTCGTTGAATTCGATTTCTAAACGTCGTTATTTTTTTATGTGTATGTATGTATTTATGATTGTATTTCTTTTCCTCTCTGTTTGTCTTTCTTTAAGTTGCACCTGCCATGTTGTCTCTGCACCATCCTAAGGCCGACTGGTAGAAAATGCCTAAGGCATTAAGTCCGCCTTTGTACAGTGTTCTCAAGAACCTTAAAATACTTACATCTGACAGGCACAAGGCAGAAAGATCTACAATATTACAAAGAGACAGCAGCGAGTGGCTTGAAATAAGAAAAAAATTAATAACTGCTTCCAACTTTGGGCCAGTATGTAAAAGGAAAGTTACGTCAGATACAGCTCCTCTCGATAAAAACATTTTGTTTAAAAAAATTTGGCACACGTTACATCAATCGCACACAGAGTTGAGCATGAGCAACAAGCTTTGCAGCAGTTGCAGCAGCACGAAAACATTCTCATTGAACCTTGCGGTTTATATATTGATAAAGATTACCCTTTTATAGGGGCATTGGGGAAGACACAGTAGTCGAGGTCAAGTGTCCAATCACAGCACACAAAAAAGGACTTTCTAATTTTATACAAGAAAACAAAATACAAATATTTAAATATAATAAAAATACTAAAACTACAAATCTGGTACTACCAGATACAAGGCCAGCTAAATGTATCTGAACGACAAGTGTCTTTAGGCTATATGGGCAGGCGAGAATGAAAAAGTTTATACAAAATGCATAGAAAAGGATGACATATTTTGGGAAACCAAAATGAAACCGAAATTAATAAAATTTTAGATGAAATGCTTGCTGCCCGAAATAATAGACAGCACAAAGGCACGTGGCATGCCCATTAGAAATATATCCCTCCAAGAAAATGAAATTGTTCACCCTGATGATAGCGAAAACGTTGACCCTAATTATTCGCAACTGGGACAAAGCACACATCAATTACATTTAGAGGATTTTTAAAGGATAAAAGGCAATTAATTGAATATAGTTGTATACGAGGGCGGTCTGATAAGTGCTTACCCGACGTACGGCGAGTATCTATCCCTACGTTATTAAAACCTCTACTACGTTGTTGGAACTAAGCGTATCGTCTCGTCGTTTGTACAGCGTACGTCAAAGGACTGGAACAATTTGCCTACTGCGGTCTTCCCGTCCGATTATAATTTGGTTGGGTGTCTTCAAGGCTAGAGTGAATAGGCTCTTAATAAACTAGTGCGCCTCACCATCTGCAAGTGCATCACTGCTTATCAACAGGGGAGATCGCAGTCAAGCACTAGTTTATATATATATATATATATATATTAAGACGTTAATACTTTCAACTGATTGATATAAGTGTGAAAAATGTTGTCCTATAACCAATATAATTTTTGTGACAGAATTATGTAACATGTTTTTTTTTCACAATTGTATTATTTTTATCTATCCCTGTTTTTTTGGCCAACGCCGTTAGAATACTGCTCAGCTTAAATTGTGGCAAGAAAACACTCAGGGTTTACGTAAGTGTGGTTACACGATCCGACGCGATCTTTGCGGTAGTGTCGGGACACCCGCGCCTGCGTCTTCGCGTTAATACCTATTGCATTTGGAACACCCCACCTAGAAACTTAAACATCAATTAATTTAATAAGTATAGTTAAGAGTTTATTCCACTTAAAATATCTACTCAAATTAATTTATTAAAAAAATTGAAAGACTTACATATCGTGATTACTACAAATTATAATAAAACAAGCTTTTAAATAATCAAATCTCTTATTTTATTTTTAAAATAAATCAATCAGACAAGTTGACCTGCTTATCTGTTATGTGACACCGTGACACTTCCCGCGACGTAAGCGCACGGCCCGCTTTGCGTCAATCGCGGGCAACTCTTGGTAGCTTTCAATGCCTATTTCGCTTGGTCTACCCGCCCATACATACATAAACTAAATACACTCCATACGAACTCGTATTTGGAAAACAGTGCAATTTACCAAGTAATTTAACTTCAGATATAGAACCACTATATAACTGTTGTGACTATCCACAACAACTCAAATACAGACTTCAAAAATCACAGTATGATGCAAGACAAAAAATAATTAGTAGTAAACACGTAAAAAAAATAATATGATTTGTATACCAACACTTATGTACGGTATTGGTGATATGATACTTCTTAAAAATGAACAAACTATAAATTTGATCCGCTATACATAGGATCGTATGAAGTAATAGAAGATTGTAATCCTAATTTAATACTACAAAAGAAAAGAAGTAATAGTAAATAAAATAGAACCAGACCAAATATAAAATGATTTTTAACTTTTTGATAAGCAGTTCACATGAATGAAACTTAATTTGATTGTATAATGGACCAATAAATAAATAAATAATACATTTTTATTCAGATAACACGGATCTATTGGGTTAGTAACAATAGTCTGAAACCTATGTTAGTACTTAATTAATAGCTTCGCCAATGTACAGGTGACAAGCGACCGCACCAACGGGCTATCATGCCTATCGGCTATAGTACGTAGAATACTGTTGGGGCTGCCCCGGAGTCTGTTTAGCAGCGAGGCCGCTCTCTTACGCCGCACAGCGTTGAAGCCGTCGGTACGTGCTTCAGCGAACATAGTTGACGCGCTACAGAACCGAGGCAGACGCAACAGCACTCTAAATGCGTTGTTATATTGGATCCGCAGAGCATTGTAGGCCTTTTGGGTGTAGCTGAACCACAAGCTCCCCGAATACAGAGACATGCAATATGCTTTAAAAAGCGTTATTTTGACCGCCGCTGTACATCTGAAGAATCGGCAGGCCAACATATTAGCCCGAACCGACAATGCTCTGCGCTCCCTCTCCATATCCGCGTCGTCCTTCAAATCGTCCGTCACCAAGTGCCCCAGATATCTAAAAGAGTCCACCCTATGCAACTCCACACCGTTCAGTGCCACAGGAGGGACAAATCAAATCAAATCGTATATTTCAAATAAACCATTTACAGGCCTTTTGAATTGTCAAAGTCGGTCAGTCAAAAACATGAAGCTATTTGCACGTTCCAAAGCGTAGATCTCTATGGAGAAGAACGTGCAAGAAACTCCACGGACACTCTTTTAAACCATGTGATGTGTTACAAAAATCTTGTTAACATTGCAGGGACACTTGCTATCGTACTTGAAGACCATGAATTTTGACTTGCCTTCATTGTATACAAGGCCATGAGAAGCAGCGTACGACTCGCAAACATCGAGAAGCTTACGGAGCGCACCGACCGAGGGGGCCAGCAGAACCATGTCGTCTGCATAGCTTAAATTATTGAAACATATTCCATCAATGAAGCAGCCGACCCGTGTGCTGCAGAGCTGCTCGATCAGTGCATTCACGTACAGACTGAATAACAAAGGTGAGGTTAGGCCACCCTGCCTCACGCCGCACTCTGGCCTACTTGGCTCTGAGAGCTGTCCTGCCCATCGCACCCGACTCTCCTGATTAATGTACCAGCACCGCAGAAGTGAGACGAGCTCCAGCGGCACCGCGGCATCAGATAATTTCTTCCAGAGAACGTCGAAAGAGACAAGATCAAAAGCCTTGGACAGGTCTAGGAAACACGCATAGACAGGTGTTTTCCTGTCTGTGTAATACCTGACAGCATGTTTTAAACTCAGAATAGCGGTTTCTGTAGACAGCCCTGGCCGAAATCCAAACTGGGCATCATGCAGTTTGATGTGGCCATTCAGGTGAGAATTAAGCACACTGTCAAGTATTTTAGCCACGATGGTAGCCAAGGAAATCGGCCTGTAGTTCGACCTGTCCGAGATGTCTCCAGTCTTACTCTTGACCACTGGCACCACCAGAGCCCGCAACATATCGGGAGGAAGGTATGAGTGACTCAGGCACAGATTAAACAGAAGAGCCAACACACGAGGTAAATGGTATCCGCCATGCTGCAGGTGTTCGATGCTGAGCCCATCAGTGTTCTTCCAAAAACCCCCAAAATCTGAACACGAATGGCGTTTAGCTAACAAATCCATTCGAATCTGATCCTGGTTGTTTTGGCACCATTTGAGTTTCCCTTTAAAGATCTTAGGAGATTCTATCATTGCGTTAAATATGGTGCCGCAAGCAGGCCTACCATACCACAGCCACGTTTTGAAATCTATCTTCGTGTTCCTGTGAGCTTCGCTTACAAATTTGTTCCACCCAGCCAATAGTTTCTTACGTTTAATTGACTTACACACATACGTATAACTAGGATTATAACATAAAATTTTGACAATGTCCCTATACATGTCATTTATAAAGATACTATGACTAGAATCCCTACAATACCTACCACAACATTGTTGTAGCTCGACAGGCAAGTCAATATGTTTAAGCTGTAGATTACACATACTTTCATAGGAACGACATTGTTCTACGCTTCTCTCACCCCAGTGTATTTTACTACGTAATGGACTTTTTACATTTGTTTTACGTCTTATAACATTAAAGTCACAGGTAAGAACCTGGAAAATGGTCAGACCAGAAAACATCGTATTTTACGTATACGTTTAAAATACTAAACAGGGCTGCTTCTGTCGTGAGACAGTGGTCTAGCCAACGCTTGCACCCGTGGGCTTCGCTGACGAACGTGAACGTATCTGACGTTAATTGCAGCTTAGTAGTGTCCACACAAGTCCAATACTGCTCCTTTGAAAACACCATAAGTTCATGAAAAAAGCGCTCACCTGGATGGGCATTGAAATCACCAAGTATGAACACCGACTCGATACCACTCTCGTCAATGATAGCACTGATTGAACTGAGACAATCCGTAAATTCAGGCACATTTTCCGCTATGTCTATTGGCATGTATACGCAAATCACAAGCACTGGACGATCTTCCGTCGTGATACGTATTGCGGCAATACGCGGATTACTGCACGGTATTACTGCCACGCACTGAAACACTGACTTACGCCATAGCAGTGCCACACCACCAAAAGGCCGGCCCCGGAGGATGCCAGCAGACGTATCCATCGCAGACGTAGCCGTACTTGCGAAGTCGTCGTGAACATTCTCCAAGAAAGACAGTTCACCTGGCAGCAACCATGTCTCTTGCAAAGCGATAATATCCGCAAAACAACACAGCTGTTTAACACAGTGGCGGAGCCTTCATACAAGCCCAAAAGCCCCTAATGCCTTACTAAAATGCTCGATAGAGAATCAATATCAAACCCAAACTATTTAAAAGTTCGCGCGCTTAAATCTTATCAAAATAACACAAAGTATCTACCTATGCCACACTACACATCGCGATTGTTCGCGCGCAGAGTTTCGCATTTGCAGAATCTACATATAGCTATCTCGCTTACACGTACCGGCTTTTACCGGGCTTTCAAATACTAGCTCTGTCACTTTCGCACTTATAGCGATGTGCCATATAACGAGTCAGAAACTTTTGCGTCTACAAATCGATCAGTATGAAAGAATTAAGCCCTGCTTGCGTATGAAGTTGCCCGCGTATGCGTGACCTTGTCACCTTGCCAACTCTGCAGTGTTGCCGTTTTAGCGACGTTGTGATATCTTGGAGATTTTTAACGAGTTTGGAGACTTTTTTTAAGATTTAACAACAATAAAAACTAGCGACTTTTTAAAATAACGAAATTAAATATTCAAGCAATATCTTAAAAATAAAAAAATTGCGACATCTAGCTGGATTTTTCATATACCTGGGGACTTTTTTTGCCTAAATGACAACACTGCAACTCTGGTAAGTAGTTTCCGACACCCGAGTGCAACTAACTTCAGTTTCATTCGCTTGAGTGGAAAAGTTATGTTGTTAAAGTTATTTGTGTGTTTTCTTAGATTTTCTTAGTGATACAATTGTTTTAGTGACTTACCTACAACAATGGAGGTAATTGTACCTTGTGAGGATTTAAAATGTGTTCAAGTTTTGATTGGCGAAGATAAGGTAAAATCTTTAAGCTTTGCTCAGAAAAAACAGTTAATTTCTTCATTAAAACCGACGCCTAATCTGTGTATTTCTCAGACTAGTAAATCGCATAAACGAAAATTTAATAGATCAGTGTATAAAACTAGTTGGATTGTTGGCTGTTCGCACACGAATAAGCTGTATTGTTGGTGCTGCATATTTTTTTCGAATGAAGATTCCGTTTGGAATACATCTGGTTATAATGATTTAAATAACATATCTGGCGCCATTAAAAGGGTCGCAAATTCCCATAAACACCTGTGTGCAATGGTTTCTTTCGGTAATTTTGGTAAACAACGAATTGAGACATCTATATCACGCCAGTTATCTGAGGAAATTTCAAAATATAACACGCGCGTTGATAACAACCGTAGTGTATTTCAAAGATTAGTCGATATTGTTTGTCATTTAGCACAACAGGAACTTCCTTTAAGAGGACATGATGAGTCCAAAACTTCATTAAATAAAGGCATTTTTTTAGAACTGGTCTCGTTAATTTCAAAATACGATGTCGTTTTAGAAAAGCATATGCAGCATCAGGAAAGTGACAAACCGGGGCCGAGTTATTTATCTAACAAAATTCAAAACGATATTATTCATTCCGTAGCCGATGTGATGCAAACTTGCATCGATTACGAAGTTAGGCAAACAAAATTTGTTTCAATTATTATTGACGAAACCCCCGATGTTAGTCATAGAGAACAACTGTGCTTGATTCTCAGATATTATTATAAAAATGAAATTCATGACCGTTTTTTGGGCTTTCTTAATGTGTCGGAAAGTCGCACAGCAGACTCACTCTCCAATATTATTTTAGAAATATTGAATAGACATGATTGCATCGCAAAATTAGTAGCGCAAAGCTATGACGGTGCTAGTGTAATGTCCGGTGTAAGAAATGGAGTTCAACAAAAAGTTAAAGATGTTTGTCCACAAGCAATTTACATTTGGTGTAATGCACATATTTTGGCCTTAGTGTTGTCTAAATCATGCAATAGAATTCAGGAGGTTAGTTTATTTTTTTCAGCCCTTCAGGCTTTGTGTAATTTTTTTAGTAATAGTACAAAACGAGCTGCTTTTTACGATACTCATTGCAGCAAAAAATTGCCTAATTAATGCTCCCGCAACTCGTTGGACATACATGTCGCGAGTTGTAAACACGGTTTATGAACAAAAAAGTAAACTTATTGAGTTGTTTTCTGATCTGTGCGACAATCCACAGAACTGGGACGGGGATACGATTTTAGCTGCAGAGAATTTTGAAAACAATTTGAGATCTTTTAATTTCAATTTTTTTCTTTTTATTTTTCATCGGATATTTGAAAAAACTGACTGCTTGTACAATATTCTACAAAAATCACAAGTTGATGTCGGTTATTGTATTAATAAAATAAAGGAATTTCAGGCATGGTTACGTGCTGAATTTCAATCCGAATTTGATCAAATTTATGAGAATACGTTGCAAAATAACTCGGCTCCTCGTTTGAGACGCAACGTACGCTGTGCAAAAACGGAATACAGACGACTTTTTGTAGAAGTAATCGATAACATTAATACCGAAATTACTGACCGATATTCTGAAATTTATAAATTAAAGTTTTTCCAACTGCTCAACAACAAAAAATTTGACAATTATCACTCACATTTTCCTACAGAGGAATTAGATTCATTATTTGACATTTATGCAAACTATTTCGACAAACAAACATTAAAAAGCCAATTGATTTGCTTGTATTCTAGTCCTGATCTGAAAGACCGTAATGTTTTCGAATTAATTGATTTCATTAATGAGAATAACCTTGAAGATGCCTTTCCCGAGCTGTTAAAATTAGCGTATCTTGTTGTAACTATTCCAGCTACAAGTTCTTCCGCGGAACGTGCTTTTTCGTCTCTTAAACGTATCCATACCTATCTGAGAAATACACAAGGTCAAGAGCGTCTTTCCGAATTATCAATGATAGCTATTGAAAAACAGTTGTTGGTAGAATTAAAACGATCACCAACATTTTACTCTGATGTAATTAAATCATTTCTTAAGAAAGATAGACGATTCCAATTAGAATATAAATAATTTATTTAAATTCCTTATTACATTCTATCTAGCTATTTTTTAACTTTCGTTTTGTAACTTTGTTTTTTTTTTTTGTCTGTAACCTGTTAGTCCTGTTACGAAGCAAGCACCTACTTACCATAACTTTGTTCCCTCAAGCAATGAAGCAAACCAAACGGCTTTTTTCAAAGCCACCGGAGGTATGCAATTGCTGATATGTTTATTATATTCAATCTAGCACTAGCATGCCTTCAGTGTGCTTTGGTTAACTCATTCACCGCACGACAAGCAAGAGTGAAATTGAAGAAGAGGAAAGAAGAAGATGGATGAATTCACTTTTAATTTATTGTACCTAACCAGTAGTTTATGAGAAAATTGCGATGATACATACGTAGGTACCTATATACTCAGTCGAAAACTGAACTTTCTTTTTTTGAAATCGGTTAAAATTTTATTGGGCTTGCCTTATTTTGAAACCCTAGGCACGCCACTGGTTTTACAGCGTCTATGGATAGCTTAACGCTCTTACAGTTGAATGTTACAAGGGTTGTACTACATAAGTTCATTAAGCAGATTTATCGTTCTCTTCTTCATTACCCAGTTGCGGGTTTTTATATGGTCTAAACCGCCTACAAGTTACACCGGCCGGCCATAGTTCCTCACTCATAAACCGTCAATGTAGGACCGACAACCTTACAATAGAACAGATGAGAACACGGACTCTTGGCAGCACCTCAGTAATTTTACAACTGCCATGCGAAAAGAATTTAAAGATTGCCCTATCAACTTTGTCAGTAATTATAACTAATTACCTGTTCTGAAAAAAAAAAACCTACTATTAATATGAATTATCATGAAACTACCTTTTTGTAGGTACTTAAATTAATGTAATAACGATGTTTTTTCTAGTTTCGTATGTACCTTCATAATCATTCTTGTATTTCTAAGTTTCGTGTACAATAAATAGATACGTTTTCAGCCGTACGGGTCAATTCCGTGAGCCGTACGGGTCAAAATCAAAAATCAAAATCAAAAGTCGTTTATTCAAATTAGGCTGAGAGCCAGCACTTTTTGAACGTCAAGTTTTACAAAAGACAGTCCCCCAAAACGCCCGCCCGTCACCACTTCCTAGTGTTTTAGCTGTGGAGAAGAAGTGGCCAACAAACTCCCCAGCAACACATCTGTCTGTTACGTTTTAAGAACTTGAATCTATATAAAAGTATGCTAAGTAATTAATACATGACACAAAATTCATAACTTGTTAGCTAGAACACTATGATACTGATAATGATAGAAATGTATATATAAAAAAACAACGAGTTGACCTACATAGCCAGATTATAAAAAAAAAAATAATAATAATAATAAATAAAAAAACAAAAACAATATTATATGAGTACATATAACCTGTCATAAGCTAATTACTTAAAGAGAAAGAACATGATAATTATGACATTGTCTTGCGTTTAACACAGCGACCAACTATTCTTATCGTCGAAATAATCATTCATAGAATAGTATGCCTTCGAACAAAGGTTAGATTTAACTTTAGCTTCAAATGAGTTAAAAGGCAGGTCAAGAAAAGAAAGTGGAAGTTTATTGTATAAACGGATACCTAGCCCCACAAATGAGTCGTGGACCTTACGAAGTCGGTGGGAAGGAGCATGTAGCTTGTGCTTGTTTCTGGTGTTAAAGCTGTGGATGTCGCTCGTTTTACTGTATAAATATATATTTTGCCTAATATATAAAATGTTTGCAAAAATGAATTGAGATGCTACCGTGAGAATTCCAATCTCTTTGAAAATTTCTCTTAAAGAAACTCTTGACCCTAGCTGATATATTGCAAAAATATATTGGTCAATCGTAAGAGCCGAACGCGTTAATTTCGGGAGCCGTACGGCCCAATCTAAGCCGTACGGGTCAATCCTAAGAGCCGTACGCGTCAATCTCATGAGCCATACGGGTCAACGTCTAAAGCCGCACGATTCAATCTCACGAGACGAATGGCTCTATTTCAAGAGTTTAACTCAAAAATCATAAGGGATGAACTTAGTGGAATAATATTTTGAAGCTAATTTTGTTTGTTTTAGGCTTAGAATAATAACGCAAGGTTTTAGGCTTCATGCCCAGCACACCAGCTGGGAACCAGATGATCCCGAGGACAAACTTATCCTCAAAAGAATAATAAGGTTAATTAACGGACACCTACCCGAAGGATGGCCAAAATGGAGAATCAGAATTCTGGACAAAGAAGATTTGTAGGGAAGCGAACTAGACTCCCAGATTCCGAATTAAATTCAATTTACCCTTCCAAATGTTGGACTAGCAAGGGTTTTTTCACCTGACTGCACTTCCCTCAGAGAAAACCGGCTTGGTGGACTAAAACGACAATTCAAAAGTGCCTGTAAATGGTTTATTTGAAATATATGCTTGAGTTTGAACGGAAAATCGTCAGAGATATAAAAGTGAAACTTTTGAATCGGCCGTTACGTGTTGGTCTTATTCATATCCACCCCATGTCACTGGCTGCAAGGGTTCGGGTTTCTGCGTTTCAAAATGAACTTGCTATCGAGTACCATCGATAACGTATGTAAATCCTCTCCTGAAAAGAAGAGAGGAAGCAAATCGGGAACTGACAGAGCAGACCGACCAATCTGAAGATGATACATTTATTTATTCCACACAAACCTCTGCAAATAAAATGCGAAATTTGTCACTAACTATTCAGTTAATTACAGAAAAAACTTATCAATGACTTATTTCTCCACTCCCAGATGGGTTCACTCTCTACGTAGGGGGAGTCCGGGAGAGTTTAGCAGGGGGGAGACAATAGCCACTGATCATAGAATCCCTGTATAACTAGATATTGCGACGTTGCCACACTTCTCACAGCTCATAGGCGCCTCCCACCTAGCTCACGCGGCGATGTTGCGATCAGCAGTTTCGTTTTGACGTTACAAGTGAAAACACGTTTTATGCCCGGTAAGTTAATTTTTTCAATTTTCGATATTTGATTACTGTTGTTTACTGTTCATAGATTCCAGCATGTCATGCATACATATCCTTAGTGTAATTATCCTTGTTACCTTTACGATAGACAGTTTTTGCTTAAAGATTATAGTTTTTTTGTAAATTAAATAACGGACAGCTTGGCGTGGGGTGGGAGACATTACCATGGCGACGGGAGGAGACTTTACCCAGGGTAATCTCTACCTCTGTTTCTCTTGCAATAATATTTTCTGTTTTATTTTAGATAAGTATCCACAATGCCCTTCAAATATAAAAAAAAGAAACAACAAGAAACAGAAGCAATTTAGACCTGACAGTAATAAGAAATGCTGTAAGTGACATTGATAACGGCAAGTCTATTAGAGCTACTGCTTTGGAGTATGGAATAGATCGAAATACTTTACGTAATTATTTAAGAGACAGGACTAAATTGTCAAAAATAAGTGAACAGGGAAGTCAGTTCAAAACAGCTATGATATTTACGATCGAGGAAGAAAAAGCACTTGTTGAATATGTTCTAACTTGCAGCAAAATGAATTATGGCTTAACCAGACAGGCGGCTATGAAACTTGCGTATGAATATGCAACCATTAATTCCAAAAAGCTTCCCGATTCATGGACTTCTAACAACTGCGCAGGGAAAGATTGGTTCAGAGGATTTATGAAAAGAAACCTTGAACTAAGTTTGAGAACCCCAGAAGCAACCAGTTTATCCAGATCCACCAGCTTCAACAGAAAAAACGTTACTGATTTCTTCAAAAACCTCAAGGCAGTTAGAGATAAATATCAATTTGAAGCTCATAACATCTACAATTGTGATGAAACAGGATGTACGACGGTGCAAGAGTGTCCTAAAGTTTTAGCGAGCAAGCATGTGCGTCAAGTAGGTCAAGTTACTTCAGCTGAACGTGGCAGTCTTGTAACCGTCTGTTTCGCCGTGAATGCTCTGGGAAATGTTATTCCACCATTTTTCATTTTCCCTAGGGTTAAATATAACGAAACATTTGTAGATAGTGGACCACCAGGGTCACAAGGTGATTCCTACCCGAGTGGATGGATGACGACGAAGAGTTTTCTAAAATTCATGCAGCATTTTGTGAAGTATTCGAACGCATCGCTTCAAAACAGAGTCCTGCTTATTCTCGACAACCACGAAAGCCATGTCAATATTGAAATCGTGAAATACGCAAAATTAAATGGAGTAACTTTGCTGACTTTACCGCCCCATTGCAGCAATAAGTTGCAGCCATTAGACGTTGCCATTTATTCATCCTTCAAGGCTAGATATAACTCAGCCATGAATAATTGGATGATTAGTAACCCAGGCAGAACTGTTACGATTTACAATATACCCGGATTTGTGAACACAATTATGTCACAGGCTTTTAGTCAGTCAAATATTTTGAGTGGTTTTCGAAAAACTGGAATACATCCGTATAACCCGGACATCTTTACAGATGAAGACTTTTTATGTTCCGCAGTAACAGACAGAGAAATGATTGGTGAACTTCCAGAGCAAGATGTTTTTTCGATTGCTTCACCCTCAGTAACTGCAGCACTGCCTTCAGATGTGACCACTATCGTTTTACCTACATCGCCTACTTTACAAAGTCAGTCAGAGCCTTCAACTTCAGCGTCAATATTTATAAATGAAACTGCGGAGTCTAGAGCGAGTTTGCCATCAATTTTGACTCAGGAATCTGAGCCAGCAATTGCATTAATAAGAGAATCAGCAGAGTAGCCTTCTACGTCTCAAGATACGGTAGATTCTGTTTCACAACTAAAACCAAAAATAGTTTTACCACAAACGATTCGTCCATTTCCAAAAGCTTCTCCAAGAAAAACTTTCCGCCGTGGTAGACAGCCCGGAAAAACTAAAATTTTAACAAAAACGCCAGGAAAGCAAGACCAAGATGAGAATAGAGATGAAAACGCACCAAAAAATAAAAAAATCAAGACAACTAAACAGAAACGAAAAGGTAATGCAAAGAAAAAGAGAGTAAAAAGACAAGTTTTACAGTCAAGTGATAGTGAGACAGACCCTGAAGACAAACCCAAGTATGATGATAGCTCTGATAGTCCATGGGATGAAGTACCAGATCTTATTGATAATTGGTATTGTTTCATCTGTGGAGAAAATAAAGTTATGGATATGAGACTTTGCGCTTCTTGTGGTAAATATGTCCATGAGATGTGTGTTGGACTGTCCAAAGATGATAAGGAACAGTTTATTTGTCCTGATTGCTCTAATTAAAAAAGGAAGACTGATTATTATGATTATTTTTTTATAAGGTTTTGTTTTGAATTTTACTTTTGTTCTTAATTTTGAAAGTATTTTTATTTTACTGACTACATACATGGTGTCCTACTTTAAACTGATTTGCAATATCTACTTTTAAGGTTTATCTATTTGTAAGTTTGTTATCTAGTTATGACGTAGATGGAATAGGCTCAGGCTATTATGTTTGCTATGAAGATACCAAAGTTACCTTTGATTTTTCTCCATTTTGATAAGATATTGTTAAATTTCTAAGATATTTTGCTATAGAAAGACTGAAATTATTATGTAGTAACAGTTGGTTGTGAAAGTTCTTATTAATAAGGTTATAAGTTATGTTAGAAAGAGTTTCTAATGGTAAAAGTTTATAAACACTCACTGTTTTAAACGCAACTACTTATCTTAAGAAATATAATATGTGATAGGTACTTAATTCCTCACTACCTGTATGTCAAAGATACTCAAATTATATAGTTCGTGTTATCATTTACTACGTATTATTGTGTGCCATGTTTTTTTTATTAAATTTCTTTATTTAATTATAATTTATTATTTTTATTTTGCCTAGTTTTAAACCCGGGTAAAGTCTCCCTTCTTGGGGGTCAAGTCTCCCACCTAGGCGGGAGATATTAGCCAAATCTCACTTCAGTAGAAATCGTTAATTACTCATAAAGTATTAATGATTTATAAAACTTTCTTAAGACAAAATAAAGCTTAATAATGCAGCTTAGGGTACAATTTGTAGAAAATAGTTTTTTGTAAATATAAAGCGATTTATGAGCATTTTAGTCGAAGGCGGGTAAACTCTCCCGGACTCCCCCTACACTCTACCATATATACTCCATCAATTCTAGGATTTAACAATAACTCTGCAGAACAATATCCTTAGTAATATTATAAATGCGAAAGTAACTCTGTTTGTCTGTCTGTCGCGCTTTCACGCCAAAATTACTGAACCGATTTAAATGAAATTTGGTAACGAGATAGTCTAGAGCCTGAGAAAGGACATGGGCTTACTTTTAATCCCGGGAGTATGTTCTAGGGATGACGCGAGCGAAGCCGCTGGCAGATGCTAGTATTGAATATTTTAACGATGTTACTAGATCCCACACATAACTAATAAATTACCTTCATAATCATGATATAATAATTGAGCTCAGGGCTTATTTTGAAATAATTGCGCTGTATTGTAGATCAGTGTATGATGTTACCGTTGCCCAGGTAACGTAGCGTCACTTTCAATCTCTCATCTACACTAATAGATTTTCTCATCACTGTATCTTGTTTTTCCAATTTAGGCGTTACCAAACGTAACAATTTCTTGTATAGAGACATACTTATTCGTAAATAGCTACAAAACTCTTCAGTTCTAAAACTTTTATCAAATTAACATGACTTCTCTTTTTTGCAACATTGGCCTAACCCAACGACTCCGACAACGACGCCTTCTTCACGTAGATTTTTCCCGGCGCTAATTTGTTTGCCAGAAGTCTTTGGAGAAATAAGAAAGAACAACCGACAACGCAGACTCTTTCTTCATCATGACAATGCTAGCTGCCACTAATCGGCTGAAACATTTGGAAGGTCAAAAGATGGAATTAACGGGTCATCCGCCGTACAGCCCCGACTTGGCCCCCAACGACTTCTATTTATTCCCAACTAGGGCATGCAAACCGGATACCCGTATAACCGAAAAAACTGGATAAACAACTGATTTGAAAGCCGGGTTTTTCCGGTTTTGTTTCTCCTATGTTATTGATTTAATAATACTTTAATTTCCCGCTCAAGCAACATACCTCTGGTGCAAGCCCATCTACAGAACTTGATTTAGAAACTAAAATCAGGGTAAAAATCGCACTTTACGACCGTGGACGAAAAATGGGAGAGCACTTAACAAAGTAGGGTAAAACTTGGTAATACGCCCCAAGTGACAAAACGCCCAACCACTCAAGCACTCACACTAACAAAGCTACGCCGCTCGCAACTAGACGCGCGGGTAGCCACCAGTAGCCGGACAACATGACCGACGTATGCACGTAGTTTGCGAAGTCCGTTTAAAAAATATTGCAAAATCTGGTTTTATTGGCGTGAAACAATTTGTGGTGAGTTTCCAAGAAATTCATATTTATTGATACTTTTATATTTTGTGTTAAAATGGCCCACTCTATCGTAAAATAGATAAAATAACCTTTCTCTTTTTATTTTGTCAAACGTTATAACCTTGAATCTTGTGTTTTGATCTCAGTGATATTGAAAATCGAATTTGACAATAAGCCCCTAAGCTAGTTGTTTAAAACGCTCCGATATTTGAACTGTGTTAAATTACCTTGTTGCGTATTATTATTGCAGGTAATGTCTCGGAAGTATGAAAGAACGACACTACGAGCATCATGGAGTGCAGATGACTTAGGCAAAGTCATGCGTAGTGTCCTAAGCAAAGTAATGGGTGTTAATGGGGCATCCAGAAACTTTGGCATACCGTCTCGAACTCTAAGAAGACACATTTTATCAGGAAAATCAAAGGGCCCTCTAGGACGCAAACCAGTATTTTCAGTAGAATATGAAACAAAACTGGTTGCCCATATAAAGAAGTTGGAAAAAGTCGGATTTGCCCCTGACAGAAAAGATGTAAAAAAAGAAATGGCATTTCAACTAGCTAAGAAACTTAATATAAGAAACTTAATATTAAAAACCCATTTTCAGCAAGTTCAGAATCGGTTGGAAATTTATGGTTTTCAGGATTCATGGAATGAATTTTAAGACGATTGCCAAATGAAAACTTATAAGACTGATTTAATCTCATACGGAAGCCGAATTTTATGTTATTTAATCGTGTTGATTACTCATAGTAGTTTACCTATTATTTTGTTTTTCATTATAATAATCTATTTACTTATACAAATTAAGTTTTATTCAAATGTTTATTTAAAAATGTCTGATTTGATAAAGAGGCTGAAGATGTGCCTTATATTATTTGAATTTAGTTTTAAGAGTTAGTTTTACCATAACAATTGTTAATATACTTTAAAAAAAATGTATGATTAATACTTTGGGGCATTTTATAATAAGAGTGAGTCGTATTAGCCAGCGACCACATTAAAAAACGCCCCACCTTAGATAAAAAAATGTTAATATTATTGTATCCTTAGTTCCTATTAAAATTACAATAATGGCACAATATTGTCAAAGGACTAAATATTGTTCCAAAATAAAAAGTTTCATTATATCTTGCAAGTCTTTTTTTATACAACAATTTTAAAAAAAGTAGGGCGTATTACGGTCATACCCTATAAAACTATGAAATCTATAGGTCCCTCCAGCCTGATACAATGCTGATTCAGTAACACGTCTACTACTTGGCCAGTGTCTGAAACGTTCGGACGTTTGAACTCTTGCGCTTTTACTCCCTGTTGAGGGGATCTATCCTCTTAAATTAAGATCTGGACTAATTGATAGGACAGCTTGGCTTTTATGCGTTCTTATAGATTTATCTAATATCTTCTTCACCATCTGTTTTAAATGGTTTTGGTTGCGTATTTGTGCAAACAATAACTTCAGGATCTCCTGTATTTTGGTTTTTCGGGTCAGCTGTACTTATTTTGCTATGCCGGGGGACTGTTTTATGCGTGTGATACATGGAATGTTTGTAAATACATGTTACAATTAAATACAAGAAAAATCTTTGTCCGTCGTGCAGTCGATTTATTTCTGACAGACGTCAATTTTAATTTTATTTTTTAATAAATGTCATTTTTTATTATAAGAACTAAAAAGAGGATTTACATAAAGACTAAAAAGTTTCCAATATTGTATGTTCTCCAAACACGTAAATTTGGCTTCATCTGCCCGGTAGCTGGCTCTAAAAACAACAGTGAAACGACAGTGTATGTCGGATTCTTTTCCATCCAAGAAACTGGAGTGCGATGAGAATTAAGCCGCTTGACCTTAAGGGAAAACAAATAGTAGTATAATTATTTAGTTAAAAACTAACTATGGCGCAATTGGAATGCTATAAAATAATTTTCTTGCCACTCGCTTCTTTAATACTTATTGAATTCATATTTTTAGAGTTCCGTACTCCGTGATTGCTTTTTTTATTCAGCCGGTGGCGCGAGTCGCGACTGTGGGCCGTTGTACCAGCTTGTCTTTATTCAAACAATATTTGCATTCGATTTCTTTGGCGCTGAACACTAAGATGTTCCAAATTCAAAAAGTGCGCTAAAGATAATTACGGTGCACTTTGTTGGAAAATGCCTAATATATAATATAATCTGTACTACATCATTTTATGTATGACCTGGCAACATTACCACGACATTGTCTATAATTCAATTTGACGTTTCCGGTCTTCTATGAGCTCCTCTTTCTCTGAGATCATCAACCTGTCTGGTAATGTTCCCTAAACTGTTTTCTATATTTTTGGATATATGTACCACAAATTGTATCTGTGTTTATCTGAGTATTAAACCAGAGCATATTTGACGCCACTGCTGTGTTTTTGTCATCTCCACGCACACACCTATTATTTCTGTTGCAAATCAACCACGTGGTTGGACTAGGCATAATCTTCACGTAACGCATACCGATCCGCAATCTCTAACAGTTTATTTAGCCCAGATATCGTTGAAGATTTGCGCGATATCAATAATCAGTGGAAACCACAGAAAGCGCGTGATTTTATATTTTCATTTGTGTGTGCGGAACGCGTCGTGTCCGTCAAGATGGCGGGTGACAACTTTGAGCAAATCATTGCGGCGCAGCCTGGATCGAATGCTGCATCTATGGGCGCTGCTTTGTCATTTGGTGGTGGTGTGCAAATTGAGAAATTGGAAGGCGTCAGCAACTACAATACATGGAAATTCCAAATGAAAATGTTATTAACTCTTGAAGGGTTATGGAACTGTGTTGAGGGAGTCGGCGAGACAGACACAGTGCGAGACCATCGTGCGCTGGCACGCATTTGTCGTGTTAAAGCTGCGTGCTATCAACATGTGCGTCATTGCCTGAAAGCAAAGGATGCATGGGAAAAGCTGGCAATCATTTTTGAAGACAAAGGGCTTTATAGGAGAGTATTACTCTTACGTCAACTGCATCACACTGATTACAATCAGTTCAGTTCAATGACTGAATACATAGATGGTATCATGACTTTGGTTCAACAGTTGGCCGATATTGGCAAAGTCATTGAGGATGCAGAGATTGCTGAGCTCCTGCTGAGTGGATTGCCCCAGGAATTTGATGCGCTGGTTTCTAATCTGGAAACAGCATGCATCACAAACACGCTATCAAGTGAGCTGGTTAGAACTCGTCTCATTCAAGAAGAATATCGAAAGAAAAACTTTGATAACACTGATGCTGCTTTACTATCAAAAACAAGAAAGTTTTTTCCGGAAGAAAATTGTCTGTCACTATTGCAAGAAGGCAGGTCACATCAAAGCAAAATGCTTCAAGTTGAAGAAGGAGAAGATATTCAAGAAACCAGAAGAAGAAGAAGAGAAATCTTTTTTGGCTACAGCATTCCCGGCCAATTCGCAGGATTGGATTGTTGACTCTGGGTGTACAGCGCACATGTGTAATAATAAGGAATTATTTTCAGAATTAATGGACACTAATAATTTCATAAGTATCGCTAATGATGAGAAGCTGGATTGTTTAGGTAAAGGGACAATTCACATTCAAACTGGGAATATGGTAAGGAAACTTATAAATGTTTTGTATGTTCCCAAGCTTTCTCATAACTTGTTGTCTGTTAGCTGTCTCACACAGAAGGGCTTTACAGTTTTGTTCAGTAATGGGGCATGTTTTATACATGATAATAGCAGTAAAATATCTGGCAACTTAATAGCTTCTGCAAATAATGTAAATGGTCTTTACAAATTGAATTTTAAAGTATGTAGTTCTGATAGGTATTCGCAATTAGTGCACTCTTCTCTCCTGTGTGATAGACAGGAGATCCTGAGTGCTAAGGTTGCTGCTCGTGATGTGCCTATTGATTTGTGGCACAAAAGTCTTGGCCATTTGGCTATACAGGGCATGTATACATTAAGGAATGGTAGTGCAATGGGTGTTCTGTTTCAGACTGACAATGTGCAGGTACTGAAGGAATGTGTCCCTTGTTTGGAGGGTAAGTTGGCTGCCAAGCAGTTTCCGGCTGGAGAGGCAAGGCGAGCTGAAATGTCCCTGGAGGTAATCCATTCCGATGTGTTGGGGCCGTTACCCGTGAGCAGCTGGAGTGGTGCGAAGTACCTGGTAACGTTTACAGATGACTATAGCAGGAAGACTTTTGGATACATTATGAAGTTTAAATCAGAGGTAATGTCTCACTTTATTGATTTTAAAAATATGGTGGAAAAACAAGTGGGTTTGCCTATAAAGATTCTGCGTTCAGACAATGGTGGTGAATACTGTAACGAAAAGTTTTGTAAGTATTTGCGACAGCAAGGAATTATTCACCAAAAGACTGTACCCTATTGTCCTGCTCAGAATGGCGTCAGTGAGCGCCTTAATAGGACTCTTATGGAGAAAGTGAGGTGTATGCTTAGAGGTGCTGGTCTCTGTGGGCGGTATTGGGGTGAAGCGGTTAATACCGCAATTTATTTGAAGAATAGGACCCCTACTTCAGCTCTTTCAGGACGTACACCTGAGGAGTTTTGGACCGGATCTGTACCAGTTCTTAGTCACCTTCATGTTTTTGGTTGTGTAGCGTACTCTCTTGTGCCTGAGCAGAAACGTAGGAAGTTGGATCCCAAAAGTAGAAAATTTATATTTGTTGGGTATTCTAACACTTCAAAGGGTTACAGGTTGATTGATCCATCTGCCCCCTAGAAGGTTGTGATTTCGAGGAATGTAGCTTTTATTGAGAATAAATTTTATAATGATTGTAGTAATAATGTTAATAATGAATGCATATATTATGAATTTGAGAATAATAATAATTTCATGAATTCTAATAATGATAATATACCGAATCCTAGTCAAATTGGAGAAAATAATAATTTGTTGAATTCTAGTACAGAAAATGTGTCAAATTCAAGTAATAATGATAAGTCAGGTGTTCGTGATGGGCAGTCTCTGTCAAAAGAAATAATAGGTGATCCTTTGGTTTTTTCAGATACTGATGAGTACTGCACGGGCAGCGAGGATGAAGGCATCCCTACTGAATCACTGGTGTGTGAGACGTCCACACGCGAGGGGTCAGCTCAGGGCGGAGGTATAGTTTTGCCCCCGGTAGTCGACAGTCAGCGACCCGTGCGTAGTACGAGATCAAGGTTACCGGTAAAGTACAAAGACTATGCTTTAGACTTCTCATTGATAGTGCAAGATTATTTACTTGATGAACCTCAATGTTTTGAGGATGCTTTAAATGGTCCTGATAGTCAAGAGTGGCATATTGCTATGAAAAAGGAATATGACTCGCTTATTTCAAATAATGTATGGAAATTAGTTGAAAGGCCACTTAATGAAAATGTAATTAAATGTAAATGGGTCTATAAGAAAAAATATGATGCAAATGGTAATTTTGAAAAATACAAAGCTAGATTGGTTGCCAGAGGTTTTACACAGGTAAAGGGTATAGATTTTAATGATACTTTCTCTCCTGTAGTACGTCATAGTACCATGCGGATATTGTTTTCATTAGCAAATGAATGGAATTTAAATATAGACCATATTGATGTTACTACTGCATTTTTAAATGGGGAACTTCAGGAAACAATATTCACGGAACAGCCTCCTGGCTTTGGTAATAATGATACAGGCAAGGTTTGTTTATTGTTGAAAGGAATTTATGGACTTAAACAGGTCAGCCGTATTTGGAATATTAAAGTGCATGATTTATTAACAAGTAATGGCTATACACAAACTAAATGTGAACCTTGTGTTTATTTAAAAAGGTATGAAAAAGATATTACTTTGATTGCTTTGTATGTTGATGACTTTTACATATTTTACAGCACTAAATGCAATGAGTTATTGCCTTTGCTTGAACAGAATTTCAATGTTAGAAATTTAGGTAATTTAAGAAATTGTTTGGGAATAAACATTGAAAGAGACCGAGCAAGAGGCACTATGAAACTTTGTCAATCTGAATATATAAAGAAATTATTAGTGCGCTTTGGTATGGAAAATTGTAAAACTGTGAAAACTCCCATGCCTCTTAATTATAAATTAGTTAAGGGTGAGACTAACTTAAATGATGATGGGTATAACTATAGGCAGCTTTTGGGATGTCTTATGTATTTATCAGTATGCACGAGGCCTGACATCTCATATGCTTGTAGTTAGTTAAGTCAGTTTAACAACTGTTTTGATGTTACGCATTGGCAGGCAGCTAAGAGGATATTGCGATATTTAGCAGGGACAATTCTGTGCGTCCTGTGAAAAGTGATATAAGTCAACTTATATCGAATGTGATATTATTGTTGTACCTTCATCAGAAAAAAATGCTCTATTTTTCTGTCTAATTAACATTTTGATACGTCTATTAGTTTTCGAGATCGTATGGTACATCTAAGACGGAATGGCGTGTTTTGATAAATATTTTTGTGTAAATAAATACATATTGACATGTATCGTTCACAATATTCAAGTTATGAAATAAATAATTGTGTTTTAAGATGTATCTCAAGTCATATCATTATTCACATATATTTATTACGTTCTAATAAGGTGTCACCTGATACATGTTTAGTTATATCGATTGAAACAAAGTAAATTCGTACATTGCATCGGTACAACTAAAGTTGTATTATTGCTCACAAACATAGGAAACTAATATTTTCTGTGTAAAGTGATTCAAGTAAAGTTATATCAATAATCACGAGAAAATTAGAACGGTTTTGGTCCAAAATATGTGCAAAGTAATACATCTGCAGAACGCGGGTGTTGCGCGGGGCGCGGGGGACGTTATTGCGGGGGTAACGCCGTCCGCGCGGGGTCAGTGCCGCACATACTACTGGACAAGGTGCCCGCGCGCGCTGTCACAGCAATCCAACATGGCGCACAACGTACGTATTAGATGTATCATTTTACACAACATTTTAAATTTTTTCGTGTGTTCATAATAAAAAGGATTAATATTAATTTACACATAATAATAACTCCAGTTACATCAAAATACACGAAATCTATTTATTATTGTGAATTTTATAATTAATGTAATGAATATACTTGTTTATGATATCGCTTATTTTTCTTTGTTATTATTATGTTTTATGATGATCTACAATGTAAAATATCATTGTTTCAGCTTCGTTCTTGCCGTGCAAAACGCATGTTAGACATGTTAAACATAAATAATGAGAATGAAAAAGATGATGTTTTCATGGATGAAAACATTTCTTCTTCTTCCTGTCAAAATAATAAATATAACCGTATTATGTCGAATAGCAAGGAAATATTATTAGAGCAGAGTCCTTCTAAAAATAACATGTCAGTCAAAGAAATATGCGGCGACGAGGATAATGGTTCATCTCCTGATGGTGATTTCGGTTCTTCGAGTAGTGATGATTATATATATGGGCGCCAAACCATTATTTGGGACGGTTTTGCTTGTTTTAATGATTATCTTGTATTTAATTTGACTTTCATGTTGAATTGGATTAATGTTAGCGATTCCGTCTTATTTAAAAAATATTGTAACATCCTGTTTGGTTTCTATAAGTATTTAACTTGTTAACTTCCTTTTTATTTATTTTAAATATTGCAATATTCTGTTATTCTTTAAAGAAATATTGTAAGTTCTGTTGGATTTTAATAAGGCTTTAATTTGATAGGTAGCTTCTTTTTATTTCATTTAGCATCCAGTTATATTTAAATAAGAAGTTACTTGACAATTTCCGTTTTACTTATGTCTGAGTTAAAATTATAAAGATTAATTCTGTTACCTTCCTCTTTAATGTTTCCCGCCTTTTTTGTGTAATTTTAACATCCACTGCCAACTTCATGATGTCATTTTCCGTGTATAAAAACCGATGTAATGCGAATTTAAGATCACTCCTAATTCTTTGGCTGTTCGTGAAATAAACACCTTGGACTCAAGTAAAGTATTTCTTTGTTGCTACTTATAACCTTGAACTATTGCATTTTACTGTTTGTGTGGATATATTGCTGAAAATTATGTGCGATTTCGACAACGACGGCGATCCTACGCCGACAGCAGCGGTGGGATCCAGCTCGCCCCTACTGAAGTCTTCTGGATTCTTCTGGATTCTGGGTCCGCAAACCTGTGCCGATCGCCCAGCCAGACCCAACTTTCTCGACGGAGCAAGTGATGAGTCCGTGACGTCCATCACGAAGCAAGCCACATCAAGCGCCGTGACTGCAGCGCTGTCTGCTACCCCTGCGCCTTCACGGGATCGTGGCAATTTCTACCTACCGCCATTCTATCCCGATGTGCGCTCTGACGACATCATGGACTTGTGTGCCAATGTTGACGACACCATTTCAACTATTGGCATATCGCCACAAGAAGCTCTCATGAAATACTGCAACTGATGGGAGGAGCGAAGACCTGTACCTTGGGAGCAAGTCAAGCAAGATCTGATCCAGACGTTTGGCGAAGAGTTCCGGTATGCTGACTACATCCAGAGGTGGCGTGACTACACGTCGGAGCAGGCGGGCAGCTACGCAACCATGGTATGGATGTTGTTCAAGTGAGTGCGGCCCAAAGCCACGGATGCTCAGGTATGACGCTTTTATTACTGGTATCTACCCTGCTTTTGTGAAATGTGAATTGTTGCGTAATACGCGCCTGACTCTGCCCAAACTAGTCTGTCTTAAAAACTTTTCGTAAACGTGACCTACTGAAAACTGTTAGTAGGTACTGAGAGAAATAATTCTATCAAAATACCCCGGCTTTCGGCAACCCCAGAATCATCGCGCCATTTATCAACTTGTTTCCATTGTTAAAAACCTGGTCACCTTAACTGTGACGGTAAGGAAAAATCTACAGCTTAAAATTCTAATATTTCCGCTAAACCAAACTCCTTGATTACATCAGACGATCAAAAGACAGTAGAATGTGATTATTGCCATAAAAAGGGTAGTTCAGAAAAAAAAAATAGTTGCCGTAGAATGTGATTATTGCATAAAAGGGTAATGCAGAAAAATCTGGTTGCCATAGGCAAAATGATCAAAGATCAAAAATGACCGATTAAAAATTGAACTTCGATATTCTAGATTTATTTTTTTCTATAACTACCGTCAAAATTAAAACTCAAAATCGACCGATCAAAAGTAGAAATTCGATATTCTAGATTTCTTTTTGTTTCATAACTACCCTCAAAATTAAAACGATTTTGATCGTTCGCGGATTTCTGTCATTAGTACTGGTTCGATTCCAGTAACATGAATTTTGTCATGTAGAATTAGAAATGTGAACCTTATTTGTTAACAACAATGTCCGTTCATATTAAAATAGATTTTGAGCACGATTTTTGGGCTCACTCAGTCTGTTTATTAGCCTGCTAATAATTGTTATAGATAATTGTGGGTAATCATAAAAAATATTTTGGTAATTTTGAGAGATTGTTAAATGTTTTCTCTCTTATTTTTGGATCTGGTTTAGTTTTTGACCTTGATACACACGCTAGTTATTTAGGTTATGGTAATTTTCATTCAGCGACAAAATTGTTTCACTTTACTCATCTAAGTATGTGAAAGACTATGCTGGGAGCCCGTACCATTCATATAAGCTCGTAACGGCTGTAGTCTAACTATTAAAATTTCCGTCAGTTCTTGTATGGCAGATTCTTTTAAGTAGTACCAGAAAATTACACCGTTTGTACGTTTCAGTACAAATCAAAATTTGATATTGAGTATAGAAAAAGTGATGCGATTTACTTATGCCAGTTTTTATTTAGTCGAAATCTCAATGCCATTTTCAATATTTTCTATACTATTTACTTTCTGACTTTGAATAGAACAAAAACAGGACTCTGTTTCTGATACAATTCCGTAAGGTAAGGTTTTGCTGTCAGTTTAACCACAGTCAACGCTGTGACTGACGGATAACCTATCGTATAATGCAGTGACTGATAGTTGCATGAAATTGATTGACGAAAATCTGAATATTTCACTAGTCACGACTTTTAAGTGAATGGGTCTGTTTTCATATGTTTAACGAAAGGGTAATAGTTCAGTCCTTGTCCTTTTTCGAATTCGGTCTAACAGACAATGCTATATCGTCACGTATTTGAGAAATAGTGTCTAATGTCGATTAAATTCCATCAATAATGACTTTTGGAATTGAGTGACGTTTGCATGAGCGCGTGATGGGTGCCTTAGACCAGAATAAACTGTTCAGACGCAAACTTCATATCCTAATATATAGAATTGTTCCGTTACTAAGTGAGTGACTGACAGACAACGCACAGTCGTAACTACTAGTCGTAGAATGCTAAAATTTGGCATGTAGGTTCCTTGGACAGAGCAGGAGAGCACTAAGAGAGAATTTCCCAAAATTCCCACGGGAACGGGAAAAAGAGGGTATGCGCCAATGAAGTCGCGGGCATAAGCTAGTGCTCCCCGTACTAAGAGTGAATTTCCCAAAATTCCCACGGGAACTGGAAAAAGGGGATATGCGCGAACGAAGTCGCGGGCATAAGCTAATGCTCCCTGCACTAAGAGTGAATTTTCCAAAATTCCTACGGGAACGGGAAAAAGTGTATATGCGCGAACGAAGTCGCGGGTATTAGCTAGTAGAAAATAAAAACTTGTAAAAATTATTCATCATCTGCCTGGTCTTTTCATAACTATTATTGGGGTCGCCTTCCAGTAAAACTGGATTCAGTTGAATGCCAGTACCTACTTGTAAATATTTTTACGATGGTTATAAATTGACAACAACATATATTGACTTCAATAATTTGAAGTCTTACTTGTCAATTCATTGACATTCTTTAACGGGTATAATTTGAGTTGGTGTTAAATAGTTATTTATTTTGGTTACTCAAAAATAAGTTTGAAATCAATATCTTTTTCTAACAATTTAGGCATTGAGATTCAGCAGTTGTCACACACCTAGTAGCTAAAGATGCTAGTGGGGTAGACTGTCAGGTTGACAAACGTATGTAGGTACTATGAAAATCTTAAAAGTTGCAGAGTATAATCTATATTCTCTACGGTCCCAGTGAAACCTTTTGTTCCACTTGTGTTTATTAAACTATGGCACTGTTATTCGAGATTTGCAGTTGGTTTCATCATCATATCAGCTGAAAGATTCAAGATCGATTCTTTATAGAAAGCCTGACGTTCCTTTGGGCTCACATACGGGGTGTATGAATATCACCTACCCTCGGAATTTAGAGGCTTCCCCAAGGGTCGCCACCACAACCAATATTGTGCTGTTTATCGTTTATTTTGTTTACCGTTTCAAATTGTACAAGAATGTTACCCATTTTGTTGCATTTTCGCCACTGTGTGTTAAGCTCTCGCATGCAAATTTGGGATGGACGAGCGATCATTTCGAGGACACGGTCAAAGCTCTAATCAGACCCTTTTGAAAAAGTGAATTTGTCCTAATGGATAAACATGACAACATTTATGACTATATTTTACCTAAATATGAAGTTTCTAGGTATGGAAGTTCTGAGAGAACTGCCAAATAATTGCTATAAGCTAAGCCACGTGATTTTATGGAGATGTTCCGAAAAGATCGCTGGTCATGATTTATTTATTTTTGAACCGACCGTATGGGCGGAGGAATTGTGAATTAAGTTTTATTGTATTAACAAGTTCCACTTTCCCACCTATTACGCTGGCTGGCCACCATGCGTATCCTTTTTCCCGGTCTAAGAGCTGAACCTATGCGGGTGATGCCATGAAGGGATATGGCTAGATCCAAGGCGGGTGATGCTAGTTAGGGGGCTATATCCTAGGCGGGTGATGCCATGAACGAATATGGCTAGATCCAAGGCGGGTGATGCCGTTTATTTTATGTGATTTGTGTGAATCGGTACACTGTGTTAATATAAAATAAATGTGTAAATTTCCTGTTCGAACCTATCCAAACTATCCCTCCTTAAGCGTTGATTGATCACCAGCGTATCCTTTATCCCGGTCTAGAGCTGATCCTATGCGGGTGATGCCATGAAGGAGTATGGCTAGATCCAAGGCGGGTGATGCTAGTTAAGGGGCTATAACCAAGGCGGGTGATGCCATAAGATATGGCTAGATCCTAGGCGGGTGATGCCGTGTAGGTAATAATGCCGATTTCACATAAAATGTTTTATGCTGTGTAATTTAGGCTAAACCTATGTGGGTGACGCCGATATGTGTTTGATGCATGCTTATATTTGATGCTGTGTAACTGAGGCTAACTCTAAGTGGGTGACGCCGATTTGATGCCTAAATATTTGTGTTTGATGCTGAGTAATTAAGGCAAACCTTTTGTGGGTGATGCCGATATGTGATTGACGCCGATTTGATGCATATTTGTGTAATGTTTGGTGCTTTGTTGTTTAAGCTAACCTGATGAGGGTGATGCCAATTTTATGTATGATACTGGGTATACTGTAAACAATTTTTTTGTATAGATACCAGATATTGTAAAAGATTTGAAAAGAGTAACTATGGAGTTTCTTGTCCGTTCTTCTCCATAAGAATCTACCTTTCCGAACGGACAGTAGAGTCATTTTATTTTAAATGTTAACGATAACGTTCAAAAGTACCGTTTAATGGCCTAATTGAAATAAACGTTTTGACTTTGGCGTTGGATGTGAAATGTTGTACAGCGCAGAGAACGCGCTGGATCAGAATGGCCGTATGGGCGCCAAACCATTATTTGGGACGGTTTTGCTTGTTTTAATGATTATCTTGTATTTAATTTGACTTTCATGTTGAATTGGATTAATGTTAGCGATTCCGTCTTATTTAAAAAATATTGTAACATCCTGTTTGGTTTCTATAAGTATTTAACTTGTTAACTTCCTTTTTATTTATTTTAAATATTGCAATATTCTGTTATTCTTTAAAGAAATATTGTAAGTTCTGTTGGATTTTAATAAGGCTTTAATTTGATAGGTAGCTTCTTTTTATTTCATTTAGCATCCAGTTATATTTAAATAAGAAGTTACTTGACAATTTCCGTTTTACTTATGTCTGAGTTAAAATTATAAAGATTAATTCTGTTACCTTCCTCTTTAATGTTTCCCGCCTTTTTTGTGTAATTTTAACATCCACTGCCAACTTCATGATGTCATTTTCCGTGTATAAAAACCGATGTAATGCGAATTTAAGATCACTCCTAATTCTTTGGCTGTTCGTGAAATAAACACCTTGGACTCAAGTAAAGTATTTCTTTGTTGCTACTTATAACCTTGAACTATTGCATTTTACTGTTTGTGTGGATATATTGCTGAAAATTATGTGCGATTTCGACAACGACGGCGATCCTACGCCGACATATACCTGGTTCTGATGAATATAGCAGTGACAGTTCTTATGATTCTATAAATGGATCTGTATTGCGATTAACAGGAAAACCACATATAAGAATTTCAACTTCTGGCAGTTCATGCAGTAGTACCTGTAGCAAAGATAATAAAAATTGCGATACTTTAACTGAAGAAAATAGGAATATTAATCTAAATAACTTGTCTGAAGAACCAAACCTATGCAATGATATAGCACCGACTTATTCACGCAATTCATGTTATTCTGAAGAAGGAAATAACGAATGCAATACTTTACCCGAGCAAAATATTAATGATGAGTTAAACAACTTATCTGAAGAACCAAATCAGTGCAATGATGCGGTACCATCTTATTCATTTTGGGATAACAAAACCGTGACTAGGGACGGCCGTAAGAGGAAGAAAAGAGATGCTAAAAAAGAACGAAGATGTGAAAGAATTGCACGAAATATCTCTAGAAACAAGGGAGAAGAATATTTTACAAAGACTGGTAAATTAAAGAAACGTAAAGAATTAAAAGAGTTACCGGAATGTAGAGCAAAATGTAAGGAAAAAATCCCAAAGCAGGTATTGGAAAATGTTTTTACAGAATATTGGCACTTAGGCTCATATGAAAAAAGAGCAAATTATATCGGTAATTTTATAATTATTGGCAAAAAGAAGGTTGCTAAAATTAATCCAAAAAAGAGTAGAGAGCATGCTAACAAATATGTGCTAAAATTCGATAATAGTGTCTATGATATATGCAAGAAATGTTTTTTAACAACTTTTGATGAAAGCAACAGATTTATCCAAACTATTTGTGAGAAAAAAATTAAATGCGGTAACGTAATATCGAGTGAAAGGGGTCGTGCAGCAAGTTACAAAAAATCCATGATGATCGTTTGGAATTCGCAAGACAGCATATTTTGAAATTCCCTGCATATGAAAGTCACTATGGGCGCAGCAAAACCAGCAAAACTTTTTTAAGTTCTGATTTATCGTTGGCTAAAATGTATGATCTATATAAGGAAACTACAACTGAGCCCATTAGTAAAACAGTGTACAATCACGTGTTCAAGACTTTAAATCTATCTTTTAAACAGCCTTCCGTAGACACATGCCAGAAGTGTGATAGACTGAATAAACAGTTGGAAACGGCAACGTCGGAAGAACTCAAAACTCAAATAAAAACCCAATTGCAAGAACACCAAGCTTGCGCTGCCTTTGCATATGATCTGAAGGACAAAGATAAAAATTATGCAAAAGAATCAACAGATACCCTGGTTTTGACATTCGATTTGCAGCAATGCTTACCCACTCCTTATCTTAAGACGGGTATGGTATTTTACAAACGCCAACTTTGGACGTATAATCTTACGATACATGATTGTGTGGGTAATAAAGCTCATTGCTATATTTGGGATGAAAGTATTTCTGGTCGAGGAGCAAACCAAATAGCTTCATGTGTTTACGATTTTTTAAAATATCATGTTCCTAATCAATGGCCCAACGTTTCAAAAAATATTTTGTACTCCGACACTTGCGCTGGACAAAATAAAAATTCCATAATGGCGACTATGATGCTCGTAGCTGCTCACGATCTGCCGTATATCATTTCCATAGAGCACAAATTTTTAAGTCCTGGTCATACAAGAATGGAAGTAGATAGTGACCATTCACTAATAGAAAGAGCTAAAAAAAGAACGACTATGAATATTCATCATCCTCGAGATTGGGCTCAATTAATACGATCGGTAGGGAGACCTGGGAAATTTACTGTTATCGAGATGGCTGAATCTAACTTTTACGATTTTAGTGATTTTTTGAAACAAAACTTTATAATGAAAAAATATAATGAAGACAACATTAAGTTCGTTTGGGCCGATGTTAAACTTCTACGGTTTGACAAGACGTTGTTCCCGTGCCTCAAATATAAAACGGATTTGCAAGGTGATGACTTTAAAATGATCTCGTTTGCAAAAAGGGGTAAAAGTTATGGATTAGAAGTACTTGCCAATAATTTACTAAACTGCAAGGGACCAAATTTCATTTCAAACGAGAAGAAGAATGATTTAATTTCGTTATTGCCCTATATTGACAGTAGCTATCATAATTATTATAAAAATTTAAAAACTAAGGCTGATATTAGAAATATTGATCCTGATTTGATCTCTAGTGATGAAGACTGAAAAATATTTAATTTTAGGAGTAAGTTGTTGATTTATTTAGTTCTACAAATTAATATTGAATTATGTTTAATTTGATACGGAAGTCGAATATTATTTTAAGTTTATGTTTTTTAATTAATGTTATTATAGGTACTAACATGTGATATTGTTGATTCATTCACAGAATTCCAAAGTTTAATTTTGAATTAAGTCGAGTTTATTTGATATGAAAGTTTAAGTTTAATTTGGTTTGAAATTTGTTTTAATTTATGTATAGTTACACAAAGAATACTGACGATTTGATTTTTGATTAAGTATTTCCTGTATGAAAAACTATTATTCGTTAAAGTTATTTTGTTGATTTATGTCGTTGATTTCGTTCTTTCCTTTTTTAATACCTATTGAATATGGTCATTACAAAATTAAAGTTAAACTAAGATTGAGCTAAATTAAAATAATTTAATTTTCAATTAAGTGTTACTTAATGTCATTAAAAATAAATAAAGTTAAATGCATTTTTTTTCTTTTTATTACCTTATTTTACGCCTTTTGTCTTTAAACTGTTTCTTGTATCATATTACACAAAATTGAGTTGAGATGTAAGTCAACTTATATCAAAAAACACATAATAACACGACCGTTATTCTCGTGTAAAATGATATAAATATCAAAAACAACAAATTTTACGAGTTTTGTGTTTACAGTGCTTCTGCCGACTGAAAAATATTACTCGTTTGTTTGACAGCTTTGAACAGGAGTTGATTTAGTTTCGTATAAAACTACCTGACAATGCAACAATATCACCTTTCACCAAAGCTTCACACAAAGTGTAAAGTGATACAACTCATTTAGAATCATTATACACGATCATTCATTTGGTGTGTTTTGATACAACAAATAGCTTTTTTTAAATATCTCTTCCTGTATTAACGCCTTTTGAGCAGAAACTAAATAGGTTGTAAACAATACGACACTAATACAAATTGTGTCACTATTTTTGTAAAATATTAACCCAACAAAATTTTATAATTTTTTAGACACAAAAACTACTATATTATAAAGTTGACATTTTCGAGATGTATCAGTTTTCACAGGACGCACAGAATTAACTATTCTTTATATTTTTATAAAGGAAGTAAATTGAATTTAACTGCTTTTGCAGATGCTGATTGGGCCAATGACCCTAATGATAGAAGGTCTTATACAGGATTTATTGTAAAACTGGGAAATAATGTCATCAATTGGGAATCACGTAAACAGCTATGTGTGGCTCTTTCTAGTACCGAGGCAGAATATCTAGCAATAACAGACGTATGTAAAGATGTTTGTTTTCTTAGAAACTTTTTGTCAGAGAGAGTGCCTAAGGAATATAATGTAACAATATTCAATGATAACTAGTCTGCCCAAAAACTGTTACATGTTACAGAATACTGTCATAAACGTACCAAGCATATAGATTTACGATACCATTTTGTTAAAGACTTAGTGAAAAATAATGTTGTGACAGTGAAGTACTTACAAACAGATTTAATGGTTGCAGATGTGCTTGCAAAACCACTATGTACTGTCAAACATAATAAATTTCTAAATGAGATGAATGTAAAAGTCTAATAATTGTAATTTAAATGTTGTATTAGTTTGATTTAAGTTCATAAGTAGAGTACTTTACTGACTTTATTGTTCTTATCTGACATGATGTTGTACAGATTAAGGGGTAGTGTTGGAAAATGCCTAATATATAATATAATCTGTACTACATCATTTTATGTATGACCTGGCAACATTACCACGACATTGTCTATAATTCAATTTGACGTTTCCGGTCTTCTATGAGCTCCTCTTTCTCTGAGATCATCAACCTGTCTGGTAATGTTCCCTAAACTGTTTTCTATATTTTTGGATATATGTACCACAAATTGTATCTGTGTTTATCTGAGTATTAAACCAGAGCATATTTGACGCCACTGCTGTGTTTTTGTCATCTCCACGCACACACCTATTATTTCTGTTGCAAATCAAACCACGTGGTTGGACTAGGCATAATCTTCACGTAACGCATACCGATCCGCAACCTCTAACACACTTATAAACAAGATTAAAACTCATTACTGCCCGCTAAAAAATTCTTATAGAAAACACCACCTTTGAGTGCACTTAAAGGCGAACCAAGTCGTCCTTTTCGAATAGAAGGGATGAAAAAGAATTTGGAATAAGGGGTCTCACTTATGGGGTGCTCAACTTTACGTTTACGCCTGTTTTATTAGATACTAGGTTCCGCCCGCGTGAACGTATAAATTATCCCACGGCAGCATACTCCCGAGATGAAAGGTATCGTATGTACTATTCCGGAATCCGGTATCCGTTCAGCCGTTAAGACGTGAAGAGACAACAAACAAACAAACCACTTTTGCATTTTCCGATATTATTTAGGATTCCAAATCAAATCAAATTGTATATTTCAAATAAACCATTTACAGGCACTTTTGAATTGTCAAGGTTGGTCAGTCCAAAAAGGTGAAGCTATTTGCACGTTCCAAAGCGTAGATCTCTATGGAGAAGAACGTGCAAGAAACTCCACGGATACTCTATTAAAAATATTAAATTGTTAACAAAGTTTTGTTTACATCAAGTTGAAATTATACAAACATGTGAGAAAGATGTAAAAGACGAGCAGGATAAAAGCGTGGAGCGGGACCAGCATTCAGCCAAGCATTTGTATCTTCAATATAATCTCCCAACTTATAATATGCTTGCCTGCATATTGTGCGTAAACGCACATAACACATAACGCAATTTAAATGTTGTATTAAAATACAACATTTAAATTTTGTCTCATTAAGTTCTAATATATGGGGAGGTATCTTATTATAACATTTTAAACAGTACCCCATAAAAGATGAGGCAACTTTAGCCAGTCTGACACCTGGTTTAACTAATTGGTCCCTATTTCTAGTACCATAATTATGTCTGTCGCCTCTTTTACTAAAAAGATGTAAATTCTTTCTGACATACATGATGTTTTCGTAAATGTATTGACAAGGTACCGTCATGATGTTAATATTCTTAAACAGTTCCCTTAGAGAATCGCGCCGGCGGAGATTGTATATCGCTTTGATGGCTCTTTTCTGCAGAATAAAAATGGACTCAATGTCTACAATCCGTCCCCATAGTAAAATACCGTAAGACATGATACTGTGAAAGGAACTAAAATAGACCAGTCTCGCGGTATCGACATCCGCTAATTGGCGGCTTTTCCTAACAGCATAAGCTGCCGAACTTAGCCGTCCAGAAAGAGATGTTATATGAGGGCCCCATTGTAGCCTTGGGTTAAGCGTAATTCCCAGGAAAACCGTTTTATCGACAAATTTAGTTTTTCCCTGTTCAATACTATGTCACAATCACTGCTTTTGACATTGGGTAAAGCAAATCTTATACATTTCGTTTTCTTTTCATTCAAAACCAAATTATTCGCCGTGAACCAATTTTGGACTTGCAATAGGGCATTATTTATGATATCAACATTGTCCGTCTGTCTAATTATCTTAAAAATTAAGGAGGTATCGTCGGCAAACAGCACCATTCAAGTTTTTGTTGCAGCAATAAATAGGGTAATTCATTTATATATACGAAAAACAAGAAAGGACCCAAAATGGAGCCCTGGGGACGCCCATTATCACGTTTAATCCCGACGAATTGACACCGTTTATTTGAACTAATTGCCGTCTATCATTCAAATAAGATTTGACCAAGTTTAACGCTGTTTTGACCATTCCGCAATGCCAGAGGTTCAGGAGTAATGTATCGTGATCAACGCAATCAAACGCCTTCGAGAGATCTCGCTCGATCACACTATAATTCTCGTAATTAATCAACATCTCAAAATCCTTTAACCAATGCTCATTGAAACAAATAATGTCAAACATTGTTTTTTCTAAAAATAACTTTATTTCCAGCTGTTTTGAAGAAAAGCCTTGAATATTCTGATAGAATAATTTCAAGGATTTCTGCTTAGCCCCTTTATTAAAATTAGCTATGTGAGAGCAAGAAGATACCTGGTTCATGGTAGAATTGGTAGATGTTACTATACTGTTATTGGTATCCTCTGTTGTCGTACAAATTAGTTTAAAGGAACATCCAGAGCGAGCCCTAGGACTCCCATGCCATCACTAGGCACCAAGATCCTGCTACTTGTGGACCCCACATTAAAAGAATTGTCCAAAGTGACACATGGATTCTCCTTCGTGCAGTTATTGTAAATATTTATAGCATTAGTGCTGCAGTTAATTAAGGTATCCACCTGTACATTAGTATTATTACTAATAATTGCAGTACTAATTATAGTACAAGACTTCGACATACTACTTATGTCTGAGTTTATATCGCTCACTTGTGAAGGGTGACATAACTAAAAAATCTGCGATTTTGAGTTAGTTATACAGGTGAATCCGGCAAATTTTATTCTTTTTGCTGCAAAAACGACGTTACGAAATGCTTAAAAATGAGAGAGCGAGAGAGATTGTGACTTTTTTCTCCGTCGCACACTCACTGCTGCGTTGTTTTGAGATCGTTCATCTCAGTTAGACCAGGACCGTTTTATTTATTTTATTTAACAATTTATGTACACACATTACATAGGAAGATAAAAAGAAAAATAGGTACAAAGGTAATGCTTATTCCAAAAGAAATCTCTTCCAGCATACCTGCGAAAGGAGAGTTGTATAAAAGATAAGTAGACACCGTGTGTAAAAGGTATAAGTACTTACAAATAAAACAATAAACTTTAATATAACATACAATACATAAATATTACTAAAATAAATATACACTAATACATACTAAATAATATTAAAAGATAAATGATAACACATACTTATATGCAACTATGACGGTAAAGAAAGGTAGTGTTCTTTCACTCTTCTTTTAAAAACTGAAAGAGATTTGCAGTCTCTAATGTCAGGCGGCAGTGAATTCCACAGCCTAACCGCATGGACAGTAAAACTCAGTAGCGTGGGGAGGGGACTTAAGGATATTTCTAAGATGCGACCTGCAAGGCGTATCAGAAGGACGGGAATAGGAGAAGCGTTCTCGCAGGTAGGAAGGCGTTTTAGGGTTGTGAAGGATGTTAAATAGCAAACACAATATCCGAGAGTTCCTGCGAAGTCGAATAGGGAGCCACTTGAGTACCTTGCGAAATCCAGAAACATGATCGTATTTTTTAAGGTTGAAAACAAAACGAATACAAATATTTTGCAAACGCTCAAGTGTGTGCACGCGCTTGATTTCGGCGACGACGTCGTATTCAGTATTACGACATTCTTTTTGCAAAGGTAAGTCGACAATCTCACGCAATCCTTTAATAGAAAGATGAAATAACTATATTTACGACGGCCTTATTATTGAAATACGTTTTAAAAACCACTATCATATTTCGTCATTAAACGTTTTTGATAGCAACTAAAAACAAAATATACTATTTCAGTAATGTCTCATTTTAAGTTAAGCTGTTATTGTTGTTAAAACTACAGTATATTCGTGATTTTATTTGTATTATTCTATATTTAGTCATTATTAATAATATCAATTTTCTGTTTAAGGTACCTACTTCTTTGATAGTGGTCTACGATGGATTTCAATTTAAATAATAGTAGAGGGGGAAAATATTGGCGTTAATTAATCAAAATGTTGAAGAACCTCTGGAATCAATATCACATGAATATGGTACAATAATAGTTATTTATTTTATACGTAAGAACATATAGGATCGTCAGGATTTATTCCGCTAGATTCAAACATCATGTGGGCAGAATATGGGTATCGTGCAATGATAACACACTTGTAGGTACGACACACTGCTTTTATTAAAAAAATCACAATTTAAATTAACTTAACGAATCGAGTACAGTTCCGAGACGTCTTAACTCCGATGCGATCAGACAGTAAGTGTCCGCCTCGCCGTCGACTTAAAACATCACGACTCTGTAGAAGCGCGCTGTGGTGTGGGTTGAACAAGTGGGGTTGCCACTGGCGCGCTTGCGATTCGTTTCATGTCCGTACTAATGACCGGATGCGACACGGCCATTCTGCGATGCACACGTCCTCGTGTGTTTTTAATCTGAAAAATACAAAAGTCCGGCACAGTATCTGCTCGTCTAATCCTGACTCAAACGAAGACTGTTGAGATAGTTAAAATTAGGACTAAACTTCTTAAAACCTGTTTTATTTCCCAAGCAATGATCAAATAATCTTCAAATTAGGAATAAAGTAGGCTAGTGTACGAACTATAACTATCTAGTTTCGAGATTACCGGAACCAAGCACACATAACATTTCACATTACATTAACCAAGCAAAAACAAAACCTCAGGTATCTCGTTCATGGTCAACAATACTCATACTCTATTCCCCACGGGAATACCGAGTCATTCCTTGACTCTATGGTTTTTGCTTCTAGGCAAAACCCGCCTATACTACCCAGGGCTACCGCGTACCGCGTACCCACGGACTACTCATTGAGCAGATACCGATTTCCAACGGGCTACAGCTACGATACCTCTGGTACAGTCTCCGACCTACTGAATCGAGAACCTGTTCACATAAACTAAGGTGATGTCAATTCATCATCTATTTCATCTACAATCTCGATTTGTACTTGGCCCTCGGGCATCTTCCGAACACGCTCATGAGCGTATTTGTAAGTACGCTTATTGACAAGAGATTTTAAAACGTATCGATCGCCATCTAACACTTCTACAATTTGAAATGGACCTCTATATTTCACGTCTAGCTTAGTTTGATTACGCTCCTCATTCTCAATAAGCACGAATTCACCGACAGAGAACCTATTCCTAATCTTCATGTTTTTGATTAATTGGCCACAATAGTTCCAAGTTTGATGAAAAGTAGTTCGATTGAAATAAATGCTTGGGTTTGAGTTTGATTCGCGATTTACTACTATTTGGGATTAACGAGTCCAAGTACCACTGACAGTCATCAAAAAAACATTAATCAAAACAACAGGTATCTTATTCACAGTCAACAGCTATCTCATAGCTCCGTAAATATAGAAATCCGTAAAATTGGAAAGATGTGTGTTCACAAATGGGTGTAAACATAACAAAAGATGAATACGGAAATACTATCAAAATTGCAGATATAAAAGTGGTGAAAAAAGACAAAAATCATCCTCGAACCATATTTTTTAAAACTTCTTATGAAGAACAGGAGTTTAGAAAAGCAGAAGTGATAAAAAAGAAAAAACCTGTAGAGATTGAAATGAAAAAAGCGTATGGAGGAAAACCCGGATTAAGTAAGAAGAAAAAAGATGGTGTGTTGGATTTGATCAATAAAAATGCCATTCCCAGATATTACATTCCTTTTTATCATTCTCTTTATGCCGGCGCCAGACTTAGCTTCACATGTTTGAACACACATGTTTGATTGCTAAGTGTGGCACGGGACTTTGGGTATGTGTTCAAAGTTTTAACAAAGATTTGCACTTTGCCATGCGGTGTCGGTCTTTTTCGACACATCAAAGCGTTCAAAGTTGAATGTGTTCAAATGTTTGCGTAGCTTGCCACACTTGTTCAGTTGCTCGAGCGTTGTTAAGCGGAACGGTTGTGTGCGTGCTACACTGCGTGCGGCTATATAATGGACTGGAGCAGCGAGTGCGTTCTAGAATTTGTAAAGCTATTACAGGGGGAACCATGTATATGGAACCCGAAAAACAACGAACACAAAAATAGAACCTTAGTAAATGACGCGTGGGTGAGAATAAAGAACAAATATTCTGTGCCCTGTTCTGTTGAAGAATTAAAAAAGAAAAGAAATAGTTTGCTGACACAATATAGAGAACATAGGAATCGACTAAAACAGGAGCAGGATCTGAAGAAATTTACAAACCGTCATGGTTTGCATTTGATGCAATTCACAGTTACATGGGTCCTGTATACGATTATCGTCCCACACTGTCTACCGAGATTAGGGTAAGTAAATAAACAATTTATTGAGGTGTATTATAATTCTTTATTAACAAAAAATAACGCCTGATGAATATTATACTCAAAGTTGTAAACCGAGACATTTTAATACTATAAACGTAGGCACAACGTTCTAAAATGTTGTATATATGTTGTTGTATCACTCCTATGAAGCTAATAAATACTCAGCGAACTCCTCTCTAATATTCTGTGCACTAGTTGCTGCTTTTCGAGGATGCGAAGCAATTGGAATCAGGCCATGGGGTGAGTCTTCGTTTCGCCAAGTTCCAGGTAGAAAGACATTGTTTACAATTCGATCAAATGATTGTGGTGGGAATAACACCGTCGTGATGTTTTGCTTTTTCTCAAAAAATTGTGTAAATAGACACAGGCCATAGTTATAATAGACGCTTTATCAGGTTGCAGAAGCATAGGCTTTTTAAAAACTCTGAATATTGATGTCATAATACCAAAAACATTTTCCACTTTAACTCTTGCTCTTGACAATATTCGGTTGAAATTTCTTTTCTTACTCTGTTCTGTATGGTTTCCTGGGTACGGCCTCATCACGTTATTACTTAATGCAAATGCACTGTCAGCAACAAACACATATGGCATATTATTATTTCTGCCTGGCAATGGATGAGAGTGTGGTAAATTTAACGTATTATCATTCATTTTATCCCACAGAATACTATTTCTTAGCACCCCGCCATCACTCATTCTGCCTTGGCAACCAACATTAGCGAAAATGAAAAGATAATCAGCGTCTACTAAAGCTAGAAGTACAATGCTGAAATTGTTTTTATAGATGTAAAATTCGGACCCACTGTGTATTCAAGTAAAACGTGTTTTCCGTCCAATGCTCCTATACAATGTGGAAATAACTTTTCATAACCACCTGCTATTGTTAACCAATTATTTGGAGATGTCGGTAGCTGAAACAGATAAGAATAACACTTCGAAGCCAAGGCCAAATTTAACATTTTACTCGCATGCCATAAAATTTTTGTGCAAATATTCATAACAACCCGGTATTCGAGTCGTTCGGCGCGATGGTAATGTAACGGGAACCCTATGCCTAAGCACCCGGATCATAAGAACCCGACATTCGTGTCCATCGGCGCGATGATTACGCAACGGGAACCCTGTGCCCAAGAACCCAGATTCGAGTTCAGTTTACGACACGTCACCCACGGCTAAGGGATGTCCAAAATAGTATATAAAAAATCTGATACTTTTGAGAAGAACAAAATAACTACTTTGCACTTTATTTACCAATTTAATTCGCAATGCTTACTATTTTTTTTTTTGTTAGTGTTAGGTATGTTATTTAATGAATAGTTATAATTAGAACAGCAGATTGGACCCAACTTTTTTGTCATATTACAGTATAATATAGAACAAAGCATGTTTATCAATTCACTAAAAAGTGGCAAGTGCGAGTCGACTCGCGTGCAAAGGGTTTCGAACGAATTTTCTTGTTTTAACATGTTATTTTAACACTATAGACTTCCTATAGGTTTTCCTGTAATCTATAGGTAAAGGTCTATTATCTCCACTTTTTCAAAATTGGTTTATGTCAAACGAAATTTAAAAAATAAACGTTTTTTTTTAATTTTATAGTTTGACCCCTAAAAGTAACCACGATACTAAAAATATAATAATTTACGTAACGCGTCCATGTTTGGGTCACATAAGTCTATATGTGTACCAAATTTCAACAGAATCGGTCCAGTGGATCCGGAGAAAAATGGCTGTGACAGACGGACAGACACCCGAGTGATCCTATAAGGGTTCCGTTTTTTGTTCGGAACCCTAAAAACACTTAAAAAGCTTTTACTTCCGCGTACAATTGAAATCAAAGGAAATAGATAACTATTCTTTATAATCCTGAGAAGTTCAACAAAACATGCCGACATCTATTGTTTGCAATTGTCGGCAAGGGAACAAAGACATACTAACTATCTTATCACTTTTAAAAAATTCGTCGGCAAAGGATTCTTTGATGGCTTCTAGTGTTACTAAGTGCTTTATTGTACTCAGGTACTAATAGGATGCAAGTTTTTTTAAGTAGTAAGTTATTATTATATATTTTTGCATTCAAAATTATTTTAAGCTCATTCGGTATTTGTTTGCCCTTTCGGTTAGACATATCGGATACTCTCTCCTGTGCTCTGTAATTTTAATTAACGACTACTGGCTGTGATACTGGATTCGGATTCCCTTACGATTGGTACCGTGTTGACCCGTTATATTAACGACTACTGGCTTTCATACTGGACTCTGATTCCCTTACGATTGGTATCGTGTTGATCTGACACTGACCTGTGCACCGTTTACTGGACTGGTAGTGTTTGTGTTCACGCATCTAACGTGTGGACAACAGCGGCGGGAGACGCGGCGGGCGGGGGACGCACACAGCTGATCGGGCGCATCGCCGCCGCACCCCGCGCGGCTCGCCACAGATTCGGTCAGCGACGGACGTGTCGTGCGCTGACACAAATATTATATTTTGTAAATCGATCTGTATTAAAGTAATTATTTATCTAAAGCGAGTCGTTCATCATTTAAATCCTTAACAGTTTGTGTACTTAATATGGCGAACGATCCCAATGACGAGGTGTACTCGAACATGCTCCAAATCTTTGGGGCAGAAGATGAAGAGCTCGATCGTCCATCAGGGAGTGCTCTTCCGTCGACAAGTTCCAGCTACCCGGCGGGCGAACAATTTCAACGTCTGGCTGATGATGAGACGAATGCAGACGACGCTTTAGACTCGGATGAGGAATTCCGCGACGCCGACGTTGGGTAAGTCATTATGACTAATAATAGGGAATATGCATGAAAAAATATTTATCTGCACTAATATTATAAAGAGGAGAGATTTGTTTTGTTTGTTTGAAGTGAACAGGCTCCGAAACTACGGGAACGATTTGAAATCTTTCACCATTAGAATCCTATAATTATTATCCCTGATGAACATAGAATATATTATATTTTCAAAAAAATTAGAGATCCTAAGAAAATTGCAACAATGTAACCCAAAGTAGTAAAATTTTTCCTATAAAATTCATTATTTAGCGTGTGCTGAGAAAACTGTTGATGATACATAAAAATAATGTACTACATAATTGAAGTACTCATTATTACCTATAAAAAAGTACGCGACGGTATATGTCTAACTATTATATTTAAGTCTTTTCTTTTTTAAGAATAAGAATAATATTTATTTGCTTAAAAATATGGTATATAATGATAGGATACAAAAAAATAAGAGCAAACATGTTTTTGCTTAATAGTGATAAACATGCAAATTTTTACAAGCATATTTTACCATTTAAAGTCAAAGAATTCTTGAACACTATAAAAACTATGTTTACACAACCATTCATGCAATTTATTTTTGAATATCCTCATATAAAAAAAAAACAAAATATAAACGGTCCACGATCGTAGCTAAAACGATCAGAACTTTGTTTACGCTTCTACTCGACATTTTAATTTAATTTGCATCAAGATATTTGTTTTTTGAATCGAATGAATGAATATTATACTTAAAGCACCACATAGAGATAGTAGGAAAAAATATTTGGCAGTAGAAAAAAATTGACGTGCGTGCGGGCGGGCGTGCGTGCGTGCGTTTAGATTTTAGGGATGTAGTTTAACATATTTACATACATTTCTTTCGTGGTATGTAAAAAAAAGTAAAAATTTGTAAACAAGTGTTACGTACAAGTAAATTACATTTTAAACTATTCAAATCTGACCTATCGTTTAAAAGTTACGACGGGTATAAAATGCTCTAAGTAAGAAAAATGTTGCGGTTAGAGCGAACTTCCTACGTTGAGTCTATTAATAAGTCATAAAATTTACACATTACTCTATTTAGAGGGAGGTACAGGAGATGAAGTTCGTGGAGTACCTACTAAAGACATGCGAACGAAGTCGCGGGCGAAGTGCTAGTTATCTATACAGTTTATCTCAAAATAAACAAAAATATAATACTAACAGTGAAAAGAGAATCAAAGTTGCTCGAAAAACGAACGAGATATAACTATTTTAAACAAATATATCTGTCCCTCTCGAGAAAACGCTGTTTTATATGGCAGCTGTATAGAAGTCATGTACTTTGACGTCAAAGTTCATATCAGATTTCTCTTTCTAATTGTAATCTGTGAAGCTTTATAACTTCATCGCTGATGAAGGTATGCAAAAATAATTTCACGATTGTTTACTAAAACTATTGAGCATGCATATTCCCTATTACCTAAACTTGCTTTTGTAGCACAGCCGTGAAGTAGTAATTTTTTAAAAGGGCTACAAGTCTTATTTAGGATGTATTTTTTTCAGAGATGATCATTGGAGTAGCTGTAGTGAAGACAGCGACCATGAGTCGGAAGAAGAATCGGCGGAACAACCAGAGGCGGAACAACCAGGGGCGGAGCAACCAGGGGCGGAAGAAACAGGGGCCGAAGAATGGACTCTTCATCGACGAGCACCTCGTCCTCCAGTTTGTGTTTTACGCGAGGAGGTACTAGTGGACAACAGTAACACATCCGCATATGATTTTTTTAAATTAGTGTTTACGGATGATATGTTACAAACAATTGTGGATTCCACCAACCACTGTGCTCAGCAAATTTTAAATGTAGTTACAGCACCTCAAGCGAAAAATCGGCAGTGGAAACCTTTAACAATTGAAAGTCTCCATATATTCTTAGGAATACTGTTCCATATGGGACATTAAAGTGAACCGATATTCCGAATACTGGAGAAAAGATTATTTATTCAAGTTATTCCCAGGCCAATTTATGGCAAAAAATACTTTCTTGCTAATATTTAGATGTTTGCGGTTTGGTCAGCATAATTTAGATACTTTAATTGCCTATTTTAATAAAAGAATGGTGGAATTATATAATTCCGGTGAGGAGTTATCAATAGATGAGTCCATTATTCTAAGCCGTGGACGTAGCGGAATCCGCCAATATATAAAAGGAAAGCGCCTCAAATATGGCATTAAATTATATATGCTAGCCACACCGAGTGGCCTTTCCCTCAAAATTCATGTATACAAGGGAAAGCAAGATCAAGATGTTGGAGGAAAAGGCCACACAGAGAAGGTGGTGGCAAAACTTCTCGAAGAAAATTTAGGCACAGGGCCGCCATGTGTACATGGACAATTATTATAATAGTGTTGGTCTCTCAAGAGTTCCTGTTGCGCAATGGAATGAATGTTACTGGTACTCTGAGAGCCAATCGCAAAGGAAACCCAGCAATAGTTAAGACCAAATTGCAAAAAGGTGGTAGCATCTTCAGGTACAATCGCCAAGGGGTTTGTGTTTGCAAGTGGCGTGACCAACGTGAAGTCTACTATCAGCACCAAACATTCCCCAGAATTAATACCCGTTATGAATAGAAGAGCCCAACGCTTATTGAAGCCTGAAATTATAGTAAAATATAATCAATATATGAGTGGTGTTAATAGGCATGACCAGTTGTTGGCCTACTACACTTGCGAACACAAAACCATGCGTTGGTACAAGAAAGTAGGCATTCACATTTTCCAAATGATGATGCTGAATGCCTACTGTTTGCACCAAATAAAAAAAAAAAAAAATTGAATTTTATAGATTCCGAGAGGAAGTAATAGCCAAGTTGCTACCACCATCATCTGCTCAAAATGGAAGTGAACAGGCCAGTGGAACAATACATTTGCCTGTTCACTTACCCAAAGATGCAAAAAGGTGTACGAAGAGACGGAAGTGCAAATATTGCTGGGACACCACTAAAAAAAGAGTGAACACACTTTGCTATTGTCCAATGTGCCCAAACCAACCTGTCCTGTGCCTCGAATGTTTTCGGGCACATTACAAATATTAGAGAATGAGTTTACGGATAGTTTAATGTTTGTACTTTAGTTTTTACGTTAGTTTATTACGTTAGTTTATTATATAATTTAAATTTACAATAAAGATTAATGAATAAAAGAATGATTTATAAAGTGTAGTTTCATTCAGACCAAAATTATATAACTATATCTAACGACCCTACTGACCAATGTATTTATTTACATTCACACTATTATAATAAACTAGCTGACCCGCGCCGGCTTCGCTCCCTTCAACTTGTTATCCTACCTACCTACCTTTCCCACCCACCCAGCCTACCTACCCACCCAGCCTACCTACCTACCCTACCTATCTACCTACCTGCAATATCTTTATAACTAGGATAGATATTTTGACCTGGTTTTCGGCTGACACGTGGTCCCATAGGTCTTCCCTAACGTTTGACAAATTTTTATTGACTTAGCTGAAAAAATATTTTTCAGTCCTAGTACTTAGGCAATTTTTACGCAATTTTTAATACTTTCTCATTTTTATCCAGAAATTCCCTTGATTAAATTCCGTTCTTTTTGCAGAATCGGGTTCTCGCCTGTGTAACCTAGGTTTCCCGGCGCTTTGCGCGAACTGAACTGTCTCTGGACACCTCAAACGTGCGGCTGGCTCGCATAGGACTTCAATAAATTGCCCACCCACCCTTTATTCTTTTACTTGTATATAGGGAAAACCGAACCAGGTGTGGGAAAATTTTTTATTGCGTTTTTTATTTAAATTTGACAAAATTTGAACATTTATCTATTTTTTAGAAAAAACGACCTGACTAAATCTTTTTGAGGTTTATTTTGACCTAAATCGTTGTTATTGATTATCATTACTGATCCCCCCTTTACAGGGATTCAGTACCTGGTGTCCTCTGATAAAATTAAAAGGACTTTCCCCTTCTTAACGCCATGTTTGGCATAAGGACACCGGTCGTAAGGAAGACCAAGACTGAGGAGGAGAGTTTGGATACGGGGAGGTCTCCCACTGAACAGGCGGGTCCCTCGGTGAGGCGTAGTATTGGTGAATGGGAAGCTGACAAGTTTCGGACAGCGCAGCAGCCCCTAAAGACGCCAACCCCTCCGAAAAAGGCCCCAATGAAATCTCCCCCCAAACTCAAATCCAAGGCAGTGCTCTCGCAAGAGGCGAAGACTGACGGACAATTGCGGACAGTAGACAGCTCGCCACCTAACTCTCAACCCACTCGGTACCTCAATAGGATCTCGGAGGCAAAAGCCTGCCTCTCTAAGGCAAAAATTCAGCTGGTGAGTTCTCGTAACCTGAAAAAGGAGATCAAGGACGAGATCACCAAAGCGGTGGAGAGGCTCTACAAGCTGGTGAAAGAGGCAGAGGCCGATAGAGGTACCGGTGCCGAGTCGGAAGAGAGAATTGAGCGTGAAAGCGGCGTTACACCAAGTGCAGCTGTTCCGACAGAGCTCATGAACCAGCTCATGGAGAACCTCCAGCAGCACAACAAAGCACTGGAGGAATGCCAGCAGCATACGCGAGCTCTGTCGGAACAATTGAAACAAACTCCTTCTTACGTCCCAGGCCAGGGGCCAACTTTTGCAGAAGTCGCTAGTTCCAGGCAGAGTATTCAAAGGCCTCTTCACTCGGTGGTCGTTTCATCTACTAATGAGCAGGACACCGGTGAAGAGGTCGTTGAGAAACTAAGGACAGCGGTCGATGCCAGAAATGGAGGAACGCAGGTCGAGCGGCTACGGAAGGCCAGGGACCAGAAGGTCGTAGTCGGTTTTAAAACCCGGGAGGAGATGACGAGGGTAACGGAACGCATCAAGAGGGCAGGGAACCTGGTGGTGGAAGAGATTAAGAATAAGGACCCTCTCGTCATTATCAGGGACGTCCTCTCCTGGCACTCGGACGTGGAGATCATTGCAGCTCTGAAACGTCAGAACCACCACCTGATTGGGGACATACCTGTGGAAGATGTGAGGATTTCGGCCAAATACCGTCGCAAGACGAGGAACATCCATATGTGCCACATAATCCTACAGGTGTCCCCAACGCTATGGCAGAGGCTGACGACGGCGGGTCGATTGCACATTGACTTGCAGAGGGTGCGTGTGCTGGACCAGTCACCGCTGGTGCAGTGCACTCGCTGTCTGCGGTACGGTCACAGCCGCAAGCTGTGCACGGAACCTGCTGACCTCTGCACTCACTGCAGAGACCCCCACCTACGTGTGGACTGCCCCTCGCGGCTTGCTGCGGAGACACCAAAGTGCCGCAACTGCTCGTCGGCGAAGATGGCCAGAACGGACCACAACGCTTTCGACAGCGAGTGCCCGATCCGCGTCAAGTGGGACGCATTGGCGTGCCTGTCGGTAGCTTATTGCTAAAGTGGTCCCGACGGTATCCGGAAACAACCCCAACGTCCGCCCAAACTACCAGGTGATCCAAGCGAATCTGCAGAGGAAGAATCTTGCAACCCAAGAGCTCCTTATAGTGGCTAGTGAGCGTAGGGTTGCATTCGCACTGCTCCAGGAGCCATATGTGGGCGGGATCAAGAGGATGCGAGACTACCATGGAGCGAGAATCTACCAGTGCGCAGAACAAGGAAGTGGAACTGTGAAGGCGGCCGTCGTCGTCTTTGACAACGAACTCGACGTGACACAGTGTCCGAAACTCACCACCAACAACATCGTGGTGGTGAGGATCCGAACCCGCGCCTGGGAAATTGCAGTAGTCTCCTTCTACTTTGAACCTGACCAGCCCATAGAGCCATACCTGAAGCACCTCATGCGGATTCGCGAGGAAATGAACCAGCTTAGAATAGTAGTGGGCGGCGATGCGAACGCCAGAAGCACCTGGTGGGGTAGTTCCGTCATCGACAGCAGGGGCGAGAAAGTCGCAGGAACTCTAGAGGAGATGAGCTTGCAGGTGCTCAACGTCGGCAACACTCCGACTTTTGACACCATCAGAGGCGGCAAATCCTACACCAGTTTTGTTGACGTAACAGCCTGCTCAACCGAAATGCTGGAACTGGTGGAGGACTGGAAGGTTGAGGAAGGCATCACAAGCTCGGACCACAACGGTATTGTCTTCAAAATTAATCTGCAAAAATCTATAGGCACGAACATCAGTAGGACTACTAGGATATTTAACACACGAAAGGCAAATTGGAGCCAATTTCGTGAGAAATTGGCCCAATTACAAGCAGTCAGTGAGTTAGGTATTCTAGAAATAGGAAAAATTAATAACAAAACAGAATTAGATAATACAATAAACAAATACATAGATACACTAGTTAAAACGTGCATAGAGACTATACCTAAAATAAATAGTAAGAAAACCCTTACCTTACCGTGGTGGTCCACCGAGCTCGCCGAGTTGAAGTCTGAAGTCAACACCAGAAGACGCCGCATACGATGTGCTGCACCAGTTCGGAGGCAGAAAGTCGTCGAGGAGTACCTGCAAGCAAAGGAGAAGTACGAGTCCCACGCCAAAAAAGCGCAGACGGAGAGCTGGAAGGCTTTCTGCGAAAAACAAGATAGGGAAGGAGTCTGGGAGGGGATCTATAGGATCATTGGGCGGACCTCCAAAAGGCACGAAGATCTGCCGCTGGTGAAGGACGGAGTATCGCTGAACCCGCGAGATTTGGCTTTGCTGCTGGCTGAGACCTTCTACCCCGAAGACCTGGAAGACGGAGACGATGACGACCACCGTCGGATGCGAGAAGCGGCCAGTCGTGTAAACGAGTGGGCGCATGATGAACACCATGACCCACCGTTTACGCTTCTGGAGCTTAGATCCGCGGTGGGAAGCTTCAACCCGAAGAAGGCACCCGGGGCGGATGGTCTCACAGCCGACATCTGCGAGCAAGCCATTCTCCAGGACCCAGGGCTGTTCCTTGCATTGGCCAACAAGTGCCTTGAGCAGGGTCACTTCCCTGGGGCCTGGAAAGTGGCCACCGTAGTGATACTCCGTAAACCCGGCAAAGATACCTACACAACCCCGAAGTCGTACAGGCCCATTGGCCTTCTACCTGTCCTGGGCAAAATCCTGGAAAAAATGTTGGTAGCTCGTCTGAAATGGCATCTGATCCCGCGGTTGAGTACTCGCCAGTTTGGATTCATGCCCCAGAAAAGCACCGAGGACTCCCTCTACACCCTGATACAGCATATCAATAAAAAGCTGGACCAAAAGAAGCTGATCACTGTTGTATCATTGGATATAGAGGGAGCCTTCGACAGCGCATGGTGGCCGGCCATCAGAACCAGACTGGCTGAGGAAAAGTGCCCGGTGAACATCAGGCGGATGCTAGACAGCTACCTGAACGAGAGAAGCGTCCAGGTCAGGTACGCCGGAGCGGAGTGCCGGAGAAAGACGAACAAGGGGTGTGTACAGGGGTCGATTGGGGGTCCGATCCTGTGGAACCTGGTGCTGGATCCCCTGTTAAAGGGGCTTAAAGAACGAGGCGACCACTGCCAGGCGTTTGCCGATGACGTGGTGCTCATCTTTGACGGGGATACAGCACTGGAGGTCCAGAGACAAGCCAATGCCGCCCTCGAGTATGTTCGGAGGTGGGGCATCAGGCACAAGCTGAAGTTTGCGCCGCACAAGACCTGTGCCATGCTCGTAACGAGGAAGCTGAAGCACGATGTCCCACCCCTGAGCATGGGCGGGGTCGACATTGGCATGTCTAAGGAGATTAAATTGCTGGGGCTCACAGTGGACCACAAGCTCACTTTTAACACCCACGCTGCAAATGTTTGTAAAAAGGCCATCAACATTTACAAACAGCTCTCCAGAGCAGCCAAAGTGAGCTGGGGTCTACACCCAGAAGTTGTGCGTAGCATCTATACTGCGGCGGTCGAGCCGGTTATAATGTATGCAGCCAGCGCCTGGGCGCTCGCAACTAGGAAGGTCGGTGTGCAGAAACTCCTTAATTCAGTCCAGCGGGGGTTCGCTCAAAAGCTCTGCAAATCCTATCGCACCGTTTCGCTTAACTCCGCGCTCGTGCTGGCTGGGATACTCCCACTTGACCTCCGAATACAGGAAGCAGCCGCACTGTACGAGGCAAAGAAGGGGGTGCCCCGGCCATCGCTTGCGGGCAGGGAGGTGGAGCGGGTGGTAGCGTTTGCAGAGACTCCGCACCCGGCGAACCATACGGCCATGGGGTTCGTGAGCTTGGTGGACCAGTCACTTGTGGAGTCCCACAACAGCCAAGACATACGGTTCTTTACCGACGGCAGCAAGATTGACGGCAAGGTCGGAGCAGCACTGTCCCTGTGGGACAGGGAAGCCGAGATCAAGTCCGTCAAGCTTAGCTTGCCGACGTGCTGTACTGTCTACCAAGCTGAACTCCTGACCATATGCGTAGCAACACGCCAAATACTGCGGCGCAAAGAGGGAACCTTTGGTATCTACAGTGACTCAATGGCTGCAATGCAGACAGTCACGAACCAGGGTTCCCTCCACGCCCTGGCAGTGGAGGCGAGAGCGAACCTTAATGTGGCTTTATCACAGAGCAAAGATGTCTCTTTGTTCTGGATAAAGGCAAACGCTGGACTGGATGGGAACGAACGCGCCGACCACCTTGCAAAAGAGGCTGCATTGCACAGCAAGAAAAAGCCCGACTATGACCTCTGCCCGGTATCATTCGTCAAGCGGCAGGTCCGCTTGGGGTCGCTTGACGAATGGAACCGGAGGTATAAGGAGGGCGCAACAGCCTCAGTAACGAAGATCTTCCTCCCAGACGCAATAGAGGCCTTCAAGATTGTGAAGCAGATCAAGCCAACCGGGGTAGTAACTCAGTTTATGACGGGACACGGTGGGTTCTCCGAATACTTGCACCGCTTCAAGTGTAAGGAGAACCCATCGTGCATCTGCGAGCCGGACGTACCCGAGTCAGTACCGCATATTGTTTTTCAATGTCCTGTATTCGAAGGGGAAAGACGAGACCTAGAGCAAGAATTGGAGACAGAAATTAATTTAAATAATATTAGCGAATTATTGAAAAACCGAAAATTTAGAGAAAAAGTATTAGAGTTTTGCATTAAAATTACAAGTAGAGTCATTTATGACTCTACTTGTAATTTTAAAATAAAAAAGCACTGTAAAATGCTATGCTTTCCTTATATAAAGTTATATAAAGCGATAAGCATACAAAATATCAGTCTTTAATAGTAAACTTAAAAATTCCTTTACAAATAATTAACAGTCAAACATCAAATATATTAGATTAATACCTACCATCCACACCATAGTAAAAATTTAAATAGAATATCAAATAACAAATTTCAAAAACAAAAAGGTCTCTGACCATGTCAGGGGACACTCCGAAAGGCAGGAGTGGGTTTTAGCCGGTAAGAGTCCGGAACTGCCCTACCGTCTCACAGTGTGGGCGGTAGGTGCGTCCACGAGGATTTCCCACTCCTGCCAAAAAAAAAAAAAAAATATCTACCTACCTGTCCCACCTAGCTTACCTATCCTACCTACCCTGCATTCGTTTGAAATGTCACACAACATTGTTCAAAAAACTTTTTTTTAATTTTCTAGTTTGACCCCCATACTACAAATTTAATAATTTACATAATACTTTCGTGTTTGGGTCACAGACGTTCATGGGTAAAAAATTTGAACATAATTGGTCCAGTGGATCTGGAGAAAACTGGCTGTGACAGACGGACAGACAGACAGACGCCTGAGTAATCCTATAGGGTTCTGTTTTTTGTTCAGAATCCTGACAAAAACCATGAAAATCGGTCCAGCCATTCTGGAGTGGTTTGAACAAACCTGACTTTGTTTTATATATTAAGATGTGGCTAACCCACTAAGCAATGATGAGCTAATGATCTAAAGAAGATTTTCATGTAGACGATGTCATAGATAAAAGCTAATAGTCGATAAAAATCAATAGTGAATTTTATACTTTATCAACGTCTCTTTACTATTTTCTATTTTACAGGTAGGTTTTTTTAATATCATGTCTCAATGGAGGGTTTATTTAAAATACAAAATCTGTTTGCACGAAGAGAAGGCTGGTTGTGCTGTGCAAGAATAAACTTTATGAAAGTATATATGGGCGCCGAACCATTATTTGGGATGGTTTTGCTTGTTTTAATGATTATCTTGTATTTAATTTGACTTTCATGTTGAATTGGATTAATGTTAGCGATTCCGTCTTATTTAAAAAATATTGTAACATCATGTTTGGTTTCTATAAGTATTTAACTTGTTATCTTCCTTTTTATTTATTTTATTTATTGCAATATTCTGTTATTCTTTAAAGAAATATTGTAAGTTCTGATGGATTTTAATAAGGCTTTAATTTGATAGGTAGCTTCTTTTTATTTCATTTAGCATCCAGTTATATTTAAATAAGAAGTTACTTGACAATTTCCGTTTTACTTATGTCTGTGTCTGAGTTAAAATTATAAAGATTTATTCTATTACCTTCATCTTTAATGTTTTCCGCCTTTTTTGTGTAATTTTAACATCCACTGCCAACTTCATGATGTCATTTTCTGTGTATAAAAACCGATGTAATGCGAATTTAAGATCATTCTTAATTCTTTGGCTGTTCGTGAAATAAACACCTTGGACTCAAGTATTTCTTTGTTGCTACTTATAACCTTGAACTATTGCATTTTACTGTTTGTGTGGATATTTTGCTGAAAATTATGTGTGATTTCGACAACGACGGCGATCCTACGCCGACAGCAGCGGTGTGATCCAGCTCACCCCTACTGAAATCTTCTGGATTCCGGGTCCGCAAACCTGTGCCGACCGCCTAGCCAGACCCAACTTTCTCAACGGAGCAAGTGATGAGTCCGTGACGTCCATCACGAAGCAAGCCACATTAAGCGCCGTGACTGCAACGCTGTCTGCTACCCCTGCGCCTTCACGGGATCGTGGCAATTTCTACCTACCGCCATTCTATCCCGATGTGCGCTCTGACGACATCAGGGACTTGTGTGCCAATGTTGACGACACCATTTCAACTATTGGCATATCGCCACAAGAAGCTCGCATGAAATACTGCAGCTGATGGGAGGAGCGAATTAGCGCTCTTTGCCGACGACACGGTCGTTTACTACTCTGGCAAGAGTGGTAAATCCATATCTCTTCACCTCCAAAGATCCGCCAACCGCCTAGGCGGCTGGTTTCGGAAATGGAGGATTGAGGTAAACCCCGAGAAAAGTCAGGCGGTCCTGTTCCGCAGGCCGCGGGCTAAACTCCCCCCGATCCTTCCACCGATCAAGATGTTTGGCAAGCCGATCCCTTGGGAGGAGCGAGCCAAATATCTAGGAGTGATCTTGGACAAAAACCTCAGTTTTATGGAGCACATTAAGGCGATGCGCTCGCGTGCCGCCTTCGCTCTCGGTAGGCTCCACTCGATGCTGAACCACAACAGCAAATTATCCCTAAAATGCAAGTTGCGTATCTACACCACTTGCATTCGCCCCATCATGACCTATGCGTGTGCTACATTCGCCCACGTAAAGTCATACCGGATCCATAGGTTGCAGTCCCTCCAAAACCGTTTTCTCCGAAAGGCCACGGGTGCCCCGTGGTTCGTTAGGAATGAGCGACTCCATGTCGATCTCAAAATCCCGACCATCACAAGCAGTTCATGAAACGCCTCACGAAGCGTTTCATCGAATCTGCTGAAAAACACCAGAACCCTCTTATCGCATCGGCTACCCGATACGCTCCCTCCCAGATCAGTAAGGTCCGCCGTCCACGGCATACCTTACTGGAACCCGATGACCCAATCACCCTTGTACAAGAGAGCTGTAGGGAAACCAGTACTCTTAAACAAGCACACAAACCGCGACCTGCCGCCTTCCGGCCTCGCCGCCGAGGCCCCGCGCGACGTCCCAGTAATAATAATAGCAATGTTGTTGTTGCTCCCCTTCTTTTGCCTAACGAGCCAGCCCGCGCCGCTGAGCCATTAGCTTTAAACTCCCCAAATAATAATGTCATGACCCAGCCTGTCCCTTGCTGCCCTCCCGATAACGATGCCGCTGAGCCGAGGCCCGAACCCCACAGGGGGTGCCCCCAGCGAGCAGAGTTGTAGGTTTTAAGTAGTTTTTAGTTGCCTTGGCTGGGGGCTTTAGAATCATTCTGAGGCCACCACAGGCTAGCCCGGTTAAGTAGTAACCACCCGTCTAGAGGTGAACTACGAGTGGTCATTGTCAAAAAAAAAAAATTTCTTCCTCAGTGCCCGAACAGACTCCAAGCAGGCATGTTGTCGGATGACGTCAGGAACCGGCGGCCGCTCTGCCGTGTGTGCGTAAATACCGCGCGCCAGCGCCGAGCTCCTCAGTACGCGGTCGGGCTCGGTCTCGGCCGCACGCATGTTCATGTAGGTTACTACATTACTCCCCTCCAGCGAAGCGTACAGGTGGTTTCGATGTCCTGCCTGTTCTTGTGACGTATGAGTAAGTTGGCGGTGTATTTTGCTTCTCTGGCTCTGCATTTAAATAGTAAGCAGGCAGCAGATGGTCGCTTCTGATTTTGCTAATTGCACGGTGAAATATTTATCTTTGCGGTCGATGACTGGGTACGGCCCGTTGTAGGTAGGTGTTAAGGGCTTGCGTACCGCGTCATTACGTACGTACACGTGTGTACACTTGCGTAAATCGCCGTGGATGAATACTGCCTCTGACTTATTTGATTCTCGCTGCGCTTGTGCTTTATGTAATGCTTCACTTAGGTGGCTCATGAAGTGCGATGGGTTGTGATGTTGTGACGTAGGCTCCCCGTAAAATTCTCCAGGCAGGCGAATTGTTTGCCCATACAATAGTTCAGCTGTACTGGCATTGATGTCTTGCTTGTATGCGGCGCGTAGACCTAACATTACTGTTGGTAACTCGCGTGTCCAATTCGTCGAATTAAATCTTGCAGTTAATGAGGTCTTCAATGTGCGGTGCCAACGTTCAATCAACCCGTTTGATTGTGGGTGATAAGCTGTGGTCCGTGTGCGCTGTATGCCCATGCGTTGCATCAGTTTATTGAAGAGTTCGGACTCAAACTGTCGGCCTTGGTCTGTCGTTATGGTAACCGGGCATCCGAATCTTGCTATCCAGACTTCGTACACAACGCTTGCGACTTTTTCTGCTGTTATCTCTTCTATTGGCTGCGCCTCCGGCCACTTTGTCGCTCTGTCAATCATCGTCAGTAAATATCGACAGTTGCTTGATATGGTTAAGGGACCCACGATGTCGATATGCAAATGAGCCAAACCAATTATACTGCGATTTCTATAGCCGAGGTGCGCCGATGTGATGCTGAGATTGACGACCCCATAGAGGAAGATGTCGTTATTCAGTTGCTGCAGCCGCGTACTCGTACCGATGTGAGTGCTATGTCTTGCAAGGTGGAAGTAAATTACATAGTCTTTCACTGCGGAATGCACTCTCATGCATCCATAGCGCATGGGGGTATTGTATCCAAGGTCTTGGATGTTAACAGAGACCAATGTGTAACTATGCATAGAGAGCGTAGTATTTCTCTATACGGGCATAATATCAATGGATTAAAAATAAATGACACTGTTCGAATTGAACTAGATTTTGCGGGATGGATTGGAGGTGATAAATCCTGCAGTCCCAGTTCGTTCATTGATGGAAATAGAAATTGGGGGTCCGTAGTAGCTACGGGCTCTATCACTATTTCCTTGCAGGAGCATGCCGGATCATTAGACATGGATTCTGGAAAAATACATTTTAAAACTGGATCTTCATGCTCGGTTTCCGATCCGAGCTGCATGGACAATGACTATGGCCCGACTTTTTGGAGCGAATATAGCAAGGAGGATTGCAGAAGAGACGCCTTTCACGTATTGTACCGTGGAAATGCGAAGAAAGTAACCTCCACGAAGCCGACCAACATAAGACACCCAATATCGACCTATACAGTTCAGAACGACCAGAATGTCTTCACTCTCACTTCCGACGGAAATAAGCAGTTCTGTTACCTTGAGTTAAAGACGACTGACCACCCGAAATTGTTTGTACACGAAGTGAAGAACGAGAATTGGTATTTCTCTCAGGAGGAGATTCCCACCTTAGACATGGATATGTTCATGTACGTTAATACTAAATTTTTACATTTAGAGAAGGTAGTTGCAAGCAATATGGCCGCCATGTACCGTGAAATAGTTACGCGACGATGTGAGCTTGAACGCAAGATGTTAGAGACCAGACTCTCATTAGCCGCGATCTCTCCCCTAGAGTTCGCTTATGAGCACATGGGAAAACCCGGCTATACCGCAACTGTATTAGGTGAAGTAGTTTACATAATTCAGTGTACACCGGTGGAGGTATCCAGCTGCCATACCATGGAGTGCACGTCAGAAATGCCCGTTATATACAGGAATACCACGATGTATATGCGCGCTCGCAGTCGGATTTTACAATCATCCGGAACTCCGATTCCATGTCAGGGTCTGTTGAGGCCCCAATATCGAATAAATGGGGCTTGGTTCTCAACCACCCCAAATCTACACGCGAGCAGCGGCCCTACTGTTTTAGTTCCAGGGAGTGAGGCTGACTGGACCTATGTCTCTGCTGGAAACCTGGCTGCCGCTGGTATATACACATCGAGACAGATGGAGGCATTGCGCAAACAAATCATGTCTCCCATCGAGAGAAAAGCCAAAAGCGAGCGATTCGCTGGGTTATTGAATTCCGAGTCTATATCAGCTGGGGGATTGAACATGCGGTCCTTTGCCGACGTTAATGTGATACAAGAACAAATATCCGCTTTCTGGAGTAAGACTTGGGGAGTGGCAACTAGTTTTGGTACTATAAGTGCTGGAATTATAGGGATAGCATTCGCCTTCAAGATGTGTAAGTTCATCGTGGACACCATAATGCACGCATGCTCATGTAGGTTACTACAGTCCTTTTAAGTATCTCAGTTGATTCAGAGGATGAACCCAGAATGCCTTTTGTTTTCTTTTTCGTCTTCTAGCTACACAAATCGCTATTGCTAGTACTTTAGCAGAAACCATTTCCACGTCTTACTGAAGCGAGAAACGAAACAAGAGTGATCATAAAGCGTTCGTATGAACAGTCACATCAAGAACGTTTTATAAGCGCCAACGCCGAGTTTTAGGCGCATCAGAAGCAGAAGGCATCGCACCTGAACATGGAAGGTCTGATCGTGAGGAATCTCATCTCTTTCGAAATTTTGTATTTTTAGACATCTGAAAATCCTTCAATTGACTCGTCTCTAGAGCGACTGGAATTGTTATCAGAAGACTATTTTGTACCCACTCTTGACCCCGAACAAAATTTATTTGCAAAAAAATCAAATTCGAAGATGAAACTGCACCGTCCCATATTCATCGTCCGAATCTGATACTGAATTTTAACATTCGCCACCACACACTACAAAACACTACTTCACCAAAAACGAATACCAACTATGCTGTGGATGAAATCCAAGTGATATTTTGCGGGAAGAGTCCTCAACCATTGCAGTAATGCCTTCTTGCTTATCCTGGAATGGAGATTTACTGTCGATTTCCCGTGTTATTTCATCTCTTCCTTCTGAACCGTTTTCTAGGCCATCAACATCAGCTGTGAATAAAAAAGCCCCTTCTGCAAAAAGATCCTCCAAACGAAATATTACAATTAAATAAAAGCCTGCTCCTGCTAAAAAGAAAACAACAGAAAGAAGTAACATTGTACAATCTACTTATGAGTAGAAAAATACTAAATTCCTTCATCGTGCTAAAATTCCAGAAGACACTTTTGATGCTGAGAACAACTCTCCATTTCGGTTGTTTGGATGACCCTCTTTACCAGCTGAAGAGCCGAGCATATCTTCGTCCACAAAGATTGCTGCACCGAAAAGAAGCCGACCTTGCGATGATATCCGTCGTGATAAAATTGTCCATGAGCAAGCTGGTACCACTTATGGGCGTTGTCGGTATTGTAAAAAGGGGAAAACAAATGTTTTTTGTACCAATTGTCAACATAGACTTTGTTTTATCCCAACTAAGCGTAACTGCTTTTATAATTTTCATAATTATTAAATTTTGATAATTTCTTTCACTCAAATTGTTTGATTTGATTTTCACCCAAAACGATCGCTGAGTTAGATATGTATAGTATATTGTACTAATGTTTAAAGCGCATCTTTTTTGAACATCGAGATATGTATAATATATTATACTAAGCTTATCTAAAAAATAGACGCCTAGTTATTTTATTTTGTATTTTTACCCTTTTACTTACACCTAATATATGTAGTAAAATAAATTCAGAAAATTAGTAATTAAATGAAAAAAAAATCCTGCCAAATTAAGGGTTAAATAGGAGAACATCCAACTTTCAAAGCATAACTGCGGACACAAATAGTATTTACTTTCCTGTCTTAGAATACAGATATCTAATTTTATTCGCCTTGGAAACGTACCAAATAAGACAGGCCCGTTCGTATTACGGCGAGCATGTACGTTTCCACGGCGGGTACAGGATTGAAGTAAGTAGTGAGCGACTTAATTCGAGTGAGTACAATCTTAGAGGCAGTTAGTAGTAGTAGCAGGCAGGCCATGTCTCTAGAAGACAATATTACGTATTAATAGATATAATCGCCAGCAGTTGGTCAAAGTAGGAAACACTTCAAGTGGATTGCTACCAATCAGCTTCGGAATTCCCCAAGGCAGTACGCTTGGTCCTACTCTCTTTTCTTTTTATATGAATGATATTTTAAATGCTTCACTAGGCAAGGCCGAAATTATATCTTATGCGGACGACACAGCCATTATATTCCATGCCAAGACATGGGACGAAGTCTATCACCATGCTGAGAAAAGTCTGCTTACTATTGCTGATACTCTTAGCAAAAATCTTCTGACCCTGAACGTTAAAAAACAAAACTTATCACATTTTTCAAAACCGCAGTTTCTAATCCTCTTCCGTACTTAAGGTTACACTAGTTGACGGCATGAACTATTTGCGGGCGAAGTTAAAATGCATGCTATCTCATCCGACAGCACGCGCGTAAGGGATAGACACTGCGATAAGCAGTAAGGAGATAGTTCGCGTACGAATACACACTCATAACGCGGTGTGACGCATGTAACATGCGCAATTCATTGAAGAAGAGTGCCGACAGCGGCGTGTGTGTTGCGACGTCGTCGCCGGTTGCGCGTACCTATGCGTGTGCGATTCACGCGACATCATTAACTCAAACAAAATTACGTGATAGAACTTAGGATTATCACTGTGTGTAACGTAATTAGTAGGCACCCAATTTAGTTGTCATTATGCACCTATAGGTACTTACCTGCGACTTTATCCACGTAACAATAAGTTCTCTTGCGAAAATGTGAATTTACATAGGTAGATATTATTATCAACAAATCATTTTATTGATTAAACTTTTACCTTTTTTTAAAATTATTTTTATCACGAGCCGCTTCCGCGCTTGAACCATAATATGATCTGAGTGTCAAGTCGGTAGATTTTACTTTGGCAGAGCGGTCGCCAGGGCCTCGCTGACTGTACATAAGTATAGGTAAGAATATACATCAGCGTGCGGAAAGCTAGGCTGTAGGTAGTATACGCACGGTACACCCGTGCGTATACTACCTACAGCCTGGTCATGTTTTTGTATTTTATTATAGGTTGTGCTATGTTAAATAGGTATTTACTTACCTTAGCTAGGTAGCTATAACTATAACCTACAACAGGCGACTCCCCGTTAGTAGGTATTCATACCAGCCAGAGTCACGATAACTTCTTTTTCGACAACGCCACTTTGATGTGAGGTTTGTTTTCTAGATAGGTTCATCAAATAAAAAATAATGTTATTTTGTAAATTGTTTATTGATTGTTTTTTTACAATAGCGGTTTGAAATATTCTTTTAGTTTTCGACAATAGGCATTGTGTCTGCTTTTTTTCTTAGAGGTGCTCTCCAAATGACTTTTAGGGGGGCTACTCTCTAATGAAATCCGTAGTTTCGGGCTTAGTTGCGGGCGGGCATTTTCTACTCCGTATCACCTAACCACTGAGAACTAATGATAACACGATTTGACAGTTACTGTGAAATCGTGTTGTCATTCATTCTCAGTTCGGGTTCGGGACTAATCGTAAGTGATACGGAGTAGAATACGCCCGCCCGCAACTAAGCCCGAAACTACGGATTTCGTTAGAGAGTAGCCCCCCAGCAACAAAACTTACACATTTTTATTTTGGAGATCATTCACACCTTCTTACTAAAACCCCTTCTACACGAAGGTAATCTAGCGTTCTATCCAAGGTGACCTTGGTGGGAGCTTGATTTCCATCCGTAGTTAGTTTAGTTTAAAAAAAACGGACAAGTGAGAGTCATGTTGCAACATTTTTGACATAAAAAATAATTATACCTACACGAAAAAGAACTTACGATTCAGACATAGTTATTGTTGGAGGAACATTTTCTTTATTTGCATTTGAAAATCTCCCTTTTACTCTGCATCTTTTTTTGCGAGATAAACTTGGCCAAAGGCTGGTCTTTTTGCCCTTCCGCTTATCCTTATTTGGCTCTGTAACACAAAAGATAATGTACTTATTATTTTGTAAGAAATCAAACCTAATCTAAAATATACTATAATAACTTCCAAAGCAAAACTACCACTATTTTATTTAGTACTATGCGTTTCAAATAAGAATGATTTTTGGCAATTTATTGCCAACTAGCTGACCCGTGCCCACTCTTTTGGGTGGTATATATAGCCTATGACACTCACAAATAACGCGACTTTTTATTGGTAAAAGAATTTTCAAACTCGTTGCAATAGATCCAGACATTATACATATAGACCTACAAACTCACCAACTTTACCGCTTTATAATATTCGTATAGAAGTATAGATAAAAAAAAAACTGGCCAAGTGCGAGTCTGACTCGCGTCCGAAGGGTTCCGAACGACTTTTTTGTTTTTTAACACTATAGACTTCTTATAGATTTTCCTGTAATCTATAGGTAAAGATCTATTATCTCTATTTTTTTTTTCAAAATTTTAGGCTCAGTACTTTCGGAGATAAGGGGGGAATAGTCATTTTTCGGCTAATTTCTTGAACAACTTCAAAACTGTTTATTTTTAAATTATGAATAAAATATAATTAAAACCGTCACAGTGAACCCTTTAATTTGATACGAATTTCACACGATATTGTTCAAAAAACTTTTTTTTTTTATTTTCTAGTTTGACCCCCAAAAGTCTACAAATTTAATAATTTACGTAACTCGTCCGTATTTGGGTCACAGAAGTCCATATGTGTACCAAATTTCAACAGAATCGGTCTAGTGGATCCGGAGATAATTGGCTGTGACAGACAGACAGACGGACGGACAGACAGACAGACACCCGAGTGATCCTATAAGGGTTCCGGTTTTTGTTCGGAACCCTAAAAAATAAATTTAAGTTGTTGGTTAAAAAAAAACTATTGCTTTAGCAATATTTTGTTTCTAACTACTTTTTTGCTGACTTTACTGGTTCGATTTGACAGCTATTACGTCACAATATGGCACCCAGAGCCCAAGACCGTCCTATTCTTATTTGAAAGACATAAGACCCCGCGCAATGATGAGTTGAACTATCTATAGGTCAAATTTGAGGCAAAGTGCCGCGCGGCAGCAGCGCGTCTGTAGCGCTACTGCCCGCTGCAGGCTTTGTTAATCCATACAAATAATAAACACGCGGCGGCAGCGCGGCGGTAGCGCGGCTGCAGCGCTGCCGCCGCGCGGCAGTTTGCGTTTATTATTTGTATGGATAACTTTTAGTTGACAGATGGAGTTCATCTTCATTGACGTTCATATGCTTATTTGAAAGACAAGACCGCGAGCTATGATGAGTTGAACTATCCATAGGTATTAGGGCGCCTTCAAAGTCGCAAAGAGCCGCGCGGCAGCAGCGCGGCTGTAGCGCCCTAATACCTATAGATAGTTCAACTCATCATTGGGCGCGGCGCCATTTGTGCGTGCGCTTGGCTTTTATTTGTGTGGCACATAGCGCCGCGCGCACAGATGAGTTGTTGAACTATCTACAAGTACCTAAGTACTCCATCGTCGTCATACACATGTATTTATTTCTCCGAACAAAACGAGTAGCCTGCATTAGATTCCAATTACATTAGCAGCTAGAATCGACCCGGCTACACAAACAAAAGGAAGCTATTTTCTGCTATATAAAGATGTGTAGGTAGGTAGATATATCTAGTAGTTAATAATTCTAAAATTTCATGAATGCGTGTGAGTTTTTATAAAAGTCATGTCATGCGCCCTCATGAATTGTACACTAAATTCAATAAAAAAATCCACTTACCCATTTGTTATAATGAACTGATGAATATCAGCGGGGCGCGGGCGCCGCGCCGGGCGGCAGCTAAACACACAAGCTAACGCATGTGTGTGTGTGTAGGTGCGCGCCTCCCCTCCGCCCCACTGCCCGGGGAGGAAATTTGCAGTGAGACGGATGATGATTTAGAACGAAAACGAGCGCGCGAAATTGTATAAACAGACCTTTGGTAATATGGATATTATGAAAAAACTACTGAAGGTATCTTTTTAAAATAAAATTATTTGAATTTTTGAACTACTAATCTATCCTTGTATGGTGAATGTTTTGCAATTTTCCTTCTTCTTATGGTATTTATTTCCGCCCAAAGATGCGTTAAAATTAGTGTTGAAATATTGAACTTTCTACGTTCATAACTTTCAAATGTATGTTTTTTTTTACTTTTTTATTTCCATACAAGGCTAGATAATGATAAGACAAATTGATATCACTTTTTATTTTGAACGTACACCGTCAAAACGTGGAGTAATCGCCATACTACGTTTGTATGGAAGTATGATCGGCTAGGGCGCCCTTAAAACTTAAATTTCATTCATGCGGTAACCATTCGCCTAGAGACTGTACCTGTACCCATATAGAACGCACTCCTTCAATAAGATACCTGGGTATCACGATAGACGAAAACATATCATTTAAACCACATTTACATCTGCTCACCGCTCGTGTCAGAAAACTTATTTACGTCATGAAAAGATTACGGGACTGCACACCCATTAAAATACTACGAAATGTATATCTTGGTCTCTGTCAATCAGTGCTTCAGTATGGAATCTCGGTCTGGGGTAGCGCCGGTAAAAGTACCTTAATAGATGTAGAAAGGGCTCAGAGGGCAGTCATAAAAGTGATGTTGAAAAAACCGTTCAAGTTTTCAACAGACCTGCTCTACAATGAATTCCTAGTTCTTCGAGTACGGCAGTTATACATTCTGAGTGCTACTCTATATGCTCACAAATCAGTAAAGAGCAGGCCTGACATTCAAAGTCTGCTCTCAAAACGCGTCTTTTATGTCCCTCTGCCCACTGCAAAAAGTCTCCTAGCCAGACGGTGCCCCTCCTATTCACACACTCATGTCTGCAACCAAATAAACAAATGCTGTAATATTAAAAACCTTAACTACAACTCATGTAAAAGTCTTACCAAAAAACTACTGATCGCTCTAACATATGGCGACACCGAAGAACTCATCAGTTAACAAGTAATGCTGTGTACCTACTCACAATCATAAATCTTTATATATGCATTATATTTAAATAAAAACTCATCACTTCACTTCACTAACAGCAACACACAAAACTCACGCAAAACACTCACCTAACTCGAATATTTATTTTTATTTTATTTTTCACCTTTTTTTCTCTATAATTTTACTTCAGTGCAAAAACTGTACTTATAATTTAACTTTTATAATCTTTAGCAATTTTGATAACTGTACCAACTTTCATCTGTTAAATACATGTTAAAGCAACTCTGGTTCCCGAGATAAAGGCGCTGTCTAGTTCGGGGACCACGGTGTAATTTATGTTAAGCTCAACTTGTTACAATTACCGACATAGTATTAAGTATCAATAAGAATTTTCTGTAACAATGGCTCAATAAATTTATTAGTATTTCGTCTATTTATTTTTATATACATATATTTTACATTTTTAAATATATCTTAAAAAAAAACATTAAAAAAAACATTTAAAAATATACAAAATAGTAGTCCGCCGGTGTCGGGAGCAGGGTCCAAGCTACCAGTGGTTAGGGCTCCAGAGAAAGGAACCTCCTCACAATACGAGCCGTATCGAGGAGTACTGCCTTCTGTATCAGGCCCTTTACCCAACCGCGTAACGCCAACTTTGACAGGTGGTCGTCGAAGCTATTGGCCATCAGGCCATCATTGGCCGTAACGACAATCGGCACAATGACAGCCGAGTCCACATTCCACATGTCGACAACCTCGTGTGCTAAGTCGAGATATTTAATTTGTTTCTCTTTCTCAGCTTTCACGAGATTCTCGTCATGTGGAATGGTAACATCGATTATCATTGTGCGGCGCGCTAATCGGTCTATCACCACTATGTCAGGCTTATTGGCAACAATAGTCCTGTCAGTAATGATAGACCGATCCCAGTACAACGTGACATGGTCATTTTCGAGAACTAGGTCGGGCACATACTTATTATTATTATTATAGAAAATTATGTGTTCGGTCGAGCAGGAAAAGTTCAGCTGACTGCTGTAGTTTTTTAGTTGGAAGACGAACTGTTGGATGTTGCGCTCATACAATGACTGTAGTATGGTATCTAGGATGGGCCAGACATTAATCAAATATCTCAGCACCCGCTGGTTTTCTTGGTGACATTGTGGTTAGAGAAGATGAGGAATAAATATAAACAAAAAAAGTTTTTTTTTTTTCTATACCTACTCTTATCATGTAATAAATCATATAACTAACTGCTCTAAAGATAATTAACGAAGATTATTAAATAAATATTCTTTTGAACATTTATTTAAGTAGGTACTATCTACTTAAGACTCATGTGGGCCATGAGCAGACCTACGCACGTCGATTGTACTTAATATTCTGAATACGTAGTCCGTAGTTTATTTTGTATAAATGCATTTCTATCAATGATATTTTGTGATAGGTAGATATTTCAATATTTATTTTTCGATGATCTGTTGTTGACAACACATACCTAACCTCTAAAACTTCAAACTGGAATATCTTTAATTCCTGACTTCCTATAAAAGCATACCTGAAGACAAAACTGTTCAGGAATTAAAACTCTAAATTTTTACATATTTTCTATAGGCAGACAAAAAAATGTAAACAAAAATTTGTTTGGGAGTTCGCCAGTGTTCTTTACTGTAGCACGGTTAGGAGTGTGATCGAGCTCACCCACCGTGTTACAGTTGGCGCCAAGGTCACGAAAAAAAGTTTGCGATCACTTTGAACAATCGAACATTTTTTGTTACGGTAGATTATATTATGATTTGTTCTTCTTTTTAGATTCTTTATTTAGAAATATAGAATTAGAATATAAAATAATAAAACAGTTCAATTATTTTTCTATATAAAAAGGCTTTCAGTCCTAGCTTACGCTCATTCAGAATTCTGTTTTAGTCAATTTTAACGGATTTAAAATACTTTTTCTCGGAAAGTTGTAATTAAAAAAATGCCAAGAGGATTATCAGAAGTTTTACGAGCAAGAATAGTAACTTATAGGGAAGAAGGATACAACTCGAGAGAAATAGCACGCAGTGTTGCTATATCCTAATCCTGTGTTGTGACCACGTTGCAGAGGTACCACAGGATGGGTAATTTAGCTGACCGACCCCGCAGTGGTCGCCCAACTGTTTGGACTGCTGCCCAACGCTAGCAGCCTGTGACCCAACAATCAACGCTACTAAAATAAAAGCAAAAGTTCGGGCCGCCTCTGGGCTTGAAGTTAGCACTCAGACCATTCGGAATTGCTTGCACCAGGCTGGATTACGAGCACGGAGGTCTTGGCGAGCGCTTTTGAATTCCCGGCAAGGTCAACGATGGAGATTGCAGTGGGCCAGGCTTCGGCAAAGTGAAGAAGATGAAGAAGAAAACATTTGGCAAAACTGTCTCTTCGTTGACGAATCGCGAATCAGTACTCATCCAGATAACCGACGTGTCCGCGTCTGGAAAAAACCAGGAGACCGTGAAAGGCAAAGAACTGCCACTGGAACAGTTCAGCATGGCGGGAAATCGGTGTCCTTTTGGGGTGGTATTATGATTGGAGCTAGAACACCTTTGATCCCGTATCGAGGCTTCATGACAGCAGATATGTATAAAGCAGTTGCTATTGATGGAATTGTCAGACCATTCCGAGTAAACCAGGGGCACCAATTTGTACTGGTCGATGATAATGCGCCCGCACATCTCCAAGAATATGACATAACAAGGTAAGACTGGCTGCAAGCTCGCCTGACTTAATCCCAAAAGAGCACGCGTGGAATGCTCTTAAGCGAGCTCTTTCTATCAAATTCCTGTTACAATTACATTCTGATTAATTACTCAATTTTAGTTAATAAAAATTGTTTTATTTTTTAATTTCAAACAGCGTTTTTCTATTTAAAGAAAACACAATAAAGAATATATCAGCTTATGCTAGTGATCACAAACATTTTTTGATGTGTGTAATAAATTCACATGTGATAAACGCTCTTTTCGTAAGTCAGTGCTTTAACTACATTTTCCAATTTCGTTTTTTTTTATTTGTTTTTAAATTGTGATATGATATAATTCCTAAATAACACAAAGCCTCTTCTGTGAGCATGGTTCACGTGTGTCACCGATGTCGAGCCGAGTAAGTTCGCGATCTTAAAAACCCCTCACTAACAGACTTCAAAAAAAGGAGGAGGTTCTCAATTCGGTTGTATATTTTTTTGTTTGTTAGCTCATTACTCCGTCATTTAACGAATGAACCGTCATGAACCGATTTGAAAAATTCTTGTCCGATTGGTCCCATACAAATTTCATCAAAATCGGTTTAGTAGTTTGGCTTTTAAATCAAAATAGCTGGAATTCGTTTATTCGACGTATTTTGTTTGCCATCCAAGTAAAGAAATTGCGTATTTTCTTTCCTACTACTTTCCAGTGGTGTTGTTAGGTGTGGTGTACCACTAAAAAGTGAAATAGTTATTTGTGCAACAAGAGAGCTGTCGTTTTTTGCTGCGAGTGCTGATTTTGAATCCTGAGTGTGGCGAGGGATTCAAAGGCACGAGATGCAAAAAACTTTGCTCTCGTGTAACACACAACTTTTCACTTCAGCAGTGAGAACACTTTAGGAGATAAGATAATAAACAGGAATAGATTGAAATAACTATTTATTGTGAATCAAAATAATTAACATTGTAGATAGAGGTACCAATTCAATAAAATGGAACATTTTAAAGTTTAATTACATTTTAAAAGTAAAATTACTACATTTTACAAGTAAAATTAACATTTTTAAATTATCATTTTAAAAGTAAAATTAACATTAACATTTTAAAAGTTAACAAAATTCACATTTTAAAAGTAAAATTACTACAATTCTGCAAATTAAGTGTAACAGATTTATTTGGCAACGTTATAGTTGCATTGAGTTGAGTTTGATTATCTGGGGTTAAGGTTTCTGTTTCGGTGGCGGATTGAGGAGGAACAACGGCGAACGTTGGTGACTCTGATCGGCTTTCTGTATATGTACACTGTGCGTCGTTGGAAGTGGATGGGCGTGGGTGAGACCAAGGATCCGAGGTCGAATTCAGACTTATTGTTTCCACTGTACGCATAAAGATTTTCGACTTATTTTCTATTGAGTCTTCAATATAGCCTTCTGCAACCGTATTGGACTTCCACCCGTCGTGACGTTATAAAGTGGTGAGAGCGGCTCCGGAATTAGCCAAGAGCGTTGCCGAAGTTCTCCGAAAGCAGTGACCCGTGTATAGCTGAGGCTCTTCCAGTTTTAAGAAAGTGGCAATTTCTCGCGGTATAGCACCTATTTTATTTACTCCCATAGGCTGTCTTGAGCATTTATTATTATGGTATTGTATGAAAAATCGGTCAGTTTTTATATTGGCTGGACGTAAATTTTGGTATTTTTCTACAATAGCTACATATTCTTTGCGTACGACAAAAGACCTGTCAAGGTTCGTCTTCGTATTTTTCAATTTTACTAACAGTAATTTATCTGAATGCTTTTCGATAATGTTAGCTGTAATAGCTCGTTATTGCGACACGCTCCACTAATACCTATGATCAGTACAACCTGTAATGAAAATATTACATAATTAATATGTATAAATTAACATTTACAGCGTCTTTTACATATCGTAATAAATATTTTAACAGTATTGCTAAGCCAGACTAGGATTCATTGCGCCTCCAAAAATTAGTAGTAGGCAGTAAGTACCTTTATAAATAACAGTTTACACACAAATTTTAATAATTAACAACATAGATTCATAGGTAACACTTACTTTAAAATTGCAGTCTGGAGTTTCATTAAAAAATCTATGTTAAGGACTTATGCCCGCCCAACTGACATTCTTTTTAGAAAAGATACGAGTTTTGCGTATGTTTCAATATGCACTTTTTAAAGTAGCTTTCAACATTGAGTAAATACTCCACATTGTAGATGATCGCCTCGTCTGTGATAAATCTAAAAAATAAGATAGCAACACCGTCTCCGAAAAACTGCTTGCGCCCTTTGTAAGTCTCCATTCATTGAAGACATGGTATGCTTTCAGATATTTCTCGCGAGATTTCTCAGGTAAGAAACTTAATTCTGCATTAATAACTTGTTGTTTTAAATCTTCCGGTGTTAAAATACTGTTCTCGTCGCTAGTTTCACTCATATTTTACGATTATTTTAATATTTTTTAACTCATTCAACTCTTTACGCCAGCCACGAAATTTTATTCCCGCTCTTTTATTTAAATAAAGGCGTGTTCGGAAATAGCACCCATGATATTTTATTCAAAATATATTATGTAACATTATTGAAACTAGAAATAAATATTTACAGGTTAAATATCAGTTTTATTTGCAGTAAATACTTATTTTCGTTTAAATACAACAATAAGTTAAAAATTCAATAAATTACATTAAGACATAATTATCTTTTGCAAAATTTTTTTAGTTAGTACGAAATTCCGAACGTCTTTGTCTTTGAGGTCGAGTTCAAAAAGATTTCAAAAAGATTCATTTATGAAGATTTCATTTATGTTTATTGGGTACTTGTATGCATGCATATATTTGTATGTACATTACTTCATTCCATTCCATTCCATTCAAAAAACATGTTTCCTATTTATAGGCAAAAAAAATGTTGAAATGCAGCAGGGGCAAGTAAATTCGCCAAATGAAAATATTGATTCTGATTTAACAAAGGTTTTTGCCCAACTTTATGTACACAACTTATTTCATTATATAAGTACCTTTAACAAATTATTTTACTTTTACAGGAGAATGAAAGCACATTTGACCCAACGACAGATTTTACAGTGCATTCTAACAGCAATACAAATAACGTGGTAGTAATAATTTATTTCTTATAATAGTATATTTAATTATTTTCAATAGCTAAATTATTTTGTGCAAATTTAAATGATCTATGAGCTACCGCATAATTAATAGTCTTCTTTATTTCTTACAGGATAATGAAAGCATATTTGATTTAACAATAGATTATCAGGATCAATCTGATACAAGTACAAATAACAAGGTGAGTATTTTCATGTTACTCTTAATACAGCTACATATTTGACTTTTTTAAACTGGGTATCTACATTCCTGGCTTTCATTATTTCAGGAATTTCAAGATATAGATGGAAGGCGAATTATTGATTTAATTTTTTTATGAAATAATTACTTTTAACTGACAAACATGGCGAAAAATTTGGTTGCCGATTGAAAGATTAAAAAATTGTTAAGGATATACAAAAGGGACTCATTTCAACATTCGATCTAAAATGTTGTATGTGTGGGTTGCTTTTCAAACTAGAAACATGCAGCGAAGATAATTTAAATGTCAATACAGGCATAGTGTCGGAGCATTAATGGTAGGAATTGGTCTTTCCAATTTGAATGAGCTCACTGCATCTATGGAATTGCCAACCATGTCATTCCGCTTGTATAGCTCAAACCATGCAGATGTGGCTGAAATGTGGCATATCACTGCAGAAGAGACTATGCAAGGAGCTGCCAAAAAAGAAATAGAAACTGCAAAATCACGGAGCGACGTCAATGATGGGGGTATTGCAATGATACCAGTAGAAGCAGATGCATGCTGGAGTAAACGGTCGTACAATACTAATTATTCAGCTTTATCAGGTGTGACAATAATTGGGGAGCATACTGGAAAAGTACTTCATATCGGGGTTAGAAATAAATATTGTGTTATATGTGCTCCCGCAAAAAAAAAGGATTAGCGCCACAAGTCCACGATTGTCACAAATATCACTCAGGATCATCAACTAGCATGGAGCAATCTATACTAGTTGAAGGTTCCAAGGTGTCAATAGCAGAAAGAAACTTAATATATAGCACACTGATTGCCGACGGTGACTCCAGCACCATTTGTTACGCAATTACAATGGTAATTTTTTTTTTCTTTAATGTTCGATATCTATCATAAAATGTTGAATAATAATGTTATATAAATTCAAGTTCTTTAAACTTAACAGACAGTTCTGTTGCTGGGGAGTTTGTTGACCACTTCTTGTTCCCAGCTAAAACACTAGGAAGTGGTGACGGGCTGGGCGATTTGGGGGACTGTCTTTATGTAAATTTTGACGTTCAAAAAGTGCTGATTTTCAGCCTAGTTTGAATAAATGCCTTTTGATTTTTGTTCCCCTTAGCGAGCGTAAATTTTTGACCGGGGATCGCTTAACTAGATTACGCACGGCTATTCGCTCTGCAATTAAATTTGCAAAGAGATATTTTAAATAGTCTCGGCATATTTTTGGAGATTACACCTCGTGTGATAGTTATTATTGCACGGATGAAAAAAAAAAAGAAAAAATTAAGTTCCTTTAATTTCGACCCTGACGCTCAAATTACAAAAAAATGCTTCCCAACTAGCATTTCACTCGAGAAGTCTCATGTTCTGCTATACCAACAATAGAGGTGAACAGTTTAACAGCGTTGTGGCGGAAGCGGTAGGAGGAAATTTTTCTTTAAAATACTTATATGCAGCACGCTGTTACGCAGCTGTTGTGATTTTTAATACATGCGTCCTTCAATATAGTCTACATAAATCCATTTTAAAAAAGCCTCCCGGGAAATCTTTAAAAAATTTAGAACGTAAACGAAAGAGAACTGAGACAGGCTCTAAACTTTGTCGCAGGCAATTGCAATTTGGTAGCGCAGATGGCCAATATGGTAGTCAATGTCAACGTCCCGACATGACATGCGATAACTACAAGGACGCTAAGACACTGTTTTTGTCCAATTTGCAACAGCAAACATGAAATCGCCTAGAAATTGAGCGCAATACTGTTCTGCAAGCAGAAAGCGCTTTATGGCTAGAACTGCGCAGATGCATACTCACTGCATCAATGTTTAGCAAAATATGCAAGAGGCGTCCTAATACGGACTCTGCGCCTTTGGTCAAAACATTGTTGTACTCGTAAAATTTAGGTCATGTGCCTTCCATCAAACATGGAAAAGGGAACGAAGCCAAAGCTTTAGCTCAACTTTGCGGCCAAATAAATATAAACATAGTTATAAGTACAGAGCATTTTCTTTTTGGGAGCTAAACACCTGATGGAGTGTTTCAAGACGGTGTGGTTGAATTTAAGTGCCCCATATCTGCTTTTGATATGGACCCTGATACGGCAATTCAAGAAAAAAAAATGTTTTAGTATCAATGAAAAAGGCGAAGTAATATTTAATAAAAATCACGATTGGTATTACCAAATACAAGGCCAACTCAACATTGCAAATAAAAATATTTGTTTATTTGCAGTGTAGACTGGTACTGAATACCCACTTAAAGTTGTTGAAGTTTACAAAGATCAGGATTTTTGGAACCAGAAAATGTTGCCAAAATTAATTAAGTTTTATGAGGAGTGCGTTCTTCCCGAAATCATAGATTCGAGGAAAGCACGGTATGGACCGTGCTTTCCTCGAATCTATGATTTCCGCTTCGGAAAATATTATTTTAATAAATTAATAATTATTATTAGTTATAATTAATTAATAATTATATATATATTTTTTTACATAAATAAATAGTGACAGAAAATCCTCATTCAAGTTTGAGAGAATAGCCGCCGAACTTTCTGTGTCTCACGAGTCGGTCCGTACAATTTTAAATAATCACTAAGTATGAAACATGTTGCCGCTCAGCTAGTCCCAAAAGACCTGAATTTTCTCCAAAAACTCAATCGCATAAGAGTCGCTGAGGACATGCTAGAACGAGTCAGTTCCGACCCAAAATTCATGAAACGCATCTCTTGAGTGAATTTGGCTGGTATGTCCAATTAGAACCACATATACATCAAATGAAAGGTTATTTTATAAGCATCAATTTTTATTATGAGCAGAAGGCTGTAAAATGCCGGCTTAAAGAGATATCAGACCTGCAACTATCTTGAACTGGGCCAGTACAGGTTTCCAATAAGAACCATATATACATCATATAATTACGTAATGTTGACGTTCAAAAGTGCTTTCTAATGGCTTAATGGAACTAAACGTTTTGACTTTCGACTTTATTATAAACTCCACACACCACTGAGAACAAAACAAATACTTTCATGATGTAAAACGAGTCTAACAAACAAGACTATTTAAACGTTTACTAACAAGTCTAACAAAATCTATAAAACGTTGAACCGCACTCATAAATTATATAAGTTAGTATTTTTATTAGCTTTTTATAAGTTATAGTTTATTATATGTAGGATATATATATAGCCAATTGAGGTTGACGCTCAGCCTGAGCGTCAACCTCAATTCAGGTCACTCAGGAACATGTCACCGTTGTTGGTAAATAGGTCGTGGACATGTTACTTACGCATCGCGCGATCTTTCTCATCGTTCTATGGCATTAAGCAAAAGTAGCACGAACGACTACAAAATGAAATAGATGTATTGAATGTAAGCTTTCACTATAAAATGTATTTCGACTCCCTTGTTTGAACGTCCATTTTGGCCTATACCTATACTTTAAAATATAATACCTATCCTTTACTTATAAACACAAGTCAAATACTAATCCAACTTGTGATCATATAAAGGCGAATGGCAAAATTCGTACAGGAAACTTTTTTTGTTGTTCTGTTATAGAACTTGTACCACTTATCAAGGCAACTCAGCCATGTATTTTCATATGAATATATTATTTTTAGGACATTGGATTAATTAATACTATCAATAAAAAGATTTCAATAAATATACCTAAGAAAACAGTTAACTAAACGCAGTTATGTTTTTATAATTTGCCATACGTAAAATATCACAAACATCGAAATAACAATTAATTATTTAGAAATAGATATAATATTAAATATAATTAAACCCTAATAATATTATACTAAGAACCCATAATTGTGCATCAATTCAAAATAGTTAACGATGTAATGATTGGAATTACTTTCAATGATATTTTTTTTGCAAGCATATTATAAGTTGGGGGATTATATTGAAGATAAAAATGCTTGGCTGAATGCTGGTCCGGCTCCACAGCCACTAGGGCGCACAAAATAATCTGTTAGCATTTGGAAACATTGTTGGACCGGCTGAAGATTGTAAAAAAAAAAAACAATATTTGCATTGTATAGACTCAATTTTATTTAGCAATGTATAATTTCATCCATTTTAACGGCACATGTGTGAGTACTGTGTACCTTAAACTTAAGCTATAGCTATCAGTTTTAGGTTTGTTTTTGACTTGAATGTACCCTGGCGGTTGGGAGTGTCATGCTCACACAAAAGTCTGGCTGATGGTGGCGTATGCGTTGGATCATTTGACTCCCTTCAAAATGGTTGAGCCGAATGGTGCTAGCGCATGCGTCATGTTCGTGAACGGGCGCTGTCAGTTGGGACTGGTCATTTCTCAGTTGCCATGGTTTATTTTAAATATTTGAACGATGTAAAAGACGAGCAGGATGTAAACAAAAACTTGTAACAATTTATTATTTTTTAAAAGAGTGTCCGTGGAGTTAGTTTCTTACACGTTCTTCTCCATAGAGATCTACGCTTTGGAACGTGCAAATAGCTTCATCTTGTTGGACTGACCGATCTTGACAATTCAAAAGTGCCTGTAAATGGTTTATTTGAAATATACGATTTGATTTGATTTGTTCTGGCAATTATTTATTGACAGGTAAAGAAAATCTCTAGTATCTGTCAGTTCAGTACTTTGCTTTTGTTTTGGATTGTGGTTTCTGACTGCATCTGAGCAATTTAGTGAATTATCTGACCGTTGTTACGTTGAGTTGAGCATCTGTTCCTCCGTACTCTACTCTTGATAGTAGTTTCGCGAAAGGACGTTTTATTAACTGTGCTGTGTGTGTACGTACGTTACATAAAATGGCGAGTTTGCAATGAGTTAATTGCAACGTTCGCTTGTCCCGCGTAAGAAGGCACGTTTTATCCGATGAGAGTGAAGATCTCATCAATACTATTCGACTGTGGACATATCCTAGAGATGTAAGTAGATAACGAATAACATTCTGCTTATGAGTGGGCCAGTGACGAACTCGGTGATAAGTTTTACGTGTTGAAGAGTAGTTCTTACTATTTAAAACACACCATGCCCCACTAAAATATGTATGTCTGCTAAAACTAATCTCAATACTAACAAACACAGATAGGTGTATATGTCACCAGAAAATAGCAGACACCGTAAGATTGTAACATAACTAGTGAAACTGTAAACGAATTTTTCTCAATAAAGCACTTATAAATTAGAAACTATTGAATTTGGATGCGATTTATTGTTTTCAAAATGATACAATAACAATATATCAACGGAATATAATGTAAAAAAGATTTAATACAATCTTATGGAGTTTACAATTATCCGGTGACATGTAGGTACATAACATACTAATTATTATTTACCTACTTATATCTTACTTGGTTTATCTAAGAGTGTTAGAATAGGTATAACTCTGATGGTATGAATGCTGAAAAGAAGAGGGAATTTATTAATAGATCAGTACTACAAATCACTTCTTTATTTCCAGATAACACCTGCTGACCATGTTTGCCATGCATGCTGGCAGCTAGCTGCTCATTCACAGTCTGATAATGTGCCGAGAAGACGAGTTGGCCACCAAAGTGTTTGTGTTGTATGTGGACGATCTATTCTAAGAATAAGTCGACGCAGGATTTTGATTGAAGGGGCAAATGAAGAACAACAAAGAGTGGCTAATATAGTTTCTACTGGGATCCAACCACGAGAGGTAAAAAAACATGTACCTACTATAACTAATATTATTTATTTATTTGATCTAAAGTAATTATAAGTATAAAATAATAGAAATTATTTCCCACTATTACCATGACTGTTTGTATGCAAGCTTTTCTTTATTTATATTTTTTATTTTAGCTTCGTACTGAAGATGAAGCTTGTGTGCCATGCTGGCTAAGAGCTAGAAGAGCTAGGATTGCTCCACCAGTTGAAGACATTCAACCCCCTTCACCTGATCATGTGGATGGTGATCATTCTGTTTTGATGTGTGCTGTGTGTGGTCAGAGTCTGTCCACCACAACATCAGATGAAGAGTGGAATCCAGACAATGTTGCTCGTTTATTGGAGCACCAGCTGGTATATATGAGATAATTTATTTATAGTAACTAGCTTGTAAACACTTGCCGTACAAAGGGCATAACTCTCATTTGTTGCTAACTCGAGGACACTCATGAGTCCCTTCTCCTGTACTAGAAAGAGGAATAAACTTGTTCACTCAACACATCATAGCTATTTGGAAAAGGTTTTCTGTAAGCTGAAGGAAATCAATTATATTATCTCAAGAACCATGCTCACGCTTGGTTTACTCAAATTCAATCAGGCATCTCGCTGTGTTTCTGCCTCTTTTTGGTTTATTTCTTTTATGCTTGAACATGTTTGGCACAACTTATGACTACAGAACTAAGTGTATTTGTATTTCATCAATGCTTTTTTGATAGATACATATAGCCATCTCATGGAATTAATTACTTTCAGATGTCATCCATGCATGAAGTTTGTGGAGTTTGCTGGAACCAAGCTCGAGATTTGAGCTTCCAAGCACCAGAAGTAGCACAAGAAAGACCCTAGCATATTGTATTACCCAATATGAGAAGAGCAGCGGAAACACCAATGCATTGCATTTTCCGAGAATGCATGGAACCAGAGAGAAATGTTGTGCCTGAAGAAACCAGGCGAGAAGTCCTAATTAGGTACCAATATTTTATACCAAGAGGAACTCGTATTTGTTCTCTGCATAGACAGGAGGCAAATTATGGAAACCTATATACTGCTGAGTATAGCCTTAATAACTTTTCTTCCGTACATATAGAAGAGATCATTTTTATATTAATGGAAGGACTGAGTAACATCTCTTATGAAAATATTCAAAACTACCCTGATAACCAAGTGCATTATTTTATAGGCATTTCGAAACAACAACATCACAGAATATTAGAAGCAACACCCAGGCTTAGGAATATGCATCGGGGTAGTTTTGCATTAACAGCCTTATTGTGCAAGTTAAGGACTGGAGATTCGGGAGACAGATTGTCTTGCTTATTTCAAGTACCGAGAAGGACCCTAGAGACATTAATGTCTGTCGCAAGAAATATCTTATTAACAGATTATGTTCCACAATTTCTTGGTTTGTCTCATTTAAGAAGAGAGCAGGTGGCAGCAAGAAATTCCTACATTGCTGATCACATTTTTGGTGAGCCTGATGCACCAGCTGAACAAAAACCCGCTATTACAATAACTGATGCAACCTATATATATACACAAAAAAGTAGTAATTACTTGTTCCAAAAAGAAACATATTCCTTACATAAATATAGGAATTTATTAAAACCATTTATCCTCTGTGCCTCTGATGGATACATCATAGATGTGCGCGGACCATATAGTGCCACTACGAATGATGCGACCATAATGAACGATTTATTAAATGAACCAGAATTTAATTATTTTTATAATGAAAATGATATTTTTATCCTAGATAGAGGTTTTCGTGACTGCATGGATAGTCTGCATGAGAAAGGATACATAGGTCATATGCCTGAAACTAGAGAAGACGGCCAATCACAGCTATCCACTCTTCAAGCTAACAGATCGCGCTGTGTGACTATTAACAGATGGGTAGTGGAAGCTGTGAATGGCCGTTTTAAGAGAGATTTTAAAATATTCCGCCATGAATATTTTAACCGTGGTTGTCGCCATCTAATGACAGATTTTAAAATAGCAGCTGCTCTGCTGAAAGCGTTTACTCCGCCATTCGCAGAAAATATACATGCAGAGCAGTTTGTTTCAATTATATTTGAGCGCCTGTTTTTAACTAATAGTATAGCCGAGTTAGTTACGGAACATAATTTAAACAGGCGCGGTTCCTGGTTTGTGCCCATAGATGCGACAACCCTATCTTTTCCGCGACTATCCATGGAGGAATTGATATTGTTTGCATGTGGTATATACCAAATTCGACAGGCCCGTTCATATGTGGGTGAGCATTTCCGCTTTCATGGAATATATACGCTAGAGGTATCCCGAGAAAGAATAAATGGTTTAGAGGGAATAAACCCAATGTTGCTTCGTGCTAAAATAAAGTCCCGTCATTCTTCTGCTAGAACATATTTTGTGTTCATAGTTATAGAAACAAACATGAATGGTCGGGACGCAATCAGAAGTTATTGCTATAACTGCATTGTAGGTTTAAGAATAGTGGGTTGTTGCTTACATGTAATGAGTATAATCTGGTACCAAAGCTATGCTCGCCATGAGGGTATTACCCGACCTGCTCCCTTCTTAGATGAAGTAATATTACGAATAAATTAATTATACTTATGTACAATAAAATAAATGTACTTACAAAAACAAAGTATTGTTTTATTTATCTACACCCCATCAGAACTTCATCGACAATAGGTAGGTATCTCCTAATGCACCCTACTGAGAAGATACGATCCTCATGACACTACACTCAAAAGCCCATCAGAACTTCATCATTATCAAACTGTTGCTGTCCGCTGCTGGACAATAGGTAGGTATCTCCTAATGCACCCTACTGAGAAGATACGATCCTCATGACACTACACTCAAAAGCCCATCAGAACTTCATCATTATCAAACTGTTGCTGTCCGCTGCTGGACAATAGGTAGGTATCTCCTAATGCACCCTACTGAGTAGGTACGATCCTCATGTCACTACACTCAAAAGCCCATCAGAACTTCATCATTATCAAACTGTTGCAGTTCGCTGCTGGACAAAAGGTATCTCCTAATGCACCCCACTGAGAAGGTACGATCCTCATCTCACTACACTCAAAAAGCCATCAGATCATCATCATTATCAAACAGTTGCAGTCCGCTGCTGGACAATAGGGATATCCTAATGCGGGGTGCATTAGGATATCCCATATTATTATATGCATTACTGAGTAGGTACGATCCTCATCTGAATCTACCTACCTAATGGTAAGTAAAACACAAAGATAGCGAAAAGCAATCAAGAACATTTATTTTATCAGTATAGCAATGTTCATGTACCTGTCTTTTACCACCTACCTTGGTTCACTAGTACATAACCTCAAAAAATTTAACTGGGTATAACTTTTACGTCCCAACTTCTAAAAATCTAAGATTTTAAAAGGGCTTGTCTATCGTATTAGCTACCAATTAAAACAAATAGGATCCCAAGTCAAGAAATTTTACTAGCTGTACGAAACTCCCATACAACCCTGCCGTTCGCCTTTGGTACAATGGGACCTTATGACTACTGTTTGATTTTTTTATCTGGGTCTTAAGAGGCTAGGTATAGGTAGGTAGGTTCTAGGTAGGTAGGTTTTGTATTATTTAGAATTGTGGATTGTATTATTGTATTTTACTAGTTTTATACTATAGAATACGGTCTTAATATGCATGTATAAATTCCAAGGTTTTTTGAAAAGTTTGGATCAGAGAGACGGAAAAAGCTATCTTTCATTGGTCTGACACAGATAAAACAAAACTGCAATTGTGAAATGCATACCACGAATAGAAAGAATTTATTTTGTTATCATTAGCCATTCGAAAACTTAGACAGATTATTGAAAACGGTCGTGAAAAGACCGAAACTTTTATGAACAAAAACTGTTCTCTAATTGAATTTAAACACATGACTTATACATATCTTTGTAATCTCTACAATTTTAATACCCTACTCGATAGGTTTGGTTAAAAAATATTAACGACTTGCAATTTAGTGCACAAAATCTGCCACATTGCTTTTTTTTAAAATACCCTATCTAACCTATCTAAGGACACTTGGGTTTTTGAAACGAATCTTAATAGAAGAAATCGAAGCAGCCGTTTGGAAGGTACGAGGTAATAAAGAAATTTACAAACTAACAAACACACAAAAAAATAATACATACATGATACACGCGAAAAACATAACCCTTCCTTGACAGTCGGGTAATAATAATAGAGATAAAAATAATAACTTTCATCAAAGATTTAAAGAAAAGCATATAAGAAAGCACCATACACTGCCATCGCCAACCCGCCTGCTAAGCGGAGGACGGAGAGCCCTATGTCCAGTGGATGTCTTTCGGCTGTTATGATGATGATGATGATATAAGAAAGATGAAAATTTGAAAAAAAAAAACATTTTCAGAATTTGTGCACTGAATGGCTGAAATTGAGAATGAAACTGTTAACAGCTTCTAACTTCGGCCGAATTATAAAGAGGCGTTCAAATATCAGTTGAAGTAAAACCTAGGAAAAGATTTACTTTATGAAGATAGCAGTCACGTTAGATCAAAAAAACATGGAACTGTATGTGAATAAATTGCTCTTGAGCAAATTTTAAATTTTTAAACTTCGTCGTCATTAAATAAACCGCATGGTTGTATAGATATTCAACCATGAGGTTTATGTATTGCCACATCTAAGCGCTACTCCTAACGGTATATGCATCGAGAACATGGTTGTAGAAATAAAATGCCCTGTTGCAGCTCACCAACTGAATTTTACCGAAGCAGTTACTAAAAAAATCCATTTTATAAAACTGATAATACTGGTAAGAATATTGTTAATATATCATAATTGTTATTACCAAATTCAGGGTCAATTTCACATTACCAAAAGAACAAGATGCCTTTTTTTAGTATGGTTGGGTGAAAATCTTCGCATGAAAATGATGAATAGAAAAAGCCGAATAGTTCTTTACCTACTGATTACAGGAAAACCTATAAGAAGTCTATAGTGTTAAAATAACCTGTTACTTAAATGAAATTGTTTCGGAAACCTTTGCACGCGAGTCCGACTCGCACTTGGACAGTTTTTTTTTTACTATTGTTAGGCAAGCGTTTGACCAGTATCTTACTTGATGGTAAGCGATGATGCGGTCGAAGATGGAGCACGCTTGCTCGAAGTAACCTATTCACTATTGCCTTAAAGACTCCCAGGTTGTAGCTATCAGGAAACAGACTCTGGCAAAGAATTTCACTCCTTAGCTATACGCACAATGGATGTGTTCCCAAAACGTTTTGTGCATGTACGTGGGATGTCCACCATGTACCGGTTGCGCACCGCGCCGTACGTCTTGTGGTCCGATGATGGAACGGGCTAGGCGGAATTAAATTATGGAATTTCGTCGCACATTCCCCAATTTGCAACCGATAGAAAACCGACAGTAACTCGGCGTCGATGCTTTGATGCTTCAACTCAACGAGTCTATAATTGCCGATGATCCTCTTGGCTCGTTTCTTGATTGACTTAAGGCATCAAGCTGGTATCTGGCAGATCCATCCCAAAGATGAGAGCAGTACTCCATACACAATCGAACTTGCGCTTGATAAAGTTTGAGCAGCTGTACCGGCGTAAAGTGTCGTCTTACCTTTGCTAGGATCCCCATGTTTTTGGCAGCCACTTGAACCTTTGCACTATGAAAGGGCCAAAGTTGAGGGTAGATGTTAACGTAACACCAAAAAGCTCAAGTCGGTCGGTTATCGCCACGGTTACACCTCGGAGAGATGAAGCTGGGTGGAATTGGTTCCTGTAAGCGGAAAAAAGACTCGCTTGGGTCTTAGCAGCATTGAACTTGCCTCATTCAGAGACAAACTGTAAGGACAAGTTCAAGTGCTCAATCATAACCTCCCGGAGAGACTGGACCTGCGACCACCAGCTCGTGAAGGAAGCTTCTCTCGAGATGTCTAGGCTGATTACAAGTGCCTCCCCGTGTTTCTCGCTCACTTCAGATGTGAATAGTATACGCTAGAAGATCTCTATTCTTGTAATTTTGTCAAAATAAAATAAAAATAGGAACCTCATATTACTTTCTTTTGATTTAATCAAAATAGGTTGGTAACAAAAATAAATATTTATCTACTAAAATCACATATTCATAGCACTTTATAGGAGGTAAGTACTTCTAGATTCTATAATCCTTGCTAAAGTATTATTTTATTTAAATCACTTTGGTTTATGTTGATTATTCATTAAAGACTAGGTAGCCATTTTCAGGCTGTTTTTTTATAGATATGTCCAGGTTTAATGGATCATCGAGTTTTGTTTATAAATCCTTTTACAAAGTCCAGAATCAAACAAGTAATTAAGTTTACTATAGCTGCTAGTTATGGAACCACTGTCCTATTTATAGACAGTGAAATATATGTTAATTACATCTAATAATGAAAATAAAAATGATCAAAGTTATCTGATTCATTTAAAAACTGGAAGGATCACCGACTCGTTTTAAGTTCTCATAAGTTCTCGTATGTTCTCCGCTCACGAGAATATTCGCGAACATTCTCGTTCCGAGAATATTCTCATTGTGAGAATGTTCCTTTTCCCCATCACTAATCTGGACCATGAACCTAAACAAACTGTGCATATAATCGCTATTTGGTTGAAATTTTTTGCATTTTAAGGGTTTACAATATTAAGCCAAAACTTGAAATTTAATTACAAATAAAAAACTACATATTGAATGGGTACAATTAAAATATGATATTGAAGCTGGCACTTCAATTAAGCTATGAACATAACTAAAAATACTTAATTCAACAAAATAATTAAAATGATGAGCGATTTAAGAATAATGTCTTACCAATAAATATTTTTATTTTACTATGACATTTATCGTACAAATATGGTCGGCTGTAATCGTACTTGGCGTAGGAGACATTTTGCTCAAAATGAGTTTTGAATGCAGTCCGACACAGATTTTTGCGCTCTTTCGAATGGTACTTATAACATCGCTGTAGCTTGAAAAAAAATGTCCGATACGCCACTGAAAAATGACGTTACTAAATATTTTTTTAAACAAAAACATGATTTATCTGACAAGTAAAAATGCGATTGACGTATATATTGGTAATAACTTATCACATTGGCGTAAAATACACTTTGTATTAACTGTCCCTTACGTCAAAAAATATATTTTTCTTGGTGGCTCTTACATCATTAAGTAACTTATTTGTTTGAGTCTGAATGCTCGCGCGCCCCTTACGTCAATATGTTTCAAGTAAAATTGTCCATTACGTTAATACGCACGCATTTTTTGTTTTGTACTTTGAAGCAATTTTAGAGAGTAGTATCCGTCTCATTTTAGCGCACTGCTAAAAGAAAGAGAACTAAATATTATAAGTCACTATGCTTTAAAGCAAAACTTATAGTAGGTAAGTAATTGAATCTTCATTCACGTGCCAATGTTTATTTATCATTCGTGCTTAAACCGATTCGACATTGTAAGTATAATAAGCTTACACGCTTGTTTTAACTATGGAGGATAAGAGTGAAGTTAATTTAGATTTACTCATAGCTCGCCGTAACAAATTACTGCGAAAAAAGAAGAAATTCTGATGACACAAAGAACGGAATCACTGAAGTAAGTACTAACCTATTATTTTATTTATATTATGTAAATGTAGGAAATGTACTTACTTTTGCCTTTCATCATTTTTCGTTTAATAATTAGGTATAAAAAAATGAGTTTAAAGTAGTTTAAACGTTTTAAGTAGCATAGGCCTAAATAGGCCTGTGTATCTACTTAAAACGTTAGCTGAAATGTTAATTTGACGTAACGTACAATTCAAAATTTACCGTAGTTTTAAGTCCATGAACCTTATGTCAATATAATAAAGTGCATTTTTCTATGTATGTATGCATGCCCAGATGTGAGGAAGATAATTTTTATTTGATTTTGAATTGAATAGAAATGGGATATGATTATTTTGTTTTGTACGAAATACGTAATGTGCATTAAAATAGTAAAATTAAAATTCCAGCCTGCTACGATGGTAATATCTAGTACCCAACTGTTGCTAACAAATCATTCCTGTAATTATTTTTACACGACTGCCCAAAAAAGAAGTGTTATGTTTTCAGGGTTCATGTATGTATGTTTGTGAGTTTCATTATATATTTTGGCCTTATCTGAAGTACTAAACTCCTATGAAGTGTTACTTATTAGTAGGATTGAGGCTCATGTAATGGCATTCTACATTGTTTCTCATCGTCCTTTAAATCAATAAAATCTATAATTAAGATGTACGTTACGTCATATCTAATCTAAGAACAAAATCGTTTAGTTTTAGTTAAGTAGCGATGCTTGGGTGTGGCCCGGCTTGGACGTATTTAGGCTGAGATTGTGATGGTCCTTTTCAATAATTCAATAGCCTTCTTTTGTTTTAATGACAAATTGTTGCATTAGGTAATTATTACAATATTAATATTATCAATTGTTTCAGATCTAAATTAGACAAAAGTCTAGAAATAACAAAAATTGACACTTCAAATAGTGTAATAGAAGGCAGTAATGTGAGCATGGAATCGCAATGTTCACTTATTAAAAACAAGCATCAGTTTAACAACAATATTATAATAAATAGCAGCACTGATGAAGACATTGTGAGTACATCTACAGTACATTTTCCACGATCCCACCAATTTTTTACTGGTGAATTAAAAAGTCTAGGTGAGGTTCTAAAACCAGAAACACCTACTCTTTATAAAGATAAAGTAGTAAATGAACCGAAAGTTAATGTCTTATCTAATATACAAGTAGAAATGATTTTAGATAACGACCGTAACATTGTGCTGGTAACTCCTAAGAATCCATATAATATTATTATGAATACTTTTTTTGACAATGAACAAGTAAATGACTTTATAATGTTAGATAATTCAATTGATGATCAGTCACCAAAATCGCCATCTGTTATTCAGCCTCAAGATTTGTATTTTGAATATCCTATAGCAACTACAAGCGATAGAGACAAGAGTCAAAAATTTGAAGCGAAGAACCAAATGATTTTGAAATTAATCAGATGGAAGTTTCATCAATAGTTGATTTTCCAACTACCAGCCAAAAAGTACAGAATGACTATAAAAAGGCAGATTCAGTAGAGGAAAATACTGAGTCTACTCCCATTATAGATAAGAAACGTTGTGCGTCGAGTGCATTTAAAATAGTGTGTTTAGATTTTGATTCTGATAATTCAAAAGAAGATTTTTCACCTGGTGACATCTACGTGATCGAATGTGACGGGCGGTAACTTATGTAGCTCCTTCGCTACGAAAGCTGGCACGTCGTCAGGGTCAGTCACCTTTAGGAAGGTGATGATGTCTTGGAAGCTCTTCTCTATACCATCTCTCCTCCGAGATGGCATTTGATCGAGCTTCCCAATTGTCTGGAAAAGTAACATCTTGCCCTTGCTGATCTCATCTCCTTTGAAGCTAGATTTGCAAATCTGCATGAATGCCAACAGCTCGTTTGCAATAAGTTGCTGCGAACTCATTGCGAAATATCAGGCAGCAGCTAAAGTATTGCTATGCGTACAACTGTGATAACACGTCCGTGTTCGATTCCCTATAACCTGCCAACTGAAAAGGCCGATTACTACCACAATATTAGATTTAATATGTACAATTTGCCAATTATTGTAAAATACATATATTTAAATCAAACGCATAATTTAACGTTTTATAAAAGAAAACCAATTTAATTCATTAATTTAATTTTGTCCTCTAAAATCACGAGTGGTGGAAATTCCGGCTAAGTAACGAAGATTACAGTACTTGTGAAATAAAAACATACCATATTACTAATAGAAACACGATAACTGTTGCCATAGACTAACTTTATTGCAAGTTACATACAGTTACAAGAAAAATTACATAGATAAAATACATAGACAACTAACTACATTGAGATAATGGCGCTAGTAGTACTAAGATTATATTTGATATATTTTAACATCTCCTCTTATCAAAATAATCTAATATCTATGTAATAACAAATGAATATAAACTACACCTAAACAATACTTTGAATGCCTAACTTTTTAACATAATAGTAATGTTTCAAACTACTTAAACCTTTTGTTAACAAGTCAGCAGGCATTTCAGTAGTTGGCAGATGTACAATCTTTACTAAGTTATTAGTAACAGTTTCCCTATCAAAGTGGTGGCGTACATCTATGTGTTTAGATCTCTTATGGTATAATGGGTTTTCAGATAACTTCTGAGCCCCTTGGTTATCATTGTATATAACAATAGTGTAATTAGAGTTTATAATTTCAGATAACAAAATTTTCAAATATATAGCATCCTTACAAGCTTAACTTATTGCCATGTACTCGACCTCGGTACTAGACAATGCCACTGTCGGTTGTTTTCTGCATTTATATGATATTACAGTGCCAGACAATTTAAAGCAGAAACCTGTATAAGATCTCCTGTCAATAGTATTTGATGCCCAATCTGAGTCTACAAATCCTTCTAAGTTTTTATTATCATTTGTAAACATTAAACCATAAGACTTTGTTTTATTTAAATATTTTAACACTCTCTTTGCATGTTTCCAGTGAACTGCAGTAAAACAATAGAGCTGACACTGTAACTGATATCTGGGCGTGTAAGTATGGACAAATACATAAGACTTCCTATCAGTTGCTGATAAGGATATTGTTTACAAACATTCTCTGACTTATCCAACTTCAAATTACATTCAATAGGAGTATCAACAACATTACAGTTTGACATCTTAAACTTATTTAAAATATGTTCAACAAAATGCTCCTGATCCAATGATATACAACCATTTTTATATATTTTTACTCTCATACCTAAGCATTTTTTCACTTGCCCTAAATCTTTAGTTTTGAAATTTGACATTAAACTATGTTTCAGTTCATCTGTCAATGCCTTGCTACTGGAAAATATGAAAAAATCATTATGGGAGTCTCGAGCAGAACATGCATAAAACGTGCCGGACTAACTACAATACGATCTAAACTTAGTGACCGCTGGTACGCGCCGCCATTAAGTTTATACGGAAGTCTCGAACAGTGCGATCGCAACCTGCCCGCGCGGCCGCGCAGCGAGGAGCGGACAGCTGGCGTCATCTGTGGCTGGCGTGCAGCGCGCGCCCTGCCGCCTACATCGCGAACGATGCGTTGGAGCGAGACAAAAGTCGCGTTGTGTGTGTGTTGGTTTCCTTTTCTAACATTTGTATTTATACGGGTTGATCCGCGAATAAAATGACATTATAAATCTGTCAGCTGTTTTACTCAATTCGTCCCTCTGGTGCAAGCCTCCACAATTGGTGACCCCGACGTGATATTAAAACGGAACACTGTTTTTTTGAAGATCTTTTTATGTGGAGCAAGCTACCATGGCAGAAGAGCAACAAGCGAAAATCCAAACCGACATTAATTACGACGTGGGCGCAGTATCCGTGCAGTCGCGGCTCTTACCTTTCTGGAGAGAAATTCCACGTGCCTGGTTCATCCAATTCGAAGCCGTGATTGACCCGTTGAAGACCTCAGATGACCAGAAGTTTCGATATCTACTACAACAGCTGCAAGCGGTCGACTTACAACATTTGACCGACATACTTTACAATCCACCCGCAACTGGAAAATATGAAAAAGTAAAACAACGCCTGCTCGAAGCCTACGATAAATCAGATGTCAAGAATTTCCAAAAACTTATCAGTGGACTAGAGTTGGGAGATCAGAAGCCCTCCCAGCTGTTAAGGAAGATGCGAGAACTCGCAAGCGGCATGATTACCGAAGAAGGTCTCAAAATAGAATGGCTAAATCACCTACCCGCACAAGTTCGAGTCGTCTTGTCCGTAAACAAGGAATCATCGTTGGACACGTTAGCTGCGATGGCAGACAAGATGGTGGAGTACGCGAGTCCCAGCGTCGCAGCAGACACAGCACCAGCTCCATCCTCGTCGTCTACATCATCCATGACACAGTTGGAAACTCTGGCTAAGCAAGTGGAGAAGCTCACGCTCGCAATCGCCGAACTAAGTCGAGGACGGCCACCACACAGACACTATCGCCGCAAGCACAACCCTCGCTTTCGATCCCGTTCACGCTCGCAGTCAACGCAACGTGGACCCGGACCGAAACCAGGAGATCCAAACTGGGAATGCCGCTACCACCACCGATTCGGAGACAAAGCAAAGCGCTGCGAATCGCCATGTTGCAGAAGGAAGAAGCCCTCGGAAAACTAGAGGCGACACCGACCGTGGCGGACGTCGGTGTCCCGTACACCAGTAATCGCCTTTGTGTACACGACCGTAACACACACGAACGTTTCCTCGTGGACACAGGCGCAGATATTTCCGTTTTGGCGGCTAATCATAAAAAAAACAATACTGCAAGCGCCTACAATTTATACGCGGCAAACAACACACCAATCAAGACTTATGGACAGAAAACTATCAGGTTAAATTTTGGACTACGAAGAGATTTTGTTTGGTCATTCATCGTTGCAGACGTCAAAACCTCAATACTGGGGGCGGATTTTCTCCGTCATTTTAAACTGCTGGTGGACCTGGACAAGAAAAAGTTAGTAGACAAGATTACCGAACTATCTATCAACGCATTAGAAGTTTCTACAAACACCGAATCCGTTCACATCATTAGCAACAATCAAGTATACTACGGTATATTGAAACAATATCCAGATGTCCTACGTCCCATGTCGCTGAAACAACCACCGAAACATTACGTTGTGCACCATATCGAAACTACCGGCCCTCCACTCTACGCCCGCCCCCGCCCGCTGCCCCCGGACAAGTATAAGGCAGCCAAGGAAGAGTTTGACCGCATGATAGAAATGGGAATCTGCAAGCCATCAAAAAGCCCATGGGCCAGCCCACTTCATATTGTCAAGAAAAAAGACGGTAGATTACGCGTGTGTGGTGATTATAGACGTCTTAATGCGGTCACTCAGCCAGATCGCTATCCCGTACCTCGCATCCAAGATTTCACGTACCAACTACATAATAAGAAGATATTCTCGAAACTCGATTTAAAAATGGCTTACTATTGGGTACCAATCAGCAAGGAAGACGCACAAAAAACGGCGATCACAACACCTTTTGGAATGTTCGAGTTCAATTGCATGACTTTTGGATTACGTAACGCCAGCCAAACTTTCCAACGGTTCATGCACGAGGTACTGAGAGGCATAGACGGCTGCTTCTGCTTAATTGACGATATACTCCTCTGCGAAGAAGACGAAGACAGACACAAGCAGCTACTTCATACAATTCTACAGCGGTTGGACAAGTATGGTGTAACACTAAACATAGAAAAATGCGAATTCGGAAAAGAAACAATTGACTTTCTTGGTTTTGAAGTATCGACTACCGGCATTAAACCAACAACGGAACGAGTTAAAGCTATATCTACCTACCCGAAACCCAAAACCATTCTCGAACTTCGACGATTCTTGGGGATGATCAACTTTTACCGAGACTGTCTCCCCCAACAAGCTGAACTACAACACGCCGATCGAGTGGACAGCGGACGCAGAGCAAGCTTTTGAGAAGTGCCGCCAAAGCATCACAGAGGCCACCATACTCTCACACCCAGTTCAAGGAAGTCCCCTCGCCATCATGACAGATGCTTCTGATAAAAGCCTTGGCGCAGTTCTCCAACAAAATGTGGACAAAGTTTGGAAACCACTAGCATTTTATTCAAAAGCAATGAGCGCAACACAACGTCGGTACAGTGTATACGATCGCGAATTGCTAGCTATGTATACAGCTGTCAAACACTTTCGCCGATTAATTGAGGGTAGCGACGTCGAAATATACACAGACAACAAACCGCTTACCTACGGTCTTACTAGAACAGCGAGTACCTCTAACACACCGAGACGCGAGAGACAACTGCATTTCATAAGTCAATTTTGTACCAGCATAAAATACATAAAAGGGGAACAAAACACAGTCGCCGACGCCTTATCAAGACTCGAAGAGATTATTTGTCCATCATCTATCGATTATAATCAACTAAGCATCGATCAACAACAAGACCAAGAACTCAAGAAACTCAAAAAACAAGCAAACTTGATATTCAAAGAAATAACAATACCCGGTTGTAATCGACCAATCACATGTGAGCATTCCACTACAATACCTCGACCGTATCTACCCGCAAGACACCGTTACGCAGCCTTCAAAGCGCTACATGAATTATGTCACCCGGGCGTACATAGTACAAGAGAACTGATGACAAGAAAATTATTTTGGCCATCTATGAATAAAGAAGTAGCACAGTGGACCCGCGCCTGCATTAGTTGCCAGCGAGCGAAAGTACATCGTCACGTAACCACGCCGCTAGTACAATTCCCACCGTCGCAACGCTTTGAACATATTCACACTGACGTAATCGGCCCGCTTCGATTGTCTAATGAATATCGGTACTGCGTCACTATAATTGACCGATGCACCAAATGGCCCGAGGCGGTTCCAGTCCGTGACGTCACAGCGGAGGTCGTCGCGCAAGTACTGTATGAGACGTGGATCGTGAGATTCGGCTGCCCGCTACGCATCACGACAGATCAAGGACGCCAGTTCGAGTCTTCATTGTTCAATGCACTCATGAAGAAAATGGGAATCAACAGAATTCGTACTACAGCATACCACCCACAGTCAAATGGTCAAGTTGAGCGATGGCACCGAACAATGAAAGCGGCGCTTATGGCCCGCGGGGCAACAACGACATGGACAGAGGAACTTCCAACCGTATTATTGGGATTACGCACTGCCCTGCGACAAGACAATAACCTTAGCCCAGCTCTAATGACGTACGGAACCACACTTCGCATACCATCCGATTTCTTTGAGCCACAAAAATCAACAATCGACGACGCCGAGCTAGTGCGCCGTCTCACTCGCACGATGGCGACACTCACACCGGCACCGCACCGCTCGCAATCAGCTGACAAGCCGTTTGTTTATAAGGACTTATCGACGTGTACGCATGTCTTCGTTCGCAATGATACCACCAGACCGCCGCTCACACCACCGTACGATGGCCCATATGAAGTACTGAAGCGACACGACAAATACTACGAGATCCAGTTATCATCACGCACTACAGTAGTGTCACTGGATCGACTAAAGCCAGCCTACATCGTCGACGAAACTGACACAAGTATTTCGAGTACCCAGACGTCAGCGGCGGCACACTCCCATACATCGACAGCTCACCATGACTCGACCACTACTACTGCACCTGCAAATCAACCCTATATTACGAAAAGCGGTAGATTGGTCAAGAAAAACGTACGCTTTTCTTGAGGGGGAGTGATATGGGAGTCTCGAGCAGAACATGCATAACGTGCCGGACTAACTACAATACGATCTAAACTTAATGACCGCTGGTACGCGCCGCCATTAAGTTTATACGGAAGTCTCGAACAGTGCGATCGCAACCTGCCCGCGCGGCCGCGCAGCGAGGAGCGGACGGCTGGCGTCATCTGTGGCTGGCGTGCAGCGCGCGCCCTGCCGCCTACATCGCGAACGATGCGTTGGAGCGAGACAAAAGTCGCGTTGTGTGTGTGTTGGTTTCCTTTTCTAACATTTGTATTCATACGGGTTGGTCGGCGAATAAAATGACATTATAAATCTGTCAGCTGTTTTACTCAATTCGTCCCTCTGGTGCAAGCCTCCACATCATCAACAAATACAGTTATTAAAATTTGTTCCTTATTTACCCTTTTACTATATAAACATGGTTCCAATTTAGACTTAATATAGCCCTGGCTTAACAAACAATCATCTACTCTCTTATTCCACTGCCTTGCAGATTGTTTAAGACCATAAATTGCACGATTTAATTTGAGTACACTGTTATTCTGACTTTCTAAATTAGGTGGTACTTGCATATATACTGTCTCTTCAAGGTAGCCATTTAAAAATGCAGTGTTTACATCAAGATGAGTAATTTCGAAATTTAACTTTACACTTAAAGCAAATAACATTCTCAAAGTTGAGTGTCTTAACACAGGTGAGTACGTTTCTTTATAGTCCACACCTTCTACTTGGGTAAAGCCCTTAGCGACTAAACGAGCCCTATATCTTACTTTATTATCAATTTCAAACTTTCTTTTGAAAACCCACTTGCATTGAACCACTCTATCTGCTTCCTTGTCAGTTACCACTTCCCAGGCTTGGTTTTCTTCGAAAGCTTTTAACTCTTCTTTCATAGCCTGTCTCCACATCTCACTTTCAGCACCGTTCATCGCCTCCTCATAAGAGATTTCTTCGTCGCAAGTGCCCAACTCGTCTACCCTTTCGTATGCCGGAACGTACATCTACGCTCAAAATAAGTTGATGTTAGTCTGCCGGAGCGTACATCTACGCGTAATTACGTGACATTGAAAAATTTTTATTGCAAAATGTAAATAAGTAAAGCTTAAGGATCTCTATCTAAACGTAACATAAACAAAAAACTATATAAGTTACGTTGTTACTTCAAAATATATTTTTGAAATAATAACAATGACGGCCGCACGGGTAGCATTTTCCGCGGCACCCAGCGCTTTCGTTGCGCATTGTCATCCGGCATTTGAAAGGCTACAACACAGAGGTTTGTAACAACATACCTCTCAACTGGTTTTCTGACACGCTTGCTGCTTACTATGGGTACTTCATCTGCGCCTGAATCATTTTCTTCTCCACATAGCGTATGGTAGGAGTCATCTGATGTTAAGCTAGAACTTGATGTATCACATATGTAAGTAGGGTCATTCTTATCCAAGACAGTATCATTCATATCAACTGATTCTTCTTGATCTGATAGTTGATCCTGCTCTTTATTTCCTCCTTGTACTACAATCTTAGCCATTTCTTTATATTTTTCTTTCTTTTCCATTATAGTTACATCTCAGCTAGTAGTAACTTTTCTTGTTTCAGGATTGTACAACCTATATCCTTTTGTATTTTCTGGATAGCCAATCAAAATAGATTTAATGGCTTTCTTATCCCTATTTGGTCTCTTAATCTTGGGCACATGCACCATTACAGGACTACCGAACCCTCTTACATGACTAAGATCGGGTTTGTTCCCTATCCATATCTCAAATGGTGTCACTTCTCCTAGACCTGAAGCCGGCGACCTATTGTTTAAGTACACTGCCGTATTCACTGCCTCAGCCCAGAAATTCTTATTTAAATCAGCCTCAAAGAGCAAACATTTTGCACGTTCAACCACAGTCCTATTGAACCTCTCGCAAAGACCATTTTGTTCTGGAGTATATGGATTAGTTTTCTGATGGACAATACCTGATGCCTTCAAAATTGTTTCCATCTGTTGTGAGCAATATTCTCTTCCATTATCTGTTCTAAGAATTTTAACTTTGTTTCCAGTTTGTTTTTCAACCATACTCAGAAATTCTTTGAAAAACAATAACACTTGGTTTTTCTCTTTCAAAAAATAAACAAATGCCATTCGGCTAGCATCATCCACAAAAAGAAGGAAATACTTTGCTCCTCCAATGGATTTTGTCTCCATAGGACCACATAAATCTGAGTGCACAACTTCTAACAATGTTTCACTTCTGTGGTTTGAAGACGAGAATGGTAGACGAACTTGTTTTGCTTCACAACACACCTCACAGTTGGCTTTTGTTATATCAGCCTTTTATTTGTAGGTGACTCCTTCTACAGCTCCATTTTTCATTTTTTCCAGGTCACAGCTGTTGATATGTGCCAGTCTTCTATGCCATTGCCTTGCATCTGTATTGTGAACTGCTGTTGCTGCAAGCAACTTCTCTGACTTCACTGTGTTTAATTTGTACACTCCGTTATGTAGATTTGCTGTTCCTATTAGCACATTCTGTTGTTTACGAATATAACAAGCATTTTTAATAAATTATACTTTGTTTCCATTTGCAATCAACTGGCTAACTGATAATAGATTTGTTGTGAGGTTAGGAATGCACAAAATGTTTCGCACCGGTATGTCAAACTGAGAATCTTTAACACACGTCGTAATCCGTGTATCACCTGTACACATTACTGGCATTGACATTTTATTTGCAACAACTATTTCTTTTATTTCGTGTACTTCTCGAATTTCAAACTAACTTTCTCGATTCGTCGTCATATGGGTACTCGCGCCACTGTCTATGTACCAATCATCTGTGCAGAATTCTCCATTCAGAAAAGCTACATTAAAGGCACCTACTTCTTTTATTTTCTCAGTGCATTGGTTTTTATAGTGACCAAACTGTTTGCACTTGTAAAATTTTATTTGTTTACCACTTGCAGTTGACAGTTTTGACGTTTTGTTCGTATTTGACGTTTGCTTTGTCTTGCTTGCAGTGTTGCCATTTCTCGTTGGTTTGCTCGACCAAAATGCAGATTCACCTCCACTACTACCAACATCACCAGTCGTATAGAGAAGTTTCGTTTTGATGACGTCAGAGCTTACGGTTAAACCAGAATGTTCTATCGCCATTATCATGGGCGAAAATTTTTCTGGCAGACCCGCCAAAAGCAATGATCTGATCCATTCTTCATTGATTTCGAATCCTGTACCTTTCAACCGTTGAGCAGTTTCCACAATCTGAGATACATAATTTGTCATCGTCTCACAGTTTTCGAGACCAATATTTATCAATGTCCGTAGTAAACTGATTTTTCTGGAGAATCCTTTGTCATCGAATAACTGCTTTAACTTGTTCCATAAAGTCGTAATTGTGTTTTCATTTTTAATATGCACATATAACGAAGGATCTACGGTCATCACAAGTTTGGCTTTCGCTTTTCTTTGTTCTGCTTCACTCAAAGCCGGCGAAATGTCGTCTATATCGACGCCTTCTAACACCAGAAAATTCTTGACGGCAAATGACCAATCATCATAATTTTCTCTTCCTTTCAATTTAGGCACATTTATTATGTAACTCGAGGTCGACATTTTGAGAAATAAAACTTTTAATACTCAGATTTATTTGGAAAATTTGCAAGGGCACATAACCTAATAGAAACACGATAGCTGTTGCCATAGACTAACTTTATTGCAAGTTACACACAGTTACAAGAAAAATTACATATATAAAATACATAGACAACTAACTACATTGAGATAATGGCGCTAGTAGTATTAAGATTATATTTGATATATTTTAACAATGGGGAAAAAAACGCAAAGCTAATTACAGATGTCGCTGCGCTCGGTTGACTCATGCAAATGTCTGTCACTTTTCAGTTTGTTTTTTTTCTTCGCTAAATTACTACATTACGGCATTTTGTGGCAAATTGTGAATGACTATGTATTCAACATGGTCTGTGACTCAGTTGAAAGCCGAGTTAAAGACTCGAGGAGGCTCTTTAAAAGGAAGAAAGGCAGATCTCGTCAGCAGGTAACACAATGGATTTTTTTGATTTTCACATTTCTTGACACAGAATTCATGAACTTTTTTACCATAATTTGGTTTAGTTTGATTGTCTATATCATGTACAACAATATATCTATTCATTAACAATTAAATAAACTTTTTAGTATCAATTTTCATGTCTCGTATAAAAACTTTGTTTATTCCGTATTTTTCTTTTGCAGGCTCGAATGATTCGACCGTAATTTAAATTTTGGAATATCACAGTTACATGAAACCGATGATGATAAAATAGACCTACCTTCGCTTGATATCTACCGCGACATCAATGCCAGCACAAGACTTCCTCCCATTACAAAACAAATCATTCAATTATGTTTCAATGAGTAAGTGTTGTTTGAGATACAATAGATTCCTAGTTTCCTATAGGTATACCTAGGTCAATAATCATAATAAAAATGATCCTTGTTCTTAACAGGCATGATAAAAAGCCAGATGATGGCCTAAAGTTGTATGAAGCCAGGTTCCTTATGGTGATTCAAGCAGCAACAGTGAATGAGAATACTTTTATTAAAGGAATAACCCGGGCATCTATGAAACGACTACAATATGAAGTCAACATAAAAATTCATGAGAGTGGAACTATTGAAGAAACTTCATGTGAATGTGTTGCAGGTAGTTATTGTATTTCTCATACCTATTAAGGTTCAATCAGGACAACAACTCTAACATTATGTATGTGGCTCCTTGTTGCTGTCCTCTTTGACATGAAACGTAGATGGGTATTTATTATAAATACAAATTGTTTGAAATATTTAATTTTATCTGTTGCAGGTAGTGGAACTAACGCACATTGTAAACATGTGGCAACTGTGCTTTATGCAGTAGAGCATATGGTTCGGGACAAAATAATGATAAAATATCAGGCACCAACGGAAAAAGTACAAAATTTCCATGTACCAAGAAATGTCTTCACATCAACCCCAATAAAAACTCATAAACTACCCATGAAAAGAGCAATTGATAATACAATCTTTTCTCCATGTTTAATGGAGGTGGACAAAGATGAATACAATAAAAGATTTAGAAGTTTAGTGCTCAATCACCCATCTAAAATGCCCATGAAACAACTGTATGAGCCTGCAAATCCCTATGGAGTTGAATGGGATCATTTTTACTGTAAAGAAAATGGAGAGACTAAAATATTAGACAGCTTTGATTTATTATCAATAAGTGCTGAGAAGGTAGCTCTAATAGAAAGTGAGACTTGTGGTCAAATTGAAAATATAAATTGGAAGACTCACCGTTCGGTCAGAATAACAGCATCCAAATTTCATTGCATCTGCCACTTAAGAGCAACAAGACAAGCGAATTATGCCAAACAAATGATAAGTCTCAGAACATTTACTTCCTGGACGTCAGGTATCACGGTCTGATAAATGAAAAAGTGGCCCTCCAGCAATATATGGAATATACAGGCTTGCAAGTTGTGCAGTGTGGGCTGTTTATTTCAAAAGAACACCCTTATTTAGGGGCATCACCTGATGGTTTACTTGGTGAAGAAACCATCATTGAGATTAAGTGCCCATACAGCTTCCGATACCGAGAAATAACACCAGAAACTGTGCGTTATATTATGTCAGGAGACAGGGAAGGTGAATATAAATTAAAAAAGGAACACCTTATTATTATCAAGTACAGGGCCAGATGTACTGCTCTGGAAGAAAATACTGTAACTTAATAATATTTACTTTTAAAGACATGAAAGTGATATTTGTTGAGAAAGACGATGAATTTATAGCTTACATGCTAGAAGTCTTAAAAAAGTTTTATGAAGGATATTTCAAAAAAGCTATTTTAAATAAATACCTGTATAAAATGTATTTAGATACAATAAAACCACAGGTTTAATCAAGACTATGCTTTTATTTCTATCTAATATACTATACTTACACATGGGTTCATCTCAGCTGGACCATGGTGGAAAATAGTATTTATGACTTTCCACCATGGCACCATGGGATGACAAACACCTTACATATTTATATCAATCTTTATTTAACAATTCCTTCTTTAAAATTACATAGCATGAGACATATGAAAAATATTCTTGACAATAAGGGCACATAGTATTGATTTACTTCACTTTTTAGTATCTTAAATGTTTTAGTCAGTCCAATAAGTCGCTCAATATGAATACGATTTTTAGCTAATTGTCTATCACGTTTTAATTTTATACCTGGTAGCTGTGTTAGTCCCTTTAAAAATGTAGGAACATTAACAGATATATCTTTTTGTTCAAATAAGTCCTGCACATTAAAACCACGATCTGCCATTATGGAATCTTCTTTATCACATTGGTCTAAAAGGGAACTTCTCTCTGTAATTTGGCGGTCACTAGTTGACCCAGCATATCCTTCAGAACAAAACGCTAACAAACCACCAGGTGTAGCCCCCACTAAGAACTTGATAGTGTTGCGGTGTTTATAACTGCTAAATGTTGCTTGCTGGGCAGTTGGATTGGTAGGTTTTGTTATTGGAATTTCTGTACCATCTACAATTACCCTAGTAGCTGGATGATACTATTTAAATATTTCTGGCATATAGTAATCTACCAGACAACGACTAGGCCAAATATTTACTTTGGACCATAACTCGTACACGAAATTCACCCAAGTCAAAAATATGTTTCCAACTGCTGTAGTACTAATGCCAAAAATTTTTGCTAGCTCGAAATCAGGTTTATTTCTTCTTAACTTAATAAGTAACAAAAGAAATTGATCCTCAACACTGATGTTCATCACTTGACTACCTTTATATTGCAAATGATGTGCCATGGGGAGTAGAGTTGAAAATACCAAATTAAATTTAGTCATGTCTTCCAAACCCGTATAAAATAATACTGATTTTGAATCAGATAACATATCATTTGAAGAAAAGAATCTGAATAGATGTGGTGTTTGTGTTGAAACTATATTCTGCACTGGAGGAAGTGTTGGAGGGGCACTAAGGGATGTTGCTGTCACTTCCACTTCGACTTCAAAATTAGGAACTGGAGGAATTTCTTCTAATATGTTTTCAGGTAAAGCCGAAGGAACGTTATCTACTCCTGTTTCTTGAGATGTCGAAGGAAATAACTCTTTTCTTGATGAGCGCTTCAAATAACGTTGCTCTCTAGCAGTGGTGGCCATAGAGACAGGTCTGCTCCATGAGAAAACAGTTGGAACTGCAGTATTCTTTAAATATCTATGAACTTGCGGCAATCCTAAAAACAGATTAATAATTATGAAACCCTTTTGCAAAAATAATCTTTGTAGAGAAAATAAGGTTATTCTTATCTCAATAAATTTATAAATGATTAATTCAGTTTCATTTACAAACCTGTAGTAGAACTGTCGCCTTGATAATCAGATTCAATAAAATGTTCTGAACATAACCTCGAATTATCCGTAGCTTTAAAGTTACGTCTCCTTAAAGCCCTCTCCCAAAGTCTTCTCATTCGCAAATTCTTAGGAAAAGAATGGTTACCATTATTATTGCACCCAATTGCAGCACAACGAGGCATTTTTGTAATAAAAAATATATTTTAAATCGATGTTTATTTTTGTATGATATTTGACGTAACTTGAACGTTGTTATGAGTCAAGCGATAACAGCGCTACAGACGGCCAAACTTGGCAGTTTTCTTCCCAATTACTATATTTTTAGACTTCTGGCAACATTCTTATTGTAAACGTCAAAAATCATACCGAGAACTCCATAACACAATGTACGCTGTCCGTTACGAAACGTTCTCGAGGTTAAGTGTGTGAAAAATAATTCCACTAAGGCAACTGTATATTCTCAGGTAAGAATGTTTTTATGATCATTATATGTTTCTGGATTTGTTATTTATTAATCAAGTATTGATTATTTGTGCATTAAAGGTGAATACCTAATGTGTATCATATAAAAGCGTTGGTTCGATTAGTTCAAGCTATTAATTCGTAACGACCATTACGTAACGTTATGTATATACGGAATGTTTATAGCTGGGTGGTACTCACTTAGCAGTGCAGCACGTAACGTATCAGATACGGTATCAAGTGAGTACGTAGGCACGAGCCCGCTGCGAGCCGCTCGCGCGTGGAGCGCTGTAAGCTCGCAGTGACCCGCCGAGTGGCGGTTTCACTGCGAACACAAAGGCGGCTCGCAGTGTGCTCGTGGACGGCGTCACGACTAAAGATGCCAGGAATAGTGAATTGGCCGAATACCGAATACCGAATATTCGGCAACGCTGTCGGCCGAAGCGCCGAATATACGGCCGCCGAATGCTTGGTGGGGGCGCGTTAGCTGGAATAAGTCACAACCTGTATTTCTCGTTGCGTTCGCGCGGCAGGCGACGACGGCGCGCGCGCGGGGCGGGGTGCAAGCAAGAATTGTTTGTATTTGTTTCAATTGCGATTTAATCGCGTCACGGAGCGCTTTGTTAGTTTATAAATAATACGTTATGTGAAACTTAATTACTATTTTGCTAAGAAGTTTGTTCCTTAGTTCATTTTCAATTGTTTTTTCGTCAAAAGGCTTATAAAATGAAACCGGTTAATAAAAAATCGCCCATATGGGAATATTATGAGATTTGTAGTGAAAATAATAAACTGGCCCAGTGTTTGTTATGTAGCATCAAGATCTCAAGAGGCGGAGAAGGAAAGAAAGCAAGTAAGTAAAACGTATTTAAATTTCTGTTATGTTTTATTGTTTTTGTTGAAGTGAATAAAGTTTAGACAACGTTGTTGTTATATAAATCTTATAAAAAGTAAAACGTTAGGTTAATTTAATAGTTTCGAAAGAGTTTTAGTCACTTAATACGTTTACGTAGGTAGGTGGTTGTTTGTTAACTGGTTCTGTCTTAAACTACGTACCTACTTACCTTGTTGTTGTACTGTACCTATTTGTAGATACCTACTTACAAAAGAAAGGAGATCGATTTGCCCTAGTTGTGTCGGAATAAAGTTTTATGAGAAATTATTTATATACCTATATTTATTTGATTTTCTATAAGATAGATAAGGGAAATAAAATAACTTATTTAATTATAATTAATTTCATTTTCTTTTATTTACAGCTACAACCTCTTTAAAAAACCATCTTAAAACCAAACATGCTGGCCAATACGCTGCTTTTATTTAATGTTTCATCGACAAGTGGCAGCAACATGGGCGGTACTTCTACTTCTACCGATGCCAAGATGCCAGCAGAACCTGGAAGGTCCAGATCAAAAGAACGGCAGCTCACCCTGAAGGAAACATCAAAAAGGAAATTGCTCTGGGACATTAATGATCCGAAATCAATAAAATATCATTACTTGATTGGCGAAATGATTGCTTTGGACAACGAACCATTGTCACTTGTGGAACGAGTTGGATTTCAGAGACTTATGGCAAACGCTTTGCCCCGTTATAAAGTACCTGGTCGCACTTACATGACCGAGAAAATTGTTCCGGATATATACAACAGAATTTGTGCTAAAATAGAAGCCAGTATTTCACTGGCAGCAGCATTATCAGTGTTCTATGGATTCTCAGGATATCTCCAGAGTTCATTCTGGAACATGGCGTTTTAGCTATGAAATCATTTCCTGGCTCACATTCTGGTATCAATATTGCAAAAGAACTCAATGCTATTACAGAAAGATGGAATATTCCTCAATCCAAGCTCCATTTACTTGTCCATGATAGTGGCTCTAATATGATAAAAGTTGTGCGGATATGATTCAGGCAGGTGCTTTATTCATTCACTACAACGAGCTATAGATCATTCGCTAAAATCTCAACCAGAAGTACAACAGATGATAGCTGCTGCGAGACGAATTGTTACCCATTTTAATCATTCTGGCTTAGCAGAGCAGAAACTTAAATCTATTCAACAAGAACTTAACTTGCCAAACCACCAACTAGTACAAGATGTGAGCACATGCTGGAATTCTACCTATTATTTAATGGAGCGATTATTAGAACAAAAGCGAGCTGTCTCCTTGTACATAACAGATCATGAAACTTTAATAAATCTGACACATGCTCAATGGGGGGAACTATTGGAACAGTGTATCAAACTCCTCAAACCATTCGAAGAAATAACAAAAATTACTAGCTCAGGTATCTCTTGCATCTCTGAAGTGATTCCACATGCAGTAACTTTATTAAAATATCTGGGAACAGCAGAGACAGCTGAGAAAGTACCTAATTTAGTCACGATGAGATCTTCACTGCAGGCCGAGCTAGAAAGGCGATTCAGCTTCGATGATAAAAACAAATATCTGGTTGCTACTTTTCTGGATCCTCGATTTAAAACGAGTTTTCTAGGATTGGTTCAAGCAGAAAGAGCAAGACAAAATATTCTTCTAGAAGCTCTAAAAAAAAGTTGTCATGAACTAAGTAGTACCGATGACGATTCTTCTCCAGCGCGTAAGAAAAGAAACTTGAATGAAAATGATAGGACTGTTGAAATACACGACAGTTTCTGGAACTGCTTTGAAGAAGTCGCTACAGATAATATGGGAAATGCTAATGATGAGGAGGACGTGGAGAAGAATGCTGTGGCAAACGAGTTGGATTTTTATTTGAAAACAGTTCGCCTAGATCGGAAGGCCGATCCTTACAAGTGGTGGTCAGCAAACGAAAAACAATACCCGAACCTTTCAAAATTTGCAAAAGTTTATCTTTCTTCGCCTGGAAGTAGCGTTTATAGTGAGAGGTTATTTTCTGAGGCTGGTAACGTTTACGATGAAAAGCGCAAACGTTTGCTACCAAAAAATGCTGAAAAGCTCGTTTTTATCCATCACAACTTACCACTGATTAATTTTAAGTACTAAAATGTTATAATATTGAAATAAATACATAATTTAGAGTAGTAGAGTAGAGTAGAGTAGGGCCTCCATTCTCCGCACCTAGACTCTCATTTGGTCCGTTGTGCGTGGTTATCCTGGCTACGTTAGCCAGCCTAGCTCTGCCCAGAAGCACAGAAGTTTCCTGGGAGTCTCACAGGCTTCGCGGAGCGACCTCACCGTTCCGAGGATTTGTTGACGTTGGGTAGCCACAGCCTCGCATTCCAGGATGACGTGGGCGGCTGATTCTTCGGCGTCAAAGCAGCCCCTGCAGAGTGGGCTGTCTGTGGCGCCTATGTTGAAGAGATGTTTGTTTAGGGGGCAATGACCCGTAATTGTCCCTATAATTATTCTGAGGCTATTTCTACTCAGGCTGAGTAATCGTTTTGTTAGTCGCGGATTTAGACTTGGCACTGCCATTTTTGACTGTCTGCAGTCTGTAGCCTGTGACCATTTGTTTTTATGAAGTTCAATTGATCTCTGGCGGATCCATGAACGGAACTGCGAGAAAGGTAAGGGGAGAAGTGGGTACGGGCCTAGCACCACCATCTCGGAACCTCTCTTCGCAAGTTCGTCTGCGGCATCATTGCCTAGGGATCCACTGTGCCCCTTGATCCACTGGAGGGTGATTCTGTTAGACAGTGATATACTCTCCAGGGCGAGGTGACATTCGTAGATTAATTTACTGTTGGTTTGTTTGTTTCCTAGGGCTTTGAGCACAGCTAGGCTATCAGATACGAATCTTATTGCGTAGTCGTGTATCCCTAGACGCTTTACTGCTGTTGCGGCTTGTGTTATGGCGACACACTCGCATTGGAAAATCGAGCTGTGTTCGCCTAGTGGTAGGTGGAAGTTAAAGTTGAGGTCTAGGGAGTGTACACCAGCCCCTGAACCGTTTTGAGTTTTTGAGCCATCTGTATAGATGCGTACTTCATATACTCCTGACTGGTCCCTTTCTTCCTCTGTTGTTTGTATGCTATAATTTTTGTTGAACATAGGTTTATTCGGCGTCCTATCACACGGGGCAGCGATAAGAGGCTGGTACTCAATCGCCCGGTCCAGGATGCCAGCGTGTGGACTGGTGTGGTACTTGCCCCATATGCCTAAGTGCATAAGCCTGATAGCTGCTAGCGCCGCCTCCTGCTGTATGTACAAGTCGAGGGGAGTTAATTGAAGGGTTATTTCCATTGCTGCAGTTGGAGTTGTCCTCATACAGCCAGTGATAGCAGAACAGGCTAACCTTTGGAACCGCTGGAGCCTGGAGACGGTGGTCGAAAGTTCGGTTCTCGGCCACCAAACCAAGGCGCCATAGGTCAGCATTGGTCTGATCACAGCTGTGTAAAGCCACAGCGTGATCTTTGGAGACAGCCCCCAGGTTTTTCCTAACATTTTTTTGCATTGGTAAAGTGCGATTGTGCTTTTGTTGAGTTTGTATTCAAGATGCTTATTCCAGAGCAATTTGCTATCAAGAATCACTCCTAAGTACTTGATTTCATCTTTAAGTGTTAGTTCGGTGTTGAATATTTTTGGGAGTTTATGAGGTCCAAGGACTCTTTTGTTGGTGAACATTATTAATTCTGTTTTGGTGGGGTTCACCGATAGTTCGTGTTTTGCACACCAATTCTCGATTATTTTAAAGGCTTTCCTCATGAGGTCACATAAGACGCCTTCAAAGTTCCCCGTGATTAAAATTGCTATGTCATCTGCATAACCCACCGCGAACAGACTGCCAGCGTTGAGCTCTGTGATGAGCTCATTAGCGACTAGGTTCCACAGTAATGGTGACAGCACCCCACCCTGTGGGCAGCCCCTACTAACAATACCTCGCGTGGTGGTGTTGACAGTAAATTGAATAGCGCGTTGTTTTAGCATATTGTGTATCCATTCTATAAGCGTAGGCGCCACACCATGCATAGCTAGTGCCTGGCTGATGCTGGCGAAATTAGTTTTGTCAAAGGCACCCTCTATATCAATGAAGGCGCCCAGTGTTGGGTTTTTGACTTTGAGACCATTACCTATACGTGTGACCACGCAGTGGAGTGCGGACTCAGTTGATTTGCCTTCGCAGTAGGCGTGTTGGTTAGGGTGTAAAGGTCTAAGTAGCGAAATTTGATTCCTAATCGTTCTGTCCCCCAGTCTTTCCAGTGTTTTCAGGAAAAACGAGGTTAGGCTGATGGGTCTGAAGGATTTGGGTTGAGTGTAATCGCTCTTACCGGGTTTCGGAATAAAAATTATTTTTACTTCGCGCCATGTCAAAGGGATGTAGCGGTGAGCTAGACAGGCACGGAAAACCTTGACAAGGTATTCAGCTAGCGAGTCTCCGCTCCATCTGAGCAGAGCCGGGAAGATACCATCCAGCCCTGCCGCCTTGAAAGGTAAGAAGGTGTTGATTGCCCATGTTATTTTATCCTTGTCTATAACCTCTGAAGCCACCTCCCAATCCAGGCTACTCGTGGCCCTATCCCTATGCGGTTCCCAGCTTTGTTGGGTCGCAATCCGGCAGCCCGGGAAGTGGGTGGTGAGAAGTAATTCGCTGGTTTCCGCATCGTTAGTTGTATAGGTGTTGTCTGGTTTTTTAAGGCATCCTATTGAGAGGTCCGTCTCGGCGGCGAGACAGGTTTTGACCCTCATTGCCTGGTTGCTATTCTCAATGTTGGTGCAGAAACGCCTCCAGCCGTTCTTTCCTCTGAGGCGTATTAGTTTTTTGTAAGTTCTACGGGTTTCTATATATCGGTCCCAGTCTCCTGGCGACCGTGTGTTCATAGCCCTGTTGAACAGCCTTCTCAGCCTGTGTCGGTGTCTTTCTAGTTCCGGACCCCACCAGGACTGCCTTGCACCCTGCCTTGGTACAGTGAGTGGACAAGACTGCTCATAGCTAGTTAAAAGGATTGATGTGAGGTTGTTTACATGTTCGTCTATGTTGGTTATGGGAATTTCATCTGGAAGGGAGGGTAACTTACTAAGCTCTGCCTTGACCAGCCTGATGAACTTGGATTGATCTGTGTTACGAGGTGTTCTCCTCGGTTGTGGCTTTGGTAGATTGAAATTGATGGTATAACGGATCCATCTATGGTCAGAACATGATAGTTCACTGGACACATGCCAGTCCTGGATGGAGTTGGATATACCTATGGTTGCTAACGTTAGGTCTATTATTGTTTGTGATCGTGTGTTTATGAAAGTTGGTTCTGAACCTTTGTTGAGTAATACAAGATTATTGCTAAGAATAAAGTCAAGCATTGCCTCACCTCGGTTGTTGGTTTTGACATTACCCCACAGCGTGTGATGCGCGTTGGAGTCAGTTGCGATGATGAGTTCCAGTTTCTCCCTTTCACAGTACTCCACCAGCGAGACGAGCTCTGGTAGAGGCACGTCTTCGTCGCCTGGCAGGTAGGCCGAGGCGAGGACGATGTCCGGGAGATCCTGTACTGTTCTGGAAAGCCTTGTTGCTGTCAGGTCTCTTGAACAGAATTCGTTGATTAATAGGTTAGGTACATGTTTTGGAATAAAAATGCAGGTTCGTGGGTTGCTTACGGAGGTGTCTAGCAGCAACTTACCTCCGGTGTTCGCAAGACCACATATTCTGCCCCCCCTAATCCACGGCTCTTGGATAAGGGCGATGGTCTTTTGGTGTTGGTTCTCCAGCTCTCTGCGCAAGGTAGCCGACGCAGTTTGGCTGTGCTGGAGGTTGGTCTGCAGGATCCTAGTTGTCCCGCATGGGAGAAGAGCAGAGGCTGCTGTCATCGTCCTCTCTCTCCTCCCCTGCCGGAAAGCAGTCCTCGTCCGAAAGTAGTCCGGGTGAGGACAGATCCCGTGTTGGTTCCTCGTTGATTAGCTCCTCCATCTCGACCGGGGAAGAAGCCCGCCCCTCCACCTCCTCAACGGTCTCCATCGCGGGTGGCGATGGGGACCGCCCAGGCGGCGGCGGCTTATCAAGCTCCGGCCCCGGTGCGACGGGAGCTGCTTTGTTTGAAAGGGTAGCGACCTCCCCACTGGCAACACCCTCCTCCAGGAAGCGGATGTAGATGCTGCCCATGAGGTAGTACACGCGCCTGTTCTGTTCTTTAATTGTTTTAACCATAGACTCTGGCACACGGAAGAAGAGACAGGTACCCGGGGGCTCCTGTCTCGTCCTCTCGTGCGTCAGGGTCCAGGTGTTTATTAAGAGGTTGGGATTCTGGCGGGTAAGAAGTTTGATCAGTGCCGGAGTGTCCTCTGTGTTCTCCGGCACAAATAACATACACAGCGCCTTCTTTGGTATTTCAGCTTGGGGCCGAACAGTTAGAGTAGTCCCTGGTATTGGGGACGGCATGTTGGTAGTGATCCGCTTGAGCCAGGCCAGCGTGAATTCGTCCTCGCACCAGGTTTTAAGAACGCCTTCAGCGAAGTGTGCCTTACCTCGAAAGTGGATCGCGGTATTTTCTGTAGGGTTAGATGGGCTTGGGTCTGCCATAAGCAGCGCCCGTAGTTGCTTCTCTATTTTTAGACGGATTCCCTCCGCCTGTTCTTGCGTCATGTCCTCAAAAGGTTCAGTCATGACGGCGACGCACAGCTCGTTGTTCCTGTACGACGCGGCTGCTTCGGCGTAGCTCACCAAGGATCCGTCTACCATGTGGGAGCGAGCAGGCCTGCTCTTCTTGCCTATCCCGGTTGGTGTGACGGAATCCTCAGGTCGCTCACGCTTCTGTGCCCTGGCAGGAGGTCCCCCGTCGGTGGTTGTGCTTTTCTTTTGCCCCCTCGATCTCAAGCTACGTTTGCGCTTGATCGTCGTGGTAGCCACGCCTGATGGTGTCGGTGTTATTTCAGACACTTTGGCAGGGGCCGCCACAACGTCTTGCACCGCAGACTTGACCGGTGCAGACAGCCGCCTCTTGGAGGACGACGTCTTGCGGGAGACGGTTGTCCATGTTTCTTTGACCGGAGATTGAATGGCGTCTCTAAGAGACGACATGTCAATCCCGGTCGTGTTAGATGTCTCTGCCGGCAGGGCTTCGGTCAGACCCGTTAGGTCCCTCTCCGAGACCACCGACGCTGACGCAGCCCTAGTGGGCGCATCCACGTCAGCAGCCACCGTTGAGTCGCCATATGCGGGAGCTGCCCTCGGCCCTGCGGGCAAGGTTGTGTTAGTGCGCGCATCACTGAACGCAGATGGGGTTGGCGTTGCCTTCGACGCAGCCTGGTTTGGCGCATGCCTGGCGGGTTGCCTTCCTCATCGCATCCTTGGACGCAGCGGAAGGTTTGTGTTTGTGTTTGTTGTGTCTAGGGGCTGCGGAGGACGCAGCCTTAGGCGGTATTCGCTTAGGCGCATCCTGAGAGGCACCCCTAGTTTTTGTTGTGTTTGGCGCATCAGAAGACGCAGCCTAAGATGGTTGATTTGTTTGTTTGTTTGGCGCATCTGAAGACGCTGCCTGAGTGTTGGGTTTGTTTTGTGTCTCAGTATCCATGGGTTTGGATTGATGAATTTCACCGTCGGAGCTCTCCACCCGCCACGGAGCCCTCAAGTCGGGGACGCCACTCGTTCCACAAGTGGACGCCAGAGCTACTCCTTCGGTATAGGACCAGTTTGTTGAGAAGAAGACGAGCCTGCACGCAACGGAGGATCGCGGGACTGTAAGCGACACGAGACTATGCCGCCACTCATCCCACAACCCCACGCCACGCCGGCTGCCACCCCCCAATAAACCGACCCTCGCTTGACAACCCGCTTATGGGATGCCCCAGCCGATTGATCGTGGATAGCTACTCCACGACCACCCGTGTGAGAGGAAATCCGGACCAAAGTGATGTGTTGTGTGCAACCTGCTCCACTCAATCACCAGGATTCCTTCATCCCTCCGTACGGGTCCCCGCGCACGGCACAAACACGCGGGAGGTCATTACTATCCACCATCTGCTCTTGTTTGATGATGAACACCCAAGGGCATGACCTCGCCACCCCTGTGTTATTTCGCCTGGTGGTTTCAGTTGCGTCTAGTTCTGAGGGAATTAGACCAATAACGGGGTGGCAACCTCGAGAAGGTACACCGCCAGACTTGCCTTGAGGATCTACACGACCGTTGCGCTCTCCCTCAAAACCACGCCACCTTACCGCTTCTGAAGGAGGAGGTAAGGTAGGCCTGTATCTACACTACCAAGCCAGCAAGCATGTCGTTGTGCAACCGTAAAAGCATAAATACAGCCCCCCCCCCATAATTTAAATAATTTAGAGTAAAATAACGTGTCTTTTTTTACATGATTTGCTATTCGGTATTCGGCCGAATAGTACGCACTATTCGGCCGAATACCGAATAGTTGCCGAATATTCGTGGCATCTCTAGTCACGACCGCTTGTGTAGTGAGTACGTACGCGCGAGCTTCAAACGAACTTACGTATTCAATTATTCATTATGGAGTGGACTGAAGAAAAAGTGTTAAATCTAATTGAGGTTTACCAGACTCTAAAAATAAGAATTATTACAAAAAAACATCTAAAAGTGGATGCTTGGGAAACTATTGGACAAGCTATAGGTACGTCGGGAGAAAACTGTAAAAATAAGATGATCACTATTGTCTTGCTACAGTAGAGAGAGAATGAAAACAAAAAAAAAGTAATGGAACTTGTAAAGGTATGAAACGTTTATTAATATTTTTCACAAATGCGTAACTATAACAATGTTCTTAACATTAATAGGTCCTCCTCCTAGCCTTATAATTCCCAATCATATTGGGGTCGGCATCTAATCTAACCCGATGCAGCGAGAAAACACACATAACTTAAAGTAAGAGGTGTGTGCCTTGGGTTCGAACCAGCGACCTTTGACTTGGCAGTCCAACGGTCATACCACTAGGCTATCACTCGCTCTTAACATTAATAGGTATTGCTTACAAAATATGGTATTAACGTTCTTTTACAGGAACTTCAGAGATATATAAAAGTAAATGGTTTGCTTTTGATGCAATGTCATTTTTATTAAACCGAGACACTCCACGCCAAAACAGATTGAATACTGTAAGTTCCTTTATTTAATCTTATCTTATACTATGAATAGTCAGGGTGACAAAAGCCATTCAAACTACCACTACCACTGGGTAGGTTTTTAATTCATGCATACTCGTCCTGCCAGGAAAGCCTTCCTTCTGCAGTGAAGTAGCCTGCTAACTCATAGAATAGAATAGAATAGAATCACGCCGCCAGGCTCCATTAATTAGTTCTCCATTTTCGTCTTCTGTGTCGAAGCTGCCACCTGGTATATAAAGCGGTCGGGAGGAGCTGCGCCTCAAAAAATTGTGCAAGTGAACGATGGCCATCACTACTGTTGTTGCTTTATCTGGCTCAATATGCATTGGTTTTCTTAGTACCCTGAACACGGCTGACGTGATCCCGAGACGTTCTCAACCACCCTCCTAGCTCTACTGAGTCTATAATTGAAAATTCTTTCTTTTGACCCTTTGGCGTGAGCATGCCCGGGGTAAGGTTTCATCACATTTTCACTTAACGCAAAGGCAGAATCACCCAGAATGAAGTATGGCAGTTGCTTATTTCGGCCTTGCAAAGGGTACAGGTGTGGGCAATTGAAGAATATTATTTTCGATCATGTCATGTAGTTTGCTATTCTTAAACACTCCTCCATACGAGATTCGCCCTTGGCATCCGGCATCCGCGAAAAAATGTTATAATTTGCATCCACCATGGCAAACAGAAAGATGCTGTATGTTGACTTATAATTAAAATATTCTGCTCCGCTGTTGAACGGTGCTTGTAGCAACACATGCTTTCAATCTATTGTTCCGACGCAGTGAGGAAAATTCCATAAATTGTTAAAGTCATCGGTGAATTGTCAGGAATCTGCAAGCGATAACACACCAGTTAAACTTTTATCATATTTTAGGTAAGCAATACAACGGAACGTGAGGACAATGAAGATGCAGCTGGAGCAGAAGGAATTTCGGAGACACCAAATAGCTCAGTACAATCTGGGCCGCCAAGTAAAAAAGAAAAACGCGATCCAAAGTTACAAATGCTGAAAGAAGCTTTTGGAATTTTAAAATCAGCCTCGTCAAATACCAACACGCAAAATGAGGAAATTAAATCTTTTTTGACTTTTGTAGGAAGTAAAATGATGAAATATTCTGAGCACACTAAAAATATCGTGCAACAAGGCATATGTGACTTAATTTTTAAGGCAGACTGCCATTTTTTCGATGAATATCCCTACCAGCACACAAGCAATAGGACACAAACGTCTCAAGGATATTCTTCAGTTCAACCAACCTCGATGCAGGCGTATAGCCAACCAGCCAATGTTGGATATTATACAGGTCCTAGTACATCCAAAAATATGGATTAGGTATCCCAAATATATGCGTCTGTAGGACAATCATCTCCGGGTCGACCATCTCCGGGTCGACCATCTCCGGGTCGACCATCTCCGGGTCAACCATCTTCTCAACATCTATTAACTAACGAACAATATGCTATGTCATCTCCACAAAGTGAATTGTCTGAGCTTTTGGACACATGGATGATTATGTTTAAGTTACCTACAGTATTTTATTTGCCTATGTCATTGATTTAGTTTCTATATTAAAAAGTTCAATTACTTACCTTTACATTGTCTTTTAATGCATTGATGATTGCTGCACAAACTTCTGGAACGAATTTACTTATAACTTGCTTAGACATTCTGAGGTTATACTGTAAACTAGTGAATGAATCACCACTTGCTAAAAATCTCAATGTTAAAGCTAATTTGTCTTGAACGGGTATCGCTTTTCTAAACCTTGTGTCTCTAGTGCGAATTTGAGGTCCAATTAAATTAATTAGATACTCAAAATCTGTACTCGACATACGAGTGAAATTCTTGAAATGTCCACTAATCTCTTTTGGCTTCATATCCATTACTAAATTGTTAGAACGATTTCTATCTTTGAAAATTTCACTTTGCCAAAATCGCCGTGGGCTTTTATAATTATCTAAAATATTATACATGAATATGAACGCAGCACTAGCCACCATTTGAGACATGTTGTCGGCGTGACGTCGTTGCAGCACTGCGGATCCGGCAGCTCGTAGCTAGATACGCGGAGGACCGTGGACGAGCCGTACCCACTTGCAGGTTGATACCGTATCTGATACGTTATGTGCTACACTGCTAAGTGAGTACCCAGCTTATTGTTACGTAATGGAATTGTAAGGCTGTGTCTAGCTTTGAATTTGACTAGTGGGTGCCTGCGGATATGCTTGCATTAATTTTAAAGAATCACGGCGAGTCGCTTGTACATTGATTTGTAAAAACAAGAATTTTGGAGAAGTTGTAATGGCCTTATAATGATCGATCTTTGGTAGTTTGGTGCCTAAAGAATAACTTTGAACATTTAGAGACATTTTTTTCTTTGCACCAAGGATCTATTTTAACTTCTATAAAAATCTTTATTTTGTTATGTACAAATCTTATCATGATTAATTGCTTCTAATGACTGGCTATTTGCTTACGATCATGTTTTTGGATACTGAATTTCTCAGATACGGTACTAAAATGCAACTCACAGGGGCAGAGCGGGCAAAAAGATTCAGAGAAAACTTTAAAAAAAAACCAGAAAAATATGAAGCTTATAAAAAACAGCAGTTAAAAAGAGTGAAAAAATGCGTGAAAAAGATAAGTGATCTTGATGAAAATGAAAAAGAAAACAAAAACGAAAACAATGGAGACAACAAAAACGAAACCAAAAAGAAAAGAAAGATAAAGCAAACAATGATACAAAGATTGAATTGATTAAAAAAACAAGAGAAATAGCAGTAAGTAATCGTTTAAAGAAAAAACTAAAATGTAGAAAGATTAAATTTACTAGTAGGACGCGGAAACAACTTCAAAGAACTAAATTAGTATTACAATCGCAAGTGAACAGAAATAAAGAATTGGATGAAGAAGGTAAAAAGTTCAAACAGGCATTCCAAGTTACCTATAAGGAAAATTGTAAGACTCATGAAAATAAGAGAATAGTCAAAAAAGTTATTTAAATAACTCAAAAATAACTGCCAAAAAACTTGATGGAAAAACTTTGGGACTCAAAAGTAGAATAAGATTTTCTTACAAACAGCGTTTACTCAATACCAAGGTTAGAGAAGATATTGAAGCATTTTATCTTCGAGATGACATAACCAGGTGCACTGCAGGAAAAAGAGAGTGTAGGACAAAGGGAAAAAATAAAATGCAAATAAGGTATATGGTAGACACCTTACATAATCTGTATGAAATTTACAAAGGAGAAGGCGGTAAGCAGAGTTTCTCGAAATTTTATAGATATAAGCCATTTCATGTTTTATCTCCGAATGCAAGAACTAGGGATACCTGTATGTGCGTCAAACACAGCAATATTGATTCAATTCTACAATAATTAAAGGCGAATGGTGGTCTATCATACAAAAATATTGAAGAGGTGACAAATATCTCAGAAACAGACAGCGACATCTGTTAAAAAACTATGCAATTACGTTGAACTGGTATCATAGAATGTATTCACTGCCACTAGCGCCAGTTTTGCATCGAGTTTGAACCTGTCATTCAAAGTTGAAATTTTATGTCACCGGCAAATGTTTTTTCTTTTATTCGTTTATATAGTCAAAAGTTTTTATTTTAGTCTAAAACTAATACAGTGGGTGTTAAGGGAAGTACTTTACGCATAAGTTCAAATTGTCACAGGTAAGTTTTAAGGTTTGTTTTAACGAGTTTTAGTTTTCTTAATTATTTGATAACATAGTAAGGTTTTGAATTTGGAACCCCATAGGTGTAATAGGGGTAATATGGAACCGGGTTCCAAATTACCCGCAGTGCATTAACATCACTTTTTTCCTGATTCCAGTCATGCCTCGAACTCAATTGTCACCAAAGCCGAAGTCGAAAAGAAAAACTTGGGCCAGGAATAATATGATTGAAGCTGTAAAAGCAGTAAGAGAAAAGAAAATGGGTTTGAAAAAAGCGGTCAAGCTTTATAATGTTCCAAAAACTACGCTGCAAAGGTTTGTGCACAGTGACCAGCCTCCCGATGAGGTTGTAAATACTACTATAGGAAGAAGACCTGTCCTGCCATCTCACCTTGAAGAAAGCCTTGTGTCATACCTTCTCGTTATGGAAAGTAAATTCTATGGCTTGACCCGTCAGGATGTTCGTAAAATGGCCTATCAGTTGGCTGTGAAAAATAATGTCGAACATTCGTTTAGAAATAACATAGCCGGTCGAGCTTGGCTTGATCATTTCTTATTACGCCACAAAGATAAGCTTTCTATTCGATCACCAACAGGAACTTCCAATGCTCGGGCTCAAGGTTTCAATAAAGAAGCAGTGGATAAGTTCTTTGACATCCTTGAAGAAGCATTCCAAAAACATAATTATCCACCAGAGAGAATCTTTAATGTCGACGAAACCGGGCTATCTATCGTGCAGAGTAAAATGGTTAAAGTAATTGGTCTGCGAGGGAAAAGACAAGTAGGTAGCATTACTGCGGCTGAACGTGGATCATTGGTGACAGTGGTATCAGCGATGAGCGCAAGTGGCATATTTATTCCACCGCTGCTGATATTCCCACGCAAAAACATGACGCAAACGTTGATGAAAGGAGCTCCGCCAGGTTCTATCGGAAGATGCAATCCATCAGGATGGATTCAGGCCAATCTGTTTACGGACTGGTTCCATCATTTTATTGAAAAGACCCACCCAACAGAAGCATCACCTGTTCTGTTAATTCTTGATGGGCATTATTCACACACACGCAATTTGGATATTTTGATGGCAGCTAGAGCTAATAATGTCACAATTATTAGTTTACCTCCACATTCAACACACAAGATGCAACCTCTTGACCGTTCTTTTATGGGTCCCTTGAAAACTTATTACAGCGAAGAAATTAGACAGTGGTTACTCAATTCTAACCGGATGTTGACTCCATACGAAATAGCTGAATTGCTGGGACGTGCTTATCTCAGATGCCAAACTGGAGCTATGGCTGTGAATGGGTTCAGAGTAACTGGTATTTACCCGATGAACAGAAACGTATTTACTGAAGCCGACTACATAGCAAGCTCAAGTGGGACCACTCCTCAAGCTACTGATGATGACCCTCATCTACCGTCTACCAGTACACCTGTTGCTGTTCAAATGCCACAGGCACAACCTCGACCAGGCACTAGTGGACAGGCAAATCGAGCTTCCCAGCAAGTGATCAGCAACCCTGTTGTTTTCCCTGAAGATATCTTACCGGTACCGACACCAAAGAATAAAAAATCTAACAGAGGCCGCAAGTCATCTGCTGCTACTTTATTGACCGGATCTCCCTATAAACAGCAACTCGAGGAGTCAATCAAGTCTATAGCGCAGAGAGGAAGAGGCCGGGGAAGAGCTCGTGGACGTAGTGGTAGGCAGAGAACAGCAAACTCTTCTAGAACTCCTCCGAGCAGACAGGAATCTACATCATCGGATTCTCAATCATCAGTTTCTTCAGGTGACACTGTAGTGTCAGAAAATGCTACTGCACATGCCCAGCCCACAAACGAAGATGACGCTTGTTGCATTTTTTGCTCTGAAAATTACTCCAATGATCGACGTGGTGAAACTTGGATTCAGTGCCAATCATGTGGGTTGTGGGCACATATTGAATGCTCAGGATGCGACGCAGAATATTATATTTGTGATTTTTGTAAATAAATTTATTCCATACTTGTAATTTGGAACCCGGGTTCCATAATACCAGCACCAGAGCTCCGAACACATTTTTTTCAATTTTTCAATAAAGCAAATTATTTCCCTTAATGAGTGGTTTTATTTCGTTAATTCGTTCCTAATATAAAAGTTAATAAGTTTTTTAGTATATAAAATATTTTTTCGAAATGATTAGTTAAATAGTTTTTCTAAAATACTTAAGAAACAAAGTAGGGTTCCAAATTACCACCCCTTCCTCTACTATTGCATACTGTAAAACTGTACACGTCGATTATGATGAAAGAAAATCTGGTGATCAAATTACATGGTGGAAATGGGTACGAATAGATCACAAGTATGAAATATCTAGCAGAGAAATAACTACTACAAAAAGTACGAAACAGGAACAGAAAGGAACCGTCAATAATCTTATCTCTGAATTTGAGATGACAATAGTGCAATTCAAATTACATTATTAAAACTGGAAAGATCAGCAGCGGCAGTACAGACAATGTGTTAATAGTCTTAAAGATGGAGAAATCGTTATTTTATGCGATTTATCAGAAAATTAAGAGTGTAAATACTCAAAAGTGATACAAGCAACACACTTTGGGGCTTATAAAAACTCTATTACAATTCATACTGGAGCAATTTTTTTCAAAGATGTCACATTCTTTTTTTCAATTGACTTTCTAAGTTTTCATTTTGTACGTCCATGTAAGTTTGCATTACTGCATGTTTTTTTAAATAGTTGAAATACCTATTTGATCTCTATTATATTTTTAAGACTGAGAGAAGTAAGATTGAAGTTTGTTATTTTATTATTTGTTTTATATTTAAATAATAGGCACGACACAATACTTACTTTTGTGTTATTTCTTATAAAAGTTGATTATTTTATATTTTTGTTACAGTTAATGTTGCAATTTTTATTAGTATTTAGTCCCAAATTCCTTTGTGAAGAACCAATTTCAGCCTACCATTGTTTTTATTAAAACCCGATGTCCTACAAAAAGAACAAATTATAGTGCAGAAAATTTTGTCCTAAAATAATCTTAGAGTTACAAACGTTATATGTATAGACATATAACGTTTGTTCTAGCAAAAATAAAATGTATTAACTTCGAACCTTATTTCAAAACCGTTAAAGTGCCAGGACTTAAGCCCTTCTTCATAATTGTTCTTTAAAAAGAACATTCGGTCAACTTTACAAAATAAAAAAATAATATGGCGGACTCAGGAGGTTAAATTAATTATCTGTATTTTTCCCAAAATCTACGGATATTTCTCTTTTTTTTTAAGTAGTGTAGTAGACCTGGCCCATTTTGAAACATCTACTTTGTAATTGGCATCAACTCCAAAAGAACAATGCTAAAGGTTTTCTTATAGTTGAAATATTCAATTCCACTATGAAGTGAGCTTTGCATAACAATATGTTAGCCATCTTTGGAACCGACACAGTGTAGGAATTTGTTCCTTAATTCCCTTTCTATATTCATCCAACCATCTACTGTTGATGGCATCTAAAATCAAAATGTACAATGTCGGCTATAAAGAAAAAAAAAGTAAAACAATAAGTTTAACCTATTTATTTTTACAGGAATTATCATCACAAGAAACAGCACATGTAACTACAGAGATAGAAGAAGATGGACTGATGATGAACGATTTAGACAGCCATCAATTTCGTCTCTTACGCAAAAACCAGCGACTTCCCGCCGTCGTCCCGCCACCGATTTAGCGGAACGGCGGATGTCGTCAGCCTTTGGGCAGTTAACGAATATTTTAAATAAAAGACAGAACGAACGTCCACCGCCACCAAAGGAAGACGACGATTGCGACCTATATTCAAAATTATTAGCAAAAAAATTGCGAGAACTTCCTCCGGATGACAGACAACTGTTTGTGTATGACATAGACACTTTGTTAATAGGATTAAGGAGAGGCGAATTAGGCGTCAAACCCCATCTTCCCAAAACTCGGTCCCATATCCGTCATAACACGGATTAGACTCGAAGATTTTGTGTTTAACTCTTCGGGTCAGTTTCCGTGATTGCCAAACAGGTCTTAACGGCCTGGGGTGATGCTGGTACTGCGCTTAGAGAGGGCGCAAAAGGCTGTCCTTGAGGTAATAGCTTTCAAACCCTATAGCTTCCCTACCAGCGAACTGTATACGCTATGGAAGCTACCTATAGTAAGGCACTCTATTGTACTAAGTACAGTGTTGTGGAAACATTCTAACTTGTCTTTTGACCCTGAGTATAGAAGACAAAAACGTAGAACTGACAGTCTGCCCGATATCAGGCGTTAAATTGGAAATTGTCCGCCGACAGTTTAGTTTCTGCAGTCCCATTCTTTATAACAGAATAAATAAAGTACTATCTATTTACCCATGTACTCTCCGGGATTTCAAAAGAATTATTGGCTTCTTACTGTCACATATGAAGAATTGGAGAATGTAGTCAAACCCTAAAGATCTTTCTTTCGTAAACATGCACACCAAATACGTGGCGTGGACTGTGCTCGTGGGGAGGTACCACAAGCATACTCTACACTTACACCCCACAGACACGCACTACACTCACATACACAACATCAAACACTCGCCTATTTAATCTACTATTTCATTGTTTTTTACTATTTTAATTTTCTCATTTTTAGGGTTCCGAAAAAAAAGGAACCCTCATAGGATCACTCGGGTGTCTGTCTGTCTGTCTGTCTGTCTGTCTGTCCGTCTGTCACAGCCAGTTTTCTCCGGATCCACTGAACCGATTCTGTTGAAATTTGGTACACATATGGACTTCTATGACCCAAACACGGACGCGTTACGTAAATTATTAAATTTTTAGTACGGGGGTCACTTTTGGGGGTCAAAGTAGAAAATTAAAAAAAAAAGTTTTTTTATCAATATCGTGTGACATATCAAATGAAAGGGCTTACTGTGAGGGTTTTAATTATATTTTTTTCATAATTTTAAAATAAATGGTTTTGAAGTTATTCAAGAAATTAGACGAAAAATGACCATTCCCCCCCCCTTATCTCCGAAACTACTGAGCCTAAAATTTTGAAAAAAATTAAGTTAATAGATCTTTACCTAAAGATTACAGGAAAACCTATTAGAAGTCTGTAGTGTTAAAATAACATGTTAAAAAAAATAATTCGTTCGGAACCCTTTGCACGCGAGTCCGACTCGCACTTGGCCAGTTTTTTATATTTGTTATTGTTCTTTTTTAACACCATTGTATTTTATTTTTTGGAATTTGGAACGTTGTCGTCTCCATCTTGGAGGTGGGCGTTATAACTGTGACACAGTTTTGTAACTAATGTAGCTCTTTACATACGCATATATTTGTTAAATGTGTTTTTGTTTCAATAAAGATTATAAAGATAAAGTTTCCGATTTACTACTTGACAGTATTCAGTATTTTTATTTTTCAGATATCGTCGCGGGCGGAGGCAAAAAACTTAAATTTTATTAGAACGGAACACTAACACACTCAGAAAACCTTCCGTTGGCTAATGATATCAGTGCAGTAACTTACGATCCAGTTCACAACAGGGAGCTGTTGGCCGACTATAGCAATTCGAACTTGTTAATATCCAGCTTTGACCAATCAACCAGGAAAATACAACCTTTAGTTACGAGAATAATAGAAAATCAGTGCCCCCAGGTATGAAGTGAATGTTTCGTTCAGAAAATTTAGACATGATTAAGAAAACTTCTTCCTTAAGTGATTCATGTGTAGCATTTGGTAATCATATTACACAAGAACTTAGGAAATACGATCCTTAAACTCTATCGAGTGTTCAAAATGCTATTAATACTATTTACTAACATGCGAAAATATCAGATGAACAGTCAGATATTACACACCACAGTATCAGCAATCCCGATTAAATGCTAGTATTAGTGCAGCTTAAGTACCGAGCGAGGCAGACAAATAATTTAAATTAATTATCATGATCTTAATTTCTTTTTAGGGCCGATTGTTCAATCATCGAATAACTGAACAAATAACTAACTAGCGAATTAATTTAACTGTCTGATAAAAGGACAAATAAAATTGTTGCATTTTTCAATGACCAGATAGCAAGTGAATAGTTATCTGTGGATTTTAGTTACCAACTTCACAGTAGTATTGTGGGAGCGTGAAACACGCATACGGTGTAATAATAAATTTCTTTATTAGGGCACAAAGTCCCTATACTACAATTAAATTAATGTGTGTTAGAAAAGGATAGCAAATGCTTGGACATTCGTTTATTTGACGTTTAAACATAACCTTAATATTTTCTATATCCCGCCCGTGTATCTTTTATCTTGTGTGGTGATTTTGTAATTTGGTTTATTGTCAGTGACTTGTGATTACTTGTGACGTGTGAGCGCGCTGCTAATTTCAATACCTACTGCTGAAGTCGAATTGCTCGTTAGTCTAATCGACAAGCACAAATATATTGTGTAAAACAAGAAGACTGATGCGGTCACTAATAAAGATGCGGCTTGGAAGAAAATTGAGAGTTCTTTTAATTCATGTGGAATATCGACTAGTATTGGCACATGGAAAACATTAAAGTTAAACTACGAAGGCATCAAAAAGTACCAAAAAGAAGTCCTCTGTGCAACGGCAGGAAATGTATAGAACTGGAGGAGGACCTTCAAATGCTCCAGATTTCAATGTAGTTGAAGAAAATGTGCTGAGTATTTGCTATAATGTCACAGGCCTGGAAGCGCTTTACGACAGTGATACTATTACATGTAGGTATTCATTATAACTTGAAAAACATTAGGAATTCATCCTAGTTGCTTATTATCTGTTTAAATAAAACTTCAATGTTTACATATTGCTTTATTATTCCCAGTACCAACAATTTCTGTCATGAGAACAATGTGTTGAATGCAATTGAGTTTAACTCTGTGGAATTGGAGATTATTATTTGTATTTGTATTTGTGATGGGTTTGCTCTTGACTCAAGTCTAGGTCAGAGATGACAGAGACAAAGTCTACGATGGAGCGAGCTTACCCAGAAGGAGCCTGTGATTAATTCTGCTGATGAAAATGAAGGACAGAGCAATACCTAGGCTGACGTCTGTATTCTGTTTTTGTCTTATACTACTCCCAAACAAATAATACAAATAGTTTGGTAAGCTTTAAACCGTTTGCGCCCCCAGGTAGGCCGCAAACACAACTTGGCGAAATGCGGTTTCACAGATCCGTTAGACCCGGATACTCAATGTGAGTGCAGCGCCCTTGTTCAGAATATGAGCCACATGTTAGTGCCCCATGTGCCCATACACCTGTACTCTGGGGGATTTATCCATCGATTCGAAAAGAAGAAGAAAAACATTGTTGTCCTTTGTCCTTTGAACCTTACAACAGCTGTAATTCAATGACAGCAAAGCTAATATATAGCAGGTGCAAACAGCATATTAATTATAAATGTAACATTTTAATGTCAATCTTGATATTAAATAAATTTTATTATTTTAGACATGAACGAGTCACTAATCCTGGAAATACATGAAGAGGATAATGAATCTCAAAAAGGTACTTTTCTAATTTTGTAATATTAACATTGGAAAAAGTAGCATCTTGCAAAATTATGAACACCAGTGTTGTAAACTATCATTCATAACTTTGCAGATTCTACAGGAAGTAAAATAATAGGTGGGATATTAATATTGTTTGATGGTATTTAAACTTAGGTTTTCAAAAAATAAATGGGTAAAATGGCATCCAAAGGAAAACAAGGGTGTCAAACGTATTGAAACCAGAAACAGTCACAGAAGCAAGTGTCATTGGCAGACTGGATAAATTAAGTGCAGCCCGATTGGAACTGGTACAATTGCAAATGGAGACTGCTCTAAAACAACATCAGTTCATAGAAGAAGAACACAAACTTAAAATGATACATGAGGTAAGAAAGCAAGAAATTCATCAACTGACGTTACAAACATTAAGAAACACAGGAGCTATTTTTAATGGCAATAAATAATATACAAGAAAATAAAGACTTGTTGAAAGTAAAATTTGTTTAATTTTGAAATAATGTATTATATTTCAATTCCTTGATTTTCTAAATTACAGAATTAAGCTTTCTTTAATTTAGATAATCAAGGAATTGAAATATTCTAGTATAATGTTTCTAGCCATGTGCCTTTCTTCACCAGTGACATTGTAGTCAATGTCACTGGTGAAGAAAGGCACATGGCTTTATGGTGGGGGCAAAAATTGGTTGTAAGTGGTGGAACATTTACTTCTGGATCCTCTGGCGGTTCCTCTTAATTTTTCATTCTTACCAAGTTGTGTAATACTGCAAAGGCTACAGTTACATCTTGTGTTAGTGGTAGCTTAAATCTTAAGAGTGTTCTCGGTAAAAAATATCATTAATAATAAATTCGGGGCTTTTTAAAGTTAAATTACTCCATATTGCCAATTTGTAAAAAACTAATTTTAGTACCACATTAAACATATCTTTAAATTGTATTTGTATTGAATAAAACATTGAAAAATGTTAATAATTGTCAAAATAAAAGCTCATTTTATTTAAACACGATTTTGAAATTTTGCGAGAAGGCTGAATCTCGGACTGAAATTTTGAATTAACAATGAGTCGTGGAAGTCTGAAAAGCAAAGCGAAAGGCAAAATCCTGATCGTGTTATTGCATAAAATAGAACAGTAATTTTAATTCATAACGTCCCTAAAAAAATATTTCCTAACTTAAATTTTGCATCCTAAAAAATCCATTTGATATTATATTATGGCTAAAACAAAACACTATTTTTAAGTGGAGTTCAGGCAAAGATTTATAGAATGAATAGATGTTTTGTTAATTATGTTTGATTAATTGTTATATCTACAATATAAAATGCTAAAGTTAATAACAAATAACGCAGCGCGGAGCGATGTCGGCCAGTCGCGCTGTGGCGCTGTCTGAGGTGGGAAATATGTCGCTTACGCTGCCGCGCTGACAAAAGAAATAAGTAGTTGTACCGGGGATTCATAATACGCCTAACCAGTTTTGATCCGTAAGTATTTTTTTATAGAATATTAGTTTTGTTTAATTTTGTAGATTCGAATTACAAACGAACTAATGTAGTGTGTTTTTATATTTATGTGTACTTAAACGCTTCTATGTTTTAGGTAATGGGCCGAAAAAGTAAACTCTATTAAGGTGACAGTAGAGCTACACGTATTAGAAAAAAGAAAATGTTAGAGAAATTACAAGCTGCAAGGTAACTAAAGTTTATATATTATTACGCAACTGTCCAAAATAGCAGTGTAATGTTTTCTGGGTTTATGTATGTATGTTTGTAAGTTTCTTTATTTTACCAAAACTCCGTAACTAAAGTTAATCACGATTTCAGGCAGATACAGGTAGTTTTCCTATAAAATTAAAAAAAAAACAGGCTTTAAATCGGCATGACATTGAACGAGATACAATTCTTCAGGCTGAGAGTGCCTTGTGGTTTGAGCTGAGATGTACTTTAACTGCTTCCAATTTTGCCAAAATTTGTAAACGACGCGCGAATTTGAATTCAGCACCACTTGTGAAATCCATTTTATATGGATATTCCTTGGATCATGTAGCGTCAGTAAAATACGGCAAAGAAAATATCGCATGACGGTACGGCCCTACGTTCTTATAATCTACACCCTTAGAATAATAACGCATAGAAGTCGCGTCTAGAACAAAACACGAGCGAAATCGTGTGTCCACTTCATTTTCTTTGTGTGCGTGAGCCGAATGTGTCTACGTTCCTAAAACGCACACAGATATAGCTTTCAGTGATACCATTACCAAGCCGTTACCCACAAAATACTGAACTGGAAAAGATGAAGATGATTTTTCTTGTGATATACGTATTTTTTCGGAAGGTAAAATTCAATTTATTTAAATGGAAATAAATCGCATAAAGAATGGGATATTGTTCAACGCGTTTAGAATGCTTGATGTGTTATAATCTAATATTATAGGCATTTATTCATTTCTGATATGTAAAAAATCGGGTGTAACAGAAAGTAGGTATTGTATATTAAAATTACAAAAAATGAAAAACATGTTAATCAGTACTATTGTAATCTTTATTTTAACATCATTTAAAAACCTTGCAGTTACAACTGCTTCCTAAAGAATTTCCGCTTTGACTCAACGTCTCTTATATGTTCTCTTTTCGAGACATAAAAAAACCTAGTTTTTACAATCGGAAAAGACACACCAGGTAATTAATACAACACTTGATTTATGTACCTAATCAAACAACTTCAGGCAAATAAACATAAACAAACTTAGTTATTTGGTCCGGTTTTTTTAAATTACTAATTAACTTTTAGTTTGAATGAATATAGGTACCTAGCGGTGTTGATAACGACTATAATTCAGAGGTTGTAAATAAATATAGTTAAGTTTAACGCATACAGAATCGCCACCAGTATCCTATTTATAAAGATTAATATAAAATACCTAATGCCTACTTAGTTTCTCGAAACAAAAAAAAGGTTATATCGTAGGTATTCATTCAATAGCGTAGGTAGTAGGTACATCAAAAACTATTTTCTTTTTGCTAAACAAAAATAAGTGCGAAGAGTAAATTGAAAGCAATGTGGGTATTTATTTCCTCACAAATAGCAACACTGTGTTATGACAAGTAAGGTTATTAGAATTTTGTTTTAATGACCGATTTACGTAAAAATAATGTATAAAATGAAAGTACTTACTTATACTTGTGAAATGTAATTTGATCACATTTTGTTTGTTTTCCTGAAGTGCTATAACATCCTTTCACGCAACAAACTGTAATTTTCAATAATTTACTAGCGAGCTGTGTTCGACGGAACGTGACCTTGAGTACTAAGTGGCTAAGTTGGACGGATTGACGGATAAGGCTAAGTTCAAGTTGCCTCACTTTTTGCAGTCTTACTAGGTTTCTATGCGTTATTATTTTAAGTCTACACCACTGACTCGCCCACAGAACACTTGCTGCATCGGGTATGACGTCATACACAGTGCGACGGGTGCGGCGGTGCAGTAGTTCATAGAGTCCGTCCAACGAAAAAAGTCCCGCGGAAATACATGGAACTAAAAAGATTTGTTAGAGGATAGCGTACAGTCGCATAGAAACTAGCGCTGCGTCTGCGGAACTTCTTTCTTTGGACGGACTCGTAACGATCGCGCTCGACCGCCAGTCCGCCTTTGTACAGTGTTTTTTAACTTGTGCATAAAGTTTTAATAAATAAATAAATAATTAATAGAGAATACGAAGTTACCCGAATGGTTACGGCGCCTCCCGAATACTCCCGCCGATCGAGCCCGTATTGAAACATAAGATTTACGCATACCAAATATTTCGTTGATAAAAATTTGTTCTCTATTTCTTTCAATATTAGGAAGTTAATTGCGTAGTAATTGTTAGAATATTTTTATTTTGATAACTTTTTTCCAGAAAGTGTTCTTTACGCTAATACAATGGAGGTGATTTAAGAGTGTATGAAAATATTTTAAGATGTTTTTAGGTATAATCACAGTATAATTATCTACAGTGTTGTGACTCGGCCCTCTCCTAGAAATAATTACCTACAGTCGCGCGGTACGTAAACACGGGATAGGGCTGCCCGTCTCCAGTATTTTAATTTCATCTACTTACCTACTTGAGCTTCTATCTCTTTTTGTGATTGTTAATATAACAGTTTTTTTAAACAATAAAAAAGAAATTACATTCGCCGAAGTTTACCAAACTCCAATTCATACAAACTTCAACACCTACCTACTCAACCAAAATGCAGGAAACATCTGACGTATACAACGTGTTGTTTTGCATCCTCGTCAAATTTCAGGAGGTTGTCATAAAAGACATAAATAATCAATCGAAAGTACGGTAGCGGGCAATAACTAATAAGCGCTGCTTTTTTTTGTTGTTGAAATTTAACAGTATTTCAGAATTAAGCCCTTAATTCAATACAAATAAAACAGAATCACCCGACTACGCACACAGCGACAATGCAGCTGTGAGCGTGAGTGTCGACGTCTTACCTACGAAATGCAAGCGCGCGCGAGCGCGACCGATCAATGACCGGTAGCAATAATTTTACCTAATTTTATTTCGAAAATCACTTACATTATTGTCATAAATTTCGCTTGATAATTAACTCATCTTTGAGCATCATTGGAATACGGAAATCTTACTAATGATAATAATACTAGTGCGCCAAAGAAAAGTTCACTGACCTGTTATCAGATGATTAATAAAATGTTAGTTTTGCTTTTCGTAGTGATTTTGTTTTTATTTGTGGATTTCCTTCCTACTTAACGGGCTTAGGACCGGCAAGAATGCCTTAGTGTAGCGATCTACTAAGTCTTAAAATGTTTTCTACGTTTCATGGAAATGGAAAGACGTGCTAGTTAAGTGAAAGTACGTGGTGATATTTTCGACTCTTAGGTATTATTGGCGTAGTTAAAAATAAAATTTGAAATCAACTTATTTACACTAATAAAATTGATTAAGCTTACAACGTATTTACAAAATGTACAAATAAATAAATTACCTACTTAAGTTACCCGGAGGTATTGTTCAAAGTTGCCACCATCACACTCTTCGCACAATCGAGCACAACGTAGCTGGTTTTCCTTCAGCTTACGTAACACTAACACATTCGTTTTTAAAGTGTCGAAAGCACTAATGATCCTTGCATGTAATTCTTTTACACTTGTCACTTCCTCCGTGTAAACTAACCTTTTAACGTCTCCCCACAAATAAAAGTCTACGGGCGTCAGGTCTTGAGAACGCGGAGGCCAGGCCACAGGTCCTCCGCGACCGATCGAGTGGTCACCAACTTTTCGGTCAAGTACTCGCGTACTTGCCGACCATAGTGAGAGGGAGCGCCATCCTGCTGGAAGTAGAGGTTGTGCCTTGCGGTAGTGGAACGGGTGTTGAAGTTCACGTTTCAGTAGACGCCACACTGTGGTGTGGTGCACTCCTAAGTGTTGACCAGCCTCCCGCGTGCTTGCCCGTGGGTCTCGCTGGAAGTATTCCAGGATGTCTTCTTGCAAGGCGACAGGCAGGCCTACGCTGCCGCGAGCATGAGCATGGGAACGTCAAACTGCCGATGATCCCACAGTCCCTGCGTAGCAGCCAGCATGACGCTCTGTGATGGGGGTTCCCGATCGGGAAACATTTCCGTGAATATCCGGTTGGCTCCACGTAGGCTGTCTCCAGTGAAGGCATACAGGCGGACCATCTCCACCATCTTGTACCTACGTCTCAACGATGTACGGAGAAACGGAATTCGCAAAGCGTGCGTGCGCTTCGGCGACATCAAACACACTGTTAGTTCCGGGGCCGCGGGGGCGTGGCTAGGAGCTTGCGCGGGAGAATCCCCGTACCGTGATTGGGGTGCGATTGATTACCTACGAATTTATCGAATGATCGTTGCGTATGCGTTGTGTATGTATTGTTTGCGTTTGTTTGTGTGTGAAAGCGTGGTTATAAGGCTAGTAACAGACGGGCCGCGTTTAAATACGGCTGGTTTACACTTACGGATTTCCGTAAATAAAAAAATAAAATTAAAAAAATACCTACCCATTTTATTGTCGATTTGGGTCGAGAATCATTAGCATAATTACGTCCTTGAATTTGACTAGGATGCAAATCAACACGTTGTATAATTATAACATATTTTTTCATCTCAGCTTATTCTAAGTCTCCATTAGCACGGAGCCACACCAAATAACAATATTTGAAGGGGTAAGTGGACAAAGGTGTTATCTGACAAAACTGAAAAAAAATAGTTTCTAGCATGAACATAGGTTTTAAGTGACGATAAATCGACTGGTGGACTCAAAATATCTAATTTTAATTCATATCCAAAAATACAGACTCTAGCAAAGGTGTTAACTGCCAAAACGCATACATTTAAAGTTTGCAAATGTGTTATAGGCATATACATTTTCGAAAAATCATTTATACTATTACGTTTGAAATAATATAATGTGATATCAAACCATGTACTTTTTGCATGTTCGGAAAATTAACACGATTAAATAAATAAAAAATAAACAAAGGTGTTATGAACAGTGTGATACGTTTGCTGACATAGAAGTGATTCCTTTTTTTTTAAACCCCGTAATGAAAATGGGATTAACGTCTTAAATCTCCATTGGTTTAATTTATTTTATCTAATGCATTAATTTTACTGTTGTATGTTAAAGCATTTTATAACCTTTGGCATATTTCCGAACGCACTTTTTTTTGACAAATTTGACAGTGACATTTCGATACCGCGCGTCTTTCGCCGTTCGCGCGCCTTTCTCAGTTGTTTGAGTTGTTTCATTTTATAACAGAAGTTTTCTTTCTTATTTACTGTTCGAGTTCGAGTTGTTTGTCTGCACAAATAAACACTATGTCGTCCGGTTCACGTAGTCGGCAAATATTGAGTTTAGTGCTGACTAATAATAACATCATAGAAAATGATGACTATGACAATGGGGAGCAAGGTTCGTACCTACATACTGCAAAAATCTTTATGGAACTAGCTTCATGTGTGATATTATAGTGTTGTTTTAATATTCCTATATTGTATTATTGTTGCTTTTAGTTTCAGATGATCAGAAAAAATGTGATGGTAGTCCAGAAATGTGTGATTTACCAAGTACGTCGGGTACTAACAACTTTGTAAAATGTAAGTAGATCCATAGGTATTCATGTAAATATTTTAATACATTCCTTTTGCATTAGGTACAAATTATTTATAATAATCCTCTGAAAAAAGCCAGTAAGTAGTTTATTAGATTTTTGAAAATTTCGATAAAGTCCTATGTTATTTTTTTAAGATACAATTTACATTTATTTCAGATGATGAAGATACAGAAAACAACCAGGGTACACAAGAGTGTAACTCCCAAATTATTGTTGACACAGATTCATCTATCTGTAAGAATCTACTGTATATTCTTCTTGTTCTATCTTAGCGTTAATCCCATATTATTTTATTGTGATATGTATGATTTGTTGAGCAGGAGATATTTATACATACATTTCATTACAGCACCAGAAGAACCATTCAGCCCTGCCAGTTCTGATAATGAATATGTACCTTCATCCTCATCAACTGATATAATTTCTGAAAATGAAATCCAGGGTGACGCTCAAGTGACCAACAATATTTTGCAACCAAAGAAAAGGAAGATTTTTCAGTTAAAAGAAAAGTTGTCTAAGAAAAGAACAAGAAATGAAGCTGAGTGGAAACAAAATAAGAATAGTATTTTAAGGCAAGAAGGCAAAGAATATGTTACACGGAATGGTAAAACTATGGCAAATAAAAGCCCAAGGACAGGATTATTATGCAAGGAAACATGCATATACAAGTGCTATGAAAAATTTTGTGATATTGATTGTGCATTTCTCTTTTCTCAATACTATAGCTTAAAAAATAATACTGAGAAAAATATGTATCTTTCTAAATTTATTACAGCAGAAAATGTCAAAAGAGCATTAGTAAACCCTACAAGGAAGAGATATACAACTTATACCTATGTTTTACCAAAAGAAGGTACCAATATAAAAGTTTGCAAAACTGCATTTTCTAATATGTTTCAAATTGGATATAGAAAATTAGCAGTTATTCAATCAAAAATTAAATTAAATGATGTGGCTGCACTCAAAGATCAAAGGGGGAAAACTCACTCCTACAAGCACAAGCTAGATATTGAGGTAGAAAATTACATATGCAGTCATATTAAAAGTTTTCCATCTGAAAGTTCACATTATTCTCGAACTCAAAATATTCACAAACAGTATTTAAATCCTTTACTTACAGTTAAAATTATGTACTCAATGTATATTAAAAAATGTGAGGATGAAAATAAACCTACAAAATACTACATAAAGGAATGCACATATAGAAATCTATTTAATAGGAAATTCAATCTATCTTTTAAACAGCCTAGAACTGATGTTTGTTGCAAATGTGATTCAAATACACACACTGAAGAGCATATTGATAACTATAAAAGAGCATTTGAGTTACAAAAACAGGAAAGGGAGATGTGTATCAATGGACAAAACTATACATATATTAGTTTTGACATGCAACAGACACAGCCTCTTCCTAAAATTCCTGTATCAAAGGCTTTTTATTTGAGGCAAATCTGGTTTTACAATGAAGGTATCCATATCATTAATAAAAATGGACATAGGTCCTATTTCTGCACTTGGACTGAAGACTGTGGTGGCAAGGGCAGTGTAGAAGTTCTCAGTTCACTCTTTTACTGTTTGAATAATCTAGCTGATTTGGATAGTTCCCAAAACTTATTATTGTGGTCTGATTCTTGTAGTGGCCAAAATAAAAATCAATTTCTAATAGTTTTGTATCAATACATGTTTACACGTAAATTGTTTACGTCCATTGAACACAAATTTCCAGAGGTAGGTCATACTTTTCTTGATTGTGACAGACTTTGGCCGTATAGAAAAACTTTTAAGAAAGCATGAGAAAATATTTACTCCTAATCAGTACAGAAACATAATTAAAAAGGCATCAAAAAATAACTCAATAATAGAAGATATGAACCACCATTTTTATGATTTCAACAAATTAAAAGATGATTTAGGAATAGTAATACCGAACTTAAATTCATTAAAACAAAAAATCAACTTTAAAGTAAATGTTAAATGGATACGCATTGAAGATTATGGTAGATATTTATATAAAACCAACTATGACCCCAACACACCATTTTTGGAAGTGTCTCTAGTAAAGAAAATTAATGTTATTCCAACAGTTTTCATAGCATGTGATAATAATCATAGGGGTAAAATCTCTAAAGAAAAAATTGCTGATATAAAAACTCAACTTGAATACATTGAGCAAGAGTCTCAATGGTATTATTTTAACATTTTAAATAACTTTCCATAATGTTCTACATAACTGACATATTTTTTTTGCTTAAATAAATATATTTCATAAAAATAATGCTTGTCATTTAATTTTTCACTTAAGCCCTTTTTAAGTTCACATTATCTAAATATGATTTATATGAAATTATACAAAGGTGTTAAGTTCGTGTTTTGTCTATTTTTTAATAAATATATTAAAAATATCTTATTTCTGTAATATAATCTAATAAGAAATGATATTTTAAAAAGGATTGACACTTCAGATTTAAATAAAACATTTAAAATATATAACTACCTTGATTTTAAGATTTAAACTTTTCTAACGCTCATTTCTCAATTTGAATTTTTTGTTAGTTAACACCTTTGTCCACTTACCCCTTCATTTTTGGTCACCCTTTGTAAACTTTACTTAATATTAACCAACTCATCGCGTGTGCGCTACATGTAGCAATCAAAACCCCTAACTATCTACAGCAAAATCTTACTTAAAAGTAAATTATAATGGTACATACCTTACTACCATTAATTACCCTCATAATCATTTCATAGTGATATTTCGTCTAATTCAATCATATAAATGTTAGTAGCTAAGTACCTACATAAGCAAGTCGATAGCCTAGCCTACAAATTTTTAATGCTAGCGTTGGTAGTTCACTCGTGTATTACTTTTTTCACCCTATCCGCTTATTTATTTACGAATCCAGTAGGTATTTTAATCGGTGGAAAAAGCCAAAATCTACCCCATTAACAAAAGAAACAAATTATGTACCTACCAGGTAAACTACAACATGATATCTTTGGGTGCGTTATTGATGAACCGAAGCAACCAAACCCACGACATTATAATTCTGTAATTTCCTTATCCATTTTGAGTAAGTACATGAACTTATTTCAAAACAAATATTCACAAATTACCCGATTACTGCTTAGAAAACGGCCACTACGTTCATTCGTCACTGCGGTGCATTCGCGACTGCTTGCAGTTGGAGAGCAGTTTCAACTCGAGGTGAGTAGGTATGACTCGCGTTCCGACCGTTCGTATGAAGATAGAATACTGTACATATTTTAACCGTGGTATAATGTACTTGAGTCGACATTAGTAATATTATTATTTTCAACCTTTTTTGATTTTATGTCAGTTCACTTTCACTTGTGATGGCGGATTGAACTACCTATTGGCCTTGAATTTTTGGCGCGTTTTAGCAGTTATAGTGTTGCTGTGTTGTTGTGGTTTTGCTTATCTTAGTTTTCGTTTCGTTTCCTGTATATAAAGTAATTAATAAGGGTAAGTAGTTAAGGCCGTATCTCTGAAATAAATGATTGCTCGAAAGCACCGATTTCACCTCCCAGAACCGCGCAGTCCCCGCATGCTTCCACGCGGAAAGTTCGAAATATCGAACCTAGCGCCACAACATCAAATTAATTCAAACCGCCAACTGATTCAGTGTTGCTCGCTCGCAAACTTCCTAAACTCGTGTCAAAATAATAACACAAATCAGCACTCTTAGAAACAGCGATTTTAGATGTATATAAAATACAATAAAATAAAATATTGAACGCAGAAAAATAAATATTTGTTTTAATATTTATTTTTTACAGTCTTTGGTAAATTATATTAAGTTTTGTATGGCTCCAAATTATTTTGAAAACTACTAATTCAGTTTGCAATTTAAAAACATGGCTATAATTGTGCGATAGAGATAGCACTAGAGACTTGAGCATACGGAAGGTATGGAGTAGACCAGTTGTATGAAAAAAATATTTTAATCATAATTGAAATACATTATGAAAACGAATGAAATGATAAGTAGTCAATTTGTTTTTTTTTTCGCGTGCACTTACGAAGCCTTTTTACAGAAATCGTGCATTTTCTGGCGGTGGTTTTCATCATCATCATCATATCAGCCGAAAGACGTCCACTGTTGGACATAGGCCTCCCCCAAGCGTAGCCACAACGACCGGTCATGTGCGTCTCGCATCCAACGGCTACCAGCGACTTTCACCAGGTCATCGGTCCACCTTGTGGGAGGCCTTCCAACGTTACGCCTTCCGGGACGCGGTCGCCACTCCAGAACTTTTCAGCCTCATCGACCATCTGTTCTGCGAGCAATGTGCCCTGCCCACTGCCACTTTAGTTGTGCGATCCTTCGGGCTATGTCTGCGGTGGTTTTGTACCAGTGAAAAATAAATCGTACATCCTATAAACATATATTTTAAACTCTTCATCATATTAGTTTGGTTCAAAACCTAGTTAACTAAATGTGATGCAATGACCCTTTCAGTGTAAGTTCCATCAGAGGTATACATGAGCGCCGCTGCTATTATATGCGGCATTCCAAATCCGGTCCCATCCTCAGGCCCATTTTGCAAAGTAATAGTTTCATCCTAGTTGTTGTTTCATCCACGGAACATCTTCAAGACTTATAGCAAATCATGGAAAAACACTTAGAATTTAGAAAATCTTTGTATTTGTCTTCGTAAACTATACCTACCAAGGCTTTTGACAGGTTGGAAAGGGGTGCACTCATACAACTTGTATCAAAATTTGTTGGATATTTTAACTTGTAGGTATTTTTAACGTGAATATAAACAATGAGTGAATTAAATGTTGAAAATTAACCCATTTTTACACGAAGGTATTTTAATTTTCGATGTTCAAATATGTACCCATCGGTATTTAGGACATTCTATACTTTGAATGTCGAGATCTAATTCTTGTAGATATTTAGATTTTAGATAAATTGGACGTAGGTTATTTAACCATTCGAAAATATAAACTTTCGTTATTTTAATTTTCAGTTTATGGTCGTTTGATATTTCGATATTCAAATACGTACCCATTTTATTTTTACAAAATATTTCTGTAGTACGAGATGAAGTAAGGCTGGAATGATGAGGGGTAAAGACTCACAACATATCAGGAGGCCAGAATTATGATAAAGTAAAATTGGGCTAACAACTATTACAACATAATACTGATTTAGATTTATAACATTAGTAGGATTACATATTTTTCATTTATTTCTGGAACTTCTAAAACCCGGCAGACAAGTCGGGGTAAAAAGCTAGTATTTACTTAACACGTTTTTTTTCACAATTCAAACGCGACTCCTTTATCATTCCCAGGCTTGTTGCCTGTGACATTTAACACATTCTTGACACATTGATGTCTGACGTATTTCCATCATAAAATGAAAACATTTATTTTAGCGTGTGTCTTGAGTTAAAATGTGTGTAACGCTGTATAAACAGATACTCCAATATAGAAAATAAAATGTTTACCTAATATTGCTTTGTGAGATGAAAAGATTGAAGGATCCAGTACGTACATACAAGATGATGACTTGGAGACGTTATTTTCTTCAAGCCGTTGCTATTCATTTCCTGGAAAACGAGTCCATTGTCGCCTTCAGGTAGGAACTCCCAACGATGTTATACTTTATTTAACTTTGCTCTTTTATTTCATACATTATTCAAAAGTTAGCGCGGTTAGAAAAATATTGCGTTTTATATTGTTCAAGGTCATAAGAATACACATTCACATGGTGCAGACATTTTTTAACACTTAATTAAATTTTAAACGGCTAAACTATTAGCATTTACTGCTAAAAAAATATTTAAATTACGACAATCTGACAGCTCCGATTTGCAAAAAGTGACTCAGGTCCTGCCTGCAAGAGCTCCACGGAGCATTTGAAGAACTGAACAAATGAGAGAGATGCAAATTCTTTTACAAGACAAAAGATGAGATGAGAATACTAAGAGTTTAGCTCGGAATAAAAAAACGTAAGTGCCAAAATAAATTTTCGTATTTGATAACATAAAAGTATTATTAAATCGAAATCTGTTCAGTTAAAACCGAGGTTTTAACTGAACAGATTTCGATTTAATAATACTAGTTATATGTTAATAACCTATTAGTTGGGTTGTATTTGTTTATTGCATAAACCAATATGGGCCATTGCATCTATTTTTAGATCATGACGACAGCCGCACAACGCGGCGGTCTAGAACACCCTACCGGCGCGTACGCTGGTAACGCAGCAGGGGGTCCTGTGAATATTCTAAGTCCTGCGGATGGTATTGATACATGTGGTGTAAGTTCTCATTTGCAAGCTGGTACTGACAAGAAGCGGACGAATATTCGTCCTTCTACTCTATTTTTATTGACTTTTGATTTAGTTGAATATTTTTCTGAGTGTCGTCAAGCACTTTTGGATTATTTTGAAGACTTGGTTACTTTTGTTATTGGGTTAGAACAATCCCATACTTCTAAAAGAGTAAGTTATCATTTGCATTGTTTTCTAGAATTTAATCATTTAATATTTTTGTCTGAATTGCGAGAGTATATTCAGTGTTTTGCGAATGGTGCTAGATTTGATTTGCAATGTGCGAAAAGTAGGCGTAATTGTATTCGTTATTGTACGAAGGAGGATTCTGAACCATTGTATAATTGTAGAGTCAGAATTGCATTTTAATATGCGGGTCCGGCTTTGGGCTAGGCGGACTGTGCGGTTCCGTTTTGATGATCCGTTTGTAATGGAGCATCGGTTTTGTTATCGTTTTTTACAAAAGGCTTTTGCCGATATAAAAGAACCAGTAGTTAATGTTAATTTGCGACCAGTGTATGATTGTTATTGTAATTGGACCATGGAGGTTTGTATATGGTGGAATAATTATTTAAAGACTGTGGGTTTGAAACGGAAACAATTGTATTTGTATGGTCCTTCGAATGTGGGCAAGTCAACATATGTTGAAAGTTTGATTGGTAGAGTGAATATGAAGTATGTTTTTTATCCTGGTGTGGGTAAGTTTTTTATGCAAGGGTTTCGTGATGGATTCTATAAATAAGGTAATTTTGTTTGAGGAGTTTAATTATAAGTTTTCTGTTCCGAGTATGTTAAAAAGATTGTTGGAAGGTCGTCAGTATGCATATCCAGTTAAATGTGAAACAGATTTGATGATTACGTTCCATGGTCCAATTATTTTTGTGTCTAATGAGTTAGATGATAGTATGAATAAGGCTATTTTATATGTTTTAAAGTAATTTTCATAGGATCAATCTATTCTGAAGCGTTGCGTCTTGTAGTTAAAAAAAGTAAAAAGATATTTCGTACTTTGTGATTTTTTTCTATTGAGAAAATTTCTTCGTATCGTGTATGCCTTTAGTTGGATACTAGATTATATAGTCAAAAACCGTATACCGTAATCTCACATACCTATTCCAGGTACCTACCAAGATACGCTAAAACGAAAAACGGCCTTATACTGAATATATCCCCTTAAATATAGTTTTGTAAAGTTCGTGAGTAAATATTAGCTGATTGGTGTTATTGTAAATAGGTATAGACTTTTAAAGATGCCTCCTAAAAAGAGTGTTGCCTGGGATCACTTTATTGATAAAGGTGACTACAAAGCCGAATGTAAAATGTGTAAAGCGGTTTGCTCGTATAAGTCAGAAGCGACAAACCTAACACATTCAGCGGAAACATCTCGCTGTCAATTTAGTTACGAGGGAACAAGGTGTGGATCGAGGGAAAATCCAGCTGAAGAAGCACAAGTGCATGCAGTGCATGCCCCAGCAGTACCTCAAGCTAGTACTAGTACCGTCGCCGGTACTATCTCCCATCTTATTATGGGAGAATACTGTGATACATCCTCCTTGGATGGCTCACCCTCCGGGAACCTCCATCAATTTAATAATTAAAAAAGCTTTAGAAGAATTAGGAATTTAGAATAGGTTTAAATATTGACATATAATGATTGATTTGTTTTTACGACAGTTCTGTAAAAGTTTTTCCTGAGAGCACCAGCTCAATATAATAATCTCTTAAATCGCTTAAAGGCTGTTTTATTGAATCGATTCCGGGGGCATTCCAGAAGCCCTAGTGGTGTGCCCTACATGTGGCGGCGGCGCCGGGTACTTAATAAATAGAAAAGTACGTTTTTCGCGTATACAGGGCGTACACTGTATAAAGATAATTTCGCGTATGCACTGCGTAAAAAGTGCATGAAGACCCCCATTTTATAGTGATGCTTAGGCGAAATTTCTACGCCTGGATAAGTATAAAGATAAGTGGTTTTTATTAAAGAAATATAATTTCGCAAGATGGCGAGAGTAGTATCCTTCACGGGTACGGGTTCCACCTGCTCGTTCGACGATTTCCTTACACAGTTTCGCCAAATCGCAGCCATTAATAGATGGCCGGAGAGTGATTTAGCCCTCATTATGGGTGCTTATTTGGACGGCCCGGCCCTAGCTTTTTTCAAATTTACGTACAAAGAAGGGGTGTCATTTAAGGTGATTTGCGACAGCCTGAAGTCTGAATTCCCATCAGGAATAGATTTTGTTGAGAAATTCTACAATGCGCGTCAAGACACTAAAGAAGACATAGTCGCATTTTTCTATAGACTGGCTGATTACGGATTACAGTCCGGAATTACCGACGAAAAGATATTCATTAAGATTTTCTTGAAGGGTATAAATATGCATTATAAATTAAAGCTGGGGACCCGATTATATAACTCAAAAGCTGAGTTGCGTGCCACCATTGACCAAATAAAAGAAATATTTGAGGAGACGCAGCCCGACCGGGCAAATTTTTCGTTGCACCCTCCGCGGGTCAGTTTTGATCATTTTCCAGCCGGAAGTCAGAGATACCCAACTTCACCGAGACCAACGAGCCCGGGGCAGACGGCTTCAGGATCGACGCCAAACCTAGCCGGTGATACGGATACGTATCACACTCCGAGGTATAATTTGCGGCCGAGACGTCGGTTTGTTAATAGAAATAACCGTATTCCAATTACCCCCAGCTCAAGAAGCCCACGTTCTGATGGCCACCCAAACGCGGAAGGGCACAGTCGATAAATAATGAAGTGGAGTTGCAGGCTGTGTCCGAAAGAGATCAACTCCTAAAGAAAAATAGCAAATGCGGTGACCTCAATCCATTTATTAACATTACAATAGATAATCAAGCCTGTTCTGCTCTGATAGACACCGGAGCATCAATTTCGTGTATATCAGATCAATATGCGTTGAATCTCAATTTAAATCATACCAGTGACAAGGCAAATCATTTTGTGAAGTCAATATCGGGATCATGCTTAGAAGTTGTCGGGAAAACGACGATAAGTTTTATAGTGGACTCTAGTGTCTTTGTGAATGATTTCCTGATTATTAAAAACATTAACCAGAAATTGGTCCTGGGACAGGATTTCTTTCGTAAATACGAAGCAGTTATCGATTTTTCTAATGGGTGTATTACTTTAATGGGAAGATGTTGTATAAATTTTCACAAATGTACTGAACAAAATGCTATGTCAGAATCGCAAGTGGTGTGCCATGACCATAATAATGAAATAATTCCAAATAACAACATTATGAAGGTTCGTGAATCTAAGGGAGAAGGGAGTTTTAATTCTGTATCGGAAACTGATTATTTATATTTTTCGAATTTAGTTAAAAACTGTGATGATAATTTTTTATCGAAAGTAGCTAATGCTGATGTAGTTAATGAACTTGATGTTAATTTAGGTTTAAGCTCGGAGAAAAGAAACAGACTGAGAACCCTTCTTACCTTATACAGAGATAACTTCGCTTTTAAGGCCTCTGAATTAGGTAGTTGTAGCATAGAAGAAATTACTATTAGAACTGTAGATGATATACCAGTTCATCACCCACCATATAAGGTTTCACCCAAGCAGCGAGACATAATAAATACACAAGTCAAGGAAATGTTGGCTAATAAAGTTATTCGGGAATCCAGAAGTGCATATGCATCCCCGGTAGTACTGGTGCAGAAGCCAGACCAGTCGTGGAGATTTTGTGTAGATTATAGGAAGTTAAATAAAAAGGTGATAACAGATAGCTATCCATTACCGATTATTGAGGATATTATGATATATTTATCGGGAGCCAAATATTTTGCAGATTTAGATCTAAATTCAGGTTATTGGCAACATAGATTGTGTGAAGAAGATTAGCATAAAACTGCATTTATTACTTCTTCAGGTTTATATGAATTCAATGTTTTACCTTTTGGACTTAAAACAAGTCAAGCTGTTTTCCAAAGAGTCATGGACAAAGTACTGGCTGGAATAAAATATAAAAAGGCCATTTGTTATGTAGATAATATTTTGGTTTGGGGAAATAGTTTTGAGGAATTTATTGAATCGTTAGAAGAGATTATGTTACGTTTAAAGAAAGCAAACCTTACCTTAAAACCAAGCAAGTGTAGTTTTGGGTATAGTAGAATTTCAGTCTTGGGACATGAGATATCAGGAGAGGGAGTCAGACCCGATAATAAGAAATTACAATCTTTAAAAACTTTGAAAACACCAAAAAACGCAAAGCAAGTTAAATCCGTCTTAGGGTTGTTTTCATACTATAGAAAGTTTATTAGTGATTTTGCACAGATTGTATTACCACTAACAAAGCTTTAAAAAAAAAATAAAGCGTTTGTTTGGGGTAGTAAGGAAGAAGAAGCATTTCGAAAGATTATAAAGATTATGGAATCACCACCTATCCTGCATTTTTATTCAACTGATAAAAACATGGTCACTAGGTTATATGTAGATGCCAGTGATGAAGCAGTTGGTTGTTGTCTCATGCAAGGTGAAGAGGTAATGTTTCCTATTTCATATGCATCAAGGAAGCTAAGCGATGGGGAAAAGAAATATTCAATCACGGAGAAAGAATGTCTTGCTTTGGTATGGGCATTGAATTATTTCAAACATTTTCTATGGGGTTTGACTTTTCAGGTGATGACTGACCACAAAGCCCTATGTTGGTTAAGGAGCAGAAAGGATATGAATGGAAGGTTAGCTAGGTGGTCGCTGAGTATCCAGGCATATGATTTCAACATAGTGCATTGTGCAGGGAAGGACAACGTCATAGCGGATTTTTTGAGTAGGAATCCCTTGGCCGAGGAAAAGGAGGAGGAGTCAAAGTTGTCCGAGAAAAAGTTAGAGGACGGCATGCAGTTGTATAGGATAGAGGTTGTGAGGATGCGAGAAGAGCAGCTGCGAGATGAGTTTTGTAGAGGTTGGTTTGATAAACTGGCAGCTAGTAGTGGAAGTACACTCAAAGGTTTTAGTGTCATAGATGGTGTATTATGTAAACAAGCAAGGAGATTGAATAGGGTTCGAGAGTTGATAGTGATCCCAGGTTGTTTGCTGAAGGAGATATTAAGGGAATTGCATGATGATCCATGGTCAGGTGGTCACTTAGGTCTAGCCAAGACGTTAGGTAAATTTCGAGCAGGATATTACATAAAGGATGCTGAGAGGGAGATAGATAAATATGTGAGAAGTTGTCGGTTATGTCAGGAGCGCAAGAAATGTAAGCAGTTGGCACAGTTACAGCCAGTCCAGGTGAACCATTTGATGGAGAAAGTAGGCATTGATGTTCTAGGGCCTTTTAGGAAGTCGATGAAAGGTAATCGGTATATTATCGTTAGTGTAGAATATGCTTCGAGATATGCAGTCTGCAAGGCGGTTCCTAGAGCGACGGCACAAAAAATTAGTGAGTTCCTAATTGAAGAAATCTTCTGTAGGTATGGTGGTGTAAAAGAAATAGTGTCGGATAGGGGGTCGGTTTTTACGTCACACTTAGTGAAGGACACTGTTGAATTCTTCGAGGCGAAGTCACGCTTCACCACAGCATTTCACCCCGCATCGAACGGTCTGGTCGAACGTTTTAACCAGACTTTAACCCAAATGTTGTCCATGTATGTTGCTACGGATCAGAGAAATTGGTGTAGCTATGTTCCTCTCGTGTGTTTCGCGTATAATACCAGTAAGCAGTCAAGCACCAAGATTTCACCTTACGTATTATTATATGCTGGGGAGCCATCATTTCTTACAGATTTAACGATAAATATTGGGGAACAGAATCAGTCATTAGATTTTGTAGGACGTCATAGTCTGAAAAGTCAGCTGTCACGCTGTGCCATAGATAATATAAAAAAGGCGCAAGTCCGACAGAAAGCTATTTATGATAAGAAGGCGAAAGTCAGGAATTTTGTAGTAAATCAATTAGTAATGGTTTATACTCCTAGGTAGAGATGGGATTTTACCCGGTAAAAACCCAAAAGTGGGTAAATTCTAGGGAAAATACCCGGGAAAATACCCGATTAGGAAAATATTCGGGTGTTTTAAAATTTAGCTTATGTAATGTTTAGATACACATACATTAAATAGTACATAGTTTTTAAACTTTATTCCTACTAGTTAGAGCTTATATAAGTTGAAATGACGCACTCCACTACCACTTTTACGTAAACAAGCTTTAAAGAATGACTTAGATAAGCTTTAACGCTAGTTAGTTAAGACAAGTTTGTAATTTCTTAGAACCTGTAACATTTATACCTAGCTATTGGCGACCAATAAACCGCTCGAAACTACCTGCCCCCACCCCGGGAGCACGTACTTTCGAGCCGGACAATAGCCAGTACCTAGTAGTTGTCACATAAGTGATCTTTCACAAGTTTTTTTGGCTTCATACCGTGGGTACTTGTGTTAGTTTCTTTGATTTATTGACGACCTGGATTTTGTTTTGTGGACTTTTGATATTATAGTGATTAAATACGTGATATACTTCGGATTGATAACTAGTGCTATCCTTACGGACTTCGATACATACTGCATCCCATCAACATAAATAAACCGGTAAGTTTGAGCTTATTAGAAATGTAGGATACTTTAAAACATCTGTTTGCTTCTGTTCTTACAATTGTTTTTTTTCTTTTTGCATTAGATTACACCATGCCGAGAAAGAAAAATAACGATGTATGGGAAAACTATTTCCATTCCGCAACCAGTAAAACGGTTAAGTGCAAACACTGCGAAAAAGTTTACATGTTTGGCAATGTCAACAAGATGGCCCGCCATCTGTTGAAATGTTTTAGATGTCCAACTGTTATCAAGAACAAACTAAACAAAACATCTGACGTTAACGCAACTGCAACAAATCTGCCTTTACAAGATGAATCGCAGCATGAAACGTTACAAGATAACAGTTTGACTGATACAAATTCTAGTACTATAACTTCAGCAGAAAAGAAACTTTATCTAGATCAGCTTTTGTCGAAAGCAATATTTGTTTCCGGTTCTCCTTTTTCCATTGTTAACCATCCGCTGTGGGCACGATTTTTTAATGAGTTGCAACCACTTTACAAGTTACCATCCAGAAAAGCAATCTCAACTACACATCTGGAAGCTATTTATAAAGAAATGGTAGAAGAAATTACAGACGAACTGAAAACTATAAATAATTTGCATCTGCAGTGTGATGGCTGGAGCAATCAGCGCAATGAAGGCATTATCAACTTCATTATTGCAAAACCCGAGCCCGTTTTTGTCAAAAGTCTTAACACTCTTACCAACCGACATACAAGCCAATATCTTTCTCAAGAGATTATCAAAGTTATAAATATGTATGGAGGCCACAAGTTTGTAACTCTTATAGGAGATAACGCTAATAACATTCAAAGAGCATTTCAGATGGTAAAAGATGTGTATACACACATAATACCGCTGAGATGTGTAGCACATACATTAAATTTACTTTGCGAAGATTGTCTAAGACCAGAACCTGTTAAAGCGTTTATATCGATTGCCATAGAGACCATAAAAGCAATAAAAAGAAGTCAAACTATGAGTGCTTTACTAGCCCAGATTATAAAAGACAAACGATCAGGCGAAACATTGAAATTGCCAGGAAAAACCCGATGGGGCAGTTACTGTACTGCTATAAAAAGCTTGAAATGTTCGAAAGTAGCATTACAGACTTTAGCTGTTCACGAAGATGCTACTATTTCAGAAGAAATAAAGTCAAATTTATTGGATCTCAATTTTTGGAACATGGCCGAAAATTGTATAAAATTGTTGGAACCGATAACTGAAAAAATTTTCAAACTTGAAGGAAACGGAATATTAATAAACGAAGTATACATGGCTTTCAGAGACATACAATCTACATTTAATTTTGTGCTACCCGAAATTTCTATTTTAGATGACCAGCACAAACAAGATATAATAAATGCTGTAACCAGGCGAACAAATAACTGCATCAAACCAATCCATTATGCTGCATATTTGTTAGATCCGAGATCGCAAGGCATTGAACTCGATGAAGAGCATGAAGTAGATGCCATGGAGTTTATACATGAAGTGAGCCAGTCACTCAATATTGATGTTGGTGTAGATTTAGCAAATTATAGAGCTAAACAGGGTTTATGGGGCAGACCATTTATATGGAAAAATGTCGCAGAAATGGACCCAGTCGTTTGGTGGAGGGGACTTTGCAGCTCCAAATTGCTAAGTAGGGTTGCAGTACGCCTTCTGACTGCTCCCTGCACTTCCGCAGCAACGGAGCGGTCATTTAGCACACATGCTCATATACACAGTCACAAAAGAAATAGATTGACTACAGATAGAGCAGCAAAGATAGCTTTTATATCCTATAATTGGAATCTTTTGCACAAATATAATGATGATGACAACGACGAAGATGACGAGACCTTGTCAACCCCTAGACAGTTGTCTAGCCCGATGAACAGCCCAATTAATGACCCACAACCTTCTACATCTCGTGGAAGCCAAGACATAGAATTCTGTGATATTGATGATTTATATGAAGATCATGACAGTAGCGATAGCGATTAAAATTTTGAATGAATGAAACGAGTGAATGAAAAAATATTTTTATAATTATTTTCTATATTGTAATAAATAATTGTGATTGTCTAAGTTTTGTTTTATTTTTTATATGCAGAAACATGTTTTACAATCCTACTAGTAGTTTCACAGATTACCGCGTTTAAACAAACAAAAAAATCGCTTCAGCTTTATTGTATTAGTATAGATAATGAAAATACCCGTCTATTGGGTTTTTTCCCCCATAAATACCTGGTATTTACCCAAATGGGTAAAAACCTGGGTATTTTCCCGTCGGGTTTTTTCCCACCGCCCATCTCTACTCCTAGGCGACATATAGGTAGAAGCACGAAACTTTGTAGGTTGTATAAAGGTCCATACAAAATTATTAGGCGGGTTTCAGAAGTAAATTATGTGATAAGTAAACCTAACAACAGGAGATTCAGAGATATTGTCCATGTGAATAGGTTGAAACCATTTTACGTAAGAATTTAAAAAAAAAACGGATCTATGGTAGGAAAAAGCAAGATGTCAAATCATTTATGTCATATTTATGTAAACAAAACATAATTTTAGTTTAGTATGTTGAATAGTTTATTAATCGGTTTTTCTTTTTCATGTGATGTTGAAATACGGATGATGATAGACTACTTCGATGATGCTGCCGGGTGGAGAAGAGAAGGTCGCGATTAATATCGATATTTAGCTAGGCTGAAGTTATTCCAGTTTTTTATTTCTATTAAGGTTTCAGCGTCCACTGTAACGCAATTGAAGGACTCCATGGGCGGTGATACCAACTTTGCATACGGGGCATAGCCTTCGCAAGGGGTGGCTGGTTGTCACCATTGGTTGAGCTGTTCGATGGAGGCAAATAATTTCAGTCCATATATTTTCTAACAGACTTTGAATTACTGGAGTGAGTTTGATGTTAGGAGTTAATTCTTTGACAGAATAGACCTTCACTTCTTAACCGTCTGGCTGCCGCGTAGACTAGTTAAGGTAGCTTTCGAGAGGTCAATCCCTTCTGGATGGATGTGATTTGTCACATCATTTTGTTTACGTTTGGCGGTGTGCTGCAGATTTTAGGGTAGTTTTACTACAGCAGGGTTTCAGCATGTCTGCGTTTTTGTTCAGCGCAAATGGCGCATTAGAATTTAAAAGAATAATGCTTATCGCAGGACATGACTGAAGCTGCTTCTATAGAAGCATATGCAACCCTGTCTACGATCATTCTACCCATAGGCAGGAACTCCTGGTTAGGGATAGGTAGGTGCTTAACTCTTCCAAAGCTTGGAATAAAAGATTACAGGAAGACTTTCCTAGTATCTTCTATTCGTGAGGGCGTAGCTCATGTGACACATCCTCCTTGGATGGCTCACCCTCCGGGAACCTCCGTCAATTTAATAATTAAAAAAGCTTTAGAAGAATTAGGAATTTAGAATAGGTTTAAATATTGACATATAATGATTGATTTGTTTTTACGACAGTTCTGTAAAAGTTTTTCCTGAGAGCACCAGCTCAATATAATAATCTCTTAAATCGCTTAAAGGCTGTTTTATTGAATCGATTCCGGGGGCATTCCAGAAGCCCTAGTGGTGTGCCCTACAATACCTACGATGAGAATTAATCCGTCTAGCATATCAGCATTTCTCCGCCGCGATTGTAATAAATTGAAAAAGATTTTGATGGTCATCTCATAAACCTATTTATATACGTAAGCAACAGTTTTCTATTGTTGAAGACCGATGAATTCGCCAGTTAATTAAGTTCGCATTCCCAAATTAAACCATACCATCAAGAAAATATTTTGCAAATAATTTATTACCGGGGCTCTATGAAGACTTGAAAACTGCTACTAAAACTGCTATAAATAAAGATGTCAACAGCATTTGCCTGACAACCGACATTTGGACGTCTAGGAATGACTCTTTATCTTGCTGTGAAGGGGCATTATATTGACAAGCATTTTAAGCTGCAATCAGTTCTTCTGGAGTGCAAAATATTGGAAAAAAGACATACTGGCATAAATTTGGCAGAAGACTTGACAAATATTATACAGGGTGGCCAACTTAGAGGTATACAACTTTTTTTTGCCGCTATTTTGTTTTGACGCCATATTTGACAGTTATCAATAACAATTATTTCGTGTACATACGGCAAATTCGATATGGAGCGTTTTTCGATTGAACGTGTTTCTATTTATTGCCACCATTTTGTTTTGACGCCATATTTTACAGTGATAACAATTATTTCGTGTAGATACGGCAAATTCGATATGGAGCGTTTTTCGATTGAACAACGTGTTTTAATTATCAAAACGTTCTACTTAAACCAATCCTCTATTGCGAAAACGCTAAGAAAATTGCGAAAAATTTTCGGTAGAAATCACCTTACTTTGCGGCTAGCAATAACTCGTTTGGTGAATAAATTTGAGCAGCATGGCATTGTAACAGATAAACCAGTTCTTCATCGTACCAGAAGAGTTGGTTCGGAGTAGAATATTGAAAGAGTCCGTAAAAGTGTAGCTGAAGATCCGATATTGTCTATCAGACGACTTTCTCACCAGCTAGAAATTAAGAGGACCTCCCTACAGACTATTCTCAAGAAATACCTGGGTTTGTTCTCATGATCGCCGTCGTAACTTCAATAATTTTGTGCTAACCCAATTGGATAACGACCCAGATTTTCATAAAAAATCATTATGATTGGACGAAGCCCATTTCGAACTCAGTGGATTTGTTAATAAACAATATTCTCGCTATTGGGGCAAAGAACAGCCTTTGTTGATACACGAGCGACCGCTGCATCCAAGTCGATTAACAGTATGGTGTGAAATTTGGTCAGGAGGAGTAATTGGACCCTACTTTTTTGATGATGCTACAGGCGCTGCCGTAACAGTGAATAGAGATCGTTACCGTGAGATGATCATCATTTTTGTTACATCAAATGAATCAGTTACTTAGACAACATGTGGTTCCAACAAGACGGGGCCACATGTCATATGGCCAGAGACACAATCGAAGGATTGAGAAGAATGTTTTCAGGTCAATTAATTTCAATAAATGGTAACATTGATTGGCCCCCAAGATCACTGGATTTGACAGCTCCTGACTTTTTTCAGTGGATCTATCTAAAGGGAGGTGTCTATGTTAACAAGCCGAGAAATATTCAACATTTAAAACAGAATATCCGAGACGCAGTCAGTTGGATAGCGCCAGAAATGTGCGAATATGTGATGAGAAACGCGATAAAAACAGTTCACATTTGTCGCGCTGCTGGAGGTGGACATTTGGCAGATGTTATTTTCCATACGTAATTGCCAAGCTTAGAAAGTTGCCAAGCCTAAACATAATATTTTTGAAACAATACTTAGTAATTTCCATTTTACGTAAAAGGAAATTTATAAAATAAGTTGTATACATCTTAACTGGCCAACATGTACAAGAATGGTCCATTCCAGCGGATAAGGTGGTCCTATTAAAAAAAACTATTTAAAAAAAATGTATTACGGAAAAGTGACCCTGTATTAGAAAAACTTGCTGGTTTAGTGCTGATTTAAATGAGGTACAACACTTTACGCTTTGATCTTTAGTTTTGGTTTTATGGTCGTTTTTTCATATCAAGGTGCAAATTTCATATCAAAGTACATACTTCGTTCAGGTAACGATTTAGCTTTTCTAGGAAACAAAAGGTTCATGACATTTCTGTGAAAACAGCCGACACAAAGAAATTGTGCCTCTCTTTCACACTAACCATTTAATCCTTTGTCGAAAAAGGTCAGAACACCCGTCTTAGTTCAGGTAGTAGAATGCCGGGCGGAGCAGAGAGGGAGAGGTGGAAGCGCGTGAGTTTCTTTCTTTCTTTGTTTATTGTTCTACTCGCTTTGTGCCTGTGACTACGCACACGTATTATTGCCTACCTGTGACCTACGCTTCGTTTATGGACTTGTGATAGATTGCCTACCTGTGACCTGCGCTGTGTGAATCGGATTTTGTGATCGCTGCGGATTGGCTAGATAAGCGAAAGATGTCCGATGCGAGGAGAGCATACAACCAAAGGGAGTATGCAGAAATGCATTACCTCTATGGCTTTTGCGACGGCAATGCTCGGGCTGCTGCCAGAGAATATCGACAACGCTACCCTAATCGAGACCGTTTCCCGGACTACCCGGACAGGGTCTTTATGCGCGTGCATAATGCGTACATGGAGGGAACCTTACCAGGGGAGCATGCTGTGAGAACAGGTAGACCAGTAGTACGATTTGACAATGAAGAGCAAATACTGAGACAGCTAAGATTGAACTCTGATTTTAGCCAACGCCAAATATCAAGAAATCTCGGGATCCCACGATCGACGGTGAAGCTTATTATTAAAAGAAATCAATATCACGCTTACCACGTGCAAAGGGTACAAGCTTTACGACCAGCTGACTATGAACCTAGAGTGAGATTTTGCAGAGAGATGCTTAGAAGACACAGAGAGGATCCGCAGTTCTTCAACAAAGTGTTATGGACTGATGAGTCAAATTTTAGAAGAATGGGAATTTTTAACATCCACAATTTACACTACTACAGCAGAGTGAACCCACATATCATCAGAAATGATCGATTCCAGCATCTGTTTGGCATAAACATGTAGGCTGGAATAATTGACCAGCAGCTTGTGCTTCATAAAATGCAGCCAAGGCTGAATGGTGCTGAGTATTTGAATTTTTAACAAAATAATTTGAACCAATTACTGAACGAAGCTGAGATTCCTGAAGATAGAGTGGCAGAAATGTGGCTGCAACAAGACGGCGCCCCGCCGCATTACGCGAGGACATTTGAACGAGCGCTTCCCTAACCGGTGGATTGGTCGAGGCGGACCTATTGCATGGCCACCCCGGTCGCCCGACCTTAATCCCATAGACTTTTTAGTTTGGGGCTATTTTAAAGAAATAGTGTATCAAAGTGAGAATAACACCGAACAAGAACTCTAAATAACAGAGGTGCATTCCGCCGATTACGTGCGAATTTTATTAGGCGGTGCAGATTGTGCATTATGGTACATTTAATGTAAAATTTGTATTTTAATAAAATTACTAAGTCATAATCGTTCTTTTATTTCATGATGTCTTCTGAAACTACTACGTAGTATGTATGAGAAAAATTCTAATTTTTCCTTTAAATTTACCATTTTGTTAAATTTGCACCTTGATATGAAAAAACGACCATAAAACCAAAACTAAAGATCAAAGTGTAAAGTGTTGTACCTCATTTGAATCAGCATTAAACCAGCAAGTTTTTTTAATACAGGGTCACTTTTCCGTAATACATTTTTTTTTTCAAGTGGTGCTCTTAGGGCGGATTCGACCAAACTAGTTTAAAATTTATTCCTAAAGTAAACGCCTTATATCTGTAGAATAAATCGACTTTGCGTTTTACCAACTACTAATCCAAGTTTAAGTTGTCTATTCTAGAGTAAATTCTTATACCGCCGATTTTCTAGGGATAGTAATGTTATCTGGGAGTATTTTAATGGCGGACTATAAACAGCTGATGAGATGCCATCTGTGCGGCATCTGTATGGTCTTGGCTGACGTCACAGTTGGCGTCAGTTGGCGTGATCAATGCTTTTGTTTGAGGCACAAGCTGTGGTGATTTTAGTTTTGGATTGTATTGTGTTGGGCTGACCCAAAGTATCTGTTTCATGGAGCGTTTGAGATATCTAATCGATGATTCGGACAGTTATGACGAATATGTGCCTAGGCGACCGAGATGGATCAAGGAAAGGAACAACTACTTTGAAGATTATGATGACCACGATTTTGCTATAAGGTTTCGTTTATCCAAGCCCGCCACGTTAACCGATTCCGTGCGGATGATGCCGCACAGGCACCATGTAATATATTGCGTATGGCGTATGATGCCCGAGAGGATACAAAAATAAAACATAAAAAACTCGGCTAAAACGATATTTGTCAAGAGTCCCGTAAATAAATGTGTCTTTATTTGTCACCCATATCATGCCCACAGTGTTCGTTTCAAGTAATTTCGTAAATTAGCAGACTTCAGAGGTTGAAAATCTAGTGGTCGACTCCCATTTTATTATTGATTATAATTTTATTCTAACAGCCAACTTTCTGGAATGTCTGCTTCTTTGACTGTCCATACTCTAGAGAGAGATAGCGATACGAATTCGACACCAATGCTAACGTGTGAATGAGACACACGATCGCGGACCGAAAATGGAGAATGTTACTGGGTATGCAAAATTGATTGTAACTTTGTCACAGTAAATTCTATGTGAATATAAATACACTATTTTTTGTTTCATGCCAATATATCAACTATTTTAGATTTTATAGACATTTAAAAATCCCGTTAAGTTACAATCGCAGTGTTAGTGTCACGTTACAGGTCATACACCTCCTACCGTCGGCGCGTAATTTGTCCGGTGCTTTGGTGGTAGTGCTTTTAAATTTTGGCACAACACATGATTTTCTTGTATTTGAATTCGTAAACAAATTCTATAGAACACTTTTGAATAAATAAATTCATAAAATAATGCAAAAATGTTTACAACCCCTGATAGAAATTAGTCACTTACCTTCCATTTCCATAAAAACACACAGATTGTTACTTTTACACGCACTGAACGAATTTACTGACCGTTTACGTTCGATACCCAATGGCAAATGACTCTTTAGCAAGTGGAAACACGAAAAAAAGCTAAAAGTTACAATTCACGGCGGATGATTCCCCAGGGGAATCATCTGTAAATTGTATTGTTTTCAACCATGTATAGCTGAACTAACCAAAAAAATATTTTTTTGCAGAAATTTCTCCATTTCTCCGATAAATGAATTATTAGCAACATTGAGATTCTATGCCACCAATTCCACACAAACAAATATTGCTGATTACTGTGGAATGAGTACTCCAACTGCAAATAAAATAATACACCAAGTAAGCGCAGCCATCGCTGCATTATATAAAGAATACATAAAGTTCCCCGAAACACCTCAAGAAATAGGAAGACAGCAGCAAAAATTTTATGACATAGCTCGGTTTCCTCGAGTAGTTGGTGCAATGGATTGTACACATGTTCGACTTGCATCTGTACCTTTAAGATTACAGTTGGGTTGGGAACAAACCGAATTGTTTCGGAACAGAAAGGGATATTACTCAATTAATGTTCAAACTATATGTAATGCCAATTTAGAAATAATAGATATAGTAGCCAGATGGCCAGAATCATGTCACGATAGTTCTATATTTAATAATAGTTACATAAAAGCGAAGTTCGAGTTCGGCAAATATGGTAATGCATTATTGGTAGTAGATGGAGGCTACGCATCTATCTCATACATGATGCCTCCGTTAGAGAATCCATCAATACAAGTGAAACACCTTTATAATGAGTCACAAATAAGAACCCGGAACCCAGTGGAAAGAAGTTATGGTGTATGGAAAAGGCGATTTCCTGTGTTATCATTTGGAATGCAAATCCACCTAAATAAAGCATTAGTGGTTATTATGGCTACTGCTGTACTTCACAATATTTTAAGAAGCGAAGGAGAGGTAGTACCCCCAGATGACCCAGACTTAGTGCCCCCAGCACCCTGGTCCCTACTTACAAGCGAGGGTCAGATACCATATACTGATGTAGAATCACAACCTCGACAACATACAGCAAGAGATGCACTAATAGCTAACTATTTTCAAGGATTGCTACATAATTAAGTTAAAAATATGATAAGATGTGTGAAATAAAAGTTTTAAATTGTAAAACATGGTTCTTTATTTTGAATTCTTTACATTTAAAATTAATTTTATTTATTCTGAAGTTCCTTCTTTTTAATTCTTAAATCTAATATTAAAAGTCTGGTTTTCAATTTCTCTTGCTTAAGAATTTCTTCTTTTATTTTTAAATCCATATCAGCCAATGAATTTGAATGTTCACTCTCTTTGAGTGCTAATTCTTTTTGGTATTCGATTGCTTCAACTTTCTTTTTATGTAATTGCTCCAAAGATGATGAAAAGGAAAAACTTAAAAGTTAGACTTAGATGTGATTCATACAGTGATCGACAGTTTGTGAAGAGATATAGACTCACGAAAGAATTAACCCGTGAATTAATTTCCAAACTAACTCCTCATATGCCACCCGTCCCACGTTGTGATGCTTTGGATGTTGAAACCAAGGTAAGGAGTAGTGGCAGATTTTGTTATAATTCTTCTCTAAAGTCATAAACAGCATTATCACTTTTACTAAAAACCTTTTTTGTTCTATAAAAATAACCACAAATTAGACAACTAATAAAGTTCAATATGTGTGCATAGGTCAATAGATTTCCTGAATTTGTTTTAGATTTTGGTTGCATTGGCGTTTTATGCTTCTGGGTCCTATCAGACCATAGTTGGAGACAGCAGGAACCATTTTATTTCCCAGGCCAGTGTTTCAAAAGCTATCCGGCAAGTAACAACAGCCTTGAACAATCCGGCAGTATTGAGTAAGGCTGAGCGCAGACTTGAGTCACGATAGTTTTAAGACAGACTATTGCTCCACAAAAAATATGAAGCCGCGCAAACTTCAAACAAAACGTCTCATAGACAAAATTGTTTAATACCTACAAGGACTGCACAGCGACAAGTCTGACTAACGATTGTCGGCTTCCCTTTTGTATGTACGCGGGCGCGCACATCAACGACAAAACAGTCTAGCGACGTATTCTCTCTCGTAGTCTCGTCCGAGCGTTCAGAGAGTAAACACGCCGCATCATGTTTACAGACGAAGTACTATATATGGGATGCACCCAATATTTACGTCTGCGTCGTTTTGCAAGTGCGCGCGTAACTAGGATGCTTATTAGAACAGTATCGATGAAGTCCATTTTGACACTGAGAAAGAATTGAACGGTGTGCGCCACGTCGTCGTAGTAGACAAAACAGTTTCGTTTTAGGTGCGCGACGTGTCGTAGGCAAAACAGTTTCGTTTTAGTTTCAAGACAGACTTGTCTATGCGAGGTAAGTCTGTCTTAAAACTGTCGTGACTCAAGTCTGCGCTCAGCCTAAATATGTAGCTTTTCCATTCAAACAATGTGAGAGGGAACAAGTGGACGTAGTTATGCTACAACGTTCCAATCCACAAGGTGGTCAAAATGGAGTTTTTGAGCCCAAGCTAGGTATTTTGGAGTGGAGTTCGTCTTATCTAGTGCTGAAGACACTGACTCTCTTACGACAATAACTATTGAAATAATTAAGCTGTTCAAATGATAAAACGAACCAAAAGATCTAATTATAATCTTATAAAGTGACATTACATTTCGATCGTACTGTTTTAATTCGTTTTGGACTGAATGCAATAAAAATAAGGATCCAATCATCTTGAAACGTTTTAAAAATAACTAATTATAAATCTTAAAAAGTGACATTTCGTTTGGATCGTACTATTTTATTTCGTTTTGGACTGAATAACATAAAAATAATGATCCATTCATCTTGTTATTTTATCTTTTTATTATCTATTTCTTCAAAATATTCCATGTATTTTATAATGTGTACGATAATTCATAATGGTAAAAGTTAACCTCAGTCTACCTGTGACCACGAACGCTGTAAAGTGTTCGAAACGTCAGGTTAAATAAAATGTTAATAAATCGCGAAATAATCCGTAAAAGTAGTTTCATTTAAATGTATCGTGTTCGCGTAAATAAAAGAGAAGAATAAAAGTAAACTATTTAAAACGTGTATACTGGTAGGAACATACAGTTATCTAATCATTAAACGATCCATCCCTTTTGTATTTTTTATAATAAGGCCTTGTCTAAAATAATAATTATACAACTAGGCAGCGAAATATTGTGGCAACTTGAAAAAAAATTATGCGTTGAAGACCGAAAAAAGGCCGCAAACGTAAGCATCCTGAATCCAATTCGGAAAGGAAGTTTAAGTTTTTTTTTTTTTTTTTTTATATGGACCACTCGTAGTTCACCTCTAGAAGGGTGGTTACTACTTAACCGGACTAGCCTGTGGTGGCCTCAGAATGATTCTAAAGCCCCCAGCCAAGGCATCTAAAAACTACTTAAACCTACATCCACCATCATTCCTCCGCTCGTGCGCGCATGCAGTTGACGTGCCCAAAGTTCCTCCGTATCAATTAATATAACTTACTAAATCCAAGCAAAATTGAGCGCTTCTACAATACAATAAAATCAGTAAATAAAAAAAAATAGTTAAAAAGTTTATTATCATCACAACAAATTACTTAATTGAGTTAAGTTAAACGAATACAACACAAAGATTGTTGCGAGTCATCGTCGTCGCAACTAAATAACCAGTGAGTCATCAAGTTGCTTCGCTCCAATTCGTCGGCTAGCGGTGAGTCAGACAACGTGCGGCGATACGAAGCGCTACCTTATATGGTCACAAACTCCAACACTCGACTGGATCAACACTCCCGCTAGTGAAATACATCGGAAATTTTCGTCACAATACTTCAAGACGTTGTAGCAAGAGTACGCATCATTCGGACTTACAAGAGAAGGGGTGTGGGTTCGACACGAAGGACGAGCATTCTTTTTGTGAGTTTATTTTTGTTTTTATTTTTGCACAAAAAGGGCGCACAGGTTATTTGTCGCTGCTATAAAATTACGGCTTATATTCTTAGCGCGCTGCTTATTTTTTGCTGTAAAAGATTACAGCTTCTATTGTTGCTCTATTGCACTAAAGCCTGCTTAAAAGGTGTATAATGCCACTTAATCGGACTCCTCCAAAGACACCCACTCTCTCTGGGTCAGAAGCCGAATCGAGCTCAAGCACTCAAACTCAAATTCAGACCCTTATGAAGAAACCGACCCCCACCCCGGCTGCTCCTGAAAACGAGCATATAACTACCCGCAAACGCAAACGTGATGATGACTATTCTACCTTTACGAATGAGATCCGTGACATATTAAAATCTCATACAGCTCAAATGGACTGCAAGTTGGAGTCTCTACAGAACACAATAAAGGAGATAATTACACAGAATACTGAAATAAAAGAGAAATTAACCAGTCTAGCTGAGCAATATGATGATATCGTCATTAGAACAAAGAGGTTGGAGGCTGAAAGACAATCCGATTATAACTATATTTTGCAATTAGAAGACCGAATTGAAAACTTGGAAAGAATGTCATGCCTGTCAAAAATGGAAATAAGAAATATTTCGAAACCACTTGGAGAGTCTAAGGAAGACCTACACAAAATCGTCACAGAAGCGGCCACGGTGCTCGGTGTATCCATCCAACGGCATGACATTAAAGACTTATTCCGGCTAAACAGGAAGGAAGGCTTATCACCAATAATAGTAGATTTTACGAACATGCATATTCAAAGTGCTTTTCTGAAAAGGGCACGGAACTTTAATAAGACTAACAAAGATAGTAAGTTGAACACTTTACATTTAAAATTAGAGGGCCCTCCTAAGCCGGTATTCCTGTCCGAGTGCCTCACACCAAAAGCCCAGAAGCTATTCTACCTTGCTAGAAAATTCGCCAAAGAGAATAGCTATATTGATTTATCTTATAAATCAATATTATTAGTAATTAAGCATTCTTGTCATTGTACTTTTTACTGTTTAATTACTCACATTCACCACACATTGAATTACACATTACACACACACACATTACATTACACTTACACATTATTTTCACTAGAACACAAAACACTTTCGTGCCTTTTAGTATGTGCCTTCAATATAGTATATTCTGCAGCTTGTGATGTTCTGGCAATTTGTCAATGCTATACCATTGCTATTCTGTTTCGGTTTCTTCCTACAAAGAATATGGTTGATTTACAAGGTGTCGCAAATGACATTGACGATGTCGTCATTGTCGGCGATGCTGTAGCTATTGACATGCCGGAGCACTGCAAAGCTGCCTTTAACTTAGGCGCAAAATCGTTTTCAGTTCTAAATCAAAATATCAGAAGTCTAAACCGTAACTACGAAGGGCTTGCTGTACTCCTTAAGAGACTAGACATCAAGTACGACCTAATTATGCTTACAGAATCTTGGCTATCCGAAAATTCGATCATACCTGAAATGTTAAATTACACAACTCACAGTACTAAAAACCATCTTAATCAAAATGACGGTATCGTACTATACCTAAAAAACAGCTTACACGCAAATGTATATGAGCCAAACTATTGTCAAGAAGTAAATTGCCTTGTGGCAACAATCAACAACGACTTAGCCATTGTATCATTGTACAGACCTCCAGCCTTCAAAAACCTAGACCCCTTTTTAAAGTCTTTAGATAAAATCTTGTCCAGTATTACTCATTATAAAAACATAGTTCTAATGGGCGACTTGAACATTAACATCAAACTTGAACAACTCAACCCTAAACACACTGAATACTTAAATCTGCTTGCGTCCTACGGCCTTCTTTCCACGCACACTCTGCCGACTAGAGAGTCGAATTGTCTTGATCACTGCTTCGTTAAAACAAAACTAAAACCTTTGACTATAGTTTGCAATTCAACTCTAACTGACCATTTAAGTGTTATGATATCACTGCCTCTGAAAACGAAAAATAGACCCAAAAAAAACCTCATTCATACAAAAACCGACTACGATGCTGCTATTAGAGACTTAAATCAGATCAAATGGGAGGGAAGTTTTCATAATAACGATGACCCAAATGTAATTATGAACATTTTCTTGAAAACCATCAGAGACGTCCTATCGAATCACACACACACCGTCAAGCAGCCTAGGCGACAAATAATCTTTAAGCCTTGGATTACACCAGGTCTTTGTAGATGTATGAGGAATCGTGATCAACTTCACCAAAAACTAAGAAAGGATCCAGAAAACTCAATCCTTATTATAACTTACAAGCGCTACAGAAATAAATGTAATAATCTACTAAAAAGCCTTAAAAACAAATATTATAAATCAGAATTTACTAAGTCTAGCTATAATATAAAAAGACAATGGGGATTGGTAAAAGAAATGTGTAATTTAAACAGCAATCCTAAAATGCCAACTGAGCTTCTTTCTACTTATTCAACACCTCAAGACGCGTTAAATAATATAAATAGGTATTTTGTAAATGTTGGTAGTAATTTGGCAAGCACCATCTTGTCCAGGACACGCACAAATGAAATAGATCTGAGCAGGCGGTGTAAACCAAAACCGAATAGCGAACCCTTAAACTCATTTATGCTTCTCCCAGCAGACCAATTTGAAATAAGAGACATAATTGCCGACCTTAAAACTAAGAATTCCTCGGGATGGGACGGTATCTCCACGTTTTTTGTTAAGAGAACAGTAGATTCCCTCATTGCACCACTAGCACATATATTTAATGCTTGTTTTTCAAAAGGAGTATTTCCAGAGGCGCTTAAAAAGTCTGTCACTGTTCCTATATATAAATCAGGAGACAAAACTTTGGTGTCGAATTATAGACCAATCTCTCTACTTCCTAGTTTTTCAAAAATTCTAGAAAAACTAATAAATAAGAGGCTAAAACACTACCTAGATACTCATAAACTTCTCTCAGGTAATCAGTTTGGGTTTAGAGAAAAAATATCAACCGCCGACGCTCTTCACAAACTAACTTCGTATGTAGTCGATAATATGGATAGAGGGCAAAAGTCCCTAGGTATATTCCTAGACCTAGCAAAGGCCTTCGACACCGTCTCAATACCCATCCTCCTGAACAAACTCGAGACCCTAGGAATTCGGGGAATACCTCTCCAACTTTTCCAAGATTACTTAACAAACCGAAAACAGGTTATAAGAATTGATGACAGCGTAAGCTATGAGGAAAATGTGACCTTCGGAGTGCGTCAAGGCAGTGTAATGGGTCCTACGCTGTTTTTAATTTATATTAATGACCTCTGCAACTTGCCTTTACAAAATGGTCAAATAATAACATTCGCAGATGACACAGTACTACTGTTCAGCTCCAACACGTGGAAAGATGTGACCGAAGCAGCTAATCAAGGTTTTGCTTTGGTAACCTCATGGTTGGATAATCATCTGTTGACACTTAATCTTGACAAAACTAAATATATAACATTTACAATTAACGCTAGAACTCAACCTTCTCCTAACTCAATAATGATACAAACTCACAATTGCAATAATCAAGACACCTGTCATTGTAACCCAATCTCTAGAACTAATTCTATAAGATATCTCGGTGTGATAGTAGACCAAAACTTGAACTGGAAAGAGCACGTCATGAAAGTAAGCAATCGCGCAAGAAAGTTAATTTATATTTTCAAAACTATAAGAAATGCATGTGACATTAAGCTACTGACAAAGATATACTTAGCACTATGTCAGTCTATACTGACATACGGCTTGAATGTATGGGGAGGAACTCCAAAAACCAACATGTTATTGGTCGAAAGAGCCCAACGCATGGTACTTAAGGTTATTTCTCGCAAAAAGTACACTTATCCGACACACCTACTTTACTCAGAACTGGAAGTCCTAACGGTACGAAAATTATTCGTTAAACTTGAGATCATGGCACAACATAAAGTGAAACCTCATTTTGCAAACAGGCGACGATTAGATATAGTTTACAACATACCCAAATATAGAACATCTTTCGCACACAAATTTCACAATTATCTCGGTCTTAGCCTCTACAACAAAGTAAGTAAAGATCTAAAATTAAAGAAGCTTGATAGCCAACAATGTAAAAAAACTATAGAAGAATATTTGAAAACACTAGACTACAATAACACTGAAAATCTACTGAAAAACTTGGTATAAAGAGGCACATAAATAATAGGGCACACATACAGATACATACAGAAAACATATACAGATACCCATACCTAAACACAAAATAACACAGACAAATCCAATCATGTAACTTAATTATATAACTGTACTATGATTTATTATTGTACCAATACAGTATGTAATCCATCTGCTTAACCATGTGACTTTTAACTGGAACCTTGTGGGAATCAGTTGTTTCTAGGGTTGAGGAAGACTATCCGCTCGTGATACAGTTTTATACTAGTACGAGTGGATAGGGCGAATCAGTCTTAAGACAACCAAACCACTTTTTTTATTGTTGACCTACCTATAATTTTATTGTCAAAGTTACTTTAAAATGATTATTATTTTTTTGTTTGACTATCATGTGTTTATTATTAAGTTACTATGTATGGTTGTCTCATAATTGTGCAATGAAGATTATTATTTTTATTATTATTATACAACTCTGCTCGCTGGGGGCACCCCCTGTGGGGTTCGGGCCTCGGCTCAGCGGCATCGTTATCGGGAGGGCAGCAAGGGACAGGCTGGGTCATGACATTATTTAGGGGGTTTAAAGCTAATGGCTCAGCGACGCGGGCTGGCTCGTTAGGCAAAAGACGGGGAGCAACAACAACATTGCTATTATTATTACTGGGACGTCGCGCGGGGCCTCGGCGGCGAGGCCGGAAGGCGGCGGGTCGCGGTTTGTGTGCTTGTTTAAGAGTACTGGTTTCCCTACAGCTCTCTTGTACAAGGGAGCGTATCGGGTAGCCGATGCGATAAGAGGGTTCTGGTGTTTTTCAGCAGATTCGATGAAACGCTTCGTGAGGCGTTTCATGAACTGCTTGATGGTCGGGATTTTGAGATCGACATGGAGTCGCTCATTTCTAACGAACCACGGGGCACCCGTGGCCTTTCGGAGAAAACGGTTTTGGAGGGACTGCAACCTATGGATCCGGTATGACTTTACGTGGGCGAATGTAGCACACGCATAGGTCATGATGGGGCGAATGCAAGTGGTGTAGATACGCAACTTGCATTTTAGGGATAGTTTGCTGTTGTGGTTCAGCATCGAGTGGAGCCTACCGAGAGCGAAGGCGGCACGCGAGCGCACCGCCTTAATGTGCTCCATAAAACTGAGGTTTTTATCCAAGATCACTCCTAGATATTTGGCTCGCTCTTCCCAAGGGATCGGCTTGCCAAACATCTTGATCGGTGGAAGGATCGGGGGGAGTTTAGTCCGCGGCCTGCGGAACAGGACCGCCTGACTTTTCTCGGGGTTTACCTCAATCCTCCATTTCCGAAACCAACCGCCTAGGCGGTTGGCGGATCTTTGGAGGTGAAGAGATAATTATGGATTTACCACTCTTGCCAGAGTAGTAAACGGCCGTGTCGTCGGCAAAGAGCGCTAATTGCGACTGGGGATCGGGGGGAGTTTAAAAAGTATAAAAAAATATCATATACTACTGTACGCTCACAGAAAAAAATTGAACCAAAAGTATTTCAGGATTATCAATGCAAATGTCTTAAAATATGTGCCAGTGCAATTTCGTTGGAAGATCGAAAACAAAATATTTGAGACTTATGTAACTCTTGGATCTTACAATGCTCAGTTAATCTACATTAAGTCATGTGTCACATAGGAACCGAAAAAACGGAGCTAAACCATGACTTCTGTCCCTGTTACCAAAAAAAGCCTAAACAATTTTATCGCACCTATAAATTTAACGATGTCATAGTCTGTCGCGATATGTTCCTGCACACTCTACAAATTACAACACAAAAAGATACCATAGCATTATACAAGATTCGTTATAATGATATAAATGACTGTCGAGGCATGAAAGACAAAAGCTGGAATAAGTTGACTGAACAGAACTTAAACTTTATTAAGGAAGTTATTTCAAAATTACCTAAATATGAATCGCATTATCGTAGGGAGAATAACAATGAGATCCAATATTTAGAGCCTGGCATGACAATATCGAAACTTTATGATATTTACAAGAAACTTTTTGTTGAAAAATTTGGCACCGAGTTGAAATGTGCCTCTCTTGAAACTGAAAAGAAAATTTTCTTGACTAATTTTAATTTGAGGCGTAAACCGTTATAAAAAACACGTGCAATATGTGTGATTTGTTTGCGGTGCTAAAAAACACTAGTGGATTAGAAAAAACAAAAGTAGAGGCTGAGAAATCGTTACACTTAGAGAAGGCACAAAAAATGAGGGAACGGATGAAATGCGACTTTGAAACTGCACAAAATACCCCAAACATAGAATGCTTAATGAATGCTTATCATTTGATCTCGAAAAAACTTTGCCCCTGCCTCGTATACCGACAAACGTAATTTTTAATAAACGTCAGCTTTGGCTATATAATAGCGGTATACATTCAGCATCAGATGATGTAGGGCACTGTTATGTTTGGGTGGAAGGCGAAGCTGGAAGAGGCGCTCAGGAAGTAGGATCATGCCTTGCCAAATATATTGAAAACAAACTACCTCCTACTACAGAACATCTCATACTATGGAGTGATTGTTGCGGTGGACAGAACCGAAACATAACAACGATAACTTTTCGGCATCTTGAGTCAGGGCGTAGTTTTTTACATAACGATACCGATTTTTCAAAAATTGAAACTGCGCTTACAAAGCAACAACGTGTTTATACAGCTGACGAATATATAGAAATTATGAAAAATGCTAGAAAAATAGAAAGCTGCATTACACTCCAAGAACTGCTGGGAGAATAGTGAATGCATGCTGTGTTCTGCATAATATTGCACACAGGGCTCGTATCCCCTACACTCCGCTAACAGCAGAAGAAGCAGCTCGTGAGCGCCAGCTGACTCAGGGTGCCGGTCATGGTGCCAGACAAGAGCGGCGACGCGGCGCTCATGCTCTTAGCGAGTTGGAGCTTGGCCGCGCACGACAGCGGGCGCTCATTCAACGTTTATGGACTAATAGGAGAAACCAATTATCCTAATTAATTCTACTTTTCAAAGAATTCAATTTTGTCCATGTATGCATTAAAAAGGTGCATTGTAAAAATGTTATATCAACATGGTTGCAAAATTTGTGTTATGACAAAAGTTATTGGCTGTTGTAGGTTAATTAGTTTTAAGTTTGTTTTTCATTGAAATGGTTTTTGATTAGTTGTAGTAGTAGTTTATATAAGTATTCTTAGTAAATATTAACATAAATAATAAAATAATTTATCTCTTAAGTCACCAGGTACAGGTTAATCCTAGTTCAGGTTAGATCTAATTATTATTGAATCCCATTATTGTTCTAGTTTAAGGCTGCACTTATTGTGTTAACTTGCATGTTATTCCTCTTTATAAATATTCTATTCTATTTTTTCATATTGTTTGTGAATAAAGGCTATTTGTATTTCTAACGCCTCGTCATGTTAATTAAATAAGTATGTTCAAACTTAAACATTATCACATAACATAGTTTTATTCAGATGCAAGTGATGGAGAAAAGGCAAAGGGGTCTAATGCTAAATTTCAAATTCAGGAGAACCAAACAAAATTAATTTAGGTATAATATAATTATATTTACTAAAGTACAATAAAAATATATAATATAATATTAATAACTAAAAGTAATCCTAATCTGGGTGGTTATGTTGGCCATACTGAAACAAAATAAAAGTGTTATGATTATGATGTTCCTGACAAATAATGTTTAGTAAGTCGTTATTTCATTTACTTAATATCATAAAACCAGCCCGCATTGAAACATTAAATCCACATCAAGATTGGTCCAGTAAAAGTATATCTACATGATTGTGCTTAATACTAATTAAGATTACAGTCAAATACACTAGTCACAAAAATTAAGGGATATAAAAAAATCCAAATTTTTGGGTGATTTTCAACAAGCTGTAACTCCGAGGAAAATGGTCGTACAGAAAAAATAAAAAAAGCAAATTGTAGCTCGAAGTGTCTAGTTTTCAGATATGACCATTAAATATTTTTCCGAAATTTTCTCGATTTTTTTCGACTTCTGTTTTACCGCCGGCATTAGCGTTACCCAAAGCGTACCACGTGGAGGTTGCTCGGTCGGATTTACGCTTCTGTGTGTGTGTGCTTCTGTGTGTTTGTCTGTCTGCCTGTCTGCAGCTGTTGAAGGACCTCTGTACGCACAGCAGTAACAGTTCAGTACCGTGTATTGCCACCTCTGTTCCGAATCACAGCTCGTAAGCGCTCTTGCATGTTGATGCATCAGTCATCAGTAAAACAGCAGTCGAAAAAAATCGAGAAAATTTGGGATTTTTTTTTTCAAATTTAAAAAAAGATCAATCTCTTTAATCAAACAAATAAAGATTTTAGAGAACAAAAATTTTTTTCATTAAAAAAATGAATAAAATTCACAAAATTGCTCATAATGGTGATTTTTGCAAAAACAAAGAATTTGAAGCTTCGGGGCACAATGAAAAAAAAATCGCAGCGCTTTGAATTTTTGAGGGATTTTAGGGGACACTTTGAGGTTAAAAAATTACCGACGATATCCTTCGTTCATCCATTTTATCCATAGTTATATCAAGTTATCCAAATATCCTTAATTATGCAAATTTTTGTCTTTTTTTCAGTCCGAGTTTTCAATTCAAAAAAAAAAATTTTTCTAAAAGATGTCTACATTTTCTTATAGAGAATATCGTGCAGTTTTCAAAACCCTCCTTCGATTTCCTGTACGATCATTATTTCCGGAGTTATTGAATATCAAAGTCAAAAAGAACTTTTTTGCTTTGATTGACGATAACTCCGCGGCAAATCGTCGTGCAGGCTTTTTGAATACGCCAAATTAAAGAGTATTAAATTCTCTAAAAGAGCTTTTGAACGAAACAACCAAAAAAAATTTTTTGAAGCCCGTGGACTTTTTTTTAGACGGGAAAAAATTTGGAAAAAATTTTTTTCGGTAGTTTTCTTAGGATTTCTCCAAACCTGGACATGACAAATTTTTCATGGTCATATCTGAAAACTAGACACTTGGAGCTACAATTTGCTTTTTTTATTTTTTCTGTACGACCATTTTCCTCGGAGTTACAGCTTGTTGAAAATCACCCAAAAATTTGCAATTTTTTTTATATCCCTTAATTTTTGTGACTAGTGTATTTATATAAAAAAAAATTGTTTAAATTACCCGTTGGCTAAATCTGTTAATGATTTCAGCAATTTGTCTGAATGACTCCGAAAAATTGCAGAATGCCCGTGAGTAGTTAAGATCAGCCTCTGCCCGCATCTCCTCAATACGAAGGATTGCTGCTCTTGACTCATCTAATGCCCTTCTGGCTGCTGAAATAATAAATAAAATTTTGTATATAAAAAGAATGGCATTAAGATTTCAAAAATAAGTTTAGAATTCAACTTACATTGTCTTGTTATTTATGTTGGGACCTGGCGTGACGCACGCTCTACACCTCGCCGCCAAGGGGGCTCTCGCACCCTTCGAACTCTTTCTGGAAGTAGCAATTTAAAATTAGCTTAACATGATAGTACTCTCTTTTATTAGCTTAATTAATTTTGTAGAACAAACCTGCACTGTGCCTCGGAGAGTTTAGTGATGAGCCTGACTCTTCCACTAGGCTGGGAACAGGGGACACAGGCTGCACATATACTGGTGAAGTTGCAGAGAACACATACGGGGGGTGGTCAGACAAACTGTAATAAAGTAAACATAATTTTATACAATATAATATTAATAAAAATTATATATATTGCTAATATTAAGCAGCATTAACATTGTTTTCGCAAGGGATATAACTTACATTGCTGATGATGCTTAAGTGTCTTGGAATTGCGATTCATCAACCACTTCTATTGTCACTGTACCGTCACCCTATAATAATGCATAGTATTATTTAGTAGCATTGTTAGTAAAATTAAGCATGATAAAGCAATGGATAACAAAACTGGATTTGGAAATAGCTAAAGATAAAACTTACATCGTTTGAGGCAAATTGGTCCTGCCTAACATCAGCTAGTGGGCCAACATCCCTGCCTAAGATATTGGCTGTCCTTTCTTCCAATGGTGACAAAGTAGGAGCATTACTGGGCCCACCACCAGTAGCTCGTTGGTTAGCATTTATGTCAATTAACTTTGCCCTAACCCGGCACTTGTAGTCATTCCGTACCTAAAAAAAAGAATAAAACAATGTTATATTGTTTTAGTTAGGAACCCTCGGCGTATAATATCCACTTTTATCTGCCTCGATGATTTTCACCTTGGACCATTCTTTCCCTGTTCGGGCAGGTCCTTCCAGGTTGAGACTTAGGGCACACTCATTCCATAAGCGTGCTGCAACTTGACGAGCCTCTTTAGACCTAACTCGTCCAAGAGCAAGATCTTGATGCTGTTCCAGAAACTGCACCATCAGCTCCATTTGTCGGACCGTCGTGCATCTGCGACGCTCTTCCATTTCCATGAAACAATCACGACTGCGGCTATTACAACTTTCAATGAAAGTGGCTGTCCAAGTTTATAAGTGGTTCATAAATCTTTGAATGTTTATTTACGTAAAATCTTGCCAAAGACTACAATATTAATATTGAAACTCGCTTACCTCTTCAAAATTTCAAGTACATACCGCGCTTTCAGCTGTCAAAACTAGAGGTGCACTCGTCAAAATTTATTACTAAACACTCGGATATTCACAAACTAAAAGGGCATCACTAACGATTGACGTTACGCAACGTTACAACTTTGGTTAGCATTTGAACTTATAAGGCAATACCAAAATTCGAACAGCTGAATCGAAACTTGACCACTGCTGCAATCGAACCATAACTTTGTCATAAACGTTTGCAGACGTTTGAAATTAGTGCAATTGCCCCCCTTTTTTTTTTTTTTTTTTAACGGGGGGAAATCCTCATGGATGTCCTCCGCCCTAGGGCGGGCGGAGGGGTCTGTCAGACTCTTACTGACTAAAACCACCCCGGTGTTCCTTCTCTCACATACGCCGGAGATTGCGGGGGCTTACGACTTCCGTAATCCCCGGCTAGTGCCGGCCCGCCTCTGCGGGCCACCTCGGGTCAGCGGGGGGAGTGAGGTGTTTGACTCCCCCCGCGACGTCAGAGAGGGGCGCACGGGAACACCACGCGCCGCCACCTCGGGTCCAGATGAATGGGGGGCGACGGACATGCAATTGCCCCCCTAATCTAACGTAACCACCCAGGCCTTAGTCCACCACACTGGCCCAATGCAGGCTGCGGGATAGTTCTACTCAGTCCAGTGTAATTTAGAACGTCTATATAGATATCTATCGGTTAGTTGAGCATGCATGGGTATGATAGGTAGCTGTACAGTTTTGGGTTTTTCATTTTCCCTGGAGCAGCATATAAGGAGTGACAAAACTTAATACATACTTAACTTCAACTTATTAAAAACCTTAACTTCAAACACCACACTTGCTTCACCTTCTAACCCATCTTCAGTAATGTTTTTATGCTCATTTTCTGGTTGCATTGGCAATGGTAGCTCTATTTTTTTGGTTAAATCTGTAATAAATAAATCATTAATATAATCTCAATAATCTCTGTTAGGTTAGACGACCTAACAGTATTTAATGACTTATTCATTGTTTAGAAATCGTAAGTATCCTCTTGTTCGTGAAATATTTACATAGTGGCACAGAATAAACAATAGTACAGCAGATACCAACCTTCCTCACATGTTGATTCTACATCTCCTGCAACATCATACTGCAATCACCAAATAGCATGCTAAACATGCCGATTAAGCAAAATTTCCATTCCATTCATATGTCCAGCGATGAATGTGTTAGAAATTGGGTTTGTTAGAGTACTGCATATGACGAGTTGCAGTTAATATTGCAACATGTTGCTACAATATGTACTGCATAGGAGATAGATAAAAGATATTACTCAGGAAGTCACCTTGGGGCTACAAAGATGGTACTAACCTGTTTGTATCATATGCATCCTGGCATTAGAAGCTTCCTTTTTCGCAACCTTTTTCATACTTTCTCATTGGGCTTTAAGATTTTCCGGTTCACGGTGGCAATGAGTCGTCTGATTGTTATACTCCTCGGTAATAACTTGCCATTCGGTCAGTTTAGTCTTTGAGACACACCGTCAGTTTTTTTATTTTCTATAATGATGAAATAATAATAATAATAATAAACATTTATTCTCAGAATCTCTTCCATAATTTGTTAGTAACAATGTAAACTTATAAACTAGTGTTAGTAATATTTAATACCTACTTATTGCAACATGAATGAGGCACGCCGATCCTGGGGAATGTCTACTTGACTGCGTGCAGTCGTATCCACCGCCCCAAGATCGGAGAGTCCCACCTTTCAATTAACGTTCTAAGGATGATGTGTGTGTGCTGTGTGTGTGAAATGCTTTTCCACCAGGTCCAACAGTAGTTTTTTTTCGGAAGGAAGCCAATTTGGGCTGCGTTTTCTTTTATCGGCCATTTTAACACAATTTACACAAATTGATTGTCAATGTGAATTCAAAAGGCCAAAAACTTAATATTATAATCACTAAAAACAACTATGAAAGCTGAAAATAGGAGATTCAAGTACTGTGTGTTCGAGTTTGTCATTAAATAAAAAAGGACGCGGAAACCCATAACCTACAAATTTGACATTCATATTCTGCTAAATCTAGTTGTCTTTCAGGTTGCAAGTCAATTCAAGGAAAGAGTGGTAAACCGAATTTTTCCGGGTTATACATTCAATCGCCATTCACTCATCATCATTCATAGAGAAACGATACCGAGTTTAATTTAATTTGCGGATAAAATGGTAAAACGTCAACTAACTTCTATTCTATTTTTTATATATGGCAAACAAAGCCGATGTCGACTATTCTGCCAATGTCCAAAGTATATTTGAGAAGCAAGTGTGCAATAATTTATTTTCTTTTGAGAAAACAATGTTTGCTGCAGAGACAAGTAAAAAGTTTCTTCAATCGGTACAGTGGACTACTTGTTGTGTTAGTACGGGACTGAAACAAACAAAAAAATAAACATACATAAATATTGTTATAGTTGATTAAAACATCAAATATATATTGCATGCCACCTTGATACATAATATAATGGATTGGAGATATGAAGGGCTTATAATTTTATGTTATTGTGGCGGATGAAAGTCATCAGCGCCACAAGCAGGTCTGGAGAGGAAAATGTTAAAAGAGAGGGGAAATTAATTGGGAGAGGGATCTTAAGTTTAGGGAGACGACTATACAAATCAAGGGGAGGGACGTTGTTTGGGCATTCAAAAAATATGTGATCTAGAGTACCCTCTCCCAATCCGCACTCACAAAGGGACGAGTCACGTATGCGGATTTTATGGAGGAAAACGGGAGTACAGCAAAAACCTAAACGGATTCTGCAGAGAACCGATACAACAGTTTTGGAAACCTTTTTGAAACCAAAGAACCATGGTTTTGGATTTATAGTGGGTTGAACAGCATAGAAGAACCTGCCTCTCTTCCTGCTAGACTCGTTCCACTGCTCTTGCCAGGCGCACCGGAGACTCAATTTTGGCAGGGCCAGCAGGTCGTAACTCTGGTGGGTATTGTGTGAGAGATCAGCCGTTACAGATGTGCACGCATTTTTAGCCAGGGCATCAACACATTCGTTACCCTTAATACCACAATGGCTAGGTATCCAAACTAGCTGAACATCCTTTCGACAGTTGGCACATGACAACAAAGATTCTTTAATTTTTAAAATAAGGTGATTGTGTAATTTGCTCTTAAAAGGGTTTTGAGCTAACGCCTGCAAACAGCTGAGGGAATCGGAAAAGATAACCGCCTTCTCAATGTTGGTGTGTGATTCTATAAAGCGACAAGCTTCTAAAATAGCCACGCATTCACCAGTAAATACGGAAGACTCTTTAGGACATTTAAACTGTAGAATAATTCTAGAGCTTTGGTAATAAACCGCGGCCCCAGTGTAATTAACGTCGTTCATTTTCGAAGCATCAGTGAAAAATAGTTGGTAATCATTCCATCGCTCGCCCACCGCCGCATTGAAGGCCGAATTAGCTGCAGAGGATTTTTTGGATATACCAATGTTGTAGAAAATTTTTGGGGTAAAGCAAATAACTTCGTAAGCGAAGTTATAAATGGGAAGTTTAGGACACTGGAAAATCGGGCACAATAAATTTTGGGATTGTCGAAACGTTTTTAAGATTAATGGAATTTCTTTATTTCTCCAATAGTTTGAGTTTCTACATAAAGCATCTAGCTCATTTAATTTTGCTATGAGAGGATGGGATGATTTGGAAATTAACCTGTAAACAAATCGGGAAGCCAGATATTGCCGTCTCAGGGCCAGAGGAGGTTCAGCGCACTCGACCTGCAATGCGTTAATGGGAGAGGACTTCATACAACCAGAGATGATCCGAAGACACTTGGACTGAACCTTATCCAGCCCCGCCAAAGCACCTTTATTGCATGGAATCAGGTGATATGTTCCATAATCTAAGACGCTACGAACTAAGGCGTTGTACACCAATTTCATGGTGTATGGGTGAGCTCCCCACCAAACACCCGCAAGGACTTTTAAAATTGAAACAACCCTTTCACATTTTTGGACCAAGAGATTTATGTGCGGTTTACCTGTTAATTTTGAGTCCAAAAGTACACCCAAAAATTTTACCTTATTAACTATAGGAATACTACGGCCTAAAATGCTCACTGATATCTGTGGAGTATGTCTTTTCCGAGAGAAAATTACCGCCGAGCTTTTGGGTGCGGAAAGCGACAGGCCATGGCTTAAAAGCCATTGGTTCAAAGAATCCAAAGAGAGGCATAGAGAAGCGGCAGCGTTAACGATGGAGGACTCTGTCACATACAAAACTATGTCATCGGCATATTGCAAGATCTGGCAATTATTATTAAGGCAGGACCCAATATCGGCCGTATACAAATTGTATAACAATGGACTGAGGACAGAGCCTTGAGGGAGGCCCTTCCACGTCTGCCGCTCGTCAAATTCCTCTCCCTGTACTCTCAGGACCAATGACCGGGACACAAGGAGACCACATATGCATTGTATCATCTTAGCCGGAAGACTCAGCTGTTGCAGTTTTTGCCTGAGAACGGGAAGAAGTACGTTGTCATATGCGGAGGAGATGTCAAGGAAAGTGGCAACAACGGATTGGTTTTTAGAAAAGGCCAGACGAATATCCGTCATCAGGACACCGACACTGTCCATTGTGCTAAGCCCTTTCCTAAAACCAAATTGGGAATTTGGCAGTAAGTTTCTCGATTCGACTATCCACTCCAGACGATTTTTAATAAGATGTTCTAGTAGTTTGGCAAGGACTGAAGATAAGGCAATTGGCCTAAGGCCATTCGGATCTTCTGGTGGTTTGCCAGGTTTCACTAAGGGAATGATAATTTGTACCTTCCACTGATCTGGTACCCACCCACGACTATAACAAAAATTTAAAATTCCCAAAAAGTAAATTTTAGCCTTTTCACCTGCACGACAGATAAATGAATATGGCACACCGTCGATGCCAGGAGCTGAGTCCTGGACATGACTAAGCACCACATTCAGTTCGTGCAAAGTGAATGGCGAATCAAGAGGATCATCTGCTAGACTAAGAAGGGGCTCATTTCTACATTCAAATGGAAGTGGAACATATGGAGGTGCAATTTTGTCGAAAAAGAGTTCAGCTGTTTCCCTAGCTATGGGTGAAGTAATTGAAGGGGAACACCCTCGTCTAAATCTGTTAATATTTTTCCAGACTGCTGAGATTGGAGTGGAAGGGGATAAGGCATTGCAGTATTTAATCCAACCCGCACGTTTCTTCTTGCGAAGAAGACGTTTGGCTCTAGCATTACACTGAAGATATGCCAAGAGGTTTTCGGTATTCATAGCCGCATTGTAACATAGCTCGGCCTCATTCCTTGCTCTTACAACCGAAGTGCATTCTGGATCCCACCATGGAGGTGAAGGGATTTTATTTTGGGCACTGTTTTTCAAAGGGAAGCAAGAATCTGCACTGGAGGTAACGGCTGAAACAAAACTCTCATAGCAGCTCTTGGCATGGTGGTGACTTGAAGTATCTGGTAAATATGAATTTAAATTTGGAAGATTGTCAATTTTGTCCTCCAGTAATGATTTAAACTTTGTCCAATCCGGTTTGGACAGGTTATATTTCAAAAGTGGAGGAGAAGCTTTTTCTAAATAAGTCTTGTTAGCCAAAGATGTAACTAAAGGGTAATGATCACTACCATGCGATAAAGTTGTACATTCCCAGTGAGCTGATGCTGCCAGGTCAACCGAACAGAATGTAAGGTCGACACAACTCTTCTGCTGCCCTGGAGGGGTTCTACGGGTTGGACACCCATTGTTCAATATGCAGAGATCTAGATCATCCAAAATCTCCACCAGAGCAATGCCGAAGGCATCACAGCGTTCCGATCCCCATCTGTAGTGATGACAGTTAAAATCACCCATGACTAGCAATGGTCCATGGACATTAGAAAAAGTGTTTTTTAAAATAACTAAAAAATCAGGGTGGGTGTGGGCAATATATATTGAAAACACTGTGATACCCTCTACCCTTGCTGCTGTTATGCTCAAATTATCCTGGAGAGAGGGCAAGGATGTGGGGGAAAAAGGGACACGATTGTTGACGAGAAGAGCCGACCCTCCGTACCCATCGGATCTATCACATCTGAGGATGTTATAATGTGGCATGCGGAAGCTAAGATTAGGAGTGAGCCAAGTCTCAGCTATGGAGCAAGCCAATGGCTTGTACTTGTTTAGAAGGAATATGAGGTCGTGCTTTTTATGCCACACGCTCCTCACATTCCACTGAAGGAATACTTGGCGAGACGCCATTTTTGATTTGTAAGAGAAGAGAAATAAGTTGTTCGGCAACGTTGGACGGTGAATTTGAATTAGTGGAAGATGAAGAGATAATGATTGGTATTAGCTTTATTAAAAGTTCAATAACAGATACAGTATTATTTTGGGGGACATTATTATTACTTAGAGCACAGCCATTAGGCTGTGAAGGTTGGGGGACACTAACTATTTGTTGATGAGCGACTTTGTCATAGGATGGGGAAAGTGGGGCATGGGTCTTGGGCTTGAGTGTGACAATTTTTCTGTGTGAAACAGGGGTTCTAGCGACGTTAGCATAATTGCTTGAAGTCACTGGAACCACTTTGCTAGCATCAGCATATGATATGCATTTTTCAGCCATAATAGTCTTGATGGCCTTCTGTCTGCCATGCTCAGGGCATGACCTGCTATTAGCGAAGTGATTCCCCGAACAAAGCACACAAAAAGCCTCACTCTCCGAGATGTTGCAACCATCACCGGGGTGATCGTGGCCACATCTACTGCAGCGTGGTTTTGACCTACATACATTGGCAATATGACCAGATCTACAACATTTGCGACATTGAACAGTTGGATAGATGTATTGTTCAACTGGGAGAGACGTGTAGCAGCAGAAAATCCTCTTTGGTAAAATTTGACCGTCAAATGTTATTACACATGTCTCAGTAGGTTTCCACTCTGTTATACCTTCTCTCTGCACTTTCCTATTAATACGACGCACTTTTAAAATTTGACCACATCCTGAAGGTACCGACAGATAGGTAATAGCCTCTTCTTCTGTAATATCACAGGGAACACCGGTGACAACACCCATCCTTGTGATATTGTAAGTAGGAATCGATGCTATGTAACTGTGTTTTGTCAGCAGACTGTTAACTAAGAAGGAGTTCGCATCCTGAGGGGATGTGAACTCAACAGAAACTCGATTCCTACCTACTCTATTTACTCCATCACGAACTATGTTTGCTATATTGTTTAGTATTAAAAATTTACCAAAGTTTACGGGGTGGAGTGTGGTACCTGCATTTGCCTGTGCTTCGATGCGGGAGACGTGAACTATATAGGGGGCTTTATCCATAACCGAATACCTAATACGGCCTATTTGGCTTTTTGGCTGCTTGCTTGGAGGTGACGGGGAAATAATTTCATCGTGGCCGGGACGTTTGCGTGTATTTTGCTGAGATTGAGTCACATCCATCTCAGAGACACTACATACCACTTCTGCAAACTGTGATAAAGGGTTCGGGGTAGGAGGAAAAGGAGTTAGGGAAGCTGGGATGTCAGGAGGATCAGGATCGGGTGGTTTGTTCCTATCCATTTTGGATGGAACTCTGCACAAGTACGACAGACACTACGAACCTGGTTACGGACACAAGGACAACACAAATAACTTAAAACAAGTTCCAAAAGTAACAAAAATCACACGAAAATGCTATAAAAACTCTAGACACACGTGCAACCCAGTACACCCGTGGCGAGCGTCCCGTCAACTAACTTAAACCGAGATTAAATTCAAAGAATAAAATTATTCCAGGATAGTTACTCTGGCATAACTATAGTTTGGTCGAACCCGCCTTAAAGTGAGAAGTAATTTTTTGTAACGCTTCAAAATTTACGGAAAAAAATTCATTGCTCGTTAAGTTTGATACCAAGAGCTGTAATACAATTTTTTTAGTATTGATACATTATCGAGTCATAATACAACACCTTTTGTTTTATTGTTTTTAATCAATTTAATTTTTTACTGATTAAATTGTAAAAAACTCGGTAGTTTCATTGAAAAAAATTAAAATAATTCATATCTTTTCGTGCAATGAAGTTATGCCCATGCTGTAGAAAGATTTTTTGTTGGAAATTACCTCCTTTATCTCCCTGTTTCGTTTGATCCACGACTTTTTGCCCACGCTGTATATTGTGATACAACCTCCTTGGATGGCTCACCCTCCGGGAACCTCCGTCAATTTTATAATTAAAAAAGCTTTAGAAGAATTAGGAATTTAGAATAGGTTCAAATATTGACATAAAATGATTGATTTGTTTTTATGAAAGTTCTGTAAAAGTTTTTCTTGAGAGCACCTGCTCAATATAATGATCACTTAAATCGCTTAAAGGCATTTTTATTGAATCGATCCCGGGACGTTCCAGAAGCCCTAATTGGAATGTCCACAAGTGGCGGCAGCGCCGGGTAAATAGTAAAATAGTAACGCGTGTGCTAAGCGTATATAGCACGAAGCCCTATTTTTATATAGCATCTCGAAGGATGACGAGATGTTGTTCATGATCAGGCGATAGCTGGAACGCCTGGACAATAAAGCTAAGTGGTTTTTATATATAAAGTGAAATTTTGAATTGGAAAACATGTTGTTATATACCGGTATAGACCGAGTTTGTTTTGAAGAATTCATAGAAGAATTCAGGCTCGTCGCTGTGAGTAGCGAATGGCGTGAGAGCGATTACGCACTGATTTTGGGCGCATTTATGGAAAGCGCAGCCAAATATTTCTATAACTACACGTACCATGACGATATCGATTTTGAATTGCTATGCGACAAGATAAGAAACGAGTTCCCGTGCAAATGCACAGCCTGTAAACAAAGGGCGTTAAAATGTTTAGTTCATGTTGAAAAGACGAGTGCCAAAGTATCCGACGGATGCGGACAGCAAGAGCTTGTATCGCTTGTGAATCTCGATAATGATACAATCTTATATTCTAGCGTGAAAATTGAAGATTCACAATTTAAATCTGATGACTATGAAGAATATGATGACCAAGAGGACAATGATGACAATGATGTGCAGAGCTGTGGAGAGAGCAGCCTAAACATAGTCGAGACGGAACTGGACGGAACGGAGGAAAGTGTTCAAGCTGGTGTGTCCGTTCCAATATTTATATCCGTTCTCATTCCAGAAAACCAGGTGATTTTGATGCACGAACCAGAACTCAGTCCCACTGACGACCCTGATGTGGAAGCTGTCGACCCTGATGTGGAAGCTGTCGAAGTGGATTGCTGGGAGAATAACCAGGACGAAGAAGCTGCCTCGATGGAAGACGGACCGAAGGAGATGGTCCAATACGAAGCACAACTCGCCGTGTCGTCGAATGTTGCTTCAAATTCCTCATTAAATATAATTTCAGCCAGAAAGGCAAAGAGTAGATTAGAAAAAAAAATTGTTAGGGACTTGATTTTATTTGATAGGAAGAATTTACACACAAACATACACACACATAATGCCCTGAAGAGACATGAGTACGTAACTCGTTATGAGTACAAGCTTCCTCTTCGAGCCCGAAAAATAAAGAAAACAAGGGTGAGAAGAAAGACACAGAAATATTCCACTTATATTTACAAACTGAAAGAGAAATCATATACATCAAATCATACAAGATATTCCATAAATGATTTGATAGTTCAGCAACCTTTGATTTTTATATGGAAATATTTTACGAAGAAATATGAGATTATTCTACACAATTATAAAGTCAGGAAACGTTTCATTTTGAAGAGTTTAGTTATTTGAGTTTCCACTTTTTAGTTAGGTGTATAATGTTAGTTACTTTCAAGTTCTTTGCTAATCTCATAGCATATAGTTTTATTAATTTTTAATAGCAACGAATCCCGAAGTATTGGCTAGTATTAGTTCAGTCATAGGTTGGCATGACAACGTTAAAAACAATTTGTCAATGTGTCAAACTAACTTAAAAGGACACAGGATAACTAGAATTTGGTGTATGTTAAGCGGTCTACACACCAAAGCCGCTGACCCGGCGGCACGGATCGCCGGCCCAACCCGCCGGCCTTATTTTGTACAATCATGCCGCCGGCTTGCGCGCGGGCAAGCCGGCGGGGCAGCATGCCGATGCCGACGGCATCCCTCTCCACTCACTCAGTCAGTTGCCCGCCGGCTTTCATAGAGTAGTGACGTATCACTTATTCATTCTCTGTTGTTGTGAAGTGTCGGCACTTTTATTTTTTATCAACTAACCAATATGGAGTGGGACGATGCAACAGTTATAAAACTAATAGACCTCTATCATTTAAAAGAAATATTATGGAACCCAAAAAACCGTGACTACAAAAGCCGGCCAAAGCGTTACGACGCATTTAATGAAATTGCCAGTGAATTTGCTACTGATGTTCCGGAAATCGAGAGAAAGTAAAAAATTTAACTAGTCATTATTACCGAGAGAAAAAAAAAGAAAATAATATTGTTACGAGCTTGGGGTTCGTTACAATAAAAACTGCCGATTAAACAACCAAAACTGACACTATAATTTATAAAACTAATTAGCACTTTAAAACACACTAATTATAAAACACAATCGCACTACTGAACACTTCACTTCACTATAATTCGCAGTTGAAGATCGCTCTCGAAGTTATCGTTTGTATCGCCAATTCAATACTGACTGCCGTAGAGTAGTCGCGGCGCCCCCGCAAGGGGGCGCGGCGAGCGGGTATAGGCTATGCCTTTTGCCCGCGGCAGCAGGTTGTGCGTGCCCGTGTTCACGGGCACGTCGTTGGGTGGCCAATATAGGCATGGCCTGATGGCATGCGCGACTTGTCGCTGCGATGCCTGTGTGTTTCTGTCATTGTGTCAGCAGAGGGCGCCACGGCACTGTCTCGCAGTGCCGTTTCTTCACGACCCTACGGCGGTCAGTCCCCGCCAGGTGAGACCTCCGGTTGCCCGGAGGAGGCCCGGCGAGAGACGACCAGCGACGTAGGCGCCGAATTTTGGGACGCTCCCTGCCGAGGGTGCTGATCCCCCGCCTGTAAAGGAGTCTACACACCAAACCCGCCGACCCGCCGACACAGCCCTTGCGGCGGCTTGGTGTCGGCGACTTTGCTTCAAGAATCATGTCGGCGACTCGTACCCGCGCGTGCAAGTCGGCGGCATGGCCGGCGACTTGCGTACGCGCACGCTCAGTTGCCCGCCGACACTCCAGCGATAGTGACGTGCTTGTGTTTTTTTTTGCGATTTTCTGCAATAATGGAATGGGACGAAGAAACCACTCTAAAGTTAATAAATTTGTATCATATAAAGGAATTATTATGGAATCCAAAACACTTGGATCACAAATGTAGACCTAAACGTTTTGATGCACTAAATGAGATGGCAAACGAATTAAATACAAATGTCACAGAAATAGAACGGAAGATAAAAAATTTGACGAGCCAATATTATAGAGAAAGAAAAAAGACGATTGAATCAAAAAAGTCTGGAACCAGCGCAGATTCTGTTCATGAGAGCAAGTGGTTTGCCTTTAAATCTTTGAATTTCTTGCTCAATAAAAATAAACCTACTGGAACAATCGATACGGTATGTAACATTTCAGTGATGTTGTATTATTTTATTTCTAACCTAATTATTAGAGCACACAAGAATAATATGTAAGCTTGGCCCGAGTGAAGAGAGGCGCGCGGTAAATAAAGACATAGGTACTTATTTTATCTGCCTTTGTTGTTGCGCTGCCGCTATTGTTATTGCACCGAAATATTTCTAAACAAATTATTTCTTGGAATGGCATGTGCACAGATATAATAGTCATTGCAAATGTATTTTTTAAAAACTAACAACTCTTTTCTCAACAATCTTTTGATTTCGCCGAATTTCTATTATAAACCGAGAGATTCCGTACCATTGTCTTTTTTTTTCATATATTCCGAGCGGTGTACCTACTCGCGGGTAAAAGCTAGTGTATAATACATTTCATAAGTAAACTGTTGGTGATTCAAATAAAATATTATTTCAGGAGATAACAGCAACTGACAATAATGCCCAACATGCGGACAATGATGCTCAACATGGGGAAAACGATTCACCTCAAACGTCAAACATCATTCCCCAAGCGAATAAACGTTATAAACCTAATCCAAGTAATGAGATGGTGTCGGAAGCATTAAATTTAATGAGAACAGTCAGTCAACGGACAAATCAAAAAATAAAAGATGAGGACGATTTGTTTGGCGAATATATTGCGACACAACTTAGAAAATTTGATAAAACAACAAAGGCAATAATAAAACATCGGATTAACAATATCTTTTTTGAAACCGAAACTGGATATCGTTCAGACATGTTCGAAGCTTCGCCAAGACCTTCTACTTCCCATAGTCATCCAGGATATTATACAATGGATCAATGTGATGTAAATTCCTACTACTCATCATCCAACTCTGCCGTAACAAACCCTGTTTCACCGCCTCTTGGTGAACCTTCAACATCTTCAATTGAACCTTCGTTACGTGTGTCGCTTCAAGAGAGTGGTGATATTGAGAACATATTATCATCTATTGAGTCAGATAAATAGGTTTATTCCACAAATCCCCACCGAATGCACTCTGAGAATAACCCTATCACCTGATGCGAGATAACGTTATGTAGGCACAAGTATTTCGTCTTAATGTTGTTGTCATAGAATCGTCATAGTATACTCAAAATGCATAAAAACATCAGTGGGGATTTCGCGGTGGGGATTTATAGAATAACTCGGTAAATAAAACCACTTATAAATGAACAAAAACAAGTGATTTACGAAGTTTTTAATACAAATTATAATAAAAATACAAGTACTAATACAAGTATGAGTTTCATTAAAACTTACGAGTTAGTCATTGATCATTCTGCCATGGTAATCTCCCGACATCGGAAAGAAAATATTGAACCAATTCTGTCCTTATAACCTCAGGAGATTGTGTCCTTGTAACCTCAAGGGAATGTGTATTGTCTTGTCTAGGCAAGTCAGCAAACAAATTATTTTCACGTGGTTCCCTGCGCCAATCTCCTGGATTGATTTCTCCCCTACTATTTTCAGTATCATATTCATTTTGTTGTATTATACCATGTCGTTTTACATAATTGAACAAATGAATACATGCCAATGTTACAATAGTAACTTTTTGTGGATTTAGCTGGATGGGTTTGTTAAATATCTTAAATTGTTTTGTTAACTGTCCAAATACGTTTTCAACTACTCTTCGACCTCGACACATGCGATAGTTGTACACTCTCTTGGGAGACCCTTTCGCATGATTACCATCATAAGGTTTTAAAATATTGGTTTGTAAAGGAAACGCATCGTCGCCCAAAAAAAAATAGGGTACTGGCGTAATTCTTCCAGGTAGAGGTTTTTTATCTGGCAAATTTAAATCATTATTATATAACATTCTGCATAATGAAGAGTTAGCAAATACACCACCATCGGAAATGCGACCCTGGCACCCCACATTAGCGTATAAAAACTTATAATCTGCATCCACTAACGCAAACAGTACAATACTGAAATACATTTTATAATTAAAATAATCGCTTCCACTTCGTGCTGGACATTCAATTCTAATGTGCTTTCCATCCATAGATCCAACACAATTAGGTACATTCCATCTACTCAGATATCCATCTGCAACTTTTGTCCATTCGTTTGATGTTCGTGGAATCTGAAATCGGAAATGTGCTCGGTGATAGGATAGCCATTTGCCTACTTATATAGTAATTTTTCGGAACATAGTTTTTCTGGAAGATTAAAGAAAGTTAAACGCCCATATATGTACATACCTTCACATAATCCGAAAGTCCATCTACGATAGCTTGGCACACTTCTGGAATAATGTAGGAAATAAGTTGAGGAGATACTTTAAAGGTGTCACAAAGACTGTTGAATGAATCTCCCGTAGTCAGGTATTTTAATGTTAATGATAATCTGTCCGTTGGTGAAATTGCACTTCTGTAATTTGTATTTTTTTTAACTATTGTGGGTCCAACAATGCTTAGTAAATATTCAAAGTCGGTAAACGTTAACGACATAAATGTCTTAAAATGTAAGGGTCTTTTTACAATCAAATCGTCTGTTCTTAAATCTTTTATTCTATCACTGTTACTGTAACGACTGCGACTCATTAAGCTTGGTCTAACCCAACACTGTCGTTTTCTCTTCAGGGACCCAGCTAAAATTATTCCACATGCTGCTATTATTAGATCAGCATCAGTATCCATGTTTATTGTAGGCTGCAATATTCGAGAAAAACAACACGTCACGTTCGTACACACTGCAATCACTAACTAAAAAAGTTGTACTGATTTCTTGCCGCCGACTAACTCACCGACACAGCCCCATGACACATGTTGGCGGGTTGGCGGGTTTGGTGTGTAGACTCCTTAACGCTTCCAGAGCGAGCCGGTCACGCTTCAGGCAGAGGGGACCGTTATGTGTGTTTGAGCGGCAATGAATTGAGAGACACCGTCTCATGTAGCGGGTGATACGTACGTCCGCGCCGTACGTTCCTCGCGTGTGTTTGGGCGCTTGGGGAGTCGTGCTTGTATGAGGTTCGACGCGCACTATGCCTATATTAACCTAGCACACAGCGCGCGCCGAGTGCGTGTGGTGTTGTGGAGTCTTTTTGGGGGAGAGAGTCGCGTGTCGGTGTTTGCGACTCACTCGGCGTCAAGTCCGGTAGGTTTGGCGGGGTCGTCAGCGTCCTGCACAAGGTCGCGCGGCAGGCGTCTCGCGTCGGGTGGCCGCGCGTGCCAGGGCGCTATGTGCTTGACGTGCGGCCAAGCGGAAGCGTCGGCACGCGCGAACATAGTGGACGCGAACATAGTGGACGCGAGGCGGGCGCAGAAGTCATCCAGGCTCTCAATCTTAAGATCCCGCAAGATGACGTTGTTCCTCACGTAGCGAGGGGCATCAACAATTTTCCGCAGCGCGAGGTTTTGCTGCGCGCGGAGTAGTTTCTTGCTCGACTCACTCGTGAGGGCGAGCCAGGCTGGGGCGGCGTACGTGAGCAGCGGGCGGATGTATGTCTTATACACGCCCAGCTTGACTCGCAGCGGGAGGCGAGCTGACTGCCGTCGCCGGATGTCCGCCCTTTATATACCGATAGTCATTTCCAGAACCCGGAGAAGTTCGGGCACACACGGGTCCCGACCGACCAGGTGTCTAAACATCGAGAATGTTCTAGCACGTAAATGCCTGCTACTGGATATTAGATGGCGCCAGCAGCACGCAAGTGTCTGCTACTCGATACTAGATGGCAGCACGTAAATGTTTGGTTGGTTTCCGTTACTTGAAACTAGATGGCGTTAGCAGTACGCAAATGCCGCCATGTACCCAACATTAATTCTGGCGCGTAACAATATATATAGAGGTACTGAAAATACTACTTCTGAATTATTCGAAACACACACGTCCAATCTCTACGACTATTTGGCAATTACTAGAACACCACATGCCGCGGCTGTCGTGCCGCCGGCAAAGTCGTTCGGCTTGGACATTCTGAAGCCGCCGGCGGTTAACCCGCCGGCACTAAGCCGCCGGGCTGTGCCGCCGGGTCAGCGGCTGTGGTGTGTAGACCGCTGAAGTGGTACTTCGTACTTCCATGCAACAGACTGCTAGGTATGGTAGTAGGAAGTTTATTTGGTACTCATAGGTGACAGACCGACTATGTAAAATGTATATAGAGCTTTAGGGCTATTACGCACTGTCGACTAGTCGCCGGCGACTCAGTTGTCGACGACTGTAATATTGTATAGTTTAAATAGGTGTTTACGCACTAGTCACCGGTTGCCCGGGCGACTCGGCGACTCGCCGCGCAGTGGCGACGCACAGGCAACTGCCGGTCGCCGGCGACCAATAGGAGCACGGTTTCAAATGAAAGCATTCACACTGCGAGCAACTGTCGTAACGACCGGACGGCCGCGCACAATGAGTTTTGACACGGATAAATTTATATCGGAAATACAATCCCGAAAAGCTATTTGGGATTTACAAAGTGAGGAATATGCTAATCGGGATTTGAAGAAAAAACAGTGGGAAGAAATAGTGGAGTTATTTGGAGGTGAAGAATTATCAGACGAAGAAAAAAAAACTCAGGTAAGTAAGAAATGCCATTTATTTTTTATTAATTAATACTGCTCATCTGCCAAGATAATTGACCCTCAGTTGTAAAGTAATCAGCAAATACATCTCTGTATGATGCACCACATCGCGTAGCTCTTTGGAAACCGTTTGGGACTTCTTCAAAGCCAGGAATGCTCAGGGTATCTTCAAATTTATATCCGTCTATTTCTCGGACATAGTTGTGAAGAGCGCAACATGTTTTGATGATGCATGATACTAGATCTAAATTTACGTTGATAGGTCTGTGAAAAATCTGCCACTTGTTTGCTAATATGCCGAATGAACATTCAATATGGCGTCGTGCACGAGAAAAAGCCTATAATTAAATATTTTTTTCTTTGTTGTTAAATTTGATCCACCGAACGGTCGCATAATTTTGTCAGTTTGTCCAAATGCTTCGTCACCCACAATAACAAACGGTACTGGTATAGGGTTTGTCGATGAAATGGGCTTAGGTTCGGGTATTTGCAAATCATTGTACATTAGCTTTTGATAAAACGTTGAATTTGTAAATATAGTTGAATCGCAATCCTTTCCATAGGAACCAACGTCTATGTATATGAACTTATAGTCAGAGTCACAAATGGCAAGCAAAATTACAGAAAAGAAGTGTTTGTAATTATAACACAATGATCCACTGTTGTATGGTTTTATAATTCTTACATGCTTACCATCTACGGCACCTATGCAATTTGGAAAATTGGCCCGTAAATGAAAATCTTTTGCGATTTTTAACCAATTTTCTTTTGTCGGTTGCGGTAAACACATGTCGATACCAGAAGTATGAATTAACGTAAGGGACATTTTGGCGAAAATGAGTTATATATGTCATTGGATTCAGAATGTTCAGCTCTATCGATTGGTATTATTGAAAAAATTCTATCGTTAAAAAAATTCCCTTACAGTAAAAAATTTTGGCCTGCGTAAAACGATTTATGACAAAAAAAATGATGTAACAGACGTTTACATTTTTTTTTCTCTGAAAAATAAAGTAAGTCATAGTGTTAAAAAATTTACACACTTACCTTAAACCTCAAATCAGTCGATTTAAATAACATGTCCCTTACTTTAATTCATGATTAGAGGTTTTTAAGAATTAATCCCTTACATTATTATCTCACAAAACTATCTTTGTTTTAAGCCCCTTACTGTAATATGCCTATTACGTAACAACTAGAAATCAAATTAATATTTGCTTTACTTTATTTGTTTAAATGATCGTTGCTAAAATATCGAGTACTTACATTAATTTGATTCTCTTAATGGTTATCTCTCCGGCGCGCGCGACGAGCGTAAGGTGTGCGGGTGTATACGGGGGAGGGGAAGACTTAGCGAAGCGACGGCCACGGCCCCGCTCGTGTTTATTCGCGCGCAGTCTTTGAAGTTGTTACGATTGTGTCATAGGTTACTATTACATCTATGAACGCTAATGTTTGGATTAAGTGATGTGTTATTGTAATAAGGTATCCTACAAGTAATTTAAATAAATAATGTGTGAAAACAATAGTAATATCACTGATAAGTTAAGTGCCTTACTTGTCCGAAGGGAAAAATTAATTAACATGAAGAGAACCATAGAAAGGTATGTATTACTTATAATTTTACGATGACAATAACTTTTATGTACCATTATGTAACGATCTTGTTTATTATTTAGAGAATAGGTAAATTGGTTGAAGTTTTACTTAGATAATTATTTGCGTAGTCCTGTACAAACTAGTTAGTATCTTCTCGCTCTGTGCCGATACCGGGCCGAATAAAGAGGGATAAGTATTGAAATGTAATGTATTTGAAAGTTATGAATGGCACTGCATTTGTTATGGGCAGGTGTGACGCTTATCATTAGGCGTACGTCCTGCTCGTCTCACACCTTAGTAGGTATAAAATAAAAACAATCTTATAATGCACGACTGCTATACTGAAATCCCGGGTTTTATTCTTGTAAGTATGCTTGAATTGCAGGTGCTTTCGTATTTGCATGCAATGCTTCCTACGCAATAGTGTTTTATGCATTATTTGCATGTTTTAAACATTGCGTATAATACTTAGGTTTTGTCTACAACATTCATTTAGTATTATTTAAAGTATACAACAAATTAATGTAAGGGACATTCGTTATTTTGTTTGACTTTACATTAATTAAGTGTTTATCAAAATTAGCTTATTTTAGTCGTTCTAATTAATAGCGTTAATAGAAATTAATTAAATTTGACAAATATAATACTCTTGTGATAATTAAATATTTTTTTGAAGATTTAAAAGAATAATATTTGACCTTTACATATACCTTTATAAACAATGCGAGTCTAAAGTTGTTATGACCCTTACGTTAAAGTGTTGTCGGATTTCTACTTGAGTTGACCCATACAATAAGTCCGCCATATGCCTTAAATCTAGTAATCATATTCGTGTTTTCTTTTTAGGTCTACTGAAAACAAAAGAGATTCTTCAGAAAGTTTTATAGAAAATAGTGATGTAGACGCAGAAACGCAGTTAATAACAAGAAGTTCAAATAGACCTAACATTATTGTTAATAGCAGTAATGACTCCGTGTGTTCTGTTGAAAATGACATGGACATCATAAACACATCAACTATTTCCGTGTCTCGATCACATCCTTTTTTTAATAAACCTAATGAAAGTACAACGAGTACTACTGTAAACAGTAATAATAACCCATGTAGTCAAGTTATTGAAAATCCTTTAAACGTATTATCAAATGTCAGGAATGACCAGATTGAAGCACCTCTAAACGTTGCAACAGAAACTGATGCATCCTTTGTGATCGCACATTCATTACGTGAGTTAAATGATACAGGCGAAGAACTGGAGAATATCCAGCCACTTTCTAATAATTACATAGACTTCATGCATAAGCCAACAGAGACAATACAGAACACCGCTGTTTGCACAATGTTTCTCGAAACCTCATCGCAAGAGGAAAATGGAAGTCATGAAACTTTCTTATCTCCTACAATACTCACAAATGTAATAGCTATTGATATTACAAACAAAGACACGATGATGACTGAAGGCCTACATCATGATGATGTTTTGGGCACTTTTAATACTTCTTGTAATGATTTGATATCAAGCGAAATCGATAACAACGTACCTTTTAAGGAAGTCACAACTGAAGTTAATTCAAACAAAAAACGTCGCGTAACATCAAAATTCATGAAATCTTGCATGGATTTTCTAACGGATAGCGAGGATAAAGACTTTTCTTCGGGAAGTTCTAATCTTTGGTCAGACAAAGAAGAAACTTCAGGTGATTCAGAAGATCACGAGAAAAATAGAAAAAGAAAGAAAACCAAGTCAAAAAAAAAATAATACAAAAACAAATCAAATAGAAATAGTACCTAAGAAGAAAAAAATACCTGAAAATAAACGTAAGACAAGAAAACAGCTTAAAGAAAAAGGTTTTTCCTACGAGACAAGATCTGGTAATGTAAAAGAAGCCCGAAAGTTACAAGAAAATCCTTGTAAAGAAGGTAAATGTAGCAGGAAATGTTACGAAATTACAGAAGAAAGAAGGAAATCTATATTTGATTATTTTTGGGCACTTAATGACGATAAAAAACGGGATTGGATTGTGCAATGTTCTAGACCAATCAGTGTAAAACGTCAGAAGACTAAAAACGCAGTTAGCAGACGTTCGTTAACATATGAGTACTTTATTAACGAAGACGAAGGACGGAGGCAGGTGTGCCAACAATTTATACTGAAGACTCTCGATATAAGCCAAACTTACATTTTGTATACATTAAATCATACAAAAGAAGGACTGTCTTGTGACGATAGTCGAACACGTACAGCAGCAAATAAATATGACGAGAACACAAAACTTAATGCAAAGAAATACATAGAAGCATTACCGGCTTTACCTTCTCACTACAGTAGAAAAAAATCAACTAAATTGTATCTGCCAGAGCAATTTAAGAACTTTTCAAACTTATACAGGTTGTACATTAAATATTGTGAAGAAAGGTCCGAAAACTATTTAAGCGAAAAAATATTTACATGTATGTTTAAAGAGTATAACTATGCATTTCATGTTCCTAAGAAGGACAAATGTCTCTTATGTACTAAAAACGAAAATAATCCGGATATGACGACTAATGAACAGTTACAAGCTCATTTATTGGAAAAAAAAGCCACATATAAACGCTTTCATCAAAATCAAAAACGCGATAACACATTTGTTGTATCTAGTTTCGATCTTCAAAAAGTTTTAGCGACGCCGTATGGTGAAAGTATGCAGTTGTATTATTCCAGAAAGTACGCTGTGTTCAATTTTACAGTATATGAGAGTGGAACGCAGAACGGATACTGTTACATATGGGGTGAGGCTGATGGTAAAAGAGGAAGTTGTGAAATAGCAACGTGTCTGTATAACTACTTAAAAGAACTCGATAACAGAGCTGTGAACACATTATTATTATACTGTGACAACTGCACGGGGCAAAATAAGAATAAAGTTATATTTTCAATGTTCAAACATTTCCTGGAACAATCTAAAAATCTAAAAGTTATACAAATTAATTACCTTCTAGCAGGACACACATATATGCCTGTTGACAGCATGCATGCTGTTATTGAGAGGGAAGTAAGAAAACTAATTGTTTGGGCACCTTCGCAATGGCCAAGTTTCATAGAGAGTGCTAGAAAACGGCCTCAACCATATAATGTGAGTGTCTTAGAGCATACAGATTTCATTAACTTCCAGAATCTGGCGGATTCTGTATTCACTCAAGCTACTCTTAAAAATAAAGATCTGCGTATGAAAAACATAAGAGTGTGCACATTTAAAAAAAATGCTTTGACCAAAATTGAAGTTAAATATACAATGTTAGAGACTGGTAATACTTACGACATAGAACTCTCCAAAGAATTACCCCCAAAGAATTCTAACGCAAGAGGAAAGGGTAAAGGGATTGGGAAAAGAAGTGCTGTTAGAGGTAAAATTACAAAAAATATAGACAACAATGAATCTGCAGCTGAAAGTACTAGTAATGTCATAAGTCAAAGGAACACAGATAATTTGCCGCCTCTTTATAAAGAGAGGCTCCCAATTTCCATTCCAAAATACAATGACCTCAAAAAATTGTGCGACACCGGTATAATACCAAAAAGATTTCATGGTGAATATTTGAACCTTCCAAATAAATTGCCAGTTAAAGATACCCTTAATGAAACCGACGACGATGACGATGTGATGACAGCTGATGATGATAACTAGATAAAATACCAAATAGAAAAAGTCATTCCAACCATTTCAATGACACCATTAAAATAGTTTAATTTACTAATAGTTATCATCATAATTATCTGTCTGCCCATTTCTAATTATTTATTCTTGTGTAATAATATAAATTTCTTATATTAATATTCATATCATTTATATTATTTTATTCATTCATCTTTCAGGAAATTCATATTTTTTCATCTGTCTTTCGTTTCCAGTACATTCATTCAATTACTTAATAAATAAGACTGTTGGTTGAGTCTGAGAAAACATATTTTTTTTATTCATTTGGTGATTATAATTATAAAGCTATTTAAACGTAATTATTAAAAGTACAGAGTTTGTAGGACTGTTAATTAAAAGAGATCACGGAGTCAATTACACATAATTATTTTTACATTGATAACTAGGTGTGTATGACTGTTAATTAGAACACTGTTACTTTTAGAACATTTATTTAAACTAATAAAAAGTTTTATAGACTGATTAGTGTGTTGAATTTATAATAATTACGCGGACATAAAAGTCGAAAATAAAAAAATATATAATAACAATAAATCGTTTTATTTTTGTGTCCCTAAATTTCATTTAAATCTGTGTTAGCTAAGCTGAAACTAACATTAATCATGCAAATAACCTATTTCCATGGTGTTAAAATACCATAATTTTAGTAGATAATCTATAGTTACATCAAATTGCAACACTGTAAAAGTCCTTTACAATAGAATTACGTATAATTTTCTATTGCTCTTGCTGCTTACACTATGCTTGACGGTTTACACATAAAATATTAGTAACGTAAGGCACAACTAAACATATTTTTTTAACGTAAGGGACATGCTATATTTTAAACTGCTGGGTATTCCTAAATCTTGCGTTTATAGCATGAAAGAAGAGGAAATTCTAAGAAACTTTGCTCTAGACACAATTAAAATTGGAGCAGACAGTAAAAAGTTATAGACAGATTTCAAAAAATAAAATCGTTTTTTGGCTCTCCTGAAAAACCGTGTTTTGTCCCTTACATTAATTGATACTTCTGGTATCGATGTCTTTTAGTACAACCCATATAAAATGACAAACTTCTCTTATTATTTCAGCTATAGTTGAAATCCCAAGTCTGTATGAGTAATGCTTCCAAGATATCTGGAATTAAAAAATAATTTAAATATATACTGTAAGGAACAGGCAACCCCACGTGAGCCCACGTCACCGGATCGTCTATAAATAGCGTGTCAGTTGACTGTCAAGCTCACTTTTTCGTTGGCGGTCACGACGTGCGGACGTCTCTGCGGGAATCTCTGTCTGTCAAAGGTCACGTGAGCTGTTTCTATTTTAAGTGTGCAATCGTTATTTTGTTATTTTAAAATTGTAATCATAACCAATTTAAACTGTGTTGCTGATAATTAAATTAATTCGAAAACTATTAAACGATTTTCTTATTGAGATATGTTTTTTTTAATTCATTTCCACTTTTGAAGCTTATATCAGAAGTGTGATAAAGGACTAGTTTGCCCACTCTATCTAAATTAGTAAATTTGCAAAAACTTTTGAATAAGAAAACCGTTATTTCTTTCGCTTTGTTTTGAAAAGTGTAACGATTGCTCGCTTGTTTTATTACTTCTTGTGATTATATTTTGGTGGTTTATATTTTGTGATTGTGTGTTAAAATGGTACGTACGGGATCACGTAGCCGTAAACGGCATCATGCTCGAGATAGGCCGCGCAATCTGAAGAAGCGTAGTTCTCGAAATAGACGGGTCTCGCAGACTAGGTTACGTGAACAAAGTGATAACGATTCGCGGCGTACCTCGAGTGATGAACGACATGGTCCACGGAACAGCTCGCGTACCCGAGATCGAAGTGATTCACGTAGCATCGAAAGACGTCGTTCGCGTAATAGGAATAAGCGTCCTTCGCGTAGCGGTTCACGTGTTTGTCGTCAAGATCGTTCGCGATATAATAGCCATGATAGGTCGCGGTCTAATTCACGTAGTAGAAAGCGTCATACTCGCGATGAACGAAGGTTCACACCTGAAGTACCAAACCCAGTGCTTTCGAGCGTACCACGACAATCGCACAGTACGTTTATAGGATCGGGTGCTCCGTGTTCTGAGGCGTCCACTCTTGCACATGCTTTGATGCATGCAATTAAAACTATGCAGCCTACAAGGTCACAACACTATTATGTGTCAAATTTTGACCCTTCGATACATAGTATTGAAGCATGGTGCGAGGAAGTGGATCGCGCCAGAGACGCAAACAACTGGAACGATCATGAGTGCTTATCACGTGTGGCTTCTTGTCTGAAAGGGGACGCTAAAGTTTGGTTGAGTGAATGGGTCACCAACGATAGGACGTGGACTAATTTTAAACGGGAATTCAAATCTCTATGTCCCAGTAAGCTCGATTACGCGAATATTCTATTCGACGCTATGAACACAACTTCAGACAAATACCCTACGTTCGCTGAATATGCGCGCCGTACTTTGTTACGTTTAAAAATAGTCCAGGGGTTAAGTGACGAATTGAGAACGCTTATCGTTATCCGTGGCATAGACAGCCCCCAAGTGCGAGCAGCTGCTGCTAACTCGGACCTTACTCCCGACACCATTGTCTCATTCTTGTCGATTTATACGAAGGCATCAAAACGAGATCATTCGGGCTCTAAGAAACCAATCCAAGCAAAGCCTAATGATCGTCCGGGTCCGAAATGTTTTACTTGCAACCAAAAGGGGCATGTTAGTCGCGATTGCAAACGTAAAAAACCTAACGTGACTTCCGACACGCGACCGGCACCAAACAACACTTGCACTTTCTGTAAAAAACAAGGACACTCTGAGGACAAGTGTTTTGCAAAGGCACGCTCTGAATCGCGAAACCAACGGAACGTTAATCTTTGCTCCTATCGGTCCAATTCCGCTCAAAATAAGGACGTAACTTCCGCAGTGGTAGAAGGGGTGCCGGTAGATGTACTCATTGATAGCGGTGCCCTTAATGTTTCCCTCATATCTTCAGACGTTCTTAAATATATTTCATGCCAACCAAAACCAAGACGTTGCGTGTTGAAAGGCATAAGCGACAAAGAAGTAGTTGTCACATCTTACGTCACAGTCACAATAGAATTCAGTGACATATCTATCGAAGTAGACCTGTTGGTGGTTCCATCTTCGTTTATGAACACACCTATCATAATAGGTACTGATGTGCTGAATCGCGACGGAATAACTTACGTTCGAACCAAGGACAAACAGTATCTCACGCGTAACGATACTAGCGTTTGTAATGTTCAATCAAATGAACAAATCAACGTAAATACTCCTCTTCAGGGTGACGAATTGGAAAGCCTTATGTCAGTCATTAATGAGTTTTCAAGTTTCTTAATAACTGGTACTGCCACGACGACAGTTCGAACTGGTAAGATGGAGATAAGGCTTACCAAAATGACACCAGTAGTCTACCGACCATACAAGCTCTCACACCAGGAAAAACTTAGGGTTCGAGAGATTACCGAAGATCTTTTAGACAAAGGCATAATAAGGCGTTTAAGGAATTTGCAAGCCCTATCATACTAGTCAAGAAGCGTGATGGCTCGGATAGGCTCTGCGTTGATTATAGAGCGCTGAATAGAATCACGGTAAAAGATAGGTACCCTCTTCCGTTAATAGAAGATCACATTGACAGATTAGGCGGTTATAAATACTTCTCTAGTCTCGATATGGCTACTGGTTTTCACCAAATCCCGCTTAAAGAGGAAAGTATTCATCTTACCGGCTTCGTAACGCCCGAAGACCATTTTGAATATGTCAAAATGCCATATGGGTTAGCGAATTCTCCTATAGTATACCAACGCATAATCAATGACACCCTACGCAGTCACATTAATGAGGGTAACGTGTTAGTTTACGTCGATGATGTACTCCTTATGAGTAATACCGTGAATGAAGGAATTGAGTTGTTACGCAAGTTACTGAAAACCCTTACCACGGCGGGATTTTCGATTAACCTTCGTAAGTGCTCTTTTCTTGTAACCGAGGTAGAGTATTTAGGCAGAGTAATAAAGAGTGGTCAGGTTAGGCCGAGTCCTCGAAAAGTAGAAGCTCTAGCTAATACCACGCCGCCAGAAAACGTAAAACAGGTACGTCAATTCCTTGGTTTAGCGGGATACTTTAGGCGATACATTAAAGACTACGCGACCCGAACCGCTCCAATTGCTCATTTAACCCGTAAGGATGTCAAATTCCAATGGTCACCAGAATGCGAGGCTATTCGCCAATACCTCATCAAAGAACTTACGAATGAGCCAGTTCTTTCGATTTTTGATACCAACCTTCCAACCGAGGTTCATACTGACGCTAGCAGTGCAGGTTATGGTGCTGTTCTCATACAAGTCCACCCCGACTCAAAAAAACACGTTGTAGCTTACTTCAGTAGGTCTACCCAAGGGGCTGAGCGTAAATATCATTCTTACGAACTCGAAACCCTCGCTGTAGTCAAGGCTCTTCAAAATTTTCGGCACTATCTCGTAGGGTTGAAATTCGTAGTAGTCACGGACTGCAATGCCCTTAAGTCAACCGAACGAAAAAAGGACTTGTTACCACGTGTTGCTCGTTGGTGGATCTACCTCCAAGACTTCGAATTTTCAATTGAATATCGGAAAGGAGTAATGATGCCTCATGCAGACTACCTAAGTCGAAACCCAGTAGTTAACGTCAATCAGATATCCCGACCTCGTAACTGGGCTCAAATAGCCCAATCGGCAGACAGTGAGACTCGAGACCTTATCGAAAAACTTCGCGATGGTAGTCTGGATGGGAATCGTTACTCGGTGCAAAATGATATTTTGTACTACAAATACGTCCCGATAGGTGAACATCCGCGAATGCTTTGTTACATCCCCAAGGGTCACCGACTCAGTCTTCTTAGGGTGTTCCACGATGAGCACGAACACATTAGTGTAGAAAAGACCCTGGATCTCATTTTGAGACATTTCTGGTTCCCAGGCCTGAGACAATTCGTAGCTAAATACGTGGCCCATTGTCTCATATGTATTTCTCAAAAAAGAGTTCCCCGTACCCCATTACAAAATATAACTTCCTGGGAAAAACCAGATACTCCTTTTGACACCGTGCATGTCGACGCTTTAGGTCCTTTGCCAGTATCGGAAGGGTACAAATTCGTCCTCCTTATAGTAGACGCTTTCACTAAGTACGCCTTACTGTACCCCATTACTAAACAAGATTCCAAAGAGCTAAAGCGTGTTATTACACAAGCTGTGTCACTATTTGGCGTTCCTAAGCTTATGGTCACGGACAGAGGACGTATGTTCGAATCCAATGATTTTGTAACGTGGATAAACGAACTTGGTTGCAATTTGCACTACATAACTCCGGAGATGCATCACGCTAACGGTCAGGCCGAGCGATATATGCGAACTATCCTTAACATGTTACGTATACAGACAAATTACAAGAAGGCTAGCTGGTCAGGTACGTTATGGAAGCTCCAGTTGGTGTTAAATATCACCAAACAAAAAACAACTCAAGTTTCCCCACTTAACCTATTGATCGGTACTGAAGCTACAACTCCTGTGGTTCGAGCGTTGGTACGTGACGTGGCTTTTGAAGGCGGCACGCCCAACCGGGAAGCCTTACGCGAAATCACCAGAGGTAGAGCTCGTCAATTGCTGAAGAACAATCAAGACAAGCAGGACGAACGAGTTAACCAAGGGCGGCACCCACCTCGGCAATTTAATATTAACGATTGTGTGTTCGTTATTAAGTTTTCTCAGGTAACGGGAAAACTCGATCCCGGTATGCGTGGCCCCTACAAAGTGGTAGAAGTGTTACCTAGTGGACGCTATACACTACGCTTGTTGAGCGGTGGCTACGGCAAGACCACGCAGGCTGCGGCTCAACACATGGTGCCGTGGCAAGGCGAGTGGTGCCCAGACACTTGCGCCGCTTTCTTCGAGAGTGAGTATGAATCTTCTCCAATTTGCTTAAGTGTAAGTGCTAGTCGCTGTGGTACTAGTCACTCAGGCGGTTGTCGCTACACTTTGATGCTTGTTGCTATGGTTCTTGGTGTGTTCCAAGCTGTATAAGCTGGCTAGTATAGTCAACTTAAAATCCTTTTGTCCGACGTCTCTCATGTATGGATATGGCCTGCATGTTAGACAAGCTTACACGTACGAATACGTTCTGCGTGTTAAGCGGCTTGCACGTATGAATACGGTCTGCGTGTCAAGCAGCTTGACGTATGAATACGGTCTGCGTCAAGCATGTTTCAGATAACTAAGACTGGTTGTCAAGGACAGTCGGCACGAGGTGCAGGGAGCTGGCACGAGGTGCAGGGAACTGTCCCGAGGACAACGGAGACCTTCAAAATAAAGGCCTCAGTTGGGTTCGAATTTTTGAAAGAGAGACGTCTCTGCATAATTTTAGAATGATGAATGTGTGGATGCTGTATGAATCCTTTGATAGATGATACGTGAATTAATTGAAAGATGACGTAGAGAAAGTTGTGAATGGTGAGATGTGTTCATTTAGTCATTTCGAACTGTCTTCTTAATGTCGTCTTGTATCCAGGTGAGCATGCGGAAGATGAGACTGCGCCTGCAGCTGAATCACAGCGTCTGGCTGACCCATCCATGCCTCTGCTGGATGACGACGTGGAACGAGCACCGTCGACATCCACCGCCGTGAACTCCGACCCCACTCACTCTGAGTGACTCACTTGTGTCGAGGACGACATGCAGTCAGGAGAAGCCGTGTAAGGAACAGGCAACCCCACGTGAGCCCACGTCACCGGATCGTCTATAAATAGCGTGTCAGTTGACTGTCAAGCTCACTTTTTCGTTGGCGGTCACGACGTGCGGACGTCTCTGCGGGAATCTCTGTCTGTCAAAGGTCACGTGAGCTGTTTCTATTTTAAGTGTGCAATCGTTATTTTGTTATTTTAAAATTGTAATCATAACCAATTTAAACTGTGTTGCTGATAATTAAATTAATTCGAAAACTATTAAACGATTTTCTTATTGAGATATGTTTTTTTTAATTCATTTCCACTTTTGAAGCTTATAATACATTATTTACAGGTCATGCACTTCAAAAAAAATGGAAAAATATAAGAAGCTGCTTTTCGCGAGAAGTACGAAGATTAAAAAATACTAAAAGCGGATGCTGCTTCCCATAAAACTCCCTATATTTATTATAATCAGCTGTTATTTTTGAAGAATACCGTTGGTAATTTGAACACAGAGAGTAACATTGCTGAACAAGAACATTTGACAAATGATCAAGAACCTTTAGGACCTTACTCGAGAGAAAATATAGTCGGAAGAAAAAAGAAAAAAACGTCAGATGATGGCACAAGCGAACTGTTAACCACATTAAACAAGTGTATTGAAACTCGCAAAAATAAGGAGGATATTTTGGAACAAGATGAGGACAGAATGTTCCTGATGTCCCTATTATCATCATTTAGGGCAATTCCGGAGCACAAAAAGTCAGCTGCGAAAATTTAATTAATCAGTGTAATCGAATCATTCCGATCCTCTACTCAAAATAATATATATCCAAACACAATGTGGCGAAATTTTAATGAGTACGAGTATGAGCGTGGTTACTTCACACCGGAGGCCGGGCGTTCAACAGCACCAAGTCAACAATCACGCCCTGAAGCACAACATTATTATACGCTACCAACTTCAACTCCTTCAGAACGTGAACGCCCAGAGTCGCGATTTTCTACTGTCACTTCAAATACTGTTGTGCGTTCGTTTATAATATTGATTTCATTAAGTACTTTAAAAAAATACATGTTTTATAATTATTTACCGTATATTTTTAAATTATGTCATCGAAGAGTAGACTTACAGATAGTGCCATCCACGAAGACGCGCCCCACTCTTTGATCAAATGCATGTGTGCTATCTTCCGCATGTGTTAAACATCTGTCGATACACGCTAATTATCGATGAATGCAAACGCACACTAATAGAAATTGACTAATCAGGAAAGAGTATTATGAACAGCACGAAAGAGGCTCTATTTAAATTTAATCGCGCGTCTTCGTGGATGGCATTATCTGTAACTCTAAACACACTCCCGGACATCTATCGGCCCACCTTGAGTTTTAAGTTTTGACTGGAGACCAGCTAAAAATAAATGTTAGGAGGAGCAATAAGTTTTTGCAGGTGTGAAGCTGATTTACTGGCCATCGTTTTCGTAAAAAACTGCATAAAAACTTATTGCACCACTTAACATTTATTTTTAGCTAGGGATTGTCAACACTTTAAACACTAGGTTTGGCCGATAGATGTGTCCGGGAATGTAATGTAAATTGTGTTAAAATCCCGTAAAAAATAAATGTTAGGAATGAATTTTATTTGAATTGTCACTTACCTTAGTGTTATAAAAAGTTTTTCTTCCGGAGAAATACATGGTCGCACATATAACTGGCATAGATACATGCCAGTTATATGTGGTTTTAGAAGACACAATAAGTCATCAAACGAACTCACAGATATTCTTGCATAATTAAAAAATTTACGAGGATATTTTCTAACGTCTTCATAAAATATTTTAAACATTCCCTTTGACCTCCGTTCTTCTAACAAAGGATGCACCCAATACTCTTTTGATCTTTTTTTTTTTTTTTCTTTCTTTTTATAATTAGTAGCGCCGCTACTATTGCAAGTTCTTCAACGTCCATTCTGCACGAATGTACTTGGAATACTGTCGCTCGGCTCGGTCTCCGGCCCTAGTTTCCCATGTTTTGGTCGCCGGCGACTAGTCGACAGTGCGTAATAGCCCTTATAGATTGTTCATGTAAATAGGTAGAAACCATTAGAGTATAAAAAACTGCTCTATGGTAGGAAAAAGTATGTTGTCAAATCAAATGACAATTCTATAACCATTTTTATGTAAACAAAACATTATTTTAGTTTGGTATGTTGAATAGTTTATTAATCGGTTTTTCTTTTTCATGTGATGTTGGAATACGGACGATGATCGACTACTTCGATGATGCTGCCGGGTGGAGAAGAGAAGGTCGCGATTAATATCGATATTTAGCTAGGCTGAAGTTATTCCAGTTTTATATTTCTATTAAGGTTTCAGCGTCCACTGTAACGCAGTTGAAGGACTCCATGGGCGGTGATACCAACTTTGCATACGGGGCATAGCCTTCGCAAGGGGTGGCAAGTTGTCACCATTGGTAGAGCTGTTCGATGGAGGCAAATAGTTTCAATTCATATTTTTTGTAACAGATTTTGATTACTGGAGTGAGTTCGACGTTAGGAGTTAATTCTTTGACAGAATAGACCTTCGCTTCTTAACCGTCCGGCTGCCGCGTAGACTAGTTAGGGTAACTTTCGTGAAGTCAATCCCTTCTGGATAGATGTGAATTTTCACATCATTTTGTTTACGTCCGGCAATGTGATGCGGCTTTTCGGAAGGTTTTGCTGCAGCAGGGCTTCAGCATGACTGCGTTATCCAGCGCAAATGGCGCGTAAGAATTTTAAAGAATAATGCTTATCGCAGCACATGTCTGAAGCTGCTTCTACAGAAGCATAGATTCCTTCCCTGTCAGCAAAGATTCCTTCCAGAGGTAGGTAGGGGGGTAGGGTTAGGGTTAGGTAGGTGCTTAACTCTTCCAAAGCTTAGAATAGAAGATTACAGGAAGACTTTCCTAGTATCTTCTATTCGTGAGGGTGTAGCTCATGTGATACAACCTCCTTGGATGGCTCACCCTCCGGGAACCTCCGTCAATTTAATAATTAAAAAAGCTTTAGAAGAATTAGGAATTTAGAATAGGTTCAAATATTGACATAAAATGATTGATTTGTTTTTATGAAAGTTCTGTAAAAGTTTTTCTTGAGCGCACCTGCTCAATATAATCACTTAAATCGCTTTAAGGCATTTTTATTGAATCGATCCCGGGACGTTCCAGAAGCCCTAATTGGAATGTCCACAATATATATATAACTTTTTTATATAACTAATAGATATCTGTAAGAATTTTGACATACATTTCGTCTTTTTACCGGCAAATTTAACACATCTCACGTAGCCGCTGGATGTGCCGCTTTTCCTTCCGATGAAAGTGGCCTGGCTTAAAATTTTTCAAAAATGGAAGAAAACGGACGGCCGTTCACTATCATGTGTACCAAATTAATATAAATTCGGAAAATAATATTCGGGCAGGATTTCGTAAGACTGGTAAGCATTATAGTGAATACAGATAATTAATTTTATTATTTTTTACTTTAATAAATTAAAGTATCCTGAAATAAATAATAATAATTATATGAATGTTCCTTTATTAGGTATCAGTCCATTAAATCCTAATAAAGTGTTGGCAAGATTACCGGAAGAGACGCAGAATGATGAAGAGGTTAAAGAAGCTATAGACAAGTCAGTTTTAAATTTATTAAAAGAAATGCGATACGGAAGTATGAATAATAAAGAACCAAAGAATACAAAAAAACGATGTTATTTCAGGTAAATAATTAATTCTTGATAAATCGCCATTATATACATACACAGACACTGGGACTGAAGTTCTAGCATCAGTGTCATTAGACACTGGTATTGCAGTACTCATATTTGCGTCTATAAATACTGGTATTGATGTACTCATACCTGTGTCTATCAACACTGGTACAGATAGTGAGTTTTCCAAGCCTTGTTTATAATTTATGGGTTACACCTCAGCCTGTCCCCCAATAAACCCGTCACCACTACCATCACCATCACCACCAAAATAAATATCTGGCTCCTTATTACCACCAGATGGCACAATGAAACCAGTGGCTGTACTTCCGAGTAAATCTGCAACTCTGTCCAGTACATCGTTACAAGTGTCATGTATTAATTAATAGCAACTTCAAATGCTATGACGATAATAAGCGAAAAATCGAAGACAGTTTATTAACACCTATGTCGCTACATTTAACAATCTTTGCTGCAATCTAAAAGAAATTGTGGTCACCCTATTCCTAATTTACTGCCAAAATTAGTAATCAATCCGTAATCCAAGATAGAAATCGATCGCAGATATACACCGATCTATGGATCGTTCTCCAATCCAAGTCCCAATATCGAAAAAGGCGATCCTACCGTTGGCTCAATGTGCCGTTATCTGGAAATCCATTTCCTCTTGCTCATTCCGTTTAATGCAATCCCTTATGAACATAAACATCGTTAATTTATACATAATATAAAATAATGATGCATAAACAGGTATTCTCAATTATTGTAGGTATGTACTTTTTGTTGTAGAAAACTTTATTAGTAAAAGACTTGAACGATTAAATGAACATTTAAATGGTGACAAAATTGTAAATGTTTTGGTTAAAATGGAACGAACTGACTCAAAAGGACGCGGTTTTTGAAGTGAAAACTTCTTTAGCGGCGTTGAGCACTTTTTCTGTAATGGGTATAAAATCTTAAACTCGCGTCAGGACACGTGACCTGACCGAAAAAGCGTAAGACGGACTCGCGTCAGGGTCACGTGATGCTGATCGAAAAAGCGTAAGACGGACTCGCGTCAGGGTCACGTGATGCTGATCGAAAAAGCGTAAGATCGAGGGGAAGGGAGAGGAACTAGTATCTCCCACTCTTTCTACCGTGCCTGAGTGTGCTGCTCCGCTTAGGCGGCACAGGGCGCTTGCGCGAATGTCCGTCTGTGTTTATGTACAGCGTGCCACGCGTATCCAAGGATACGAAATTACGGAATTACGAAATTATGGATGAAAGTTGATTTTTCTAAGAGATAAAAATTAATGTAATATATAAATAAATAACGATATAATATTATGAATAATAACATGTAAATTGTCATATCTGTGTACGATAGCGCAATAAATAAACATTGTATTCTACCTCATAAATGATAGTATTTTTGTACTTATAATTAAACACAACGTTAAAGTTTTCACATCTGCCGGCACTCCCGGAGTGCTACCGGTGTTTTTTTATTCTGTGGTAGCTTGGCGGGTGTCCGTTTTTTTTTACAAATTAAATTGAGTAAACGCCGTGCCTGCCGCCTAAACTCTGTTTGTTTGCCAGTTTAAATGTTAGATGTTAACTCGGGGTCTACTCTCTTTCTCTGAAACGAAACTTCGCAAACGAACGAAATTAACCGAAGTTCGGATCTATAAACAATTTTCGTGAACGATTGGAATGAACAATATAGTGTGGGTCTTTTATAATGTTATCTAAAGTAAGTTATGGTTTTTACTTTAACTTAAAAATTACAAACTATTTTGCTTTATTTTAAAATATTACATTTAACATGTGGTTTATTAAATGTTTCTAGTAATATTCATGCAGAAAATATAAATATATAGATATTTTTTTAATTTCCTACGAAATTCACCAAGACACTATAAAACACCCTTTCACGGTTATTGTTAACCGACTAAATTGAAGAATACCATTTCCACACCACCACCATTCACATTCCGTCACAAACTATCAAGCCTTACTGTATCGCAGTCTGCATTTTGGGTCTCCACAAGTTTTGTTTTGGATTTAAAAACTTTGTAAGTAACTCACATATTACACATTGTATGTATAGATATGAATTTATTTTTTCTTTATAAATATCGCCTCTTCTTAAAGACTTACTTAATAATCTTTTCAGTTTAAAATGGCTCCACATACGGGTTCGGCTACTCCCGAGCAAATCGACACTCTTCTCAATTTCTTGGACGAGCATAGGGATCTAGCTCGCGGGAGATTGAGGGGTGCCGATGGAAATGCCCGGGCAAAGAGGCTGTGGGAAGAATTGTGCAATATGCTCAATTCCATGGGCGGTTGCACTAAAACCGTTCAGCAGTGGCAAAAGGTACCTAGTGTTTTATGAATTTACTAATTGGCCCGTGCCTACTTCGAGGCTTTCTATTGGTAAAAGAATTTTCAAAATAGATCCAGAGATTGTCCCCTACAAACTCAAAACTTTAACCCTTTTTTAATATTAGTATAGATGACATAATAATTTATATTTTGAAAAATAAAAATCTCATGCTTTTATATTTTGCAGGTATGGTTTGATAGAAAACATTTAGCCAAGAAAGCTGCTGCTGATTCTCGGAGGTCAGCTTCAGCGACTGGAGGTGGTCCATTTATGGCACCCCCACTCTCCCATTGGCAGCTCAAGATCTTGTCTATAATGGGAGAAGGGTTTGGTGGACGCCAAACCGGAGCCAGAGTGCGAGCCTTCAGTGAGGTAGTCTTTCTTTGAAATTTCAATTACCTACTCATAAAATCAATAATAGTTGTTTTCATTGTGAAACAGTATTATTAAGTGTAAGAACTTGAAGTCCTTTTTAAATTGATGTCATCAAATCTAATTTAATATCAATTTTACAAGATTCTTTAAGGTATTAAATCTCTTTTATTTTCAGGACAATGAACCAATTCCCTCCACCTCCAGTCACACAAGCCAACCTCCGAGCTTTTCACAGCCTCTTGATTTGCAATAGGAAGTTGTGGAGTATTATGTAGAACCCAGCCAAGAAGACCAGTCAGAACCTGCGAGTCAACCAACGGTGTCACAAGGATCCCTGACTTCCACACTATGTAAGTATTTGTTACTTATGGTATTTTCAGTGATGCTATCATAAAATGTTTGTTTGTTTTTATAGAACATTATTTTCAGTAAAGTAGTGTCAATATTGACAATAAAGATTAAACATGAGCATTGATTTTCAATTCAATAATTAACTTACATTGCAAAAAAAAAACAATTTATTTATTGTTTATTGCAGGGAAATGAGGGAAGATAGTAAATTAAACATGTGTAATAATATGTAAAGAATATAATAGTAGAAAAAAAAACTATTATCACTTATCTTTACTGTTATTTCTAAATTTACTTTTAACACAGTAAAATGTGTCCATTTACTGAACCCATTCAAGTGTCTTAAGTTCTTTTTGTTGAGTTGTAAGTACCCATTTAAATTGGAATGTTGTTTTTCAGCTTCACAACCTGCACGTGCCAGAAGGAGACGTCCAGCTGCTGCCTCTGATGTCAGAGGCAGATTGTATCGATTTGAAGAGGAGCGTGCAGAAAGAGAGACATTTAGGAACACCGAGCTTGAAGGCATCAGGGCTGCGTTGTTACAACTGTGTGGCCTTATAAGAGAATATTTAGATAGACTATAGGAATTAAGATTATTTTGTTATTTTACATAAATGTTTGCTTTTCTTTTTAATATTTTGTTTCTTGATAGAGTTAAATAAAACATTTTTATAAGTTAAACAATACATTTTATTGATTTATTTATTGGATCACCAACAGACGCTACACAATCAAATGCCTTTATACAGACAGGGACAAATACAAGAGTGCGTTTCCAATTATAGGCGACCACATCATTCACTTATTATCTAGTTGGGTACTTACATCAAGTTTGACAAGGACGAAAACATTAAAATCAATAAAAATACATTACTAGAAATTAAAAGGAAAACAAAATGGGATGAATGCAAAATGATTACAAAAACACACAAAATAATAAAAAAAACCAAAACACACCAAATAAAGTACTATGTCTTGGATACTAGTACTTTTATGTCTTTTTTATTCTTTTATTGAAGTCAAAGAGGAAAAACATATAATGAAAACTATTATAAATGGTACCTACCAAAGATAGAAATACCACTACTGTTAGAAAGGAATAGGTAGGATATAGTTCTCCCTTCATCCTATCTATTTCTTTCTAACAGTTGTACTAATGCAGATCTTGCCCTTCGACCTGCCTGTAGAGCTTGAGCTGAAGAAGCATCTGGTTCAACGGGAACCTGCCTGCTTCTTTCAGCTTGGCGTTCATCTTCTGTCAACTCGGGAACATCAATACCACCCATTATACATAAGTTATGTAAAACACAGCAGGCTATTATAATTCTCCCTGCTGTTTCAGGACAGTAATGCAGTTCCCGAGCTGCCAAAAGACATCTCCATCGACCTTTTAATATTCCAAATGTACGTTCTATGGTGGAGCGTGCACGCTTTTGGACAATGTTGTATCTTCCTTCGGGAGAGTCTTCAACAGCATTATTTATAGGTGTCATCATATGTTCCCTTTGGGGATAACCAGAATCACCTGAAATAAAAATATTATAAGTGTTAAAGTTTGTGAGGATGTATGCATGTTCTTTCACACAGAAACGGCTAAACAGATTTGGATGAAAGTTGGCACACAGGTAGACCCCTGAATTAACACATAGGATAATTTTTATCTCCATAATGCTGGTGAAACAGCGGGCAGAAGCTAGTAATATATATTTTAAAGACAAACAATAAATTCAAACAAACCTAACAAATAAACTGTTTCATTCTGGAGACCCTCCATGTGGCTTTTTATGTCACATTCTCTCCATATAAAAGCATCATGTGATGCTCCACCAAATGAAGCATCCACATCAGTAATATAGCAATCACTGTCGCATATCTGGAAATGAGGAAATTCAATGGAACACACATTAAAAGTAAGTCAGATAGAGAGATTAAATGAGAATCAACAACAATAAATTAATTTCACAATAAAATCATTTATATTTTGTACTAAACTTACAACTTGGGTGTTGATAGAATAAAAATGTTTTCTATTAAAATATTTTTCCTCGTGCTCAGAAGGTTTAACAATAGGGAATATGCATATGATTCAAATATCGCTGATTTTTTTTTTATATGAACTCTTTTCTTTTATATTTACGTACATATTAATATTTTTTAATATAATTTCGTTTTGAGTCAGAAAATAATTATTGAAAAGTGCAAAAAATGAGAGGGAAATTCAAATTAGTTGAAACGCAAGGCTATTGGTCGGAACAAATTGTTACGTCACAATCTATCTAAACAAATGTCGGACGGTGCATAGTTGTTGAATGCTTGCGATTTAATTCGGTTTTATTGTGATTTTGAGCAGATATTGAAGTGAAATTACATTTATTTTGTGAAAGAGTAGTAGAAAGATTCACACGAAAATGACTGATATCGGTTACGTCAAGGCACAATCGGACAATCTTCCGAAAATTGATGTGTTTATGATGGCCACGTATTTCGCATCAAATTCTGATTTTACATCTACTGAAATAAAAGGAGTGAAAGCAGCAAGGTAATTACACAATAAATATTATGTTTATTCGATCTTCCACGCTTTTGGAATTTTTACTTAGTCAATAAAAATAGCATACTTAACCTTAAAATGTGAATGAGAATTAAGTTTATGATTATTTGAAGGAAAAAAACATTTTCTCAAGCTAAATGTTGTTTTCTAATAAGAACTTGACACTGCTCGAGCTGATAGCAATCAAAGGACTTTTATGAACTATTCTATGGTATCAAAATCATGGGCTACGAGTCATACAATGCTCTTGGATTGTATTTACATTGAGAATCTGCAGTTGGATATGTGCAAGTCAAACGGGAGGGTAATATATGCGAGTAACACCTGAACACAATGTCCGTCAGAAATGTTATTCTGTAACACTTGTGTGTGATGAGGCTGAAGAGACTATATTATCAGTTCAATGTGAAGACTGTGCAGCTCACAAAGGTAGGGCACGGTATTTATTTTTATTTGTTAAATAAGTAAACATCTGTATTGGTCCCTTATTATTGAACTACATTAAAAATATTATTTTACAGGAGGGTGTAAACATGCCATTGCTTTCTTGGGTTGGGTGCATAGACGCAGTGTGGAGCCACCTTCTACTAGTATTGAATGTTACTGGAAAAAGTCGAAATTATCGTCAGTGGGCACAAGCCTTAAATTTATTAAAGCAAAGGACATGTGCAACATACCCAAGATGCAGCCAAAACCTGTATGCGGTGCTGAGTCAGCACAGGCTTCAACTAGCAGGGAAAGTTTTTTGTCAGTTTTAGTCAATTATAGTAAAGATGTTGGTGACACAGGCAATCAACTGATGAAATATTATAATGAGCCCAGTGAAATTGAAAAAATGTCCATACATTATTTGGTTAGCATGATGCAGAAGGACAAACCGAAGACCCCACAAGACTTCATTGACTATTGCAAGAAAGAAATGCATACAAAAGTGTGTAAGGAAGCAGCAATAGCAACCTTAAATCAAAGTGACTGTCCATTATGGTATGAGCTGCGGTATGCAAGAATTACCGCTTCAAAAGCTTATGAAGCTGCCCATTGCAAAGTTTTTGATGGGTCCTTAACGGAAACTATTATGGGAGCATCATAATTACGGGACACGGATGCCATGAAAAGAGGCAGACAGTTAGAGAATGAAGTTGTTAAAGTGGTGGAAAAAATGAAGAACATAAAAATAAATAAATGTGGGATCATATTAAGTCCTTTATATCCCATAATGGGTGCATCCCCTGATGGTGAAACTGACGATTATAGCATAGAAATTAAATGTCCGTCATCAGAATAATCAGTTAGCCAGTACATAAAAAATAACCAGTTATCATCAAAATGTATGGCACAGGTGCAGTTGCAAATGCATTTTTCAAAGAAAAATAAAGCATTATTCTGCGTAGCTCACACTGATTTTGAGGAATCAAAAAATGTTACTATTGTTGAAGTGGATTATGACAAAGATATGTGTGAAGAATTAATACATAAATGTACAATTTTTTGGGGTAGTGCCATTTTTCCTGTCATATTTAAATAAGGTCAACAAAATAAAACTGAAATTAAATAAATCTATTTTTTTATTAAATAATCTTGCATATTTATTAAACCACAAGCTATAATTATAACTTCATCTATAATAGGGATCAAATTGTGGTCAACACATGCATGAGGAAGTAACATATGAAACTCTCTTAATCTACTAATTACACGTTCCACATGAATTCTCAATGCTGCAATTCTTTTTGCCTGCTTTACTTCTTCTTTGGTAGAAGTAGTAGACTTACTAACAGAAGGGGGCCTTATAAGAATACAATTCTGTTTCACTAACAAATGTGATATATCTTTAAAGCCCCTGTCTGCCATGACTGCAGTATTAGGTTGTAAAGAAATTAAGAAAACCACAGTCTTCTACTATCATCACATCTGTTGCCCTACCACCATAGTCATCAGAGATATAAGTTACCATAACATCAGGTGTACAAGAAAGTAGATATTTCAATGTGTTACATTTTTTATAATTCGACCAAGTTAGTGACTGGTAGACTGCATTTGATGGTTTTTCAATTTGTATTTCTAGGCAATCAATTATAGAAACAACATTAGAATATCTGGCCCTGAATGCTAAAGGCAATTTTTTAAAAATCTCCTCAGATGTTTGCCAGGCAATAATTTCTTTCATCTTCATTGCCAATACTGGTACACTTTTTGAAAAAAATCTACTTATTGTACTTTGTGTATATCCAAATTGTAAGGCTAATATACTGAAAGACTCATTTAATTTAATTTTTTTTTAAGTAATTAAAATATCTACAGTTGGTAGTGGTGTGTTTTCACTTAAGAGTTTTATTAAATAGTATGCTCTTTTTGGTACACCTGACAACATTTTAGGTTCCTTTTCAATAGATATTAACATACAAGAACGCATTTGACTTTTAAATTGTGTTTCAATATGTGAATCAGCTTCTGCTGTCCAGCTTGATTCCGGTGAACTTATTTCTGGTTCAAAAGATGATAATGATAACACTGAAGGTTGAGCGGAAGAGACTGATGCAGTGTCAGCAGAATTATCTTGGAATAATGCTCTTTTAAAGCCAGATTTATGAGCTATTTTTAAAGGTGAAGTTGATATTGTTTTACTTGAAATAGGAAATGGAGATACAGCTGTGTTTTTTTTTCTTGGGACGCAAATTAACATTGACACCTTTACTTCTGTAATAGACTTTAATATTCACTTGAACAGCTTTATCATCATACATTTTGTTTTCAGTAGATAATGAAGTGCTGCAACCAGCTTCACAAATGTTTTTCATTTCTATATCTTCTATGTGTACCTGAGATGAAGACGTACTTGCTTCTATATTAATTTGTGATAATTCAGTTAGCTTTGGAGTGCTAACACTTTGTTTAATAGGTGGTGCAGATAAAGCTTCTTCAATTAATTCTAAATGTTTTCTTTTTTTGTAAGCTTCTCTCTCTGATGATGACTGTGGTTCAGTATTCTTTTGATACTGAAATTTGTGAGGAAGGATTCCTTTTTTCAATCGTAATACAGTTTTATGTTTATCTTTCATTATTTTGTACTGAATATAGTTAGCGGTATCCTCTTCTACCTGAAAAACAAACATAATCAATTAAGGCATGATATGAAATCTGTGGCACAATATTATATATTGCCTAACACATTTAAAAAAAAAATTTAGTTTGCTATTTAGTAAGTAGCTAGTAAGTGAGTCAGTCAGTGGTCGTAATTGAACCAAACATTTGTACATATAGCTTTTTTTAAGTTAGGTTGTAATGTTGTAATTGAGGCTATAATGATGATACTTGCAAAGATTAGCAGATAAACAAACAAATTGTACTTAAAGTGAAATAAATACTTACGTCGAAATGGTCTTCACAACAGTATAAACAAGTTGATGGTGATATCATGTCTCTTTTCATGATTTTACACCACTTTCTCCTTATGTTCTCACCTCTCGGTACAAGAAAAAACACTTTATTTGGTGCATTTCTATTTGTGTTTTTACACAAAGGCACGATACAGTATCTAAAAATCGGTTTTTTGTCCTGTTGCATTGTTTAATTGAAGTAAAACACAAATTATTAATAGATTATAACCCAAAACACTTCTGCAGCTATTCACTAGTAGTTTGCTGTTACAGACTGTGACGTAAACACAAGCGCGCCAAACTGGCGGTCGTTTAAAAAACTGTTATCGGCCTACTATTTTAAAACTTTTTATTTTAAACCAAATTCTGCTTTTTTGGAACTGTTTTTTTTTACGTTTATATAATGATGTAAATTATCATTTAAAAATATAAAAAATACATGCATATTCCCTATTGCAATATGAGTGCAGTCGATGGACCCGATCACTCCAGGAAGCCCATATTTCTGATAAAATCTGCAACATTAATGAAATAGGAACTCAACATTTATTCAAAATACAGTAAGCTGATATAAATAATAAAACTTAGGTATATATTATACATACCGCTGCTTAATAACATTCCTTTCATTTATATTCCGCGGGAATTTTATATACTTCTTTGTTATATGGCGTGCATTGAGAGCAGTTGTGACCTCCTGCAAACAACGAGAAACAGTCTGTTGTGCCATAGGCTCGTCCATGTTTTGCCCCACGGACCCTTGGTAACTACCTCGGGCATAAAAATTTAAGGCCGTAAGGATCTGAAAAAAGATGATTGTGAACAGTGTAATGCTAATTTTTGTTGAAGAGAACGATTAAAAAATATACACTACCTTAACTGTGGGCTCAATTCCATGACGCCTTGCCTTTGGAGGTAATAAAGGCAACTCCTCAAATAATTGCCGACTGAGTCTGTAATTTCCTACAAACTCTAAGTCGGGAATTTCTCTAATATTGAGTTGATTGCGCAGTCGACGCCGGTTACTTCTACGCTCTAAACGTTCTTCACGTAGAGCAGCCTCGATTGAGAGCGTTCTTGTAGCCATTTCAATCAGATTTATAATAAAATCCACACAAACGAATAACTAACGAAAATCAAAAGGTAACACTTTTGGTTTCGTCAATTTGAGGTTAAAATTCCGAACAATCATCTGTCAAATTCAAATGTTCGTTCGCAACATAAATGAATTAGAGTAGGTTTAGAGAATCTAAATGTCAAATAATTTTCGTTCGTATTGAACTTCGGAACGAATGGAACCGTGGTAGGAAACACGCGAAAATTCGATCGAAAGTTCGTTTTTCGTTGAATTAGAGTAGACCTCATACGATTAACCGATTCAAGCTATGGACTCTGAAATAGTCAAGTGATTTTCTTTTAGGTACTTTATTGTGTTATGGAAGTGTATTGAATCATTCTTTGGAATTGTTATTGTGCCATTTTTTTCTCGTAAACATTTTTACAATAACTACTGTTGGCAACTTCGTGAAGCGAGCGCCATCTGTTATTGGCGATCGGAACTACAAGCGCTGCCTAGCTAGCCGTGATGTCAACATCGGACCGTGGGACGGTGGGGTGGAGAACGGCCGCTCGGCGAGCATGCCGCTTGCGGGCTTCACTTGCTCCTGGACCGCACGACGGAACACTCAACTTTTAGCTCCGTTATTTGGAACAGATAATTATTATTTATTTGCTTATAACCTACCTATTGATTTAACTAATTAGTTGTACTGTCAAATCACCTTCCTAAAAGGTTTTGTTTTAATATAATTGTTTGCTGATAGTTAACCTAAAAGTTTGATCTACAATATTTAAATTGTATAACCGTTAAAATACCTACATCTGCACTTTAATAAATTGATAATTGTGTGTTAATATTGTATTATTTTTAATACAACGATTGGTCCTTATTGTAGGTGAGAGGAAAACCTCTATCAAAAGAGGAGACAAAATCTCTGCTAGGTTTGATAGAAAACAGCAAGGTAATTCTATCAAAAATTACCAATGCTACCAACAATAAAATTAAGACTGAAGAATGGCTCCGACTAGCGAATCGGTTTAATGCCACTGCAACGGTTCATCGCCGGACACCACGGTAGCTACGTTTGAAATGGTAGAATTTAAGAAAGAACGCTCGTAAACGCAGTACTAAAATAAGAATGAACCGGATCCAAGTGTCTTAGTTGCTTTTCTCAAAGTTCAATAACAAAGCGATTGATATTTAACAAATAAATGTAATATTTACAGACTGGTGGTGGCACGCCAGATTACATACCCCATGATGATGTACTGGACAGAGTGGCAGATTTACTCGGAAGTACAGCCACTGGTATCATTGTACCATCTGGTGGTAAGGAGCCAGATATTTATTTTGGTGGTGATGGTGATGGGTTTATTGGGGGACGTGCTGAGGTGTAACCCATAAATTATAAACAAGGCTTGGAAAACTCACTATATGTACCGGTGTCGATCGACACAGGTATGAGTACACCAATACCAGTATTTATAGACACAAACATGAGTACTGCAATACCAGTGTCTAATGACACTGATGCTAAAACTTCAGTCCCAGTTCAACTTTAGACTTAAATGAAATGTCGGGTGTATCCCACTATTTCTATTGATAGAAATACTGGGCCTGATTCAGACTAATTGTCCCACTATTTCTATTGCTGTCGGTTGCGACAAAAAAAACACTGCATCACCTCTTATGACGGCGTGCACATAGAAACTATTTATTTATTTCCTCTTTAGATAAAACCTCTTGATCATAGTTGTAATTGACTGTTATTGATAGACAGCTGCCATTATAATTGCTATTATCGCTTTACGAGATAGGTGTTGGTTCTGAATTAAATAAATATTGTTAATAATGGAGTTTATAAAAAGGGGGAAGGGTGTTATACTGTTGTACGAGGGTTATGAATACACTAGGCATATAGTTTGCAAGAATAATAATACGTTGTGGAAATGTAACAAGGGCCACAAAACTAAATGCAACGGGGCGATAACAGTATCCCTGGTAAGTTTCCATCACTTTACCAGAGGCTGTAGTCGGTAGTTGGCGTAAGTACATATATTTTGTGTACTGTATTTTTGATACTTATTTGAAATTTCTTCTTAGGATAACACCATAGCGAGAACAATTGAAAACTCTTCTCACTGTATTTCCGACAGTAACCAATCCGCGATTGAAGTTGCAATGAGTTGTAGTTTTGATCAAGCTGCAATGGGCAAAATAACAATACCTAAAGCTTTCAATAACGCAGTAAATTCTGTAATTGACCAAGGAATTCCATTACTTGGTAAACCATTTTTTTTTTTTTTTTTTTACTATATGTAGGCATACGTTTGACCACAATCTCACCTGATGGTAAGCGATGATGCTGTCGAAGATGGAGCACGTTTGCCTAGAAGCAACCTATTCACTCTTGTCTTTAAAGACTCCCAGGTTGTAGCTATCTGGAAACACAGACTCTGGCAGGGAATTCCACTCCTTAGCTGTACGCACTATGAATGTGTTCCCATAACGTTTAGTGCATGTGGGTGGGATGTCCACCATGTACCGGTGGCGCATCGCCGTTCGTCTTGTGGTCCGATGATGGAACGGGCTTGGCGGAATTAAGTCATGCAATTCCGTCGCACACTCCCCAAAATGCAAGCCATAGAAAAAGTATTCCATGTACAGACGTCGTAACAAAGCTGTAAAATAAATTACAAGACCGTTCAAGAAGTACAAATTCCAGTAACATTTGAAGACTTTGCGCTTGGTGATTATATTGAATTCGATTTGTTCGATGCAATAATTTCTATCGAACACGGTTTTGCTGATCTAGCGATCCAATTCCGGCGCACTTAGTGCGCCACGAAGCCAGTGCATATTCGGACAGCAAACCGCGTGCATTCGCCAGCCTATCATTAGCCATCATTTTAGCGTAGCTTAAAATACTTAAAATAAACTGTTTTTAACCAGTGAAACTAAGTGTTTTAGTAGCCATCCAAATAGTCAATACCACGTAGGTCGCGACCCCAACATTTTGGTCCTTCGAGCCAAGAACTTCGCGTGTCGTTTATATAGTGCGATTTTTCTGAACTATCGGCAAGTGAAGTGACTTTATCAGTGACTCTGGAATACAGCATCCATTAGCGAAGCTTAGCAGTGACTGTAGTGGTAACGACTTTAGCAGCAGTGTATTGAGTGGAGTGCTCAATATATTCTACCGAATACGTGTGTACGTATTCAGCAGCAGTGAGTGTATATCTCACACAAGCAGCACCAGCGCGCCACTGACTTGGGGAGCAACCTTCGTCAGGGCAGCCACAGCAAGAATTCTTTCAAGTAAGCTCGTTCCATTTTACTAATTTTAACAGCAACAGGATGGAGAGTCTGTATGTCAATCAAATCGAGATTTCAGAGAGCTTGAGAAAACTTCTGACTAATTTTAAAAAGGATAGCGTAGAGCGTAAAACATTTGATTACTGTAAGCGTAAACTCGAGTTACTTGAGAAATACTGGGAAGAATTTCAGATAAATCATGAAAAAATTCTGCCTTTTGAAAAGACCAATCATAAATATTTTGTCAACTCGGAATTTGAGCGTACGGAAGAAATTTACGAGACGGCAAAGAAACTTATTATTCAACGTCAAAATGAGTTGGTTCAGCGAGGTCAACAGTCAGTGTATCCTCAACAAGCACCGCAATTTGCGGCCGGAACTTCGATGAGTCAGCAGAAACCGCAAGAAACAGCAGCAGCCTCTCCGACCTTTGAGTCGACGGGAACCAATAGCAAGCTTGACGACATGCTTCATAAGCAGTCGGTCAACTTTAAAGCATTTATCCGAGCTGTCGGCAACATTGATATTGACACAATTGCCGATAAATGGGAGTTCGAAGATGCCCTTCGAATCCTGCAAAACCGATGGACTACCATTGACGACCTACACTGGGAAATCATTGGCGAGTCAGGGGACGATCTAGCAAGTGATTATGAGTCCCTCTTCAATAGACACGAGCGGACTTTCAACAGCATGAAGAAAGCGATCAACTCCAAAATGTGGTCAACATCCTATCGGGAAAAGTCAACACCACAAATGGAAATTCCTGTGTTTACGGGAAACTATCAGCAGTGGGTGTCATTTAAAGATTTATTTAGCGAGGCAATCCACAAAAACACAGCATTATCAAACGCACAAAAAATGCAATTCCTTAAAGGCAAGGTAAAAGGTGAAGCCGAGCGCTTGATACAGCACCTACCTATCAGTACTGACAATTATATCGTCTGTTGGGAGATTCTAAACCATCGTTTTGATAACAAGAAGCTCATATTTACATCTCACGTCAATGTGTTCCTGAACCTTCCCAACATACAGCAGCAATCATACTTAGCTATAAAAAAATTGCATGATGTTACGTTAGAAAGCCTCTACGCCATCAAAAACTTAGGTGTGGATACTAGCACGTGGGACCCTCTACTCGTGCACATTTTGTCACAGAAGTTGGATAGTGAATCCTATTCCGAGTACATAGAGTCGTTGAAGAACGTTAGAGAACTACCAGTGCTTCAAGAATTTTTAGACTTCTTAGAAAACAAGTTTACTAGCTTGGAAACATCTCGTCGACGTCATGATGTCACATCAAAACCACAGTCATCTCATCAGCAAGCCGGTCCTTCAACATCATTTTCAAGTAATCGTAAACATCATAATTCTAAATCAAACGATAATTATAGCAAGCAAATAAAACCTATTACGAAAGCCATGCACGTGTCGGAAGTTAAATGCCCTCTTTGTTTTGCTGAACATAATTTACACAACTGCGAAAAGTTTCTGGAAATGTCCAATGAAATGAAACTTAAAACCGTCAAACAACATAATTATTGTACTAATTGCATTTTTAATCATAACGGCAATAAATGTCGATCGACAAAACGGTGTCGCAAATGTTTGGAAAATCACCATACTTTATTGCATGAATGTTTTACGCAGCAAAAACCTCATTCTACGTCCGGTCCAAGTAAGCAAAAAGCAAATTATAATAAGCAAGAGGAAAATGTAAATCAAGGAAAAAACAATGGTGTTCATGCATCTCAACAAGATATCACTGAGATTCTTCTAGCTACAGCATTAGTGAGAGTGACGTCTGCAGACAGCACGCAGCTTGTATTGAGAGCTCTTATCGATCAGGGCTCACAAATATCACTGATTAGCGAGAAAGCGGCTCAACAGTTAGGTTTGAAACGACAGCATTTCGATGGAGTTGTTTTTGGAATCGGAGAAAAGGATGCTAACTGTAAGGGCAAACTAAGCATTACATGTCAATCTATGTATACCAGCTTTAAATTTAACACCGATGTATTGATTATGAAAAATCTTATTAAAAACCTACCTAATCGATCATTTGAAAAGCCTTCGTGGCCATATTTAGAACATATTAACTTAGCGGATCCGGAGTTCTATACAAGTCGTCCAGTTGACTTACTACTCGGGGCAGACGCCTACGCTCTTATTATATTAGATGGTTTGATAAGAAGTTCAGATTCATCTTCGCCTTTAGCTCAGCAAAGCCAGCTAGGATGGTTACTATGCGGCAGTATAAAACCACAGTTTCATTGTAACGTCATCTTAAATAATACAGCGGATATTCATCAATTTTGGCAAATCGAGGATATTCATGAGCAAGATGAGCAATCAGCAGAAGATCAACAGTGTGTTGAGTACTACCTGACAACAACAAAACGACTTGAAGGCGGTCGGTATGAAGTAAGATTACCAATGAAACAGCAAGCCAGCGAAAAATTAGGATCGTCGAAGGAGATAGCACTAGCACAATTTAGAAATCAAGAGAGAAGGCTCTGCAAGCAAGAAAATCTAGCACAGCAATATAAGCAATTTTTAAAGGAGTACGAGGATTTGGGACACATGAAACAAGCAACGATACGCAGCAATCAATTGGAGTGCTATTTACCACATCATAGTGTCCAGCGAGAAGAGTCATCCACTACAAAGTTACGTGTCGTATTTAATGCGTCCGTAAAGACCTCTTCGGGTACAAGTCTTAATGACGTCATGCATAGAGGACCTAACTTGCAACGAGACCTGCAGACACTGTTACTCAAGTGGAGACAATATCAATATGTATTCACCGCCGACATCGAAAAAATGTATCGGCAGATTTTAGTAAACGAAGCAGATCAAAAATTACAGCAAATCTTTTGGCGAGCTGAAACAGGACAACCGATTAAAGCATACCAGTTAACTACAGTTACATATGGTACAAAAGCAGCACCTTTTTTGGCCATGATGACCCTTCGGCAATTAGCATCTGATGAGCAGCATAACTTTCCCACTGCAGCAAAAATTATACGTGAAGATTTTTATACGGACGATTTAGTATCAGGAGCTCATACTATTGATGAAGGAAAAAGCAGCATAGCAGAACTAAATTTGTGTCTAAGCAGCGGAGGATTTTTGCTGAGAAAGTGGTCAGCAAATGAGCAGAGGCTATTGGAAAAGATTAATCCATCTCACCAGAATAGTCAAGCATCAGCGCATATTTTCAAAACAGAAAACACAGCAAAAACGTTAGGTTTAAGATGGGATCCAACCACGGATGAATTTACTTTCCAATATACCGCAGCATCAGCAGACAATACGAAACTTACAAAGAGAATGCTTCTATCGGAAATATCAAGGCTATTTGATCCCTTAGGTTGGCTAGCACCGCTTACGACAAAATTCAAAATACTGTTTCAGAAGGTTTGGCTTAACGAGATTCAGTGGAGTGATGAAGTCCCAGCTGATATCAAGAACGAGTGGATAAAACTATCTGAAGACATGGAGTGCATCAGCCAAATTAGAATTCCACGATGGTTACAAAGCAGGCACAACGACATTATCCAATTGCACGGGTTTTGTGATTCATCACTTAAATCATTTGCATGTGTCGTATATGCCAGGATCGTGAGAAGAAATAAAGCATCCGAAGTGCTAGTTGCAGCAAAAACAAGATTAGTACCAAACAGCAAGACAGTATCTATGCCGAGATTGGAACTATGTGCAGCGGAGTTATTATCCAGATTATTAGCAAAAATCGCCACTAGCATAGATGGCATAGATCACGAAATCTATGCTTGGAGTGACTCAAAGGTCACTATTAGCTGGATAAAAGGCAGTCCAGATCGTTGGAAGCCTTTTGTAGCGAATAGAGTGAAGAAAAGCATTAGCATAATACCACCTAATGTCTGGCATTATGTATCAACAAAAGAAAATCCAGCTGATTCAGCAAGCAGAGGACTATCAATTACACAATTAGTAGATCATAAGTTGTGGTGGCGAGGTCCAGCTTGGTTATCGACACCCGACTTCAAGCCGAAGCAAGAGCAAACAGAGTACACAACTGAAGAAGAGATCCGAAAAAATGTTATTACCGTTCAACATAACAATCCTGAAAAAAATATTATCGAAGATTTATTACATCGCCACAGTTCATTTATGAAAATAAATCGTATAGTAGCATGGTTATTACGTGCACGTGCACCGACAAGTAAACAAAGGCCGTTGTATCTCACGTTACAGGAGCTAAGGAAAGCAAAATTCGTCATAATTAAATACATACAGCGCAATGAATTTGCATCGGATGTAGATAATTTAATGCACAAGAAACTTAGTTCCGAAAGCAAGCTACTAAATCTAAACCCATTTTTAGACCAAAGCGGAATAATAAGAGTCGGAGGACGTCTTAAAAATGCAAGCATTAGTGCCAATATGAAATATCCTATAATTATCCCATACAGCGGGCGATTGACGGAGCTTCTTATTCAGCAAGCACATGAGCATACCTTTCATGGAGGAGCTCGACTTACCTTGTCTCTATTGAGACAGCAATACTGGATAATTAAAGGAAACAGAGCGACAAAGAAACAGCTTCGTAATTGCGTGACCTGCAAAAAACAAGAGCCCAAAAAACTACAGGAAATAATGGGAAACTTGCCTGATTTTCGAACTAATCCAGCACCACCATTTTATCATACTGGAGTAGACTATACAGGGTTTATAAGAGTGAAATCAAACAAAGGCAGAGGTATCAAAACGTCTAAAGGATATATCGCCTTGTTTATTTGCATGGTTACGAAAGCGGTCCATATAGAATTAGTCTCGGACCTTAGCAGTTCAGCATTTATAGCAGCATTACGTCGCATGGCAGCGCGACGAGGAGCACCGAAGCACATCTATTCGGACAATGGGACGAACTTTGTAGGTGCCAATAAAATACTTCAGGAAGAGCAGCAACAGTTTGAGCGTATCTTTAACGACACCTTTTATAGAGAAATAGCTGAAATGAGCATAGAATGGCATTGGAACTGTCCTTCTTGGCCAAGTGCTGGAGGAATCTGGGAGCGATCAATTAGGAGTCTAAAGCAACATCTGAAAAGAGTAATAGGAGACCAAGCCCTGACATTCGAAGAATACAGCACAATTTTGTCTCAAATCGAAGCAAGCCTTAACACGAGACCACTGTGTCCAATATCAGAGGATATTGACGATATTAATTTTCTCACGCCAGCGCATTTTCTCACCAGCCGTGCTGGTCTAACTGTCATAGAAACAGCACAAGATGCGAGGACAAGATGGTATTTGGTGAATAAAACATTTCAAGACATATGGAAACGGTGGAAGGCGGAGTATCTCACGCAGCTATCGGTACGCAGCAAGTGGTTAAAAGGTCAAAATAATATAAAAATAGGGGACATGGTTACTATTCACGATGACAATATGCCCTCAGGAAAATGGCCCGTTGGTCGAGTGGTAGAGATCCACCCAGGAAAGGATGGAGTTGTTAGAGTGGTAACACTAAAAACCAAAAATGGGTATATTAAGCGTCCAATCATAAAGCTGTCGATTTTACCTATAACAGAAAAGAACGTAGCATTGAAGCCGCAAAGCAATGAAGCAAACGTGAACGTGGGGAAGTCGTCTAACAGCTGTTCGAAAATGTTTAGCGTAGCATTAGCATTATTATTTTTCATGAGCTTTATAATATCCACGGAAGCATCGTTCAAAATTACAGCATTCAACAGCAGCCAAACATTATATTTTGATCCGCTGGGACAAATGCATCTCATTCGTGATGAATGGAAAATCGTGACCTATTACAATATGTCTCCTTACTGGCAAGGAGATAAAGCGGTAACACAATTTTCGAATTATCTTGAGCAAACATGCGGCAAAATTCAAGAGCTAAGTCATTGTCGAATCATCACACTGCAAATACAACACGAGTACAACGAGCTACAATATTACAATCAGCTGTTGCTTAATCAGCACTTCGGAGCGCACTTGCGAACTCGACGCGGGCTTATTAACGCTGTCGGTTCAGTTGCAAACTCGTTGTTCGGAGTACTCGATCAGGAATTTGCAGACAAGTACAAGAGTGACATTGACCTCATACATAGTAATATAAACCATCTAAGTCAGCTGTACAGGAACCAGACATCGGTCATAGAAGTGGAGTATAATATATTAAAAAGAACAGAGGTGACTATTGCAAAACAGCATAAAATGATTAATAAGCATCTGAATTACTTAGATAGCGTGACCAACACATTGCAGAAAGAGATCGACGTAATGTCTACTAGTCAAGATTTCACATTAGCAGCATTAGCGACCATCAATATGATACAAAATTTAAAGCGAATTCAAGATACTTTTCTTGACACTATGACTGAAATCTATCACGGTCAGATCAATCGGCATCTCTTGACACCGCAACAGCTTCGTGGGGAGTTACAAATCGTGTCTAGTCAAATATCTAAAGAACTAGCATTACCCGTAGATGACATCCAGTTTAACCTATATAAGATCTACAAACTGTTAAAAGTCAAAGCAAGGATGACGGAGGAATATTTCATATTTGAAATTACTTTACCTTTAATCAGCAGAGATACGTTCCAGCTATACAATTTGATACCAGTGCCGTTTCAGATTAACAAAAGCATGATCAGTATCAAACAAGCATCAGAATATGTTGCAATCAATCTAAGAAGAGACGCTTATTTGCCAGCCAGCATCAGTGATCTTCAAAGTTGTGAATATCAAGCAGAAACTTACCTTTGTCGTCTGCAGGGGCCTGTCAGGAGTTTAGGTCCAGATGAAAAATTCTGTGAAAAGGAGAAGCTAGCTACATGCAGAAAGATAAAATCTACCTGTGAAAACAAATGGATCCCGTTACACGATCTTTCTACCTATTTGTATTTCTGTTGTGACTCATACTCTTTGAGAGTCATATGTGACGACGATCTACAAATGCGTCAAGTCAGCAAGGCCGGTCTCATTCAACTTACTAAGCAATGTATTGTTAAAGGTCGAGACGTAACACTTTACGCTTATCAGCAATTAGAGAATACGCTCAATCTCAAACCGAATGTATTCGAGACAAAATTAACTCCGATAAATCATTTGGGCAGTAACCATTCGCTATCTATCCCAAATTTTAAAGACTTTGAAGTCGACTACGACGCTGTACACCTAAACGATTCTCTAAAGCATCTCGGTGAACAAATTAAATCCATTAAGGAATCAGCTCAGCAGACAGAAATCCCAACGACGCATGATATACACCAATATGCTTTATCATACGGACTATTGGCAGCAGCTATCGCAGTGGTCCTGTGGTTCCTGAGGAGACGGTGTCAGCGAGCCGGCAGTACCCCCAGCCAGGGACGTGCCGAGAGCGTACCAGCCAGTGTGAGTGTGTGTATAAACCAATCTGAGCAAGAAAAAAGTTCTAATGTCAGTGCGCGCAATCTACCCCTATCGGGAAAGGGTTCGAGTGCAAGTGACAATGCGTGTAATCTACCCCTATCGGGGAAGGGGTCGAGTGCAAGTGAAAGTGCGCGTGTATCTAGTTTTTCTAAGCAGTGGTCTAGCTTACGTTTGAAAAGGCGAGATACGTCGACGTCTCCCCTTGCCAAAAGACAAACAGTATTTTCGATTGAGGACTCAACCGTTTGAGCATAATTATAGCTGTAGTTTATAAGGTCTATTGTGTATCACCTTGTAACTCATTCATTTATCTAACATTGTCCTAACCTTCGTTAGCATGTAAACCCACGCTCATGTAACAACCCCTTTTGTAAGCTTATCTCATTCTCCCCTCGGGAGCATGTTCGATGCAATAATTTCTATCGAACACGGTTTTGCTGATCTAGCGATCCAATTCCGGCGCACTTAGTGCGCCACGAAGCCAGTGCATATTCGGACAGCAAACCGCGTGCATTCGCCAGCCTATCATTAGCCATCATTTTAGCGTAGCTTAAAATACTTAAAATAAACTGTTTTTAACCAGTGAAACTAAGTGTTTTAGTAGCCATCCAAATAGTCAATACCACGTAGGTCGCGACCCCAACACGATTTAAGAATAATAATATTTTGTCGTGAAGAAACTAGAGGCGAATTAAGGCCGGCCACATACATCAGTTTTCCTGATTCGATTTCCTGATCCTTTTTCCGAAACCGGGCCTCCGAACGCAGTGAATTCATACAAAAGTAATTGCATGTCACACACATTTGATAACTTCCCATACAGATTTTATTCCGTCCGTTCTTTCCGAATGTAAGCCCATGCATCCGGAATTTCTGACGGAAAAATACGACACGGATGCAAAACCTACATACAGTTTGTAGGGCCCGCCACACACATTCGAAATTTCCGAACGAATCGCTCAGTCAGCGCAGCGCGATCGAGCTGAGCGGACGCGTAGCGTAGTCATTGCTGGGACACCCACGAATACGACTATTGACGATGAGTGATATTGAACATTTAATCATTGATGTGGAAGGGTTCCCATGCCTGTGGGATCTAAATAACGAAGATTACCATAACAGGGAAATGAAAGATCTTGCCTGGCAACAAATTTGTAAGGAAATCTACACTGACTAGGAGACATTAGATGGCACACAGAAATTAAACTCATCTAATTTGTTTTTCTATTTATAATTTTATTTGCTATATCGACTAATTGTTATTACAACTTAATATTTGTTAGTTAATAACGTATTATAAAATATTTACAATGATCAATCGTTATTATTACCTATTACTCTTTCGTTATATTGAAACGTTACTTCTCCTATCGGTGAAACGAAATATTCCCCAAAATAATCTCTGTTACCTCGTCCTCGGTTGTTTGATCGGTTGGCCGGTGTATTAAATTCCACATTTACAAAGTAATGTGACAGTGTATCCTCAAACCGAAAACCATAATTATTAACATTATTGTTTAATAAGCCGTTGAAATTACAACATAACCTTCACCGTTTCATAAAGTTAGTTTATGAAACGGTAAAGGTTATATTATATATTATTTTTTGGATTTGTTTTATTGCTACTTATTTATTTATTTACTTATTTAATCTTTATGTTTAGATGGAAAATTACAAAATATTTAATTGCAAAATTAAAATTTGAAATTAGGATCTAGATACCTTATTCCAGAAAACATTGCGTTGCTTTGAAATAGCAACTACTCTCGTTGTTTCGGGTAAAACTAACAGGAAAAGCTTATAGTAGACAGAAGTTTCTTACATAATACTTTTATTTAGTGTTGATAGCAATCTACACATTTTTATAAAAACTAACTTACAAGTGAACAGGTATGTTGTGGAGAGCTGAACATATTTCTGAAAATTAGCATAAATAAAACTTATTTATTTTCCAGAGAAGAAGAAATCTAAAACAGCAGACGATGGCAAGGCGTCTCGGAATATTGCTTTAGCTGAATATTACATATCAAAGAAACTTTGTTTAGATGCAAAAACACAAAATATTTAATTGCGAAATTAAAATTTGAAACTAGAAAATAATAATATGAAATTAGAAAACAAATAACTGAAATTAGAGTTAGAGCAGTTGTCAAACAAATGTTAAAAAAACAAAATTTCTCGGTAGCATGCAAATGTAATAGAGCTATTTCATTTTTTAGTTTGTAAAGAAAAAATAATAAAACTGACTTATTACATAATATTTTATTTACTTAAGTAAGATAATTGATAATAAGATCCGTTTTAGTTTGGATATGGTCATCCGTATTTTGGCTATTATTGTCATCACATTGCCATCAGCTTGGACAACTGGCAATGAAACACGCAGTGTGAGTGCCACAACGGGGAATCTACTTTTCCAAACACCAAATGTTCTGCAAACAAACATACACTCTAATTAGATCATAATTACCAAGGCAATTAGATGGGTTCATTAAATTAATGCATTAGCAGGAAATAATGTTAACTCTGTAAAAAATGTAACTCATAGTTAAGTCTAAGATATGGTCCATCTGTGGACCAAATTTCATTGAAATCCTTTCAGACATTTTTCAGTGTTTGAGTAACAAATAAACATGTTCACAAACTCATATTTATAATAATAGTTGGACTACCTTTCAATTGTATTTCTAGTGCGAATCTGCGCTTCATTGTATTTGCGCTCAACTTCACTCCTTGGATTTAATAGAGGTGTTAGTAGATAACTTCTGTTTGGATAGGCACGATCTCCAAGTAGCCAGCGGCCATTTAACTGTCCTGCATCACATTGGGCTGTAAAAATATAGAACCATGTTTCAATATTATATTTTACTAATTATGTAGTTATTAACCACATATTGAAAATGTTTCCTCAGAGAATAGAATTAATGAAAATAGTTGCAACATGTGCAGAACCCGGCCAGCAAGCAACCCACATTCATGAGCCTGAAATCAGCATCACAAACAGCTTGCACATTGAAAGAAAAATAACCCTTCCGGTTTCTACATTCCTTACCTAATTTTACACCTGAAATAAGTTTTATGTCAATTAGAATAATGAATATGTTAAATTGCATTAAAAACATATTCCATAATGTGATTACGTACCCATGTACGTAATCACATTCGTACATGGGATCGGATTACGTACCCATGTACGTAATCACATTCATCACTCATATTTGAATACAATCTCCATAGATTGTAGACGAATATGAGTGCAATCTATTGCTCCTAGAACCCGAGGAAATCCAGCCATCTCAAAGAATTTTTCTGAAGCCCCACTATGCATAAAAATATATTTATTATAAAAGTAGGCGATTGCTGATGAAATATCCCGTATTATTCGACCTGCTGTTGACTTTGATACTCCAAAGTCAGCTACGGAAACCAGCATAGTGCTTAGTGTAGTGCCTAATACGCAACCACGGTCAGAACAAAAAGGGGCATTCTTCTTTTGTAAATATAAAAAAATAATAATTTCGGAACCCTTTAGTATAAAAATGGCTAAAAATGTAAGATATAATAAATTATGGTTTATCGAATCTTTAACGGTGGCCTACTATTTATGCCACACTACCTACATGTAACGTTCTTGATCTGCCGTAATTTAATCTTATCAATGTTAATTCTCATACCCAAATATTGCTTAACTTGACCTATATAACCTATAACCTTTAAAGGCTTTTGCCTCCACCCACGACTTTTTCGACGACTTAAATTTTATTACAACGGAACACTAACGCACACAGAAAACCTTCCGTTGGCTAATGATATCACTTCAGTAACTTACGATCCAGTTCACGAAAGGGTGCTGTGTTAGCCGACTATAGCAACTCGAATAAGTCAATGTACAGCTTTGACCTAACAACCAGGAAAATACAACCTTTAGTTACGAGCAAGGGTCCAATTCTACTAACGAAATTGTTCGAAAATCGCAATAGAACCGCAGCTGAATCACGGCTTTTATGCGTTTTCGCATTCTACTAATTAACATTCAACTGCGGTTACGTTTCAGTTGACGGCAACGATCGATCGAAAGAAGAATCGAACCAAAGCTGAACTTCGGCGGTTCATCGGTTCAGTCGCGCGTAAAATCCGCGGTTGAAAAAAAGTTTATAAAGTGCAACTTTTACCGCATCTATTTCTAGGATTGCTTTCGTTTTCTTTCCTAAAAATGTGGTGTTTTCGTTAAACTTTCCCATGAGGTTGATATTGGAAGGGTAAGAAAAAGAAAACTATCGTCAAGGCTATGGAATAATAAGACGTACCGACTCTCCAAGACCTCCAAAGTCCTCCCATCAATCTTCGTTCTCGGAAACAGAAGTTGGTACTTGTAAGTATATACTATATTTTTATAGTTACTATATTTTTATCATGCGCAGTATGTGTCACTATGTGATAAAGTATTATAGATTATCTCTATTCTCGTTTTAGATTTTGGTTGCACTGGGGTTTTATGCAACTGTTACGTACCAAACATTGGTAGGCCAGTCTATTTCTCGAGCAGTACAACAAGTGACAGAGGTACTTAAAATGCCACATATTTTTAAGAAGTATGTCAATTTGAATTGATTGAGAATTGCGCGAGAGATTTTTCTTGAGCAAGCAAATGTCAAACCCATGTGGCACACATTCCGCGAAGTCGTTTCCGAGATGTTCAGAACCCGATGGAACTTTACAACGATGATCAGTTTCGAGCAAGATTACGGTTCTCGAAGGCCACCATTATAAATATTTAACTGCCTGCAGTTTTGTCAACACTTCCAATGGCAATCGTGGATCACCGCTCTCAGCTATAACGCAACTGCTTGTAGCTTTGCGATTTTACGCCACTGGAAATTTCCAAGTAAGTTAACACCCTTGATATAGCGTACTGTTTATTAGCTGTAAAAGACTGATGTTGCTTAGGTGTTACAGTTTACTAGAGTGTTATCACAACACTAACATATACACATCACGACATCTTAATCTGTCTGTTGGTGAAATCTCATTTTCGCAATAAATAAAGCTGTTAGAGCATCATGAACCGAGTAGTAAAAACAAAAAGAAAAATTACTGGTGCTGTAAAAAACTTGGGAGACGCGTCGTATTTGGTGTGCGTGATAGTTAGCACTGAGGGAACGACGAAGAACAAAACTGTTGTTATTGCGCCATATGTTTTTTTTCGTTTCGGATTGTTTGTGATGACTTACAAAAAGTAAGTCTAAAACGTCGAAAATTGTTGCTTATGTCTCAAATAAACTGGCCAGGAGATTCAAACAATACATCCAATTTCCTGCGACCGAAGACCAAGGAGAGGTGAAACGGAATTTCTTCCACATGGCTGGCTTTCCAGATGTGTTAGGGTGCATTGATTGTATAATGTTCCTATCAAAAATCCCAACAAAGCACACGGAGAAGCATTTCGAAACCGCAAGGGATGGTATTCTTTAAATGTCCAGGTGGTCTGTGGCCCACATATGGTCATATATTTTGGATCTTGTGAGTTGTTCGCCTGGCTTTGTACACGACTCACGCATTTTATTCAACAGCAGGTGATGTATGCTGTTCCAGGATAGCATATACCCGGCTTACTAATTGGAGACAGCGGTTATGCACAAAAATCATACATGTACATACAGGGGTGTATACATGAACATACACCCCTGTACACAATCCACAAACTCAACCAGCAATCAATTACAATAATGCTCATGTTGTGAGGATAAGAAGGTTTGCATGTTTAAGCAGAAAATTGCAGAACAATTTAACGAATACCTGCAATATCCCTTACGCACCCGAATGAAAAACGATCGTGAGTTTCTTCTTTGAAAAATTATAAGTTCGCGCCAAATCCGTTTCTCCGCGTTAAACCGACATCGCATGATCGTGCGCTCATCAATTATCCAATAGGAAACGGTTTTGGCGGCTAACGCGAATCAGTAGCCGCGAGCGCGCTGGCAAGATGGATGCGTTTCTTGACCCCGTCACTGGACGCCGTAAGTTATTTTTATTTTTTTGCAAATTTAGTGAGAAATCATTGTTATTTTGATTGTATTACATCATTAAGTGTATGATACATCTGAATGACTATAACTTTCTTCTGTATTTTTAGTAATTACCGACTTAATTTACGACAAAATTGTCAGCTCACTGTCGTGATATCTGGGTTGCAATTGTACCAACGCATGATCGTGAGTTCATTCATTTTTGAGTTATTTTTCTATTTATTTCTTTAACTACAGGCATGCAATTGAACAACGACCTCGTCTTGAGCATCCTCAATGATGGTAACTGTTCCGAGTTGGACTTCGACGACGACGACGAAGAGTTTATTCCTCTGCAGCTGGAAAATGATGAAGAAGGTGAAGTTGAGCTATCCTCTCCGCCTCGTCCATCTGTGGCAGCTGAGGAATCGAAAAATAACAAAGGTAAAGTGTCTAAGAGGAAGTCTACTTCTGATAACATGAATGATAGTGAAGCAGGCCCATCTTGTTCTAAAAAGTCAAAGCAGAAACCTTGTTCAAAAGTAACAAAAAAATCAAAGGCTGTTAAAGTGAAATTGCCTGCTCGTAAAAGGTTATGGAAGAAAACTCATTACGTCGATAAATCACATAACTACTCAGGTCATCCTCAACCAAATGAAATAAGATCGCCGGTGGAATATTATAATGATTATTATAATGATAATTTTTACGAGCGCATGGCATTGTGTACAAACTTGTACTATTTAAGTAAAACTGGGCGAGTTTTAAATACCACCAAACAGGAAATAAAAAAACTGATTGGTATCCATCTACTGATGGGTATACTTTCATATCCCAGGATCGCAATGTACTGGCGAAGAAATATTAAAGTTGACATGATTGTTTCTGCAATGACAAGAGATAGACTGACAACTTTAAGAAACAGTTTGCACGTCGTGGATTCCGACTCTTCACCCGTCTCGGAAGCAAAAAATCCTCTCTGGAAGGTTCAGCCGATGATCGACATTGTGAGAGAAGGCTGCAACAAAATTCTAAGGACACCGGGCAGGTATTCGATTGATGAACAAATGATACCTTTCACTGGCAAGTGTCATCTTCGCCAGCTAGTAAAGAACAAGCCTCGCCCAGTGGGTCTTAAGAATTTCGTGGTTACTACCAGTGAAGGACTTATGGTGGATTTCGAAATATATTACGGCAACAATCCCGCCCTTTCCCATCGTTTGAGGCTTGGACCGGCTGTAGTTCTTCGCTTGAGTCAAAGTGTTCCACGCGGGAGCTGCATTTTTTTTGACCGATATTTCACAACTGTTCCCTTGTTGGAAGAATTGGTGAAAATGGACTGTCATGGCACAGGGACAATTATGCTTAACCGGGTACCAGATCGACAAAATCTGAAGTTCAAAGATGACAAAAAAATGACACGAGGAGAAATTGAACAAAGGGTATCAAACGACGTAGTTTTGGTCAAATGGAAGGACAGCAAGGCGGTATTGACAGCATCAAATTGTACTGGGGGCACGGCAATCGACATAGTAAAGCGGTACAATAAAAAGAAAAATGCTACGTTGATGTTGATGCTCCAAAAATTGTAACATCCTACAACTATTTCATGGGCGGGGTGGATGTTTTGGACCAATCTATGGAATACTACCGTACATTCATGAAGACCCGAAAATGGACTCTCAAGGTCATACTACACTTTATAGACCTAGCAATGGTAAATTCGTGGCGTCTCTACAGATCTGACTCATTGGCTAAAGGCATTCCTAAGAATCGAATTCAAGATCTCCTTTCATTCAGATTTGAAGTAGCTGAGACTCTCATCTGCACTCTTGACAGAGATCGGCGCGATTCATCCCCATTACTAGAAACGCAGGCACAAACTTCGGGCAGATACAAACCCGCTAATCATCCGTCTGTGGGAAAAAGGTTTGATACGAACATTTTCCTGTATTTGACGACTTGAAGGCTCCTCGCAAATGTCGCTCAGAGATTTGTTCATCTCGCTCTAAAATTAGGTGCCGTAAATGTGATGTTTACTTATGCTTGAGTCGTGATAAAGACTGCTTTTTTGTATCACCAAAGAAACTAGTCTTATTTAATAACGTTTCCTATGATAAGTCTGTGATTTAGAAAGATATTTCAAAAGATTATCTAAGTATTAAGTTTTATGTTATTTTTTTACAGCCAGAAAGGCTTTTGAGTTGATTTCTATGTTTTTGTTTCCTAAGAAGCATGAGTTTATCTCATTGTTTATGTCGTAAAAATATTTTTGTTTCCTTTCCTTTAATTTCTAAGTTGTCTGCTGAAAGAGCATTTGTATTACAATGAAAACAAAAGACTGTAATTTTGTACCTAAACTATTATGTTGGCAATAATTAAATAGGTCTTTTCTAATAACCAGATGCGTTTTACTTCATTATAAATAATTTTTCAGGTAAGCTGAGACCATCATTGCACTAAAATCTCATCAAAACTTATAAACGCACGATCGTGAGTTGGTAGAAGTCAGCCCTAGAGCTCACTATCGTGCTATCGACTTTCCAGAGTCCTGGTATACGCTGGATTTTTTTTACTATTTATTACATTAATATTACCACTTCTTTGCCAAAATATTATAGTTTTCATTTCAAATCAAAGGAACGAAAATCTCAGGTGTGAAAGGGTAGTGCATGCGTCGTCCTCCATTATATATTTCTTTTATTTTATTATAACAAATGAAGACATGCGGATGTCAGTAGTAAGACATTCTACAGAGCCTGATGTTGTTCCAGTTACCAACAGCAATGACAATGAACGTGGCAGCATTATAAGAGTTGCATTTATAGCAAGGCATTTCAGCAGCCCATAACACAAATATTTTGGAAAGACAGTACAAGCACGAATCATATTTTGTTTGTCTTTTTTTTTTCTATTATACCTTATTTCTAGCTGTTATGGATTAGCTGTGGTGGATTATGGGTAGGGTGCACATAAAAATTTAGTACAACTCTCATTTTGACATGTCCTTCAAGTTTTTTTTTCATAAGAATTTTAGTACTTGTTTAGGTTAAAATAGCCTCATCATTAACAAGAATGACGAGCGTTTTGGCCGCTATGTCCAATAAGAACCACATATACATCAAATGAAAGCTTACATCATAAGCATCAACTTTCATTCTGCGCCAAAGGCTGTGAAATACCGGGTTAAAGAGATATTAGACCTGCAAAGTCAAGAGTGAATAGGTTACTTTTAGACAATTGTGCTTCGTCTTCGACCACATCATCGCTTACCATCAGGTGAGATAGTGGTCAAACACGTGTCTATCAGTAGTAAAAAAACGCTTGACTGCGCATACACGCGTTCACTGGAGTTCTCAATAATGTAAGTTGTTGACTGAGTCAATGTTATCATTGAGGGGGCTTATGGCAAAGCCGCATAGGTCGATCAATCAGCGTAAGCTGCACTTGCCGCGGTTGTTGCCTGTATGGGCGACCATTTTTACATCCGTTGGTCCCAGCTGGCATTCGTGGAATTTTGACAGTCTTTTCGGGTCGTCAGAAGCCTAAAAGTTTGACAACCAGTCTTACCAAGGGGTGTCGTATTACTCTGTAACTGGGTTGTGGAGGTCAGATAGGCAGTAGCTCTATGTAAAATACTGGTATTCAGCTGCATCTGGTTAGACTGGAAACCGACCCAAACATAGCTGGGAATAGGCTAGGTAAATAATGGTGATTCATACCATTATAATTGTGATAAATAAATGAAATAATAAAACAAGTTTAGACTACATGAAAAAAAAATTGTTATTGCAGTTATCTTGTAAAACCGTTACTAGTGGGATTACTTCAATGAGAATAAAGTTACTGAAACAGATCAGAGACCCCGTCTGTTTTTAAACGAAATGACCGTCTTACTGTTATATCGTCGTTCATATCGTTACGCGCCAGAAATAATGCTGGGTACATAACGATATATGCTGCTAACGCCATCTAGTATCGAGTAACAGAAACTAATCAGATCAAAGGAGTCAAGTCAAGACCTTTCGAAACTTTTCTATGCTAAAACATTCTCGATGTTTCGACACCTGGTCAGTCGGGAAAGGTATGTACCCGAACTTACCAGAAGTTTCCATACTACAAGGTGGGCCAGAAAGGCGTACGATTTTAAAAACACTCTTGCGTTTGAAGCTTTAGAGAGGAGACTGCGCGGGTGGTGGGGTTAAGTAGCTCGGTTCTCAGAAATTTAGTCGCGTTGGATCACTTCACCGGAGCGCAACGTGCATTCTGCGTTAAACATTATAACATAAAACGCGATTCGCTATTGTTAGGCGTTTATTTCGGCGTGAGAATGGATTACATGACCTAAATCAGTGTCCGAAGAAAAGTGTGATTGAATCGTGGGTCAGAAAGTTCGAAGCTACTGGTTCGACTCTCAAACAGAAGCCTGCGGGACGCCCAAGGTTAACAAGAATGGAAGACACAATTGAACAAGTTAGAGCTTCAGTTCAACGTAATCCTGCTCAATCGACTCGAAAGCGTTCAGCCGAACTTGTGGTATCCAGAACACCTTTGCGTCGCATTTTGTTGAAAGATCTGAAATTTCACTCGTATAAAATTCAACTTGTGCAGGAATTACAGCCAAATGATCCAATTTTACGACGAGCTTTTGTCGAAACAATGTTAGAACGCTTTCTGAGTTTCAACAATATTCTGTTCTCCGACGAAGCCCATTTTCACATAAATGGGCATGTGAATAAACAGAATTGCCATTACTGGGCTGCAGAGAACCCACGTGCAAAACATCAAAAGCCTCTGCATTCGCCGAAAGTAACCGTTTGGGCGGCCATGTCATCCGCACGGAATTATCGGACCCTACTTCTTCGAAAATCGACAAGGCCAATCTGTCACTGTAAATTCTGACCGATACATGGCCATGTTAAGGGATTTTTTCTTACTAAACTGCAACAATTTGAAGCCTATAATCGTGCGACATGGTTTCAACAAGATGGCGCGACATGCCATACAGCTAATGCCTCTTTGGCGGTCGTAAACGAGATGTTTGCTGATATCGCGCCAAGGTGACATTGCATGGCCTCCCGGTGTGACATTGCATGGCCTCCGAGAAGTCCGGATCTAACGCCACCCGATTTTTTTTGTGGAGATACCTAAAAAGTAGCTTCTACTCCAATAACCAGTTGAAGACCAATATCCGGGAAGAAATGGCAGCTATTCCCAGTGCAATGTGCCAGCGAGTTTTTACCAATTTGAGGTTCAGATTCGAAGAATGTTCGCAGCGCGATGGTGCACACCTGAATGACGTTGTTTTAAAGAAATGAATTTCCCAGATGTAAATTTTTATAGAAATAATTTATGTGAATTTGTATGTGAATTGTACTTAGTTTTTTTTACAGATTTTTTCAAATTCGCAATTCTTTCTGGCCTACCCTGTAGAAGGTTCTACAAATAACAGTCGATATAAAAAGGCGGACATCCGGCGACTGGAATCAGTATTGAATTGGCGATACAAGCGATACCTTGGAAAGCGATCTTCAACTGCGAATTAAAGTGAAGTTAAGTTTTCAGTTGTGCAACTGTGTGTTATAGTGTGTTTAAAGTGATGATTAGTGTTGTAAATTAAAGTGTCATTTTTGGCTAATTAATCGGCTGTTTTTATTGTCAAGAACCCCAAGCTCGTAACAATTGGTGTCAGAAAAGTGGATAATCATACACATTCTGCCAAAGGACGACACGGAGGGTATCCGTACCCGTAGTCAACGCCAGCAGGAGACGGACCAGATGCGTTTTTGTGCCGCAGACGTCGTAAGGCCAGCTACCGACCATCGAAGCCGGCTCATCCACAGAAGCTCCAGCATCATCAGCACCAGACTTATCTGCTCTGATTATGATGCTGCAGGAGCAGGAGGAGCAGGCCCGACGCTTGGAAGAACAGTTGCAGCGCGACAAGGAGGAGCAGGTCCAACGCTTGGAAGAACAGCTGTAGCACGACAAGGCGGAGCAGGCCCGACGACAGGAGGAAAAGGCCTGCCAACAGGAGGAACAGGCCCGTCGCTTGGAAGAACAGCTCAAGCTTGACAAGGAGGAGCAGGCGCGCCGCCAGGAATAACAGATGCTCCTCATGAAGGAACTTCCGCGTCCACGTCTTTCGGGAAAGACATGAAGGAGGTGAAGGATAAGGTTGCTCAGCAGGACAACCGCATATCAGACGCTGAAACTCAGATCAGCAAATTACTGATGTGAAGGAGTTGGGCAACCTTAAACTAGGAGATGGGATTGCAACTCCCGTAACTAGTTCACCTTCGCCACGTGGGTTCAAAGTGCCACCGTTCGATGGGACGTCTTCTTGGTCGGCCTACAAAATACAGTTAGAGGCTGTTATGAAGGCGAACGGGTGGAGTAAAAATCAGGCCATGATGGCCCTCACCTTAGGCCGAAGCTCTCGGTAAGGAGGTGACTTACGAGCAGCTTTTTGAGGCGTTGGAAGCCAGGTATGGTGACGCTCACCTGAAACACGTGTTTCGTGCGCAGCTCTGGTATCGCGTGCAACGCAGCAGTAAGAACCTGCAGCAGTGCGTCCTTGAAGTGGAGAAGCTGGTGCGAAAAGCGAACCAGTCTGTACCTGCGCTCATTGAAGGGAACTTGCTGCAGGCATTCATCGATGACATCCGTGACCTTGAAGATAGGGCTGTTGTGAGGCTCGGGCACCACGAGACGCTTAAGAAGGCCTTGGCCCATGCGCGGCAGGATTGTTGTTCCCATAGTATTAGGGAGGTTGCAGCAGTTACGGTTCACGACCGGTTTAAAGGATATAGCCCTAGGTGCTACGGCTGTGGTGAAGGAGGTAACCTTCGACCTAGTTGCCCTAAGCAAACTACAGAAAGGGAAGCTAAGTGGAGGAAGTTAAGTGCGGAAGGAATTGTACCTGCGAAGATACTCAAGACTGACCTCAGCTACGAGTGGAAGGTAATCCTACAACGTGCTCAGCAGGAAGATTCAGACATCAAGCTGATTCTGGAGTGGATGAAAGCCAGTGCTCCTAAGCCCACGTGGAGATCACTCCACCTGCCCGGTCCTAATACCTTTTTGTAGTCGAATACATCGCTGAGTTCTTTCAAAACGCGACAGCTTAGTGATTCAGGATGGAGTTCTGTGCCGTAAATGGGAAAATACTTGGAGCTGTCATTTGCAAATGGTTGTCCCTAAAAAGTAAAGGATGTTCTACATCTATACCATGGTGGTTGTTCAGGAGGCCATATGGGAGTTAAACGAACTCTACTGAAGATACGGGAACGGTTTTACTGGGTCCATTGTCGTGACAATTTCGAGGACTGGTGTCGTTAATTTACAAGTTGTACGGCTGTAAAAAGTTCTCAGACTTGTAGCAGAGGTGCATTGAAATTGTACAATGTTGGTGCACCATGGGAAAGGATAGCCCTGGATGTTCCGGGACCATTTCTGGAAAGTGAAAGTGGTAACAAGTATTTCATCGTTGTAATGGATTACTTCACTAAGTGGCCGGAAGTCTTCGCCATTCTGCAGACTGCAGGGACTAAATTATTTAGGCTAATTATTTAACAAATAAGGGCATAAACTGCGTTAAGCGTGCCTCTCGCGTGTCCACACAAAACCGACCCGCGCGTGCCCATGCGCGTGCACACGCTCGTGAGCCCGTCGGGCGCCCGTCGCGTGATACTTCCGTGCAACGGGGCACGCATGCACGCGACGTGATCACGCATCACGTTGGACGGGTCCACGCGCGAAGCCCGCTAGCGGGTGCACGCGCGTGCTTGTTCAGTTGACAGCGCTATCTCGAACCGACCGCACGCGCGTGCCCGGCCCATAACAAAAAATGACAAATTTTGATACAGAAAGGGTAATTGTTGAAGTTCAGTGTCGTCCTGCCATATGGGACCAATCTAGCGAAATATTTAAAGACCGGGACGCTAAATCAAAAGCATGGCTAGACATTTGTACAGTACTGTTTCAAAATTTTGATGACTGGAGTGCAGCAGAAAAAAACATACAAGGTAAGTACCTACACTCTTTATTTATTTTATAATAACGTAGGTTAGGTAAACTATTCTTTGCGCCAAATTTTTATTTTTAATAATCTATGCAATTAGTTATATATAATTAGTTATTTCAATTGTATTTGTGTCAATTAAATGTTTTCAACAATTAATCCAACTATAAAATTAAAACTCGGAATATTTACAATAATTTACCTATGTAAATATAAAATAATGCTTATATTCAAAACTAGTGCAGAGATACTGCGTATTTCTGAACATTGTGAAATTCGTGTGAACAATGTCCCATAATATTGGTATGGTTTTATATTGCTCGATAAATTCCAAAGTTCTTTCTTTCGGCTACGCGGTCGCCGCCATTTTGCGCGTCACGAGACAACCAGTACCTATGTTCACGACTGCGAGCTTCACACTACTTCACACTATCGGTGTATTTAGGGTTCAAAATCATTTTAGGGCAGAAACAGTGGATCGGTAGGTAAATAAATAAAACAATTATCAACTAAAATATTTATTATATTGGTTTTAGAATTGGGCTAGTAACTTTGTAAAATAAGCGTGCGTTTTGTAGTTTTGTAGGTTTTTCTTTGACATCTCTCAACTTTAGTTTACAACAATCTAAGTTATTTGGTTACATCCGATGAATTTAACAAATAAAATCATTAGGTATATTTTTAAAATATGCCTGCTATGTTAATAAAAAATGTGTGGTAACAAACCGTGAAAAATCAATTATTGAATGTACATAAATTATAAAAAAGCCAACTATCTTCAATAAATACTGCGATCTTGCCATGACAGCTGTCCGTCTGCAACGAAATAATCTGCGAAGTTATCGCGTAATGTATACGAATCTCTGTGGGTATTTCCAATTAACCCCCGAACTGAACGTATATGGCCTGGTATAATGACAATATCATGAAAGTCATTAATTTGACTTCTTGATCTTATAAAATTATGCAAAATACAAATTGTTTTAAGAAAACAAATTGCTTTGTCTTTTCCAACGGTCAATGGACGATGGAGTATGCGAAATTTATTAGCCATGATACCAAATGTACACTCAATATAACGTCGCGCCCTCGTTAACCTATAATTGAATATATTTTTTTTGTAGTTTAAATCGAGAGCTCGAGCATATGGCCGCATGACATGGCTAGATAACCCGAATGCTTCATCTCCTACAATAATATAGGGCAAAGCTGCGGTTGCAGCAGTGTTGGTTGGTTTATCATTGTGTATTACGGGCAATGCTTTGGCAGGAGGAATATCTATTAAGTCATTGTTGATTTGTTCGTACAATCGGCTTTGTGTGAAAATTGCGGAGTCAGATTCTTTACCCTGCACTCCCACATTTATATAGGTAAACTCATAGTTGGCGTTACACATTGCAAGCAGTACAATAGAATAGTAATGCTTATAGTTGTAATAGAGGGAACCACTATGTGGAGGTCTTATAATGCGTATATGTTTTCCGTCTATTGCACCTATGCAGTTAGGAAACTGGGCTTGCGTTAAAAAACCTTTTTCAGTCTCTACCCATAGCGCACGGGAAAATTTTGGTATACATTCTCCCTTTAACCTTTCAATTATAATTTGACAAACTTCTGTTACTATTTTTCTGACCGTGGTTAGTCCTGTCTGATACGCCAGATGAATATCGACGAAGGTATGTCCACTAACTAAATATCTGTAATAAAATAAAATACCTGTGTTATTGTTTCAGTGAAAAAGCTGCAGCAAAGATGGAAAACTGCAAGAGACACTTATATAAGAGTGAGGTCTACTAAAAAAAAACTTAAATCAGGTTCCGGTTCCAGGGCAAATAAAACATACATTTACTATGACATGCTGTCATTTTTAGATTCAAACTCGAATACTCAAGGAGAAGAATCGGCAGACGATTTTAATCAGTCAGTAGAGCAAAACGCGTCACCGAGAACTTCACAAAATAATACGATTATTGAAGAAGATTTGATTAATGTACCTAGCACCAGCTCCAGCGTTACCAAAGAAACACGATCTTCCAAGAAACGTAAGTGCGAATCGCCAACTGATTTCGAATTAGAGTTGTTAAATTGCGTGAAGAATAACACTGCAGATAATATGGACGAAGACTTGAATTTTTTTAAGTCATTATTACCAACTGTGAAAAAATTGAGTTGCTTTAAAAAATTATTATTTCGTACAAAAGTATTAGAAGCTTTAATTGATATAGAAAAAGAAATTATTATTACCATTGATGACCTTTCATTAACGCAAAATACGGTAACGAATGATTTAGAATCCTTAAATATAAGATCAGACACGAACAATGAATAAATAGGTAACAAGAAAGACTGAAGATTTGATTAAGACTGTTTAATTATTAAGAACAAAAGAAAGAGAAGAACATGAAGAACTATTTAAGTTAGTAAAAAGCGCAATTTTATATTTATATTTTTCTGGTCTCATGTGCAATTATTATGATATACAAGGGCATTCGCCAAAAGTTTACAAGCCTTGAGTGTAATGTTCATAAGGAAAGAAACGGGGTCGATTCGGACACTTTTATCTTAAACCCTATTTAGGGTCAAATAAAAAAGTGTATCAATAGACCCCTTTTTTTACTTAATGGACCTTTTTTTTGAACCTACTCATAACATTGCTCCTTCATATATCCTCTTCTTAAATTTAATCTTTTATGTAGTAAACTGTGATTATGATTGTGATGATAAATAAGAATTTAAAATAATATTAGTACCCGATCTAGTAATAGAAGGGAATAATTAATAAGGGAAATATTCGTATGTAAAAACTTGCAATCAATATGCGTCATTATAATTAATACTTTGTAAGGTAGGTATATTATTATAATTAAGACATTTAGACTTATTGTACTGTTTTAACTGTTATTGTGTTTTTTTATTTTAAACTTGAACCTGTGATTTTATTAGTGTATTTCAAATGAATAATCAAAAACTAATTGTAACGTAACGTTTATGCAAGACACTGTGATGACTGTTGTGATTATATAAAAAAATAAGTAAATAAGTAGGTATAGATAAAAAAAACGAAAACGATAAAACTGTGTAATTTAGAAATAACAAAATATAATTAATAAATGTAAGAAACTGTGATTAATATGATGATTAATAAGTGTGCGGTTATGTGTTTCGGCCCTAAGAACAGAGTGCACCACATCAAGAAAAACATTTTAAGCCATATTCAGATGATTATTAATATCGAAATGTCTTTACTTACCGCAATGTCATTGCAAATCGTTCCATTGGTGATACGATTGACGTAGATTTCAATCGTAGATTGTTAGTCTTCAAATAGGGCTCCAGTTTTGAATATAATTCATCATAGACTTGTAATGAAACTTTAAAATATTTGAAAAAAAAACCTTTCATTTTCTCTTAATATACCAAACTTCACCACGAATTCCCCGCACAGTAACCTAGATTCAACGTACGGGCTTACTGGCTGGCGTCTTTTTTTGGCAATTCGTCGTCGCCGTCGTCTTGATAAATAATACAACATTAATTTATCCATAATTACTCGCCTGTACACTTCCAACGTCAAAATTGTACTGAGAAAACTGACGCGCCGATGCCCGCGACGTGCTCACGTGCGTGCACCAGAAGCGTGGCCCGCGACGTGCTCACGTGCGTGCACACGCGTAACGCAGTTTATGCCCTAAGACACATACGCATACTTTAATGAGCTATTTGCTTTCACATAAACCTTACATATTTCCATACAAACTTTGAACGTCATATTTATTTATAATCCTTACTTAATATAATAAACGCGAAAGTAACTGTCTGTCTATCTGTCTGTCTGTCTGTCGCGCTTTCACGCCAAAACTACTGAACCGATTTAAATGAAATTTGGTACACAGATAGTCTAGAGCCTGAGAAAGGATGTTTTCTAGGGACCACGCGGGCGAAGCCGCTGGCAGCCAGTTCTAGGTCTGGTTCCTACTCTTGCAGTATGTACTGCGGAAGCGGGAACATCTACAGAAAAGGTGCACAGAAAACCGTTCGAAGAGTTAAGAAGCAAGAAAAAAGACGTTCTACTTCCACAGTAGAAGAAAATTCCGAGGAAGAGTTGCAGCATTGGTACATAACAAAATTGAAAGACAACGGCAAAACGAATCTGGCAAAAGTGGTCGAATACCATTCCAGTAATCCAGATGCGCTACCCGAAGTAGACGAGCAACTATTCAAAAAGCAGAGCTTAAGTACTGTCTCTGAAGATAAGTGTTTAGCTCTTTATACATCAGTTGCGCTCTCGAAATGGAAGTACTTAGCTCTTCGACAATTTCTGAAAGAAAAAAACTGTGCTGCTGTTCCATCTTATCCAAAGCTTGTAAACGCAAGGAAAAGATGTTACCCACCACAAGAGAGTATGGAGATTAACGAAAAAGGAGCTCACATTAAATTGCAAGCGCTACCAATAGTAGTGGTTTTAGTAGATTTAAGAACTTGTGATGGCTATACGTCAATCTTTGGAAGAGGAGGTTGCTACTTTTTTGTATGTATACATAGGTACCATCAAGTATAATTATACATTTGTTTTGTTCTCGGTTTCCGAACAGGGTTTGAGGTATAAAAAGGTTTAGCCTAAGCACTTGCTCCCTTGTGATGTGATCCCAACCCAAATGTAGAGGTGTAAATTCTTCTTTTATACAGTCTCTTGCGGTTTTCGTTTCTCTTTCCAAAGTTGTTCGGAAAAACATATCTGCCAGTCTTGTATTGGCTTCACCAGTTCTTAACTTAATCAAATATGCTGCCAAAGCGATTTTGGGTCTTTTGCTCCTTCTAGACAAAGATGGCGTTTCTACAAACATTCTGTTGAACTGTTCGAAACTTCGACCAGTCAGAAAGTAAACTTCATTTGGATCCATGGTTTCTATATTTTCAAAATCCACCCTTCCCTCTTGCGGCATAGTTTTCAAAATCTGCATCATGTGCATGATGTGAGCTTCGTCAAAGTCATGACTTACATTTCTGGCTGACAATAAAATCTCAAAATCATTTAAAAGCAAATGTTCTTCACAAACGTAGTAGACACGCGTAGTAGTTAAAATATTTCAACAAACGGATTTTCATGTGCTTTGGTATTCGATGCCTTGTCTCGCCTGTACATCCGAATAAAATGCAAGAGTTTAAAGTATTCGGTGCCCGACTAATATGTGGTAACTGTATAATAGAATGTTGAATATCTTATGCGTCAACTACTGCTCCACGTTGATCACCAGCATGCGGTACCACAGCTTGATCTGGTTGTACCTCGGCTTGATCTGGTTCTATCACAGGTTGATCTGCTGGCTGTTCAGAAGGGCGTACTGGTGGTTCTTGTTCTCGTTCACTGGACGCACGACGTCTTGGTGGGTACGCCTCGCGTCGCCAGCAAGGCTGACAGATAAACTCGGCGTTGTTAAATTGTATCTGAAACAAATAGTTTCAGATACAATTACACATCACACATACACATCTTTTTAACAAATGTTATTTAGTACATGAATAAACCAATGAATGAATAGCGCCGCTACTGAAGTCCCTTTGACGCGGCGCTAGTGTCTATGTCATTACATTACATTGCATAAAAAATTGTAGTATCACAATTTTCCGCGGGCTTTCTTTCGTGACATGCACTCTATGCATTGTTACATGGTTAAATAAGTCATTATTGCAATCATTTAAGTATTCTATTTAGTTACTCACATGATAAGGAAGAACTCGTTCAGTTATATTGTTTGCAGCGATTGGATATTCTTTAAAAAGCTGCGTAGTTAGTGTTCTTCTTCTGATCGACCGCACTGATCTACCACACACTAGACACACTTGTCCAGCAGATGCACGAAACATCTTTAAAACAGTGTATCCAAATCACAGGGCTTAAAATCAGGTCCAGGTAACGTAATGCAAGGGTCAAACATGTAATCACAGGATATCCACAGAAAATATTCGCACAGTACACAACTATAAGCGAAGAGTGTTACAGAAGGACTGCACAGTTGCAATGCAAAGCGCATACATGTGTGAGCGAGAAGGTGGCTCTATCGCCTTCTCGCTCACACAACTATTGAACAATGTACAAAGAAAGCAAACTCGCGTGTAAGCTAATTATCTGCGATAAGAAAAGGTCACCTACCTGTGTATAAAAGTAAAATATGCAACTTTTTCATAAAATCACATTTTAGGTTACATTTATGTTTCTGTGGGACAGATTTTTTCGGTTCCATAGAATAAAATGTTGCATTTGAACTCTTCTTTCAAATGAGCTATGTGGCAAATCTGGGGGCATACTTTGACTTTTTTTTAAAACAAGGAATTTCTTCACTGCATAAGAAGATTCGGAGTACGGAATGTCTTCTCCATGTATTTTATAATCTGGATTTTCAACGATGGACTGATCGGCTGCTCGCAAAAAAATACAACAAGAGTTTCGTGAGCAAACTAGAATGCTGATTATATAGTCAAACAGGTATGTATTTAATTTTCGCCCTTTTTATGTTGTTTGTGTATTATATATCTATGTACTGTATATTAATTACACTATTGTTTTCCCATTTTAGGGTTTTGGAACTACAAATGACGGGAATACTGCGAGGCGCTTTTTCCAAGATTACAAAAGATCATCCAGAATAACGGGAATTGACGAAAATCTAATTTTCAGATCTTCCGTTATTCTACAAGCCATATCATCAGGCAAAAATATTGACTGTGAAAAATTTAGAAGATACAGTAGAGAAACAGCTGATGTGTACGTGCAACACTATTCGTGGTACTACATGCCAGTTAGTGTACATAAAGTTCTAATGCACGGTGCATACATCTGTGCCACTTTGGTGTTTTGCCAATCGGTAAGTAAATAATAAATATATTTTGATGTATTATTTGACTATATTGCGTTTTGAAATTAAAATGTATGTACTTATTCGTTATAGGTACCTTATCTGAAGAAGCTTCGGAAGCCCGTGATAAGGACGTCAGGGAAAGGCACACTCGGAAAATGGGGAGAACAGCAACAAACGAAGACATCCTCCATGGACTTCTAATAAGCTCTGATTCCCACATATCCTACATAAGGCCTAAAATAACGCAACAGGTTCATAATGAGTTGTTGCCTGAAGCAATTCAGTTGTTACAGACTACTGAGCCTCCCTGTGACAGTGAGATTATGGAGGACGAAGAATGCCTCATAGCAGAGTCCGAAAATTTGCCGGACCCACTAGCACTTCTGAAAAAAGAAATAATTTGATCCGGCTCTAGATTATTCCCACAAAAGCCCATCAGGGCTATGAATATGACAAACAGCCCTTTTCAGGGCTACAATTGCTTCACAGTTTCATATTGATCATACGTATGATAACGTATACTATAATATACATACGCTTGATTATGTAGATAATTATCAACGACTTGCCCGTACAAATTTAAATTATTTAACCTATCATTAACAAAATTAGTATAACCTGAAACTTATTGCGATATTTATTCAACAATAGATAACGCGCAGTTAAAAAATAAAAGCCAATCAGAGACAAGCATTTTTCGGTGACTCGTTTGTTATGCGCTTAGCCGAGCGCACAAACAAATTAGTCATCAATCACAATGCAGGTGCTACCGATAACATAGCAATGAATAAATTTCTACAGGAATAATTAGTTATAAGTACCTATGCGCTATTAAAACTATATCCTACTAATATTATAAATGTGAATGTTTGTATGTTTGTATGTTTGTATGTTTGTATGTTTGTATGTTTGTTTGTTTGTGCCTCAATCAGGCAAAAATGGCTGAACGGATTTGGATGAAATTTGGCACACATATAGTCCACATCCTGGAATCAAACATAGGCTACTTTTTATCCCGGTAAAAGGCATGACCTAATGGAGACAGAGGAGGAAGTGGAAACCCAGCGCTTCTGCTGCCTTAGTACTTTAGATTCACAAGTACCAGGAGAACAGAAACATGTCGTAATATTTTCGGGGCTGAAATTGGGAGCGTTAAAGATTCACAAGTACGAGGAGAACAGAACGATGTTATAGTATTTTTGGGCTCGAATATTTTTTTTTTTTACGTCGAACAGAAATATGTATTTTGAAGATTTTTCCGGGCTAGAATTGTAAACGCTAGATTCACATGTGACAGGAGACCAGAAACATGTTGAAGAAGTATTTCTTTGGCTGAAATTATGAGCGCTAAAGATTCAGAAGTACCAAGAGACCATAAACATGTCAAATTATTTCCGGCACTGGAATTATAACCGGTTAGAATTCAAAATTACCAGGACACCAGAAACCTGTCGAAGTATTTTCGGAGAAAAGTATGTGAATCCTAAAGATTCATAAGTACCAGGAAGCCAGCAAGATGTCAAAATATTTCCGCGCTAGATATATGAGCGGAAAGGATTCAAAATTACCAAAACAACAGATTAATGTGATATTTTTTCCGGGGCGTTAAAGATTCATTATGTACCAGGAGACCACAAACATGACGAAGTATTTCTAGGGTTGGAATTTTGAGCAGTTAAGATTCTAAAGCACCAGGTGATCAGATATGTGTAGAAGTATTTTCGTGGCTGGAATAATGAGCGCTACAGATTCACAAGTACCAGGAGAACAGAACGATGGTATTTTTAGGCTTGAATTTTTCTTATTTAACTTTTTAACAGTCAAACAGAAATATGTATGTCGATGTTTTTTCCGGCCTGGAAATGTAAATACCATAGATTCACAAACAACAGGAGACTAGAAACATGTGAAAGTATTTTTTTGCCTGAAATTGTGATCGCTAAATATTCACAAGTACCAGGAGACCAGAAACATGTTGAAATATTTCCGGCGCTGGAATTGTGACCGGAAAGATTTCAAAAGTACCAGGAGACCAGAAACAAATTGAAGTATTTTCGGGGCTAGGATTGTGCATGCTAAAGATTCATAAGTACCAGGAGGCCATAAACATGTCGAAATATTTCCGCGCTTGAAAAAGGGGGCTGTTGTTCCCAGGCAGGAATTATGAGCGCTAAAGATTCATTATGTACCAGGAGACCAGAAACTAGCGGAAGTATTTTCGTGGCAAGGATTGTGAGTGTTAAAGATTCACAAGTACCAGGAAACCAGAAACATGTCGAAGTATTTCCGAAGCTGGCAGCATTTAAAAATACCAAGAGAATCGAAACATATCGAAGTTTGTCTGGGCTGGAGTTATGAGCGCTATAGACTAACAAGTACCAGAATACCAGAAACATGTCGAAGTAGTTCCGGAGCTGAAAGTACGGACAGTAAAGACTCACAAAATATCAGAATATAGAATCATGACGATGAATTTCCGAGAATGAGAATATGCGACAAGGAAGTTGCGCGCCACCTCTAAAGTCTACGCAGACGAAGTCGCGGGCGAAGTGCTAGTATTTAATAAAGAGAAGGTCAATCAACCTAATGACAACTTTGAATTTATTTTAAATAGCAAAACATGTCATACAAAATACATTTTTTTTTACCGAATGATTACTCGCGATGCCGCGGATTGCCGGCGCTGATTTTTGTTTTCATGGATAGAGAATGACCCTAGCTATCATATACTCACGCCACACACCCAACATATTAGTACACTTGAAGAAAATTAAACGTGATTCGCTCCATACAAAAAAATCGAATTAATTTTTTCAAGACAAACTATCAACTTTAGAAGAAATTTTAAAAGAATAAAAAATGACAGGAATATCACAACACGTCAAATAAAAAAAATCGCATCGATATTAGAACTTTTTTGCCTAGGTCCACAAATTTTCAGTATGGGCCTACTGTGCGCCGAGGCGTTAACGTCTAAAGAAAGATATTCAATACGAAACGTTTGTAATTTGGCTAGAACTGCAGAGACTCGTATAGAACAATTGACTCATACATCCTTAATAGTAGAGAAGCTTACGAGGAGGTATGGATCGACGAGGCTCTCATGAAGCATCCAGGTGAAATTTTCTTCGTCTGCCTGTACTTTGGCTGTACATTGCATCTCCTGTGAGACCCAAATCAGATACGAGTAAGTTACATAAACAGAGTAGGTTCGGTCAGTTTTAGATATGGAAACATTCAAAATTCTTTAAATCTTCACGCACGTTAAGGACTTCGTAAAGATGTCCCGTGCTCGCGATCAAGGACAACTACAGATGTGGTGTTAATTCCACGTCCAAAGTAGAGCGGAGCATGGTATCAAAAACATACACAAAATAAGCGAATGTTCCGTATAACAATGTAATGTGACGCTGCGACAGATACACACCTGCTCGTTCGTATCCCACTGTAGTTGCGGAATTTGTTTGAAAGAGTCACCGCGCCAACCACTAAGAATCAATGAAAACACGTGTTGACAAATCGTGTTGTCATTCATTCTTGGTTCAGGTTCGGGACTAATCGTAAGTCCGTAGGTGACACGGAGTAGAATACGCTCGCAACTAAACCCAAAACTACGGACTTCGGGTTTAGAGAGTAGCCTTCCCTGGAATATAAAGGACATTAGGAGGAACACGAATGGGTTTTAGTCAGTTTGACACTCCCTTCTATTCCGCTTCTACCATCTTTTATTTACAGACAATAAAGTATATTTAAAAGAAGTATTTTATTTCAATCAACACTTCATGCGAATTAATCCCTGAGTCTCATGAAACAACTGCCGCTGGGCAAGTCGGTGAGTAAGTATCCCTATAATCTGAGTCTTAATAATGAGAGATCAGCCAGAACATTGGTACCACTTATCAAAAATACATATTCGGGAGGGATCTACATAATCGCAATTATATTTTAAACAGACTTCTAGGAAGCATATCCCGGAAAAAGGATATTTACATAAAAAAGTTAATCATGGCGATAAACAAAAAAGATTTGTGGCACCAGTTGGGTCACACACAAAAATAGAGCCTTTTTCGTGTGACCACGTCATAAACACGATTGAATAGGTTATGTCTTTTGTGTAGAGACTAGCTTTTGCCAGCGGCTTCGCCCGACATTCACGCGGATGAAGCCGCTGGCAAATTATCCCAAGGGAACATACTCCTGGGATAAAGACAATACACCATCAACAACGGTAACGATCCATTCCATATTAAGTAGAACATGCGAGCGTTATCTAGAGTAATCGTTGAAAGTGTACAATTTTGGATATCTTCACAATTGGAGAAATTGAAAATAGGAGAATTGAACGAAATCGAATGTTTAGCTAGTATACCCATTAAATAGTTTCTGAGACCGGACGAGGAATTTGTTTCTCACCTAGCCACAAATAAATATGTAATACATACTTGCTTTTGCCCGCGACTTCGTACGCGCATATCCCGTTTTTCCCGTTCCATAAAACTATCCCATCTTTTAGGTGGAATCAAATAACAAGTAGTTACGAAGTTTGATCAAAATCGGTTCAGTAGTTTCAGAGTTTATCTCAAACATACATCGTGGCCAGAGATTTTTATATATATTATAGAGATAGATTAACAGACAAACACTCACCGCAACAACATCGAGTATGGTGTAAAGCTATAGTAATAAATAATTATTAACTTGCGATCGCATTACATTTTATTTTGTGTATTTACTTCACTTGCGAAATTAGTTTTTGTTAAATGGATCTAGATAACATAAAGTTCATTATCGATGTAGATGGTTTTCAGGTGTCGAAAACCATGCATTTTAAAGAAGTAGCAGTTTATAATATTCCGGAGAAGATAATTTATTTGTTTCACATAAAACTCCCAAAATGGTTGTTAGATCCCGAAAAAATCCGATTCCCCTGTCGCATCCGCACTATCGACGTTGTCGTCACCGTTATCGACGCCGGCACCGAAGATGGCCCGGCCGGCGTGCTGCAAAAAAGTGATTTGCTCCATATTTTCAAAGATTGTTCCGTAGTCCGGGTAACAGTTTCTTTTTCAGATGTTGTAAGTACCCATCTCCATTAATTGTATCCCGATTTCTTCTACCTTTAGCTTTTTCTTTTTCTAGTATCAAGCTAACCCGCAATCTATTTCACTTTTATTTTCAATGTTTATTTATTTTCCACTGGCAGCTGTCAACTTGACATTTCTGTAACTTGTCTTTAAAATCCAATCGTTACGTTCAGAAACAGGTTGACAGTGCGCCCGGTATTTTAGTTTTGTTGCTTGGGTTATCTTTAATTTCTTATTATTTTATACTTGAATTAATCATGTTTTCTTTATTTATCCAACTTGTTGAATCCATACAGAACCACTTCTCTAGAACTTCATCACCCTTTCTCTTCAACACTTTCGCCACCAGGTACATCTGGATATTTAACTTTTTGCAGTTTCTATTATACATAAAATCCACCTAAGATTGGTTGCTTACTTTCATCTTGCAACTGATAGGTCACCAGATTGGTGTTATTTACTTTCAATAAATATCTCTACACTCCAGTTTCCGGTGTAGCCCTTGGAAAAAACGGACTTATGTCTGCTGATACGCACATGGTCACCACATACATATTTTGATTTAGTTCGTACTTTGATATGGTTGTAAACAGTAGATAAAAGGTCATTAGCGTTAGTATGTTTCACGGTCACTGGGGCAACCCCGATAAAACGATATATTTTTTAACCGACTTCCAAAAAAAGGAGGTTCTCAATTCGATCACGTATATATAATATTGTTATGTGTGTTCGCGGATAACTTCGTCGTTTATGAAACGATTTCGATGAATATTTTTTTATATGAAAGGGTATGCTGCCGAGGTGGTCCCATTGCCACCACGTCAGGATCTAATGATAGAAACCCTGAGAAATCGAGGGCAACTCTCGAAAATTGTAGGCACACATCTGGTAAAAACTTGATATTCGTGTGTATATCGGGTGATACTACAAAACAATCAGACTTGATGATGGAGACGACCTCGGTCGTCTCCATCATCAAGTGCGGATTTCCCTTAACTCTCTAGTTAAGGGAACTCCACATCGGCATGTAGGAATTACCAAGTGTTTGTGCTTATTTCATTCGTATTGACGAGACCTTTACACCGAAAGCACTAAGTAAGTTTTATTAAATAAGCCCCAGTTCATAACATAAAATCACGCCGGTACGCTGTGAATGGGTTTTAGTATATTTATTTATTACTACGTCAGAGAGCTCTTTTCAGGGGTATGACAGTTTTAGTTCCAGTTTTATAGTTATGGCGCTGTGATCGCTATATTTTCGCCATTTTGTGAAATTATGCTGACGTCAAGAGTAAACTGTCAAAACTTTTGGTTGTGTGCGTATGTCAATCTATCAAAATAAAAATAATCAAATGTCATTGCGCAGCCGGCTGAGCTAGGTTATCTTGTTTTCCTCCTCGTTTGAGTTGAGTTGAGATACTTGAAAAACCATCCTCGTCTGCTGTACAATACGATTCCACGCGCGTGGTGCTCAGTGAGTCCAGTATTTAGTGACATTACTTGTACTGTCCTCATTTATATACTTTCTCGTCATGGCGCCTTACATGTGTTGTGGTGGTGGTTGTGATTCAACAAGTAACACCCACAGAATGTTTTGTATGCCTATGAACGATAATTTACGTAATTTATGGATGTCGCTATTGGTTCCCACTAATCCTGAGTTACTCGGCCTGACCAAGAACCAATTAATGACAAAAAGGGTCTGTGAAAGACATTTTGACCAATCTCAGTTTGATGAAGCTGGTGCCCGGATTCGTTATTCCTACCCTTGTTTGTTTACGGAGAAAGAAATAATTCATGGCGTTCCTCTTGCCAAAGGTAAGAAACTATAATAATACCTACCATATGTGTTTATAAATGTGTAGACAAATAATAATTTGTACAAAACTTATAATTAACATACAAAGTAACTTTTTATAAAGTTAATGGCATGAATGTATCAAGTAATAAATGTTAAATTATATTTATTTTTTAAACAGGTTTTTTTTTGTCAATTCAAACTAGATGAAGCTGGTAATCATATGGATACATGAAATATTCATGGTATTAACTTGAATTAAAATAAGAAAGGTATTAACTGCTAATGTGTTTTCTGTCTGTTGGCTTAGATTTTACCAATTGAGCCATAATAAATTGAAACATAATAACAAGTTACCATTTGAGTCATGGGGTAGGTATGTACCTACGTAAAATGTTCAAGGTTGTATGTAGGCTTCAATGTGTGGAATAAGTTACGGTATTATTTATGAACTTATCATATAGGCCGCAAGACAATCTACTATAAAACAATGTAGAATTCGTGTTGTTTGAAGAAATATATTAATTTCTACACTTTTAAACTAGATTTGGTATAAAGACAACATTTCCATGAGAAATTGAATATGTTAATTGTGGACATGACATGCCTGAAACTGAAATTTTGTAATGCTTGTAATGGAGAATATTCTTAAATATTGGATAACTTCAGTATTTGTTTGTCACATTCAGCAGTCAACAGTATTCTCATATAACTTGAACAGTTTGCTTTACAGTACTTATAGCAAATTAGTTATGATGATGCTATAATAATTATAATTGTATTCTTTACAGGCTGTAATATTCTGGATGAACATAATTACCAGAGCCAAGTAGAAGATGATGATAATTCAAACACTAATTTGCTAATGATAACAGGTATGGAAATCGATAACCATTTAATTGCATCATCATCATAGCATTTTTATTCCAGCTACGTCTTGAGCTTTTTGTTTTGGAGCCCAGAGTTTACTATCTTGATCTAACCAGATATAGCAGAAGTATCTGCTTTTTTGCTAATCAGCTCTTAGTAAGTGTGACAAGATGGACCTCTACAACTCTAAGTTCTATAAGTATTACAATTTGGGAGTATGCACGGGAACCATGCTTACTATATCTTTAATTGCATTATAGAAGTGATCATTAAACATTTAATGTGCATATAGCTTCAAAAGTCTTACTTTATGTTTGTACCTATGCTATGTGGGTATACATATATGTGGATTGTCGACCAAATGCTTCTATTTGTTAGTATTTTGATTTCCCCACAGCGGTCACTAATGTTATCTTTTGTCCGTGTTTTTATAAAACAAAAAACATAATAATGACTTTATTTTCAGATGCCTCTCAAGACCACCAATATGCCCTTCCTTCAACAAGCTTTACAGAGCAGACATCAGAATTATGTTGCAATGGTTAGTGTGCTTTTTATATTGAATACTTTTTATATTCAATCTATATGTCTGTTTAAAAGCTTTATTTACATGTTAATTAGTAACAATACACCATATTATATTAGTAATACTTAGATTTTAACTATTCTGAATTTATGCATCTATTATGTAAAGAAAGATAAAGATGATGTTTATTTCAGCTTCAGAATGTGCATCAGCTAACCTGAATACTGAAAATAGAAAATTTGGATCTTCACAAGCAAACTATGATTCTCGTTTGAGCACAGGTAAGATTACCATAAGTTAATACCCTGCATCTGTTTATAATTTTATAAATATCTATATTATAAAGTACATATCCATAATAATTCACTTCCTTCATCAATCCTTATCAATCCATAGCAATCCGGTGCAAATATAACTGTTGAGATAATTATGATTTCAGAATCGCAATCTGCTGTACCAGTGGTGAACAAACAAAGAATACAGAAATCTACATCAAGTAAGAATTTATTGTAAAATGTTATATCGATAATAATATATACTACTCAATTACGTTAAATATTTTTCTTGTGATAGGATTTTTAAGACTAAATATTTCATATTTTTATTTCAGGAAAGTCGGGGTATGCCAAAACTAATAAATATATACGCCATTGCACAAAGACTGCTTTCAATAGTTTGGCTAAATCTAATGCTGAGACTCTTCAAAACGCCTATAGGTTTGCCGAAAATGTAACTTTGATGGAAAATTTCGAAAAACTTAATAAGAAAGCCAAGACATTTTTGCTAGTGCAATTGAGAATGGCAAGAAAGCACAAAATGGCGAGAAGATTTTCTTTAGAAGATAAATTATTTGCCCTTTCTCTTATAAAGCAAAGTCCAAAGGGATATAAATTGCTAGAAACTATATTTGCTTTGCCTACAAAGAGGACACTAGCTCGACTTGCAAGCAAAATTGAATTTGAATGTGGAGTTAACAAAAATGTATTTGAGCATATTAAAGTTGTTACTCGAAGCTGGGACATTAAGAAAAGACTATGTTCGATAGTTTTTGATGAAATATCATTAACTCCACATCTCAATTACAATGCAAATAAAGATAAAATAATTGGTTTTGTGGAAGTTGCTGGTGAACGCAAACCAAAGTTAGCAGACCATGCATTAGCGTTTATAGTTAGGGGAATATGCTCCCCATGGAGGCAATGCATTGCTTATTATTTTTGTGAAGGAACTGTATCAGCAGCGGAATTGATAAAGATAATGCATGAAATTTTGCCCCTGATAAAAGAAAGTGGTCTGAAACCACTTGCTTTGGTTTGTGACCAAGGTGCAACATTCAGGTCATTTTATAATAACCTTAAAGCAACAACTTCCAGACTTCATGGTCATAGAGAAAATGGTAAGTTCTTAAATAAAACCAAAATTGATATCTATTATAGGCAATAAGGAATGCATAGTATGGCTTTATAAAATTTAATATTTGTTATACAAATGTTACTTTTTGAAATCAAACTAAACCAGATTTTTTTATTTATTGGAATTTCTTACAATTTATAATATTGTTTCAGGTGCCACTGTTCATATAGCTGGTCAAGATCTGTTTCTATTCCATGACCCGCCTCACCTATTAAAAAGCATTAGGAACAATTTCCTTACAAAAGATGTAATGTTTGAAAATAAAAGAGCATCATGGGGAGATATTACATATGTTTATGACATAGACAGCAAATCTGGTCATACAAGGGCATTGCCAAAAATAACTGCTCAACATATAGATCCTAAATTAATAAACAAAATGAAAGTTAAAACAGCAGCACAAGTCCTAAGTGCAAGAACAGCTGCAATGCTTGAATACACCGATACTGTTCGTAAGTAGTTGATTTTATTTTGCAAGAACTAAACTATGTAGTTAAAATACTTTGATGAATCCAGAGATCAAACTCAGGACCTACAATGTCAGTTGCGTACACTATTGCTGGACCACAAAAAGATACATGTGTTTATATTTTTTCTGATGTATCTTGACTTCATAAGTTAAATTTATCATGACAACGTCTGCAGTTGTCATTGTCAGGTTTCTGCCCTACATATTATAAATTACATTTATAACAACAGATTTTAAATTAAGTTTACCATGCGATAGGCAATGGGTTAATAACAATGCGCATTTTATGTCGAGTTAGGAATTTTAAGTACATCTTTTATTACAAATTGTTTTGTATGTGTATTTGCCTGTAGTAATTTTTTACATACGACTTCTTTTTCCAGATAAGCGGCTCAACAGTCCTATGGAAACTATGGCAAATACAGCAGCAGTAGTATCATTTTTTGATGATTTATTTGACAGTGTCAACGGCTCGCCAGGTGCTACAAAAGGGAAATTAAGATGTGCCGTGAAACCAAACTCGCCACATATGAAGTTCTGGCGAGAAGCTATAATAAAATTAAAAAATGTTACATTTATTGACACAAATAGTAAAATTGCTAGGCAGGCGGCGAATTTAAGACGTGCGCGTCCCTTGCCTTGAAGGATGGATTATGACTTTAGAAAGTTTCCTAGGATTAACCAAATTATTATTTTCTGAATATGGCGTGGAATTTTTTTACCCCAGGTTAATTAATCAAGATCCTCTCGAAAATTTCTTTGGTCGCATACGGGCTATAAACTACAGAAATGTTAATCCTGATCCAAATGCGTTTGTGTATGCCTTTAAATCCTTAGTGTTATCAAACATATTGGGCCCTCACTCAAAGTTTTCTAACTGTGAAGAAGATGATAGTGAAAATTTACTAGATTTCAATTACCTTTTTAGTAATAAAAAAGATAATGCTGAAAACAGATTTACAGGAGTAAATCTTAACGCACCGTCATCTTCCACAGGTCAAGTACAATTGGAAGGAACAATTGATAAAATAATATCAGAAAATGTGAGGGTTCAAATCTCGGCTTACACAGCAGGATACATTTGTAGAAAATTAACTAAAAAAATTAATTGTAGTGCATGTGCCAATACTTATACTACTAAAGAAATTCAGGGGATCCATGCATACATACAACACAGAGAATTTAAAAGATTAAAAGGAAACAATTTGGCTTATCCGAATGAAAAAATCCTTCAAATTTATAGGCAAGATTCTCAATTTGTCCATGATTATTTAAATAATTATGCAAATAAAATAAATGTAAAAAAGAATATTATATTTAATATGGTTAACTACGACATGTCATGGTTAGGCTGTGCCAAACATAATAAAGAAATAATAAAACATTATTATAATTTAGTAATTCGCCTGCAAATTTACAATTGGTGTAATATTATAATTAAGATTTTATGTGGCAAAATAGAAGCCAAATATGCTTCAAAAATGTCAACAATTCAACAACTAGCTCTTAAGAAAAATCAAAGCCATAAGAGGAAATATAAACAATGAATAAATTACGTTTGTTTGATTTGTCGCAAAATACCTTTAAAAATATTACAACCCAAAGTACAGGACGATTTATCGATCAGACATCACTAATATTTATCGATATCGATAATTTTCAAATACAGCTCAATTGCAAGCACTGATATATTTATGACAGTGCATCTATGTGTGCGTGCTGTCAATGCATTTTTATTTTTGACAGGCGATCACAGCGCCAAAACTGTTTTTAAAGGCAACATGCAAATTTGACTGTCCTATCTGTAGCTTGCTACATATTAGTAATCTGTGGCTCTTTTCTGTTTCATTTGTAAAAGCCATTGTATGCACATCGTTGCCAAAGCCAATTTTAGATAGTTCTAATAAATCTCTCCACAATAGAAGCCTTCATTACACTGTATGATGAGTAATGATTTATATTAAACTTTCTCATCAGAGCATGGAACTTTTCATTGAAAAACTCTCGTCCAACATCAGATTGAATATTTTTTGGTTTACGGTTTGGGTGGTTGTTTAACTGATTGAGCATGCCTGAGTCACATTATCGCCTGATTTGCTCTTTAATGGTTCAACCCATGCGTACTTTGAAAATGTATCAATGCAAGCTAGAATATACTTAAATCCCGTTATATTTATAATATTTTTACATACTATTTGCCAGGTGTCATCAAATCCTTTTTGTATGAAACATCCTCTTCGAGGGAAGTTTTACGAGCGTTCTTGTGGAGTTCCTGAAGGACTATCCATTTACTCATGTCGGTTTTACCTTGTAGGTAGTAGTAGTTTTAGTATATGTACTGCCGAACGATTTTAGGGATACTGATATCAGACCCAGAGATCGCCACTCATTCCATCTACTTTTATAAGTAAAATGGCTGATCCTACTAATCTTACCGATGCTCAATATGAGCCTCAAAGGAGTACCCAAGGAAAATTCAATCCTAATCGTGGTTCACGTCCACGCGGCAGAGGACGCGGAGGTCAAAATAATAACGCAGTTAGAAAACAGTTTAATAACCAACGAATGGAGAATTATAGATACAAGACCGGCATGCAGACACAACAGAAAAATCTAGATGATATTAAGTCTGAGATATTTGCTTTTGTAACAAGTGAGCAATTAGAAAAATTTACATCAAACATCAACAAGAAGCCACAAATGTTACCAGTTACGTCTCGTAATATAGGAATTTCTACCGTTTCGTTACTTAGTACCGCTAATCAGTATAGAGAGAATTTGCAGATGCCAAACATCTATGCATTATACGGAGTTTTCTTAGCTGCATTTGAAGCAAGAATTGTTACAGTGCAGAAACAATCAGGCATATCTTTGAGAAATCCTGAATCAATATATTCACATGCAACCGCAAGAGCAGATTTTATGGAAGACATATCGCGTTTTAACGCTTATCCTCTAGCAGTGAAGTTAACTATTGATGCAATCGGAGTAGTTACCGATTCTAATGACGTTGCCTATCTCCCAGTAGTCGCAGATATTAGGCGCGATGATGAAGGTCATTTACTTCCAAGACCAGAAAACTTACTTCTCTCTAATTTACGAGAAACGGTTGTAGAACTAGCAGATGCTGATACGCCCGCTGAAGTCCGTAGACGTTTTAGAGCAAATAATCCGATCCCAGGTTCTCAATGGGACGAGAATAATGTCTTGCTAAATGCAGACGAAATCATGCCGGCAGCATATAATATCAATCAAAGTCTTCCAAATGATTATTATTTATTAAAACCTGCCGGGGTTGCGGGGTTTGTTCGAGAGAGTCGCCGCGGCCCTGGAACGCAAAGGGCATTAGGAGGAACACGGATGGGTTTTAGTCAGTAAGAGTCTGACACTCCCTTCCGCTTCACCCAGAGCGGGAGAAGTCATTTGATGATTTCCCATCCTTAAAAAAAAAAAAAGGTAGTAGTAGTTTTAGTAATAGGTACCTTGACTGTTGGAACAAACTAAAAGATAAATAATTACCCGATAAACAATAATTTTACAGTGAACTAACACAAACACATATTTCCGATAGTGATTACATGCACCCGCAAAATTTAATATAGAAACGTTGGGTGAATACTGTGATTTTTATCTCAAAACAGATGTCTTATTGCTTGTCGAAGTGTTTGAAGATTTCCATAATATTTGAGCCGAAACCGCTTCGAGTTATTACTTCTATTCGAGACTCTATACAACGTTCTACGCACTTGATTGGCACAGTCCGAAAAAAGCGGAAAGGTTTGCCCATGAATGTCATAGGAGATAAGGTGAAGAAGTGGGAGATAGTTGCTAAGGAAAATGACAACGGGGTTTTGGTCTTCAAATGGAAAGATAAACGAGACGTCCTTGGATTGTCTACCAGACATAAAGTGGGAGTCGTCACTGTAACAAGCAAACGTAACAAAAATAAATCAGCTTTGAAACCTACAGCAATTGCGGACTATAATAGGCACAAATGTTCAATTGATCTTTCCGATCAACTGGGTGGTTACTCTAACCCACCACGCCGTAACATTCGTTGGTTTCCAAAACTTGTAATAGAATTGTTATTGAACACCACTGTCATAAATGCTTACCTTGTCTATAAGACACATGAAAGAATTAATTCCAAACACTATACCATTACAAAATTCAGGGAACAGTAATGCACCCAGTTACTAGGTTTATGTCAGGAACGCTCCAGTGGTGCAGAGATATGCGAACTCGGTGAGCATAACTTCGGGAAAATCCTGTAGCTGACCATCGTAATCGGATTGTGCGTCCTAAGTGCGTAGAACGTTGTATAGAGTCTCGAATAGAAGTAATAACTCGAAGCAGTTTCGGCTCAAATATTACGGAAATCTTCAAACACTTCGACAAGCACTGTTACGAACAACTAAGATTGCAAGGTAAAACAGGTGTTGACGCCAAAAAAGAAACTAGAAAAACTAACATCGTCTGCCTTACTTGCCCAACGAATCCCAGCGTTTGCGCCTCGTGTTTTGCGACTATTCAAACAAAAAAGTATAATACATAAATATTCATATTATCATGTTTTTTTTTACATCACTGTCAAGTCTCATAGCAACTCAATTATAGGTCCTATTGACTTGCTTCTTTTTCAAATTTTTAGCTAAGTTTTATGTACACGCACGAGAAGTTTCACATTTTCCATAACAGCACACCAGTAGTTGTAAAAATTATTTGAATTCGGGAGGTCAGGGCGGCTCTCACGGCCTCTAGTAGTAATTTTAACTTTTGACTCACGGCGTTCACAATCAGCAAATTTGGGACCCGCCGGCGACCTCCATGGCCTCCTCTTAAAAAGCTTTATATATTGTCGGCAGGGAGAGTGTTAATCAAATAAAATACATTGTCTTGTATTCAGTTTTTTTTTCTTTTCCACCTTCCCCCCTTTTTTATTCTGACATAAAACACTGCGCATGTTTAAACTTTGCATATGCACAATCACTGAACCACTGAACGTGTTGCTGCAAAGGATCATCATTATCTTTCCAATCTTTTTAGCCTCCTCCACAATAGAAACACATGGTCCTGTCTCCATGACCAGTATAGAAGAAACCGGCTTCTACCAGACCAAGACGTAGACCAAGAGGCTAATCTTCAAAACTGAGCAAAATTCCCATTCTTTAAGACAAAATCTAGAAGAATAGATTTTGTCTTAAAGAATGGGAATTTTGCTCTTTGATACGATACGATCGTTCCTATTTCGTGTCTATTCAGTGATGAGGTTGTAGCTTCGTTACTCGATGAAGTGTTCTCTACACCACCACACTCATCTTTTCCTTCCACTGTTTTATTTCTCTCAGCATCACAAGACCACAAGCCCTTCAAACGCTCTATATTAAAGGTGAAGACTACCAAACAATACGAAAATCACAAACTCAATGAAAATTAATCCTTTGTTTATTGCTTTTATTAATAATAAAATATCCTTATCATTTATAACAGGATGTCATCATCTACAGCATTTACATTGTATGACTTACACCATACCACGCGCCAAATTATCAATACCACTTAAAAAAACTATCCAGCAGTGAGCAAACCAGAACCAACTCGACGTTGACTCCCAGCGTCTACCTAATCAAATCCTTATCACCACAGCGTGGGAACAATGCCGTCGGCTACCGCAAAGCAACTAACCAATCCTTATCGTGACAATCACTACCCGCCCCGCCCCGCACCGTAAACGAGCTAGATCACAGCGTGGGAACTACTACAATGTCCTCCTGCCCGCCCACGCACGTTCGGCTCACTTCCTCCTCACCACATACCAACATAACATGACCGCTTGCCTCTACCAACCACCATACAACACGGCTCTACTTACGCTGGACTTCCGGTGGTCGTGAATCCCCAATAAATAGCTGCTTTATGTAACTAGATACAAACTTACAACAAACTATTTACAACACAAAGAGTAATTGAATTTAATTTGATTTTTACAAAGAAATCATTATCTCCATAGTCATGAGGATGTTGCATTTTTTTACGTGCATTCTAAACCTGCACAAAATAGATATTTATAATGCCATAAAAATCAGATACTGTATTGTAGAACTTCGAAGATATTTCAATGGATTTCATACATTTTCTATGGAGACTGGATTGTTAATACAAAGTTTCATTCACTCATTATTATTTGATAAAACAGTTAAACTCCGCATGTGAACGTATAATTCACTTTTTTTTTTCTTTTTTTTCGTCTTCGCAACGCAATATAATTTCTTCAGGTGCAATTATAATATTTTCGCTTGTAATATCTGAATTATCCGTTTTTGCAATCGTTTCGTGGTCACCAGTACTTTTACTGATGATGGTTTTAAAAGACAAAGAACCTTATCGGAAAGAGATAACCGCTTTTTAGATTGACGGAACGCTTTATCAACTACAATCACGAAGGGCAAGGGAGATCTGTTTGTAATATTGGCCTTGGGTCTGGAGTATCTAAAGTTTTTTTTTTATATAAAACAAGAGTGTTTCAAATTTGTGGAGTCATTACTTTTGGCATATGCGCCCATATCTACCGCAATAAAACAATAATTTGCATCGCATACAGCCAACAAAACAGTTGAAAAATAATTCTTATAGTTATAGAAAATAGACCCAGAATGGTCAGGTTTTATAATTCGGACATGCTTGCCATCTATGACGCCGATACAGTTTGGAAAATGTGTATATTTTTGGAATTGGTTTGAAATCTCTTCACATTAAGCTTTCGTGAGAGAACCTCATTACTATATTTTGCAGTTCTAGCCATATGACATTAGAAGTTTTCTGTACTATTTCGATAATAATTATCGACTTTCCCAATCTGTAGGCATAATGCAGGTCCGCAAAATAACATCCTATAGCCAAATATCTGAAAATAAAGTACCGTAAGATCATTTCGTAAATTCCAAATAGCCTCACGAGGCTACTTGGAATTTACGAAAAAAAGTTTTGATCGTGTAGATTTTTGTATCTGAGAACAGTAGGAACTATATTTTACCATCTGGCAATACAGTGGCAACTAATGTCACAAAGGAATTTTGACAGATAACGGCTTTCTACGTGGTTCAGCTCCTAATTTTAAAAAGTGTTGTGTTTTTTATGTATTTCGTGCCTGGATAACTTTCGTCTGATACACAATATCTAGACAGGTATGTAAGAAATTGAATAAACTAAGTAATAGTGTGATTTATGCGTTTTTCAGTGTTTTTATTTGCTCGTTTTTTACCTTTTTCAAACTGGCATGTATTTCGATTTTTCTAAATGGGGCTATTTGGTTTCTGTTTTGGGGTTATTTGGAACAAAGTTTCAAATAGCCCCTTTAAAGCGTGTTATACATTGCCAAGGAATTTAATCATAGTTCCAAATAGTCCTAATTGCGCATTTTGAGCATGTTAAGGGCAAGATATTTCTCGGCATACTCACAAAATAATTTACCTATACTGCACTGTATAAAATAAAAGAACATTTCCTGCACGGTTAATCGTCACACCTGAATGATCTATAGCTATTCTTTAGATTCCTTTTTTTTCGTTCTATATACTTTTATTTATTTACGATCACATTAAACGAAATAACGGACATGCGTCTGCGTATTTATTTAATGGAAAAATGCGTCGGAATTACATAGGAAAAAATATTATATTTATAATGTTTATTTATTTGCTACACATATCAACTTTAATACGGTGCGGACCTGCCAACGAAAGTTTACTAATTCACGCAACGGTAGGAATCATTCATCTTATCTGAGTTATTGCAAAGAAGATTTGCAAAACGCAATACGAGAAATTCAAAATGGCTCACTGAAATTAATAGAGGTGGCTAATAAATACAACATTTCAAAGAGCAAGCAGAAAATGTCGAAATATGAATTGCACACAAGAAAAAGCCGGACACCCTACTCTTTTTTCAATTGATGAAGAGATGGCGTTCATAAAATACATACAAATACTGAGTAATTGAGGGTTTCCATTAGATTCAACAGAATTACACGTATGTGCACAAAAATACTTGAACAAACTAGGAAAACCGTCTACAGTTTAAAAGACAATATGCCCGGAGTAGATTGGGCGCGAAATTTCATGAATAGGCATAAAGCTGAATTTCCAATCGTAATGCATCAAATGTCACAAGTGACCGCGCCAAAATTCCACCTGCTGTAATAGACGACTTTTTTTTCGCATTATGAAAATACTATTAAAGGTGTCTCTCCTGATTGTATCATTAATTATGGTGAGACTAATCTCACTGATGACCCGGGCCATAAAAAAATATTTATTTAAGAAAGGTTGCAAATATCCTGAAAGGGTAAAACAACGTTACAAAAACATCTATTTCTTTAATGTTTATCGGCACTGCCGATGGACAGTTATTGCCCGTATACGTTGTATATAAGGCAGATCATTTATGGGATCAATGGCTAGGAGGGCCTGAGGGGACGAGGTACACAATTTATCTTCACACTTTTCCGAATCCGTACTACAAACTTGTCAGGAGCTTAATATTATGTTCGTTTGCTTACCTCCTAAAACCACTCATTTACTCCAGCCGTAAAATGTCACATTTTACGCACCTTAAAAAAATATTGGCGCGATGTATTGACACACTGGAAGAGGACTGAAGGACTTAAACATAAAACTTTAGTAAAAAGTTCATTCCCTATGTTATTGTATATTATAGATTGCAGAATAAATTGAGAGAAAAGGGTTCTGAGTCCAGAAAGGCGATGGCCAAAATGTACCCCAAGCTGTACAAAAATAAAATTAATGCTATTAATTTAAATAAAACAAACAAAGAATTTTGAATAACTATTAACATTTCATAGCAGCTGTTGGAAAATAATCAAGTTTAAAAGTATTCAACGTGATTTCTTCTGTTTGAAGTCACTCTATAGCATTAAACTACCTTTAATGTGGCCATATAATATTAAAAAAGATCAGAGTAGGGAAAACATAATAACTAAACTCATGAAAATACTTTTTTATATTATGATATTTATAAAAACAAACCTTCCATTAATCCTACTAATATTATAAATGTGAATGTTTGTATGTTTGTATGTTTGTATGTTTGTGCCTCAATCAGGCAAAAATGGCTGAAGGGATTTGGATGAAATTTGGCACACATATAGTTCACATACTGGAATCAAACATAGGCTACTTTTTATCCCGGTAAAAGGCATTGCCTAATGGAGATTAAGGAGGACGTGGAAACCAAGCGCTTCTGCTGCCTTAGTACTTCAAATTCACAAGTACCAGGAGAACAGAAACATGTCGTAGTATTTCCAGGGCTGAAATTGAGAGCGCTAAAGATTCACAAGTACCAGGAGAACAGAACGATGTTAATGTATTTTTGGGCTTGAATATTTTTTGTTTTTTTTTTAACCGTCGTACGTATATGTATGTTAAATTTTTTTCCGGGTTGGAATTGTAAACGCTATAGATTCACATGTGACAGAAAACCAGAACCATGTTGAAGTATTTCTTTGGCTGAAATAGTGAGCGCTAAAGATTCACAAGTACCAGGAGACCATAAACATGTCGAAATATTTCCGGCGCTGGAATTGTGACCGGTTCGAATTCAAAAGTACCAGGAAACCAGAAACATGTCGAAGTATTTTCGGGGCTAGGATTGTGAATGCTAAATAATCATAAGTATCAGATGGCCAGAAACATGTAGAAATATTTCCGGTGCTAGAATTATGAGCGGAATGGATTAAAAAGTACCAGGAAATCCGAAATATGAGGACGTTTTTCCCGGGCAGGAATTATGAGCGTTAAAGATTCATTATCTACCCGGATACCAGAAACATGTCGTAGTGTTCCCGGGGCTGAAATTGGGAGCGCTAAAGATTCACAGGTACCAGGAGAACATAACGATTTAAAAGTATTTTTGGGCTTGAATATTTTTTGTTATTTTTTTTTAACCGTCGAACAGAAATATGTGTTTTGAATATTTTTCCGGGTAAGAATTGTAAACGCCATAGATTCACATGTGACAGGAGACCAGAATCATGTTGAAGTATTTCTTTGGCTGAAATAATGAGCGCTAAAGATTCACAAGTATCAGGAGACCATAAACATGTCGAAATATTTCCGGCGCTTGCATTGTGACCGGTTAGAATTCAAAAGCATCAAGAGACCAGAAACATGTCGAAGTATTTTAGGGGCTAGGATTGTGAATGATAAATATTCATAAGTACCAGGAGACCAGAAACATATCAAAATATTTCTGCGCTAGAAATATGTGTGGTAAGGATTTAAAAGTAACAAAACAACAGAAAAATGTGGAAGTTTTTCCCGGGCAGGAATTATGAGCGCTAAAGATTCATTATGTACCAGGAGATCAGAAACATGTCGAAGTATTTCCAGGGTTGGAATTGTGAGCGGATAGGATTCAAAAGTACCAAGAGATCAGAAATATGTCGAAGTATTATCGGGGCTGGATTCGTGAGCGGTTAGGATTGAACAACAGAACAATGTGGAGGTTTTTCCGGGCAGCAATTATGAGCGTAAAAGATTCAATATGTACTAGGAGACTAGAAACATGTCGAAGTAATTTCAGGGTTCGAATTGTGAGCGGTTAGGATTTAAAAGTACCAGGAGATTAGAAATATTTCGAAGTATTTTCGGGGCTGTAATTATGAGCGCTTCAGATACAAAAGTAGATACCAGGAGACCAGAAACATGTTTAAATGTTTCCGGCGCTAGAATTTTGAGTGGTTAGGATTCAAAAGTACAAAAACATATAGCGGTTTTTTCCGGGCTGTAATTATGAGCGTTAAAGATTCACAAGTACCAGGATACCAGAAACATGTCGAAGTATTTCTAAAGCTTGAATTATGAGTCGTTTGCATTTAAAAATACCAGGCGAACCGAAACATATCGAAGTTTCTTCTGGGCTGGAGTTATGAGCGAAAGATTTACAAGTACCAGAATACCAGAAACATGTCAAAGTAGTTCCGGGGCTGAAAGTACGAAGAGTAAAGACTCACAAACTATCAGAATAAAGAATCATGAAAATGAATTTCCGAGAATGAGAATATGGGACAAAGAAGTTGCACGTCACCTCTAAAGTCTACGCAGACGAAGTCGCGGGCGAAGTGCTAGTGAATTAATATATTAAAATAATCAAAACACATTGACGGATAGGATTTTATTTATTTTAACAGCTTAAACATGTAGCCTTACATTTTGGGATAGGATTATTTTACTTTAGTATTGGCAACACTTAATCCGTCCGTCAAGTGTCAAAACAGTCCAGAAATGACAAACTTGATTCACGCTTACCCGACTTTCGCGTTTGTCGTTATCCGTTCGCTTCCCTTCCTATTTGTGTTTTATCGTATTTCACCTTTATTTAATAAGTGTCGTAGCCCCACGCGAGAGCTCCACTAATTATAAACAGTGCAATACATAAGTTTAATAAGGAAAATGGACCTTTTACAAGCGTGTGTTAATTGTGGTATCGCTATTAGAGAACGTATCAGGCGGCATGTAATATCACCATTATCTCCTGAAATGACTGTTCTTTTATCGGAATGGTTAACTTTTGAGGTAAGCCCTAGTTTCGCTAGCTAAAATATTTATCGACTATTACGTAGGTACCGACCAGATTGGTATATCTCAGTGGGCTTAGAATATTAGATTAATGAGTACTTATTTTTCATTCACAGTTGTCACCTCATAGCTGCGTCTGCGGTGCCTGCTATGACACGATTAGAAGATGCCTTGCAACAAATTCAAGGGAAAGACAACTTGGTCACAACAATGTTTGCTATGGCTTTGGTAGATCAGTTGCACGTGTAAGAAGGCACAGCATTTCAGAATCTCTCGCTTTAGTTGTATCATCATGGAATCACCATGTGAGTAAATTATTTTCAGTATTCATTAAAACTCAGTCTGCAAATCTGACACAATAGTTAAAGAATCACTGTGCTGTGACCCATATGTGGCATTCTCAATCTCTAAACTCTAATATTTATTATGGTACTGTACTGTTAACTAAACCTAACTTCTCAAAATAAGCAACCTGCAGTTAAGCCGTTAACTTTCCAAAATACATTCACCATAACATTCATCCTTATTTTCTCTTTTCAACAGCTTGTCTCTTAGTGAACAATGTGGAAGTTTTATATTTTTTCAGGTCAGAGCGGCCAACTTTTTGTGCCATGGTTGTTACGTGAGAGCTATAAGAGAAGTGGCCCGAAGAAATATTGTTGATTCTGGCAGATTTGAAAACATAGAAGGAATCCAAGCTATTCAAGAAATTCAGGTGCCTAATCCTCCACCTCTCCCCCCTGGACCAGCAGTAAGAAACATTCAAGATGTATCAACAATTGTCCTGCCGAATTATAGACGTTGTGCTAATACGAAGCGATCTAGAAGATGCATATTTGATAGCTGTCAGCGTAGTGCAGGTCATTTAGTGCCTACCTTGATTAAGTCAGCATTGTTCTTGGACAGTAAACTTTATGTGCCTCGAAGTGCCAGGGTATGTGAAGAACATTTACATTCCAATGAATGGGAATTATTATTAGAAAACACAAGTTTAACTAATACTTTCACAGCAAATCAAATTGAAAGCTTGTTAGATAACAAAAGTGAGGAAAATGTTATTGATTTTGAAAACATGGAATCAATGCTTAATCATGTATGTCACTATTGGACAGGACGCACTACCCAGGAATTTATAGAATTGCATAATAGCATACCAATAGTCTGTTGTTCCCAAAAATTCAAAAACCGCATTAGCAATGCTTTTAATCAAATATAGGACTGGTGATAGTGATGCTAGGATATCTAGTCTTTTTAGGATTCCTAAATCAACTCTACAGAACAAGATGAAGCTTGTGAGAAACTATTTGACTAATTACTTTGTTCCGTTACATCTTGGAACGTCTCACATATCTCACCAAGAAATAGCAGAAAGAAACACCACTATACCTGAGAAGTTATTTGGAAATCCTCAGTCTGATTCCTCTAACGGGTGGGCTATTGTACAATGTGATGGTACATACCTCTATGTGCAAAAGAGTTCGAATTATAAATACCAAAAAAAGACATACAGTCTTCATAAGTATCATAACTTAACAAAACCATTTTTAGTAGTCTGTTGCGATGGATATATTATAGATGTGTTTGGTCCTTTTGCTGCAACTCAAACAGATGCAGAAATAATGAATCATTTGGTTTCTAGCGATGGAGGCTTGTTTCAATACTTTCATCAATATGATGTATTCATTTTAGACCGTGGCTTCAGAGATTCTGTTTCCAATTTAGAAGCTCTTGGTTTCACAGGACATAAACCTGAAACTAGAGACGAAGGGGAAACACAGTTATCGACTCTTAAAGCTAATAAAAGCAGATGTGTAACACTTTGTAGATGGGTTGTGGAAGTGGTTAACGGCAGGTTTAAATGTGATTTTAAACTGTTTAGAAACATATTTTTAACTTAGCTTCTGCACATTTGATGGAAGATTTAGGGTTGCTGCTGCACTTATAAACAAGTTTCTCAAAGTGATAGACAATCCCGAGAATGCAGATGAAATTGTTCAAATAGCAATGTCAAAGTTGCACTTGCCCAATTATTTAGGTCAGTTTATACAGGACATTAATTTAAATAGACGAAGAGTGTTATTTAGAAGTATTGATGCAAACCTGCCAGAACTTAATACTTTTCCACATTTAGATACAAGCGATTTGAAACTCATTTCTTTAGGACCTTATCAGGTACGACAGGCTCGCTCATATTATGGCGAACACATCAGAGAGCGAGGTGTTTATGTAGTTGAAATAAGTCCAGAGCTAGAGTTTTCTGAGGAAATGGTAATGTACATAGGAGGTAATCACCCTGTCCTGCTAAGAGGTCGCATTAAATCGAGACATACTTCTAGGCGTGAGTATTATACTTATATTTTATATGATGAGCAACCCTCAAATTAAAACCAACCAAGAGATGCAATCTTAGGTTATTGGTGCAATTGTGTAGCTGGAAACCGGACTGTTGAATGTTGTGCACATATAATGACAATTCTGTGGTACTTGGGATGGGCGAGACACGAAGAAAGTATTGTTCCACCAGCTGAATTTCTTGATAGTGTGCTAATAACATTAAATGATTAAATGCATAAAATAATGCACATTGTTTTATTTTCTGTCTAGTATAATTATACTACAAAAAAAAACTAGTCCCTTTTTTTCAGCTATACTATTATGTATCCTAAACATCTGAGATAAATGCATACACTTAAACCAATAATAACACATATGAAATTATAACTTTATGATAATCTACATTTTGTAATTATGACAAAAAGAGAGTTCCAAAATCACCTTTCTTAAACCTTCATAACTTTTGTCCACTACTGCGTAGCTATATGCGCTTTTCTTATTCTTTATATAGAAAATCTGTACTTTCAAATGACATAGATTTCATCTCTGTACTGTTTGGGGCACAGGCTCATACAATTCTTGGCCATCGCCTTTAATTGCCGGGTTTAACATATGCGGCTTATATCCCGTTAATTCTGAGCGACCAAAATCTCGATTGCCACACACAAATTCTATTTCGGAGGAACTAATTAAAGACACGGCATCTTCAGCTGTAATAGATAAGAAATCCAACCCCGGCTCTTGAACGGTCTAAACGAAAAAGAAAGTGCAATGAGAAGCTGTATTTGCAGCCCTTCTATAATTTTGTAGAACAATTTCCGCTACCGGTTGACAGGTACTTTAGAAACTTCTTGTCTGTCATCCTCAGCTTTTACATGTTGTTCTACAACTTGGTCAGAAACATCTGGTTCGGGTCTTAATTCCTCAACTGGAGTTGACGATCTTACTCCTTCAATATCTTGAGCTCGAAGTGCAGATCCTCTCAGCCAGCACGAATGACTAATACGTTCAGATGATGTTATCTATAAAAGATAGACATTTTGGTATAAAATACAACATAATAACATGAATTCATTACAATCTTAGACTACTGCTAGTTTTGTTTCTAGGCATATTACTGACCTGTCGTGGTGCAATCCTGGATTGAAGAATATTGGCAATAATTCTGTCCCAATAAGAGCCATTTTGTCTCAAGATAAAGTCACTTCGTCGCCTTAATATTGAGAGACCACATAGAACACACACTTGAGTATGACCTTGGTGAGAGGATCCAGCAGCCTGCTGTTCCCCACTGTCACGGTTTAATTAACCGCATGCATTGCAATATCGTAACAAGCTTCACAAATGTAATCATCTTCGGTGATCTGGAAATAAGGAATCAAAAATCAATGTAGATTAGTATTATATTCATAGAGCTGAAAGTGATCAACGATTCGAAACGTGGCAAAAAAAAACTTACGATAATCGAATCGATCCAAGTACTGATTAATGATATGATTCTGGAGTCAAGTTGCAGTACAACGAAGCGGCGAAGTGTATTAACGCAGATATTGCAATTAATACACTGCAAACGTCCACGAATAGACCGTTGGCTCGGGTTCATGGTTGCAAACGAAATGTTTCCCGGCTCTCTGAACCAATTCGCAAAGCGTTATCAGTGTCCAGGGGGCAATAGCAAATAGTCGTTATGTAAACAAGATCAATCGGAGTCCGTAGTCAAAGCCAAGTCGCGATAAACACTAAAAACACAGGAAATCGCTCAGTACACAACGACTTGACAATGACGCTATCTAACAGCAAACCAGCTACGCTGTGTCGTGTGTCATCTGTCATCACTATTATGTCGACAAAAAAGACGTTCCGTTTTACATATATCCGATATATTGTTACATGTAATTAAGGCAGTAATTATTTTTTAAATCAATTAATGATGTTATTTTTACTGTTTATTGATATAAGACAGTGATATTAAACAAAAATAAATTAAAAAAATATTATTATTCTAGTATTTTTTTAAACGTAATCGCTTAATTAAATAACATTGCGCTGTAGTCCAGTCATTTCGTCCGAAAAAAAGGCAAATAAAAGAAAATGAATTTGCGCTTCTAATTTTTTAATATGTTGTAGGGGATACCTAGAAAAGCTTAACTTGAGATTGTCGACCAAGCTTTCCTAGGAGCTTTCGCCGCCATCTTGGAAAACGCTTAAAATTTGTTTTTCGGCAATAACTCGGCTATCCGATGAGATTCGAAAATTTTTGTAAGACACTTTTTGTAGCTTTCTTTGTGCTCTACAATAACGCCTGAATCATTTTTAGCGTATCATGCATCGTTATCGAGATATCGATCGATAAACTCAAAAATTTAGGACACAATTTTTGTTTTTTCCTTTTTTTTTTCTTTGGGTCTTAATAAATATGAAAAATTGTGGAATTCAAACTTGTAGAGCATATTCAGACCTACAATTTCCTTCTTGGATTTTTTTATGTTGGACAAAAATTACGATCTCCAGCGCGCCGCAAAGTCGGTGAATCCACGCTCAGCGTCGAGCGCGCTCAAGTTAGTATATATCAAGCGCCGCCTGTGGGTGCAGAAAAGCGGGAATCAGTTGCTCCGTTATTTGCATGCACTGCAGTGGGCAAACATGCAGTAACGTCGCCAGAGTCGACATTTTGTTTGACGACGACGACGATGTCTGTAACGATGATGATGACGATGCTCTCATCGAATCAGCATCATTTCCAACGTTTCAACAGACACAACAACTCGAAGAGTTTACGGAGGACGAAGATCTTCAGCCTGGACCATCCAAGCGAAAAGACATGAAAAAAGTCCATCGTTCGTGTCTCAAGTGCAGAAAAAAATATTTTTCTTTCCGTTTATTTTGTTTTGTTTATTTTGTATTGTAAAAAAATAATATTTTTTACTGCACAAACAAATTATTTTTTTAATAAGTTACTATTGTGTGATCCTTAATTTGTTGCTCTATGTACTTATTTTTTATCCCATCAATTTCCTGAACAATATCCCATTCGATTCGACATCCAGACACAACCGAGCGAGCAGCTCGCTCGACGCTGAGTGTGGATTCACCGACTTTGCGGCGCGCTGGAGATCGTAATTTTTCTCCAACATAAAAAAAACCAAGAAGGAAATTGTAGGTCTGAATATGCTCTACAAGTTTGAATTCCACAATTTTTCATATTTATTAAGACCCAAAGAAAAAAAAAGCAAAAAACAAAAATTGTGTCCTAAATTTTTGACTTTATCGATCGATATCTCGATAACGATGCATGAAACGCTAAAAATGATTCAGGCGTTATTGTAGAGCACAAAAAAAGCTACAAAAAGTGTCCTACAAAAATTTTCGAAATCTGATCGGATAGCCGAGTTATTGCCGAGAAACAAATTTTACCCCTTTTTTCAACATGGCGGCGAAAGCTCCTAGGAAAGCTTGGTCGACAATCTCAAGTTAAGCTTTTCTAGGTATCCCCTACAACATATTAAAAAATTAGAAGCGCAAATTCATTTTCTTTTTTGAATGTACGTAATGACTGGACTACTGTTAAAACGAAACGCATACCACAGATAAAAATGAAACAGGTTTAGATGCGTTCAAACATAATAAAAATTGTGATGAAATTTTAAAATGTAACGAAACGTGTACTAAAAAATGCATGTTAAATTTTACGGAATTAGAACGCAAACGTTTAAATGAATTATTTTGAAAGTTTAGTTATGAAGCTCAAGGTTTGTTTGTCAAGTCCCTGGTTACAGAAAAATAAGTTTATGGACGTATTAAGAATAGCCAGCGGATGCGAAAGACCACTTATGTCTATTCTTTTCAAATCGACAGTAATACGAAGGAAGTTTGTAAGACATTATTTCTGACGACTCTGGGATACCATAAAAATAATGATAGGCGTGTGCTTGATATTTTGAAAAAACTTCCAAGTGCTCAAAAAGATCGACGTGGGAAGCATGATATTTCGAAAAAATTGGACAGAGAAAAGCTCAAAGAGCATATTGAAAGTTTTAGACCGGCCATTGCACATTACAGACGAGCACATGCTCCTAATAGAAGATATATCTACCCAGTAATTTAAACGCAACCATGATGCATACTGATTTTATTGAAAAGAATCCAAACTTTATAGTTTCTTAGTGTCGACAGATATCAAACTCGCCCAAGTCCAGTACCGGCCATTTAATGTTTAATTTATTTCTTCGGTTCAGCAAAAAAATACGATTCTTTTTGCTTTAGATCAATCCAATCTAAGTCCTCAGTTTCCTAAAGAAATGAAGGGCGAAAGTTGATACATTTTTTCAATCCCACCTAAGTCACACACGCGCTTCAAATCATATGAGCCCAAGTCCATTACAGCCAATCACACGTCAGCTTTACTCTGTCATGGCCGCCATTCTTGTTTGTTCCACGTGCTAGTAATAACCGCGCTCCGTGTTTTTATTTTAATTATGGACAATTTAATAAAAGTGGTGCCTCCAGAGTTAGCAAAAAAGAAGCAGAAGAAAAGTGCAACTGATAACATAACAAAAAATGGACAAAATCGGTAAGTTAGAGTGTATTATAAGATTATTTTACAACAAGATCGTACCTCAGGACAGCGACGTCTTAACCTTGAACAGGGCCGGACGGTTTTGATTGTTCGAACGTATACCGCGTTTTTTTTTTTGAGAGAGATTTTATGTTTACCTTTGTATTAGTAACTAGGAGGATATCTTGTAAATAAGAAGATAATTTAGGTACCTAATGTATGCATAGTTGAGTAATCAAATAATGTAATGGAATTTTAAACGGGGTAAATATTCCGACTTTCTGGCGTTAATCAGATGTTATTTATTTTTCTTACAGGTACTCGGCGAAATCTTTGCCCAAAAAGCCTACATGTAAGCACATAAAAAAAAGCATATACAAATGTGAAGCTTTAACTTCTAATACAATTTTCTACTTTCATAAGAAGTTTTATAGCAGTCACAAAAAAATTGATCAAGATAATTTTATTCTGAAATACACATCTATAATACCAGTACAACGAAAACGATCAAGAACAAATACCAGGACCCCAGAATCTTTTTCCAATCATTTTTTTATTCCCGACCACAAGTCTAAGGAACTTGTTCCAGTTTGTCTTCAAGCTTTCTGTGATGTTTTAAATATAAAACAAGGAAGAATAAAAGGCGTCACTAAAAGATTCGCAGAAAATGAGACCAGTGCATTAGAGAGAAGAGGAGGTGACCGAAAAGAGTTTGCATTTAGATCAAAATTGGAATCTGTCCAGAAATTTATAATGAAATTTAAACATTTGGATTCTCATTACTGTAGAGGCAAGATAAAGCAGAGAATTTATTTGGACCCAAGTCTTAATATTACTAAGATGTACAAAATGTATGAGGATGAAGTCACACCTGGATTATCGGTAACCGAATCTTATTTCAGAAAAGTATTTAATACATCTTTTAACATAGGGTTTGGAACACCGCGACAGGATGTTTGTTCTGATTGCCTTCAACTTTTAGAAAAAATGAAAAGATGTCCAAACGAAATTGAAAAGGAAAACATACGTGCACAATACAGAATCCATAAGATGAGAGCGAAATGCTTTTTTCAGCTTTTGAAAGATGAAAATCCGGATATACTTATCCTTTCATTTGATCGTCAAAAAAAAATTACCTATGCCCAGGGTACCAGACCAATCGACATATTATTCGAGGCAGCTATACATTTATAATTTCACAATTGTTGTGGGCAACTCAAAGACAAATTTAACACGTGAAAATGTCTTCTCCTATGTTTGGACAGAAGACAGGGCACCAAAAGGCTCCAACGAAATAGCATCCTGCGTCTATCACTGCTTAAAAAATTTAAATATGGAGGGGAAGAAAATTGTCAGGCTCGTGGCAGATGGCTGTGGAGGCCAAAATAAAAACTCCGTTTTGATTGGGATGGTTTCAAAATGGCTATGTGAGACGCAAAATGTTATATCCAAAGTTGAGATAATTTTCCCAGTAACAGGCCATAGCTTTATTCCTCCAGACAGTTTGCAATCACCGAAAAAAAAAATTCGCCGTCTAGAAAACATTATAAATCCAAATGACTATATCAATTTGATGTCATCTAATGCTACCATCTATCATGTTGTTGACCAAGTGCCTGTATTTGATTGGAAAGAAGCATGCAAGAATGTGCTTAAAAGCACACAGAGCCTGCACTTCCAAATAAGTAAATGCAAGCGTATAATTATTGAAAAGGTGACGCGAAAAATTCTGGTACGTGGTGAAGTGTCATACAGAAATGACATAATTCAACTAATACCCATTACAAAAAGAGGTGAAAAAATTTCACAAATTTTACCTGACAGAATAAATCACAGTGTCACCATCAAACAAGAGAAGCTTGACGATGTTAATAAACTGTTAAAAAAACACTTCGGAGAGCAGTGGCCCGAAATTCCGGAGTTAAATTATTTTAAAAAGGTTTTAGCTTTACCCGGCCATGATGATGAAACTGCGGACGGTAAAGAGGATGACTCTATTCCTGAGGAAATATTTGATTTTGTTTTGTTTATTGTTCTTGCTTTGATTTCAATATTTTCAGTATTAATATGTAAGGCAAAACTGTGATTGTATTGCATTTATATAATAATCAAAATAAGAAAAAAGACGAATAATATGTAAATTCTTTTTTTTTAAGAATAAAAATATTTTAATGATAATATTTAATTTTAATTTCCTGAGTCCGTACCCTAATCGTTATGTAATATCAAACTCGCCTAAGTCCTATTGCAATATTTCAAACTCTCCCAAGTGCAGTGCTCCATTTTTCAATATTGACCAAATCCATAAGTATTATATCTAATGCGCCTAAGTCCTGCTAAAACTCATCGAAAATGTATATTTTCACTGTGAATTTATTTTACTTTTTATTTTGTGAGTGTTGCCAAGTTTAATATTCATAGCACAAAATAATAATAACAGCTTTTCACTAGCGTAAACTTCCAACTAGAAAAAAACATCGTTATCCGAAAAATGTTTCAACGTGACTTGGGCGAGTTTGATATCTGTCGACACTTATGATCTCTACAGGAAATTCTTAAAGAAAGATATGAACACATCTTTTGCCCAGTTAGGTAATGAAGAGTGTGAGCAATGTGAGAGTTATAGACTGCATCAAATGTCATGCAAAGATACAGAGGACTTTACCGATTGTACTTCAAATCGTAACCATCGTGAAAAATACGAAAAAGCACGAATTCATTACCAACACGATGTAACGGAATCTTTAAAAGGACCAGAATCCTTAAAATGTTACTACTCAGCTGATTTACAAAAAGTAATTATGCTAATAAGGTTAGACATGTTTAAAGTCGTTATGTTCTGCCCGAGAATAATTGCATTTAACGAGAGCTTTGTTCCTTTGGGCTCCAGTAAGGAAAAACCTTTTGCAGCGGTATGGCATGAAGCAGTATCTGGCAGAAAACAAGAGGACATAATTAGTACATATAGAGCTTTTTTTGAAAGTAAACGTTTATGATTGCAATGAAATTGTTGTTTGGACCGACAATTGCACCAGTCAAAATTTATTTATTTATTCATTTTACCACCTGTATGTGTACATTATGGATTGCAATAAACGATTTGAGATTTGATTTGAGATTTTTTTTAGGTAAAACCCAAGCTAACAAAAGTAGTCATACATTGGTATTAGGAGCACACGTTATACCGTGGACAACTATTAAGTGTCACCCTCTGGAAATCCGCCAAAGTGCAAGAAAATAAGTCCAAACGCCGAGAGACTCTATTCAGTATAGTTACTGCACGAATCACTGGCGCAAACTTTAACAGGTTTGTACGGGTTGCCGGAACTTTAAAAAGCCCCTCCCTCGGTCCCAACCGTAGCCTCCTGTCTGGAAAGAGCAATCCCAACGATTCCAATATTTGTGGATTATTCAGTATACCACGAAAAACCATAAATACATATTTCAAAATAAAAATTGGGCATTTTTTACATTTCTGGTACAAATTATTAATAGCCATTTAATCAGTGCAACAAAAATTATCATTAAATATTTCAACCGGGACACACGTTTACGTCTGCAGACAATTTTCATCATCAGGTTGAAAATCGGCTTCAAAAAGCAAAAAAAGGGTATGATTTTTCCGATTTTATTGATTGCGTACAGTTAGCAAATTCAGGTAAAGTTAATGTAAACCCCATGGAAGTTTCCGATTTTTTTCAATACAAAGATTACTCATCTCAGGAAAAATAAAAAAGTCTGAAGAAAGAACCTATTTAAAAGATATTGTTTGTGTCGAAGTACAAAGAAATAGTATGTCATGATGGAAATACGTTGGAAATAGATTTTCTGAAAGGTCAAAAAATCTGCTGTACCTGAGCCAGTAAGAAATCAAAAGCCGCGAGGAATAACATTGGAGAGAAAGACTGGTATACTTAAAAAAACTAGCTAACATAATACCTGAAAACAGACTGCTGTTTTGGCAAAATCTGCCTGTAAACAATGCCTCTGTAGATCTCATTGCAAATAGAGTCTGCAGAATGAATATTTTTTTTATGGGATTTTTTCTTTGGACGTTTTTTTTTAGTTTATAATGTTAGATTTTGTTTGATAGCTAGTATTTAAAAAATGTTTTCAACGTTTTAAAAATGTTGTTTAAGGTTTTTACATTAAGAACATGCCTGCATGTAATGATCTGCCTTATTGCAATGTGATAAGTAAATATTTAACTAGTTTTTGCTACTAAGTCATGCCAATGAAAACAAAGACTGAATTTTAGAATTACATTGAAAGGGTCTGATTTAATTTAGAAACTAAGAAAGCGCTAAATGGTTCGTAGATGATGCCAATATTGTACCTACTTAATTAATGTTAATTAACGGTCTGGCTGAATTTTGTTATTTTTAGTTATATAATGTCGTGATAATTATTTTCTTATTAAAACTGAATTTCAAAATTCAGTTTTAATTTAGTTTTGTGGCACAATCTCAATTATGTTACTATGTACCACAAGACGGTGACTTACGAAATACAGATAGTACGCCTGATTTATTTGTATCAAGAGGAACACAAACTCTAACAAAAATATCAAGTGTAGGCACACAATACGAAGCAATCAGCACTGACCTAATTTCAAAAACGGCAAAAATATTAGCCGCACGAATAAATTTATAGAAACGTACACACATTTTGTGACATCTGTAATACGTCTGTAAAAACAGATAAACAGAAACAGAACGAATAATTTTATGAATCATGTACCTACTACTTGTTACTGTTTGACTGATTAATTGTACTTTTTTTTGTTTATAGCTTATGACATAGTTAGTGCAATTCACGAGCGCACTCGAGCCTTTGCGTGTAGGTTTCGTGTACGTACACGTCACGTATGTACACATTGCGCTTGTGTGTGTGCCCGACGAAGCGAACAGTTGCGCGCGGACGTCACTCATAGGTAGTTAGTTACAAATAACAGTTCAACACACATCTAAATGAAAAGTGCGCTCGTGAATTTTATTGCAATAACTATACCTACTTATTATAAATTCGTAAATCATTGCATTTTTGATCTAATAGGTAATCAAAACTTATTAGGTATTTTATAGATACTGAGGAATAAGTGTAAATTAATGTGATGTTAAGAATTAATAACTGGTAAGCAAAATAAAAAACAATTTTGATGCAAAGATTTATTGACGTGACAACGTCTTATAAATTGGTTTGCCGGGTGACACTTCAAGAAACTGCGTTACGCTCCGCTCACGTTATGCGCTCACAATGAGAGCGAGTGAGAGGCACGCGTCCCTTCCACTCGGGCATGGTTAGCCCGCCTAAGAGCGAGAGAGACAGACATAAAAAGTGAAAGGCACGCGTCCCTTCCACTCGAGCACAGTTAGCCCGCCTAAGAGCGAGAGAGACAGAGCGAGAGAGAGAGAGTGAGAGAGATAGGCATACACCGTATACCTATACCACTCAAAGTCGTTGTCACTTAAAACTTTCGCCCGTATACCGACTTTACAGGCAACCAATTTTTATAGTTTGATTTATAAGAAAAGGAAAAAGTCGAATAATAAGAGATTATTTGGGTGAGTTTTCCATTGACGTCCGGCGAGTTGGGAGTTGATATTTTTTTAAAGAAAGGTTACATTATTATAAGCACACACGCAAAGTTTCAACATTCGGAGACGCGTACTTTTTGAGAAAAAAGTATTGAAAATCAATTATTTTTACAATATTTATGTCAATCCCTACCACAGACTGTATAGAATTCTCACCATTGAACGTTTGTTTTACCTACGGTTAAGGTGTCATACGTTCGGTAACATTTTATTTTTTATAAATTTATGTAAATAATTAAATTTTGTACTCATTTTAATACTTTTCATGTACACATATATTTAACAGTTTATATTTAAATCACAGCATTATTTTCATTACGACCTATTATAATTGAAAATGTGTAGTGTTTACCGTCTTTTGCCGGCTTGTAGAACGAAACGTAAAATTGACGCTATTTTGTATTGTCACTGTCATCGTCAGTCATCGTTTGTTTCCCTAGCAGTTGAGAGCGTTTACGTACTCGTATCGGTGAAAACAACGTTGGACTACCACCATGGCGTCTCCGAAGTCGCAGGTTTCGTGTTCTGCTGTGCCGTCTGAAGAATCAAGTGTAGTGCAAGTGTTGGGACTCTAGTGAGCTATTTGTGCCCATGACTTTGCCATCGGGACCAGTAGCTGGTAGTTCCTGCGCCACCGTTCCCAGTACCGTGTCGGTACTGCCGCCTGCGTCTCCGACGTCATCTGAGAGCAGCGTGGGTGATGCGGAACCTCGAGCTTCTTGGTCGTCTGGCCGAAGAGTCTACTACTATGCCGAGGAAATAAGGTTGGTTCACTGTGTTTTCTTATACAGCCACATATGTAAACATCACAGAAAAAGCTGACAATTAAAGCAGTAATTAGGTTTCTAATAGGAACATTTTTGCTTGTTTTAGGTGCCACTGGAATATGTATAAAATCATAACCCGGCTCAACACCACAGCTCAGTGCATTGCTTTTGCTGAAGAGCATAGACTCATTCCTACAGAAAAAATGTGCACATATCATAGGATACCTATGACGTTAAGCTCCAGCAGTAAGACTGGGCAGCTTGGCATCTTCCGATGCAGGAAGAGCAACTGTCGCTCTAGGGCAGTGAGTCGGGCAGCGGGAACATGGTTCGAGAATGCGCGGCTGTCTATCGAGTTACAAATTTTACTGATGTACATGTTCAGCCAAAAGTATAGTTTTAATCAAGTAAAATTAGAGGCAGCCCGAGAAGATAGAGAAGCAGTTTTATCAACAAGGACAATAGCCGACTGGTTTTCTTACTGCCGAGAGACAGTCATTATTTATGAATTAGAGCACCAAGAAGTTAACGGCAAAATTGGTGGTCCAGGCAAAATCGTACAAATAGATGAATCAAAATTTGGAAAAATAAAGTACAATAGAGGGAGACACATTAAAGGCCACTGGGTGCTGGGCATGATAGAAAATGGGAAAGATGATTTGAGATTAGAAGTGTGTCCCGATAATGATAGATCTGCGGAAATGTTGGTGCCAATAATACAAAAGCATGTGGAGGTAGGCACTGAAATCTATACCGGTTTTTGGAGAGCCTATGATTGCCTACCTCAATATGGATACATACATAAGAAGATAAATCACAGCGACCCTAAAATTAATAATTTGTGGCGTCAGACGGGACACACACACAAAGAATAGAAAGCCACTGGCGAAATTTAAAAGTGATGTTCGGTAGGGATGGCTACAAAGGAAACTTCACAGACTGGCTCGTTGAATATTCTTGGCGAAGAAAAATAAAATAGCGCATAAAGATACTTTCGAAAAATTAATTAAAGCAATACAATATGTGTATAAAATTGATTAATGAATTATTAATTACATTTAAGTTGTTTTATTTTAACAGTACCTATTAGGACAGATAACAAATAAAATAGGTTATGTTCAACTTATGTCAAAGAACCGAATTGATTGACCCCGACTCCACCTGTTACGACTCTGTCCTACCCCTAGAGTGTTTTATAGATCCGGAGGCGCGTAGGGAGAGCAGCCTCCGATCGAATGCCAGCGATTTGTTACGCAAGGGCGTAGAGGCTGCTCTTCCCGCAGCGCCGGAGACGTTGCAGTCTTTAAATAGATACAGAAATCCCTCTGAATCAGTCCCCTATTTTATTCTGATGAAAGGGGTTGCCCCCTTCCGTAGAGGAGAACCCCCCAAGGGCTCCCCCTGGTTTTTTTTACACTTATTATTAATTTAAATCCATTAAATGAGGAAAATAACATCAGAATAAAAAATTTAAAAAACTCGGAAAGGGGGGGGGTGCTTCGCAACTTTTCCTTTTAAGGGGGGGCAGTAACCCTCCCACCCTCCCCCCACCTTCAATTCGACGGAATTCAATGGAAAGTCGTACCAATTATTTTGATGTAGGTACCTACCTAAGCAATTAGAATTTAGATAGTAAGATTAAACAATTGTGATACAAATATTTAGACATTGCTATAGATTTATAAGAAATGAAAAAAGTACCTAGGGGCCGTTCAAGTATTACGTAAGCAGATTTATTACAATTATTTACCCCCCGTCCCCCCTGTCAGCAAAAGTAAGCAAGAATCGGAAGAAGAGAGCCTTTAACAGGGCTGCCAAGTCCTGGAAGAAGAGAGCCTTTAACAGGGCTGCCAAGTCCTGGAAGAAGAGAGCCTTTAACAGGGCTGCCAAGTCCTGCAAGAAGGTGTTGCGGAGGGCTCGGTTTGACCACATTAGCCGAATAGGGAACAAACTCTCTTCATACCCAGCGGGTAGTAAGGCTTTTTGGTCCCTGGCTAAGTCGGTCGAATCGAACTTCTGCCGCCCCTCACTACCACCACTGCTGAGACCCGACGGGACGCTGGCCTACTCCGCTGAGGAGAAAGCAAACTTGTTTGCTTCTTTGTTTGCGGAATCTTCACGTCTGGATCCTGGAGGCGCGAGGCCCCCTGCTTCTCATGCTGGATGCGAGTCGAGTATGTCAAACATTCGCATTCATCAGAAGGACGTCCGTAGGGTACTGCGAAACCTAGACGTGAACAAGGCTAGTGGCCCCGACGGGATACCGGCTATTGTTCTGAAGACTTGTGCGCCTGAGTTGTCTCCGATCTTGACACGCCTATTTCGCCTTTCGTTTGAGACTGGAGAAGTGCCGAAGGCTTGGAAGCAATCTACCGTGCAGCCCGTGCCCAAGAAAAGTAGTCGAGCTGACCCGTCGAATTATAGACCTATCTCGGTGCTGAATCATAAGCTCCTGGCATACCTAGAAGCGAATGATGTCCTTAGTGACCGACAATACCCCTTTACACCCGGGATGAAACGAGCGTGCGTTTAACTTTTAAAAAATTCTGGCGCCAAACCGTTTACTTTTTGCGAACGCAACCGGCATCGATCTATCGTGAGGGTGTGTCGCTCACGCTAATAAAATCGCGAGGCCTGTGCGGGCGGCCAGTGTCCTGCGACCCTTGGTGGAAGATGGCGGCGTTTTTTGATCCCCGCAGCGTCACGGGTAAGTACTTGTTACGCGTACTTTTTGTTTAGTAATGTATTATGTTTTGAAGTAAATTCAAAGTTAAATAAACACTTATTAATTAAGTTATTTTAGTTTGCATCGAAATTACAATGGAATTTCGCAATTTCGTCGTAAAATTTGACTGCTGCGATCGTATGGCTTCGGTTGTACGTACAAGAAATAATTCAAAACTTGGAAACCGGTTTTTATTAATTGTCTTGAATTAAATTTAAAAAAATGTGTGTATTTTCTTGTTTTTAGGACGAGACTTGAATGACGATCAAGTTTCGCAAATCTTGGGTGATGGAAACCTTTCCGAAAGTGAGGATTTTGATGAAGATGATGACAATTTTCAACCTAATGTCCTGGAAGATCTCAATTTCGAGGAAATATTCTCTGGCATAGAAACCGAAGAAGAACCTGAGTTGGATCCTGCACCAAACCCTCACCCTGTCACTCCTGTACCTTCAACGGCTTAGCGCCGCCATAGACCTACGCAACCAGCTCCTCGGAAACGGGTCTGGAAACAGGTACCTTTCCGAGATTCTTCTCATGATTATCCTTCGCTGCCAGTATCTCCTGTAAGGACACCGATGGAATATTTTTCAGACTATTTTGATAAAGATTTTTTTGAAGAAATATCTAGGTGCACAAACTTGTATCATCTCAGAAAAACAGGTCACGAACTTAAAACTACTGCAATTCATATAGCCAAAGTATTATCGATTCACATTATAATTGGATGTATTCATTACCCTCGAATCCCAATGTACTGGAGAACAGGATTAAGATTAGAGGTTATTACGAAGCAAATGGCTCGTGATCAATTTTTAACCATCCGCAATGCCCTGCATGTCGTAGATTCAGACGAAGCTCCACCAAGTGAAAGAACCAATCCATTGTGGAAGGTACAGCCGATGATAAATAAAGTAAAAGCTACTTGCAACAAACTTGAAAGAGTCCCCGGGTTTTACTCGATAGATGAACAAATGGTGCCGTTCACCGGTAGGTGCAGTCTTCGTCAAGTAGTTAGAAACAAGCCACGCCCTGTTGGACTTAAAAACTTTGTACTGACCACCAGTGAAGGCTTGATGCTTGACTTTGACATTTATCAGGGGGCTAAAACCATGTTTGGAGACTCTCCACTCGGGCTGGGGCCTTCTGTGGTTCTCCATTTGAGTAAGAGTGTCCCATCTGGAAGCTGTATTTACCATGATAGGTTTTTTACTACTGCCGCATTGATCGAAGAGATGCACAAGAGAACTCTTCATAGTACTGGAACAATAATGATGAATAGAATCCCTGATCGTGCTGCAATTAAATTTAAAACTGATGCTAGGATGGCTAGAGGTGAAAGTCAAGAGTATGTGTGCAAACCGACAGTTATTGTTAAGTGGAAGGACAACAAATCTGTTTTAATGGCATCAAACTGCACCGGGTCGTCCACTTCATCTGTAGTAAAACGTTGGGATAAACGCACAAAAACTTACGTGGATGTTTCCGCTCCTAAAGTTATTGAGCGTTACAATCAACACATGGGCGGAATGGATGTACTCGACCAGCAGATGGAGTACTACAGAACATTTATTAAAACTAAGAAATGGACGCTGAAGGTATTCATCCACTTTCTTGATTTGGCCATTGTAAACTCGTGGCGGCTGTATCGCAATGATTGCAAGCAAATAATTTAAGCAGGAAAGACATTTTGCCCTTGTTAGATTTTCGTCTAAATATAGCCGACGGATTATCAAGTATTCCATCCAAAGAACGCCGAATGTCCAGTGATGATCCGTCAGTGGAAAACGACTTTCCAATTCGAAGACACTACAGGCCAGCAAACAAACCTTCTGAGGCAAAAAGATATGACGGTTACGATCATTTTCCGGTGTTTGACGAAATAAAAGCCCCAAGAATGTGTCGACATGAAACTTGTGGCAGCCGCACGAAGATACGATGCGAAAAATGTGATACATATTTGTGCATTTCGCGTGGAAAAGATTGTTTTAAGTCTTATCACCAAAAACCATAATTTTGATAGTTCCTTGTTGTGTTAAAAATTATATTAATTAGTTGAGTTTTAGAAGTTTTCTTGTTTTGTTACGAAATTTTAAGAATTATTATGACTTTTGTTACCAATGCTGTTTTTTCTTAAGAATTAAGGATTTGATAGTAAGTTTAATAATGTTGACTGATTCTAGAATGACTGATTAAAGTAATAAGCTCCCAAACATTTATATATTAGTTTCATTTTCCATCCAACTATCAAGATAATCGTTCTATTTAAATTACCCTCACGATCGTGAGTAGTCAAGTTGTACCTAAAACTCACGAACGTGAGGGTTAACTCCTGGGTTAACTATAAACCTGAGATTTTTTTCAGTATTTTTTCTTAGCCTCTAAGGCTGTACCGAATGCTATAAAAACCATGACATAGACGATTTCGAAATAAAAATCCATCGGGTGTAAAGGGCTAAGGGTTCCGCCGAAATCGGTCTACTAGGGATCTTCTTGCGTATGCCATTCACAACTGGAGTGAGGCCATAGAGAAGCACGGGGAGGCACTAGCGGACTCCCTTGACATCTCGAAGGCCTTCGACAGGGTCTGGCACGATAGCCTTATTAGTAAGCTTCCTTCCTTCGGTCTGCCCGCCGGATTGTGTGACTGGATCGCGGATTTCCTGAGGGATCGGTCTACCCGAGTGGTTATAGATGGCTGCTCGTCTGGACTGCTGACTGGACTCGGTGCTTTCGGCAACACTGTTCTTGCTGCATATTAATGATCTGCTAAAACCCGGTACCTTTGGGTATGCAGACGACAGCACTATTGCTGAGAGATACATGTCCGACGCTCGAGCTGGTGGGTCGCAGATCCGGTCTCTCCGGGAGGCTATGGTTGAGCGCTTGAACGTGTCCTTACAGGCTGTCTCTGAATGGGGCGATGCCAATCTGGTCAAGTTAATTGCTGCTAATACCCCAGCGTGTCTATTTTCCGCCAAAAGGAGCCAATTCCACCCAGTTCCACCTTTCCGAGGTGCAACCGTGCCGATAACCGACCAACTTGAGCTTCTTGGGGTTACATTAACATCTATCCTCAATTTTAGCCCTTTCATAGAGGCAAAAGCTCAAGTGGCTGCAAAGAAGTTGGGGATCCTAGCAAAGGTGAGACGGTACTTCACGCCGGAACAGCTGCTCAGACTCTATCAAGCGCAAGTTCGATCGTGTATGGAGTACTGCTCTCATCTTTGGGACGGATCTGCCAGATACCAGCTTGATGCCCTTGAGTCAATTGAGAAACGAGCCAAGAGGATCATCGGCAATGATAGGCTCGTCGCGACGAAGCTGCAAAGTCTTGAGCATCGACGACGAGTCGCTAGCCTGTCGGTTTTCTACCGGTTGCATTTTGGGGAATGTGCGACGGAATTGCATAGTTTAATTCCGCCAAGCCCGTTCCATCATCGGACCACAAGACGAACTGCGATGCGCCACCGGTACATGGTGGACATCCCACCCACACGCACTAAACGTTTTGGGAACACATTCATAGTGCGTACAGCTAAGGAGTGGAATTCCCTGCCGGAGTCTGTGTTTCCTGATAGCTACAACCTGGGAGTCTTTAAGTCAAGAGTGTATAGGTTACTTCTAGGCAAGCGTGCTCCATCTTCGACCACATCATCGCTTACCATCAGGTGAGATAGTGGTCAAACGCGCGCCTATAAATAGTAAAAAAAAGCTCTTACCCCCTCCCCCATGCTTACGTAAACATTTTTCAATTAATGTATTGTTTTTGCCTAAACGTGTGCATTATTTGCGGGAATCCCCGAAAATGCGTTTTGTTTTCAAGCAAAGATAATATGTGGGTTGCCATTCGTGTAAAATAGTAAATAACTACCGATTACGTAATCATCATCTAAACTCCCCTACCCCCCATGTCATCCAAAATAAGCAAAGCAAAGACCCCCCCGCCCCCCCATAGTGCTTACGTAAAACGTGAACGCCCCCCTAGTCGATTAATAAGAGATTATTGTGATGTAAACAATTCGAATTTAGTAAGATTAAACAATTAGTAACTGGTATAAATTACTTGTTAGCTTAAAGATGAACGATTATGATACGAAGAAAGTGATTAGGGTGGTTAATTTAAAGGCTCCAACAAACAGGCGCGACACGCGGTTCCTTTGTGTCGCGCCTGTTTGTAGGAGCCATAAGGATGATTTAAAATAAAAACATAAAAAACTTTTTGACTTTTTTTATCGATACAATGGTTGCCCCTCCTTATTTATTGTAGGTATTATTTTGACGATTTGTAGCCGCGCGCTAGAGGCACGGCAACTGATATTTGGCCGCGCGCTTAAAAGGTTCAAAAGAACCGGTACAAAAGAAACAAAAGTACGACGTACGTATAAATATTATTGATGTCGAATATTTTATAAAGTGTTTTTAGTCTTTTATTTAATTTCTGAATAATGTTTTATTGTATACAGGAAGATTTTTAGCCACCGTCCAAATTTTTTCTAGGCATTATGTATCATTCACTAACTCCATTTTTGAAAAAAAATCGATACTTAAAATTTTTATATTAAATCATTTTCTCGAAAGAATTATCCGCACTGCCTGGTCACGTAAGTTAAACGTTAAAAATACTACACTTGCCGCGCAAACATTCAATGAAAAGGGCACCGCGCACCCCGCTTACCCCCCGCCCCGCTACACCTGCGCGACACATCTATGATCTATAGTTAAGCCGGCTTTTGACTACGGGATGTAATGTAATATATATTACATCACGAGATATAATTCAATATCGCTCACCATGCTATTTAAGCAACCTCTTTACACTAAGCTGTAATATATATTATATCCCAAACTATACATATTTTTCGACCGACTGGGCGATAAAGAGGAGCTGTGTATTTTACCTCACGTCCCCGGACACCGCACCTCCGCCTGCCTCGCCCTCACTTTGAACGGAACGGTGCAGACTGTAGACCTCGTGTTTTGAATTTTCGTTTTTGTTTGTTTATAGTACGCAATCCTTACCTACGCATTATTATGGAACATTTTATAGAAAGCGTTAGGAAATATTCTTGCTTATGAGCGACTAACAGTGAAGAGTATAAAATAAATGAAATTAAAGATGCTGCTTGGAGAAACGTAATAAAAGAATGTGATTTACCGGATAGTAAGTATTTATTGTTATTACATTCTTAACAATCTCTTTTGTATTCTTGTAAATTGCAATGGTACAGTGCCAGATGTGTTAAAAAATCGACAAAATTCTTCCCGTATAAAGAAACTTTCATTTGAATATCTGAAACCCGAGTGGGATAATGGCGTCAGCTGATTTTCAGTAGATAATATCTCGCTTTCTTTGAATATATTGGAGTTATCATTGATTAAGTTGTTATGAAGGACACATGTAGCATTCACAACTTTATCGACAAGCTCGACACGACACTCAAATGGTTTTCTATATACCCTCCATCTAACTGTTAATATGCCGAAAGCATTTTCAACTACCTGGCGTGCTCTTGATAACCGTTAGTTAAATATTCTTCGACTGTCTGTTAAATTTGATTTCTGATAGGAGCGCATTAGATTTATCAGAAGGGGAAAGGCCTCATCCCCTATGAATACGTAGGGTAGTTCCGGTCCTCCTGGACACAGTGGCTCATCCGGCGGCAAATTCAGATTATTTGTTTTTAATTTATGACCAAATACACTGCCGTTTAAAATTCCACCATCACTGTAACGTCCCATAGACCCAACATCAATGTAAATGAATCTTTTTTTTGCGTCAACAACGGCCAACAAAACAATCGAAAATGTTTTTTTATAGTTAAAAAAATTGCTGGTTGGAAGGTTGGAAATATGATAAATTAATGGAATTTTTAATACCGTATATGGCAAACAGACCGAGGACCACAAATGCTGAACCTTTATCAGAACCTTTATTAGAACAATCAGACTCTTTACAAACTCAAGAGATTGAAAACGCCGAAAGAAATTTAGAAGAAACTGCAAGTATTTCACGAAAAAGAAAATCAAATGGTAGCTTGATAAAGTATTTAGATGAGGAAAAAAAGGCAAGAGATAAAAGGGCCGCAGAAAGAGATCAATTACGAAGACAAGTATTGACAAGACAAGAACCGCCGAAAGATGTAATGAAGTCTTTTTTTGACACTATGTACGAAATGAGTAAGAATTTGTCCGAAAATGTTCAGATGAAGATACAGAATGAAGTTTTTAAAAGTGTGATGCGTGCTAGAGAGGAAAATTCAAAAGCGAGAGTAGTTTATAATATTTCTGGGGCAGAATCCTTCACACTACCTCCTCCTGCCCCTCGTCCTGGAACATCGTATTCGGCACATAGCTCTCAACCATTACATTCAGTACTTAGTCCTGAGTCACATATTTATCACGCAACTTCGCCCCCACCTCGTCCTGGAACATCGTATTCGCTACAAAGCTCTCTATCACCACATTCAGTAGCTGAGTCAGATATTCTTTCGCCCCCATGTCAGTCTACACCTTACGAAAATACCACTAGCAGCGATGGTCGCGATATCAGATCTTATTTAACTGATGACGCTACTTATGAAAGTTTTTAGGTTTGTACGGATGACCAAATATAAATGTAAGAAACAATATATTGGTTTCTAATAAATGATGAACCGAATTTATGTGAGTCTTATTTTAATTTGACACTTACCTTAAAGTTATTGCAAGTCTCTCCAGAGAAGAAATACTTTTGCGTAAATGCGTATCTAGCTTCATAATGTCATCTTCAATCATAGCATGAAGTTCGAAAAATTTTGTTTTATTCATCCTGTAGTAATTAAAAAACTTTTCTTCATCGAGTTCATTAAAAAGCCGAAATTCGCCATAATCTTCTCTTAGTCTAATATGATTCGATATCCAGAATCGACGTTTATTCTATTTTTTTCTTGTTAACAATGATAAATGTAAATCGAATACAGCATCGTCATCGTCTGATGAACTATAGAAGGAATCAAGCAAAACAATCTCCATATTATCCATTTTATAATTCAACCGTTTTGATAAAGAACGTGATGACACAGTGGTGATCGAAACTGAACTGTTCCAATATATATATCTTTCAGTGTGAAAAGCAACTGCGGGATGAAATATATATTCCAGGATGTAATATATTATATTACATCCCGCAGTCAAAAGCCGGCTTTAGTCGGCCTCGCGCACCCTTTCGCGACGTAAGCGCTTACTTCCGTGTTCCCGCGCATCCCGCCGGCGGCGCCCCGCGCTATCGTTGCATTATGTATTCCTACCGCGAGTATTACGAAATGGTGCGATCTTACATTCTTAGTGGTGAAAGCTTGAACGGTGCCCAGAGACTGTACGAAGCGTATTCCTAAGAGAGTAATCCTCGCCTTCGCAATCAAGGGATAATAAATCCTTCAGTACCTAATCGCCAAACGATTTTGGCCGCAAATCAGAGGCTATTAGACCATAGCCAATTTATAGCTCCTACACACGCTCAAGCACGTGGCAGGCCGAGACTTGCAGTAGAGATCCAAGAAGATATCTTCGATTTCTTTGAACAGGGCCCTAGAGCGAGTACGCGAGATGCAGCGCGGCGCTTCGGCGTAAGCCAATATGCCGTGTGGAAACTTCTCCATATTGCTGGGTTGCACCCGTACCATTTTAAAAAGGTACAGGCCTTGAACGACGCAGACGCCGTTCCCTGTCGAGCCTTCTGCGAGTGGCTGATCGAACACCCGAAGCTAACATTTTGTGGACTGACGAGGCCCTGTTTACTCGAGTGGGGCTGTATAATCAGCATAATGAACATTGGTGGTCATTTCGAAACCCACACATGATACGAGAAACGTATCACCAAGTACGGTTTAGCGCAAATATGTGGGCTGGAATTGTCGGCAACAGAATACTGGGGCCATATTTCATTGAGGGCCGGCTGAACGGGGGCACGTAACTAGATATGTTACGTACAGTAATTGCTGATTTCATGGATGACGTGCCGGTAATCTCCCATCGTGATTTTTATTATCAACAAGACGGTGCACCGCCTCATTACTCCGCCGCCGTTCGTGATTATTTAAACACAGAACACGGTGATCGTTAGTTCGCTCGCGGGGGGGCCCGTCCCCTGGCCACCCCGGTCCCCAGATCTTACTCCATGTGACTTTTTATTTGTGGGGCGAAATAAAACGACGAGTGTATGTGGAGGAAGCCCAAAGCCTAGACCAATTAAAAGAGCAAATTGTACGTGCATTCGACCAAGTGAAAAGTAAGCTGGGTAAGCTCGCTCCATCGTAGACTTTGTCTCGGTCATCTCTAAACTAGAGTCAAGAGCAAACCCATCACATACAAAAAAAAAATGTGCAAAAACGTGCAAGGTTCTGTTTAGAGAGAAACGGTATGCATTTTGAACATTTATTAAAGTACTGCTAATGTGACTGTTCTAAGATTACTTTGATTAGATTTTTAATTATTTGTACATAAGTTCATTCAAATTTTTTAAATACGCCTAATAGCAAAAAGTTTTGGCACGGTTTTAATAAGGTCTAAAGTTCTTATTTATCTAATTTATTTTTACTTTATTTGTAACTGACTAATTAAGGATTACATTCTAATCATAGTGAACATAGCACAAATCTTTTGCTAATTGACGGTCCTAAGCCCGTGAAAGTATGAAGGGAAAATTTGAAACTTTGTTTATTATTGTGTTATCAATTAATTGCGGCGGCGCGCGGGGCGGCCAGCCCGCGTAGTTAGCCATCGTGTACGCACGGCGCGGCGGTGTCCAGAACCATCAACTTTTTATAGATAACTTTGTGATGTGATATCTCAATATTTTTGTATTGCGTGATACTAAAAGAAAAAACACGTATTCAATGGTTTTCGCCAAAGATTAATATATCAAAATTTGGACGGTGACTAAAAAATCTTCCTGTATATTTGTATTATTTGTACTGCTATGCTGTTGAAAAATTAGCTATAAATTCTGTGTGCCATAAGTTTTTAACCTTTTGAACGCCAGAGCGAAAACGCATCGGCGCACCTCCCACGCCAGGCCACGAATTCAGCGTAGTAACCTACAAAAAAAAAATAGGGATTCCAACATCCGACCTATAAGTTATCGATAACCAATTCATCATTGCTTTTCGTCCCATATTTTGAAATAAAATATTACATTATTATTTTATTTAATTTGACCCTATTTCGTATCATACTATCATTAAAAAGCGGTTACAAAGTTCTAAACAACCTAAAAGCAGACATTAGAACTACAAACAATAAATTAAATAAGGATTAGGGAAATTAAATAGTGATGTACCTTATACATCACTAATCTCGTTCGTGACGTCATGCGCTGCCGGGAAGAGCCGACTCTGGCGTGGCTAGCACGACATTTGACAACTTCTTCGCATGCGAGTAGGGATGTGACGTTGTGGGACAGAATAAATAATAATCATATAGGTAGTATTTAACAAAAATTTACTCATTTTACTTATAATTAGTCAGACTCTTCAAACTTATGTCATCTAAGTCCTTCTGCTGTCGCACTTTTCATAAAACGTTCAGTTAATTCACTTAACTTACTGAACGCTTCTCTTCTGGCACTCGATCTCGATCCAGAATATTCAGATACGAATAGCTGTCATAAAAAAATAACTGTCGAAGTAATAGTAAGCTACTTTTAATTAAATATTTCACAAATTTTAAATATAAATTACCTTACTTACCCATCACTAGCTGTCGTGTCTCGCCGACTGTGGCGTGTGGAGGAATACTTTTTTACGGATTTCGATTAGCAATTTCTGATGATTGTTTTTTGTAGTGAAATGTAACTAATGGATATATCTTTGTGCCATTTTACAATAAATAATTAATGTAGTTTTAAATAATAGGAAAAAGAAACACAAAAAAACGTTATTTAGTATATTTATTTTGTACTTAAAAAATGTCGTTATCTTGTCGGCTATAGCCGACGGTGGCGTGTTGGGCCGACCGTGGCGTTCAAAAGGTTAATCAGCGGCCAGAGTCAAAATGAAGGCGATAATGCGCATTCTCTGATTGAGAAATCTATAAAAAGGGCCAAAAAATCTGGACCCATCTACGTGTCAGATCAATACGTAAATTTGATACAAGATGCTAAAAAAAAGGTAATCCCTTCACTGTCCCAAGATGCATTTTAGCAACTTTTACGATTTGAAAGCACTGGCTGATGAGCTAGCAATTAATTCTCACAAAGACGACAATGCAGACGCAATAAAAGTGACCGAGCTCACAATGATCAAATTCACTCAATAGTGATTCTTATGAATTTAAAACATCTTTTGAAGGAGAATGGATACAAGCTAGACTTAAATTGGAACGGGGGCGAAAATGAGTTACTCAACCAATAGAAATTAGTTTAAAATCAGCATATCAATCATAAATGAATATTTCTGATGCGAAGAAAAGGGATTTGATACAATTACTTCAGTCTGACATAATACCCAGCTATTATGAAGGATTTTATAACTAAATTAAATACAGTAAGGACCGATTTTCAATCATTATTACTTTTACCTAAAGATTAAATGTGTCATTTTGACATATTGTCCACACAATAATTCTGTCAAAATGAAAAACTTATTTGTCGTATAAAAGTTAACTGACGATTGAAAAACCGGTCCTTAGTAATATTGTATTAAAGACATAATTATTATCTGATTATTTTTATTTAGGGCTGATTTTTCAATCCTTGGATAAAACTTATCCGTCTAATAAACAACCTATAAGTTGGAAGTGAGGCGCAACTTCGCTCTTGTGAAATATGTTTTTATGGTTTTTCGTGGTATACTTACTGAATAATCCACGAATATTCGAATCGTTGGCATTGCTCGTTCCAGACAGGAGGCTACGGTTGGGACCGAGGGAGGGGCTTTTTAAAGTTCCGGCAACCCGTACAAACCTATTAAAGTTTGCGCCAGTGATTCGTGCAGTAACTATACTGAATAGAGTCTCTCGGCGTTTGGACTTATTTTCTTGCACTTTGGCGGAATTCCAGAGGGTGACACTTAATATGTTGTCCACGGTATAACGTGTGCTCCTAAAAGCAATGTATGACTACTTTTGTTAGCTTGGGTTTTACCTCTTAGAACAAATGTATGTGTTAATGAATAAATAAATAAAATTACACAATAATATAAAAATGTCACCTGTAAAATAACAAACGACGGGCAATTAGAACAGTTTTGAATTGGTCGTTTAATACGATATTCGAAGAATAAGTTTTATTAAGTATTGCAAAACCGGGCCTTAATCAATATGGTGATTTAAAACTACGTAACTATTGCACGACTACTGCATAATCCAAAAAAGTTCTTTTTACCTATGCGTTAAAATTTAGTTACGTGCTTGTTCATTTAATTAAGATACAATAAAGATAAGTTAAACAGCCATGAACTATTGGATCGATTAAGTGAGTAAAATCTGATTTGAATCTGGATTTTACTTAATCGGTCCTACGTAACTTAGGCCAGCCATAGACGGACCGCATGTTGCAGTCGAGACAGACTGCAAGATGCTGTCGCCGCACGGCGATCTGCAGTTTCCATACTTAGGGTGCTTACATAATGAAGCAGGTTTCTGGTACAGACAAATCTGTACGGGTAGGTACTGTAGGGCACACCACTAGGGCTTCTGGAATGCCCCCGGAATCGATTCAATAAAACAGCCTTTAAGCGATTTAAGAGATTATTATATTGAGCTGGTGCTCTCAGGAAAAACTTTTACAGAACTGTCGTAAAAACAAATCAATCATTATATGTCAATATTTAAACCTATTCTAAATTCCTAATTCTTCTAAAGCTTTTTTAATTATTAAATTGACGGAGGTTCCCGGAGGGTGAGCCATCCAAGGAGGATGTATCACATGAGCTACGCCCTCACGAATAGAAGATACTAGGAAAGTCTTCCTGTAATCTTTTATTCCAAGCTTTGGAAGAGTTAAGCACCTACCTATCCCTAACCAGGAGTTCCTGCCTATGGGTAGAATGATCGTAGACAGGGTTGCATATGCTTCTATAGAAGCAGCTTCAGTCATGTCCTGCGATAAGCATTATTCTTTTAAATTCTAATGCGCCATTTGCGCTGAACAAAAACGCAGACATGCTGAAACCCTGCTGCAGTAAAACTACCCTAAAATCTGCAGCACACCGCCAAACGTAAACAAAATGATGTGACAAATCACATCCATCCAGAAGGGATTGACCTCTCGAAAGCTACCTTAACTAGTCTACGCGGCAGCCAGACGGTTAAGAAGCGAAGGTCTATTCTGTCAAAGAATTAACTCCTAACATCAAACTCACTCCAGTAATTCAAAGTCTGTTAGAAAATATATGGACTGAAATTATTTGCCTCCATCGAACAGCTCAACCAATGGTGACAACCAGCCACCCCTTGCGAAGGCTATGCCCCGTATGCAAAGTTGGTATCACCGCCCATGGAGTCCTTCAATTGCGTTACAGTGGACGCTGAAACCTTAATAGAAATAAAAAACTGGAATAACTTCAGCCTAGCTAAATATCGATATTAATCGCGACCTTCTCTTCTCCACCCGGCAGCATCATCGAAGTAGTCTATCATCATCCGTATTTCAACATCACATGAAAAAGAAAAACCGATTAATAAACTATTCAACATACTAAACTAAAATTATGTTTTGTTTACATAAATATGACATAAATGATTTGACATCTTGCTTTTTCCTACCATAGATCCGTTTTTTTTTAAATTCTTACGTAAAATGGTTTCAACCTATTCACATGGACAATATCTCTGAATCTCCTGTTGTTAGGTTTACTTATCACATAATTTACTTCTGAAACCCGCCTAACAATTTTGTATGGTCCTTTATACAACCTACAAAGCTTCGTGCTTCTACCTATATGTCGCCTAGGAGTATAAACCATTACCAATTGATTTACTACAAAATTCCTGACTTTAGCCTTCTTATCATAACTAGCTTTCTGTCGGACCTGCGCCTTTTTTATGTTATCTATGGCACAACGTGACAGCTGACTTTTCAGACTATGACGTCCTACAAAATCTAATGATTGATGCTGTTCCCCAATATTTATCGTTAAATCTGTAAGAAATGATGGTTCCTTAGCATATAATAATACGTAAGGTGAAATCTTGGTGCTTGACTGCTTACTGGTATTATACGCGAAACACACGAGAGGAACATAGCTACGCCAAATTCTCTGATCCGTAGCAACATACATGGACAACATTTGGGTTAAAGTCTGGTTAAAACGTTCGACCAGACCGTTCGATGCGGGGTGAAATGCTGTGGTGAAGCGTGACTTCGCCTCGAAGAATTCAACAGTGTCCTTCACCAAGTGTGACGTAAAAACCGACCCCCTATCCGACACAATTTCTTTTACACCACCATACCTACAGAAGATTTCTTCAATTAGGAACTCACTAATTCTTTGTGCCGTCGCTCTAGGAACCGCCTTGCAGACTGCATATCTCGAAGCATATTCTACACTAACGATAATATACCGATTACCTTTCATCGACTTCCTAAAAGGCCCTAGAACATCAATGCCTACTTTCTCCATCAAATGGTTCACCTGGACTGGCTGTAACTGTGCCAACTGCTTACATTTCTTGCGCTCCTGACATAACCGACAACTTCTCACATATTTATCTATCTCCCTCTCAGCATCCTTTATGTAATATCCTGCTCGAAATTAACCTAACGTCTTGGCTAGACCTAAGTGACCACCTGACCATGGATCATCATGCAATTCCCTTAATATCTCCTTCAGCAAACAACCCGGGATCACTATCAACTCTCGAACCCTATTCAATCTCCTTGCTTGTTTACATAATACACCATCTATGACACTAAAACCTTTGAGTGTACTTCCACTACTAGCTGCCAGTTTATCAAACCAACCTCTACAAAATTCATCTCGCAGCTGCTCATCTCGCATCCTCACAACCTCTATCCTATACAACTGCATGCCGTCCTCTAACTTTTTCTCGGACAACTTTGATTCCTCCTCCTTTTCCTCGGCTAAGGGATTCCTACTCAAAAAATCCGCTATGACGTTGTCCTTCCCTGCACAATGCACTATGTTGAAATCATATGCCTGGATACACAGCGACCACCTAGCTAACCTTCCATTCATATCCTTTCTGCTCCTTAACCAACATAGGGCTTTGTGGTCAGTCATCACCTGAAAAGTCAAACCCCATAGAAAATGTTTGAAATAATTCAATGCCCATACCAAAGCAAGACATTCTTTCTCCGTGATTGAATATTTCTTTTCCCCATCGCTTAGCTTCCTTGATGCATATGAAATAGGAAACATTACCTCTTCACCTTGCATGAGACAACAACCAACTGCTTCATCACTGGCATCTACATACAACCTAGTGATCATGTTTTTATCAGTTGAATAAAAATGCAGAATAGGTGGTGATTCCATTATCTTTATAATCTTTCGAAATGCTTCTTCTTCCTTACTACCCCAAACAAACGCTTTATTTTTTTTTAAAAGCTTTGTTAGTGGTAATACAATCTGTGCAAAATCACTAATAAACTTTCTATAGTATGAAAACAACCCTAAGACGGATTTAACTTGCTTTGCGTTTTTTGGTGTTTTCAAAGTTTTTAAAGATTGTAATTTCTTATTATCGGGTCTGACACCATCTCCTGATATCTCATGTCCCAAGACTGAAATTTTACTATACCCAAAACTACACTTGCTTGGTTTTAAGGTAAGGTTTGCTTTCTTTAAACGTAACATAATCTCTTCTAACGATTCAATAAATTCCTCAAAACTATTTCCCCAAACCAAAATATTATCTACATAACAAATGGCCTTTTTATATTTTATTCGAGCCAGTACTTTGTCCATGACTCTTTGGAAAACAGCTTGACTTGTTTTAAGTCCAAAAGGTAAAACATTGAATTCATATAAACCTGAAGAAGTAATACATGCAGTTTTATGCTTATCTTCTTCACACAATCTATGTTGCCAATAACCTGAATTTAGATCTAAATCTGCAAAATATTTGGCTCCCGATAAGTATATCATAATATCCTCAATAATCGGTAATGGATAGCTATCTGTTATCACCTTTTTATTCAACTTCCTATAATCTACACAAAATCTCCACGACTGGTCTGGCTTCTGCACCAGTACTACCGGGGATGCATATGCACTTCTGGATTCCCGAATAACTTTATTAGCCAACATTTCCTTGACTTGTGTATTTATTATGTCTCGCTGCTTGGGTGAAACCTTATATGGTGGGTGATGAACTGGTATATCATCTACAGTTCTAATAGTAATTTCTTCTATGCTACAACTACCTAATTCAGAGGCCTTAAAAGCGAAGTTATCTCTGTATAAGGTAAGAAGGGTTCTCAGTCTGTTTCTTTTCTCCGAGCTTAAACCTAAATTAACATCAAGTTCATTAACTACATCAGCATTAGCTACTTTCGATAAAAAATTATCATCACAGTTTTTAACTAAATTCGAAAAATATAAATAATCAGTTTCCGATACAGAATTAAAACTCCCTTCTCCCTTAGATCCACGAACCTTCATAATGTTGTTACTTGGAATTATTTCATTATTATGGTCATAGCACACCACTTGCGATTCTGACATAGCATTTTGTTCAGTACATTTGTGAAAATTTATACAACATCTTCCCATTAAAGTAATACACCCATTAGAAAAATCGATAACTGCTTCGTATTTACGAAAGAAATCCTGTCCCAGGACCAATTTCTGGTTAATGTTTTTAATAATCAGGAAATCATTCACAAAGACACTAGAGTCCACTATAAAACTTATCGTCGTTTTCCCGACAACTTCTAAGCATGATCCCGATATTGACTTCACAAAATGATTTGCCTTGTCACTGGTATGATTTAGATTGAGATTCAACGCATATTGATCTGATATACACGAAATTGATGCTCCGGTGTCTATCAGAGCAGAACAGGCTTGATTATCTATTGTAATGTTAATAAATGGATTGAGGTCACCGCATTTGCTATTTTTCTTTAGGAGTTGATCTCTTTCGGACACAGCTTGCAACTCCACTTCATTATTTATCGACTGTGCCCTTCCGCGTTTGGGTGGCCATCAGAACGTGGGCTTCTTGAGCTGGGGGTAATTGGAAAACGGTTATTTCTATTATCAAACCGACGTCTCGGCCGCAAATTATACCTCGGAGTGTGATACGTATCCGTATCACCGGCTAGGTTTGGCGTCGATCTTGCGGCAGTCTGCCCCGGGCTCGTTGGTCTCGGTGAAGTTGGGTATCTCTGACTTCCGGCTGGAAAATGATCAAAACTGACCCGCGGAAGGTGCAACGAAAAATTTGCCCGGTCGGGCTGTGTCTCCTCAAATATTTCTTTTATTTGGTCAATGGTGGCACGCAACTCAGCTTTTGAGTTATATAATCGGGTCCCCAGCTTTAATTTATAATGCATATTTATACCCTTCAAGAAAATCTTAATGAATATCTTTTCGTCGGTAATTCCGGACTGTAATCCATAATCAGCCAGTCTATAGAAAAATGCGACTATGTCTTCTTTAGTGTCTTGACGCGCATTGTAGAATTTCTCAACAAAATCTATTCCTGATGGGAATTCAGACTTCAGGCTGTCGCAAATCACCTTAAATGACACCCCTTCTTTGTACGTAAATTTGAAAAAAGCTAGGGCCGGGCCGTCCAAATAAGCACCCATAATGAGGGCTAAATCACTCTCCGGCCATCTATTAATGGCTGCGATTTGGCGAAACTGTGTAAGGAAATCGTCGAACGAGCAGGTGGAACCCGTACCCGTGAAGGATACTACTTTCGCCATCTTGCGAAATTATATTTCTTTAATAAAAACCACTTATCTTTATACTTATCCAGGCGTAGAAATTTCGCCTGAGCATCACTATAAAATGGGGGTCTTCATGCACTTTTTTTACGCAGTGCATACGCGAAATTATCTTTATACAGTGTACGCCCTGTATACGCGAAAAACGTACTTTTCTATTTATTAAGTACCCGGCGCCGCCGCCACATGTAGGGCACACCACTAGGGCTTCTGGAATGCCCCCGGAATCGATTCAATAAAACAGCCTTTAAGCGATTTAAGAGATTATTATATTGAGCTGGTGCTCTCAGGAAAAACTTTTACAGAACTGTCGTAAAAACAAATCAATCATTATATGTCAATATTTAAACCTATTCTAAATTCCTAATTCTTCTAAAGCTTTTTTAATTATTAAATTGACGGAGGTTCCCGGAGGGTGAGCCATCCAAGGAGGATGTATCACAGTACTATAGTTGCAAAACTTTTGAATAATTCCAGAATACTTCTGGGAAAGTTTCTTTTAATCAGAATTATTCAAAATGAATTTAATTAAGATTTTTTTTTTTTTGCTGAAAATTCGTATTTTGCATCGATCGTCGATCACCGCCGCCGCTGCCCCTCTGTGCGCCGGCCGCTGCCGCCGCGCTGGCGACGCGCCGCGCGCGCTCTGGCCACTGCCACGAGTCGTGCAGGCGATGGCGAAGCGGGGTGCGGTAAGAGGGGAGATGCTCCCCGGAGAAGTTTTCCCGCGAGAAAGGTTCGTACCCCGCAATCGAATGTTTCCGCCGAATATTTCGCCCGAATAATTCAATCAGATTCAGAGTATGATTACAAAAAAACCTTGCTTTGGTGCCTAAATCTCGAGCTAAATCTGATGAAGAATCCAGTGAATCATCGGAAGATGAAGTAAAAATGTGCAGGCCGCGCTCCGATGCCTCCGACGATACTTCCCCTGCGCGATCACTGGCTTCTGTTGAAAACATAAACATCTCCGATAGTGATGACGGTGAATATCGAGAAGTTTATACCATTGCTGCCGTCCATGAAGAACCAGTATAACAACACAACCTATTTTCCGTTCGAAAAACATAATTGATTCTACCAGACATAATACCACCTTCACCATCAGTTTATATCCCACCGTCACCGTCTATAGACTCGAACTGCAGCCCAGCACCTGCAGCAGCAACTACTACACCTCTTCGTGTTGGTGGTTCTAGGAAAACCCGGGTGATCATAAAGAAAACTATTCTGAAGTAACTTTACTTTTGTCCATTTGGGGAGCAATTTGGCCGGTAAATTGCTCCCCAAATGGACAAAAGTGAAGTTACTAGGAACAGCAGAAATAGAAGACACATTATTTGAATCTACTGATCTTGAGAAATCACCGCTTGATTACTTCAAACTATTTTTTTTTCGGATGATATTGTAAATTTGATAGTACATCATACCAACCTTTATTCAGTGCAGAAAAAGGGTATATCTATAAATGTGACCAAAGATGAAATAAGAGATTTCCTGGCGATCAATATTCTAATGGGAGTAGTAGATATGCCAGCGTACACTGACTACTGGTCCAATGACTTCAAGTACATTAAAATAGCTGTGATGCCTCTAAAAAGATTTCAGGCTATTCGCCGCTGCATACACTTTAATAATAACATGACAGATGACGATGATAGGTACTATAAAATAAGGCCACTAGTGGAAAAACTCCGTCATAACTGCGCATCCAATATTCCTGAAGGGAAGCGGTTTAGCATCGACGAAATGATGGTGCCTTACAAAGGCACCAGAGCCGGTAATAGAAAACAATATGTACGGAATAAACCCAAGAAATGAAGTTTCAAATTATTCGTTCGTGCTTCGCCATCTGGTCTAGTCCATGATTTCATAATTTATGGAGGAGACGACACTTTTCGACACCATACTTTCACTGAAAAAGAAAAAGGTATGGGCCTTGGAGCCAAAGTCGTAATAGCTTTGGCCAAATCTATAAAGGAAAAACCATGCTCCACACTATATATACTTCGACATTTTTTTTACAACGGTTGAATTGATGCATTATTTAACACGTTCAGTGCCACCGACTCGCCCGGAGAGTCCACGTAAATTTTATTCCAGCGCCGTAGACTCGCCCGTCGAGTTCAATGTGTTTGCTATTTTTTTCCAAAATGCATGTGTATTTTCTGGTTAAAATGATACTGAAGACTAAATATACCCTAATCTAAAGAATTACGTGGTGGGCCGGGTGTGCAGACCCAGTTTATAATCGAAAGAAAATAAACTATTCTGCAATGCCTTGAACTCGCTAGGCGAGTTCACTGACATAGATTCTCAAACTTTTATTAATGAAATATCTATATGTACGGTTGATACTTTTATTTTCATTATACCAAAAGTCACATTCACTCGTAAAACAACGGCGGATTGTGTTCTACATCTTGTAGGGGCTCGAATTTGGTGTTATTATATAGGCAAATTTTACCTTACACGCTACTTTATCACGCAATTGCCGACCTTATGTAAACACAATAAGGATAATAAATTGCATAGTTATTATTATGAAAAGCATTCCCAACCAATTCACATACTAACACGCAATTATCGAACTTATGTCAAAGTAATAAGGATTATGTAAGTGATTTGTGGAATATAATGTGCAAATAGTTGTCTATGAGCTATTTTATATTTATTATACTCGTACCAATTTTGTTATCATTGCTCTTGTGAGTCAGAGGAACTGTTTAAGTAACCATTGTTGTAAGTATTGCTCTTTAAACTCAACTCTCGGTCTATTACTTTAAGAGTTATAATTGAAAGAGGATCCCTTCGTATTGTTAAAAAATAGCCGGCAAAACAAAAGGCACCAGTATTTTTTAACATGAACGTGCTGGTTAGTAAGCAATAAAAGCACTGATAACATTGTTTTTTGCGAAGCTCTCATTGGCCAATCTTCTAGGAATGCACTTGCAAATAAACATTTCATTGAACCTATTGGGTTTCATTTTGTGAAATCATAAGCCCATTTTCTATAAACTATACTTTCAACAAATTCCTTTCTTATTGTTACACACAATCCTAGGAGTGCGAGCGAGAGTTCCGATATGTCTTTAAGTGTGAGCGAGCTTTGTAAATTTTATTTAAATTTTAGTGTTATGAACGACCCTTTCCTCATCGCACGCGTTTATCTGTTATCTATCTTTGTGACCTGGCTTTCGATTACTGGACCTGTTGAAGTACCTACTGTTTTAACCCCTGGCAAGCGTTTACTGGACTTTGAGATTCTTGTGTTTTTATTAATGTGTTTTGTGGTGGGCTGGAAATAAGGATCAAAAGTAGCCGCAGCTTGACTTCTGAAAATCTGTAAGTACTCTCTATTTGTGTTTATTTATTATATAAAAAGTTTAGTTTATTAGAATGTTAGATTCTCATTCTAAATATCTCCTTGAATTAAATATATTTCTAATAGTCCTTGTATTTATCCATACTAATACATAATATTAATGCGAAAGTAGATCTGTCTATCCGTGAGTCTGTCTATTAAAATTATTGTGATTGAAAGTTCGTATGGATGTTTCGTTTTTAAGCTAGAAACTTAAATCAATCGGTATGAATAAATATGACATTCAAAGCTTTCCAAATTTTTATCCCTGCATTTCCTTTTATAAAAGCCAAAGGGACTCATTGATTTGTATTTTAATGTTGAAAATATGTATTAAAGTAGAATCATTAATTAAAGAAATAGTAAAATAGTAATTTTTTGTCCAAGGCAATATGGATCCTTACGAGAACCCCGTACCTGGAACTTCTCATTCCTGGGAAGACCCCGCTTGGAACACGCTCCATATAGAAGAGACACTCAGGATGATGGATTCATTCAATGAAGAACCAAACAGAGAAGACACAAATTTACGTATCCATTCACCTCAATATCCAATCACAGATTCCGAATTATTTGGAATATTGTCGGAAAACGTAATAGATGAATTGGAGACCGATAATGATGGTGACTTTGATTTCGAATTTGTCGAAGAAGATACTCAACAAAACTATGTTGCGCCTGATGAAGCATGGATGCCCGGAAACCCACAAAACTCCAACGAATTCCCATTTGTGAAGTCCCCCGGACTGAAAGAAGATGTTGGTGATGAGCCCATTCAATATTTCGACACATTATGCACATCCCAGCTGTTGGAATTACTTAAAGACTGTTCCAATGAATATGGAGAAAATGAGAAAACGTCGGCAGCGGGTAGAAAAAGAAGAAAAATATCTTGGAAGCCTGTAACATGTCAAGAACTGAAACTTTTTTTTGGTCTCATATTTCATATGGGATTTGTAAAACTAAATCGCTTCAATGATTACTGGAAAAACGATGAGTATTTTAATCAAACGATATTTAGAAAGGCAATGTCAAGGAATCGATTCATGTTAATTTTACGAATGCTATGTGTGTATGTGGGACAAGTGACGTGTAGTTATGATAAAGTAAAAAATATTATCGACTACTTTAATGAAAAAATGATATCTCTATATTACCCAACACAAAAAATAACAATTGACGAATCAATGATGTTATGGAGGGGGCGATTAACATTTAGACAGTATATGAAGGGGAAGCGTCATAAATACGGCCTAAAGTTCTACGCACTGGCTGACCAGCTCGGGGTTATTATGAAATTACATTTATATGGCGGTGCATCTGATTATCTTGTAGGCGGTAAAAATCATGTGCAAAAAGTAGTTGACCATCTGCTTTCAAATTTTATAAATGTAGGACACCATTTATTCATAGACAACTTTTATACAAGCGTCAGTTTAGTCGAAAAATTGTATGCTAGTAAAACCTTTTGCACAGGTACGCTTCGACAGAAGAGGAAAAATAACCCTAGAGAAATCGAATTAAGTAAATTAAAAAAAGGCGAATTATGTATTGTTCACAAGAATAATATATGTGTGTTAAAATGGAAAGACCAAAGAGAAATTAGGGTCATATCAAGTAAATATAATGGAAATTTAGAACACACGCGAAATCGACGGGGTACATTAAAATTAAAGCCTCAAATGGTTATCAAATATAATAAAAGTATGAAAGCAATCGATCGTCATGACCAAATGCTCTCGTATTATTCATGCGAGCACAAATCTATACGATGGTATAAAAAAGTAATTTTACATGTCATGCAAATTCTATTGGTCAACTCCTTTTTTTTATATAATAAATGCAGTTCAAAAAAATTAACATTGTACGATTTCCGCTTAAGTGTAATTAAATCAATTGTAGAACCTCATTTGCCTTCCGAATTACAAATGCCTTTAAAAAATAAAGTTCATTGTATTATGAAACTAACAAAAGATACCCACGGCAAAACAAAGCGAAGGCGCTGCAATCAATGTTGGCGCACATTAAAAAAAAGGGTGCAAACCATATTTGCATGCGAAGATTGCCCTGGTCAGCCTGGATTGTGTATTGAGTGTTTTAGACCGTATCATAGTTATTAAGAATAAATACAAGAGTGTTGCCTAAAAAGTTGTTGATTATTTTGAGTTGATTTGTTGAGTTGATTTAAATTGTTTAATTGTTTACTATATAAGTTGTGTAATAAAAAACGAGTTTCGATTAATTTAATGTTTTATTTACCTAACGAATTTCAACTTAACAAACATAATATTATAGATTTATTTTTCATTAACACAGCCCTTAGACTAACTCAGACTTGTAGATCAAATAATTTATGTAACTAATCAACATATTAATAAACTATTTACTAACAGTCTTTCATAATTGAGGTTCAGTCATTCTATAATTTTTAGTGCCAGTTATCAGACCTTAAATATTTTGTGAATTGTTTTCAATCAGTTTAATTATCTGATACATAATAAAACGCCTTTTAAAAATAGGCACATTTTGAATTTCACGTCCAATAAAAATGCCAAAACCTTCGTTGGCCCTCTCTATATAATTTGAATTATCAGTATTATTAGTTTGAGTGCTGCTTTCAGTAAGATTTAAGTTTGTCGTATTTGTTGAAATGTCACGTGTCTGATACTTAATATTGTTGTCATCCCAGTCTTGAGAATTATTTTCAAACAGCGCCATAGAGTCGTCTTCTTTATCAGAATGATCTGAAACGAATATGAACTATGAATGCAACCAGTTTTTAGTCGAAATTACATTAAATGTTTGAAACTGGTTTAAGTTAATTAAATGAAAATTCCATCAAAATAGGTTTAGCCAAATAAAAGATAATCTCGGAAAAACTTACATACTAGTTAGGCTGACCCCACATTTGGCGTGCGCGATCCTCGGGCGTGCGAGTAGCGCGAGCGCCGCGCGCGCGCTGCGTGAGCGTCGGGTGTTGCCGCCGTGTGACGTGCATGCAGGGTGCGCGCAACGCGCGCGCGGCGCGCTCGCGACGCTCGAGTCGCGTTCTTACCCCTTCGCCCGCTATCCCTGCCGCCCGCTTTGGCCAGTGCCGTGTTAGCACACGTCGATGCGTTACTGTTACTGTGTGCATGCACGTCACACGGCGGCAACACCCGACGCTCACGCAGCGCGCTCGCGCTACTCGCACGCCCGAGGATCGCGCACGCCAAATGTGGGGTCAGCCTTAAACTGAGAACCTCCTTATTTTTTAAATTTGGTTAAATTAATAAGTTACCTTCTATGCATTGTCGCTTTCTTGGTATCTCCTCCTCCATCTGAGTTAAATCGTCGTCGTAAGACTCCGTTTCTGGCACAAATTGCACTAAAAACATACCAGACACTTCTTAATAAATTTCGAACGTAATCAAAATGTAATTTTACTTAAAACATTATAATATAACAAATTGAATAATCATTACATATTTAAACGTTATTCGAAACTTCACAGTAAACATTTTAAAACTGTACTGTTTTTTAAACTATATTCTTAAAAAGCCCGTATCAAAATGTTTCCGGGTAAAATTGGTTTTTATTTAGTCGAATTGAAAACCTCCTGTTTATAAAAACAATATTAGATATTTAAAATATAACCTCAACAATAACCACTATTTATAAGATTGACAGTCACTGCATAAATTACGAAATAAACTTACCTTTTCTTATATCTATAGTGTTTCTTGCCATTTTTATATGTTAAATTACACCGTATGTTAGTTAAACACTTTTTAATTGCGTTAAACACGTAACGTACACTGTCACGGCCACAAAAATAACAAAACATTGTTTTCACCCTAACGCTATGCCACTGAACTCGCGTGGCGAGTCGATTCAATTCGTGTTACAGCGCCGGCGACTCGCCCAGCGAGTCCAACGTAAAATGTAGGCGGCATCCGGGACAACATCGCGAAAATCGTAGTGGTAATCAAAGTGTTAAGGAATGAATATGGAATATTCTCCTTGGGAACTGTCAGGTCAAATCGACTTCGAGGGGCAGAAAAAAAACTACCATGTGACAAAGGGAGGGGAGCTTTTGCACAAGTTGCGTCTAACGAACACAACATCGCTGTTGTGAAGTGGTTTGAGAATAATTTTTTTTTTTTTTTTATTTGATATGGGTTTGCTCTTGACTCTAGTCACAAATGTGTCTTGGCTGCAAGTACTTACGTTGACGCTCACCCATTAAAGAATATAGTTCGGTACAAGAAAGAAGAAAAGAAGAAGGGACCGGTCACATGCCCAAATCTAATAAAACACTACAGTGCAAATAAATATGGGTGGTGTGGATTTGCCCGACATGTAAGTTGCCTTGTACCGAACGGATTTGAATGGCCATCGTTGGTATTTACCACTATTCTCGCAGATCCTGGACATCAGCGTAAACAATGCCTGGTTGCTATACCGTCGCGAGAAAAGTGGTAAACAAAAACTGATGCCTCTCAAAGTATCGCGTCGCTCTTTTTAACCCTTAATTCGACAGTTTTTTTTTTTATTAAATTTGTAAAATCGTTACAAATTTTGTTACTTAGCTTGTAGGGGAATGTCGAAAAAATACCTGAAAAAATCTACCGGTTTCAGTTTCCTGAAAAATATACGTCCACTATAATGGACATCATCAAGTTCATAAGAAACAGATACACTCCAAGTATGTGCTGTATACTTCCCATTATCAAAGAGAAAGAATAAAAAAACCAGTGATTCCGTAGGAAAATACTCGTTATATTGTAGAAAATTAGTCTTATTGTTACATTGACTTGCGCTAAAAACACTAATAGGAACTCTGAAACCTTATAAATACGAAAAAATCACATATGTTTTGAACATAATAACAAAATATCTATAAAATTCTTCTTATAATAATCAACATTTGTCTTATTCAAAAATAATCAGTCTTCTAGTTCTTAAAAGTATAAAAAATATCAATCTAGATGAATCTTTAGTCGCCTGACTACCTTACTTATTGTGGAAATTATAAAAGCAATTTCTTTTGGTTACTAAGCACAACCTCTGCTTGCATTTAGAACAATGTATATTCGTTTTGTTGTTCTTGCAAAACTTGCAACGTCCATACGTCGTATATTCAGGCCAGTGGCTGAAACCATCATAACGCACAGAAACTGGGGGCCTCGGTGCACTTGGGTTTTGGATTAGCGCTTTTTTCGGTACAGGGCTTGGTGGGTCCGTCTCAATTGATCTTCCCGTTTGCCTCAATTCAACTGCCAACCTCTGTCTAAACTTTTTTAAGCTTATGTTTTTCAGGCTCTTTATGGCACAATTTCTCCTGTAGAGTAGCCAAGCATTGTTAACCGCTATATCTAACATTTGGCCAAAGATGTTCATGTACCAACGGCGGCTCTTAAAAGATGTTCTGTACAGAGCTATCAACATGTCGCACAGGTCAACGCCTCCCATATGTTGATTGTAGTGTCGAACTAACTGCGGACATGTAACACCAATTTTCTTTTTCTGTTCTTTGCTCCATCTCTTGATTTCTTGAACTGGGTAAGCATCTGCATAAGAACAGGCCAAAGTCACAACTTTATTGTCGTACCATTTAACAATGGTGATCTTTTTGTCATTGTCTACGACTTGGCTGAATGATCCTCTGCCTCTTTTTTTCAGTTCTTTGTCACTTAACAGATCCTTGCAACCTTTCAGTCTGTTTTGCCGTATAGTTCCGAGACTGAAAATCCCCCGGTGTTCACGTAGATACCAGATCAAGTCGAGCGTTGTGAAATAATTATCGAAATAAACAGCACACCCTGGAGTTTGAATTGTCTTACAAAGGGCTAATACCATTTTAGCACCCAATGTCATTTGCTCTTCCTCTTCGGTAAAATCAATATAGCGGAAAGTGTCATCGCCACTGTACAATAAAAAATCATAGACGATTCCAGACGCACCAGCGCGTACTACGTTCTTGAAACCCCATTTATCAGGTTTCATAGGGTTATATTGTCTCCGATTTCCTGCTTTAGTGCCCTTGTATGGTATAGTCATCTCATCTATGCTGTACTTTGTTTCTTCTTCCGTTGCAAGGCAGTTTCTTCTTATTTTTTCAATAAAGGGTCGTATCTTGTAATATCTGTCCTCATTTGAATTGACGTTGTCCACAAAGTGCAAGTTACGTCGAATCTGCTCGAATCGTTTCAATGGCATGACGTCAGCCACCATGGCATATCTGAATTCTGTAGACCAATAGTCTAGGTAGGAAGGCATTTTTACTATACCCATAATCAGAAGAATCATGAGAAAGTCTTTTAACTCCTCGATGGTTAATTGTATGCATTTACCTGTTCTTTGTGTCGAGTATAAATTCGTGTTCTCAACGATATCAATGAATACATCTGGTGAGAAAAAACGATAAAAAAAGTCCAACGGAGAGTCAGTGGCCGGTAAATCAAATACAAAGTCGTTTGAAGGAATGTCAGCCTTGTGTCTGAATTGCCCTTTCTTCCATTTGTAGCTCACAATTAGTGTTTTTTAGGTCTTTTTTGATCGGACATTTGGCACAGCTTGTACTGGTAGTTTACGTCTGGTTATTCTTGTGGTTGATGGAATGGCAATAGACGAAGTATTTGACGACGGAATTGACAGTAATGAGGCCAAACTTGGTAAAGCATTAAAATTTACTTCACCAGTCGGTGGTAGCACGTTGTTTATAATAGGAGTCAACGGAGGTTGCGCTTGGTTCAAGTTGTCTTCAACTTCTAACACAGGATTGTTGTCACTGCCACTGTCGCTAACATGGTCCTCTGATGCATAATTTTCGGAGCTGTCTAAGATATGCATGCGCTCGATGTCTGAATCGATGGAAGGGCAGGGTGAGGAGGACAACTCTTCAGTTCTATAAAAAGCGATATTCTCTTCGTTCTCAGGTTCAGAACCGCTGTCTATATCTGACGGTGCATTTTCAGGCGGGACCAATCCTACTATGCGATGTCCTCTTGACTTAAAGCTCTGAAAAATGAATAGTAATAAGGTGTAAGACATTTTATCTACTGATCCCTAAAAATATATTTACAGATAGACAACAATACTTAAGATTCTAATAATGCGGCAACGGGAAGTATACTAGACATACGACTTTGTATTTCGTTTTCTACTAATTCGACGAGGGGAAGAATACTGGACATAAGATTTAGAAGTTACTTTACTAGTAATTCGACAGCGGGAAGTATACTGGACATACAAATTGTTGACGTCGTAAAAACTAAATAAAACTAAATAAGATAATCAAAACATTATGAGTAGCTTTCGAGGTATATTATCTTTAGTTTTCAATGATATTACAAGAAAATAAACTGTAAAACAACGAATACAATGCAACTTACCGAAAGCCCGCGCAGCGAGTCCTTCCTCCCCGCCATCTCGCCGGCAACTGCTCGCGTCCCGTCGATGTGTGCGCTTTGTTGATTTTTGACAACGTAGTGAAATAGTTTAGGATGCAATTATAGTATCTCGGCTTTAGATATACGGTCTAATTTTTCAAGTGAAGTTTTTTTTATTCAATGTGAAGTATACTGCACAGCGTCGAATTAAGGGTTAAACAACTGTGTTGTTTTGAGAGAAGCATCAAAGCAAAAGATCTCAAAATCGACCATTATGAAATCATTATGAAACCATTCTGGCACTATTGTAATAGCAGACACGGGGCCCTGTTCACTTAATGTAACTTATTTTGTTCGCCTACGACAGGGCAGTGCGCATGTAAAGACACATGTCGTTTTATTGTTTCATTCTTCTAACTCTGGCAGTATGAACACAGTATGGCAGTATACACATATTATATCCTGAAAACTGAATTTAAGAGATTTTTTATTTCATTTTTCCTGACGTCCTAAGAGTCCAATTAATATAAAAAAGCATAAACATATTTTTGTTAGGATAAAAATCTTTGCCAAGTATAGGGTTAAAAATCATATTGCTCTAAGAAATGTAGAACAAAATATAACCAGTACAGAAAAACTTATCGAAGAAAGTATTGAAAAAATAACAAGTGACACATGGCGTAATAAATGCAATAGTGTAATTAAGAAACTGAATATATTAAATACTAGCTTGTGCCAGCGGCTTCGCCCGCGTGGTCCCTAGGGAACATACTCCCGGGATAAAAAATAGCCTATGTCTTTTCTCAGGCCCTAGACTATCTGTGTACCAAATTTCATTTAAATCGGTTCAGTAGTTTTGGCGTGAAAGCGCGACAGACAGACAGAGTTACTTTCGCATTTATAATATTAGTAAGGATTTTGACACTGATTTTGAATTAATAATCAATTTACAAGATGACAGTGACGACGAAACTGACTCTGAAGAGGCGTCTAGTTATGATTCTGATTGAAATAATATTTTATTAAAAATCAGTGTCAAAATAAATATGTAATTAAAAAATAAATTATTTATGAGTATAAGCTTTTATTTTATTATTTTGTTCATAAACAATGAATTAGCTTGTTAACGCTTCTTGTAGTTACGCACAGAAGCTCGCGTGTCTATACGCGCTTCAACTACAACTATGGCTCACCCGCGCTAGTGAGATAAAAGAACTGTACTAGAAAATGATTGATGAAAACATGTATGACAAACATTAATAGACATATGTGTTCAGGTGTGGGCAGACTGGAAAACTAAAACAAAGAAAAAAGCCTTGGCAATACGTCGTGAGGCTTCTGGTACTGGTGGTGGTCCAAGCAGCAGACAAACTCACTGCTTCAGAAGAGAGGGTGTTGGACATAATGGGTTTGACTGCTGTTACTGGTCAAGCTGGAATTGAGGAGCTTTGGTGTTAGTTTTTTTTTTGTTCGCTTATGGTCTGCGCTTATTAGTATACTTTCTTTACGAAACAAGTATATTTTTTCTAATTTAAATTCTTCATATTTTTCAGGTCACATCCTCAGAGAGAAACTCTCTACCACCACCGACCAGATTCTGCGCACACTGTCTGTCCATCCCCAATTTCTGCCACAGAAGAAATTATTTTCGATTTTATTCCTTCGGATTCAATACAAGGTACCTTTTATATATCATATCTTCATCATCATATCAGCCGAAAGACGTCCACTGCTGAACATAGGCTACCTACGCGCTGACCTTCCCTATAAGGTTGTCTTCTCCCTCTTTGTATTCTGAGTCGGCTGAATATGTTTGTCGAAATTTCTATTCATCACACTTAAGTCTTGCTTGCAGTGCTTTACAGCCCTAACCTTCGCATTGACTACTTCGACTCTCTTGACTGCACCCTCAGTAATCTTTGCCCCATGTATGAGCACGTTATTTTAATGGGCGATTTTAACACTTACTTGATTAAAAATGACTCGCGCTCGCAAAAGCTCCTTTCACTCCTGTCTTCTTTCAATCTTCAAGTCTTGCCTCATTCTGCAACTCACTTTTCTCCTCACTGTACGCCTTCTTTATTAGATCTTATGATTGTTTCCGCTCCCAATAATGTATGTAACCATGGTCAACTTACTGTTCTTTTTCTTACCACGACCTCATTTATCTCTCATATCGTATCCGTGTTCCCAAGCGTAAGTTCCAACTTTCATACCTCCGTAACTACAAGGGCATAGACCTGGAGGCATTGCGGCGTGATGCCGGCGAACTCGACTGGACCCCTTTGATTGAGATCGGGGACATCGATGGAAAAGTATTAAGTTCTTTAACACGACCGTCCTCGCTTTGTATGACCAGCATGCCCCCATCCGACGCGTCAAAGTAAAACAAAACCCTGCACCATGGATAACATTTCAAATAAAAGAACTTATGGCCCGCAGGGATAAAGCTAAGAGCAGGTATAAGCGCAGACCTTCAGAGCTGAACCTCTCTTATTTTAAATCGCTGCAGGCGTCTGTGTCAAGATGCTAAGAGACGCTATTTTCATGAACAACTTGACAACCGCAGTTCTTCCGATGTATGGAAATTTCTGAAGTCTGTTGGCATAGGCAAATCTACCAGCCAGTGTAGAGATGTGAACCTCAATGACCTGAATAAGCATTTCTCTCACCTTCCCTTTTCTCTTGATCCTTGTCTTAAAGCTGCAACACCGGAAAGTATTTCTGGTTTGCCATTGCCACAATGTTCTCACTTCGAATTTAGCGACGTTACCGAGGATGACGTTGAGAAATCTATTCTTGCTATTACTTCTTCTGCAGCTGGTAATGATAAATTATGCTCCAGAATGATTTCTCTTATCCTTCCTTCATTACTTCCTGTTCTCACCCACATTTTCAATTACTCTTTTACCTCTTGCTCCTTTCCGTCGGTCTGGAAACAGGCTCACATTATACCGTTACCCAAAACTAATAATCCATTTTTATTAACTCATTTTAGACCTATTTCTATTCTTCCATTTCTTTCTAAAGTGTTTGAGCACTTGGTTCATAGACAGCTATCTTTTTTCTTAACGTCAAACTCGATAATATCCCCTTTTCAATCCGGTTTTCGAGCCTGCCACAGTACTGTTTCTGCGCTTATAAAAGTAACTGACGATATGCGCTGGGCTATGGAGAAAAAGTCGCCCACTGTCCTTGTATTGCTTGACTTTAGTAGCGCCTTCAACTCAGTGGATTTCGACATCTTGCTGGGTTTACTTGAATCTATTAATCTCTCTTCTTCCGCTATAGCCTGGTTCAATTCATATCTTCGGGGACGCTCTCAGTGTGTCCGCCTTGATGAGTCCTTCTCTGATTGGTGTAGCCTCACTGAGGGTGTTCCTCAGGGTAGCGTTCTCTCTCCTCTTCTATTTTCGATTTTCATTAACTTTGTTACCAGAGTTATCTCTTCCAGTTTCCATCTATATGCAGATGACCTGCAGCTTTACCGACACTTTACTGTAGATGACGTGGATTCTGCCATTGCTGCTATGAATCATGATCTGTCTTCTATCAGCAGTTGGGCTAAGTCATTTGGCTTGCAGATCAACCCAACGAAATCTCAGGCCATGATCATAGGCAGCAGATACGTTCGAACTACTGCTATTGTTTCAGCTATTTCGCCTTTATATCTCGATGGCGTTCGCATTGATTACACTGAAACTGCTAAAGATCTGGGTGTTATTATTGACTCCCATCTTTCCTGGCGTGCGCAGGTCAACGGGGTTAGTCGAAAGGTCTATTTTTCTTTTCATTCACTGAAATGCCTTCAGGGTGTTTTACCTTTGAAGACAAAAATCTCTTTGGCCCAAACTCTTATTCCGATTATAGACTATGCCGACGCCTGCTACCTGGATGCTACTGAGGAGCTATTAAACAAGCTTCAGCGACTACAAAATTTATGCATTCGATTTGTGTTTGGTCTACGCAAGTATGACCATATATCTCACCTTCGCAAGGAACTCAAGTGGCTCCCTATCCGTCTTCGCAGGAACACTCGGATTCTTTGTCTCCTTTTCAACATCCTTCATAACCCTTCTTATCCTTCTTACCTGCGTGAGCGCATTTCTTACGCTCGGCCTAGTGACGCTCCGTGCAGATCACACCTCAGGTCTATCCTTAAAACCCATCCTCATAAATCCAGCTACTATTCCTACTCTTTCTCTGTCCATGCAGTTAGATTGTGGAACTCACTTCCGCCTAGCATTCGTGACTTAAAATCCATTTCTCTTTTTAAGAGTCGTCTTAAACAGCACTACCTTTCCTCTCAACTATGATAGTTATATATATATGTATTTTTTTTTTATTTGTGATGGGTTTGCTCTTGACTCCAGTCTAGGTCAGAGATGACCGAGACAAAGTCTACGATGGAGCGAGCTTACCCAGAAGGAGCCTGTTCACTCAAACTTTGAAGAGATTAGGGTTGTAAGCGTTTGGGAACACAGACGCAGGCAGAGTTCCACTCCTTTATGTATATATTTATTTATTTTATAATATAGTATTCGGTATAGGTATATATTTTATTTTTATTTGTTACTTTAATTTTAAGACTTTACATACTCTTCTCTTGTTGTTACACACTATTGTCTACATTTCTTTTTCATTTCTCCTGTCGCAGGTCTGCTGGAAGAAATTTCATTAGAAATAAGCAGTTCCTTTGTACTCATATTTATAATGTTAATTTTTACTGTTTTTCTGTGGGTACATAAATAATAAAATAAATAAATAGGCCTCCCCAAGCGTCGCCACAACGACCGGTCCTGTGCGTCTCGCATCCATCGGCTACCCGCGACCTTCACCAGGAGTGCTATTCCCTAAAAGACAATTTCGTGGCTGTAAGCTGCGACGAGCTCGTCGACGAGACATCCTTGAGATCGCCCGAGCGTGTGGCGCTGATTCAAACTGTATTCACTAACGTGACTGTGGTCGTCGACGAACTGTAGGCTGTAGCCTCTCGTCGCTGTTTCGTCGACGAATTAGGGCTTTGAAACAAATTGTGTTAATCATAATCGAGAAATCTCGACTAAGAAATTTAGGGGTTTAAAATTTAAAATAAATGTCTATCTTTAAGTAGTTTAAGGAATAGAGTAAAACTATGCACAAATTTCATAATTATGAGGATTTATTGCTTATTTAATATTACATTTTAAGGCTGAATGACGTTTTCTTTGCCTATTTCGAACAACGCGACGATGAAAACGAACGTAAACAAGAAACTAAGACGCGGCGCTAACCACTTGAGTTTTTAGTTTGAAAACTTTAATTTGTGTCAACATCAACAACTATTACTTTGAACTTTTTAGATAGTTCTGCGACCACCAGGATAAATTAATAAACCTGAAATGTGAGTATTATTATAATTATTTTCAGTGGTATCAAACATGGCTATGACATAGTGCCACAATAACTTAATATTTTATGATCCACGAGATATTAATAAAATTATGTAAATTACGTTACTATGTGTTTTGGTTTATAATGTACCTATAACTATATTGTTGTAACGGAATATTGTGTATTTTAAGCATGCCAAGAAGTGCGGTCCCATCCCGTGCGCAAGTAGAGATGTTAGTAGAGAGTTTGGAAGAGCGACGTTGGCTTGCCACAGGGCACGCTCGGACAGCAAATGCCCGAGACCGCACACAAGCGGCATGGCAAGAAGTAGCTATCAAGCTAAACAGTGATGGAAGTGGCTGCATGAAAAGTTGGAAGCAATGGGCGAAGGTTTGTTTTAACTAGGTATTACATTACCTATAAGTACTTGTTCTTCGTTAGCTTGCATAGGTATGCTTGTGTACTTCTGACTACTTGTACTTGTCTACTTGTGACTGTTTCTTGTCTCTTGTTAAATATCCAGAAGGTATCTATGTATATCGCCTCTAATTGTAACATGGGACTTTTTTCATGATTTTTTTTTTAGTATTGGAAGGATAAGAAGTCAGCAGTAAGGAAAAAAGCAAGTCAGATACGGATGGCTAGGCAACGAACGGGTGGTGGTGAACTGGAGGAAGGGTTTCTCTCTGCTATAGAAGAAAAAATAATTGCACTAATGGGTGGCGATAGCTTTGTTACTGGTGATAGGGAGCTAGAGATTGACCTACATGTATTTATAGCTTTTTTTCATTTTATATAGTAAAATATTCCCTGAAACATCAATCTAATTTTGAACCATTTAATTTTTAGCCTGCTAGTGAAACTGGACCAAGTTTGAATTTGACTGCTGACGTGCCAAATGCTGCAGTACCAGATGATGTGGTCTTGGTATGTTTACTATAATATTCTTCAACACATGTAGGTACCTATTTCTCTTCCCAAAGCATTGTTAACAGCCAAAATCTGTTTGCAGAGTATACCAGCTGTTATAGAGGAGGGAAATGCAACACCAGTGTCAGAAAGCATACTACAGGTATTACTTGATTTAAATTACTTGTATTACTTAATATGAAAACCATAGTATTCTGTTAAAATATACTTCCAATTTTAATTTCAGAGTCATGTGCCTCTTGCTGTTGAACACAGTACTGCAGGCATGCTCCAGACTGAACAGTCCACACCTTCAATAGCAGTAAGTTAATTCTAATAAAATTCCAATATATCAAATTCTTCCCTTACTGAGTGACTTACAGACAATGCACAGCCGAAACTACTGGTTGTAGAAAGCTGACGTTTTGCATGCAGGTTACTTGGTGAGTGTAAGGGAGCTCTAAGAGACTACCCGAAATTCCTACGGGAATGGGAAGAAACGGGATATGCGCGTACGAAGTTGTGGGCAAAAGCTAGTATAATATAATATTGTGAAGTTAAATTCAAAACTAGGCTGATAATGCTGATAACAATATATTTCCAGGATGTACAGCCAGCCCATCTTGGCGTAGAGACTGTAATCGTATGGAAAACCAGTCTAACATGGAACAAATGGTGAGGTTTCAAATTAATGTCTTAAATTATTATTAACTTATTATGTTTTAATGTACCTACATTTAAATAACTTTGTTTTTGTATTACAGGAGGCTAGATCACCACTTGTTGTGCCTGGTAGGAGCAATGCCCCAATTGCCTCTTCATGTAAGGTTAACTTAATTATAATTTGGTTAATAGTCAGTTTAAAGTAAGGATTCCTAGCTTGGGCCAAGTTGTTAAGATTTTCTGTAGGTTTTTCAGCCCAAATACTTAGATATTCAATCAACATGCTACATATTATTATGTATAATACATTGTAATATCTATTCCTTCAGAATGATGTGATGCTGTCATATCGAAATAATGGCCTTTACCTCTAGACACTTATATTTTTTTTTTGCATGTTCATAGCACCTCATAGGCGTCGAACGGCAAGACGCCGTCTGATCCAACGCTCGCCACCTTCTCAAAGGCGGTCACAAATGGCGAGCCTGACTGAACGATTTATCGTCATTGAAGAGAGACGTTTGGAAAATGAAAGGCTGATGTTAGAGACATTTAACAGAACATGCGAGTCATGGTCTCAAACACTGCAGGAATTATGTGCATTCATCAGACGAAGTTGAATGGCCAAAAATCAATTAATATAGCTTTAATTAATATATTTTAATTTTTACTTCGTATGTAATAAATTGTGTTTGCTTAGACCTAAGTTTACAATGTACTAATTTTTATGTAAGTTTTTTTTATGTACTCATTGTTTTGAACTTAATATTAAATAATGTATGTTTATAATGGTAAATAAAAAAGATAGTATCATTTCGGTACTTATCTATTTAATTTCTCATGCACTTAACTGTACATTTAAAAATTAAGCTAAAATGAATACAAAGGTATAAACTATGTTCTTAATTATAGTCCAATAAAATCTCTATCATATAATTATTTTACACCTTAAATATAATAGGATATAATATTAATTGTATATTTAAAGACGCTCAAATCTAAAAATAAATTCAAAGGTACAAATATCTATGTTCTTAGTTTTAGTCTAAAAGTATTTCTAATTATAATTTTTAACACAGGTACACACACATAGGTATAATAGAACATTATAGTAATTGTATATTTAAAGAGGCTAAAATCTATGCACTTATATTATTTTAAATTAACATTCACAAATTATACTTTTATTATTAATTTGGCTTTTATTAAAACAAAGAATTCCATGAATAATTAGTCAATTATGGTGAGTATATCCTATCTAACATGTTTTCCACATCTGAAAAGAATGGAAAACATATTTCGAATTTTACACATGACGTGCTCGCCATAATTGATTAACTAAATCTCTCCTACTTATCTGCCCACTCTCTAAGTCATCATGTCTTGGAGCTTGATGTGTCAGAATTCCAAGTAACCTAGATTCTTCATCTAAGTCACTTTGATCTAAGTTAGGAGCTGGTAGCCCGGCTCGATTACACATATTGTGTAAAACACAGCAAGCTATCACTATTTTCCCCACCATTATAGGATCATAATGCAATACCCGGTGAACTAACAAACATCTGAAGCGCCCTTTCAGTATCCCAATAGTCCTCTCCACACTGTTCCGTGCACTGCTGTGCAAATTGTTATAATGGCTCTCAGGAGTCCCTGTATCTGGATTACTAAAGGGAGTCATTAAATAAGGCCTTTGAGGATATCCTGAGTCACCTGAAATCAATGAATGAAGCTGGAATGAAGTGTAATCTGGACTTGTGTTTAATTTATAATTGTTTTGTAACTATTGTATAACTTACCAAGTAAGTATACTATTCCTCCATTATTGTTTAAATTTTCCAATAACTCCTTTACTCTAGTGTTTGAAAAAACATAACTATCATGAGTTGCACCCCCAAAAGTCACATCCACATGCAAGATGTTAAGATCAGCATCATTAATCTGAAATTAGTATAATCAATATATATGAATTCTAAAATATCAACATTATTTAATCATGAAAACCCCACAGTTTACCTACAATTAAAACATTCCTGGCATGATAGCCTTTTCGACAATAATATCTGTCTTCATGTTCCTTTGGCCGTATCATGGAAATCAGGGTGCCATCAATGCAGCCTAGCACCCCTGGAATTTTGAATTTCTCATAAAACCTGTAATCAGCATACAAGTTTCAAACAATGGCTCTTGTTTTCACAACATTTGAAAGACTAATAAGAAAATCTTGTACTTATAATACTTGCCTTGACTTTAGCACTTGTCGATCATTGTGGTTTAGCGGAAATCTAATATATTTACTAACGATGTTCTTATTATTAAGAGCATCAACAACTTCGTGGATTGCCCTAGAAGAAGAAGGCTGAGATATGTATGTTTCTACAATCATGCCGATAATTTTTTGGTAACTTCCATTAGCTAAAAATGATATAGTGCATAATATCTGAAACATAAAGAATTCAATAATTAGACGTGTTGGTGTGTGACCCATCATATCTCACGAAACCTTGCTATATGCAAACCTTAAGCCTCTTGGTTAAACCACTGGAACGAACTTGCGGACACATATAAGGAGTTAAATAATTTTCTAATATATTAATTAAATCTTCAGAAAGCCTGTAAATATGGATAAACTCTCTATCACGGGATATTGTTTTAAACTTTCGTAATTGTTTCGCCTGTCGTGCTTTTTTCAAATCGTCACTTTTCTTAGCTTCTTCTAATAAATGAAGCTTTGTAATCAACCGAGCTGCCATTTTTATATACTTATATGAAGAAAAAAATAATCTAAAGCTTACACTTCAGTAAAGTGTAAGAGTCGAACGCGCGATTATTGTAGCTTTTGGATTTGACAGTTCGAAGCGAGGCTGTGTGCGAGGCTGTTAGCGTCTTCGTCGCTGTTTTTTCATAGGGAATACCGAAATGTATGAAGAACTGTCAATAGTGTCAATTTGCTCGCCGTTGGGTAGTTTTAACTCACGGCCGTCACAGCCTTGAGCGCTAGTGTAGCTTTACACAGCTTAGAGAATACGAAACTGAGTTTCACCGCTGCGACAGCGCTGTACACAAGGCTGAATCCTTAGAGAATAACATAGCTGGTCATCGGTCCACCTTGTGGGAGGCCTTCCAACGTTACGTCTTTCTTTTATATAGAAGTAGATACAATGTTTTTGATAAATAGTTCATTTCGGCACATTTTAAATGCCTGTAATTAATTATTTTCAGCAACATTAGCATCTACCGCCTCTCCTTCATTGTTACCTCCTTCTCGAGAACTTCCACGATATCCACCAGTGTTAACACCGCTGCCGCCGCCAGCCACTGCGTCCGCACCGATGCCGTCAGCGACGTCGCCTACCGCGTCCTCGTCACGGGGGGCTCCGCAGCGGCGGCGACATCGGACAAACCCGTCGCCCGCGGCGTCGCCAACTACATCCACGCCACGACGCCACAGGCTACTTCGAGCGCGCACACGCCGGACACAAACGCCATTCGAACGAGCCACGAGCGAGTTCGTGGCTGTCGAACATCGCAGGCTACAACTAGAGGCAGACCGGGAAAAAAATTATCACGAGAGGGAGATGGAAAGGCTGCGGTTAGAATCAAGAAGAGTCCAAATAGAAGAAAATACCAATGTTATTTTAAGTCGTCCCATAATGTCTAATGTAGTGACAATGGTCTCAACTGTGGGCTATGAACATTTCAAATTGCCAGAATATCAGAGAACAATTAATTTTTATTTCAATGGTTTAACAAATTGTATGTATCATTTTTATTTCTTTTAATTCTCTTCTCTATTATAGTATTAAACAAAACCTATTTTAATTTAGACTTGAAATGTAAGAATGAAACCAATATTTATTTATAGTAACTGTAGGTAGTTAATTTTGATGTAAAGTAAAGTATTTGATATATATGTTATGGACCAGGTGATTAATGCGGGCATTATACATAATGTACGAGCATTATGAATAATGTCTAGCTCTATCGGGCTAAGTGATTAAAACTATCTTAACTTCATTATTTATCACATTGCACGGTCATTATTATATTGCTACATGATAATTGGGCAATTTGACAATAAAGCTAAATTTGACGCGGTGTGAGGGCGGGGAGGAAGGCACGCATAGCGTGGCACGCTTTGACCAATCAAAGACCGCCATTCAGCATGCGGCTCGTGCGGCGGACTTCAAGCGCTATTGTTTTTGTTTAGTTTTGCATTGTAAGCGAATACGGACAGGCGCGGATGGGTTTTACTTTCGTAAGGCTGTATACAAAAAGAAAGCTGGAAACTTATAAGCGCTTACCGGCGCTTGACAGCGCTGGTAACCCGCGCAGGAAAATATATGAACGCGCGCCGATAAGAACTGAACGGTGCCGACAAGTTCCGACGAGCTTCAACACGCGCTGGTCAGCGCTGGGCGCTGCCATTTAAAATTAATAAACAACTGCGACAACACGTGCAATTACGACAGGCATATTTATTTAGATAAATATTAAAATGGATAGTGACGTGTTGATATCCTTAGTCTTCAGTAAGCAACCTGTGTGGGATAAAAGGCATTGTAATAGAAACGTGACTGACAAAATGTTGGAAAGAAATAAGCGAGGCAATGAATGAAGACTGTAAGTATTAATTGATTTTATTTTTGTTTCTCGGCTTAAGTAAAGTTAATAAACAGTTAAGTTTTATAAGTTCTTTATTTAAATATGTCTGAATAAAATGTTATTTAGGTTGTGATGTCATAGCTATGCCATTAATGTTAGTGAGGGTAGTTAAAGTTAAATAATTAATTGTTGTAAGTCAATGTACTGTGTGAAAAATAGTCAATGTATTGTGTGAAAAATAGTCAACGTAAATATTTCTTATATGCATTACTTCATTTGTAGGGTGACTTGCTCTATTCCACCTTAAATGTGTTGTATTTACAGGAGTAAAATTTCGGTCGATACCTTCTTTATCGATTATAGTGTTGTGTAAAACACAAATACATTTAACATTTTTTTCTGCTTAATCAACATTACATTCAATGTATTTAGAAAGTAGTCGCCATTTTGAGTTTGCTATGCCGAACGCACACTCAACACATTTTCTGGCTCTCGATAGACGATTATTAATTTTTTTTTGGTCTGAAGACAAATCTCGGCCACGAAAAGGTTTTAATAAATATTTTAGCAAAGGATATGTTTCATCGCCTATAAAACATACGGTGCTTTCACGTTCGTTCCTGGAAAATATTCCGGTTCTGGAATATCCATCTCCCCAGTATTTAAATTTTTATAGTTCGGAAGCCTATGTTCCACCGTCGCTCTGTTTACCAAATCCACCAACTTCAACTATTGTAAATTTATAATTTACGTCGGCGACTGCTTGCAGAATCATAGAAAAAATCTTTTTGTAATTGAAATACATAGATCCTGACTGATCTGGACAGATTACATGTACATGCTTCCCGTCGATGGCCCCTAAAGCATTCGGAAAATCCCAAATATTCTTGAAATCGTTTGCTATTGAGTAGATAGTTTCTTGTGTAGGTATAGGCATATGTATTGGTTAGTAATTCATCCCATAATATACTGTTTCTTCAATTATCGCCTTTACTGTAGAAACCCCCATTCTAAATTCAGATGCCAAATGTGCAAATGATGCACTAGTTGCAAGATAGCTGAAATAAAAATAAAATATTTTCTGTTTCAGAGAACAAAGTCAGGAGGAAATGGAAATATTTGAGGGACCAATTTGCAATCGAACATGGAAAAATTCCAGTTCCACGTTCTGGGGATGGAGCATCTACTTCCTAAGAACCAAAATGGCCATATTACAAATCCCTGCTGTTTTTGAAAGATATCATTAAGGCAAGAAAATCTTCGGGAAAGCTGACCAAATCGAAACGTCAATTATCAGTGGGAGCTGAGCCACAAACCATTTTAATTATGTCCAAGGTGATTCTAATCTCGACCAAGACAATCTCGATCTAGACAATCTCGATCTAGACCAGTGTTTCTTAACCGGTGGTCCGCGGACCACTGATGGTCCCTGATAGCACCCGAAGTGGTCCGCGAAGCCATACTTAAATTCCATATTTAAGCACTTTTGATTATTTAAAAAGAAAAACACCGAAATCGATTGGATGCCAGTGCATTTGGCTTTGAGCAGCACTGAATCAAGAATTCAGAAATTAATAAAGAGTAAGCAGTCACAAAACCGCTTTAAATAATATTTTATCGGGAAAATAATAAAACGAATATTGCTTTGCAAAATTTTACCTGTGCAATGTTTTATTTAAGTTTTTTTTTATTGCATTAATACCTCCAAAAAGTTGGTGGTCCATGGCAGAACTGAAATTTTGTGAAATGGTCCAATGTGACTAAAAGGTTAAGAACCACTGATCTAGACAATCTCGATCAAGACAATCTCAATCAAGACGATTCAAATCCTGATAAAGCCAGCCCAAGCAACGTCTCAGAGAGGTCAGCAAGCACCAAACCACCGAAAGAGAGCTCAGTACCACGCAAAAAAAAACCAACACATTCAATCAAAATATGTTAGACATAGAGAGGCAAAAACTAGAGTATTTGAAAAACAAAAGAAATCAAAATGAAGATGATGATTATTTATTGTTCCTAAAGAGTCTCCTACCTCATAATCGCAAGATTCCTCAAGAACGACTGCTGTCATTTCGTAATGATATTCAAAAAACAGTAGATGAATATGCATATCAGTCACGTTTTTCATCTCTCTCTAGGTACTCACCGTATACGCCATCACCACCACCATTTACACATCAATCACCGGATACACACACCACTCAATTGATATCAGCGACACTCCAGTCACCACCAATCACACATCAATCACCAGATACACACCACTCAATTGATATCAGCAACACTCCAGTCACCACCAATCACCAGATACACACACCACTCAATTGATATCAGTAACACTCTAGTCACCACCAATCACAAATCAATCATCAGATCTAAACAATTATTTTCATTCTTTCTCTGAGAGCATATCAGAATACCTTAGTGAGGATCATAATTAAGAACACCTTTTTATAAAAATGTGACAACAAGTCTTTCTTCTGGAAGGATTGGTTGTTTATGCCAATTACACCAATTTTTCATCAAATGGTTTTTCACTAAATCCAAAATGTAATCAAATGTTTCTTGAGTCATTCTTGTATATTTATAAAATCTTTCATCATCAAATTTCAATTTATTTACAAATAAATGATGGTACTCTCCGAAATGTTTCCTTTCTCAATTAATGAGATGTATAGCTTCTTTTCGCAGTTTTAAATACACATTTTCTAACAAAACCAAATCATCGTCCGATGAGTCCGACATTTTGTTTGGTCTGCTTCAACCTGCTTCCATTGTGTAGAACGGACCAGCGCTGTCAAGCGCCGGTAAGCGCTTATAAGTTTCCAGCTTTCTTTCTGTATACAGCCTAACTCAGTGTTAACGCGAGTGTGTTAGCGAACTATAGTGAAACAGCTGTTAGTGTGTATTTTAAAAATTAATCATGGATATTTCGAAATAAAACGAAATGAATCGCCAATTTGACGAAAGATTGAGTGAATTAATGTCACTTAAAGGACAAAATACTCAGTTTTTCACCAACGAAAGCTATACTGAGATGATTGAAAAAGTTAAATCTGCAAAATCAAAGAAGTCGCATAAAAAACCCGAAGATTATCAGCGTTTGCGAAGATTTGACGTCATGGCTGTTGGAGAAACAGAGAAATTGATTGTTCCAGTCAAAGACAATATGATTAGGTACTACGTGAAAAACAACGAGATATTTCAGATTTTACGTGATACCCTCCTGAGTGTAGCGTATTTATAAAACAAGCTTACACTATCTCATTTAATTTGAATTTTATTTTCTTTCATATTGGTTGTAATGGGCACTTAATTTGTATTAAATCTTGATTATTACCGTTTATCACTTTGTTTTACTTCCTACGATCATTTTTTATTAAGTAAAATAAACGTCACAACGAATTGAGACGGTAAAATAATATTGTCTAGTTAGATATTGATAACATCGCACTTTGCGACGGTCCGACAAATGGAGCTAGCTGATGGTGCAGTTTCTGGAACAGCATCAAGATCTTGCTCTTGGACGAGTTAGGTCTAAAGAGGCTCGTCAAGTTGCAGCACGCTTATGGAATGAGTGTGCCGTAAGTCTCAAGGTGGAAGGACCTGCCCGAACAGGGAAAGAATGGTCCAAGGTGAGAATCTCGAGCCAGGTAAAAGTGGATGTTATACGCCGAGGGTTCCTAACTAAAATAATAATACATTTTTTTATTATTTTTTTTAGGTATGAAATGACTACAAGTTTAGGGCAAAGTTAACTAGCATAAATGCTAACCAACGAGCTACAGGTGGTGAGCCCAGTAATACTCCTACTTTGTCACCATTGGAAGAAAAGACAGCCAATATCTTAGGCCCCTATGTTGGCCCACTAGCTGATATTAGGCAGGACCAATTTGCTTCAAATGATGTAATTGTGCTATTTCCAAATCCACTTGTTAACCATTGTTTTATCATGCTTAACTTTACTAACAATGCTACTAAATAATAATATGCATTATATAGGGTGACGGTACAGTGACGATAGCAGTGGGTGATGAACCGCTGTAGTGTATAAGCATGTACTCATTATAGCTAAGTCATGTGACTAATGTAACCAATATAATCAATGTTTATCCCTAATAAAAGTTAGTATCATTTCGGACGAGCTTGTGTTTCAATCTAATTCAATCCTCACATTATATGGCGACCCTGCCGACGGACGGGCAAGCCTCGCGCGTGTGCATTTGAAACCATGACTATATAAGGCAAGTGAATAATAAACTTTCATCGTACAACGTACAAGATGAAGAATTACAAGAGACAATGCTTAAAACTGCCGTGTTCGTTGGGGCAATATCGATTTGTGCCTCGGTCGTCCCACAGAGTCTCGTCCCACATAAAAAATTCCCCACTTGTCCCAATTTGTATGCCTCGCTCGTCCCAAAACTTAATTTTCAATATTTTATTCCCTGCTCGTCCCAATTCGTATGCCTGGCTCGTCCAACATTTTTTTCATATGAGTTTAATTTGATTTAATTGTACAGTCAGCCTAAAAACCTGACTGACCAGAAAGATAAATAACCTCATGTTGCGGAAAATTTGATGAACTAATTCAATCCGAGACTCCACTATAATATAAATTATAAAATTACAAGTTACGCCACCATGACAGTTTTTTTCTGATCAAACTTTAGGTTTAGATTGAAGGCATTATTAAAGTACACATAGCCGACCCTAAGTACAAACCCTGTGCACCCCACTGCTTAGACCACTACTATTATTATTAACCTAGAACAAGTAGTAGTACAAGGGTAAGTAATAATTATAATTATGTCGATTTTTTCTCATATTTTGTGAAGTCATGATAAATGATTTGACTTATATCACTATTGTGGTAATTATTTACTTTTATATTAGTTGCTGTCTAAGGATTATGGTATTTTATTATATGCATACTTAACTCTGTGCCTCCTGTGAAAAAGAGTACATCGCTACTTTTTAGGAGACGCAAATAAAAATTTGAAAAATATTTTTTTTCCTGTTTCCTAGGTCCTGTCATGGAGTTCTTTATCTATGGCCCTGTTTCACGAAATCGTCTAGTATTTTTTTTTTAAATGAGTAACCCTTTTTCACATTAACGAACAAATAATAATTTGATTTGAGCCCTAATTCACATTAATTTTGTTTACCCATTTTAACAAACTTCAAAAAAAGAGGATGTTCTCGGTTATACTGTATTTTTTAGGTTAACCAATTTTGATAAATCTTCTTTTATGTAAAAGCTGGTGCTTCCCATATGGTCGCATTTTAATTTAGTTAACCTCCTTCATAAAATGAGGATGTTCTCAACTACAAAGTGTTTTCTGGGTGAATCAGTTTTGATGACTCTTTTGATTCGAAAGCTGGTGCTTCCCGTGTAGTCTCATTTCAATTTGGCTCAGTTCTGACAATAGCATGCATGATAAAACCATATTCAACACGTTGAAGTCGGTTTTCAGCTATGATTTTTAATCATTATAGCTATTCACGATTCGTATCTACGAAACGAAACTATTGTACATAGTTTCGTTCGGAATACCTTTCTTAGACAGATGAAAGCTAATTTTTTGCTCTCTTATATTCATTTAAAAACGAAAAAGGTATATTGGACTTGGTACCCCTTTTTACAGGAGGCACAGAACTAATTCACGTTGTATTTGCAGGTGATCAGATATAGAGCCGTGGCTTCTTCATCCTGACACATGGAGCCAGTGGCTTCATCATCCCGAGCTGATCTTCAGACTGGCTGCAGTCTGGCTTCTACATCCCAAGAGATAACCTTTATTGAATCACAAAGGTGTGCCTATTATTTTACATGCCGGTTACGAATATACGAAAAAGCGAGAGAACAAAAATAGCTCAATCGTCTGGAGATGTGTGAACAGAAGGTGTCATGGAGGAATGGTGACTTCAAATAATAATGTGACGAAAATTCTTCGTCATGACATTTGTACGCCCAGCATAGCAAGAAATGACATCAAAGAAGAAATACATCGCTGCAAGCAAGAAGCAAAATCTTCTGAAGGAAAATCGATTCCTTCTGTTTTCAATTCAAGCATAAAAATTATTGGACAAAGGTACTGACAAGATAGAAAAATTACCTGAATTATCGAATGTTAAGAACAGCTTGTATAGTGCTCGAAACAAAGCCCAGCAAATAAAGAAAGCTACATTTAAAACGCCGTTTGAAGTAAAAATTCCAGTAAGTTACATGAGTTTTGTTTTATTTGATTATGGGTACAGAAAAACAAGGATATTAGCTTTCGCTGATGTAAATAGTAAAGGACTTCATCAACACGTGAAACATTACCTTGCAGATGGTACATTTAAGTGTGTAGTGAAACCATTCAGACAATTATATGTGATTTACCTTGGCAGCACAAGTGAGAAAATTCACGTCGTGCCCTTAATATACATCTTATTAATGGACAAAAAAGAGTCCACATATAATAATAATAATAATGCTCTTATCAAATCGCAAATTCCAGAATGGCATCCGATTTCATTCAGAACTGATTATGAGAAAGCAGCCATGAACGCAATCCGTAACATCTTTCCGGATGTAATATGCAAAGGCTGTTACTTCCATTTTAGTCAAGCACTTTGGAAGAGAGCAAAGGCGTTAAAGTTAAATAAAAAGAGAATGTTCAAAAAGCATATAGCTCTATGCACAGCGTTAGCTTTGCTACCACCTGAAGTTAAATGCGATGGATGGCTATATATAATGGAGGATTGTCCGAAAACTCTCAATATTGAGAAATTCAATGACTATTTTGTATCGGCATGGCTTGACAACGAATATTATCGAGGCAAATGGGATTTTTGGGGGGATATCTACAGAACAAATAACCCAGTGGAAGGCAGTAACGCTAAATTAAACAGAACATATTCGGGAAAGCTGAACATCATTAGCTTTTTGAATGTGATCAAAAACGACGCTGTTCTTTCTTTAGCTCGCCAAGGTAAACCTCGGCGTGCTGATGATATAGCTCATGACAAATATATATTTGATTCTGTAACGGCAATGTTGAATGGCACTATATCACTGGGCCATTGCCTGGAAAAAATCAGCCCTTTTGTTTATTAATGATATTAATGTGTCTATATTAATGATAAGTTTAAAAATGTTGATTTTTTGGAGATTTAATTGTTAAAATACTACTTTCTCATAAAAAGTAGGTTGATTAAAATACTGTGATTGTAATTTGATTGTGATATTAGTTACGTAATAAAGATTTTTAAATATAAATATTTCAATTTATGTTGAAATACCACATTAACATAAATAACATAACGTGGTACTTCTATAAGGTACATATAGGTAAATACAAATGTGTATACGGTCTATAATTATTTGACTGTTACTTATATACAAATGTTGATATTTTGGAAATTTAATTGTTAAAATACCACTTTTTCATAAATAGGAGGTTAATTAAAATACTGTGATTGTGATTTGATTGTGATATTAGTCACGTAATAAAGGTTTTTTTAAATAAGTAGTTCTAATTATGTTGAAGTATCTCAGATAAATATTACATGTGTAATACATATATATTTATCTTAACGTGGTACTTCTATAAGATAAATACAAATGTGTATATTGATAGGTGTAATTAATAGTACTGTGATTTGGATTTGATTGTGATACTAAATAATAAAGATTTTCCTAAATTGCAATACATCTTTTAATTATTAAAATTAAAAACATGCATCGCGGATGCATACCTAGAACTGGAAGTATTTAATATCTTTATGTTATTAGAAAAAACTATTATTTCAATTTATTGGAAGATATAGTACAATATTTTTTGTCAACTGTACTTTGAATTTGCCAGGAATGTGGGACGAGTGGTGACTTTAAAACTCAAGTGGGACGAACGAGGAATTCTTTGGAATGTGGGACAAGATAGTGGGACGACAGAGGCACAAATCCTAAAAGTCCTTCAGTTTAAATGAACATACAGAACATTTATATGCCATTTATTAATGACATAATAAAATTCGGTGCAAAATCACCCCAACTTACGGTACGCTCAGTAATGTTACGCTTATCTCAATTGGCTTTTGGTATACCCAATTTACGTTTTAATACATCAATGTGACAGAATTTTAAATACGGCAGCACTAAATTATGTACATGGTGTGGAGACAATAATGACGAGTGATGATGCTAATTTAGTTCTGTTAGGATTAAATAAAATCATACTTTACATTCAGTGGCGAAACTTGATCGCTTCGTTCGGTATTTTTTTGCCTCGGCTGGGCGCTTTAGTCATATCCATATTCTTAGGCCACCACAGGCTAGCCCGTTTGAGCAGTGACCATCCTTAGCGAGGTGAACTGCGAGTGGTCCCCGTCAAAAAAAAAATCGTTCGGTATTTTGCAGTTTGGGTTCTCTTAGATCTTAATCTTGTTTGTATAAAACGACCAAGTAACTAATTCAGTTTTTCAATAAACTAAATCATTCAAAAAAAACAAAAGCCTTTGATAGCCACGCCACTGTACTGATTCACGTAGGTAATTGTCGGCGAGCTCAAAGGAAAGTTCGAAAAGGACATTTAATAATAGATTTTGGTCAGTTCCTTGTTGACATTGATAGCAAACGAGTGTGCTTTTATTGCGAAATTCGGTTTTCGGAACGTTTGAAAAGTCAACTTTTGATTTCTCTTTGTGTTTGTGTGTGTCGTTGTGTGTTTCATTTAAAGATGTCATCTGGACCTAATAATGATTACTACAGTGCCCAAGAATACGGTAACATGCTGATGTGCTATGGCGAAGCACGTGGAAACGCACGTGAGGCACTGCGTATTTACGTAGTCAGGTATCCAGGAGCTCGACATCCACGAGATTCCCGAGTGATAACACGAGCGTACCAGCGTGTCTTAGACAACCAGCCGATTGTGCCTCAGCGTGAGGGAGCTGGAACGCCCGTAAGGGCGCGTTCCCACCGTGTCGTGACGACAGATAATCGTGTAGTTTTAAGTGTCGTGGCTTATATGTTTAAATGGAGGTGTTCACATTTAGAACGACACAATTTTCAGTGACGACACTTTGTCGTGACAGTGGGAACGGCAAGCACGACAGTCGTAAAACGATAAAAAATCGTGGACGGCAACTCTATGTAGACGAACACGTGTTTTCCCTTCCCTCTCGCACCCGCGCGCCCCTCGCGTCTGTACTCGGTTTGCTTTGTGCGTGTTAGAACTTGTCAGACTCCTGCGCATGGTGGACGTATAACAATGGCTAATAATATAACACCGGAAGTTTTAATTCCACTTGTGGAACAAAGGGCTGTCCTTTGGGACAAAACTTTAGACATTTATAAAGACAAAGGTTTGAAATTAGCCGCATGGAGAGAAATTTGTTGCGTTTTTTAACCTAATTTTGACAAGTTGGAGGAAAAGGAAAGAAAAGATTTCGGTAAGTTTCTGAAACTTTATTTATTATGATACGTGTGCTGTAATGTTTTGCCAAGGTACGGAGCCTATTTCAGATACAAAATAGTCGGAAAATTGTAAGCGCACTGCGTTTCCACCACCTTCGTTTGAACGCAGCTGTGTTGCAGGCATGTTTACCAGGGGCATAACGGTTGGGGTATTCTCCAAGTATATAGCGTCTTTTTTTATTAAAATATTATGTAATACCGTACAAGCCTTTGCAACTTCAATAGCTGTTTCTGCACATACATACAATGGTCTATGCAAGATCCTCCATTTATTGGATAAGATACCAAAAGTGCATTCAACATATCTTCTCGCGCGGCTTAGGCGGTAATTAAATATCTTTTTCTTATTGTCTAAATGAGTACCGCCATAAGGTCGCAATAAATTTTGTGACAATGTAAAGGCTTCGTCTCCAACAAATATATATGGTATTTCTTCTTGCATATTTTCGTGTAATGGCGTGGGTCTTGGTATATTTAAAGTACCATCATTTAGTTTCTTCCAAAAATTGGATTGTTTTAAGATAGATGAATCACACTCTTTTCCGTATGAACCAATACTAACGTAAATGAAACGGTATTCTGAATCAATAATTGCAAATAAAATAAAAGAAAAATAATCCTTATAGTTAAAAAACATAGAACCACTAGTTATTGGCTTTGTAATCCTTATGTGCTTGCCGTCCAGCGCACCGAGGCAATGAGGAAAATTTGCTTTCGTTTTAAAAGCTTCAGCGATCGCTTTCCATTCTTCTTCGGTATTGGCCAACTTTAAATATTCTGCACTTAATACGCTCCAAATAACAGAACACGTTTCTTTGATTATTTTGCTGATGGTTGACATTCCCACTCTAAAATTATAATGCAGTTGTTTAAACGAACATCCCGACGCCAAATATCTGTGAATAAATACAACAGCTATTATAATACGCTTATATTCGAGGACCAATGCCCTAACATTATAATTATGTATAAACATATAATCAGTCGAATACGTAGTCCCTTACTTGTTCACGGAAACATCCGGGGATACTAGTGGAAAAACTCGATCTTAGTATAGTTTTTTAAACTCTGAAAAACGTGCAGATATTTGCGTGAACAATAATTTGACTACGTATTAGACTGATTATATGTTAATACATATAATGTTAAATCTATACACAAACAAATTTTAATTTTAAGTCTATTTTACTTTTACAGCTACACAGATATCTACAAAGTGGACACATATTCGAGATGCATTTATGAGATCCCTGAAAAATGAAAAAGAAAAAAAGCGATCTGGTGCAGGCGCAAAAACTACTAGGCCGTATGTTTATAAGAATCAGCTGTCTTTTTTATTAAAAGTTACTGAGCCCCGTATGACCTCTGATTCATCTAATGAGCCTAATAATTCTATCTCTGATACATTAAGTGATGCAGCACCTTCTACTCAAAAGAAAACTAAGACTGACACATTAGATGATAAAATGTCACAATTTCTAGATTATAAATTAAATAATCAAGAACACCCACATGTGTCCTTTATTAAAGAAATTTTACCATCTTTGGCATCATTCGACAATGATGACAATTTTGAATTCCAAACGGGTATTATGCAACTGATTGAAAAAATTAAAAAGAAACGCCTTCGTAATAATTTATATGATACTTATGCAAACTATGGTGACTATCAAAACCATTTATCACAACCGACAGGATATTTTACACAAGATCCAGGTGCATCAACTTCGACTAGCAATCAAGTTATGGAACCGGCTGCATCAACAAATTCAGTCTATACTAATTTGTCTGATAGCACACAAGATTCTTTTAATTTTGACAATATATAATTTAAAGATGTCTTTACTTATAAAACGTGTAACTCTAAAATAAATCTCAAAATAAATAAATGTATACATTAATAAAGAATTTTCATTTTATTTACTTACCCTTAAAGTTATCACTAGTCTTTCTTCGGCACTTATACAATTTCTGAAATGTGTGTTTTCTCTTCTAAGATTGTCTGCAAGTCGTGCCAGTAGGCTATCAAAGGTGGAGACAGTCATTCTTAAATACTCATAAAACTTTCCATCATCACTTTTTAATTCTTCTATATAACTCTGACATAATCCTAATGGAATTCTTTTCATTAACATTGGATGTACCCAGTACTTTCTTTTCATTGCTTGCTTCATTTTCCTTCTTTTCAAAAAGTAATACATTATTAAAATTTCGTCTTCGTCCATTGAACTCAGGAGAGTAAACGCACTAGCATGCTATGGCAACTTAGAACAAAACGAAAATTCATTTTTTTTCTTTAAAACAGCGCCATCTATCAAAACGTTAAGGGAAACAAATTACGGTGTTGCTACATTTAAATATATTAATTTTATATTGGAAATTACTTTATAACAATAGTCAAGAAAAAAAATGTTATTTCACACTATTCGTATACATAAATAATAGAATACATAAATTATTAAATAATTAGGTTTTTATCATCATATTCATTCTTGAAAAGTTATATTATTGTATTTAAACGTGCAAAGATTGGTTTTTTAATGGCTACACTTCAATTGCAAATGGCTGCATGGTTGCGTGAGAGTGTTACTCGTACGCATTTCTTGTTTTCCTTTTGCAATTTGTTGTATCGCTAGTGCATCTGCATGTCGAGTTGAGCTTTCGTTCCTCGTATGTTTTGAGCCGCGCTACAATTTGTTCGTACGTTCGTGTTGAGTTGTGTATGCTCATCATCGAATTCTAGTGAAGTTACTGTGGACTTGCATAGGCACTCTTTAGAGTTTGGACCTGTAATTGCATTAACAGTTTTCTTAACCATGTCTCAAAATTCTTGCTGTGTACCTGGATGTGCTGTGGTTAGGAGAGACGGTAAGTAACGTGGTGCTAGCATTTTTCTAAAGGAGCTGGCATATCACTCCACCATTTTTATCACAATGCAACTTATAGATCTAAAAGATATGTTTGACATATCGTCATACACCTATGTAATAACTGCAGAAACGATAAGATGTAAATCAAAGTTGCTATGAATGTTATTGTTTGAATTCTCAACTGTTTTTATTCACTAATTCCCAGGAAACTATCACTTACTATCCAAATGTCATAGTACTACAGACTTATATTTTGTACTTTAATGACTACTAGCAACCCGTCCCGGCTTTACACGGGTGCAATACTGATACTAATATAAGTACTACAGAATGTTTGTAAATGTTATTTTCATTGTGGGTTATCCCTAAGAGGTAGACATACCCCATCGCAGACTTTTTTGTACACCTTTTTAAACTGTACAATACTGTAGTACATTATTTTGATCTATCTAGTACCGTTAAATCAATGTTTCCAGTGAAGTGCAAAAAATGGCTTTATTTACATCATATTAGAAACTTCTAAAATTATCAGTGTTCCTCTACTATATCACGCATGTATTTTATATATAAAACTTAATATAAACCCTCCTCTTGAAATACTCTATCTATTAAAGAAAACCGCATCAAAACCTGTTGCGTAGTTTTAAAGATCTAAGCATACATAAGGACAGACAGGAAAAGCGACTTTGTTTTATACTATGTATTGATTCAGTAGTTTACATTACAAAACTGTGTATAATGTATTGCGACTAATAGTCATAATCATTCATATTTCCAGGTGTGCCTCTACACCGATTCCCAAATCCAGAGACAAGTGGAGACAAATTTACATCTTGGATTTTAAATATTGGTGGTGAAGTAGCTGAAATGGATCGTCAAGATACATATGACAACAGACGGGTCTGTCACAGACATTTTGAAGATATTCATAAGTATCCAAGTGGTAGACTGTCTAAATTGGCAATTCCAACAATGCATATTCCAGGTAATACTAATATTTATTAGCAATATAATATTTATCAATGCATTTATTTTATTGATACAAATATTTTTGTATTATTCTAGATCTGCAAGCACAATCACTTGGTGAAGCAATGGTTGTATCAAACTCTGATACAAAATCTGGTTTTGACACATCAGATATGTATCTAATCATGCAAACAAATTATTTCCTTCAATACTCAAAGGGTGAAATGGGACCCTATTACTAAGACTCCGCTGTACATCTGTCACCAGGCTGCATCTCATAAACTGTAAAAATGTATACTGATGTATTTGTTGCTGCAATAATTATAAATACTCAAAATTATTTAAAGGCTCCCCATACAACAATCGTGATTTTTTGTGTTTTTACATGTAGAGAATGATATGGATTCTTTTCTGTCCAAGTCCGACTTGCACTTGGCCGGTTTTTAACTTTTATAATTGCTCATGGAGACCAACAAGCTTCATGAATACTCATATAAATCTCAAACATTGCATTGCAATATAAAAGAATCTAGATACAGGTTTCTTATCCTTATTAAAAAAAAAAAACAGTAGTCTGTTTGTGTGGATGTCTTTTAATTTTTAATATTTCATAAGTATAAACAAAAGTAGTGCAGGATTACCTATTTAAACCTCAACTGAATAAAGTTATTTTATTATTTTTCAGGAATAGTATCCATTGAAGCTTTAAGCACAATCAGTAAACCAGCCTATGCTTCACCACACATTGAGGCTATGATCACCAAGCCACCTCTAGCTTCCACATCTAATGCGACACAGTCAAACAATTTGATTTCAGGTTAGTAGGAGTTAATCTCTACTATCATAATCAAGTTCCAATCATTATTGTTTCATAGATAATGTTTATTTATTTATAATCAATTAAAATGGTACATGCTCACTTACATTAATTAACATAGAATTGTGATATGTATTTTATGCAATTTTATAATATAAATTAATTTTGATTATTATATATTGTTTCAATAGAATGTAAACATGTTTATATAATAAAACTTTTAACAATAACTTATTATTTAATTTACAGGACTTATACAACCTGTCCAAAGTCAATGCAGAAGGAGGAAAATAGAGACAACTAAATCAAAAAGTATGTACTGTATTTAAAATAAGTAAAACACTATTTTTATTTTGGAGGATGGAATGTCATTGAATCACTCTGCTCCTCCTCGAGCAGGAGGGAGTGTCTTACTTCTACTGGCTAAAAACCACCCATGTTCCTTCTTAGCCCTTTGTGCCTGGGGCTACGGTATCTCGTTCGAAGAACCCACAGCTCCGGCAAAACACTGAATTATTTAATTGCATTGCAGTACCGGTCGATGTGGCGATGTTTGGGGGAGGCCTTTGTCCAAAAGTGAACATCTTTCGGCTATATACTAATGATGATTAAATCTGCACTCATATAATAAAGAGGTAAAGTTTTGTTTTCAAAACGCGGGCGAAGCTGCGGGCAAAAGCTAGTTGCATAATAAAACTAAAGCGTAATAATAATGGAGGTCAAGGCATCTAGGTCTCTTAAACCAAAAAGATATATACTGGAATAACAGATAAATGTATTTTTCAGGTTCTCGTGTAACTTTGGCGCAACACAAAGAATAGATCTGTCTTAAAGAAGTTACAAAAATGCGAAAGCAATACGAAGAAATTTAAGACAAAATACATGATGGCCAAAAAAATGACAAAAACAACTGCATTCAATATTGTCTGTAAGAATATGCCCTACACTAGAAAGTTATTTTGCCAAATGCAAGCCTCTCAAAGTGGCAAGAAAAAGAAAGGAAGGCGATTCAGTTTGGACGAAAAGATTTTGGCATTGTCCTTATACAAGCCATCTCCTAAAGCATATCGCCTTCTAAGCAAAATATGCGTTTTACCAAGCAGAAGAACTCTGCAAGATTTACTGCACAAGGTGAATCTAAAATGTGGAATCAATGACATAATATTTGATAATTTAAAAACTCGAGTGAGTAAAATGCCTGATCACTATAAATACTGCTGTTTAGCATTTGATGAGATGGCAATTGGAGCGGGCATTTCATATGATAAAAGAAATGACGAAATAACAGGATTCGTTAACAATGGCTTAACTAAGGAAAAAGAATATTGTGATCATGTTCTAGTCTTCATGATAAGAGGCATTGTAAAAAAATACAAACAGCCTTTGGCTTTTTACTATTGCACTGGAAGCACCAAAACAGTGGAGTTAAAAAAACAAATAAAAGCCATAATAAAAAAAGTGCAAGAAACAGGGCTGAAAGTCGTGGCAACAGTATGTGACCAAGGCACCTCCAATGTGGCAGCTATAAATGCATTGCTGAAAGAAACCAGAGAAACATTTTTACGCAATGGACAAGAAACTAAAGATGGTTTTTTCCTGGTGAATAAGGAACAGATTTTTCCAATATATGATCCACCTCACCTAATAAAGGGGATTAGAAATAATTTGATAAGTAAAAATCTTAAATTTACCATTAAAGGCAAAGAATGCATTGCAAAATGGGACCACATTGTGAACCTTTATAACAGGTGCCCTGGTTATAAAGGTGTTAAGTTAGTACCAAAACTAACAGCACATCATGTGTTGCCTGCACTGATTCCGAAAATGAGGGTGAAACATTGCACCCAGGTGTTCAGCCAATCAGTTGGAGTAGCACTTGGATTTATGGCAGGTAAACAGTTTATTCATTCATAATTAATTGTTAATATTTCAAAGTTAATTTTAGGATTCTGAACCTCTGTATGACAAAGCTCTTGTTGGATCATTTTCTTGTCAGCCTTTATATCCCATTTTTTCTTAATTTGACCAATTCAGTTTGATATTTAATATGTACTTCAGTGACCAAAATATGATGTGTCACAAAAATAAGAAATTGGTTCACTTTGGGTTTTAAATCTATACATCTATACATATATATGAAATTGGTGTGTCTGTTTTTGTGTCATTTTTTTTTTACCATTGTTGTGTGTCTGTCTGTTTGTTCCGGCTAATCTCTGAAATGGCTAGACCGATTTTGACAGACTTCCTTTGACTGGTAGCTTATGAGGAGTAATTTAGGCTATATTTTTCCTAAAATTAATAGTTAGGAAGATATTGAATAAATCAGACAAATAATGACCCTGTTAAAATTATATTTTTCTCATTTGCAGGATGTGGAGTTCTTGAAAAAGACAGCACGGACACAGCAGATCTTCTGATCTTTTTCGATCAATTATTCGACAGCGTCAACGGCAGTTTTAGCGCAGTAAGAGGAGGAAAAATTTATAGAACTGCAGTGACCCCAAGTTCGCCACATCGCAAATTGTGGAATGACAGTATACCAATTCTGAAATCAATGAAATTTTGTAATGGCAGTAATCAAGGAGTAGTGCCGTCTTTGTCAAGTTGGATCAAAACCATAGGTTTTAAATTAATTGTAGCATATTTAAATTCCAAAGGAATTAACTCTATCTTGTTGCGCAATTTCAATCAAGACGCATTGGAAAACTTTTTTGGGGCAATTAGAGCTCATGGCTGTAGCAACATAATGCCTACGACATATGCATTTGAAGGCGCCTTCAAAACATTATTAATTAATAATATTTCGTCTTCACATTCAGTTGGGTCAAATTGTGAGAAAGACGATGGAGTTTGTCTCCAATCCCTAAAATATTTTTTAAAAAATCCAGCAAATACACACCCAACTGAATGTGAAAATGAAATTGAAAGTGACCATTTAGATATGTCGATGGTAGATACTGACCAGCTAATACAGAGCCAAACTCCAATGCTAATTGAAAGAAGCGCAGCGATAGGGTATTGCAGTGGGTGGATAGCACAACTTGCCAAAAAAAAAATTTATAAAAATTGTGTGACCTGCAGGAATTATATGGAAGCAGAAGAATCACAAAGTTTCCATGAATTTATAAAACGCAAAGAGTTTGGTAACAAAAAGTGGTTGTGCTATCCTACAAGAGCACTATTTGATTTCTTTGCCCAAGTGGAAAACATTTGTATTGAAATTTAAAAGGAGCACTGCACTAAAAAAAATATTGCAGTTTATATCAAACTAATAATAAATATAAATGTGAATGTATCATTTATCAATTGTACAGATCATGCTGATAATTTAAGAAATTATTTAATAAATAAAAGCACAATGTTTTTCATTAATAACTGGTGCAAAGATATTAATAGTGTCCTCACTGGCAAAATTACCTTTTGGGATGTTAACGATCCAATGAAAGAAAAAGCTAACCGGCACTACTTAAGTCATAAAGGACGAAAAAGGCGAACACAAAATTTAATTGTAAATGTGTGACGAGGAGAAAATAAAATAACATAAATACAATTCTGTATTTTTTTTTATGTTTACGTAGTACGTAAACATTTTGTATATAGCAGACACCCTAATCTCATACAATATATATACATAATATATAGTGCTAGTGCTAGCTACACTGGACTGTAGCTGTGTATACCTAGCTATACATTTACTTCTATGAATAGTTCCCCTAACGAAAAACTAGATGTCGCTGAGTTCGACAATTTCCCAATATTAAAAAATACGGTAGAGTTGCCTGTCTATAGCCAGTATACTATAGTAGTCTTCGCGCACTAGTGATCACCAAGCGAACGCAGAGGCGACTAGATTTGTAGCTTGCTGATGATGTGTAAACGACAAAGCGACTGCCGGGAAACGATAAAATGTCGTCGCGATCCAATGGGAACAGCTAGATACGACAGTCGCTAAACGATAAAAAATGTTGACGACAAACAATCGTTATAATGGGAACAGGTAGAGACGACAGTCGTCGAACGATAAATTAGTCGTTACGACATAGTGGGAACGCGCCCTTAGACCCAGTGTAGCGAACCACATCCTGAATGTCGTGCGGCAGAACCCACGACTGGGAGTACGCACGGCAGCTCCTGTGGTGCGTAACCGTTACAGGACCCGCGTCTCGCATTTGACTGTTCATCGGGTTTTACACAGAGATCGCCAGCGCCCGTATCGCATTCACAAAGTGCAGGCGTTATTACCCGCAGACAGAGGATCCCGTGTTAGGTACTGTCGGTGGCTACAACGACAGCACGACGAAATCCCTGACTTTGCTGCAAATGTGATATGGACGGATGAGTCCACGTTTACTCGAAATGGAATGTGGAACAGGCGCAATTCCCATATCTGGGCTCGTACCAATCCGTTCGCATTGCAGCAGACGGGACACCAAACTCGATGGTCGGTGAATGTGTGGGCCGGTATTTATAAAGACTGCGTGATTGGGCCAATTTTTCTCCCGGAACGATTTAACGGGACACATTACCTGGAGTTCCTTAGTACAAACCTCCAGGAAATAATCGAGGATATACCTCTAGCCCAGTACAGAGTGGCATGGTTCCAACACGACGGCGCTCCCCCGCACATGACTCTTCCCGTCAAACGCTGCCTTACCGAGTCTTTCGGAAACCGGTGGATCGGAAGATTCGCCCCGGAGCCATGGCCAGCTCGCTCACCAGACTTGACCCCGTTAGATTTTTTTCTTTGGGGTGCCCAGGACCCAACGTTTCTGCCCCGTGTCCACGGAGAAACTCTGCGCCGCGCTCAGATCTGCGAGCGTGCTGGCGGCGGCCACTTCGAACCCTATCTGGTTAGGGGTGAGCGAGCTTAAGGTGAGTTAGTAGTAGGTACATTATCGGATCTCAATGTTGGTTTTATTACTTACAATTTTATTTTTTGGATTACTATGCCTCCGCTGTCCGTCCGTCCGAAGGACTAGGTAATTTACAGGGGGCTCGCATACAATAAACGTATTTTTTTGGGTTATGGTAACCCTTTGTTTTAGAGTCCGACTCGAACATGGCCGGCTGTTATTAATTCTTATCGGAATCGTGTTCGTGATTTTAAGACTAAAGCATGTTCCACAAGGATGTAATTCAGCGACCCATCCAAGGTGACCCTGCTTGTTGCCATCCGTGTAGAAGGCCGATGCAATCCAAATTAATACAATACTCGTGGATGGAAACCAAGCTCCCACCAAGGTCACCTTGGATTGGACATTGGATCAGGTACATCCGTGTGGAACATGCTTAAGCTTATGGCTCTTTAACTTCTGCATAAACATGTCACTTGTTGTTGGCGAAGGGCCGAAATTCGTAGGTAGGTACTTAGGTACATTCAAAGTCAGTTAGGTAACGAAGATAACTAATGAACATTAGTTATCTTCGTTACCGTATTTCAATGTACTTCCAGCTTATTTTTTTATTAATCAATCCTGGAATCGTGTTGGAAAATTCTTACTATCAGTAGGTAAGTATTTTGAGTGATACAAATCTTTCATTTTATGTGAAAGGCATTATTGTTGTCGGCGAAAGGCGACATTCATAGTACTGTGATACAACCTCCTTGGATGTCTCACCCTCCGGGGACCTCAGTCAATTTATTAATAAAAAAGCTTTAGAAGAATTAGGAATTTAGAATAGGTTCAAATATTGACATACGATGATTGATTTGTTTTTCTGACAGTTCTGTAAAAGTTTTTCTTGAGAGCACCCGCTCAATGTAATAATCTCTTAAATCGCTTTAAGCCTTTTTTATTGATATCGATCCCGAGACGTTCCAGAAGCCCCAACAACGTCTACAGTACATTCAAAGTGAGTTAGATAGTTCATTATTTTATACCTACGTTACGGGATCTCAATGTAGGTACTTACAAGTTTCTTTTTTGTTATCTTATCAATCCTTATCGGAATTGTGATTGTAAGAGACTACGCTTATGGATCCTTTTCTTCTCTTAAATTCTACATAAACATTTTCCTACCATCAGTAGGTACCGTAGGTATTTCTGAGTGATTAAAGAGATTTTGTGTGATTTGTTGTCGGCGATAGGTAGGCGATATTCGTAGGTAAGCACCTATGAGTACATTTAAAGATCGCAGCGCGCGCGGCGTCGCAGCCTTGTGTATGTGTGTGTGCAAGTAGTGTAGGTACGTACTCCGTACAACGCTCTCGCGCGTGTAGATCGCGTTGTTCACATTACATTGCGTGCTCGAAAATGACAATTTCTGTAACCGATCATTAGCGAGATTAATTACTTCCATAATTTGGTTAGTGGCATTAGGTGTAGCCTTTTCGCGAAGTTTGCGTTACGATGTCCTTTACACGCTGTATTTTGCGGTCACAATTTGCAAGAGAGAGGAAGAAAATGTTGTCTACAAAAACCACAGGTGCTGGTACTGCAGATATTAAGAAATCAAAATGCAAAGAACAATTACAGCTTACGGCCTACACAACTTTTAACACTAAATTCACGCGGACACAAAGATCTTATCTCCAACAATTTAAATATAAAATACAAACTTAGAAAAACATATTTAGTGCTTTTCGAGAACTGCTCGAAAAAAAATATATTATAATAAGTAATTATTTTAATAGTAAGTTCTTGAATTCCGGATTTAAATAAAAAAAGTTGCCAGTCTTGCTACTGTAATCGTTAATTCTAAATAATTAAAATCCTGCCTCTGTAATCGATAATTCTATATTAAAAACATTTTTTTATTATTAAGATAATTCTAAATAGTAAAAATAATTAATATTCTTTACTTTTTATTTATATTATTGTCTTTTATTATTTATTTTTTACTTAAATAATACGTTCGTTCTGTTTTACAGTTAATAGTTTTATAGATTATTATAAAACACGATAATCAAGAAATCGATTTTCCATCTGTAATCGATAACTTAATCGCTTTATAATAGCAACCCTTATAAGTGCAGTTCTGTCAAAATCGCGCGCGCTTAAACTGACATTGACACACATCTTGTGTTGTTGTTGTCAGTATACGTTTGTTTTCTTCCGCTGTTTTCTTCTCGAATTCGTTTGCGTTGTAATTTACAGACGTCTTATTGTGTTATATTATCCGTACCACACATTTTGTGACAATGTCGCATCTACTACGTTGCATTAATTGTGGTATAAATGTGTTCCGAATGCAACGGCATTTATATAGTTGAATCTGACGATGTCCGTTCATTGGACTTCAGTTCATTGGACGGCAGTGGACTTCACTTTCTGAGGTAAAGTACGATTCGTATTAACAGAATGAAAACTATTTTAGCTTAGATAAATGTTGTTTTTTAACATAACTGTATATTGTTTGTTTTAGATTCCAAACGACAGTGTTGTTTGTCATTACTGTTGGTTATTAATTGAACAAACAAGTAATCCAACAAGTAGCAATGCGCCAACTGCATCAATTGTTCATCGAAATCTTTGTATTGGTTGCGGTCATTCATTGCATCGTGTAAGGTCTCACGCTTTAGACTCCAGTTCAGAAAGAGAAGATGCTATCAAACGTGTGATAGAGCAACAGATTGCACCACTACAGGTAAGCAATATCCTTCAATGATTTTATGTATTGCTGGTTGATATGTTTTATTTCTGATTACATTAAGATATTGTTTTTGTTACAGTTGAGATCAACAGATAAGATCTGTCACCCGTGTTGGCAAAGATGTTACCGTTCTGTTCAACGGAATTTGGGCCAGGCCACAACAGTGCGTTGCGGCGTCGCATCGCAAAAATCAACGACGCCGCACAACGCATCGTGGAAATTTCCGATGCGCTGCCGCAGCGTACAAATCTGCGATGCGACAACGCTTTGCCGTTTAATCGGTGTCCATACTTTGAACGACCTGCACGTGTTTTTTAAGCGATATGGCGCAGTACGATGTCGACCACCTGATATCTTTAATTTACGAACGTCCCGTCCTTTGGGACAAAACTATATCACAATTCAAAGACAAATTTTTAAAAACAGAAGCATGGAGGGAAGTGTGTACAAGTTTATATTCAAATTTTGAGGAGTTAAATAGTGTTGAAAAAACAAAACTCGGTAAGTACTTATAAACATTTATATTTTTGTTAACTGCCAACTAAGACCTCCAATGTTACTATTAAAATAATTACAAAATTCGTTTCTGATTATCTTAGCTCCTGTTCTACTTTCATGTGTTGTTTCGTGTAAAATTTGCAAAGAATCGTCAATAATCATTTCTTCAAACGTTTGTGCGCCATCTCGATTCAACACAAAGTTGTGTAATACACAGCATGCTTTTATAATGTCTATTGTGAAATCGTAAGAAACATTAATGAGTCGATGAAATATGCGCTATTTATTTGCGAGTGTGCCAAAAGCGCTCTCAACATATCGTCTGGCTCGGCTCAAACGATAATTAAAAACTCGTTTTTCTATCGATAAAAACTTCCCAGAATATGGGCGCATTATATTATTTGTCAGTGGTAATCCTTCATCCGCCACGAAGACAAAAGGAATTTCTTTTTGAAAGCCAGGTAACGGTTTTGGCGGAGGTATAGATAATTGACCTTTTTTTAATAAGTCGTATAGATTTGAGTTCTGAAAAACAGTGGAGTCACATTCCTTACCATATGCACCTATATCGACATATATAAATTTGTAATTCGTATCAACAAGTGCTAATAGAACAATGGAATTATAATTTTTATAATTGAAAAATAGGGATCCACTGTGATCCGGGCTCAATATACGAATGTGTTTTCCATCTAGCGCTCCTATACAATTAGGAAAGTTGGTCTTTTTTTCATACTCTTGAGCAATTTGTTCCATCAGCTCTGTTGTAATTTTTGGTAATTCCAACCTTTTAAGAATGTTCCATACAATACGACAAACAAATTTTATTATTCCTGTTATTGTAGATTTTCCACGATAATATGTGAAATGCATATCTTTAAAAGTATTTCCCGTCGCCAGGTACCTGAAAGAAAACAAAATAAATCATTATTCGTCATATTTTTTTAGGTAACGATGTCATAAAGAAATGGAGAGGAATCAAGGATAATTTTACAAAATACGAAAAAAAATTAAACGAGCAATGTAAATCCGGAGCTGGGGCCAAAAAAATTAAACAATATCATCTATACGACCAGCTCCTATTTCTGAAAAAGAATTCTCAAAATAAAACAACATCAAGTCTTGACGATGAAGAAATAAGACCAAGCACCTCAACCCAACAAAGCCAGCAACCTGTCATGCCACGTTACCAGCCTGCATCGCGTAAAAGAAAAATTGACGAAGACGAATTTGAACACCTGAAAGTAGACATTTATCTTTTTTTAAAGGAATTTTGCCATCATTGGAAAAATTGAATGATAATCAAACAATAATTTTCCAAAGTCGTGTCCTACAGATATTAAGTGATTTACACCAACCATCATACTATCCCAGCCACTATCAAACTTCACAAACATCCGTCCAAGCAAACTATCAAACATCTCAAACAACTGTTCAGACTGGCTATCAAACAGCTCAAATGTCTATGCAGAGTGGCTACCAATCAGCTCAAATGCCTATGCAGAGTGGCTATCAAACATCCATTCAACGCAGTGCCTTCCAAAGCGGATGCGAAACATCACCGGCACCTATGCAATCGTCTCCACAAACGCCAAGGAATGATGATGTAAATGAGCCAGAACAAATTCATTTCGATGAGGAACTAACAAATTTGACGAATGACACACAATCGGAATACGAGTTTTGAATAACACTAAATTATGAAAATGATTAAACAGTATGATTATAGTAAAAATAGTTTATTTTTTTCTTACCTTACAGTTAATCCCAGCATCTCCAGAGGTTCGATGGGTTTTCTAAATATGTATTTCTTTTGTAAATGAGGCTTTATCAAACTAAGAAGTTCTTCAAAACTTACTACACTCATCCTAAAGTAATCGAAAAATTTAACCTCGTCCACTTTTAGCGCCTCATATTTCCTTTTGAAGTGGTTTCCATCTTTATTCATAATTGTCAGTAATGGGTGCACCCAGTACTTTCTTTTCTGTTTCTTTTTCTTAATACGCCTTAACGCAAGCAGAAGTAGAACACGCGCAGTGTGGTCCATGTCTCACTAGAAACTGAACTGACGGTTAGCGTCTTGTCGTACGATGTCGTATCCGATGAAATTTTTGCGTTGCGACATCGCATCGCATAGCTGTGCAATGTTGTTTTTGCGATGCGACGCCGCAACGCACTGTTGTGGCCTGGCCCTTTAAACACCCCATCATCATCAAGTATAAATGAACCATCAACAGCCTCTGTTGCATCAACACCAGGGCTTTTGGAGAGTGAATCAAGTCAATCAATTGAAGAAGAATTTCAGCCATCTCTGCAATCAGCAACATCAGGGCATGTGGAGAGTGAATCTAGTCTGTCAGTTGAAGAAGAATTTCAGCCATCTCAGCAGTCAGCAACTCCAGGGCATGTGGAGAGTGAATCAAGTCTGTCAGTTGAAGAAGAATTTCAACCATCTCTGCAGTCAGTAACACCAGGGCCATCATCGACGTTGCCAGTCCCACGGGTGCCTATGAATGTCATTGAGTTACTGGAATTCGGCCGGGCGCCAGATACTCAGGCGCGTTGCTTTTTTCCTAGTTGCCGTCAACTTGAGAGATTGAGTGTTCCTATATCAATTAGAAGAAGATTGTTTTCTGAGTATAATTATTATGTGCCAGAAAACTGTAGAATTTGCTCTCACCATTTGAGGAGCAATGACTGGCCTGAGTTGATGGAATTTGAAAATATTATCCACACATTTACGGCTCAACATATTTATGATTTTACAGAATTATTAAAACATGACTACCTGGTGCATTATTGGTTTGGTATGAGTAAGGAAGATTTCAGAAATATATTAGTAGAAACTCCACGGCTAGCGAATATGCACAGAAGTTCAACTGCACTTGCTGCATTTTTAATGAATTTAAGGAATGGGGACTCTGGAGATCGTATAAGTTCTTTATTTCAAGTACCTAGAAGTACATTAGAGGGTTTAATGGCAAGAGCAAGAGAACTTTTGCTTCAAGATTTTGTTCCAAGGCATTTAGGTATTGGTCACATTACAAGAGAAGAGATAGCGCAAAGAAATCTTTTAATACCAAATGGCCTTTTTGGTTGCACTGAAAGGGAGGGTGAGAGGCGACCAATAATAATAGTTGATGGAACCTACATATATTGTAATAAAAGTGCTAACTATGCCTATCAAAAGAAAACTTATTCATTACACAAATATAGGAATTTAGTGAAGCCTTTCTTGTTTGTATGTTGCGATGGTTACATAATCGAGATTCTGGGCCCGTATCCAGCCGTAACGTCCGATGCTGACATTGTAAATAATGAGTTTGGAAACCCAGACAGTCCATTACGTCAATATTTTCAAGAGGGAGATGTCTTTATTTTAGATAGAGGTTTCAGAGATGCAGTCCCATTGTTGCAAAGCTGTAACTATTCTGTGCATATGCCGTCAACATTACAGGATGATGAAAATCAGTTATCAACTTTAGAAGCAAACAAGACTCGTGCTGTTACTATTTGCAGATGGGTGATCGAAGCTATAAATGGGACTTTTAAACAGCGGTTTAAAATATTCCGACATGAGTTCAACAACAGAGCTTCACCACATGTCATGATTGACTTTTCTATAGCTGCTGCCCTAATCAATAGATTTCGACCACCCCTCACAGACAGGTTTGATGCTGCCCAGATATTAGAAATTATCCGACAAAAAATGTTCCAAACTAATACATTAAGTGAGTTTATCATACAAAATAATTATAATAGAAGAAGGGCACAGTTCTCAAATATAAATGTTGATAACAGCAATGTCACTGATTTTCCTCAGCTTGAGTATCATGATTTGATTTTAATAGCTTGTGGTACCTACCAACTACGTCAGGGTCGGTCTTACTACGGTGAGCACATCCGTTTTAATGGCCGATATAAGATAGAAGTGTGCAGGGAGGCAGATACCTGATAATAGTACTCTTATCTGAAATTAGTTTTTTTTTGCGTTGCAGATTTCACCTTCTGTAAAATTCGAGTCACAAGTTGAGGAATTAACTCCAAGAAAACGCAAAATGAAGCGCCACATGGACCATTTAATATTTTCCGCTTAATAATAACAAGAAAAAGGTTAAAAGGCTTCAAGACAGAAATAGAGTACTAACAAAAAAGTGGCAAATCTACAAGAAATTTTAAATACGTGTACAAAAAAATTTTTAATAACTACTGAGAATGAAGATATTTTAAACAGCATAGGTGTTCAAAATAGAGAAATAATTAAACGTCAAATTCTAAAATCTAAAACTGGTCATATACCAAAAACCAAATATTCACCGGAACTACGAGCGTTCGCTTTAATACTACATTTTTATTCGCCGAAGGCATACAATTTTGTCAGAAAAACTTTCAGTACCTGTTTACCTGCTATCTGTACGCTAAGATCTTGGTACCAGTCGGTTGATGGAAAACCAGGATTCACTAAGGAAGCCTTAGATACAATCAGAAGTAAAGCAAAAGAATCAGATAAGAAAATTTACGCCACTATTGTATTTGATGAAATGGCCATCAGAAGCGGTATCGAATATCATCCGCAAGGAAGAAGGTACTATGGCCACGTAAATTTTGGAACTAGCTTGCAAACAGATTGTCTAGATGAAGCCAAAGAGGCACTTGTGTTTTTGTTAGTACCATTAAATGCTTGCTGGAAAATTCCTATTGGATATTTTTTGATAAATAGCATTAATAATAATAATAATAATAATTTTATTTCGTGAACAACAGGTATTACAAGCATTTTGTGGAGGCCTTCTTTTAAGTATAGAGATACCTGTAACAGAAGACCCCACTCTTCCATATCTTTGTACATGTATATAGAGCCTGTTAAGAACATTGGCAATCAAAAACAAAGAAGGTACAATTATGAAACAAAACTAAAGTTAAATTAAAATAGTTATTTGATACAATCTTGAATTCGCAACCTCATATAATGATATATTACTAATTTGTATATAATAAACTCTGGTTACGACTTCACGGATAATAGAATGTGGAGTGTTAGTGTGGTGTGTACCTAAATGTGTGTGTGTGCGTGTGACGGAGTAAGACAGAAAGGGTATAAAAGCTTACCCACTTAGCTTATAATAAATTTTGGTATGTCTATTAGACATATTTATTTATACATAATAGTTGTAGTAGTCGTTTTACATATATTTATATACATATATAATATACTTAACATGTGCACTTAATTGAATATGATTAAATTATGTAACCGGATGCAGAAGTAACTCAGTTTCTTCATAACTAAGGGTCTTTAGCCATGCAGTCAGAGTTTTCTTACATTCGTAATGGGTTTGTTGGTAAAAAGCAACTTTTTTCCCTAGAGCGTTGTACAGACGAGTGGCTTGAGCAATAAATTGCCGCCTTGCGAATGCAGTGCGAACTCTCACCACAGTTATACGACATTGACTTCTTCTTTTCCTAAGCAGACTAGAATCAAATACCGTTGTTTTATGCATTTTAAGGACTGAGTACAAAATATACAACTTCCTAACAGTAAGGAGGTCGCACAGGTTGTAGAGCTCTAGTGTAGAAAAGCGATACGGTTTAAAATAAATAGTTTTGAGCAGGGCACGCTGAGATCTTTCAACATCAAGGAATTTTATCTTGGAGGCACCACCCCAGATAGGAATACAATAGGTTAGAACTGATTGGGCAAGAGCAGTGTATATTTTCTTGATTAGATTTGTTGATGCAACATGTCTTAGTGTTTTGAAAATCCAGATTAATTTTCTCAAACGATCACTAACCAAAGATACGTGATAATGCCAAGAGAGACGCTGATCAAGTATAGTACCCAGGTATTTGGTTTTCTCTACCTTCTCAATAATTGGGCAAGCACAGTTGGTGTCCTGGACATTGTCACATTGGTGTATCTTCATGCTAAGTTCAGTATCTGGCTGGGTTCTAACACTTACGGAGAAACACATGTAGACAGTTTTCTGGCTATTCAACGTAAGTAAATTAGTTCTCAGCCAGGAAGCAACTCTCGATAATCCCACTTCCGCATCTCTATGCACAGACTCCCAATCGTTGCCAATAAATACCAGCGCAGTGTCATCAGCATAAGAGATGACCCGAGAACCACCTGCCTCCAGCTTACACAAGTCATTGATATAAACTAGAAACAAGGTGGGCCCGAGGACGCTTCCTTGTGGTACACCGAATGTTATATTTGAGTCTCTGCTCGTATACTGGCCTATTCTAACCTTTTGCGTTCGTTGTGCTAAATAGCTTTTGAATAATTCAAGGGGTATGCCTCTGACTCCTATGCGTTCTAGCTTGCGCACAAGAATGGGAACAGAAACAGTATCAAACGCCTTTTTTAGATCGAGGAAAACTGTGAGGCATTTCTTTCCACGATCAAGGTTTTCAGTGATTAGGGATGTTAAAGTTGTTATTGCATCTTCAGTAGACTTCCCCTGCCTGAAGCCATACTGGGTATCGGATAATATGTGATATTTGCCAAGGAATTCAGTTAATCTTTTATTTAAGAGTTTCTCTAATATTTTTGATAATGCAGGTAATACAGATATGGGCCTGTAGTTACTAACATCACCTCTGCCCCCACTCTTGTACACAGGCGTAATAGTAGATTTTTTTAACAGTTTAGGGAAGATACCTGTACTAAAACTCAAGTTTGCTAGGTGTACAATAACTGGAACAATTTCGTGCTTAGCTAATTTGAGAAAACTGGTTGGGATGCTGTCCCAGCCAGGAGCACTACTTGATTTTAAATTCATAAGAATATAGTGTACTTCGTCTATGTCTGTATCCAAAAGAACAAGTGATGTTAACTGCGCCATGCCTCTTCCTAAATCTGCCCCAGCGTCCGATCTGGTATCTGGCATTATTTTTTCTGCAAGTTGTTTGCCTATCCCCACAAAATAATCATTCACATGATTCACTGACTCAAGTGGAGACGACATAGATTCTAGAAGTTTAGTATTATCTGTATTACTTTGCTTCATGTGAGTTATATTTTTAATACTCGACCAAAGTCTTTTACTGTTTTTAGTGGAGCTAGCTAATTGTGTCCTGTCGTACTTGCGCTTCAGCTTTTTAATAAGTTTATTACAAAAATTTCGATATCTTTTGTAACTAATTTTTAATATTTTATTATGAGGGTCATTTTTTAATTGCTTTTGCATTTTGTTTCTATTCCTGATACATTTTAATATACCGGGGGTAATCCAGGGTTTTAAAGTTCGCTTATTTTTGGGTACAGTAGTCCTAATGGTATTTTCTTGCAGGGATTCAGAGATTTTATCAATTAGAAGTTCCACTACAAGGTCAGGATCATTACAGAATAAGAGTTCGCCTAGATTTTTATCAGCTAATGATTTAAGCGCCATGTTGAAATCAGTAGTCGTTTTTATTTTCTGTGTTTTATTTTTTAGTTCGATTTTAGATAAGTTAAGGAATAATAGAGCATGATCAGTAACTGATGTATTAAGGACAGCAATGTGTGCAGATAATTTTTCTTTATTAAGTTTTATCATAAAATGATCTAGGCAGTTATTTAATCTAGTCGGAAAAGTGTGTCCTGCCATCAATCCATGCATAGTTAACATAGTTAAGTAGTTTTGTCTATTATTACGCTCCTGGGCAGTTTCTGACAAAGTTGGCGTAATGTTTATATTTATATCCCCAGCTAGAGTAATATTGGTAAAAGATTTAATGGACTCCAAATATGAGTCGAGCGAATCAATAAACATGTCAGCATTTGAAGTTGATGGAGATCGATATACACCCAGGACAATATTGTTTTCATTGACTTTAATTTCTAAAGCAGAGGCATGAGTTAATTTAATTTCCCTGACATTTACCACAACTTTATTACTAACGTATACAACTACTCCGTCGTTTTTATTTATGTGGTTTGTAGTTTGAAACGCTGAGAAGTTCTGAATTGTGGGTACAGGTTTATTAGGATTAAGTTGACTCTCAGTTAGAATAAGAATATCTGGTTCGAATTTTAAACAAGAAAGACTCAGCTGCAGGTCATCAATATTACTATAGACGCTTCGTATGTTCTGGCAGAATATTTTGCAGTCTTTCTTTTGTACGTGTATATGTTTAGATAAATCTTCAATATCACAGTGAAAAGCCTGAGCGATATTAGTATTGTCTAGTTCGTTGAGTGTTTGTAGTGAACTATCCATTTAATTTGAGATTTAAAGGTCCGAAGGTGAGCTTCGAAATATTTTTATAAGTAATAGAACCATACAACCGGTAATTTAAGTTTGATAAGCTTTGGGTATAATAAGCTTTTTGTGAGTTTACCAGGTAGATAAAATTCTGATAAAGGGGGGAAGAGTTTACGATTTGCAGTTGAGAGGGGCGTGTGTGTGTGTGCGGGTACATTTTGATAGTTATATACGGATATAGCATGGTATGTGTTGAAGTGAGTGTATGTGTAGTGTTACAATTACTTTTGACTAAACTAAAACAAATAAGCAAAATTTCTAGTAGAATAAAATTACATGAAAAAAGCGGGAAATCGTTAAGAACAGGCATAATGCTAAAGTAAGTATACATATAGCAATGTTTTCGGACTAGTCAGATTCCATGTGTCAGCTGGTGGACCTGTGCTTCCGACTTGACTGTTATTCTTTGTGATGTTTCATCTTTCTTTAGGTAGACTTTACCGTAAGCAGTCCAGCAATATTTAAACTTCTTTGCTTTGATTAGGTCACGCGCAAGAAAGTGCAGACGGGCGCCTTTCGCAGTCAACTGCTCCGACACAAATATGGGAGCTTCCGTATTAGTGCGGCATCCAACATGTTTTGCCGAAAGTTTATTTTGGTGTTTATTATTAAAGGACTTACACAACTGGAGCATTTCAGTCTTCAAAAGTGTAGAACAGGTTTCCACAATGATAGGGCTATTTTGTTCTTCCTTCCTGCTGCTCACTCTATACACATCTTTGATGTCACTTTTCTGTATTTGGCAGTCGACAGTTTTAGACAGAGAGAGTACCATTCCAATCAGATCTTCTTTAGTTTCACCACTCGACTTTGGTACGTTTTTCAACTGAAAGTTAGATTTTCGAGTCGACATTTGCATCTCTTCAATTCTGTTCTCTAAAACTGCTATGTGATCTCTGTCCTTGACTGCCTGCCTTTCCAATTGGTCAATTTTACTTAGCATGTCCTTGTTTTGCGCTGCTAGAAACGCAACCGAGCTCTCAATGTTTGTATTAGTCCTTTGTATAGTAGACAAGGCCAAACTTATCTTACTCATTTCTTTTTCTATTTCCTTCCTATGCTCAGTCATAAGAGATGATATAAAACTCTTAATATCAGTATTCTCATCCTCTCGCGGCCTTTTAAAGCATCGAGGCTGACCAAAGTTTGGAGGTGTGTTTTCTTGACTCAGTTGGTTTAAGTCCGAATCTGACATTGATTTATCCATTTGACTTAAGAACGATATGTACTAGGACAACAAAACAGTTTAGGAGTTTATCAAAGCGCTACGTTTTACTGACGATGAGACATACACTGGCAATACGAAAATAATCCGTTTTCTATTGTAGCCGCTAGCGCATAACTTGGGTTTATAATGCGGAACAAAAAGTTGCTCTCTTGACTCAAGCCATCCATTTAGTAGAAGATACCGGTGTACACATCAAAGCCATTACGTTTGACGGCTGCCCAGCGAATATTACTATGGCCAAAAAGTTAGGGTGTAATTTCGACATTGATAATTTAAATCCTACTTTCAAAAATCCTTGCAATAACTCAAAAGTTGCTGTTTTCTTAGATCCTGCCCACATGGTAAAACTTGTGCGAAATGCGTTCGAATTTATAAAATTTTGCAAGACCAATCTGGTGGCTATATTTCATGGCAACATCTTGTTAATTTACACAATCTACAGATATCGGAAAATTTTCACTTGGCCAATCGATTGAGAGCTGCTCATATTTTTCTTCAAAGTAAAATAATGAAAGTCAGTTTAGCTACTCAAATTTTCAGTAAAAGTGTGTCAGATGCACTTTTATTTTGTAAAGAGAACCTCAATCTAAGTGAATTTCAAGAAGTAACACCTACAGCGCGTTTTTTAATCATGATGAATGATCTATTAGACATATTAGACTCACACACCCATGGATATGGTTTGAAAAGAGCGGTGAATGAAGAAAGTGCTGCGCATGTTCTAACAAAACTTAAAGCAGTAAAATTATTTGTAAAAATGACAGTTGATATTAAGTTACGAGATTCTATACAAACGCTTTTATTAGTGAAATCGCCGAGATATACTGGATTTTTAGGATTTTGTGTATGCATAGAAAGTGCAATATTCCTCATTCAAGACGTAGTATTAAATACTGACTGTGCAATCAAATACCTGCCTTTACATAAGGTAAGCCAGGATCATTTAGAACATTTTTTTGGCAGCATAAGATGTCATGGTGGGTCTAACAATAATCCCAGTGCTAGGGTGTTCGAGAGCATTTACAAAAAGCTCTTGATATACGCTCAAATTAAAAACAGTGGAAGCGGTAATTGCGCCGCTCTTTACCAAATGTCTATTTTGCAATGCACATCTGCAGTGGAGCGCATTAATGTGACCACGAGACACATGGATCAAAACACCATGGATAATAATGAGTCTGATTCTAACGAAAATATTGATTTTGATAAACTTGAAGATATTTCAGAGTTTAGTGAGAAAGTGATTGAATACATGGCTGGTTACATCGTCCACGCTTTGCTAAAAGTATTAAAATGTCAAACATGTATTGGAGCTTTGATTGGTGAGGCGAATTCCAATAGTTTGCAATACCGAAAAGACATTTATAAAAACAAATAACTTTATGCATCTACCACTGTAATGGAAATTTGCCGCCGTTGTGAAATTTCTATAAAAAAAAAACTATTAAAGAAAATGGGTTCAAAAGACTACCTCCAAAATTTAATACCGACTACTTTATTCAGTTAGTACTTAAAACTTTTATAGGATACAATTTGTTCCCAGATATATCTTTTCATCAATTTGAAATAGAAACTACCAACCACATAATAGAGTTAACAAAATGCGTCATAAAAAAATATGTTGATGCACGCTTGTCATTTTTTTCAAAAAATAATCAAGATCCCAAATCGTTTATCAGGAAAACTTTTAGTAAATTAATCCATTTTAAAAACCAGTAATGCCAAAAATTAGGAACTTTAGATATCCGATTAAATTAGCTAATTGATTTAAAATATCGACGAATAACTACTGGAGATTTATTGTGAAGGACGGCACAGTTGGCACATGGGGCTTGTCTCCATCCGGGAGAATCAATAAGTCACATTATTTCTGGTTGTTCTCGTCTAGGTTACGGAGAGTCCTTGCATATAACTTTACGTAAGTAGTGCCTATAACTTTGTAGCCAGTCATGTATCTATCAGCAACTTACTCTGAAATATTGTCTTGTACAATTCACAATTCTAGACCCCAGCACTACAGATTATGCGCCCGACCCAGTTCTCGATAATGGTTATATCACCTTGTACTGGCATAGACCCATCACCAGTGACAAGATTATTTGTAGTCAATAAGCCTGATGTAGAGGTGAACCGATACGAGAGGCGTGCAATGATAGTTGATATAGTCGTTCCGTATGACAAGAACCACGTGAAAACCGAAAAAGATAAGCAGATCAAGTATCTTGACTAGACTTGCAAGCTTATCGACATGTAGGATGTGGACTCATCGATCATCATACCGATAGTCGTGTCAGCCAATAGCTTAATAGCCACGAGCTTCGAACAACATCTTAGAAAGCATTCGTTAGCCGGCTGGATCAAAGGCCTGATTCAGGAAGCGGTACTCCTGAACACGGCTCGTACAGTTAGGAGAAGTTTCTTTCTCTTAGAGCCTTGACCACCCATAGCTTGGACTCTGTTCCCGATGCCAGTGGGCTATTTTTTTAAACTGACTTTCATTATAGGAGGTTCTCAAGTTATGTTTGAAAAAAATATTTTTTTATGTTTTGTAAAAAAATTATTAAATAAGTAATAATAAGTAGTAATATATTCTTCGTTTAATCTTTATTTATTTCTCCTTACAAAGCAAAATTAAAAAAAACATGCCGAATTAATCGACGTCGATTTTATCGATAACGATATTATTGATGCAGAATTGACTTGTGCATCACTATGTTTGCTGACATTGTTGCATCTGCCAATCACAACCGCTGCGTGTTCCCCCGTCCCCCGCCCCGCACTAGTGAATCGTGTGCCTAGACGAAATCGCTCTATCAGCTCTCAAGTGGTTTAATTCTCTTTGGTACAAAACGAGCTGCTTTTTACGATGCTCATTGCAGCAAAAAATTGCCTAATGCTCCCGCAACTCGTTGGACATACTCGTACATGTCGCGAGTTGTAAACACAGTTTTTGAACAAAAAAGTAAACTTATTGAGTTGTTTTCTGATCTGTGCGACAATCCACAAAACTGGGACGGGGATACGTTTTAGCTGCGGAGAATTTTGAAAACACTGCGATCTTTTAATTTCAATTTTTTTCTTTTTATTTTTCATCGGATATTTGAAATAACTGACTGCTTGTACAATATTCTACAAAAATCACAAGTTGATGTCGGTTATTGTATTAATAAAATAAAGGAATTTCAGGCATGGTTACGTGCTGAATTTCAATCCGAATTTGATCAAATTTATGAGAATACGTTGCAAAATAACTCGGCTTCTCGTTTGAGACGCAACGTACGCTGTGCAAAAACGGAATACAGACGACTTTTTGTAGAAGTAATTGATAACATTAATACCGAAATTACTGACCGATATTCTGAAATTTATAAATTAAAGTTTTTCCAACTGCTCAACAACAAAAAATTTGACAATTATCACTCACATTTTCCTACAGAGGAATTAGATTTATTATTTGACATTTATGCAAACTATTTCGACAAACAAACATTAAAAAGCCAATTGATTTGCTTGTATTCTAGTCCTGATCTGAAAGATCGTAATGTTTTCGAATTAATTGATTTCATTCACGACGATAAGCTCGAAGATGACTTTCCCGAGCTGTTAAAGTTAGCGTATCTTGTTGTAACTATTCCGGCTACAAGTTCTTCCGCGGAACGTGCATTTTCGTCTCTTAAACGTATCCATACCTATCTGAGAAATACACAAGGTCAAAAGCGTCTTTCCGAATTATCAAAGATAGCTATTGAAAAACAGTTGGTAAAATTAAAACGATCACCAACATTTTACTCTGATGTAATTAAATCATTTCTTGGAACAGCTGCTCAGACTATCAAGCGCAAGTTCGATCGTGTATGGAGTATTGCTCTCATCTTTGGGACGGATCTGCCAGATACCAGCTTGATGCCCTTGAGTCAATTGAGAAACGAGCCAAGAGGATCAGCGGCAATGATAGGCTCGTCGCGACGAAGCTCCAAAGTCTTGAGCATCGACGAAGCTCCGAAGTCTTGAGCATCGACGACGAGTCGCTAGCCTGTCGGTTTTCTACCGGTTGCATTTTGGGGAATGTGCGACGGAATTGCATAATTTATTTCCGCCAAGCCCGTTCCACCATCGGACCACAAGACGAACGGCGATGCGCCACCGGTACATGGTGGACATCCCACCCACACGCACTAAACGTTTTGGGAACACATTCATAGTGCGTACAGCTAAGGAGTGGAAAAACGCTATTTCCATAGCAATACGTTGCAAAACTTTGGGTAACAATAAAACTTACTTTTTGTTTGATTCCCATGCACGTGGTCTCAAGGGAGCTTCTGCTCCTACAAATGGCACCGCTTGTTGCATACGATTTAGTGATCTGGACCATTTGCATCCAGCGAGTAGTGATGTCGAAGCAATCACAAAAGCACAAACGCAAGCACTCAAAAACGGCTGAACAGATTAGGTTGATAAATATTTTATTTGATTTGCGATTTGAAAAAAATATTACAGAAAACTTATTTTTTTACAGGTATCGAATCGGATCAGCAGTTGCAGTCAATTGTTATGGATGAAGAAAATAACTTAAACTTACCTAACATAGGTCTGTAAAATAATGATACAACTTATAAAATAATAGAAAAGAGGTCTATAGAGCAGGAGGAGATTACAAATTATAATAAACGTTTTAAAGCGACGTCTACTGTAATTCGGGAGCATGCTGAGCCTATGCTAGGTACTAAGATAGTGATTCCTCCTTTACCTACATATTTTTTAGGAAAGTATAAGAGTTGTAGGTACTTACTTTGTTTTATTTGTTTCTTCATGTTTTATAGTTGGTGAGTTGAATCAAGAACTAGATCAACCTGTAGTTGAAATGGAAAGAAACGACAGCTTGGATAACATAGACCAACATGATTCAGATTTAACTGATTGCGAAGATTCAGGTACTAACATACTAATAGCGAATAGTTATTACTTCTTTAAATATTTTTTAAGAACATAAGTGGCTATGCGTTGTGGGTATGTTGGTTTGGATCAAGTTTGAATTGTTTCTTTATGTTTTATAGGTAGTGAGTTAGACCAAGAACGAGATCAATCTGTGTTAGAAGTGGATAGAAACAACTTGAATAACGTCGACCGACAAGATTCAGATTTAACAGATTGCGAAGATTTAGGTACCAACTACATTATTTGGGAATTACTTTTTACATATTTTTAAAGATGGCAAGAGTTGAACTAGAAAGAAGAGATGACACTAAGCAATAGTTGTACGTTGTTTTCATTATTTTTATAGGTGGTGAATTGGATCAAGAGGTAGATATACCTGTGGTGGAAGCCGAAAGAAACAACGAATTGGATAACGTAGGCCCACATGATTCGGATTTGATAGAAGGCGAGGATTTAAATACCAATGATAAAAGATCAAGAAAGAAGAGACAGCCAGAAAAATGGCAAAAAAATGTAAAAAAACGTTTGAAGAACACAGGCAAGTCTTACCAAACACTTAAAGGAAACACAATACCTGCTAAAAAACTAAAAGCTCCATGTTCAACTGATTGTCGATTGAAATGTACGGAAACAATTAATGAAGAAAACAGGTTAAACATATTCAATGATTTCTGGGGCATTGGCGACCTCGGAAGACAGCGCTACTTCGTTGCTAGTTGTATGGGAGTTGTAAAGCCAAAGTATTCACTACACAAGGAAGATAGTAAGCGATCCCTGAATGTATCATACAAGTTTACAATAAATTCGGAGGAAATTCGAGTATGCAGACGATTCTTTACGGCAACGTTGGACATAGGACATTCTTTTTTATCTACAGTAAATAAAAAGAAAGCTTCGGGTATAATACCAGAAGATCTTAGACGCCGTCATGGTAATACCGGTAGATGTTTAGCACAGGCTGATAAAGATGGTGCAAGGGATCATATAAATTCTTATCCAAGAAAAGAGTCTCATTACTGTCGGGCAAGTTCTACAAAAGAATACCTTGATGGTGACTTAAATTTGACGATGATGTATCGACAATACAAGGAATGGTGCCATCAGAATAGCAAGCCTATCATCAAGCAAGGAACCTATGAACACATTTTTCGAAACGAGTTTAACATTGCATTTCACAAGCCCAAGAAGGATCAGTGTTCAATTTGTTTGTCGTATCAAAATGCTGTAGGCGATGATAAGTTACAACTGAAGTACACTTATGAAAAACATTTAAAAGAAAGAGATATGTGCAGATTGGAAAAGAAATCGGACATAGAAACATGCAAAAATGATGCTAACAAGATAATTTGTTGTTATGACATGCAGGCAGTTCTGCAGACACCATGCGGAAACGATTCCCTATTTTTTTATAAAAGAAGACTCAATGTGTACAACGGCACCGTATTTAACATTGTATCAAAAGACCTATGGAATGAATCATTAGGGGGAAAAGGTTGTGATGAAGTTGGGACGTGCATTTACAAATTTCTGAAAGACCACTGTGTTGGAAAAAATGTTTTTTTTTTTTGCACTGATAATTGTTCTGCACAGAATAAAAATAAATACCTGCTAAGCCTCTACCACTATGCTATCAAAGTTTTGGGTGTTGTGTCAATAACACACAAATACTTAGTTATTGGACACACCCAAAACGAAGGTGACAGCGTGCATAGCACTATTGAACGGGAAAAAACACGAATTCTGAAAAATGGATCCATTTTTGTGCCAACACAATGGAAATCAGTAATACAATGTGCCAAGAAAAGTGGGACTCCATACGAGGTACACGAATTGGACTTCAGTGACATCCTCGATTTGAAGGACTTAGTCACGCAGTTTGGCAAAAACTTCACAGTTAATAATGACGGTGATCGTGTTGTATGGAATGAAATAAAAAAAAAAAAATCTTTATGCAGGTAATAGATTATCCTAATTATAGGTATTGTTTTTGTTATCATTAGTATTCCTTTTTTTTGTTTTACATAACCTAAAACTTGTAACAAGTATGTAATATCTAATTCAATAATTCTTTCATTACTGTAGTATGTCTGTAAAAGTAGATTAGTTAAAATATTAAGGAATAATATACTAAAAACAGAAAATATTCCAAACGGATATCCACCTTTTGTCGTTGATATTCTGAATGACGGTAGACAGAAATGTGAAAGTTGTTTGTTCACGACTATAAAAAGTCCGATTGGCAGAGCCCATTCTTGTTCACCACGTCACATCACCTGGATAAAATCCCAGATCACATAGAGTCAGCTGCCGACACGGCGGCCGCGATCGGCTCGCTCACGGAACATGTACAGTCAGTCCCGGACGAATGTTCAAGGGAGGCTCCGGCGACGGACGACCGTCGCTGGAAACTCCCGGACGATGTGCGTGAACTGTTGACCGAGAAGAATGCGGCCGTCCGTGCCTACAGCTCTTTTCCCTGTGCTAGTAACAAGGCTTTTATGCGTTACTTACAGCGTAAAGTAAGCAATCGCATCAAAGAGTTTCGTGACAAGCAATGGGATCAGATGCTCAGTGATCTCCATCCCAATCACCTCGCATTTTGGGAACTTCAGAGGAAGTTACGCGCCTCCGAGGTTACCACTATGCCCCCCCTCACCCGCCCCGATAACACTCTCGCGTTTAACGACGACGAGAAGGCCGAATGCCTGGCTGACAGCCTAGAGGCCCAGTGTTCCCCAAGCTCGAACCCAGTCGACCCGGCCCACCTCGCCGAGGTGGACGCCGAGGTCGAACGTAGGACCTCCCTCCCTCCCGTCGAGGACCCCGACGACCCTCTCCCTCCCGTCACTCCCGACGAGGTGGAGAAGATCATCGGCCAACTCAGACCCAGGAAAGCCCCTGGGCGCGACGGCATTACCAACAGGGTAGTTCGACTCTTTCCCAAGACTCTGATCGTGTTGATGACCGCCATCTTCAATGGCGCTCTGTCCAACAACATGTTTCCGCAGCAGTGGAAAGAGGCTATCGTGATCGGCATTCCCAAGCCGGGTAAGCCCAAATCCTCCCCGTCCTCCTACCGCCCCATCAGTCTGCTCAGCTCGCTCGGCAAGATCTACGAGAGGCTTATCTATAAGCGTCTCAAGGATTACGTCGAGCGAAAGAGTCTCATCCCCAACGAGCAGTTTGGCTTTAGAGCCACTCACTCGTGCGTCCAACAGGTCTACCGCATCGTTGAGCATATCAACGGCCGCTATCAACGCGGCTTGATGACGGGAGCCCTGTTCTTCGACATAGCGAAAGCCTTCGACAAGGTCTGGCACAACGGTCTGATATACAAGCTATATCAACTCGGGGTGCCAGATCGTCTCGTGCTCATCTTACGAGACTATTTGTCGAACCGCACCTTTCGATTCCGAATCGAAGGTGCGCTTTCCACCCCCCGCCCCATCCGCGCCGGCGTACCGCAAGGCGGTGTGCTGTCGCCTCTTATTTTCACGCTGTTCACCAGCGATATTCCCCCTGATCCCCAGTCGCAATTAGCGCTCTTTGCCGACGACACGGCCGTTTACTACTCTGGCAAGAGTGGTAAATCCATATCTCATCACCTCCAAAGATCCGCCAACCGCCTAGGCGGTTGGTTTCGGAAATGGAGGATTGAGGTAAATCCCGAGAAAAGTCAGGCGGTCCTGTTCCGCAGGCCGCGGGCTAGACTCCCCCCGATCCTTCCACCGATCAAGATGTTTGGCAAGCCGATCCCTTGGGAAGAGCGAGCCAAATATCTAGGAGTGATCTTGGATAAAAACCTCAGTTTTATGGAGCACATTAAGGCGGTGCGCTCGCGCGCCGCCTTCGCTCTCGGTAGGCTCCACTCGATGCTGAACCACAACAGCAAATTATCCCTAAAATGCAAGCTGCGTATCTACACCACTTGCATTCGCCCCATCATGACCTATGCGTGTGCTACATTCGCCCACGTAAAGTCATACCGGATCCATAGGTTGCAGTCCCTCCAAAACCGTTTTCTCCGGAAGGCCACGGGTGCCCCGTGGTTCGTTCGGAATGAGCGACTCCATGTCGATCTCAAAATCCCGACCATCAAGCAGTTCATGAAACGCCTCACGAAGCGTTTCATCGAATCTGCTGAGAGGCACCAGAACCCTCTTATCGCATCGGCTACCCGATACGCTCCCTCCCAGATTAGTAAGGTCCGCCGTCCACGGCATACCTTACTAGAACCCGATGACCCAATCACCCTTGTACAAGAGAGCTGTAGGGAAACCAGTACTCTTAAACAAGCACACAAACCGCGACCCGCCGCCTTCCGGCCTCGCCGCCGAGGCCCCGCGCGACGTCCCAGTAATAATAGCAATGTTGTTGTTGCTCCCCGTCTTTTGCCTAACGAGCCAGCCCGCGTCGCTGAGCCATTAGCTTTAAACCCCCTAAATAATGTCATGACCCAGCCTGTCCCTTGCTGCCCTCCCGATAACGATGCCACTGAGCCGAGGCCCGAACCCCACAGGGGGTGCCCCCAGTGAGCAGAGTTGTAGTTTTAAGTATTTTTAGTTGCCTTGGCTGGGGGCTTTAGAGTCATTCTGAGGCCACCACAGGCTAGCCCGGTTAAGTAGTAACCACCCGTCTAGAGGTGAACTACGAGTGGTCCGAATCAAAAAAAAAAAAAAAAAAAAGCCCATTCTTGTTCGAGACATCGACCAGAACGGAGCTCCAGCCTACTGGTAAAAGTTAAGTTATTTTATTGCTATTATTTATTGATTTTATTATTCTTGTATTATAACATTTTGATTATTCTTATATTATGATATAACTGTTTTAAAATGTTTGTTATTTTACTACAGTTATTATGTTTGATTGTTATTGTTAGTATGTTGGATAGAATAATGGTCATGGGCCATTATTTACATAAATGATTCAGTGTTTGGTTAGTTGTTGCTATAATTATAACCAGTTTACAGTATATTGTACTTTAGAATATTCAGTACAAATTTAAATTTATTGATTATGATTATGAGTATTGATGAATAAAACTATTATAAGTTCTTTAATGGCTTATTTGACTTGATACCCTTTGCTAGTTCCTTTCATTTCTAAAACACTTAAGAATTAATTAGTAAACCAGTAGGATAGCTTTGATTTTCTAAATTTATAAAAATAGTACGATAGATTTTCAATGGCTTTTAAGAATTGGCTCCTACTTTAGCTATTACAGGCGTCTTCTCCATACTTGATTTTTTATAACGACACCTATGACCCGAATTCAACAATGAAGTGCCTAAATGTGCGCAACAGAACGAGGGGCAGAAGTACTGCAAATGTTGAACTACATCTACGAAATAAGTACCACCAGCGACCAAAGATATCAAACCTAAAAAAAAAAGACTTGCTTGCTTTATGCGACTCAAATGTCATTCCAAGAGTATACCGAGAATATTACTCAAGTTTAGAGGCTGGAGACAATCATATTGAACCCGATGAGCATAACGAAAATGATTAATTTGAATCACTTATTATTTTAAGATTTCTCTTTTCATTTTTTTAACATTAAATAAACCAATAGGATTTTTAAATTGATTGTTTTTTTTATTTCATTACTAGCATATTTAGGAAAATTCTAATAAGTTTTTAAATTTTCATAAAATATTTAATTCATTATTGAAACATTTCACAAAAAAACCTGATAACTCAAAAACTACAAATGACATCCTAAATCTTTGTAACACATAATAAACTTGGCTATAATCTACATACAATTCAATAAATAAAAAAACATAAAATGACCTCAAGGTAAAGTAAAATCACACTTGAATATTTCCAAAAACTTTAAACCTCAATACTCAAAAACGTATCATTTTGAAATGTTCCATTACTGGGGGGCTACTCTCTAACGAAATCCGTAGTTTCGTGCGTAGTTGCGGGCGGGCATTTTCTACTCCGTATCACCTAACCACTGAGAACTAATGATAACACGATTTGACAGTTACTGTGAAATCGTGTTGTCATTCATTCTCAGTTCGGGTTCAGGACTAATCGTAAGTCTGTAGGTGATACGGAGTAGAATACGCCCGCCCGCAACTAAGCCCGAAACTACGGATTTCGTTAGAGAGTAGCCCCCCTGTTTCTGACCGACGATATTATGTTGTGTGATGGTGTAAACAATGCTTAGATATGCTATAGCAAGAATCGCGATTAATCTGCTGTTATTTATTGAAGAGTTCCCCCGATTTCTACAAGATCCCATCATCAGATATTGAAATGGTGACAATGGGACCACACGGGAAGTACCAGCTTTCAAATAAAAAAGAATCATGAAAATCGGTTCACCCAGTCGGTTAATTATGAGGTAACAAACATAAAAAAAAATACAGTCGAATTAATAACCTCCTCCTTTTTTGAAGTCGGTTAATAAAAAAGAATAACCACGATAACCGAAAAATGGTACAGTTTGATCAAATTTCTAGGTTTTTCTTAAAATGCCCATAATTTTCAAACTGCATGGGATAGATTTTTTTTCAGATTTTTTCTCGTCATGGTTATGATCAATCCTGTCATCCCGTTTCAGCTTGACGTTGAGTTCTGGGACATCCTGTATAAGTAGGATAGTAGGATATTCAACATGTTCATATTATTATTTCGATACAATATAATATGCGATTAGTGATGGACGTTGAATCAACGTTGATATCTCTTCAACGGGATTAACGTTGACCGTTTACAAATCAACTCGTTGAATTCGTCAACGATTAACGAGACAACGACGTTTATGAATTCAACTCGTTTGACGAAACGAGAAAATGAACCCAACGTTTTGTTATTTTCAACGTACGTAAATTGTATTTCTTTAACAATAAAACTCTCGCTATGAACTCTAAATAACGAATACAAGATTTGATATTTATTTAGTAATTTGATCAATGTCATTATTTTTAAAAGAAAGTAAACGATGACATTATTAATTCTTAAAATTATCATATTCTATATATGTGACTGGTCGAAGCGGCTGATTGGCCGGACACCTCGTTCGACTCGCTCGCCCTGCCCGTGATAAACAGGTTTATACAGGGTGTCCCGTAAATAATGGATCAAACGTAACGGGTAGGTAGCTTACCTCATTTCCAACAACTAATTTGAACAGTAAAAAAAAACCCATAAGGTAACCAAGATAATTTTTTTTTTCGATTTTTACTATTTTCTGTACCAGCATTCAGTGTTTTTAATGCTGTTGCTGCAAATGGTATCATATTTAGGTGTGATTTTTGTCATACATTTCTGAATAGTTTACTAGTGTTATAAGATACCATTTTTTTAAATAACATTTTATTTGCCTTAGAAAAAAAATCTTGAATTGAAAAGTTTTGTTTTTACGATGAAAAGACCAGAATTGGAAAAATTCTCCTGTAAAAAAAATGTATGACATCAAAGTGTACCATTATTTTAAAAACTTGTAAAATTACTAAGGTTTGCAAATTGGTATAACACTTACGTCTAGTCCTTGCGGTTACAAAGATATTGCTACTCGTATGAATGTGATGAAGAAGACAGAACAGAAATTAAAATGGTACAATCTAACTTTTCTTTCTCGTAATGGCTTATGCTTGTAATCTAAGCATGTGGTTAAGCGTGTAGCGTAATTCCGAGCCGATGACGTCATCTGTTCGGCATTTGGGACCGCTACCTGCGGAGTTGCACCTCACTCAGTGTGAAAGGGATAGATAGCGCCGCTTTTGTATTTTTGGTAATGTTGCTTGATTTTATTTGTTTAGTTGACACGAATCTCTCTTCGAGTTGATACGTACGTCAGACTACTTTCGCTCCTGCTGTGCCTAACTGTTGTGTTCCTTAAAATTAAACTTGTGCGGTGTATTTGGACTTTGCTTTGCCTAACGATTTGGAACTGTTTGTGTTTTGGATGAATGACTTGGCAATCCTACGGACTTCGAAAACAATCGTTTGTGTGTGGTTGTACGTGTGTGCAGTAGTACGATGCCTCGTTACGAGTACACGCCACGGGAGTATGCCGAAATGCATTTTATCTACGGAGAAGCAAGAGGTAATGCCAGGGCGGCCGCAAGATTGTATCGTGAAAGATACCCGAACCGGGATCGACATCCCGACTATCGCGTATTCATTAGAGTGCATAACGCGCTTCTTGAGGGAAGAATTCTTGGCACCGGAGTTGGGGGTGCCAGTGAAGGGCGACCGTCACAAGTCAATGACGAAATTATTATTCGAGAAATCGAGGAAGATTCGTCGGTCTCAATTCGCGTCATAGCGCAACGCACAGGTATTCCAAGATCGACGGTACATCGAGTTCTAAAAAGGCACCGGTTGCACCCATATCACGTGCAACGTGTTCAAACGCTGACGTCACGTGATTACCCGCAAAGAGTAGCAGTTTTGCCAAAGGATGCTTAGAATGATACGGGCGGACCCACAGTTTTTTAATAAAATTTTATGGAGTGACGAGTCTTCATGCCGGCGAGATGGATATCTCAATTTGCATAATTTGCACAGTTGGCAGCTGGTAAACCCACATTTGATGCGAGAGGACAGGAGCCAACATCAATTTAAAATAAATTTATGGGCAGGAATAATAAATGGGCAAATAATAGGGCCCTTTGAACTACCAGCAACTCTAAACGCCGAATACTATCTGCATTTTTTAAGGAATGAGTTGCCAACGTTATTAGAAAATATTCCAGAAGACGTGCGGCAAGCAATGTGGTTACAAAATGATGGATGCCCCGCTCACTATGCGACGGCAGTAAGGGCGCAACTCAATGAAACTTACCCTGACAGATGGATCGGCCGATTAGGACCAATTTTGTGGCCTCCGCGATCTCCGGATTTAAATCCCTTAGATTTTTTTTATTGGGGATGTTTAAAAGACAAAGTTTACAAACAACGAATAACGTCGGAAGAAGAATTACGTCAGCGCATCCAATCTGCTGTATCAGAAATAAACAACAGCCATTTTGTCCGTCGGATAAGAGCTTCCTTTATTAGGAGGTGCAGACTTTGCATTCTCGTAGGGGGACGTCAGTTTGAACATTTACTGTAAAAACAAAATAAACGATTTATTTGTATTTTTTTTTTAATTTAACCTCCTAAGTTTTTTCATACGCTGAGATACCTAAACATTTTTAAGAAAATAGTTGAATTGTGCACACTTTTTCAATTTTATTTTATTTCGTAATTTTGCACCTCTGTCAGATTCATAGCAATATCTTTGTAACGACAAAGACTAGGCGTAAGTTTTATACCAATCTGCAAACCTTAGTAATTGTACAAGTTTTTAAAATAATGGTACACTTCGGTGTCATACAATTTTTTTACAGGAGAATTTTTCCAATTCTGGTCTTTTCATCTTAAAAACAAAACTTTTCAATTCAAGATTTTTTTTCTAAGGCAAATAAAATGTTATTTAAAAAAATGGTATCTTATAACACTAGTAAACTATTCAGAAATGTATGACAAAAATCACACCTAAATATGATACCATTTGCAGCAACAGCATTAAAAACACTGAATGCTGGTACAGAAAATAGTAAAAATCGAAAAAAAAAATTATCTTGGTTACCTTATGGGTTTTTTTTTTACTGTTCAAATTAGTTGTTGGAAATGAGGTAAGCTACCTACCCGTTACGTTTGATCCATTATTTACGGGACACCCTGTATACTGGTTTGTTTGTTTACAAATACGAATGAAATATAGTTTGTGTTGCGACAAGTCGCGTGAAAGGTCACAAGTAACTTTGCGGATTGTCGAAATTAATATCACTGTTTGTATTTAATAACGTATTAGTTTTTACTGTATTAGTGTCAATAGTTTTTGTAAATATAATTAAGTGTAAATAGTTAAATAGGTTTTATATTTAGTGTACAGTTAAATAGGATAAAAATGCCGGGACGTAGCGGTAACAGTGAATTGTGGTTACATTTTGAGAAAGATGATAGTGGGAAAGCAAGGCCCAGTTGAGAGCACCAATGAGAGTGGAACCGGCAGAACTAAACGTCAGCGTTTGATGGCGGAATTTACGAATAAAAAATTTGCGCCGAGCAAAAAAAAAACAAATAAACCTGGATTTATTAGATCTGTGCACTGACTCTTTCCAACCATTTTCTATAGTGGAAGAAAGAGCGTTCAAAAAATACAGCCGCTGGATCCCGGGATATGAACTTCCAACCAGGAAAACTTTATCGAACTCAATAATGCAACAGGCCTACACTAAGACCTTTGATTTTATACAAAATCAAATGAAGAATGATGTCGGGTCGATTTGTTTAACTGCAGATATGTGGACCTCTTTAAAAACTGAAAGTTATACCGAGTTGATACGACAGAGGGGCTTTCCTTTAAACTGCCTATACTAGGTACCATTTCCAAGCTCTGTACCAAAAATCAATTAAATAGGAGCAGTAGTTTAGTCGCAAATAATTTTTTAAGTTTTTGCCTCGATTGAACACGATGTATCTTTTCTAACAGCTGATTATGCCTACGCATCGGTCATTCACCTTAAAACGATAAATCTGAGTATAACCTACGATGCGTTGTTGCCGCTCCGACGCAAGTCATACAACCAAATTTTCACTAAAAAGTAGGCAATGCAAAAAAGGAAGCAATAAACACACACTTGCACTTTCATTACGAGAGTGACAATCATAGCAAAACATACCGCGCGTAAAAGAAATAGAAATAGGTCAGTGTGTTGTTATTGCATTCTAGATATTTGCGATCGGTAAGTGGGGCCTCAGTGTGCCGATGTCTTCCTTCCGGAACGTATGTTACGTAACACTGCGCCCGCGCGCAAACAATTGATTTTGTTTTGTTATTGTGATAAGATACTAAATAAGTTTAAGACAGTATTTCTTTTTTTATTGTGACAGGACACGTAACTTGGGATTATTATTATTAGTGTTAGTGTTTTTTTTTTGTGATCGACTGTTTTTTATTGTGATAGGACACGTAATTAAACTTTGGTTGTGTGTGCGTGTAATTAAAGTGTTCAACAATGCCTCGTGTAACTAACACGGCGGCAGACTACACGGACATGATTTTAATTGTGAATTAGGTATGTTTGTGATTTTTTTTTTGTGAATTGTGAATTTTTAAATTGTCGATGTGTCCTCCACACATCGAGAATTTAAAAATTTTGTGTTTTTGTTGTGATTGTTGTTGTGTGCGTACCTACTTCAAAACCTTACCTATCATAAAAGCGGGCGCGAGCGGAGGCCTAAGCTCGCGCCTGCGCCACCGCCGGCCGCCCGCCCGACCACATTTTTATTATACCTACCCACACCGCGCTCAGGCGCGTGCGCGACGTTGCCGCTTTTCCCTAGGTCAGTTGAATTTATTTGCACAGGGTGGTTGCGTTTTACTCTGATTTGTAAGCTATTTAGTTTGTTTGAAAGAAAAACAATCTCAATTTTGTAGCTTATTTTTATACCGTATCGGATTAATACTAAACACGTATAGTATACGTAGTGTAATTTAATGCCCCTCTGTCGTATCAACGTTGTATAGCCCTCACAGGTCATTATTTAACAGATAATTTAGAATTTAAAACCGTATTGCTAGGATGTTGTCATTTTTCCGGACACCATACATCTGAAAATATCGCCACAGAAATCAGACACTGGTAGAAAAACTTGGATTGAAGGAAAAAGTAAACTTTATGGTTACTGATAATGCCTCAAACATAGTCAGAGCCGTAAAAGAGATTTTAAACTGGAAGAATTTTGGGTGTTACGCACATACACTGAATTTAATTGTTGATAATGCTCTAAAACTTGTCGAAGATGATATCGCCAAAGTAAAAAGGATTGTGGCACATGTTAAAAAAAGCACGCTTTCATCAGAGAGGTTGCAGAAATATCAAATTTAACAAGGAAATGAACCAAAACGTCTGAGCCAAACCGTAGATACAAGATGGAATTCAACATATTATATGCTAAAAAGATTTGTTGATATTGAAGAAGCTATTCGTGCTACCTTAGCTTTCACAGATAGTCGTTTACCCATTATCACTACCGAAGATTGGACATTATACTCACAGTTGTGTCAAATATTAAGACCATTTGAAGAGATCACCAAATCTATGAGCGGGGAGAAATATGTATCTGGAAGTTCCGTAATCGTTGTCACACGATGCCTTAAAGAAGCATGTGAAAAAATTATATGCAGAACGGATTTGCTATCTGCCGTTACTGACGTTGCCTTGACATTAAGGTGCGGATTAATAGACCGTTTCGGAATAATTGAACAAAGTGGCACCTTTTCATTGTGCACTTTCATGGACCCCCGCTTTAAAACACAAGGTTTTTGTGATCAAAATGAAGCAAATAAAACAAAAGAAAGAGTTAGGAAAATGGTTGCTGCATTGATCGCAAAAACAACAGACACCACACCCATCTACAGTTTTGACAGTAACTGACGACTTAAACAAAAGTAATGACGATTTAAACCCGTGGAATATTTTTGACCAAATGATTGCGAGTACTACAACACAAGGAACGCCACTGTCAAAGGCAATAAATGAGGTAGATATGTACCTAGCGGACGAACTATTACCTCGCAAGGACCAACTAGGAAATTTAAACTGCCCTCTCGAATGGTGGAAAAATCATCAATTTGTATATCCCCACCTAAAACAAATATTTGTTACCCACTGTAACATAGTGGCTACATCTGTTCCTTGTGAACGGATGTTCTCGAAAACTGGTCTTATTATAAACCAAAGACGAACAAGGCTGACCACAAGCAAAGTAGAACAAATCATGTTCCTGAACGTCAATTCGCCTGAAGACCGGTTCAAGGGCTATGAATAAAATGTAAAATTAAAAAAATCCGAATGTACAAAAAAAATATTAAAAACAAGATTAAAAGTAAAAAAAGTATAACAAGGCAAAATAATTTAAATAAAAATCGTAAATAATTAATGGTTTATGCACATAAAAATCAGATGATCTTCTAAATACGCCTGAAATTTGTGTTTTATAGCAAATTAATCAGTCAGTCCTAAGCCTGAAAAAAGTATGAAGGAAAGATCATCTAGAACCTAAAAATGTTATCTAATTTCATTAGGTAAACTGCATCATCATACGTTAATAAAAGCGTTGAGGCGTTTATCGTTCATGCAAGTTGACGTTCGTAACACGTTAACTCGTTGACGAAATTAACTAGTTGACTAGTTTCGTTGACGGAAAAACCTTCAACGACCCATCACTATATGCGATACGATGTCTCGAATAAACAAAGAGTCGATAATTTGAACACTCCATGCATTAAGTGTGCGATTTAATTGACGTTCGATTAAATAACCATTCGATAAAAAAAACTTTTTTACATTGTCGGTTACATTTTTTGTAAAAAAGTTTTTATTTTTCACTTTTTGGTGGTACCCATTCACAGCGTACCGGCGTAATGTTATGTTATGAAAATAAAGTGTTTTCGGTGTAAAGGTCTCGTCAATACGAATGAAATAAGCCCGAACACTTGGTAGTTCCTACATACCGATGTGGAGTTCCCTTGACTCTCTGTCGTCTCCATCATCAGGTCTGATCCAAACTTTCATTCTTTTGTAGTATCACCCGATATACACACGAATATCAAGTTTTTACCAAAATACGTGCCTACAATTTTCGAGAGTTGCCCTCGATTTCTCAGGGTTTCCATCATCAGATCCTGACGTGGTGGCAATGGGACCACACGGGAAGCACCAGCTTTCAAATAAAAAAAGACTCATGAAAATCGGTTCATCCAGTCGGTTAATATGAGGTAACAAACAAAAAAAATACAGTCGAATTGATAACCTCCTCCTTTTTTTGAAGTCGGTTAAAAAACTAAAAAATATCCGTATTATCCGGATAGTAAAATATTAATATCCGTGCTATCCGGATAGTAAAAATGAACGGATATTGCAAGCCCTAGTAGTACTACAGCGCTGTTAAGTGTTTAATATGTGCGCGTTAGTTCACTTTATCGCGAATAACTTTGAATTATACCACAAGAAAAGGTTGATTAAGTCTGTCAATGGGCGGGCAAGAAATTTTACGTAAGCGTATGAAAAATTTTGCCAAGCAAGTAGCAGTATTAAGGAAATTGTACACATGGATGACAATACCTACTTCGTGAAAGAAGAATGATCTGTATGTTTTTGACTGTGAAATGGCAGCTTATGACTGACCGCATGGTGATGGGAGCCGGCAGTTAACAAGGATAATACTATCACTAATAAAAAACTACATTAATTGACGACACCGGTTTTTTTGTTACTTTAAATATTTTCGAATTTAATTATAGTTACTCTTTTTGACCAATTTAACCTTTTGACCGCCACGGTCGGCTATAGCCGACAAGCAAACAACAACGTTACAGTAGTAGTTACCTGTGCGACCACTAAGAAGAAGAGGACGACCTAGAAAAGAAGTTGCTGTCAGCAAGCCTGTACCTGGAGCCAAACGCGGACGTAGACGTCCTAAGAAACTATAACGACCCATCATCCAGTCCTTCATGCCGAGACGTCTTTGAGGACTGAGGGGGAGATTGTAACACACGTACTTAATGTTTATTATTGTACATATACAGCCTGTCATGTACTAGATTCAGTGACCATGTCTGTTGTAAAAGTTCCGCCGAACGCAGTAAGATTGCGTTGTGCAATTACGTCACGTTTCTGAATCGCGGTGTTAAGATTCTCCCTCGAAAAATATTGTAATTTAAATCAGACTTTCTTCCGACTAGCAGTGAGGCGCATCCGCGGTTCCTCGTCCTACTTGGAAAGGTTCACGTAGAACACCCATGTTAGTTGCGAGTCCTAGTTATGAATCCTAATCTTATTTTTTAGATAAGAGACTACGTTCCGGCCTTCGTCCGAGCGGACTTGGCTGTGTGGACCGCGCCTATTTTAAATTCTTGTAAAGTTTTAAATTCACTTCCTGTAAAACCTGTAACTTTGCTGCTGAACAGTAAACGGCTGAAACTTTACCCTGTGTTTTCTTCGTTCGTGAGACCCTGACGACATCATCCCCTACACTAATGAAAAAATAATTCGGTTATTACTGGAGTAATGAGGATTAAGTGGTATAAAGATTTAGTGCAAAATGAATGCCATTATGAGCATGAATCTGATGATGAAGAATTTTATTGCGACTGAAATGACGCAAGCTATGTTTTAGTATAAGAATTTGTAATTCCGATACTAAAAGTACATTATAATGATTAGATAAAATAATCATATATTTAACTAACTTTACCAATAGTAGAAAAAGTGATACTTAAAAGCTAATTGAAAAAGATGTTGTGATCCACGTACACTTTCCCGAAAATATTAATACATATTATTCTGCAGAAGTTCAAGCATTCCATTTTTGCAATTCACATACACAAATAAATTTGCATCTTACCTAAATACCATAGAGGACACAAAATGTTTGCCTACGCTATCAGAAAATCTAAATCATGTTTTTGTAATTTGGGCTCATCTTAAACCTGTCGTAGAACTTATTCCACTTACAGTAGAAAATGTTCATTTTTTAAGCGACATTTCTGTAACTCAGTACCGTAACAAAATATGTTTTTTTAGTTTTACTTAGGTATGACGTAAAGCATTTTCCTAATCTCTGAATATTAAAAATTGTGAATACACTTGAAACTATCACAAAGCTGGGCATGGTAAAGGAGCTCCAGATGGTATTAGAGGAATATATAACAAACTGCTGACAAAATCTTCGCATCAGGAGCTGACAATCCGATGAAGAAACTTTGTGCAATACATTGTACAAAAAGAGCAGGACAAAAGCTGCTTTAGAAGCAGCTTTTGTCCTCACTTCCACTTCAATTCTGCCAAAATTAAGCTTAAGCAACATTAAATACACCGAAAACTACAAAGCAAATTGGACGTTACTGTATACACCAACTCTGAGGAAGAATATTTTAGTATTGAAAACAGGCAAAAAAAATAAGTGTTGTGATTTTTATAATTATTGTTAAGTACTTAATTTGTACAAATCTCAGATGAGACCAATAAGCGGAAAATTCTTCTGTTATTTAATTTGGGTTGAAAGTTAAACATTGATAAACGATTTCATTGATTGTATACTTTTGACAAAACAAAATTTGAAGAAACATTTATTGATATCTTTTATCTAGTATTATTCACCTTTCCTAGCTATACTATCAGCCTGACAACATTTTTTTCTGGTAGCTAGAAAAATGAAAAAAAAAATCTGTCCCTTATCATTTACATATGCAAAAATAATGTCAGCAAGATAAATTATTAAAAGTAAACAGACTACTTATGCGGGCCATACACATTCATCATACCGAGCCGTTACCGCCAAATTATCGTAAGCGACACTTTTGTCGAAAATGCTTTTTTTATCGTAAGTAGTATTTTAAACCATAACGGATCTATCCCTGTTGACATTTCCCGCCAAAATTTAACCGTTATAAACCTGTAGCAAGTGCTAAAATTATCGTAAATACATATATTTTTAAAGCCATAACGTAAGCGACAACAAGCATTTTTATCGCAAGCGCCTTGCGATAAATTTTTTGTAGCGCAACCGACATTGCTGACAGACTATGAGGCGTTTACTATAAACAAACCTGTCGTGACCTGTTTATTTCCGTGCAAGTTATGCGACAAAAACATCGTTCTCGTTGAATTGTAGCAAAAAAAAAACAGTTTCAGCCATAATATCGTTTTAAATTGTATTTATTATTGTTTCGTTATTGTTTCCTTATTGTGTTTTAAATAAAGTACAGATAGTTAACTCGAAAACATCAAATAAAACAGCAATGTCGACTCCTGCAGCTAAGGTATGTATTGTGTTTTAATTTTGGTAATTGAATTGGGGAAACTTAAACACCAGTACGATTTTGTTCCATGTACTATTCTTCTGTGTACTATTCTTCCATTTAACCATTAGAATACTACATTATCCCTGGGTTCATCAGGGATAATGTGGATAGGTACTTTTTATCCCGAAATTCCCATGGGAAAACAATAACTTAAAAATAATCACTTAATAATAAATAAAGCATTAATGGACAGACGTAGGCAGTGACCTACTACTACGACTGCTTATTTTATACCAGTGGTGCCCTCGCTTTGCGTTGGTTAATACAACGCAAAGCGAGGGCACCACTGGTATATAGGTACTTACTTACTGGTAGGTCACTGCCTACGTCTGTCCATTAATGCTTTATTTATTATTAAGTGATTATTTTTAAGTTATTGTTTTTTATAGTCACGAATGAAGAAAATTATGGAGTTAATATCACCACTTCCCATATCAGAAGAGAGTAATCCTGGAACTGCTTTTCCCGAGAACATACAGCAAGATAAGGCCCCAGCTCTAGATCAATTCTTACTAACAGACAGCTACAACGATATTGACATGGACCCAATATTAACTGATACGACATCACCTTTGTTGATCGATTATATTTGTGATACCGATTTAAATTCTGAGCTCAATACTAACGCATTATTAACACCATTACCTCAAACTAAACTTGTCGAATACAGTGATTCAGATACTGAGAATACTTACACTTTAATGGATTTAGATAACCAGAACATAAAAGACTTAACAACTTATGATCCTACTATGCCAGCTTTCATTAATCAATTAATACAGCCGAGCACCAGTTCACTGTTTGACCAAAAAGAACTAAATATGTCCAAGAATTTGGAGACACACGACAGCATTGCCTCTATTGATGGCGAAGATTCATGGAAACCTGCCTCATCGTCTAGTGATTCGGATGAAGATAAGTCAGTTCAAACAATAGAAGAAGAAACAAGTGTTGGTAAAAGAGGATATAGGAAAATAAAACCTTTACCAAAACGACTATTAGCAAAAAAAAATCGTAAGGCTGCTGTAGGGAAATCTATACAACCAAACCCTTGTATAAAAAAAAATGTGGTAACTCATGTGCAAATAAATTTACGGAAGATGATCGCAATAATATTTTTGAAAACTATTGGGGATTAGGTTGTGATAAAAGACAAAAAGATTTCCTGCTGTCTTGTGCTAAAGAAAAACCGATTGGAAGAAAAAGATCCAGTAGTAATGTTTGCAAAATATCATACGATTATTTTATCAGCTACAATGGACAGAATATTAAAGTATGTCAACAATTTTTGCTTAAGACCTTAAACATATCCCAAATGTCTATGAGATACACCATCGAAAATGCTAATAAAGCTCTGAATACCATTCGAGATGGCAGAAGAACTAGTCGTCCTCATAATAAATCTGATGAGGTAGAAGTCGCACAGTTAAAATCATTTATTGAGATGTTGCCTGCTGTTCCATCCCATTATTGTCGCAATAAAAGCACTAAAGTATATTTACCTCAAGAATTTCAAAATATATCGTTTTTGTATTTACAGTATGTTAATCACGTGAAAGAAAATAATCCAGAATCATCAGTATTATCAAAAAGAGTATTTCGTAACATTTTCAAAAGGGATTTTAATATCGGATTCCATCTGCCTAAAAAAGATAAATGTGCTTTTTGTGAGAAGTGCAAAAATTTATCACCTGAGAACAAAATTATTTTTGAGCAAACCCCTGAATATAAAAATCACATTCTAGATAAAGAAAAATGTAAGCAACTGTTTTTAGAAGACCAAAATATTAGCAAATTAACTGATTCTAACTCCTTATGCGTAAGCTTTGATTTAGAAAAAGTCCTGAATACACCACACGGTAAAAGTGTTACCCTATACTATTCCAGGAAATATGCATACTATAATGAAAGTATATACGAAAGTGGTACAAGGGATGGTTACTGTTACCTGTGGGGTGAATGCGACGGAAAAAGGGGCTGTAATGAAATTGCTTACAGTCCTTTTTAAATACTTGATTATGGTAGACCAAAGAGGTACCCATACAGAGATAAATTTATACTCCGATAGCTGTGCCGGGCAAAATAGGAATCGAGCAATGATGTCAATGTTAATTCATTTCTTGAAAACCGCAATTACTATTACACAAATAAAGGTAATTTATCTTTTACCGGGACACACCATGATGCCTGTTGATTCTATTCATAGCACTATTGAAAGTTTTGTGCGTAATAAAACAGTATGGGCTCCTTCTGAGTGGCCAACTATGATTACTAATGCTAGAAATAAGCCTAGAAACTACAATTTAAATGTTTTAAAATATGGAGACTTCATGGATTGGAAGAATTTTTCACAAGCTTTATTACCGGCAAAATTTAAGATTAATTTTAATTCATTAAGGGTGGTGCAATTTCATAAAAATAGTCCTATTGTTAAATTTCAATACGGTTTTTTTGAATATAGTGACAAATACGAAATAAACATGGATTTTATCATCAGATCGAGAGCAAACAAAGCTATTGTGGAAAAGGGACCTACACCTTTATACGTCGAAGAGCTCACTTTCGTCAGCTAAATACAAAGATTTAAAGGATCTGTGTAACAAAAACGTGATTCCAAACAGATACCATCAAGAATATTTAAGTATGAAGCATGATGGAAACGTGCTTTAGCTGAAACAGATGAGGATGAGGAGAATTAACCCTTTAGCTCGCAACGACAAACCGGCTCAACGTTCACTTTAAAAAAATGGTGATAAAAAATTAATTACTTTTTATAAGTTTTTATTTAATGCCCATAACGCATATCTAAATGCAATTGTAAAAAGAAAAAGTTTGACATTTCTGAACGCATTTTACGTCAGTGTTGTGCAAAATGGCGTCACGGTCGCACCGCCTCCGCGGATTGCAGGTAATTTTATTCTATAAAAAATATTTTTGAGAGCTTTTTCTGATGGCTGACATCGGTATTTTATTTTTAGAAAGCCATTTTAGTATTATGATTACTAATAACTTCATTGTATTGACTAATTTACGAGAACAGAGTTCATAAAGTGATACGTTGAACATTCTCAACGTTGCGACGTAATCAGTAAAGTACTTCGTAATATGTATGTTGAGCATGTTCAACATTGCGGCTTTGCTAACGATTTATTTAGCATGTATATATTAACATTTTATTTTATATATTGGTGTTTTTTTATGCTATGGGTGTGGTTTGCATGTTTTTTTGTTTTGCTTGCTTCAGACTAAGCCAATATGGCAAAGAACGCGCAAAATTATGGCACTAGTTCCTCCAGAGAATGCTCCATCTGATAGTAGCAGTACTAGTACTGACGACGAAGGTTTATTCGAAGACAGGACGAAAGCACGTGAAAGCTCTTATTCTAGCTCCGAACCCAGGTCATACCCTTCATCACTTAATGACCTGGACCTTGATAGTTCTAGAAATGAGTCTCCCGCGCCTTTTTTATCCGATGAAGAAACTGTTCCATTGACACCCGTTATGAATAACATGTTCCCTCCAGATAAAACATCACATCAGCTTCCAGTTCTCCAGTCAATTTCATCTATTTTATCACCACAAGTTTCGTCTATTTTATCACCTCAAGTTTCATCTGTTTTATCCCCAAAAGTTTCTTCAAATATATCTCCAGCGACACGTTCCAAGAGGCGAGCTAATACAACACCTAAAATGATTGCTAAGAAAATAAAAAAGTATGTGAGAAAACCGTTATTATTCAAATGGAAAACTGGTAAATTTAAACATGCAGCACATATCGAACCAACTGTACTTGATGTTCCAATTGACTCAACTACGATGTCCCCTTTAGAATACTTTTACAAATTTTTTTCAGAAGATGTTATTAATTTGATTACAGATCATACAAACTTATATTCAGTACAAAATGATGCTGCCAAATGCGCAAATGTCTCTAATGATAATATACGGGACTTTTTAGCCATTACTATTATGATGGGCGTAGTACAAATGCCATCTTATAAGGATTACTGGAGTCGCGAATTAAGATATCCCCCAATCACAGATGTCATGCCAGTTAAAATGTACGAAAAAATCAGAAAATATCTTCATTTTGTGGACAACTTAGACATGAATGATGATCGCTATTTTAAAGTTCGGCCACTTTTAGAAATGGTGAGACGCAATTGCCTAAAGCTTAAAGAAGAAGGCAGATACAGTATTGATGAAATGATGGTACCCTATAAAGGTACTAGAGCAGGCAGTAGACGTCAATACTTACCGAAAAAACCCAAAAAATGGGGGTTTAAAATATTTGTGAGAGCTGGCGTATCTGGACTAGTATACGATTTTATTCCTTACGCTGGGGAGGACACCTTTCGGAATAACATTTTCACAGACTATGAAAATAGTTTAGGTCTTGGGGCGAAAGTTGTTTTGGCGCTATGTAAGACAATAGAAGAGAAGCCGGCAACAGTATACTTTGACAATTTTTTTACTTCTTTAGAGTTAATTCACCATTTACGGGAAGAGTACGGTATTTTTAGTCTTGGAACGATAAAAGCCAATCGCTTGCGAGGATGTCAAAATAAAATGTTGACTGACAAGCAATTGTCCAAAAGAGGTAGGGGTGCGAGTAAACAGGTTGTCTGTAATAACAACAAAATAGCTGTTGTAAAATGGTTGGATAACAAGGTGGTGACACTAGCAAGTTCCTTTGTTGACTCTTATCCGTTGGGGAAAATTCAAAGATACTGCAAAGAAAGTAAAGCTAAGATTGAAGTGAACTGTCCTCGAATAGTAAAAGAATATAACGCTCACATGGGCGGTGTAGACTTGGCAGATATGTTGATTGCATTGTACAGATCTGCTTTCAAAACCAAACGATGGTACATGGCAATTTTCTCCCAAACTCTTGACATATGCGTAAACAATGCCTGGTTGGTATACAGAAGGGAAAGCCTAGATGCAAAAAAATGTCTTAGCTTGAAAAAGTTTAGAGTTCAAATTGTAAATGAACTGTTACACAAAAACCGAATTAGACAAACTAACGAAAAAGTAGACAATGCCAAACAGCACATACAAACTCCTAGTGCCCCAAGACCTCCTGATTCGGTAAGGTATGACAACATGGGACACTGGCCTACATTTGTAACCTATGGGCGTTGCAAATTTTGTAAAACAGGTTATACAAATGTGAATTGTACAAAATGTAACTTACGGCTATGTTTTGTAACTAAAAGGAACTGTTTCTATAACTACCATGTATTACAGTAGGTACCTTTTAGGTGATTTATCGTTTATTTTTATAATACTCATGACTGATTGTCCTTTTTATGTCTTTTTCAATTGTATTTTTTTATAATAAATGTATGAGAATATTGTGAATAATTGTTTATTTATAAAAGTTTCAAAAACCTGCATAAATCGCGACGTTGAAAATACTCAACGTTCATTTTACTGTCCAATTTTCTTAATACATCGCAACGTTGAGTATTTTTAACGTATGTTTTTCCAAAAGTTACATAAGCTAGATTTATTTATTTATTTTTTTGTGCATGTATACACTATTTACATACATATAAACTAAAAAAAAACACAAAAATACAGAATTGGTTTCCTTGCGAACTAAAGGGTTAAAAATATTTAATTTAATTTTATATTAATACCATAATTATTGATCTCACTAATCCAAATGATTGCTGTAATTATTTAATTAATGTTTTGTGTAAAAACCATGATGACCCTGGTGTTCAGTGAAAACGGGCTAAGATCATTCGTACGAGAAGAAATACTTTATTTCATTTTAAATAACTAGTTAAGTTTATAATTATGCTGATTGATCTCATTACTCCAATTGTTTAATAGAAATAAATTTTCATTTTCAATATTTTATAACTATTTCATTTAAACGCCTTTTAAAATATCTATTTATCTATCAAAATAATTATAGTTTATTGTAATATTAATGGATATTTTTATCGTAAATGCCAAAACAACCTTAGATTATGACAGCAAAAATAAATTGAGGGGTCTAAAAGCAAATCCGCCACTGTCCATTTTGAACGAAAACTAAAGTATGAATGCCATCTAGTAGAGCTCATTAAAACTAATTTAGTACATTTAACAATTTAGACGCAAAGTTCCTACTGTCCCATAGTAAATGGTGTTTAAAAGTTAAGGTGAGAAGCAAAAACGCCACTGTCCTAAACCAATCACGTGCAGACACGCCATTGTCCATTTTAGCCAATCACAGGCCGCTATTTTTAGATGTTCAAGATGGCCGCAGATGGTTTCGTGGCTGTGATTTCCTTGTGAAACTGTGGTTGACTATTTTGCGTTTTAAAATTACATTTCGTTATAAAACCAGTAAAAAATGGAAGAAAATGTAGTGGAAGTGACTCCAGAACGCGCTCGCAAAAAGAAAAGAGCACCAGAGACGTGGAAACGGGCTTTAGCAAAGGTTGAAAGGTAAGAATTTTTTCCTTACAATGGCGTCTGTTTGTACAATCAGCACGTAAAGATATTGAATCTTAGTTTGGGATGGCACGATTATTTTTATAGCAATGTTCTTTTTATTGCTTAAGAACTGAGCCCGTGACTGTTAGAGAGTAAAACGGATAAAAATAATCCTTTGTTGTTATTGTTGTACTAAATAGATACCTACCTAATTATTGTTTCTAGGAATCCGGTAGATACTAAATGGCCAAAACGGAACTTTTATAATTTTTGCTCAGCCGGTCTGTCTGTCCGAGGATCTGTTAACCCATCGTATGGGTATTTATTGAATAGGTCTCATAAAATGGTTATTTCAGACTACTTATTTTTACAGGTACTCTGCTAAAATGCCACCAGGTTTGCCACGCTGTAATCATGATGCGGAAAATAAACAGTTTAAATGTTGCAAATTGACGATCCTAGATATACAAAATTTTCATGGAGAATTTTATAAAACAAGAAATAAAAAGGACCAAGATGCATTTTTATTGAAGCACTGCAGAGTGTCAAGGGTGAAAAGACGCCGGCCAAGAGTTGGTCAGCGCCAGCCAACACAAAATACAACAAAATTATTTGTTCGAAAGAGAAATTCAGTGAAATTAATACGAGTTTGCCAAAAAACTTTTATAAATATTTTGGGGATTACTGAGCACAGATTAAGAAAAGTATCTCGAACATTTGCCAGCACAGGATCCATAGTTCAAGAAAAAAGGGGTGGAGACCATACATCGGCCAAAACTATCCATAAATTGAGAGAAGTCAAAAGATTTATAGAGTCATTTCAGTGCTTAGTGTCACATTATTGCAGATCTACCGTTATGAGAAAATATTTGCCATCTACTCTAAACATTCGGAAAATGTGGAGAATGTTTAATCAAAGCAATGAAGTCCAAGTACGTGAATGTTACTTTAGATCAATTTTCAACACATGCTACAATCTAGGATTTGGAAGTCCTCGTACTGACACTTGTTCCAAGTGCAATGAGCTACTTGAACGTATAAAAAAATCAACAGATCCAACTGAAAAAGTCAATTTAATGACGGAGAAAAGGGTACACATGTTGAAGGCCAGAGCATTTTATCGACTGCTAAAGGAAAAAAGGGACGATTTAGTTGTGTTTTCTTTTGATTGCCAAAAGAATCAGGTATTGCCTAAAATATCTGATCAGGCGGCATATTACAGTCGCCAATTATATATATATAATTTTGGAGTCGTAAAGTCGGTGCCAGAAAATACCTTGAACAGAGACAACGTAACGCTGTATACCTGGACTGAAGATGAATACCGTAAAGGAGCAAATGAAATAGCGTCAGCCGTCTATAACACGCTTCAAAATACAGTGCACAATGAAAATGTCAAAACTGTTCGACTGGTGGCGGATGGATGCGGCGCCCAGAACAAAAACAGCATTATGATTGGTATGTGCGCTAAATGGTTGACTCAGGCACCGCGGCATATTAAAACAGTTGAGCTAGTATTCCCCATTCCCGGTCACTCGTTTATTCCACCAGATCGGATTTTCGGTCTTGTTGAGAAGGAAATAAAACGTATGGAGACCATTTTAAAACCTGTGGAATACATAGAAGTCTTTAAAAAATATGGGACTGTTGTGTCATTGAACAATGTTAAAGATTGGAAAACTGCTCTCGGAAATATAATTCGCCCACCGGGAAACTGGCATTTCCAATTTAACCAATGTAAACGATTTTTCTTAAAACGAAACAGAAGCAATGATGTTTTCATAAGAGGGGAGCCTAACTACAATGCTGATCTCGGAAGTTACAAGTCAGTTTTAAAGAGAAGTAAAACATTTATTGACCTAAACCCGGATTTGATTGAAAAAGACAAAGTTGTAGTAAAGAAAGATAAAATAAAAGATGTTGATGCTCTACTAAAAAAACACTTTGGCGAGAATTGGAGGTCTAGGCATGATTTAGACTTCTACAAACAGGTACTGCTACGAGCAGAAAATGGAATAGACGAAACTGAAGAGTGTGAAGATGAAGAAATATGTGAAGTTGCAATGCCTGATTCGGACTTAAGAATTTAATTATATAATTAAACATGTTTTACCGGACGAATTTAATTGCCTGTGATTTTATATTCCGATGGCTGTTGCGCTCAAAATCGCAATGCTACCTTAAGTAATGCTTTATTACGTTTAGCGATTGAAAAAAATATTGTGATTACTCAAAAGTACCTGGAAAAAGGCCATACTCACATGGAATGTGACTCGGTACAGTGCAATAGAGTGCAAATTAAAAGGTAAAGAAATTTTCCTTCCACAACAATACATGGCAATAAGTAAAATTGCTAGGAGTGATCCTATGCCTTACGAAGCTCATTATTTGGACTATAACTTTTTCACAGACTTTTCGAAAGAATTGATTTATAAATATATACGTCCTGGTAAAAAAACAGGTGACCCAGTCGTCACAGATATACGTATGCTAGAATACAGACCAAATGGCACAATTTGGTACGTTGATTGTGATAACGAGCTACAGCCGTTACCACATCGTCCCACGCCAATTAACAACATTAAACAAATAAATGGCCTGCAGAAATTGTACGCAGCTAGAATACCAATTACAAAGCGGAAGTATCAAGATTTGCAAGACCTAAAAAGTGTATTACCACCTAGTTGCCATTCTTTTTATGATGACCTTCCGCACAGCAATCGCTAAAGACTGAAACTTAGATTAGACTAGAGATTTCGAGTTATTCTTTATTATTTTTATAATTTTATTAATACTATTTATATCTGGTTTCTTTGGAGTTTATTAAAGACTAAAACTAATAATTCAAAATATTTACCTATAATAATAAAAAAATATAATTGCATTTTCGCACTAACTAGAAGTTCCTATGTTACCAAACAACTTTAAGTAATTTATATCAAAAATGTGATTCTTAAGATTTAAGTTATAGATACCTAATGTTATAAAGATTTGTTAATTTTCTTGAAATATTTCCTAATAAAAGCTTTTCTTTGGAAATCATCTTTTATTTAATATCTTAATCCCTAACATTTCCGCAAACAACACCGCCTAAATCTAATAAAATATTAGTCAACACAGCTCAAGTCATAAAAAACAAGTTAAAATAAAGTAAATTGTCAAAATAAGTATAAATAATTATTTCTTAACCGCTAACTAGAGTATGTATTAAGTTATGACAGGAATAATCCCCAGATTTTTTAAAATAGACAGTTTTTTACGTCTCCTGTAAAGTTGGTAAAAATGACTTAAGCGGTGTTGTAAGCTAAGGGACGATATATTGATCGGTTTTTTTTTTAAATAGAAAACTTGATGAATTTTAATCCATTATGTGCTTAAAAGTATTTAATTTTTTAAAGCTGTGGTTTATAATATGGACCGTCTTATCTAATATAAGCTTTTATTTTCAAAATATTATTTGGGTGTATACAATATTAAATTTATTAATTTCAGGTATTTGGCACCTGGTCTTCCAGTCGTGCCAGCATGTAATCACAATCATAAACAAAAATACCAATGCAGAAAATTATCATCCAATGACATGTTCAATTTTCATAGAAATTTCTATTACACCAAAAACAAAATAGATCAAGACAATTTTATCTTAAAACATTGTAAAACATCACAGGCTCAAAGAAAGCGTCCAAGAGATAACAGCAGAGTCTCGAAACGGATGTCAGTACAATATTATGTCAGAAAACATCAAACAGGTGCATTAGTCAATGTTTGCAAAAAAGCATTTCTATGCATTCTTCGCATTAGACCGACTCGACTGAGAGGAGTACTAGCACGACATCATGAATCTGGTTTGATGGCTCAAGAGCGGAGGGGTGGCGATCGTAAAGAATTCGAATTCAGAGCAAGGAAGGAGGCGGTTCAAAAATTTATTCAAGGATTCAGACCTTTGGAAGTTCACTACACTCGAGGAAAGGATAGCAAACGTGTTTACTTAGATCCATCTTTAAATATCACGAAACTATTCCAACTCTATAATGATCAAGCTTCTCCAGGGATGTCTGTGACACACGCGTTTTTTAGAAAAATCTTTACCAGATGTTTTAATATCGGTTTCGGTACACCTCGACAGGATGTCTGCTCAACTTGCCTTCAATTGACTGAACAAATAAAGCATGTAAACATTGCAGCTGAAAAACAAACTCCGATGACTACACTGCGTATCCATAAATTACGTGCGAAGGCGTTTTTTGCCAAATTAAGGGAAGAAAGGGATGATATGATGACGCTAAGCTTTGACTGCCAAAAGAATCTTCCTCTTCCCAAAGTGCCGGATCAGGCAACTTATTACTCCAGGCAGCTGTATCTTTATAATTTCACGGTAGTCATAGTTTCTTCTCATAGTTGTCTGAACAAAAACAATGTAATGTCCTACCTGTGGACAGAAAATGTCACTTCGAAATCAGCGAACGAAATTTGCAGCGCAGTACAGCATTGCTTAAATTCTCTTGATCTTCGAAATATAAAAACTATCAGATTAATGGCAGACGGGTGTGGGGGGCAAAATAAAAATAGCTTTTTAATCGGTATGGCCAGTAAGTGGCTTTCAGAGGCACCATCAACATTGAAAACGATAGAAATAATATTTCCGGTAACGGGCCATTCGTTTTTACCCGCAGATCGAGTTTTTGCTATGACCGAGAAACAGATCAGAAAATTGGAATCAATTGTTGAGCCAAGAGAATACGAGGAGATTATAGCTAAACATGCTCGTGTTTACAATTTGGGCACAGAAATACCAGTATACGACTTTCGTTCAGTTGTTAGAGACACTTTCAAAAACTGCAACCAATGGCATTTTCAAATAAGTAAAACTAAACGCGTGTTTTTTTTTTATACTATTTATAGGCTCGCGTTTGACCACTATCTCACCTGATGGTAAGCGATGATGTGGTCGAAGATGGAGCACGCTTGCCTAGAAGTAGAAGGTTGTGTAGTTGCTTGGCATTCACTCTTGACTTAAATACTCCCAGGTTATAGCTATCAGGAAACACAGACTCCGGCAGGGAATTCCACTCCTTAGCTGCACGCACTATGAATGTGTTCCCAAAACGTTTTGTGCGCGTGGGTGGGATGTCAACCATGTACCGGTGGCGCATCGCCGTTCGTCTTGTGGTCCGATGATGGAACGGGCTGGGCGGAATCAAATTATGCAATTCCGTCGCACATTCCCCAAAATGCAACCGGTAGAAAACCGACAGGCTAGCAACTCGTCGTCGATGCTCAAGACTTTGGAGCTTAGTCGCGACGAGCCTATCATCGCCGATGATCCTCTTGGCTCGTTTCTCAATTGACTCAAGGGCATCAAGCTGGTATCTGGCAGATCCGTCCCAAAGATGAGAGCAGTACTCCATACATGATCGAACTTGCACTTGATAGAGTTTGAGCAGCTGTTCCGGCGTAAAGTACCGTCTCACCTTTGCTAAGATCCCCAACTTCTTTGCAGCCACTTGAGCTTTTGCCTCTATGAAAGGGCCAAAATTGAGGGTAGATGTTAATGTAACCCCAAGAAGCTCAAGTTGGTCGGTTATCGGCACGGTTGCACCTCGGAAAGATGGAGCTGGGTGGAATTGGCTCCGTTTAGCGGAAAATAGACACGCTTGGGTCTTAGCAGCATTGAACTTGACCAGATTGGTTTCGCCCCATTCTGAGACAGCCTGTAAGGACACGTTCAAGCGCTCAACCATAGCCTCCCGGAGAGACCGGATCTGCGACCCATCAGCTCGTGCGTCGGACACGTATCTCTCAGCAACAGTGCTGTCGTCTGCATACCCAAAGGTACCGGATTTAAGCAGATCATTAATATGCAGCAAGAACAGTGTTGCCGAAAGCACCGACCCCTGAGGAACCCCGGCATTAATATCCAGTAGTCCAGACGAGCAGCCATCAATGACCACTCGTATAGACCGATCCCTCAGGAAATCCGCGATCCAATCACACAATCCGGCGGGCAGACCGAAGGAAGGAAGCTTACTAATAAGGCTATCGTGCCAGACCCTGTCGATCCAATCACACAATCCGGCGGGCAGACCGAAGGAAGGAAGCTTACTAATAAGGCTATCGTGCCAGACCCTGTCGAAGGCCTTCGAGATGTCAACTCGACTCGCATCCAGCAGGAGAAGCAGGGGGCTCCGCGCCACCAGGATCCAGACGTGAAGATTCCGCAAACAAAGAAGCAAACAAGTTCGCTTTCTCCTCAGCGGAGTGGGCCAACGTCCCGTCGGGTCTCAGCAGTGGTGGTAGTGAGGGGCGGCAGAAGTTCGATTCGACGGACTTAGCCAGGGACCAAAAAGCCTTACTACCTGCTGGGTATGAAGAAAGTTTGTTCCCTATTCGGCTAATGTGGTCAAATCGAGCCCTCCGCAACACCTTCTTGCAGGACTTGGCAGCCCTGTTGAAGGCTCTCTTCTTCTGTGATACTGAGAAGAGGTAAAACCACACGAAGAATTGTAACACGAGGAGAAATGTCATACCAAAGCGATACCGGCGTCAGTAAAGTTTTGCTACGACCCACAGTGTGTTATGGGAGCCGAGTTGCGGTCATCACCATTTTCAATGCTTATTAGAAAGACATTCTTAGGAAATAACGTTTAAAAAAATCCCGGTGACTTTACCTATAGTAGTTTTTGAGATATTAAAAAAATCGAGAAAAGTCCATAGAAACCAAAAAAAGTGATTACTTCCATTCTATCTATTATTTAAGTATAAACTGATTAGCGGTATAATAGACCATGATGAAAAGAACAAATTAATGTATAAATAACTGATTAATCATACTCTTGTAAGCAGTTTTTTTATTTTTTATATAATTTCATAATCATTTTTTTTCTGGCGAAACTTTGCATGGTCGTATTTTCTTTCAGTGTATTTATATTGTATACATGTTTATGTATATTCGTACAAAAAATCAGCCGCTACAAAGGCTGGGTACCAGAGATATCGATTTTTAAAGATTTTCTTAGGGTTGTCAACAAAGTGATTTTAACACTTTATGTTTTTTTTTAAATTTCTTTTATGATGGGCATCGTGTGGTATTGGGAAGGGGTCCACCCTCGTTAAGCTATGCTAAAACCCAATACTCATACACGATGTCCGGAGAAGCGGGGGTGAGGCGTCATGGAGCCGGCAAAGACCCATGGCGCTGCTTCGCCTCAACAGGAGCTGACCCATCCTGTTGGGGGATGTCATCTCGGGCCTCGACCGAGTGACTTAGTGCAAGAGGGACATGAGGGCGCCAACCCTCATGTTGGTCAGCGAGTGGCAGATATAGGTACTCTTCACTCTCCGGGTGTACCTGTTAACATGCTAGGAGACCAATTATGCAAAGACGATCGACCCGTAGCATTGACTCGGCTAGATTTATTTAATTTGTTTGAAACAGAAGCATATAAACGAGGCCCGAAAGTTCGGCCTATGGACCTTTCTCCAGTTGAGAGGACAGCCATAATTTTAAACGCCCTGTACCCTAAAGGCACTCCTGATTCCATAAATAGAGACTTGGATTCCTTGGGAAAAACTACTACAACATTTTTGTGTAGATGTGAACAACTATATAAAGCAAGTTCTCGAAATCGTGTAAGGTTTCTGAAGAAAAACAAAAACTGGCTTTCAACTATTTTCAAACCTGGTATTTCTTCCAACATACACCGTCAAAAATGTTTAGAGACCCATATACTGGAAAATAAAGAAGTTTTGATATCAGAAGAACAAGAAACAACGAATTCTATACAAATATTAACAGCTTTGCCGTCTACATCAAAAGAACCTATTAGTTTACTTGATGCTCCTTCTACTTCTAAACACTATGAAGACCTTAGCAATCGTAGTCAGCGACGTTTAAGGAAAAGTCTTGAACAAGAACTCGAAGACCAACCTATAGATAATCTGATTAAAGTTGTGTCGAAAATAGCATCCAAAAAAACAGGTGTTGAGCTAAGTAAAACTTCCGCCAGTGATTTTGAGTTTGTTATCAAAGAGTGTCTAAAAACTCCTACTCAATCAACAGCTATTGCCAACATGATTAGAACAGGTCAAGAAACTAAATGTATACCGTACACTGCTGATGAAGCTCTTTGTTTAATGATAGATAGAAAATTATCTGTTGAAGATTATACAACTATACAACAAGGTGCCAAATCTCGAGGTTCAAATATTTATCCTCCGTATTATAGAATACAGATGGCTAAAAAACTATGTTACCCTGATGTCGAAGTTTCTATTTCAGAACGAGAAGCCAAAGTTCCTTTATTCGATTTGCTTATGCACACATTCCGCCGCATTATTGATTCCTACGACGAAAAATTTTCCGAGTACTGCAATCAAAAACAATTAAATGCAATTAACTGTGTTTTTGAAGGTTCTTGGGGTTTTGATGGCAGTACTGGGCAATCTAACTATAAGCAGATCCTTTCTGATGATAGCGATGACGAGCATTGCCTTTTTGCTACCACATACATCCCATTACGTATAAAAACGATAGATGGGTTTGTATTGTGGGCAAATCCTAGCCCTCAATCTTTTCGATATTGTCGACCAATACAAATCCAATATCGATCAGAAACTAAGGACTTAATTCAGAAAGAGAAACATCGTGTAGAAGAGAAATAAAGGGCCTTGCGCCGATTTTTGCAGAAAACTCCTCTGGACATACTATAATTGGCGATCCAAAATTATATCTAACGATCATAGATGGCAAGGTATAATGTAATAACAAATACCAACTCACAATTACGGTGTGCATGTTGTGGAGCTACCTGCACGGAATTTAATAAGATAGATTTCGTCACAAAAAAAGGCAATAAATCAAGAAGCTCTGTTACATGGACTTAGCCCATTGCATGCCTGGATCAGAATTTTCGAATTTTTATTACACTTAGGATATAAAAACGACCCAGGCGTACAAAAATGGAGAGTAGCAAAAAATTCTTCTGAAGCTAGGATCGTAGAAAGTAGGAAGAAACGTATACAAGCTGAAATCCGGCAAAAAATGGGTTTGCTTGTCGATGTCGTACGACCGAATTCAGGTACGACGAATGACGGCAATACTGCGCGCACCGCAGTGTCAGATTCTAACCGCAAAACCTTTGCAGAGATTTTGGGAATCAAGGAATGGTTAGTCGAAGATCTGCACACGATTCTAGTGGCCTTATCAAGTGGGTTGGAAATCGATTCCGCAAAATTTCAAGTTTTTTGCCATAATCTTGCTGCAAAGTATGTGGAACATTATAACTGGTTCTACATGTCGGTAACCTTGCACAAAATACTGATACATGGTGCGAACATAATAGATTCCATTTCGTTGCCAATTGGTATGCTGTCAGAACAAGCTGGTGAGTCAAGAAATAAATTTTGGCGTTACGACCGTGAACACCACACACGTAAGTTAGATCGTAAAACTACAATACTTGACTTGTTTCATCGAGCATTAGAGTCATCAGATCCATTGATATCGACTATGTCCCTTGGAACACGAAAAAAGCAAACGAAACATTTGACTCTCCCCGAAAAAGTCATTTCCTTATTAAAACCGTCAATGGAAAATGTTACGTTTCATGATCAATTACCACTAAGTTCTATAGATGGCGATACCAGAGAAATGGCAACAGATAATGAACCCCTTTCACTGCCATTGGAAGAAACTTTAACTTTTTCTGATGATGACATCATGGAATAATACTTTTCGAATTTTTATACTTCCTCGAAAACTGGCACTTATTGCACTACGATTAATTTCATTCAGCGAGTATCTCGCTTTAAACGATACGATAAATGTACTAGGTATTTAATATAATGTCACAATATTTTTATAACGTACAACCCTATTTCCATAGAAATTCCTAAAATACATAGAAACGATTTATCTCTTTTGCCGCATGAGTTTAGTTTGTGAAATTTTAGAATATGATTACTAACAGTAGTGACTATTTTATGTAAAAAAATAAAATGCTACATCGCCATAGTTTTATGAAAAAATAAATAAATGAGTCATTTAATATCAAAAACGGCATTCTCCACTTTACTTACATTTGAAATAAACATGAAAAACGTGTTTTGATTCATTATTTTGTCAAAATACTTTATATTTCGCAAAATTATACTTACTAGCTATATGTTTTAGTAATTTCAAGCAATTTAATAGAAATATTGAGAAAGTATTTAAAGAAATCGTTAAAAAACAAATGGAGATTGCTGGCTTTGTTACGCATTATTGGAAACTTCCGGGTTTGATAGTAACTGTGTTGGAGACTGCCATTTTTGAAACAGTCAACGCCATCTTTGAAATCAAACAATACGTGAGCAAGTTATCTTGATACTTTGCGAAATCCAAAGTTAATGTCAAGGAATTTAAAGAAAACGCATGAAATGGTTTGTATTGTTATACTGACAAAACTATACGTAGGAACATCATGACCATCCAGGTAAGCAGTAAAACAAAATTAAAAATTTATAAGTACTTACAGGAAAAGTTTTTAATCTGTATGTTTACTTTTAATCACAATAATAATGAAAACAATAAAGAGAAAAATAATCATATTCGTAAAATAGGTTCCTCATTCTGAGATTCGCATAAAACCTCATCGACATCTGTATTCTCTGTCTCAACTAATGATTTATAGTACATCAATCCCTCATCTTCCGTCCAATTGTCTCCGTAATGTTTTATTATTAAATTTTTCACATCTGTTAACTTATTCGCATTTACACGCCCAGAAGAAATAATTTCACCAACAGTCATGGTATGAAAGTTTTTATTTTTTTTTGTTATCCCTCTGTACAGTCCGTCACTTGTTTTATAAAATAAATCTCCCTTTACTACTACATCAACTCTACTCTTTGTTCTTTTAATAAAAAATCTTTTAGACTTTTGGAATTGAAAGTGCCACTGACCGACATCTTTGACACAAGCCTTCATAGCGCTTCTCCAGTCATAAACTTTGAAGTCAACTCCTAGTTTAATTACAGTACTGTAATTTTCAATAATTTTCAAGTATTCTTCAGGATTTTTGATGATTTCTTGTTTGCGTAAGTCTTTTTCAATCATCCCGAATACTCGATCCGGCGGTATAAATGAATGTCCTACTACGGGGAACACTATTTCAACAACTTTTACTGTTTCTGGGGCATAATTTGTCAGCCACTTAGCTATCATTGTCACCATTGACGAGTTTTTATTTTGTCCACCGCAGCCATCCGCAATCAGACGTACTGTTTTTATCCCAACAAAATCTGTTGAACAAAGTCGGTGGAATACAATAGAGGCTATTTCATTTGAGCCTTTCGCAAAAGTGTCTTCAGTCCAGCAGTAAGCAAAAGTATTTTCCTTTGAAAGTTTTGTCTTTGAATTTCCTTGGATAACGGTACAGTTATAAAGATATAATTGTCTAGAATAATACGTGGATTGATCAGGAAGCTTCGGCATGGGACAATTTTTTTGACAATCAAAACAAAACGTCATCATATCAGTTTTCTCTTCGCGAACTAAATCAAAAAATGCTTTGGCTCGCAATTTGTGAACTCTTCTTTCTATCATAATAGCATTTCGTTTTGATGTATCTTTCTCTACTTTTAATAACTCATCATGCTGCAAACAAGTTGAGCAGACGTCTGTTCGGGGAGAGCCAAACCCTAAATTAAAATGCGTATTAAATATTTTTCTAAAATATGCCTTCTTCACTTTTAAATTATTTTGTGCTTGAGTGTTATACATACGCCACATCTTGTTAATATTAAGTTCAGCGGCTAGATAAAATCTTTTTGTTGTCCCCCGACAATAATGAGGCTCATCGCAATTGAAACTACAAATAAATCCCTTTACAGCAGCAACTTTTTCTCTGAATGGTAATTCTTTGCGATTACCACCACGCCGTTCAGTTACCAAAGAACCAGTTTTAAAAAAATGTTTCATTATTGCTTGAACTCTATGCTTTGTAATTTGCAATATATTAAGAAAGGCTTTCTGACAAACAGGAACAATGCACTTCTGACTTAAACAAAATACCTTAAATTTAGTCTGTAGTAATTTTCTTCTATTTGAATTCTGCTGCCCTCTGCGCCTTTTTATTTGTTTTGGTTTGCAGTATTTTAAAATAAATGCATCTTGAGATGTTTTTTCGGGTTTTTTATAAAATATGTTGTGAAAATACTTGATATCCACCATAGATAATGTTCCGCATTTAAAAGCTTTTGTGTTGTGTTGACAAACTGGACGCTCTGGTAGACCCTTAGAAGAATACCTGTAATATAACAGAATCTGATAAAATACGCATTAATAATAATAAAATAGTTTTCAGAATATTTTTATTTTATTAAGAAAGTAGGTGCTTTAAGTTGCTACTCAATAATGTCTCGAACATCACTGTATAGTTCAAACTAAAGAAGAACGTTGACGCCCAGAATGAATGTTTTACTCCTAATATAATTACTCCTAACAACATTCATTTGTTTTGTAGAAATAGTCAAATAAAAATTACGTTGATTTATTTAATCAATTTTCTAAATAAATCAAAAGTCACTACCAATAAAAGTTTAAAACAATATTCAAGTACCAAAATTGTGTAAGCACTATATACGCACCTTGCCCGTTTCTTGATGTTTACAGTCCATTTTTCTGGATCCCTCTGCCGTTTCCTTGACTGTCTGGGTAGACAAGGTGTTACAGGATGGTCCATAGTTTAAAATAAACACACGTTTTACTTAATTCACTAAGAATATCCTAATAAAATCTTAAAAATACCACGAGCAGTTTCACTGTGTAACGACGCCGATCCTATACTAAATACTCCGCTCTGATTGGTCAAAGTGGAGACTGCCATGTTTGAAATCAACGTTCTAGGAGATTGCCGCTTTTGAAACTTACTCAAAACTTTAAAGTCATTTTTGGTAGGGAGAATGCTGTTTCTGTTAAAAACTTATTAATCAAGATGGAAGATTAGTTCTTAGAGACTATTTTGGCATAGATAAGTTATTTTCTCTTAAATGTGGAGATTGCCGGTTTTGATACTATATGACTCAAATGTGAAATTCAGAAAAAAAATCCTTACTCTTCAATAATTTAAGCTACAACCCTCTAATTTAACATGTAGTTAAATAAAATCCTGCAACATCATTATCAATTTAAAAAAAAACTGTATGTTTTATATTTTTTGAGTAATCTTGAAATTAAGATTTTCTTAAGGTCATTGCCCTTTTACTAAAAAAATCATATCTAAATAACTAAGCAAAAAAATACTTCGGTATTTTTAGCAATGCTATATCATGACTACATCTATCGAATGGACACATAAACGAGACATGACCGCAACTCAGGTCCTATAACACACTGCAACCTAACAAAAACATAAGGGACATGATACCAGAGCAATTAAATACAGGCATTGCTGTGAACCATTTAAAATTGAGAGACGTAAAAAATTTACTAACGAAACATTATGGACCTGATTGGTCTGAATTGAAATTTTTGAATTTTTATAAAAATGTTTTGGAGAGTAACACAGAAAATTTAGAAGTTCGAGAAAGTGATGTCTGCTGTGAACAGGAAATTGAGGAAGTATTAAACTTTGTATAAATTAGGTATTTTGTGATATTAATATTCTAAATAGTAATATTTATAGAGCTTAGTAAGATATGGTATTGTATTGTATAAAAATATTACATATAAGTATATACAGGGTGTACAGGGTGTAAGCTTGTCTTATTCACGGAGTTTACTATTTTGCTGATACTGAACAACTTTCACCAAAGCACCCATAATTAATTCGCAAAAAAACTGACGGTATTTTCGCGAATTCACTATGGGTTCCTTAGGGAAAGTAGTTTAGTATCAGCAATATACTAACCTCCGCCAATATGGCAACCTTTCAGATTAACACAGTGATTGATTTTTATACTATAACATAATATTTAATAAAGTACCCTGTTTAATTATCGACTGACTAAATAGTGCCATTATCAAAATAAGTACTAAAAGTGTTAAAGTGTATAAGAATAATAAAAAAAATGAAAAATACGTGAAGATTTAACAAAACTATATGTATAAAAAAAGATATCACAAAATTTTGATGAAGACTAAGTGTTGTGTATTACTATTAATTATTGTGCATACTGCAAAAATAACAAGTATTCATGACTTTTATTATTTGATTTTAATTCATAAAAATCCTTAAATAGGTATTACTAATATTATTGTGCATACTAAAAATAACAAGTTCTCACGACTCGTTTTTTTTTTGTTTGAATTTTATTAATAAAAAATACTTAAATAAAAATAATACCTATTATCATTGTTTTTTTCCTAAGTCCGTCCCCTGATCATATTTTGATTCAAACTGCACTAAGTCCAGTATTTTGTTAGATCAAATGAAGCCAAGTCCAAAGGACTTGGTTCATTTTGACAAAATAAACCTAAATCCAAATTAGAAATTCGTTTTTCTCGTAATCTATAAATATTTCACAGAAACAATGATAGAAAGGATGATAGAGAATCCAATTTTTGATAGTCACACCACCCCTCAAAATAAGATAGTAAAAAGCCTTACTCGAACAGAAAAAAAACCGCTATTTATGAGTTTTAACATTTTGAACTTACTTCAATTTGAAATCTAACGACACAATTAATGGTGGTAGTAGAAAGTTTTTAGTAATATTATTCAGTTTAAAATGGTATACAATTTTATTATCAATCAGGCGAGCTTGTGCTGTTGAATGGGCCGGGACTTTATCTGATCCCTTTTCCAATTTTTCCAATGTTTTGCCGTATAAGGATTCTGCTGTAACATTGGCTCCCATGGTGACCGGTGCTAACATTTCCATATTTTCCCATATGCCGATTGTTGTTTGCGAGTGTCGAGGACAGCAAGACTATCATCATTTTCTGCCTAGCCAGCTGAATACCAGTATTTTACATGAAACCCTGCCTATCTGAACTCCACAATGCAGTAACTGGGTAACACGGTTCTCCTTCGCAAAACTGGTGTCAGATTTACTGGCATCTGACAAACCATAACAACTGCCCAAGATCTACAAACAATAGCTAGGACCAACAGATGAATGTACTACGAGAGACACAGAGCCATTTTGGAATGTTCCATCCCTAGACCTACTTCGGCAAGTGCTGCCTAACATTAAAGATCAACCCGTACAGCCCTTTCCTCTGTGGAAATATTGGCTGCATAATTCCACAAACTAAAATTCCTGTCCAAAATAAGCTGGAAAGGATCCATATTTTTTGCAAATAAACAAATATAATAAACTAACTAAAACTAAGAAAAACTAACTTAAAACTAACTGAAAACTAATAAGAAAATAATTAAAACTAAGACTAAAAAATAAAACAAATTAAATCTTACTAACTAAAAAAACACGAAAAAAATCAAATAAAAAACCACTAAAACAAACTAAAATTAAAAACTAACAAAACGAAAATAAAAAGAAACAAACACTAAATAATATCAAATTACAACAAACTACAACGAATTATCTAACGACAGCAAAAACTTTGGATCGCCCGAGTATTGAGAATTCCCAATAATTCGCGTATTTTTTGCATAGTTGAGGTAGGGTCGAAACTTTACCGTAACGAGAGCCACTTGTTATGGAAAAATTTCCAAAAAATTTTTTTTTACCTAAAATTTTTTTTTTGTTTTCTGCTCGGCTCATGGTGCCTATAAGCGTATGGAACCAATTCGAAAAAAAAATAATTTTTCGAAAAATTTTCTAAGTGTTTGCCCCTAACCGTACTCAAGATGAAAAGTAAGGAGAAATTTTGTCTCAAAAAATTTTTTTTACCAAATTTTTTTTTTGTTTTCTGCACGGCTCATGGTGCCTATAAGTGTATGGTACCAATTTGAAAAAAAAAAAATTTTTTTGCAAAATTTTCTAAGTCCCGCGCCATAGCGCCCCTAAGGCTACACTGCAACCGACTGCCTTTTCTAGGCACTTAGGATATCCTTAGTATAGACAGAATAATTATAAGACCAAGCAACTGTTATTTTAGCAATTAATCTTCATAAAACAAATCTCGCAGAGGTTTAATGAACTAAATAGTATATTTTCACAAATTTAATGTACAGTGAGATATTCATACGTTAATCGAGTCAATTTAGACCAACTTTTTACAAATCTACACAAAATACAGCATAATATTCCTGACTGTTACTATGAAATTTAGTAACGATTTTTGGCTATGGGTTTAGAATTTCAAGTTCATGTTTTTAACCAGGCACTATCTTGTTATTACTCTTTGTATTCATCAATTATCAACGAAAGCCTGCTACAATTGTATTACTATATGTATACCAGACATTTTTTAAAACAACATTTCGGCTTCTGTCAACAACTGAAGACTGACTAATGACACATTTTTATCGACATAAGAACAACCAATTCATTAAGAAATTAAAAAAGTGAAAACGGCCACAACACACAATGACTGAACACATCAGACCCGACCAGAACCTGTCAATCCAGACAAGATGAAACACGATACCAGTACACACAGCGTTACTATTCATCTACAATTAACTACAATGGGCAATCTCAGTAGAGAGTGGGAATTTCATCTTACTGCCAGACCCCAGATGTTCAATCCAGTCCGGCACGCAATATTGAAGCTAACCCAACTAAACTCATGTACATAAAAGTAACAAGGATCTTCCTGCATTCCACGACGATTTCACTTTATCCAATACAATAAATTCCCATGATAACTTAATCCCGAAGTCCCGATTTTTACCCCTTACACGACAAGCCACAAAACTAACCAACTAATATTAAAATCATGACGCTGTAAATCTGTCTTTAATGGTAATGAGTGACACTATGACCAATGACTTGCCAATGACAGACAAGGCAATAGGCATGGGCAAAAAATATCGATTTATCAAAAATCGATATTTTTAATATTCGATATTTATTTTAGAGTATCGAATTCGTATCAATTTCGATTTTTTTTAACTCAACTTTGGTTTCGTGTTTAATGTTATTAGATACTAATTACCATATCTAATGACTACTGGTTTGATTAAACTACCTCTTAGGCAGTGAAAGTACACATGATTATAAACAACTTTTACTTTGAGACCAACCTGAAAACCCTATTATATTAATTGACGCTATTTATATTTTATACATTCACTCAGCCACTTTTTATTCTCCGGTAAAGCGCCGTCCACACACATCCGGGTTCCCGTCCCTGACGGGACACGGACGGGACGGAGAAAAATCGGTTACACACGATTTGAACGAATTTGCACACACATATCCGTGTCCAGAGGTTCCGGATCGTCAGTGTCCCAGAGCACGCACAGACGCACAGACGCCCTGACAGTGCTATCCAATTTTTAGCTCAGTCCCGGCCGTGTCCAGGCAGGGATTCAAGAGCACTTGTGTAAAATGAACACAGAAAAATTAATAGAACTTATCTGACAAAATAAAATAATTTACGATCTATCTAATCCACATTATTTAAATACTTACAAAAAACAAAAATGTGTGAACACTGAACGAAAAACTCGAAACTCGGATAGCCCTGACCCGGATGTGTGTGGACACTGGTGACGGACGGGCCCGACGGGTACCTACTCAGATTGCCCTGACCCAGAACTCGGACAGAGTCCTGACACGGATGTGTGTGGATGGCCCTTTATACTGCTTCTAACTGTACGTATGCTATTAAAGCATGTTCCACATGGATGTAATCCAGCGTCCCATCCAAAGTGACCTTGCTTTTGCCATCCATGTAGACGCCAGATGCAATTCAAATTCAAACATAATTCGCGGGTAGAAACCAAGCTCCCACCAAAATCACCTCGGATTCCTATCCGAGTGTAAGGTGAAGCGTCCATGTCAAATATCGTTTGTGTAAAAAATTCGGATTTGTGCCACGGTGTCGTGCACGTTCCCTATAGTTGAGCAACCATTTTTTTCTAAGCTGCAGCTGATGGCAATGGTAAATAGCCCCAGCCCTACCTCCATCAGCTATTATGCTATATAAAAAAGTAAAGTTGGCAACACTATGGCGAAAGTTTTTTAATCCGATCAGTAAAACAAAATAGCGACGTTTAGTTGAAAACTCTGGAAACCGTGCCGCAGCCGCGTGCGTCTGCGCGTTCTTTGAGCAATGCGACACGTTCACAAATCACGTTTTGTCATCGACAATATCACAGACAATAATATTATCTGTGACATTATAATTAGTATTCTTTAGGGATGGGCAAGTGAAAAATATTTTGATATATCGTATCGATATTTTTAAACAGTAACGATAATTAACGAGTGAAAAATATCGATATATCGTCAGTTTTCGCATGATTATTCATACATATTCCCAAAGCATTCAAACTTCGTAAAAAAGAATAGACTAAAATAGAAGAAAATAGTATTTATTATTAATATTCAAGCCTAAAAAATTATACAGAGTTATTTGTAAAACACCGATAACCTTTTAGGCAGTGAAAGTACACATAATTATAAACAACTTTTACTTTCAGAAAACCGCGAAAACCCGAAAAAAATATTAGCTGTTTCATACAAAATGCAATATTTAGCTAATGAAAATGTATGAAACCTTGCTAGCTGCGAATCTAGAGCACACACCAGCGCCCTATTTTTATTATGCATGGGCAAATGAGGTAGCCGAGGCCTAAGCTCTGGCGGTGTGGAGCGGTACTATCGAAAAGCATCCTCCAAAGCGCTCCTCAATCGCTCATTGCATTGGGGACTCACGGTTGTTACCCCGTCATCATCATCTTCACCGACGTAGTCGGGTCGACGCGCAGGTGGTGGTGTCGTGGGCGCACGGTAGGCTGAAAACTGGCTTTCATAGACTTTGGGATTTCAATTTATAAGATTTTTAGGGTTCCGAAAAAAAGGAACGCTTACAGGATCACTCGGGTGTCTGTCTGTCTGTCTTTCCGTCTGTAACAGCCAGTTTTCTCCGGATCACTGGACCGGGACGCGATACGTAAATTATTAAATTTTTAGTATGGGGGTCACTTTTGGGGATCAAACTAGAAAGTTAAAAAAATGAACAATATCGTGTGACATATCAAATGAAAGGGCTTACTGTGAGGGTTTTAATTATATTTTTTTTCATAATTTTAAAATAAATGGTTTTGAAGTTAAATTCAAGAAATTAGACGAAAAATGACCATTCCCCACTTATCTCCGAAACTACTGAGCCTAAAATTTTGAGAAAAATAGAGATAATAGATCTTTACCTAAAGATTACAGGAAAACCTATTAGAACTCTGTAGTGTTAAAATAACATGTTAAAAAAAAATTCGCTCGGAACCCTTTGCACGCGAGTCCGACTCGCACTTGGCCAGTTTTTTTGCTAGATATCGCTTCTATTAGTTATTACTATATGCATAATTGACTCGCGAGTTAATTCTGCCCAAAAACGAACGACGAATCTTAAATTCTTATTTTTATTTGGTTCTGTGTTTTTTTTTCCTTGGTGAATTTCGTATAAAATGCATTTTATAGTTTTATAAATTCAATTTGAAAAAATACGGCATAAAAAATTCTTTATGTCAGTTGACTTGACAGCCGAGTCACGTCCACGTATTGTTATTACCAAAATGGTAACAAGTTTAATATAATTAGAAAAACCGGACTGCAAAACATAAATGTAGCAATACACTAACGGCCATTTTCAATAACCAATCTATCTTTTCTTCCAGCTACTAAACATAAAGCTATCATTTTATCCTTCTTCTCTAGTAGGTCCCTCATTACTGAGGATCGTGGTCATTGGGATAAGCGGACAATCTGTCTCCATCGATTCCGGTCCAAAGTTGCCATCTCCACCAGCTGGAATTTGCTTGATGACGTAGCTTCTTTCACTTGGTCAGACCATGGTCAGACCATCTTACCTACTGACGGATAGCATTATACTACTACTACTCGGGAGACAAACGAACAAATAAACGGATTTTTCAAAATTCAACGGTTCGTCGGTGAGATAACAAAGAACTTCATCTTCGTGAACAAACTTCTCAAGAGGTCTTCACTTTTCGCGTGTCATCGTGTACATTGGGTCATCGTGAACGTCGTCGCCATCGAGTTCAACTCACGGGCGGCGAAGGAAAAGATCGTCGAGACTTTGGGTCAAGAAGACTTTTTCGTCAACGTTCGTCGAGTAGCATCAAGTAGGTCTACTCATCGACGCCACAATCATCAGCTCAACATCAGAGGTTGACAGCATAAATTAAACGTCATTTCATTATCCCTCAACATCGGCCGATAGCGCGACTACGTTTATGCGTTTGGATATTAAAAATAGCAGTAGCAGTTTATTTTCATTTAATAATGGAATATTATAGCAGTGATGATTAATTTATTTCAAATGATGATAGATTGTATCGGTGACGAGACCTTATCCGCGATATTGTATTATAAGGTTTATTTGTGTGTATAAGTTCTCATAAGAATTTTGATAGTTTATCAGAGAATTTTCAGGTACAATTTTGTACTGTCAATAATTACGTTACTCGTTAATCAAGTCGATAGGACATCTAGTTTTAGAAATTTAAGGAAAAATATAATCTGAAAATGTATCACATCGTAATTTTATAAGTTTAAGTGTTTAAGATTTTTGTATTTTTTAGAGTCATGGATTGTATTATTATTTTGTACTATAGAATACGGTATGTAAGGACTATGATTTATTCTTCAGCATAGTGTACCGTTGTTTTATCTAAAGCTGGGCTTGCACAATTCCTAAGATAAAAAGAATCAAAGACTGGCTGAAATAATTTTACATTACATAAAAAATAAACAATTGATAGGTACGTACTAGCGTGATTACGTGACACATGTTATACCACAACATATTTTTTGTGTGATAATTTGAATTGCTTTATTAATATGTATTGCAAAAGAAAAAAGATAGAACAACATGATTTGGTGTATGATAACAAAACAAGGGATGATATACCTAAAAGAGGGTATTACTCCGAGCTGGTTTCGGACATGTCCAAGGATGACCCGACTAGAGATGTTTGTACAAGAAAACGAATGAAATTGATACTACAGGTAATGAGTTTAATATAATATGAGATATTTTGTAATTTATTGTTGCCGGGTCTTGAGACTGCAATTCTGAACGCTTAGAAAATCAGAACTGTTCTTGTACTTTTGTTGATTGTTCGAACTATTTTCTTTTTTTTTAATCTTCCAAGGTTTTTACTCCTTTTGGTCCTCCTGTTGGTCGAAAACTAGCTAACTACTACTCAGGTGCCGTGTTAGGGTTTCCTTTGAACTTCGTTATATTATATACTACTCATGTTTCTATAAACAACGATTAATGAATAACTCAAACTAAAAACTGGCCAAGTGCGAGTCGGACTCGCGTGCAAAGGGTCCCGAATCAATTTCAATTTCATTTTTTTAACATGTTATTTTAACACTACAGACTTCATATAGGTTTTCCTGAAGTATTTAACTATTATCTGCATTTTTTTTTCAAAATTTTAAGCTCAGTAGTTTCGGAGAAAAGGGGGGAATGGTCATTTTTAGTCTAATTTCTTTAATAACTTCAAAATAGTTTTAAAATTATAAAAAATATGATTAAAATTCTCACAGTAAACCATTCCATTTGATATAGGTATCACACGATACAGTTGAAAAGACTTTTTTTTTAACTTATTTACAAAACATTTTTTGGATTTTTTTAAAGTCATGTATACGTACTGGAATACATGACTTTAAAAAATCCCCCCTTAAACAATATGAGAAGTACCTTAAAAAAAAATAACTTAATGGTTTTGAATCATATCCTAAGCTAAAGCTTCGCAGCATCAATATTCTTGATTTGAACTATTTGGACAGAGTATTTGACTGCTGAGCAAGAGCAAAGAGTCGTCTTCAATTTTCTGTTCGGTTTTCTCATAAGATTATTAAAGGTGGAAACATACTATCGGACGCGTCCATAAGCTGCGGCTTATGGACGCGACTGAGTAGTGTGTACAGTCGGCGGACGTCCAGCGAGCCAGATTTCTATCGGACGGCTGACCGTTTAAGGTCAGCCCAAGTTTGCGTCCGCGGATGTCGTCCAATAGTGTGTACAGTTCAATGTACACTCTTTATACAGATACCTCTAAGTCACGTCCATAAGCCGCGTCTTATGGACGCGTCTGATAATATGTTTCCAGCGCGCGTAATCGGCTGATAGGTAGCCAGAGTTCCCAACTTAGGGTTTTTCTCCCCAAATTTAGGGGATAAATAAATGTGTTTCTAAAAAACCACATATTTTTTAGAGGCTCTATATTTTTAGAGGTATTTTAATTACAAGTATCGACCCTGAGATAATACAATCCAGCTAATCTATTTTAGTTATTGACACGTAAAGAAATCTTTCTAGATGTCTTTATGTGCTATACTTCGTTAGTAAGAATGCGGATTTTAATATAAAAAAAAATATATTTTCGCTAGGTTAACCATATAAAGGTTTTATTTTTCTGTCGGCTAACTGGACATGAAAAATTCATTCATTGGCTACTGGCTTGTAATAAATACATTTTTTGTTAACTCGACACAGAAACATGCAGTGCCAAGAGATATAAATATGGAAAACGCAAAGGCGCTTGCGCACCTAATTCAAACTAAATTTAATTTAAGTTGCATTCGTTGCTGTAACTTCAGCTATTTAAAAAATATCCATTTTTTTCAAATTTATGTTTAACATATTTTTTGTACCTCTAGCTCTAGTTAAATAATTATTTTTTGAGCGTTCGGGAAACATCTAGGTACTTTAAGATTTAGATAAAAAAACAACTATCGATTTAATATACTATAGTAAAATTTTAATGCAAATTTTTATTTAGTTAGAAAAAAATATATAAAAACAGAAAGTGTGCACGCTAAATCTTTTCTGCGAACACATTCAATGAGTTTTTCTTCCATTTTTGCTACCGTCGCTCGGACGCTTCCCGCACCCCGTGCACATGTCCGCGGACGTTTTCGGCTGACAAAAACATCTAGCGAGCCAGATTTCTATCGGACGTCCGAACGCTCAAGGACAGCCCAAGGTTGCGTCCGCTGATGATGTCCGATAGTGTGTACAGTTCAATGTACATTCATTGTACAAATATCTCTACTTCGCGTCCATAACCTTTTTTGGACGCGAAGTAGAGATATTTGTACAACCTGCATATATTGTATATTTGCATAACCTGCGGCTTATAATAATGTTTCCACCTTAACAGCTTGGAATCTAGTTCAGCTAAAGTTTATCGCCACTAAGGCGATAAACTTTCCTAATGGGCTGCAAGTTATGGGTTGTGTGCCTACCTACTATTTTATTCCCCAAAAAGATAAAAATAAGGAATGCCAGTAATATTCCACTAAATCTATTCTTACTAAAGTATTTTACTTCCACAATAAAGGTATATTCGCCTATTGTTGGATTTTGTCATTGTGTCTGTCGACAATCGACATTGGGTCCGCATCAGTCACGCACGGGAAGGAGCGTACATGGAACTTACCACCAGAGGGCCAATGTCCAACAAATTTTCTTTTTTTTTTAATCTGTGAAAGCAGTAAGCCTATGGCCTAATCTTAATCTATCTATAGTCTTGATTTTGACTTTTGACGAACTTGCTTTAAAATTTATTAATAAATAGAATTCTCCCTCAAATCACCATAGGATTTTGGACTAGTACCTATCGGGTATTTTCAATAGATGAAGGTCGGTTGCCTGGTTCCGGTACGCTTATTATACACTTTGTATTACAAACGGTGCGTCGTGGGAATATTTTATTTTCAGTAAACTTTTAATGGATTTCATACATTTCAACTTCGACTGTTTCACATTTTACAGCTCCGCTCCTTTAAGTCGTAATGTGATGTTATATACCATATAGCCTTCCTCGATAAATGGGCTATCAAACATATAATATTTTTTTCAATTCGAACCTGTAGTTCCTGAGATTAGAGCGTTCAACCAAACGAAACTCTTCAGCTCAATAATATTAGTATATATATTTATACAGAAATAGCACTTCGCCCGCAACTTCGAAAACGTAAAAAAAAACCAGTGATTATGTGTGAGAGTATTTGTATACATTCTCATACAAATTTTTACTGTTGTAGTTTATTTATAGGTACAATCGTTAGTGATTGATTAGCAAGATTATTCATAGCACTATCGTGGGTTAATAGTGGCATTACAGAGGCTTGCCAAGTGTCACATTACCCAAATAATGAGTTGTGTAGACTGGAAGCTGATCTCAACGTAGCAGAGTTAACATTGGCTAGCCAAATTGATTCATGGACTACCTAATTAAAGTGATTCCACATCCTTCTTTGACAAATCTTCCAATATTCAAGCAGCTTGTTTGTGGAATGCATTACCCATAGATGTTAGGCGCACTCAAACGCTACTAATGTTAAAAAAATTGGTGAAGGAACATTACCTCTCACTATAACTTTTTGTCTCCTTTCTCTAAAATATATTTGATATTAATTAGTATATTATTTAGTATTGTATGTATTCGTTTTATATTATTATGTATGTTCCCATGAATATTATTTATGATGTTTGTACACTGTCAGCCCTAAATATAACTTTAGTCCAGTCCATCCAAAGGTTATCTGTAAGAGATTGCCCTGTGTGATAAGACCACCCATTGTACACTAGTTTTTTTAATAGCGTTTTTCCTGTGCTTGTTATGAGGTATACAATAAAGTATATAATAAATAAATAAATAATTGTTTATGTACCTATCTGAAGTAGCAAATACTTACAGGGAGTTGTGTTGCCCTATGCTGGCTCTTTTCAATATCAACTTCATCCCAAGTGCACTCTTTAGTTTAGACATATGCATAATTCTTATAATATCACCATCTTAAGCTGTTGAGTATCTAATATATAAAAATCTTGTGTTACAACTCTTTCGAGTTGACTTGAAATTTTTTTGTGTATATTCAGTAGAATATACACAAAAAAATTTTTAGAAAAAGATTTTTATATATTAGATACTTCAGACCTACTGGTCTGAGAATAGGTTGTAGGGTATTTTTTTGGCAAAAAATGTTTGCTGTGTTAGCTAGAGTAGATTTATACATATATGTACTAGCTGACCCGTGCAACTTCTGTGTCACAATTTTCATTACTGCTCCGCTCCTATTGTCTTAGCGTGATGATATATAGCCTATAGCCTTCCTCAATAAATGGGCTATCTAACACTGAAAGAATTTTTCAAATCGGACCAGTAGTTCCTGAGATTAGTGCGTTCAAGCAAACAAACAAACTCTTCAGCTTTATATATTAGTATAGATTTTTTTTAGTTTCATCCTATGGTTTGGAACTCTTTAATCAATCTGATTAGTTGGTGTAGATCACATGGAAGATACATTAAGTGACATTGTTTGAAAATGAATGTTGTTTGAATACACACATAGAACAGGTTTAGCAAATATTTTGTAGTTAAGATAGTGTAAATAAGTACTCCGTTAATATATGTTTGCTACTGCATGAGATCATGAAAATGACCACAATAAAATTGTAAGTGGATGTTGGCTGGGACGAGTTAGGCTTTAAGCACTGTTAAGTAAATAGTAACAAGTCACATTCTGTTTGGGGTTTTCTTGCTCAGATATTGCCGTCTCGTTTTGTATAACATCATGAATGCACCACTCTGTGATAGTCGGCAGCACTTTATCAAGTTCCTTTTTAGTAATTTTATTTATTTATTTAAGATCGCCAACAGAGGCTACACAATCACATGCATTACACTATAGATAGGGACAAATACAAGAGCGCGCTTCCAATTATAGGCGACCACAGCATTCACTATTATCTAGGTAGGTACATCAAGTTTGACTAGGACGAAAACATTAAAATAAACACGTATTTTACGTTGCAAGAAATTAGAAATTAAAAGGAAAACAAAATGGGATGAATGCATGATAATTACATAAAAAAACACAAATAATAATAATATAAAAATAATAAAATTAAAGAACAACCATAATAGCTACAACAACATAACAAAAAACGATAAAATACTATGCCTTGGATACTAGGACTTTTATGTCTTTTTTAAACTTTGTTAATTAACATGTATGTATGTATGTATGTAATGTATGTAAATCGGGCTGGTTTCCGCAACTCCACGACTAAGCGCGTATTTTGCGTGCAGGTGGGACAAATGTGTCATTCGATCCACCCCAGCTCCCCAAGGAAGGCCAGCAAAGCCTTGGTGTTTCCAACTATCTCACTGAGGGTACCTGGGTTACCGAAGTACTTGGCCCTGTAATCCGCGACTACCGGGCAGCTTAGAAGCAGGTGGTAATTAACATGTAATATCCAGCTCGTTATGCTTCGATATTTCGTTATACAGCCTACAGAATTATTTTAATTCACTCATCATAACCACTACCACATTTGAAGCAAATAAATGATTGTGGTTATCAAAACATAGGCAACCTGCCATTTATGTCCTGCCTAAATCGGTCCTGCCATTTAGGAAATAAGAATTTAGGAAAAAGTTATTTTGATAACAAACAGACACTTATTAATTAATTCAACCCTTTATAAGGCAGAGAGAACCATGCTAGTTATTTAAATGCAGTAAAAAGTATTTACTTAGTTTAGATTTAACATATTTTTTGAATAATTTTTGGGATCGGAAAATATTCCGGAAAATAGTGGAAAATGTGGTGGCAATATATTAGCCACTGCCTTGATAGAGCATAAAAAATGTAGGTAAATAATAAAACAATATTGTGTTTCATCTTTATTTTTATAACACATTTAAATGCTTATTGCTTGTTGTGAAATGTTTCGAAGCAAGGCACCATACACAAGGGAACTTTACACTTTTTGCATTGTATCGTCGATCGTACATTATTTGTTTTTGTGCTACAAAGCCTGAATCGCCGATATGACTCCAGTTTAGAAGGCATGTGGTCATCGACATTGCAATATCTTATATCATCAGGGACACCCATTATTTTCTGTCGGTTGTCTGATACTTTTGGACGTTTGACGCTGTAATTTGGCAAAGTAGATACTGGTCTCTTTCTAGAAGTAAAATTGTTGACCAACTGCCTGGCCAATTCTTTACGAAAATCCAACATTGTTTTCGGATTATGTACCCTGCTATTAGTTGAATACAGAACGAATGAGTTCACAAGTGCCACATCCATAGTAAAATAAAAAAATCGCATCCACCATTTACGGCTACGACGCCCAGTGTGACAAAAACCCTTGAGTTGATCAAAGCGATCAACACCGCCCATTCGCTTTGTGTATTCGGTTATTGCTAGTGGACATGGAAAGCTTTTTTTCTGCCCATCGATTTGTTTTCTTTGGCACAAACTTCGGAGCCGGGGATGATAGGCAGTTCGTCCGTGAACTTCTGAGATCTCCTATCTGACTATACACAAATTATACAGGAGGAACAATAAACTGATTTATTTAGTCTCCGTGAGGTATATTGACGAAATAAAAAAACACTTTGTTTGTTTATGAGTCCGTTTACTATTACTGTTCAAAATAGCTATTATTTTGAGCTTTACTTTATTATATGGAAGTTAGGAGATTTAACTTTTCAAATTCTAAACAAAATGCAGATAGGAGATATTTCAATTAGTTATTTAGGAGGAATTGCCCCCCAAAACTACACGAGCTGTTAGTATCTGAAGATAGAATTTATTAGAAAAGGCCAGAAAAATAGTATAAACAAAATTATTTATTTTCTATTTAAACATTAATGAAACAAAAACAAAAATTAAACATTACGGAATTAAAATAAATTTAAACTTAAAAATTACACATCAGTCTAGACGGTAGGAACTAAGGACAACATACTAACAAAAATAATGTTTTATTAAAATAATCATGTGCAAACGGGTCCTTAATTATTAATCATTATGAGGTAATGAGTCATAAAAGGAATGGCAGTCCAATGGAATTACTGACTTAAGTTCCTGTAAGTGTTTATACTTCTGGTTTGTGATTGGAATTCTATTTCTATGCAAGGGAGGATACTCTTTTATGATTGAAATTTTGTTAACACGTTGAGGGAGAATATCCCAATCAGCATCAAAATCTAGTTTGTATTTGATGATACCGTTTTTATCGTAACTGATAGCCCTTATATCGGTTACTTTTGGATCTCCAGTCTTGCGACCTGGCCGTATTGAGGTATAGCGCAATGTTTCAGGAGACGAAAAGTTTTTAAAAAAGGTGTAGTCGACCATTATTATTATTAAACATTATTATTATTATAATGGCTTCGTAGGGCTTTCTGCGGGCTTCTTTGGTAACCGATAGAAAGTCGCTTGGAAGATGGATTAATCTATTTTTCAATTTTCTCTCTATAGCACTATGCACACAATCTCCTTCCATCTGAGTATGTCCGACCTCAAGGTACTTTTGAACAATGGATATTTCATATTGCATGGAAAAATTCAGTAGGGCATTGGATAGAATATTATTTCTGTTTTGGCTTGTGCAACCATCTGAGTATATTATAATTGGTAGTTGTTTGGGCAGGCAATGGCGAGTCAAATAATCTATAATGAATGTTGCATAGGTAGATGCTGCTAAATCACCTTCCGTTTCTGTAAACCAGTAACAGGTACACTCATGTGAGGCCAAATCATAGATGGAAAAATTGTGCACACACAATTTGGTCTTGTAATAAACAGCGCTTGCAGTAATAAATGGACACACCTTAACAGATTGTAAATCCATCGTCAAAACTATGTATTTTCCATTAACAGCTTCACTTTTGTCTTTATTTTTTTCTTCACGAGCTCGATTTTTCTTTCGTAGATGTATTTGGAAGTCATTCTCGGACACATTACCAGTCTGATGACCCACACAAGTATCACACATGTCCTTCTTTATTGTATGGATAGCTATATTCTTAGATTTTAGTGTTTGTGTAAATCTATTTCTAGCATAGGGAATCACCTCCTTTTCTGTACAAAACTGTTTATACGTACTGTATAAGTGATTAATATTGCGATAAATTGGTTCTAGATAAACCTTGTTGGTATTAAGACGATTATAATGAGACGGCATTTTAGGCAACCCATCCAAAAAGCTGTTAAGGGCATCCGCACGTCCCTGACAGGGTAATGCTCTGGGACGGCGGTTACGATTCATATTTTCTTTAGATGGATGCATGCCACATTGTCCTGTCTTGGCCCAACTCTGTACTGAAAATGATCCGAGACATAGAGTCTGAAGAAACATTTCTCGACATACTCGTTTTTTGGTTGTGGTGCCATCATTAGGATTGTTAACAGGAAGAAAATAAATTAAAGTACCTGATCTTCTCGAACTTTCAGATACTGTAATTCTGCCTTTTCCCTGAAAAGTAACGTTATTAGCAACGTACACTTTTCGTTGATGCCAATCCATGTCACTCCAGAATTGTTGGAATATCTTATCCCTGTCGTCATCTCCTTCATCACAACACCTGATCTTACTTTTTCTGCAGAAATTCGAATTACACCTAGGACCTAGGACCCTTGAGTTTCGAAATTGGGACTGCACTTTTTCACCCCTTGGCTGTTTGTACCCTACATACTCTTTACCCTCCATTCGCAATCGCTTGGTAACATTCTTTTTCCATCTTTCTGGTTGAGCTTCCTTTAGTCGACGTCGGCCTTCTGTCATATCTCCATAGTGAACTGGATCCTCAATAGTTTCCGTTATTTGAATCAGAGCTTATTGCGTCATGGTTAGGTGGTTCGTAATCGCTGTCGTCATCTGGTGAAAAGTCATCACAAAATGTAGTGGTAGAATCTGGTCTAGGTGGAGGGAATACTGGCGATGATGTCGATGTTGCACCTAATAAAGAAGGCAGTGATTCTGTCACTATCAAGTCTTCTAATTGAATTAAATCTGGACTGTTGTCAGTATTAAATGACCTCAAGATCAAACTTTCTTCTTCCGGAGGTTCGTGCCTTGCAATCGAATGTGGTTCTGTAAATGTGGCTAGATCAATCTGTTCTGTAGCAATAGGAGTTAAAGTTGAGGGTGCAAGATTCTGTGTTTCACTTGAGCTACACGCTATGTTGATTAGCGCACGAGCCCTGTTCCTTGAAGCCATTATTGCTGAAGCTGTCAAATAAAAAAAAAAACAATAAAAAAATGGTTAAAACTCAAACGTTATAACTATTAACCTACCTACCGTAAAAATATTTATTACAATTATGTAAATAGTTGAGTTAAAATAAGTTAACCCCAATAGAAATTTATCCTATCTGATCAGAATCTAACACAAAAGGTACCATATTTACATAAAAAGTGTTCAAAGAAATTACTCCTATCTGTTAAATTAACTTTTAATGTCTCAGCTACATCTATTTTTTAGCATTCTAGGAAACAAAACTAACTAAATCGTTTTAGATAGTAACAAAATTAGTTTAAATGACAAATTTGAGTATAAAAATCTCTAAAAACTTACTTTTTATCACCAAACGCCTTTCAAGTACGACGCCATGCACGGATGCTTCGAGCAAACTGTCAGTTAGGAGAAATTGCCGCCAAATATAGGGCGACCAAATTTAAGAGATATTTCTCGGAAAGAATATCGTCCATACTAGTGACTATTTAAATTTGGAGGTTATATTACATTCTATTGGTTATACGCGTCGTCAAAAGATGGCGTAATAATAAATTTTTGATAAAAATGTTAGGAGGTATCAGAAGTTCACGGACGAGTTGTCAAAAGTGTGACTAATTTTTTATCCTGCCACGCAATGAAAGCTACTCTCGCTTTCACCCTCCATTTATACTCTCCCCTCTGCAATGCTCCTTTCTTCTTGATCCTGCTATCTTTTTTTATCAATTTTGGTAAATCAACTCTATCACTTCTCACTGTTGCCGTGGAATATATTTTATCATTACGTAAGTCACGCATCAATTCGTAACTGGAGAAAAAGTTATCGAAGGCTATGTGACAAGAAAAATTACTGTCAATGAGTGGCTGACAAAGTGTTTTGACAACTTTAGCACCAAGGCCGGTTTCCGTCTTGTCAGTTTTTCCTGTGTACATATAAAACTGAAATACGTAGCCGGTAATACTATCTGCTCTTACCCACATTTTGTATCCTCGTTTTATTGGTTTCATTGGTAAATATTGCTTCATCGAAGATCTGCCTTTGAACTTGATCATACTTTCGTCAATACTTTGTGATGAAGTAGGCTTAGCAGCATCTTGACAACCATTATTCAGTAGATCAAGCAAAGGCCGGATTTTATACAGTTTATCAAAGTCTAATGAATTTCGTTCCGACATTTTAGTGTTGTCATTCAGATGTAAAGCTTCTAAAAGCTTTTTGAAACGTTTGCATGGCATAGTTTCGGCAATTTCAGTGACTCAATAAAAAGGATCGGTGGACCAATAAAGATCTATAGTCGGCAGAATATGTATTGACATTATAATGATAATACCTAAGAAAGCTGAGATTTCATTTTTGTCTGTAGGCGTCCAGGCATTCAAATTGTTTTGGTCTGCATACAAATTAGTTTGTTCAACTATAAGTGTAAATACCTCTTCTGTGAAAAACTTTGAAAAATAGCAAAGAGGACTACTACGGGAAGGAAATAGCCCTGCAGCTCGTAGGGGTCTGGCATTGAAATTTGTAAGATCTGGTTGTATTGGCCACTCACTTTTTGTCCACTCCTCTTCATCATCATCTGATGGATCTGTCGCATAATCAGAATCAGTGGCAATTTGTTCTTCTAATTGCATTGTCTGAGGTGATTGTTCAGCTAATGGTACAGAATTATTACCATCATAATTACTAGATGATGTAGAAGCGACTTCAGCTAGAGCATTACTGGATAAATTCTCTTGTTCTGTGGAATAATCTAATACAGCCAACAAATCCGAGGTACTAGCATATTCGTCTTCGTTGTTTTCACAGTCATCTTCAGATTCATACGCGTCAAAAGTAGGTTCGCAATCTTGTAAGCTACTGAGGTAAATTTCTATTTCATCATCTTTCATACTTCGCGACATTTTGTACCTAAAATGAATAAACTAATAAAAACAATTGTCTAAAACATTAACTTTCCAAACGGGCAGTGGCAAACATATTGCCACCATGATAATACGGTTCAAAGGCAGTGGCTAATATATTGCCGCCACGAAATTTACGAAAAAAACACAAAATATAAAAAAAAAATCTGTCGAAATACACACGAAATAGTGAAATACTAATACATATCTATATAAAAAATAAATTACTTACGCTATTTCAGCAGTTTTTCAGAAGATGTGTTTAGATTTGTTCAAACCACCCAAAACACAACTGACTTCAAGTAATGTCAAAATTATGCTCAAATTATTTTGACAGGTGACACTTTCAATGACACGTTCCGTTTTGTGCATTTATACTGACTGCTTAGACCGATATTTTTACCATGGACCTGATTTTAACGTAAAAAGCAATTCGTTTCTCCAGAATAAAATAAAATGCACGGTGGCAAATATTTTGCCACTACCTTATAAAGGGATAACTGAAATACTGTAAAAACTGAATAACTGAAAAATATAGCGCGTAAGGAGTCATACGAGGACATAATGTTCTACTTATATTTTTGTACTCAACACTGCATGCACGAGGTAATTCAGAACTTTTGAAATGTTTTTTATATTGCAGGAAAACACTCTTTTGTTCTTCTAAACTCACTGAAAATCTCTTTCCATGCTTCATTTTGGTAAACAGTTATACACACACCTTAGATCTATGTTGAAATTTGCAAAGCACTTACTAACAATGATTTTATTAAAATGTAGGTAGTTGATTTTACTAAAGTTCCTTGAGTAGGGTAAGTTCCCTCCTTCTAATTGTTTTAACGATATTACATACACACAATAAGCCGATACACGAAAATGTGAAAGGAAATAACAATTTTATTATTATTCTATAATAAAATAAAATTGCAATTATTAAGTTTACTGACAATAGTAAAGGATAATGACAATTCTTTTATCACTTTATTATTATCAGTAACCAGTATTAGTCAGTAATGGATGCACAGATGATTCACTTAATATCATTTTATGTTATAATAATCTATTAAAACAAGAAAATAAATTATCTGTGTGCTTATAAACTAAACGCCTAGAGGACATTGTATGATATTTGACGTAAACTTTATTTGCTAAGAACTTTAATCTAGGCACTTAGCTACTATTTCGAAAACTAAGTTTGAGGCACCGTTTTGTTCGTATATTTAAATTAAACTGAGGATTTAGGGGTGCTAGTTTAATATAGAATTGTTATAGAATTATTTGATACTAAATATTTGCTTAAACTATTTATAGTAATAGATATATCATGGTAGTTTCGCCGGGAAGGATACTCCGCAGCGCAACCACTTTAAATAAAAGCTTATGTCGAAACTAGAGACATAGACTTTTTTTAATAGGACTAGAATTTTATAGACATTCCATAGATTTTTTTAATGTAACTTAAACTTGTTAAAGCAAAGGTGGTTCCGCCAAGAAGCATGACGTTTAGATAGCCCATTTATCGAGGAAGGCTATAGGCTATATATCATCACGCTATGACCAATAGGAGCGGAGCAGTAATGAAAAATGTGACGCAGACGAAGTTGCGCGGGTCAGCTAGTACTTTATAAATGTAATTTTTGTTGCTTTATCAGTCGTTAAGCGATTTATTTTTTTGTTATGAATGTTCGCATGTTTACTAAAATACCGTTCTGTAGCGGCAGAAGTACATGATACTGCGACTTTGCTTAACTTTGTTGAAGAACATATTCCTTTCCACTAGGTTAAAACCTTCCTTCGCTTTATATGCTGCTAATTCTGGCATAACTTCTATATTCAAAAACCTGCCATTTCGTAAATAAAACCCGTCGCTTTGAGTTCTTCGTCTTGATTTGACTCGATACCTTGAGTGTTTGGGTCAAGCAAATACGCGGAAAAATGTAGAGGTTTTATGCAGTCGTTCATTCTTTTTGCTACTGCTGAGAGAATTTGATTCTTGACTTCAGTTTCAAGAATCGTTATAGATGGTAAAACGAAGCTAATTTTAGACTTCATATCCTTGAGGATCATGAACACTTTGTGGGTTTTGCACTTGTTGGACTCTAGTTGAAAAAAAGGTTCTGTTATAGGTTCAAGCACAGATATGCATTGGTCTACTTAATTCCAGAAATTATCACCAAGTAAAGCTGCTTTTATGTAATTTGACATGACGGTATTTTCTTCGATTGCTAACGCTAGTAGAGCGGCTTTTGTATTTTTTAAACTTCTCAGTGATATTAGGTAAGTTCTCCATCTTGTGCAGCAGGGCGCTTTAATTTTTCTCCAGATTTATTTTTTTTACGATTTGCTGTAGCTTCGATATCAACACTTGAGATTTTTTAATAGATTTTATGACATCGATACAGAGCTTAATAAAATTGTTGAAACCTTCACACTTTAATGCGTCATGAGACAACAAATTAATAGTGTGTGCTGCACACTTTAGAGGCTCGATATGCGGTAGTACTTCTTTTACTGGTTGAAAAGCCTTTTTTATATCTGGCGTTGTCACCAATAACAACAACCACCTTAACTTCGCCGTATATTCACTTGTGTGACGATTCTTTTCAGTGTTTAAACTCTCAACTAAGAAAGGTTCTGGTTTAGAAATAATATAGTTGATTAAACCTTCGTTGTTTATATTACTCCATCCATCCAATTGAAGATGCAAATAGTTAACGGTATCGAGTTTTTCTTTAACTTATTTTTTTATATCGTTGTATATTTTATTTAAATATTTTGTCGATAGGACTCTTTTGGAAGGTAATTTAAACGAAGGCTTCAGATGATCAAAAAACTCTATCCAAAGAGGATGTTCTATTAGAGACAGTGGAGCTCCTGACACCATTATAGCTCTAGCAAGCTTTTCGACGAGGACAGCTTGTTTACCATCAGAAGTATAACTCGTGGAAGGCCTAGTCTCCCTCTCGATGCTCATATTTGAATGAGTGTTTCTACTGAGTGATTCGTTTATATCAAAAGACTGATTTTCAACTGGTGGCACATTCTCTTATCTCATTTGCAACGGCATTGGCACTCGTTTTGAACATGGATCATTTTCCTTCAATTTTTTTTAAATAATTTCCGGACCTTTAAAGCATTTTATTAAATGTGCACACATCCTGTTTACGTTTCCGATTTTGTATTTTTTGTCACAATAATTGCATTGTACAGATTTAGAATCAACAATGCGATAATGTTTCCAAACGCGTTCATTTTTTGGTCTTCCTATGATACCTAAAACAACGAAATATTATGTTAAAAAGCTGCAACTGTAATTATGATGTTATTCCAACCCGCACTGGGCCCGCGTGGTGGATAACGGCCCACTTCACCGAGAGGAGGCCTGTGTCACAGTAGTAGGAACATTATAGGCTAATAATGTAGGTATGATGTTATAAATGCTGTAATTTGCATACATAAGATTAAATAATAAAGTAGATGAAAAAGGGTGTATCTTCTAATATATAAAAAGTAATGCTTGTTTGTTTGTTCGTATTTGATGCGCTGCCCATGCCGTGTATCCGATTGAGATGAAACTTGGTTTGTCGGTAGGTAGGTAGGTAAAATAGGTAGGTAAGTTACGTAGATAGGAGGGTAAGTGGGTGGGTAGGTAGGTAGCTAGGTTTGGTAGGGTTGGCAGGTAGTTAGTGTTAGGCACCAGTCCAAATCCGGGCCGAGTAAACAATGTAAATAGGTTATCAATCACTATTGTAACCATTGGGGGTAGTAAATGAATAATATGAGTGAACTTACCTTGAAATATTATAATCCAACTTTCAAAAACACTAAACAAGCTCGTAGATACTATGTTGTCACAAAAGAAACACGCGCGTGAACTCTATGCCGTAAAGAGCACTAGCTACTATCTCCCGCGCACCTGTAAAACAAAAGAAACTGGCCGGGATAGAGAGCGGTGAGATACAGTTGCCTCGTCTTCACACAGACTCTTTACGCTAGCAACGAAATTGTATTCCCGCTCTTTTATTTAAATTAAGGCGTGTTCGGAAATAGCACCCATGATATTTTATTATTCAAAATATATTACGTAACATTATTGAAACTAGAAATAAATATTTACAGGTAGGCAGTAAATACTTATTTTCGTTTAAATACAACAATAAGTAAAAAATTCGATAAATTACATTAAAAGACATAATTATCTTTTTGCAAAATTTCTTTAGTTAGTACGAAATTCCGAACGTGTTTGTCTTTGAACTCGAATTCAAAATCGGAACTTCGAAAGGGCTGGTCTGTGTCTCTCTCTCTTTCTGATGGCGGAAAAGAGATAGAGTGTGAATGTTTCGAATAAATGTAATGTAATGTTTAATGTTTGTTTTGTATAATTAACCCAAGGCTGAATATGATATCCGCGACTTTCTGAAAAAAAAAAGTTACTTTGTCTCACTCAGTGAGCAAAATCGCATTTTGCTCACTGATTTCAGGCAGTAAAACCTACATGTTTGACATTTTGCATTTAGCATTTTCACAACGTGCTTGCCCTCGTCGATCTTAGCTTCCCTTTTGCAACTCCTTTCAACGCACCTCCATGTGTTATGACCATCCTTTTTTTTTTCCTTCTCCTTTGATTGCGACCTTTCGTGCAATAGTATGGACTGCCCTCTCTTCAATTTGATATTAGTTGCGTCTTGGTCTGGTTTTATTGTAGTTTTATTACAAGTTGGTTCAATTTCCATTGTTCTTGGTTGAGTAAATGTGATGAAATAAAATATTTACTGTAGTTACTACAGCGGCTCTGAAACCTATCCATAGAACCAATCAGCATTGAATTATGAACAAGGTTAAATCAAGCCGAGAACTTTCATTAAAATACAATCAGAGTTTTTCAAATTTTTATTTCATGCTTTTTAAACCTAATTTTCATTTCGTTAGTTAATATTCTTCATTTCCTTTCAATATAATGTAAATCAGTGTTTCCCAAACATTGTTCTGCCATGGCGCGGTCATCATATCAGTCGAAAGACGTCCACTGCTGGACATAGGCCCCCCCGAGCGTCGCCACAACGACCGGTCCTGTGCGTCTCGTATCCATCGGCTACCCGCGACTTTCACCGGGTCATCGGTCCACCTTGTGGGAGGTCTTCCTACGTTGCGTCTTCCGGCGCGGTAATCACCCCTTAATACTACATATTTCAATATCGCCTATTTAGTCACTCAATTTCCTGCGAAGTATGGAGCTGCTGCTTATTTATTACTAGCTAAAGAATTCAAGGTCGTGGTAAATGACGAAAGTTTATCCTAAGGTTTGGTTTCACTTCAAGTCGGTTTCTATATTAATTTTTAAGGTAAACTAGTGTTGAAAACCCAGCTTCACATTTATAAGTTGTGACAAATGGCATTAAAAAAGTTATTGCTTGATAAGCTAATTTTGTATATTCTTGACGACAAGATAGCTAAAAATCTATCAAAGGTCTTGTTTCAAATATACCCTAGAGTGCTGTGTCAGTTGACAGTTCAATTAACGAGTCGACATCTGAATCTGGCAAAATAGTTTCGGAATCTAACTTGAATGTAAATGGGTTCCTTATCTTTTCTAAGCTTTGTTACTGTCGATTGGAGATAAATATTATTGAAGATTCCTCTCCAGTCTTAATATATGTTCTTTAATTTGAGTTAAGATGTCTTGTGGCAATGCAATCATGTTGTACTCTTTTTTTATTTCACTTAAATTACTAAATGCTTTGAAGTTCCCTGTTTCAGGGCATTGTGCCCACAAATTAAGCTTTTTCTTGCAGCTTCCACCTTGTCTTGCACTTTAAATATTGTTACACTGTTATCTTGTAGTAGTTACGTTTAGATTATTGAAAAATTCAAAAATACCAGTTATGTAAGCCACTTATACCAATCAGTTAACATCATGAAATCTGTCCTTGAATTCAAATATAACATCTCTGCCTGTTGAGGGATGATGTTCTAAAAAACTTTTACTTCTTCTTTTAATTCAATAAGCCTTTTTAAAACATTGCCTCTTGAGAACCATCGCACCTCACAGTGTAAAAGAAGATGTTCGTGATCACTTCTCATTTCTTTGCACAAAACAGAATAATCTTGAATTCAGTGGACGAGATTTAATAAAGTTTATGAACTTGACACACTTGCATCGTTGCTGTCAAGGGTAAACGAATTTTCTTGACAGCCAATGCCTCTATGACTGCTACAACGCGTTCATACACATTAGGCGCTACAACTTTGCCCCTGGATAATGCCCAGTACGAATGCCTGACATTGCTCGTGCAATCACTACTCAAACCCACACACTTCTTCCATTCAATTTTTTTTTGTTGGCATATTCATTAATCAAGTTAAATATTTGTTCAACTGTCGTTCGTGTTGGCAAAGATTTACAAAACAAAAACTCTTCATAAATAGTATTCTCAAATCATATCGTACAAAACATATCAGATTAGCATTATCGGATATGTCTGTACTTTCATCGATTTGCTAGGAAAAATAATGACATGATTTCAGATGGCTTACGACTGTTTTTTCAATGTCATCTGCTATATTCACAATCCTATTCTTTACCCTGTTATTCGATAACGCTGACTTATTTGGTTTTACTGTTTTTTTTTTCGAACAATCGAGATGCTGCAAATTTTAGCAACGGAAGTATTATCTTCTCACCAATAACATGTGGATAGACTTGACAATTACTGTTTGTTCTTAGCATTTTTATTTTTAAATTAGTTTGATTTTCAACCAGCTTTTTGAAAACTTTAAACAGGCAATACTTCATTTGTACTTTCAATAAAGTAACCAAATGTCATTCTTCTGAAATTATCTATAAATGTTAACAGATATCTAGCACCACTAAATGAGGAAACTGACATAGGGCCACATAGATCGGAATGTATAAGACCTAGCTTCTCTGTGGCTCTGTTATAAGACTGCTGTGGAAAAGGTTTGCTTTCCCTCAATACAAGCTGCACAGGGAGTATGTTTCAGTATAATCAATTCCACGAGCCATACCTTGTATCTTGTTTTCGTAAGTTCATACTTTGCCTGTTCAGGTGCCCGAGTCTGTGATGCCATAACTGCTGTGATGGGTTGGCCTTACACAAATTCACAGTTTGTTGGTGGTTGACTCGCTGTATCTAGTTGATAGACACCACTGGCCTTCTATCACAATACATGTAACTATTTATTTATTTATTTTTCAAACTTAAACTATCTTAACAGGATAAACAACCCAATGCGACAGTACAGCCAATAAAAAGAATATTGTATACATTTTTTTTTCAGTATAAGTACCCATTCAAATTAATTATCATAGCAAATTACCGCTAGTGCCACCTTGTTAAATTCACTCAAAGTACAAATGAATAGGTCTGACTTGTTGTGTATGTTATTTAGAGTGCGAAGTGCGCGCGTCAGTGGCGACTCCTTGAGCAGGTTTGTTCTCGCCCTTGGAACCTTCAACAGTGGTGGCCGAAGTCGGCGCCAAACGTATCTGTTAAGGACACATAGCCACAAAAACTCCAACAAAGCTGCATTATAAAGTTTCCCTCGCAGTACTTTAAAAATGTAAAGTACAAGAGCAAGTTCCCTTCTAACCCTAAGTTCATTTTATCCCACCATGCCTAAAATAAACAGGGTGGGATAAATTAGAGGAAAGAAAAGGTAAACACCATAAAGTTTCATATAAAGATATCTAATGAATTTGTTCTGTACTCGCTCCAACATAATACTATATTTAGTTTCATGCGGAGACCAGATGACCGCGTTCCAGTCCAACTGGCTTCTTACTCGGGCATTATAAAGCGCAATGATTGCCTTAATGTTGGAAAAGTCTTTAGCCCTGCGTAGCACAAAACCTAAATTTCGGTACGCTTTTTTTACATATTTTAATAATATGGTCCTTAAATGTCAATTCGGCATTAACCGTCAGTCCTAGGTCTTTAACTTCAGTCACGCGGTCCAAGAGTTTGCTGTTAATGCTGTACCCGTATTGCAGCGGAGTTCGAGCTCGGGAGAAAGGTTGTCCTGACTCCATTTCACTACCCTATTAATGTCACTTTGTAACCTCATGCAATCGTCTAAGTTACTTACGGGGAGATAAAGCTTAAGGTCGTCAGCAAATAGTAAGCATTTGGCATGTTGTATCACCTTTGGCAGATCATTAATCATTAATATAAATTCGAGAGGTCCAAGATTGCTTCCTTGACTTACTCCTGATTGCGTTAAGTAGGGTTCAGATTTGTGATTGGCATATTCTACATATTGCCACCTGTCTCTCATGTAGCTTATAAGAAATCTCAATAAGTGCGGACTAAAGCCAATGGCTGCTAATTTTCTGAGAAGAACGTCATTATTAACAAGGTCAAAAGCTTTTCTAAAATCAAAATACGCAACGTCCACCTGTCCCCCCCATCTACTACCGGCAAGATATCCGCTACGTATGTAAGGAGATTACTGGTGGTACTCTTACCCGGTCTGAAGCCATGCTGCGCTTCCGATAGCTGCGCGCTTACCTGCGAAAATATTGCTTTCTGAATGGCAGACTCGAATAATTTCACCGGCGTAGACAGCACTGCTACCGGTCTGTATCCTTCCACCGTTTGTCCGGAACCTCCTTTTGGAACAGGTACCACTCGAGTTATCTTCCATTGCTCTGGAAATATTGCCCTCCCCAAAGAAAGGTTGAAAATATGCAACAACGGGCATGCCAGTACAGAACGACAATCCTTGAAGATGTAAGGTGGTATGCCGTCTGGACCCGTGGATTTCCTGGGCTTAAGTTTAAGAAGGGCATGTTTTACCTCATCCAGATGTAGTCGCTGCAGATGGATCCGTGCGCCTCCATTTACACCTCCCGATTCGCCTACTGCTTTTTCCACATTAAGCTCCGCTCGTTGTGTGCTGTACAACGAATGAAAATATTCTGCAAACTCCCTAGCACATTCACTGTCCGAAAGTATCTCCCCATTTTTTAATATTTTTTTTTGGTGCACGACAAGTTTTACTTGATTTGATGAAGTTCCAAAACGACATGGGGTTTTCGAGGAACTGACTTTGAGGTTGTACTGTTTATGAGCAATTCCTATGTGTTTTTTAACCTTCGCCCTACACTTAGCAAACTCTAAGTAATCACTACTTGTCCTGCTTACTTTATACTTTTTATGAAGAGCCGATTTCAATTTAATGTCGCGAATAATTTCCAATGTGTAGGGGAAGGTGGGGGAATTGCGGACGCTTAAGCGAAATCATAAATAAAACTCAAACTTTTAATAATAATCAGTCTTTCTTTATTAATTATTAAACTATATTTGTTAACCTATCAAATCAACATTAATTATTTATATGAGATCAATCAACATTAACTAAATTTTAACGAAAAACAAAAACCTTCTTGTCCGTAATTACCCTTAGCTCTTGGGGTAAATACGGACTATTGCTGGGTTAATTGCGGACGACATGGGGTATTTACGGATGAGGTTCCATTTCATTTGCAGAATTCACAAATGTAGCCTCTTGAAGAAGACCCAGCACTGCAATTCTCATGTGCCCAATTCTTACATTCTGAACACATAATCCAATCTTCGGTGGGTGGGTCACAATACTTTTCTTGGCAATAAATGCAGAAATATTCATCATTTTCTTTTTCACATTCAAAATTATTTAAGTTTCTTAAACCTTTTGGTCGTTTTTCTTTAGTATTTTTTGGTTTCTTATTTGTAGTTTTGGTCTTTTCTTGTTCTAGGTTCTTTCTCTTTCTTTCTATTTTCTTTTGTTCTTTTTGCTCTAAGTTTTCTTTTTCCGGTGTGCTGGTAAAAATAATGGAATGTTTTTTTTTAACTAATCGTTTTGTACGAGATGGTTTTAGGGTTGGTACTTGCACTACATCACTAAGTGGTACTGAGGGAGATGGACAAGTTTGACTTGTTATACTTTGATTAGCACCAGTTTCACTAACATCGCCCACTAATGCCGACGTAGGTATTGTTTCATTTAAATCTTCAAAGTTTGCGTCAATATTGGGAAATATTTCTTGAGGTTCTATTAGATTATAAATATTTTCATTGACAGCATCACAGTCAACTTGAGATTCATTCTGAGACTCATTTTGGCTTGGATTGTTAGTATTTGTTTGTATCTGTTGTTCAAGAAGAGAATCTGATGTAACTATATCCCCAAAACTTTCAAAGGTGTTTTTGAATTTATCTTGATCCATTGGACAAATTCCAGCAGACTTAAAGCTATTCATAGCTTTTTCAGTGCTTGCGGTTCTATTAAAAGCCTTTGTATAAAGGCCTACAACATCATATGCCGTAATTTTGGTGCCTGGATGGTTGACCATGAAGGATTCACATTCTCTGTTATATGCCGTTTTTAGTGGACCATGGAAAGTTAAATCTAAAGGTTGCATTCTATGGGATGTGTGAAGTGGCAACGTCAAAACATGAATAAAATTCTTGCGACAAAACTCATGAGCTCTCAAACTAACGTGGCTTTCATGGTTGTCCAGTATTAATAAAATAGGATCATCTGCAGATGGTTTTGCAAATGCCTTGAAATGTTGAAGCCAATCAACAAAAATTGACTCTGTTATCCAGCCTGAATCAGAAACACAAGCTACCATGTTACTATTACTATCCTTCATAAGCAGTGCATTCATTCGCTTTCGTTTAAATATAAAAAATGGGGGAATGTATGTGCCTGCAGCATTGAAACAATTTATAACTGTTGTCAGGGAACCACGTTCTGCGCTGGTACATTTGCCTACTTGTTTTAATCCTTTTGGTGCGAGAATCCTGGAATTTCGTTGTACAGTACTAATCCCAGTTTCATCAACATTGTAGATTGAATTCGATTTAAATTGGTGCTTTAACATGAGTGTTTTTAAATTTTCAAAAAATATATCCGTTTCTTCTTGATTAAATGCTGTGATTCTATTTATTGAAGTAGCTTCTGGTCTTCGAAGTGATATATGGGGGTGTCTTGCCATAAAATTATAATACCAATCTATACCTGCCATTTTGGTATCTTTATTGAAGTTATTTGGTATGTTATTAACAGTGGCAAAATCAAATGCTATTTTTCTTAGGGTAGGAATAGTTATCCCAAAGAAGGCTTTGCAAGATTTTAATATGAATTCAACCAGTTCTTTTTCTTGAGATTCATTAAATACTGACTTCTTACCTCTTTTTGGCATGGTACTAACACAGGCTTTTTGCACTTGATCGAAAAGGGTCGCTCTGGGAATGCCATACTTCTCTGCCACCTGTCGAAAAGGAGTCTTCTTTTCTTTAATTTCTTGCACAGCTTTTTGTAAAGTTTCTATGGTATAGGCTGGTTCTTTTTTCCTAATATATTTTCGAGGCATCTGCAATATAAAAATATTATTATATACAAAAAATAACGTAAAAAAATAGGTTAAGATCAATAATGGGGTAAAAACGGACGTCCGTATTTACCCCAGGCCATTTGTCCGCAATTGACCCAAACGAGTTAGAAAAAGTATAACAACAAAATTTTTAGGTTAATAAAATTTATCAAGGCAAACGATTGTACTTTTTACTCGTCATTAATATCGCAATCGACAGAAAATATGACTTTTTACTGACACTTTAATCTTTTTGAATAACACTCAAAATAGTAAACATCAAAAATTATATCAAAATCACAAAAAAATGTTAAAATTCAATTACCTTGAAGCGTGTGCGCAGCCGCCTGTCGGGAATGTTTGGAGGACACTAAAGATGTCGGAACGTAATGCGTGATCGCGGCGGCGGGACGCGGGTGGCGGGGATAAAGTAGATATATGTGAGTCCGTATTTACCCCGCGTCCGCAATTCCCCCATCGTCCCCTACCACTCGGGGTAATTGTACTTCGAGGTAACACAACTTCGCTTTTTCTTTGGAACGCAGTCATCTATAATCCCGTTAACACAGTCATAAAAAAAATTAAACTTGCATCTAAATCTAACTCATAAATGGGGGTCCAGTCAATGGCGCCTATCCGTGAATAAAGTGAGAAAAAATCAGCCTTTTTAAAATTCCATTTCAATTTTTCCTCTACCTTTTTGTTTCGTGGGGGTGTGAGTAAATATAATTCTTGTGATTGTGACGCATTGGAACTCTGGAGCGGGCTACCGTGCAGACATATTGTCACTTCAAGTGGAGGATGATTCCTATCCGCACTTACTAACGGTGAGTCGGCTACGCACACACTCACGCACTCGATCTCAGCAAAAGTACTAAGTACTAAGTCAAGAATCCGATTATTGCAGTTACCTATTCTATTCCTTTGAGTGAACCCACAGTAAGACAGAAAGAATTAATAGTAATTAGTTACATATGAAGAACTGGAGTACAAGTTAAAATCACCTACTGCAATTACTTCACTATAGCGGTTACAAAAATCTTCAATAACTTTAAACAATAACATAAATTCATTGTCACTGCTACTCGGTGGAATGTAAACAACGCAACATAGAAACAAAAATCTATACTGATTATAGACCGCCGCACAAACTGGGATTCTATCACAACAAATGTTACGCTTTTGTGTACCAAAATGCACCAAGTCCTTTTGAAGTCCATTTTCCCAACAGAAATAAGCTTTGTAGACAATCCCGGCACGTAAATGACGTAACTTATTTTCGTAGATTGAGTAAGTGCTTGTAATAACAATTCCACTTCACCGTGTCCTTCACTATGTATCTTCTGGTTGTTGGCCACTGTCACTAACCGAGGAGTATTTACAACATAATTTTGTAGTAAATGTTTGTTGTTTGTCATTTGACAAGTCGCGCCGGAATCGACATACCAAGCTTTCGAGTAAGTTCCGCAGCATGCTTTATCACATTTTTCACTCCGTTTCTCAGTTTTATTTGTTTTGGTCGGACAGTTTTTAGCACAGTGATTCGGTTGTTTACATAAGACTTGACCTTCGTAGAATGTTTGCTTACGCTTTTTGTAGGCCGTTTTGTAAACATTGCATTTTCTTCCTTCTTATTTATTTATTTATTTATTTATCAAGTTGGGCGTCGAAGCAATCTGCGCGCCGTCATTCTATTGTAGGCGGGATTTGAGTTGACGTCAGCGATAACGGCGCGTGTACTTAAAACGACGATATCTCTGAATTTGTGTATGGGAGCTACATTAAACTTATGTTTTTGGAATTGTTATGAAATAAACTAATTTATTTCATGTGGATTAGTCCAGTTTTACTTTGTAATATATTAGAAATTCTAGTTTGAAGTCAGCGTTAGTGAAATTTTCCAGTTTTTTGTACATAAATGGATAGAAACAAAAAAATAAACCGTAACTTCAAAAAGTTTTTATGTTATTTACATAAATACACCCTATTTATCATTAATCGATAAAAAAAACACACCTCTCCATACAATTTTTTTAAACCACAAGCTTTACAAAAAATTGCTCAAGTAGGACGACCCGGGCGCTAACAAAAAAAATGTGTATGTTTGTACTTCAGTTCCGGGCACTC